>CM046874.1:42695041-45134204 GCA_025667525.1 Glebionis coronaria | reverse complement strand
GCAAATGATTCTTCAAAATCAATACCCTCTTTCTGACCATACCCTTTTGCCACTAGCCTAGCTTTGTTCTTGATGATTGTGTTTTCTTCATCCATCTTGTTTTTCCAGACCCATCGAAGATTTAATGGAATTACATCGTATGGTCTGTCAACAAGTTCCCAGACTATAAGTCTTTCAAATTGAAGTAGTGCATCTTGCATCGCTTCAATCCAAACATGATCAGCCATGGCTTCTTTGATGTTTTTCGGTTCAGCTGTACTCACGGCGAGTACGAACATACAAACATCGCCATCGGTGTTAATCTGTCATCTTGTACGAACGGGCTGTAAAGGGTTTCTAATTACTTGAACCAAAGGATGATCTCGGGTCCAATGATGTGTTGACGGATGTCGTTGGTAGAACGTATGCATATTTGACGGATCAACATGGTGAGCAGAAGACTCTCCAGTTTCGTGTACCGGTGTATCGAATGGGTTGATAAATTCGTCTTCGTCAGATAATGCATTGTCTGCTTGATTTGTGTTCTCTGGAGCAATGACAGTAGTTGTTGATGTTGTAGGAGCGGTTGTTGATGTGATATTCTGAGGAGGTAAATCTGCAACAACCCGTGTTGAAGTAGATAAAGTTGTATCCTTTTGTTGACGATGATTGGTATCATCATTCTTATCATGAGTGACATCGGAAGACTTTCATACAACATGTTTCTCCCCCGTGAAATATTCATCAAACATTGGTCCATATAACATTTCCAACTCTTCAAGTGTCGTGTCCACTGTCATATCTGCTCTAGGAACATGTTCAGGAACCTGCTTTGAAATTGATGGTTCATTGATGTGGTCTTGATTTCTGAGTTCCGTACGTTTGTGCACATAAGTCTTTTGTTGTTTTGGATCGGGACATAAACTGTTTTGTTCAAGTGGCATTTCTTGTATTTCATCAAATCGGATATGAATAGTCTCGACTATCCATTTTGTTCTCTTGTTGTAAACTATATATCCCTTAGACTGAGTTGCATATCCCACAAGAATGCATGCATCACCTTTTTCTTTCATCTTGTCCAAGTTTTCACCATCCCGTATAATGTAACAAGTACATCAAAAAACGTGAAGGTGTTTGAGTGAAGGTTTTCGATCATGAATTATGTGATATGGTTTCTTTTCGTGTCTAGGAATAATTAAGGATCGGTTTTGTGTGTAGCATGCGGTTGACACGGCTTCGGCCCAGAAGTATAATGGTAGTTTTGAAGCGGATAATAGTGTTCGAGCAGCCTCAACTAAAGTACGGTTTCGTCTTTCAACAACACCATTTTGTTCGGGTGTTAGAGCAATAGATGTTTCATGTTCAATACCTTCGGCTTCAAAATAATTCTTCAGAGTTGAATTCAAGAATTATGTTCCTCTGTCAGTACGTACCACTTTTACTTGAGCTTGAAGACCACGTTGTATCAACTTAAGGAAGTTAATGAGAACCTCAAGTGTTTCATCCTTGGACCTCAAGAAGTGAGTCCATGTGTACCTTGAGTATTCATCGACAATTACCATAACGTATTTCTTCCCATTGATACTTTGAACACGCATGGGACCACACAAATCTATATGAAGAAGATCTAACCGTCCTTTAGAGATTGGTGTAGTCTTTGTCTTAAAGCTACTTCATTTAGCTTTACAAAGATCACAAGAAGAACAAAGATGATCTTTGATGAATTTCAAACTTGGAAGGCCTCTCACAATATCTTTCTTGGAAAGCAAGTTGATGGTATCAAAGTTGAGATGAGAAAGACGTTGATGCCATAACCATGCCTGAGTCGTTGAAGCTTTAGCCATGAAGCAAATTGGAGTTGATGAAGTTGTGTCTTGTAGTGAAATTGTGTAAAGATCAGTACTCCATGAACGGGTGAGTAAACCATTCCCATCATAATCACGAACAAAACATGTCTTCTTTCCGAAAGCAACTTCCAAATCTACATCACAGAATTGACCAACCGAGAAAAGATTGTGATTGATCCCTTCGACGTAGTATACCCTTTTTATCATGATATTCCCCTGAACTAAATCTCCATATCCTAGGATCGGTGCAAAATGATCATTTCCGAATCGGACCGTACCCAGGAACTTCTCCACGAAGTTAATTAGAAGCTTAAGATTCCCCGTCATGTGCTTCGTGCATCCGGAGTCTAGTATGAAAAGAATTATTTGTATCACCTGCAGAAGAGTTAGAACACGATGGAGCATTTGCTAAATTGGATACCACATTAGTAGTGATTTCAAAATCATTCTTAGCAACATTTAAAGGCACACTAACGCTCCTTGTCACATTTTCTGTCCTAACCTTAGGCATCCATTTATATCCTGAAGGACATTGATTAGCAAACTACCATTTCCAAGACTTGCTAGCAGACTCATATAATTCCCTAATCCTACTTCAAGGGTTCTTAGTGGTGGAGTCTGATGCAATACTGCGTTTGGGTTTTCTAGCACTAATAGGCATCGCAGTTTGCTTCTTAGTTCTAGTATCTACGCTTTTGACATCATTCGAAACACACACAACATGATTAGCATTAGCACACTTTCCACCATTCACAGAAACAAACATAACATTCAAAGCATTTAAAGTCGAATCATTCAAATCGTCATTACACGCGATTACAGACGTTTTATTCTCAGAAATATTGAAAATCCTAGGGTGTACTTCTACTTTCTTCATCTTTCCTTGACTTTTGTTTTCCCAACCTTTTCATTCATGCGAGTGCTCTTAAGCTAAGGTCGGCTAACACTATCAGTGGGGACTACTCCTGTAGTAAAAGACACACGTCTATTAGTGTTTCTAGAAGTCTGAGGTGATTGACTTGCTTTGTTGTGTGTGGGTTTAGTGGCCAATCTATACATCCCTGGTTTAATCACATTTTTCTTTTTAATGCTTTGTGATCGAATATGTGTTTTGGGAGTATTCTGTGGTAACTTATCTTTCCCATCCGTCTTGGGGGCAAACCCAGGTTTTCCAAATGCATAATTAGAGAAAACATATGGTTTTCCCAAGACAGAGGGTCTAGTCACTTTGTGCGCATTAGGTTGTCTTACAACAGGTTTCTTAACACTAGGTTCCACAATTTTCCCACCCATCTTAGCAACGAGTTTCTTCAACTCTGCTATCGCTATTTCCCTGTCTTGTAACTGAGCTTTCAACCCTTTAATTTCCAAACTCTTTTCATTCATTTCTTGACACATTTGGGAAAGTTTTTCTTGTAATTTATTATCATGTGGAAAACTTCCTATGTCTTTTTGCAAAGCAAGTTCAAGAGAATGACAATGTTTTTGAAGGAAATCAGTTTTGTGTTGAAGTAACTCAAAAGCGTTTTATCAACATTTTCTTTACGTTTCGAAAGCTTAATTTCAAGACGCTCACACTCTTTGATCTTATCAAGATATTTGCATGCAACATCAGAATATTCATCGATATCAGCACAAGATTGAAGAGTAACACACAAAATATCTTTGGAGAGACATTCTTCTAAGAGTAAATCATATGCATCTGAAAAATCGGACTTTTCCATTTGAAGATCGTCAATTTCTTTCTCAATAGACTCAACATATTTTAAATCATCAAACATTTCAGACCGAATTAATCTTTCAAATTAAAGAATATTTTCTTTTAATGTGGTCGTGTTCGGTATTAAGATTTGTTTGATAAGCACAGTTATATCTTGAGGAATTGGTTTTTTCCACTCGTAATTTTCTCGTTGTTTCCATTCATTGTGAATAATGGATTTAATATTATCAATGTAATGTTGTAGAAACCCAAATGTCTGCCTACTCTTGCTTTTAGAAGCATCAAGAGGCAGGTAGTTGATGAACTTAGAAATGTTTGTTTTCTTAGTGGCAAAAGCTTTCTTCCATTGAATTCTTCTTTGTTTGCTTTCGAGAAACAATTGCTCACGAGACTTTTGTTTTTGTGGAGAGAAAAGACCATAAAGACTGTTTTCATAGGCATAATTATATGGTTTCACAAACTCTTTATTGACTGGTGATCTACTCTCCTCTTCTCACAGGGATGTCTCATCATTACCAAGAGGATATTCAGGATCGGTCCATTCGGACTCATCCATATAAAGGCGCGGGTTCACAGCTTGAGATTAGGCAAGATAATCAGGACTTGCAAAGCTAACTTGACCCTTAAACATAGACGGAGGTGCTAGCATTCTAACGGTTTGAATAGAGTCATGCAATTTATAAACAACCTTCTTCAAAAATTCGACTTGTGCCTCTAGTTTCGTTACTTTTTCAGTATCTTTTTCATGTCGACTTTTGAAATCTTGTTTTAACGTCTCAACCTCTTGTTTCTTAACCTTAAGAATTTTAGCAGAGTCGGTGTTATTCATTGAAAACATTATATTGACGCTTCTCTTTGGCTAATAGCTCAAGAGTTGTATTATATTTGTTTTCAAACTTGTCCTTTTGACTTTTTACGTACTACCCTTGTACCCCTCAAGCTCTTTGGTTTTCTGAAGAAGCTCATCTTTTTAGCGTTCAATGGTCTCACTAGATGTAATTAGTGCGACTTTGCATTCTTCAAAATTTTGAGTGAGTGTAGCGTTTACCTTTAATTGCTTTTGACTCTTTTTAGTTTCCTTGATATCTTTTTTTATAGTGACAATTAAATTAGCAAGCACAAAACGTTCCTCTTGATCATATTCATTTGCATGTTGATCGTCCTCAGACTCATTATTGCACATGTCTGATGAATCAGGTGTGGTATTACTATCAATCGTTGCCATCATACATGTGTCATTAATGGCATTGGGTAGCTCACTATGCTCATGAATATCACCAAACACATTATATTTGTTAGTGGTGTGTACCTTATCGAGTGGCTCAGTGTCAAAGATAGGACCATTGTCATCTTCAGTGACGTTGAGAACTTCTTCAACCTTTGCCATGTACGAGTAATGTGCTTCTAATTCTTGGTCAGAGGCTTCATCATCAGTGTCATCAAGCATTTCTCCTTCCTTAGCTGACAATTTGACCCCTGCTTCCATCTTCTTGCATAACAACATCTTCTCTTTATGATAGCTAGAGTCCCTAACCCGTTTCGGCTTTCTGCATTCCTTTGCCATATGCCCATAACCTTGGCAATTATAACACTGAATCCCACTTTGTTGAACCACTTGCGTTCCAACAGTTTCCCTAGTCCCAGTAGCAGCGACAATCCTCTGAGTATCATACTTGGCAGTTTGTCGATCATACCTTGGAGAACCCTCAACATGTGTTGGATTACGTCGATCATACCTGGAAGGACTTTCACCACGTCGACGTGTGTCATACCTTGGAGGATTCTCAACATATTGGTTCTTTGTGTTGGATGATGTTCGAAGATTGTTGTTGGTGGGTTTCAAGATTTTCTGGTAGGTCTTCATAATGAAAGCAATTTGTTGTTTCATTTTCCGATTCTTCTGAGCTTGATCTTCATCACTATCCTCTTTAGATGATGACTCAGATGGTGGTGATGGTGCTCTTGGTTCTGTTCCGCGTGATCTTGTGGAGGATGAAGACTTGGATGATGTGGAATATCGTGGTGATGATGATTGAATGGAGTATGACTTTGGAGTACGAGATAGATGATCTTGAGTGGTAGTCACTAGAGCAAGTGGATTAGCCGTCTTTGCAACTCGTTCAGCTCGAATTTCATTTGCCTCATGCTGAAAATGTTTCAAGATATCAAAGAGAGTGTGATCGTTTACCTTGTCTAACTGCTTCTGTTGTTTCACCAAAGTAACAAAACGTGTCCACTCTGGTTGAAGTTGCTGAAAAAATTGCACATTGACTTGCATGGTGGAGACCTCCAAGTTATTTCTTGTCATATCGTTCATCATCTTGTAGAATCGTGAATAATAAGACTCAATTGATTTTCCATCCAATGAAGTAAACTTACCAAAATTCCAAAACAAGTTTGTTTTAACATCTTGCTTGTTGAGTGATTCTCCTTGTTGCAAGCGTTCAATAGCCGTCCACATTTCTTGTGCCGTAAGACATGCATAAACCGTGGAATAAATATCATCTCCAATGCCACTTAGAATCATATAGATCGCTTCTTTTTCTGCATCATACTAAGCAAGCTTCTCTGGTGTAAGATCAGATAAAGTTTCTTTTCTTGTGGTTGCGGGTATTTCTAGAGTAGTGTCTGTGGCTGGTGTATGACGAACAGTGATATCGGAGAAAACATATGGTCCATTGTTAATACATTGCCTCAATGCATCACCATTAGGTCTTGTATCAAGATAGCGAAGAAAACGTGATTGCCATTGAGCATATCGACCGGCCACAAGCATTGGTGGCCTCTCTTTGTTACCCGTCACCATTATGTTGTTGTTTGTCACACGATATTCTGCAGTAGAATCCATCTCAATATTCTCTGAAATGATGAAGTGAATATGGATCTTAAATAGATATGATGTGATTGAGTTGTTGTTGAAATTCCGAAAATTGCTATTTTTCTCAGTCCGACAATAAATTCCTCAGTCCGACAAAACGGTAGACCGAAAATTTTTGAATTACCAAATTTTGAATTCAAGTTAGAAATAGCCAATAACTAGTATGGAAAAAATTTGATTTTAATTGACCTAAAAATTTTGAACTCTTTTTTTAAATCTTCGTGTAAACTATGTTCCGGGACTAGTCTAGATAGTGGCTAAGTGTGAATAGTAATCTAACAAAATTTAAATGTCCATCGCAACACCCATCGGAATACCCATCGCAAGTCTGATCACAACTCCAGATCGTAACACGTGATCGCCACCTTGATCGCAACTCTCGATCGTAACACGTGATCGCAACCCTGATCGCAACTCTCAATCGCAACACCTGATCGTAACCCTGATCGCAACTCTCGATCGCAACACGTGATCGCAAGTCGTGATCGTAACAACGATCGTAGTGTTAGATCGTAACATAGATCGTAGTGTCAGATCGCAACACAGATCGTAAGAGGTGATCGTAATATTCGATCGCAAGTAGAAACCCCAGGTTTATGCGATCGCAATATTCAGATCATAACGAATAAAAAGTTCGAGACTTTTAGGCAACAAGAAAGATGATATTTTTACCTGGGAATTCGTGTTTCTAGCCAAACCAAAGCAACCAAATCCTTACCACAAGTGTGTAGAAGATATATAGCAAGATTTATAGCACGAAAAACACAAAAATAATTTGAATCCGAGATTATATAAGGTTTAAGGCATACGAACCAAAAAGATAACAACAACCAATCACAAAACTACCCTATGGCGATTGATACCTATTGTTGTCCCAAATATTTGTGATGATTCTACAAAAATGAAGAAGAAATGAAGGTAGATAAAAAATGGAAGGTTTCTAGAGAGAGAAAGTAGTGAGAGAAAGTAGAGAGAAAATGGTTGGAACTTTTGGAGGATTAGATTAGAGAGTGAAAAAATGAAATGACCAACACCCTTCCTAACATGCTAGGAAGGGTATTTATAGCCTTTGCCTGCCTACATGTGACATAATGGGCTATATGATTATGGGTCGGGCTTTCCTTTTGGGCTTTGGTTACTTATGAGTGAACCTTAGCTTAAAGTTAAGCCCGTAATACACGACTAACCTACTACCTATTACTACGTTCTAATATACGATACATAATAAACATATGACCGAGCATTCTTGTTTGACTCAATATTTTGAGGCTAACACTTCTTTTTCAAAATCACTTAACGTAATTTGTTCATCAAAATTTGGTGTAGTTTGATTTAGAAAATCTTCGATAATTTCATCTTCATTAGAAAAATTAGGTCCCACAGGTTTAACATTCATCGTTCCAATGCGTGCTACAAGTTTTTCTTGTTGTTTATTTTCGAAAGCATTTTTAAAAACCTCGTTCGTTGACACCCTCATTTTGTTATCTTCGATGCTTTTTTCAACTTCTTCAACAATTGGGTTATTTATTCCTTCAATAATTAGTTGATAGAGCATTTCATTTCGTTCACTGATGCGATTAATATTTTCGGTGATGCGACTACAACACTCGTCGATGCGGCTAGAACCGAGATCATTATCGAAAACATGTTGTGGAGATGATTGGTCAAAACCGGAATTATAGCATGAATTGGGCTCATCATAATCCCTTGGTTGGCAAGAATAAGTATCGTGAGGCCCCCCACAATTTTCGCAACATGGATTTTGAGAAAAATCCGGTTCGTCGTATGGATAACCATCCCCATTGTCATAATTGTAGCTCATGTCGTGTGATTTGTCAAAACCTGAAAATTGATTGTCGAAAGACGTATTTTGGTTCATCACTTGACAATCGTACCCATAGTGAGGTTCATTTCCACAATTCTCACATGAATAAGACGGTGGGTATTGCGAAGATTGGTCATAGAAATTATGATTCGGTTCGTGGTCATTATTGTCATTAGTACAACTAAATCCGAAATCGTACTCCAAACCGCAAAAATCACATGAATAAGATGAGGGCGCTTGTGGAGTATGGTCATATGACTGGAATTCGTAACCATAGGCGTTTTGATTCGTTTCATCGTCTTGATTATTATCACAATAATAAGACGTATCATTCGACGAATAAAACGAAGACGATTGGTGACCTTGGTCGTAGGATTGAAATCCGTCACCATGATCGTTTTGAGGAGAGTCGTAAATATAACCCTCCCTTCCTCCTAAATCTCGCAATTATAACAATTACCACCATCGGGCGGTCCTCCACAATATGGAAACGAATAGTAACCATCATTCGACATGATGCAACGCGAAAATCGTAATTGAGAATTAAACAATTAGAGGGTTAAAGAAGAGAATTATGAAAATAAAGGGAAAGTAGAAGACTATTTTTGTGTTTTTGGTTTTTTTATTTTTTTGGAATTTTGGTGTATAACGTAGAAATTAATTTACAAAAATTATCCACTAATCAAAGGTCTAGATTAATGAATCCAAAGGGAGTGAAGGTAATTAAGTGAAGTAAAAACCTTCGTTCGACTTTGAAAGGTTGGCCGAACACCAAAACGTTTCGAGGTTCAATTATGTAAACTCACAAATATAAATTAATAATACTTGATTTGGCAAACCCCTAATTAATCGTCGCTTTCAAAATACGCACAAGCGAGCGGAGAAAATGAGGCGGCGCGAAGTACTTAAGGGCCTTTTTTCTTTAGGTCGTGATGTACAACCGCCTTATACCCACCTTATAGTTTGTATTTATCGATATTAAATCAATTAAGAGTATTTATCTATTTTGCCTCTGATTTCGCTTGAATTTGATACGTAATAATGACCGGAACGCCCACTATTAAGGTGCGATTTCTCGCGTATTTGGATAAGTATTGTGTATTAATTGTGATACGTAAATACAATATATTATGCACAATAAAACGAAAAAACGATTTTGTGTTAATTGAGTTCAATTTAACATGATTTATTTCTATGGCTAATAGTATAGAAAAATAAAAAGAAGTATTTACGATAAAAACGTAAACACTCAAATAAACACGATAAATAAATATGGATAAACACACCTCCCCGGCGGCGGCGCCATTTTTGATGTAGTATTTTTGTATATACTTTATTTTAGGAAAAACAAAGCAACACAAAATGTCATGGGTATGTATTAGTACGTATGTTTAGTGAAAAACGTAAAAACCGACAATCGAGTTCGTTCTCGAGGAGGTATGGTGTTTAGCCAACAATTATAGATGTTATTTAAGTGAGTATTACGCTTTTGGAAAGAGAATAGAAAAATAAAACGTATTACACTAAAAATTACACTACGACGTAAAAATCGCTAAATCGTAAAATTCGACGAAAAATTAAACTCAACTAAAAATCACCAAATTTTAAATCTAAGTTAAGAAAAGTCTAATTAAAAGAAAAGTGAAAACCAAGTTTTCCAAAACTTTTAAATTATTTTATAGTAGATTTTAAAGTTTAATAGAAAACAAAAAAATTTAATAAAATTAATAAAAAGTGAAAATAAAAATTTTATGTTTTGTAAACCTAAATTATACTAAATTAAAACTAAAACGTATTATTCTAAAATTGTTAAAACTATTTTTCTATTTTTAATTAGCTAAAAACTATTTTTATATTAAAATAATGATAAAAAATAAGAGAATAAAATTTCTTTTCTAAAAATTCTATTTTAACTAAATTAACAAGGGAAAAATGAAAAAAGTTTGAAAAAACTAAAAAAAAATGACTAAAAACAAAAGTATCCCAAAGTATTCTAATTTTGGGGTACTTTTGTGTTGTCCAAGATCCCACCAGACAAAGGTGTTATCCCTGATCAGTGTTGTCCGACATCGGACAACACGTAAAAAAACGAAAAACTATGTCGTTCTCGGACAACAAAGAGGAAAGTCACTGTATGATTTTGGAGTTCGTTTTGGGTTGTTTTGAGATGATATCTTGCTGTTTTATGGTTCAAAGGGCACCCCATAAGCAGTCTGCTTGTGCGAGTCAAGAACTAGTAAGCACGACAAGAAAAAATGAGTCACCCACCAAACAAATAAGCACCAGTTGCAGCAAGAACACTATAACAATTTAGCTAATAACCGCTGTTCAAATAAACAGATTTACACCCCCACTTTCTTCTTGGTTGTGATTTGATCTTTGTTTGCTGTGGGTATAAGAACAAGGGCATAGGCACACAAATTTAACACCAAACACACAAACTTGACAATCACACAGATTCTCACTACACTTAATATTTGGGCCCTCTTTTTTTTCTTTTGCACCCACAACCAAGAACAAAATGACAGCAGGCCTGTACCCTTTTTATATTGGTTTTAAGCTTTGGTTGTTGTTTGTTTGATAAGGCACAGGCACACAAACAGTTAATCAAAACACACAAATAAAAAACTCATAACAAGCCCATAGGATCGATGCACAAGCTAAATCAGGAAACAAACACACTATCTGCATATATGGAAGTTTAACAGTAGGCTAAGTCCAACAAGCAGACGCGCATTTTATGGTTATGTTTCCATTTGTTATTGGTCTATGTTGGTTGCACGGGCACCTAATCACGAACACAAAACCTTAACACAACCAAACGATTAACAAATTCACACCAAACTTAACGAATACGTGTCCACAGTGGGCACTCGCTTTCCTTTTTTTTTCTTTTGGTGTTCTCGGATTGTTGTTTGGTTTAGAATGGAATAGTGGCACATAAGGCATGAAAACACAATCTGAGCTCGTACAAAAGAAAAATCAAACACACAATAAACCAAAATCGCGGATTACGCGTACAACACGCAGGCACTTCTATTTTTTTCACTTTGGTTCACTTTGTTGTTGCTGTTGGTTTTGGAATTTGCTAGGAGTCACAAGCACAGAAAATCAAACTAAAAAAAAGCTACAAATAACACCTCAATTAGCCAAGCAAAGAGCAAATAAAGCAGACAAACGCACACTCACACTTTTGAACCAAATAAGTTCAAATAGTGGCTATGAAGTGGCTTCCTAAGGCTGTATAATGACTTGGCTGTTAAAAACTTATCCCCCGAGCTAGATTAACACATATCACCAAATATCACTAATCCAACCACATTAGTGAATTCAGCATACCAAAGACCTAATCCTCATGTCCTTTTCTAAGTTTGCAACAGTGGGTTGACTTATACTCTTTTTACTTCTTGGTTTCTTTGGTTCTCTTATTTTTTGGTATGATGTGGGTATCAAAGGGCAACAAAATAAAGTCTACAAACACCTAAACACAATATAAACCTCGAATCAAGCCACCAGTTTGGGTCTTAGTTCATACAGTGATGAAAATGAACAAGAGGTATCAAGATAGCGAAGAAAACGTGATTGCCATTGAGCATATCGACCGGCCACAAGCATTGGTGGTCTCTCTTTGTTACCCATCACCATTATGTTGTTGTTTGTCACACGATATTCTGCAGTAGAATCCATCTCAATATTCTCTGAAATGATGAAGTGAATATGGATCTTAAATAGATATGATGTGATTGAGTTGTTGTTGAAATTCTGAAAATTGCTATTTTTCTCAGTCCGATAATAAATTCCTCAGTCCGACAAAACGGTAGACCGAAAAATTTTGAATTACCAAATTTTGAATTCAAGTTAGAAATAGCCAATAACTAGTAGGGAAAAAATTTGATTTTACTTGACCTAAAAATTTTTCACTCTTTTTTTTTAATCTTCGTGTAAACTATGTTCCGGGACTAGTCTAGATAGTGGCTAAGTCTGAAAAGTAATCTAACAAAATTTAAATGTCCATCGCAACATCCATCGGAATACCCATCACAATGTCACCCATCGCAAGTCTGATCGAAACTCCAGATCGTAACCTCTGATCGCAACCCTGATCGTAACTCTTGATCATAACACGTGATCGCCAACCTGATCGCAACTCTCGATCGTAACAGGTGATCGCAACTCTCAATCGCAATAACTGATCGCAACCCTGATAGTAATTCTCGATCGCAACACGTGATCGCAAGTCGTGATCGTAACACCGATCGTAGTGTTAGATCGTAACACAGATTGTAGTGTCAGATCGTAACACAGATCGTAAGAGGTGATCGTAATATTCGATCGCAAGTAGAAACCCCAGGTTTATGCGATCGCAATATTCAGATCGTAACGAATAAAAAGTTCGAGACTTTTAGGCAACAAGAAAGATGATATTTTTACCTGGGAATTCGTGTTTCTAGCCAAACCAAAGCAACCAAATCCTTACCACAAGTGTGTAGAAGATATATAGCAAGAATTATAGCACGAAAAACACAAAAAAAATTTGAATCCGAGATTATGTAAGGTTTAAGGCGTACGAACCAAAAAGATAACAACAACCAATCACAAAACTACCCCATGGCGATTGATACCAATTGTTGTCCCAAATATTTGTGATGATTCTACAAGAATGAAGAAGAAAGGAAGGTAGATAAAAAATGGAAGGTTTCTAGAGAGAGAAAGTAGTGAGAGAAACTAGAGAGAAAATGGTTGGAACTTTTGGAGGATTAGATTAGAGAGTGAAAAAATGAAATGACCAACACACTTCCTAACATGCTAGGAAGGGTATTTATAGCCTTTGCCTACATGTGGCATAATGGGCTATATGATTATGGGTCGTGCTTTCCTTTTGAGCTTTGGTTACTTATGAATGAACCTTAGCTTAAAGTTAAGCCCGTAATACACGACTAACCTACTACCTATTACAACGTTCTAATATACGATACATAATAAACATATGACCGAGCATTCTTGTTTGACTCAATATTTTGGGGCTAACACTTCTTTTTCAAAATCACTTAACGGAATTTGTTCATCAAAATTTGGTTTAGTTTGATTTAGAAAATCTTCGATAATTTCATCTTCATTAGAAAAATTAGGTCCCAAAGGTTTAACATTCATCGTTCCAATGCGTGCTACGAGTTTTTCTTGTTGTTTATTTTCGAAAGCATTTTCAAAAACCTCGTTCGTTGACACCCTCATTTTGTTATCTTCGATGCTCTTTTCAACTTCTTCAACAATTGGGTTATTTATTCCTTCCATAATTAGTTGATAGAGCATTTCTTTTCATTCACTGATGCGATTAATATTTTCGGTGATGCGACTACAACACTCGTCGATGCGGCTAGAACCAAGATCATTATCGAAAACATGTTGTGGAGATGATTGGTCAAAACCGGAATTATAGCATGAATTAGGCTCATCATAATCCTTTGGTTGGCAAAAGTAACTATCGTGACGCCCCCACAATTGTCGCAACATGGATTTTGAGAAAAATCTGGTTCGTCGTATGGATAACCATCCCCATTGTCATAATTGTAGCTCATGTCGTGTGATTTGTCAAAACCGGAAAATTGATTGTCGAAAGACGTATTTTGGTTCATCGGTTTACAATCGTACCCATAGTGAGGTTCATTTCCACAATTCTCACATGAATAAGACGGTGGGTATTGCGAAGATTGGTCATCGAAATTATGATTCGGTTCGTGGTCATTATTGTCATTAGTACAACTAAATCCGAAATCGTGCACCAAACCAAAAATCACATGAATAAGACGAGGGCGGTTGCTGAGTATGGTCATATGATTGGAATTCGTAACCATAGGCGTTTTGATTCGTTTCATCATCTTGATTATTATCATAATAATAAGACGTATCATTTGACGAATAAAACGAAGACGATTGGTGACCTTGGTCGTAGGATTGAAATCCGTCACCATGATCGTTTTGAGGAGAGTTGTAAATATAATCCTTCCCTCCTCCTAAATCTCGCAATTATAACAATTACCACCATCGGGCGGTCCTCCACAATATGGACACGAATAGTAACCATCATTCGACATGATGCAACGCGAAAATCGTAATCGAGAATTAAACAATTAGAGGGTTAAATAAGAGAATTATGAAAATAAAGGGAAAGTAGAAGATTATTTTTGTGTTTTTGGTTTTTTATTTTTTTTGGAATTTTGGTGTATTACGTAGAAATTAATTTACGAAAATTATCCACTAATCAAAGGTCTCGATTAATGAATCCAAAGGGAGTGAAGGTAATTAAGTGAAGTAAAAACCTTCGTTCGACTTTGAAAGGTTGGCGGAACGCCAAAACGTTTCGAGGTTCAATAATGTAAACTCACAAAAATAAATTAATAATACTTGATTTGGCAAACCCCTAATTAATCGTCACTTTCAAAATACGCACAAGCGAGCGGAGAAAACGTGGCGGCGCGAAGTACTTAAGGGCCTTTTTTCTTTAGGTCGTGAAATACAACCGCCTTATACCCACCTTATAGTTTGTATTTATCGAGATTAAATCAATTAAGAGTATTTATCTATTTTGCTTCTGATTTCGCTTGAATTCGATACGCTTAATAGTGACCGGAACGCCCACTATTAAGGTGCGATTTCTCGCGTATTTGGATAAGTATTGTGTATTAATTGTGATACGTAAATACAATATATTATGCACAATAAAAACGAAAAACGATTTTGTGTTAATTGAGTTCAATTTAACACGATTTATTTCTATGGCTAATAGTATAGAAAAATAAAAAGAAGTATTTACGATAAAAACGTAAACACTCAAATAAACACGATAAATAAATACGGATAAACACACCGCCCCGGCAGAGGCGCCATTTTTGATGTAGTATTTTTGTATATACTTTATTTTAGGAAAAACAAAGCAACACAAAATGTCGTGGGTATGTATTAGTACGTATGTTTTGTGAAAAACGTAAAAACCGACAATCGAGTTCGTTCTCGAGGAGGTATGGTGTTTAGCCAACAATTATAGATGTTATTTAAGTGAGTATTACGCTTTTGGAAAGAGAATAGAAAAATAAAACAGATTACGCTAAAAATTACACTACGACGTAAATAACGCGAAATCCTAAAATGCGACGAAAAATTAAACTCAGCTAAAAATCACCAAATTTTAAATCTAAGTTGAGAAAAGTATAATTAAAACAAAAGTGAAAACCAAGTTTTCCAAAACTTTTTAAATTATTTTATATTAGATTTTAAAGTTTAATAAAAAACTAAAAAATTTAATAAAATTAATAAAAAGTGAAAATAAAATTTTTATGTTTTGTAAACCTAAATTATACTAAATTAAAACTAAAAAGTATTTTCTAAAATTGTTAAAACGATTTTTCTATTTTTAATTAGCTAAAAACTATTTTTATATTAAAATAATGATAAAAAATAAGAAAATAAAATTTCTTTTCTAAAAATTCTATTTTAACTAAATTAACAAGGGAAAAATGAAAAAAGTTTGAAAAAACTAAAAAAAATGGCTAAAAACAAAAGTATCCCAAAGTATTCCAATTTTGGAGTACTTTTGTGTTGTCCAAGATCCCACCAGACAAAGGTGTTATCCCTGATCAGTGTTGTCCGACATCGGATAACACGTAAAAAAACGAAAAACTGTGTCGTTCTCGGACAACAAAGAGGAAAGTCACTGTATGCTTTTGGAGTTCGTTTTGGGTTGTTTTGAGCTGATATCTTGCTGTTTTATGGTACAAAGGGCACCCCACAAGCAGTCTGCTTGTACGAGTCAAGAACAAGTAAGCACGACAAGCAAAAATGAGTCACCCACCAAACAAATAAGCACCAGTTGCAGCAAGAACACTATAACAATTTAGCTAATAGCCGCTGTTCAAATAAACAGATTTACACCCTCATTTTCTTCTTGGTTGTGATTTGATCTTAGTTTGCCGTGGGTATAAGAACAAGGGCATAGGCACCCAAATTCAAAATCAAACACACAAACTTGACAATCACACAGATTCTCACTACACTTAATATTTGGGCTCTCTTTTTTTTCTTTTGCACCCACAGCCAAGAACAAAATGACAGCAGGCCTCTACCCTTTTTATATTGGTTTTAATCTTTGGTTGTTGTTTGTTTGATAAGGCACATGCACACAAACAGTTAATCAAAACAAACAAATAAAAAACTCATAACAAGCCCATAGGATCGATGCACAAGCTAAATCAGGAAACAAACACACTATCTACACATATGGAATTTTAACAGTGGGCTAAGTCTAACAAGCAGACGCGTATTTTATGGTTATGTTTCCATTTGTTATTGTCTATGTTGGTTGCACGGGCACCTAATCACGAACACAAAACCTTAACACAACCAAACGATTAACAAATTCACACCAAACTTAACGAATACGTGTCCACAGTGGGCACTCGCTTTTCTTTTTTTTTCTTTTGGTGTTCTTGGATTGCTGTTTGGTTTAGAATGGAATAGTGGCACATAAGGCATGAAAACACAATCTGAGCTCGATACAAAAGCAAAATCAAACACACAATAAACCAAAATCGCGGATTACGCGTACAACACGCAGGCACTTCTATTTTTTTCACTTTGGTTCACTTTGTTGTTGCTGTTGGTTTTGGAATTTGCTAGGAGTCACAGCCACAGAATAACAAACTAAAAAAAAGCTGCAAATAACACATCAATTAGCCAAGCAAAGAGCAAATAAAAAGCAGAAAAAAGCACATTCACACTTTTGAACCAAATAAGTTTAAAGAATGGCTATGAAGTGGCTTCTTAAGGCTGTATAATGACTTGGCTGTTCAAAACTTATCCCCCAAGCTAGATTAACACATATCACCAAATATCACTAATCCAACCACATTAGTGAATTCAGCATACCAAAGACCTAATCCTTATGTCCTTTTCTAAGTTTGCAACAATGGGTTGACTTATACTCTTTTTACTTCTTGGTTTCTCTGGTTCTCTTAATTTTTGGTATGATGTGGGTATCGCAGGGCAACAAAACAAAGTCTACAAACACCTAAACACAATATAAACCTCGAATCAAGCCACCAGTTTGGGTCTTAGTTCATACAGTGATGAAAATGAACAAGCGGTAGCACACTTCTTTGTTTTACTTCGGTTTTGCTTTGGTTTGTTTAGTAGGTACAAGGGCACATAAACACGACACTCAAAACACCAAACACAATGACAATTAACAACTTCACACCTCACTATGAATCTTCAATGTTCACAACGGAATTCAAAGCACAACAACGAACTTTTTTTTTACTTTTTGGTTATGTTACTTGCTGTTTTTGTTGGTTGCACAAACACATAAATACGAACACAAACAATCTCCAACGGGCCACAGTATGTGCACAGCAGGTTCCGGATTTGATTTTCATTTTGGTTGTTTTAGGATGCACAATAACTAGATAAACGAAATCCAACACTGAACACCAGATTCTAATTAATAACAGCAAACTATGGCCAAGACTTGGGCTTGAGTTCACAGTTAAGCATAAAGACAAACCGGCACCCTTTTTTTTATCTATGTAAACAGTAGCTATTTTCAAGGCGAAGCACACAACAACTAACGATAAACCAACAGTGGGTTATATTACAAATTAGCAGGCGCCCTTTGTTTCAAAGATTTTTAGGTGACTATCCTTTTAAGCTGGAGGTTCACTAAACTTCTAAATCGGGACCTAACACTCACTACACCTAGAACACTACACCAACTAACAAACTAATCAACCTTAAAACCTAGGTAACATTATTTTTTACTACGTTGATGCCCACTAACTGATATATGTACAAAAAACACGAATAGATATACAGTGGTTGGTTACTTGCGTTTTGGTGTGACTCTAGATAAGCCACAACACTCAAAAGGCTCCCAAATGATGAACAATCACTCTACAACCCTAAAACAAATTGCATCTTATCAGTCTACCAGATTTTATTGATTTACCTAAAAATCAAAATCCCAAATACCTTACTTGTTGCTTAATGGTTGTTTTGATGAAAAACTTAGCACTTGTTGAACAAGTTATCCTCACAAAGTGACCCAAACATTTTAACATCCATACATAGCTGAAACAAAAGCATCAGTTAACATCAAAGTCTAAATCCTAAAGGCCTTTGGTACTTTTAAACAGAAAACTCACAATCCTAAACTCTAGACAAAATTTCTAACAAATTTGGAAAACACGATTCCTCTAAACGAACCTCAAATCTTTGTTCAAAAACCAACAGCCCTAACTTGTCAATGATGTGTAGAGCTTAGCAGCCCCTAGAAGTGGATTTACCCCCTAGTTCTTGCTTTCCCAAACACGCCTTTATAAGTTAGAATGCCAATTTTTTCAAAAGATTTTGGACAGATTTCATATGCAAGCTAGTATAATAACACAAACACAAAACAAGGATCAAAATGGGCCTATTTTAGCACCAACACACAGAGATAATCAGCAGGTTCATAATTTCACATGACTACTTAACTAAAATTTTGGCTTAAACATAAAAAGAACTCACCTCCAAGGTGTACATCCACACCTTGGACGGTTTGAGCTGAAGTGCTAACGAAACAAACACTAGCTTCCCTATCACCTGCTAAGAGTAACAAACATGAACAGAAACAACAACAATAATAAAACACTTATTTTTTCTTGCTTTCTTTCTTTCAAAAACTTTTCACAAAACTTAAACCTCGAACAATCTTGAAACTCAAACCTTTAAAAATAAATATACTAAAAATTAAAGTGTGTAAATAATTAAAATTTTGGAACTCAACTTTTCATTAATCAAAATTTGAATTTTACAAACTAGAGAAAAAGAAAAGTTAGAATAAGAACTTAATGCTAATGCTACTTCTACTTAAATACAACATGTGAGGAGCAAAACCTAAATCCTAAATTCGTCTTGTAATGCCCATAGTACCCTTGGTAGATTCTTGGTATATGCTTGAAGATGCCATATTTGAAAGTTTCTTCTGGATGATTCGATGGATTCATGTGATGTAGCAGCTGTACAAGTGATCCTGAGCATCTATTTTGTTGTGGGGAGCACACCATGTGATCACAATCCTTCATTTGGTCTTCATTGTCATCCTTGTTTTAGACCCGTGAATCGAAAGAGATGGGAGGGGACCATGGAGCTGAGCTGGATAGAATATTATCATGTGGGGGTGTCTTGGACAAGCTAACAAACAAAACCCCCCCAAACTTAATTAGAGCATAACCCCCAATTTCTTTTGATTATGGCTGGGTTTTTGTTTAGGGTTTATGGGAGAGTAGTAGGTGGGTTGATTACTTTTGGGATTAGGCAAGTGTGTTTCCCGGTTTTATGTATTCTTTATATTATTCCAAACGGATTAATAATAAACATGTGGTGTATTGGGATGGAATTATGTTGGGTATTAATTTGGGTACAAGTTTTGTTATGGTGCACTTTTAGTCCATGCTTTTCCTAGAAATGTATATAACAAGTTCCATCAGCCTAAACTTCCATCTCCTTTGATATGTAACTTTGACCAAATGTCATTTTGGTCCTTCAACTTTGTATGCTCATGAACAAGGACCATTTATGCAAATTTGAGAAATCTTCAAGGGCTTGTTTTGCTAATTCTTCAAACTTTAGGGTTTAAACTTGTACAAAACGATTCTTCAAGGGCCATTCTTGACAAGTCTTCAAAAATGAGGAATCAAACTTTCCAATCTTCAAATCTTCAAGGGTATCACCATTGGGGTCCGGTTCATTATGCGGCTTCGTTTCCTGTGTTTGTTTTTGCATTGTTTCTTGTGATCTTTTTTCTTTTTCTCGATATTCATACCTAAAACATACAACAAATGAATGCAAGTATATTTTCCGGTATTTTATGATATATTGACCGTTTTAAGCCTTAAAAGAATGATGAGACCATGTATAATTGCGGTCTCATTAATAATCACACCCAGCTATCCTAGGGGCAAGGAATGGCGACCCTTCATCATATCTTTCTCACAATAAAAGAATCCCAAGGAGAAATCCTTAGGGGGGGTTGGATAATCATACCCAACTTTCACAGGGGCAGCGAATGGCGATCTATAACTTCATTATTTATTCACCCACTGGTTACTAACTAATTTCATAACATGGATTTCAATCTTCATAAAGAACAGCAGAACAATGATGCCTTCACATATGCTGATGATGACAATACTGAAGCCTCCACTGTTGATCTCACTACCATGTCAGACATTGATTCCATGCTAGATGATGAAGTTTTTATCATTGAGGATGATCTTACTATCTTAGACTTTGAAGACATAGATGCTGATGATGATCAAGTATCGTCCACTGAGAAGAAACCCATTCCATTCCCATCTATGATCAACGTTCAAGAGCTTGCTGCCAAGCAGCTATAGGAACAGCGACCCATTCCACTCCCTACCTTGCCAAATGTTATGGAATTAGGGGCAAGGAAGCATTGGGAATACTTGAAGAACCTCAAACCAATCCCTAATCCTAGGATGAAACATGTTCAAGAACTGTCTTCTCAGGCACTATGGGTTCAGAGGGGAGACATCAGCATCACAAAGCCTAAAGTCACTAATAATGTTCTCTTATCTGAAATTCAAACACTCACCCATGCTGCTGAGGAACTCACCACCAACATAGATACTTCACTAACTTCATCAGTGGAGTCCTCTCTGAAATCCCTGCTTCCGTAACTGTTGGGAACTGCTTTGCAAACACACCTTCCAGAGGTCATGAATTAAAGTCTCCAACAGTATATGCCCTCAGTCCTCACAACAGCGGTAAAATCAAATGTCTTGCGAAGGCCTCTGAGCCACTAAGGACACTTCTTCAAGAGCATTTACAAGAGAACTTAAGGAAACTTTTCTCTTCGTTCATCAAGAGTTCGTTAATTTTAATAGATCAGGATCAGGCACAACTACTTCGGGCGATGGGCCTGAGGGGGAGAATTCTGCTACCTCCACCTCTGAAGAAGAAAATGGTGCTCCATCTAAGGCGGGAAACTGTGACAATCTAACATTTTCAGGTAGTGAATTATTTTCTCGTATAATATTTTGAAACTTATTTTTGTGTTGGTTGACGAACTCACAATTTACGGATTTAAATTAGGGCTTACGTGCATAATTTAGCGTCTTTTACGACTAAACCGGAAACCTTAGGATTACGTATTTACGTTTTTGAACTCCGTTTTTGATGAGACAATTTTTATTGGATTCGTTTTGTGACGTTGATTCATAATTTATAAAAACGTTTTTCGTGAAACGACCCGAGGGCACGCAAATCGAGAAAACTAGAATCGAGGAATACCCGTAAACTAGTGAGATGGGACAAAATACATTGTCCCACCCCACTAGCTTATATGGGACGGCACTAACATGACACCACAACCATATGTGGCATCATGTTTGCTACAAGTTTACAAGTGTAAACAAAGCTTACTCTTTAAGCTTAGTCTTTTCCACTAACACAAAACCACTAGCAACTAAATCACACCACTATTTACTTACATGCAAACCAACACAAATCCTCTCAAAACCCCACCACTTTTCCGTCCATATTCAAGCTACAAACACCCCTTTTGATCTTTTCTAGCCATGAAATACATGTTTACTAGCTCTATCATGGAGTTATCTTGAAGCCTTGATCATTTGGTGGCCATATTAACAACATTGGAGGTGATTTGCTTGTGTCCTAGGGCTGATTTCTCAACTTATATTCTTGGTGTTTGATGATCTTGGAGTTACTTGTGGTGTTCATCAAGTTCTTGTCTTCCAAAAACAAGAAATACACTTGGTTGGTAAAGAAGATCATCCTCTCCATTTTCTCTTGTTATTTTTGTAAAGAACAAATGTATTTTCTTTCATTTTGTATATGTATATGATGCATATATGATGATAAAAATGTTGTGTGGAGATCAAGTGTTGATAGATATGCTTAAAAAGGTTAATAACTATAAGAAATGAGGCTAAAATCATGATTATTTAGTTGGCTGTATAAAAACAGTATATAACTAAAACTTGAACTGATAAAATTGCATGGTATGATCCATTTACAATAAGTACAAGATGTTATACACATGTGAGAGTTGGCCATGCAATGAAATCAATATAATGAGTGAGATATGATCAAAACAAGTTGGGTGTTCTAATCTGAATAAGCAGTTTTGTAGGGACTGTTAAGGCAAGATAAACTTAAAATGAGCAGTAGCTATAATTAAGTTAAATGTAGTACATAATATGAAGATCATGCCACCCAAAAATGAGCTTCTAGTTCATTATAGAACTCTATATATGATAAAAATGGTGAACATGAAAATAAAAATCAGATTTTGAGAATTAATGTTTATTATTATTATATAAGCACTCAAAATTTTATTGTATAAAATGTAAAATAAAAACCCACTAACTTAAGAAACTTATTTATATAAATATGTAAAAGGTTAAATAAATGAATAACTTATAAAAATGGTAGTGGAATAATATTTATAAGTAATAAAAACTATAAACTTGATTTTTACGACTTTTTCGGCTATTACCGTAAAATTAACGTTTTTCGCCAAATAAAACTTAGACGATCAAACCCGTCTAATGTAAAGTTTATAAAAGTCATATACTGATATATAAGTAACTAATACAAGTAAAAACCGATAAAACCCGAACTATAGGACATACGGACATTAACGAGCTAACTAAGCATATTGGACTAATAATTGGACTAAATAAGTTAAACACTTATAAAAAGAACTTATTGGGCTTAACCCATTTGGGCCCAACATGGAAAGTATATATACTGATAATATAGGTATAAAATGGATTAAAACAAGTTAAAGAACTTATACTAAGCTTATTGGACTTAAATTAGGTAAATAGATAAAACTAGTAAACTAGTAAAAAGTTACCAAAACGTAAACACTAAAATGAGTAAACAAGGATATATAAACCCACTTGATCATCATCATATGTACAAAATCGTCATATGTATATTGTTATTTTGATAAAATTCATTGGACAAAGTCTAAGACCGATTATTATTTATATAGGTTTCCGTGACCGAAGCACGCCCGTAGCCGATAATCCGCCTTTCATTATCAACGTGAGTTCATAGCCTCGCACTCTTTTAAATGTTTTATAAAATGATTTGTAAACCCACGAGGGAGATAACATGCTAGATTTTGATAAAAATAGAACACAAGTAGTCCCGATGGTATGCTTAATGATATGGACCCGAATGATGCTATGACCCTATAAATGAGACAAAAAGGATTATTAGTAGTTAGGTTATGTCACTTAAAGTCCCATTAGCATGAACTGTGAACTACCGGGATTTGGTAGATGCTTATGCATTTGATAGTACTATTTGGGGACGATCACCCCAGTTCGCGCCTTGACGGTTGATCCCCGTCGTACCACATTGATTGTTAAGCGAATTTATGTATGAGAAGATTCCATAGCATGATTTTTGTGATGACACGCTAACTTAGATGGGCAAATTGTTTGTCGGGTTTGATAACTAGGTTTATACCTAATTAAAAAGATTAAAGTTTGTTGTTCCTGTCTAATCGAATTCATCTAGGCACTCTATGTGTGACTCAGTCTTATTTTGGTGAAACAAAGATGTGTCGTTGTAGTGTTTAAAATAAAAGGTGCAAAACAATTAAAGTAAAGGTGCTCTTAAAGTAAATCTAAGTCTAATTAAAATAAAGGTGCAAGTATTTAAAAACGTGACTGAAATTAAAAGGCACTAAAGTAAATGACGTAAACTAAGGCAAACTAAACTTAAAGTGCAATTAAATAAAAGGCAGGAAAAATAAGGCTTGAAAATAAAAATCAAAGACAAAAGCTAATAAGAACCTGAATACAGCTCATTCGGAATTATCCTTCGTTTGGAACAATCACTCGTCCAGAATGTCACCTTCGGTTGGAATGATTCTTCTTTGCTCGAAATATTACCAAAATCCTTGATCCGGAACAAATTGATCTGAATATGTCACTTATCCAAAACAATCCTTCGTTCGGAACTTTACTGATTCGGAACTTCTAAAATTTGCCTTGATTCGGAACTCTTGATTAACCCTTGATTCGGAAGATTCCGAATGAAGCCTCCTTGATTCGGAAGTTTAAAACTTCCGAATGAACACTCCCTGATCCGGAACTTGCCCCTTGATTCGGAAGTTTGTTCGGAACTTTTAAGTTCCGAATGAACAGCCCTTGGTTCGGAACTTTGGAAACTTCCGAATGAATACTCACTGATCCGGAACTTTTGGAGTTCCGAATGAATCGCTTGATCCGGAACTTTTGAGTTCCGAATGAAGCTTTTCTGGTTCGGAACTTTTGAGTTCCGAATGAATGACTCTTGAGTCGGAAGTTATCCTTCGTCCGGAACTTTGAATGTTCCGGATGAACAAGCTTGACTCGGAAGTTTTGCTGAGCCTAAAATCTTCCGGATGAAACCCTTGATTCGGAACTTTGAAGTTCCGAATGAACGCTTTCCCTCCTTCTTGGTTCGGAAGTTTTCCTGGAAAGATCAGAAACACAACAAACTATCCCGAAGAACAAGGGATCAAAGAAAACAACAGATCTAAACACAGATTTAACAAAAATAAACACAAACGATTTAATAAAACTATATACGAATCAACAGTAAACAATATTAAACAGTTTAAATCAATAAAGTAAACAAATTTAACCACAATAATTGAAAACCACTTGGATCAAAATAAAAGCATGAACATGAACATAAACATAAACACATAAATCAAAGATTAAGAAAGGTAGATAAGAGATTGACAAGATAAAGTAAAGATTGACAATAATTAAAATGAAAACTTACTTGAAATTAAATGAATTTAAGGTGCAAGACAAGGTATTTAAATTTGACAAGAAAAGTAAATGACAAGGTAAGTAAATGGTGGAAGAGCTAATTGTCACACTTAGCCAACAAGGAAAAATAATGACTATCCTAATCTATATATAAGGGAGGATTAAGGAAGCTTCCTCCCCTCTTTCCTTTTCTCTTAATTGCGTCATTAAGTCCCTCCTTCTTTTAATCTTCATTAATTGCATACTTAGTCCTTTTCTTCTAATCTTCTTTAAACTTGGACTTCAGGGACTTTTGGCTTCGGGATTTCTTTGAACTCGTCTTTAAATTCTTCAATAAAATAGACTTGAATTCTTCGGCTTTTGATAAACTTCCGTCTTTTGACTTTTTCTTCGATAAATCTTCAGAATTGGTCGTGGACTTCCGTTCTTTTTGCACTCTTGACTTCTTGACTTCGTCTTTCATCTTTTTCTTCAATAAAAGTCCGTAAATACCCGTGAATTCCCGTGTTTTCTCCACTTTTCACCCTTTTCGTCCTAAATCACAACAAAAACACAAACCACGCATAATTCCGACATAAAAGACATAAAATACACGTTTTGGTCCGGTTATTATTGTAATTAAGTGGTAGAAAAGATGGGTGTTTACACACCTATCAAATCCCCTACACTTGACCATTGCAATGTCCTCATGCAATGCATTAGTTACAAAGCAAGATTACACTTTTCATCATAATCAATCCATGTTGGCCTTTATTAAAGAGATAGAAAATTAAAGACATACAAAATAAAGAAATCAAAAGCATACCTTGGGTTTTGAAAATGTTATGAACAATCATCATCCTCAAGTTTTCACTTTCTCCAAACCAAGCTTAAAAACGAGATCATTGTTATTATAAGTTAGTAAACTAACACGAACTCATGTGGGTCAATTACTCACTTAGACTCCCTTATTCCTAGGGTATCTCTTATATTTTATTATTGTCTTGAATGATCACGAGGATGCATTTTTGACTTATTTTGATAGTTATTAAGTCTGAAAATAAAGTGAACGATTTAATAAATAGTTAGCTAAAGGACAAAATCTTTTAAAACTGCTTCTCGGGACCTCATAAAGTTCATATCTTGGCATAACTCGCTTCGCGATTTGATACCTTTCTCGGACCGATATTTGGCAGCGACTTCATACTTCAAACCTTGAGAGACGTTCATGAAATAATGGTCTTCTCTTCATAATGGAATTTCTTCACTTGAAGTTTTGAGAGATTCATACTTGGACCACGACTTCTTCATTTTTCTCCAATCTTTATTTTGGACTTTGATATACAACGATCCGCCTCCTTTTATGACTTGGATCTATTTATCCTCATACCTTGTTAGGGTCTTTTCGGATACACTTCTCCATGACTTTTGGGGAGTTTTGCTTTACGTCGTGTGTCTCGATCCTTCATATTGATTTTCGATAAATGATTCTTCACATCACTTTGGATCTTTAGCAACAAAATATAGCCCTCATGCCTTGTTAGGGCCTTTTCGGACTCGCCAATCTTCGCATCCCGCTTCAATAAGTTATGCCTTGGCTATGAACTCTAATCCATACCGAGCAACTTTTAAACGATCTTGGGCTAGAAGCTAAGTAACTTTTCAAATCGTACAACCTTATTTATTAGCAGATAAATTTATTAGCAAGCGATGGGAGAATAGGCTTATAATTAACTCACATAAATTCACGAAAGAATACCGACTTATAATTGGCTCTATCATCTCTCGTTCTCCAGAGTTTAAAATCTCAAGTAATGAGACTCGTGGATGCTTAGCCTATTAAATCAAAGTTTTGGGTTTTCGAGTCGCCTATAGGATCTTGCAAATTCTTAGACTCTTTCAAGTTTAGAAATTGCATTTTAAGGTTCCCTTGATAAACGACTCTCTAGGATCAATTATAGGAACTTGCGAAAAGTTCTTGTTCTTAACCCGTGAGAGTTAAGACTTTCGCGTTTTATAGCTCCCTACATAATAGCCTAGTAAAACTTGACTTAAACACGTTAAGGATACTAGCTAGAGTAAACTCGGATTGAGTCAAAAGATTCACAACGTTTGAAAATTAAAACCACTTATTAAACATTTATTCTAGCAAAGAAAGAAAATAACTATACAAAGGTTAGAACTAATAGGCCAAAATAGATCAAAAATTTTGAAAAATGTCGAAAAATTGATTTTCCGGTTAAAATGAGGACAAATACAAGGAAAAGACCACTTAAATTCGATAGAAGTCCCCCTACACTTAAGATAAACATTGTCCTCAATGTTTAAGCATGTGGGAGTAAACTCCCCTACACTTAGGACATTGTGCACGTTGTTTAAATTTCGCTAAGGAAAAGACAACTAAAGAGATTCCTATTTTAATATTGAGAAAATATAAAATAGTGAATCAAAAAGAGTTTAGGATAGAACCGGGAAGAAGTAGAACACGGAATCACGGGTTGTCAAGAATCATCAAGAGTGGATCATTGAAGCTCGAATCCCTGATTAAGAAGTGAGGAGAGGAAAGCAAACCAAAGGGTCCCCCCCTACACTTATGATAAAGAAAGCGAAAAGATAGATGCATGGGTTGCCTCCCAAGAAGCGCTTGGTTTTTGTTAACCGAGTCGTGAGCCTGACTCGACCTTGATCATCAACGGAAGAAGCATGAAAGACATCCACCAGGATCAAAGACTTAGTTTTCATCTAGCAAATAACACAAGCTTAAGGCGAACAAGGCAAGCCAAAGAAGAGTAGGCAAGGTTCCCTTAAGCAGTGATGGAGCACGGTGGGAGCAAGTATGGTGAGGTGCAAGCATGTCTTCAATAGTTCCAAAGATTTTTCCTTTTATTTCATCAGGTGGATACTGAGATGGCTTAAAGACTTCAATACCGGGGTCGAACACCTTTTACTTTAAAGGAAAATAGCACTCAGGCTCAGCCGAGTGTGAAGAAGATCCGCAAAGAAGCACAACCTCGTCCTCAGAAGGGGGACAAAGAGGTGTCAAATCATATGTGCAACGGACTTCGGTGTCGACTGGTTTCTTCTCCTTTGACAGAATGTTCTTCAAATCCAAAGTAGGATCAAGACGATAATCTTCAAAGTCCAAAGGAGGAGCATCACTCTCATGAGGGAAGTATGTGTTGAGAAATTCAGAGAAATCTTCCTCAAATGAGTAATCGTCCAAAGTAGGATCGAATGATGGCGGAGGATCTTCATCATGTGAAGAATCGCTCGAAAGAGTATCAGCCTCATCGAAATCATCGAAAGTGGGCAGCTCGGGATACTCAGAAGTACCATCATAATCATCCGAGTCTGAGCTAGAATCATCATCATCATAAGCATCGAAGACCGGTGGAGAATCATAAATGGGAGGAGCTTCCAAAGTGGAGAGAGAATCATCCACATCATCATTAAAAAGTGGATTATCAATGCAAGAGTCGAATAGAGGATTGTCGTAGACGACAAAGTCATCGAGCACATTTATCATATTCACTGATTCTCGGCCTCCAAAGGATTTGCCTGTAAGCTTCCCCATTTTAAAAACTTTTGAATCATCCCCGACTCGTAAGATTAACTCACCTTCGGCCACATCTACTAAAGCTCGTCCGGTTCTCAAGAATGGCCGACCAAGTATTAAAGGAATACGAGGGTCCATTTCATAATCAACTACGACAAAATTGACCGGGAAAGTAAATGTGCCAACTTTGATAAACACGTCTTCGGCTATACCAACGGGGTAAGCGAGAGTGCGATTTGCAAGTTCGAGAGTCATCTTTGTTGGAATGAGGTCGGGTAACGACAGTGTTTTCCAAACACTCAGTGGCATCAAATTAATACTAGCCCCGAGATCAGCAAGGGCAGTAAATTCTTCAGTTTTGTTGAACACGCAAGGCAACACAAAACGACCGGGATCTCCAAGCTTTTCCGGTAATTCTTTTAGAATAACTGCTGAGCAGTTTTCCTTTAAGCGTGTGTTGGCGAGTTCAATCAGCTTCTCCTTCTTGCTAAGCAATTCCTTGAATGCTTTGACAAATTTCGGCATGTGGCAAAGTGATTCAACAAGGCTAATGTTGATGGTCATTTTAGATAGCATATCCACATATTTCGATACTTGACAGTCATTCTTGGTTAGCTCGTTGGTCTTGCCTATGCGAGAAGGGTATGGGATTCTGGGTTGATAGGGAGACGGTGAAGGTGTAGTTGGTGAAGGTTGTGATGTTGAAGGGTCCTTCCGAGAAACATCGTCCTGACGAGGCGGAGACGGTAATGGTGTACTAATACTAGGTGTAGGAGGAGTTGGGATACATGGTGGTGGAGGAGGTGTAGATGATGGTGGTGGGATAGGTGGATTGACAATGGTAATTCCACTACGCGTAGTTATAGCACTCACATTAGCTCGCGGATTGGTGACGGTGTTTGAAGGTAGAGAACCCGAAGAAGAAGGTTGAGCTTCGGGCAAGAAACTAGCCAACAGATTTTTTAATTCAGTTGTTTGAGTGCTGAAGGAGGATTGAATATTATCACGCACCTCGGTTCTGATGTCATTTCCTTTCTTCAAGATATCTCCTTTCAAATTGATTATTTGGCTCTGTAGATTCTTGATTTGCTCACCTTGAGTTCTCATGATGGCATCAACATCGGTTTTAATGGGTAGGTGTTGTTGGGTGGGTGGTTGATAAGGGTTAGAAGCTCTTGGTGGGATTTGGTTGCTTCTATTGTAGTTGGTGGCGGTGTTTTGGTTTTGAGGAGAAAAACCGAGTGAAAGGTAATTGTTGGAACGGTAGCTCAGCAGATTTCTATCCCCTTGTTGTCTAGCTTGGTAATTTTTCGGTGAATAATTACCGTAAGCTGCATACACATTTTCCAGATTTCCTTGTGTCGAAGGACAATCGGTGTAGGAGTGAGGACCGCCACATGTTTCACAAGGATTAGCAACCGCTTTAACTTGTTGTTGTTGTTGGTTTGAAGCGAGAAGCGTAATACTTTTGCTCATTTCGGCCATCATGCGGGTGAGTTCGGTCATCTCAGGGTTTGCTGAGGTAGAAGAAACATTGACTCTCGGGTTGTTCCTTGAAGAAGCAGAGGAATCCCAGTTTTTGTGGTGAGTAGTCATGTTCTCAATTAACTCTCTACACTCCTCGGGTCTCCTTTTCATGAATGTGCCACCGGCGGCTGCATTGATCGTATCACGATCTCGAAAAGTCAAACCGTTGTAGAAAGTATCTATTAAGGTCACAGGGAGCATGTTGTGGTTTGGACATCTATCGATCAAGACATTATATCTCTCACAAGCGTCAAAAAGAGATTCATCGGGATCTTGCATGAAACCGCTGATCTGATTGCGAAGGCTTGTGACCATGGATGGTGGAAAGTAGCGCGATAGAAAGCGTTGAGTCATGTCATCCCAAGTGTGAATAGAATTCTTCGGGAGACGATCAAACCATTTCTCGGCATGATGCGATAAAGTATGCGGAAAGAGTTGTAGGTGAAGAACATCCATTGTGGCACCAGGCAACTTCATGCTTTGGGTGATTGTAATGAACTTGTCGAGGTGTTTGTTGGCATCATCATCAGGCAATCCACGGAATGGGTTTGTTTGCACTTGCTGAATCATGTGGTGCTTCAACGAAAACTCAGGAGCGTTGATTTGCATCGGCGCAATCGGTCCTCCTCGTCCAAACATGGTTGGTTGACAAAGTTCCTCCGTGGTCCGAAGATCGGGCTGTGGAAGAGCATTGTTGTTATTATTATTATTATTGAGGTGCGGTGGAATGTTGTTGTTGTTAACACCTGCCATACTTAAATCTTCTTGAGGCCCGGGCTCTTGATAATTAGAAGATCTAGTACGCATACACCTGAAAATGCGAAAAAAAAGAAACCAAACGCAAAAACAATATATATACACAATAAAAATAAAATCTTTTTGGGTTTTTGAAATTTTTAATTTTTATGTATTTTTATCAATTTTTAATTTTTATGAGTTTTTTGAATTTTTTATGCAAGAAAAATAACGTTCACAAGTGAACGGATCCCAAAAAGCAACGTGTCTCTCACAGAAAACCGTCAATCTTAACGAAAAGAGCCGGCAGCGGCGCCATTTGATAACTAGGTTTATACCTAATTAAAAAGATTAAAGTTTGTTGTTCCCGTCTAATCGAATTGATCTAGGCTCTCTATGTGTGACTCAGTCTTATTTTGGTGAAACAAAGATGTGTCGTTGTAGTGTTTAAAATAAAAGGTGCAAAACAATTAAAGTAAAGGTGCTCTTAAAGTAAATCTAAGTCTAATTAAAACAAAGGTGCAAGCATTTAAAAACGTGACTGAAATTAAAAGGCACTAAAGTAAATGACGTAAACTAAGGAAAACTAAACTTAAAGTGCAATTAAATAAAAGGCAGGAAAAATAAGGCTTGAAAATAAAAATCAAAGACAAAAGCTAATAAGAACCTGAATACAGCTCATTCGGAATTATCCTTCGTTTGGAACAATCACTCGTCCAGAATGTCACCTTCGGTTGGAAAGATTCTTCTTTGCTCGGAATATTACCAAAATCCTTGATCCGGAACAAATTGATCTGAATATGTCACTTATCCAAAACAATCCTTCGTTCGGAACTTTACTGATTCGGAACTTCTAAAATTTGCCTTGATTCGGAACTCTTGATTAACCCTTGATTCGGAAGATTCCGAATGAAGCCTCCTTGATTCGGAAGTTTAAAACTTCCGAATGAACACTCCCTGATCCGGAACTTGCCCCTTGATTCGGAAGTTTGTTCGGAACTTTTAAGTTCCGAATGAACAGCCCTTGGTTCGGAACTTTGGCAACTTACGAATGAATACTCACTGATCCGGAACTTTTGGAGTTCCGAATGAATTGCTTGATCCGGAACTTTTGAGTTCCGAATGAAGCTTTTCTGGTTCGGAACTTTTGAGTTCCGAATGAATGACTCTTGAGTCGGAAGTTATCCTTCGTCCGGAACTTTGAATGTTCCGGATGAACAAGCTTGACTCGGAAGTTTTACTGAGCCTAAAATCTTCCGGATGAAACCCTTGATTCGGAACTTTGAAGTTCCGAATGAACGCTTTCCCTCCTTCTTGGTTCGGAAGTTTTCCTGGAAAGATCAGAAACACAACAAACTATCCCGAAGAACAAGGGATCAAAGAAAACAACAGATCTAAACACAGATTTAACCAAAATAAACACAAACGATTTAATAAAACTATCTACGAATCAACAGTAAACAATATTAAACAGTTTAAATCAATAAAGTAAACAAATTTAACCACAATAATTGAAAACCACTTGGATCAAAATAAAAGCATGAACATGAACATAAACATAAACACATAAATCAAAGATTAAGAAAGGTAGATAAGAGATTGACAAGATAAAGTAAAGATTGACAATAATTAAAATGAAAACTTACTTGAAATTAAATGAATTTAAGGTGCAAGACAAGGTATTTAAATTTGACAAGAAAAGTAAATGACAAGGTAAGTAAATGGTGGAAGAACTAATTGTCACACTTAGCCAACAAGGAAAAATAATGACTATCCTAATCTATATATAGGGGAGGATTAAGGAAGCTTCCTCCCCTCTTTCCTTTTCTCTTAATTGCGTCATTAAGTCCCTCCTTCTTTTAATCTTCATTAATTGCATACTTAGTCCTTTTCTTCTAATCTTCTTTAAACTTGGACTTGAGGGACTTTTGGCTTCAGGATTTCTTTGAACTCGTCTTTAAATTCTTCAATAAAATAGACTTGAATTCTTCGGCTTTTGATAAACTTCCGTCTTTTGACTTTTTCTTCGATAAATCTTCAGAATTGGTCGTGAACTTCCGTTCTTTTTGCACTCTTGACTTCTTGACTTCGTCTTTCATCTTTTTCTTCAATAAAAGTCCGTAAATGCCCGTGAATTCCCGTGTTTTCTCCACTTTTCACCCTTTTCATCCTAAATCACAACAAAAATACAAACCACGTATAATTCCGACATAAAAGACATAAAATACACGTTTTGGTCCGGTTATTATTGTAATTAAGTGGTAGAAAAGATGGCTGTTTACACACCTATCAGGGTTCGCGGCCCGCTGTTTTCATAGTAAGGTAACAATGTCATGCGGCTAATAATAATCCTATATAATCTAAATATCCGATATGAAATGACGCTATTAACGATGATAATATTACCTATAATGGTAATATTGAGGCTACGGTCTCATGGACGGTTTAAGATGTATGCTTGATTTATATATTGCCTGACTAGCAATATGAGGACTTACTTCCGATATTATACTTGTGTTCTGATTTTAAATGATTGTTTTATATAACGGTTTTTATTAAACTCTATGAATTCACTCGGCATTCGCTGATATGATTTTTGCATGTTTTTATCTCAGGTGCTTGAAGGTAATCCGGATGGAGATCGACTCTGATGGCCCACTTAATATAAAAAATGTTCATTCGATCTATGTTTTGTAAACTTAATGACATGTATAATTTGGGACCTGTTGTACATTTTAAAACTTTTATCGAATGAATGTATGTTAAACCTTGTACAACCATTTTTATGTGTTGTCTATGATTGGAGTTATGGTGCTATCCCGTAACACTCTGAATGACCCTTCCGCTGTACCGATACGAAAATTGAGAGTGTTACAGTTTGGTACCAGAGCTCTCGTTATAGAGAACAAAAGATTTTTAAAAACCAAGGTTTTGAACAAAACTTTTCAAAATCTTTTGACAATGAACATTTGAGAAAATATTTGAAAAATCTTTTGACTATAACCGTGCCAGAGATCTCTGACGTTACCAACAAGCCCTATTGAGAAGATATATATTATTATATATATAATTTAATTTATATATATGTATATATCGTGAATTCATTATGTAATTGTTTGACTAGTATGTTATCCTAATACGATATATATATATAAATGCAGATTGTCATGGCTGACCCTAATATTCCTGTAGAAAACCATGCTATTCCCGAACCTAATGTAGATGATGTTCCTTATTTAGACTTAGTAGATTATGATATGGATGATGAGGAGGAACCATTTGAGGATCCCGAGCCCGAGTTAGGACTAGGAGATCAGATTGCCCCTCAGGTTGACTTGGTAGAGAATGAGATTGAGAATGTTGATATAGAGAATGATGATGAGATTGGGTTAGATAATTTAGATGATGAGATTGACGACAAGGATGTCGAGGAGGATGTAGGTATAGACGATGAGGTCGATGATGATGAGGAAGCTGCGCTTATTTACCCTTATGATGTTCCAGAGGGCGAGCCTTTACCCCCACCAGTTGATTTGTCTGATTCTGAGGTTGAGCTACCTAGGGATGAAATGTCTGAATCGTCTGAATCTGATTCTGAATCAGAGGAGGATAAGGATGACGATGCACCTGATGGTACTGATGGTATTGCTACTCGTAGATGTGAGATAGGAGAGTCGTCTAGTGCTCGAGAGGCTACTCATATTGATGGTCTTGCACCACGGGCCTTGAGACGTGATGTAGATGCTTCCCGTGTTAAGAGTTGTATGACAGAGATTGGATTAGGTGTTGTTCAGACTCAAGTTGCTTATTTGGAGTCGAAGACTAAGGTTGGCGAGAAAGAGCGGGAGTTGCTTAGTTTGGATTTAACTGATGTGGAACGTGGTTTGAATGAGGCTTTTAGGAGGTTATCGGTGTTAGAAAGTGGTGAGTTTGCTGAAATGAAGAGAAAGGTGAATTCTATGGAGATTCAGTTGAATGTAGCTCGTGCGATGCGTGAGAAAGCTGAAAAGGAGTTGAATATATCCGTGGGATGGAACAGTAGATTTTATGCTGACATGGTTGAAAGAGGAGTGATCCGTAAGCGCCCAGCTGAAGATGTGTCTAGTGATCGTCCGACGAAGATTCAGAAGACGATGGATGATAGACCATCTGGCAGTTCTCAGTAGACCAGTCTGTATTTAGTAGTGACCTTTGTATCTTTTGTACTTTTGTAGCTTTGACTGAACCGACTTGTTAGTAGTAGACTTGGCACGAATTTTGAGTGTATATAGTGCTAGAACTTTGATATGGGATGTAACTAAGACAATACTTTTGTTTCAAATCGAATGAAATATGTATCTTGTCTTGAATTCCATATTGTGCCTTATTTGTATCTTGATTATGAATTCAATCCATATTATATGAATCCTTGTTGGGTGAATGCTTAATACTTTGAAATTGTGAAATTATAGAACTATGTCTCCCAAGAAGGCTGTGACTGAGGATGATGTACGTAGAATTATTACGGAGCAAGTTACCACATCTATGACTGAATTTATGGCAAATGCTAGAAATGAAGCTGGCGGTAGTGAAGCTGGCGGTAGTGGAGCTGGCGGTAGTGGAATTGGCGGTACTAATGTGAATGTGAATGCTAATAATGTAAATGCTAATGCTGGAGGAAATGTAGGAGGACTTGGAACTAATGCACCTGAAGTTGGTGGCTGTACTTATGTGACGTTCATGAAGTGTGAACCTCTACCTTTTAATGGAACTGAAGGTGCTGTAGGATTAAGCCAGTGGATTGAGAAGATTGAATCGGTGTTTCGGATTAGTAAGTGTAAGGAGGAAGATAAGGTGACTTTTGCTATGGATACTCTTAAAGGTCATGCGTTGACTTGGTGGAACGGGAGAATTGCTTTCATGGGTCTTGATGCTGCTAATGCTACTCCTTGGGATGAAATTAAGAAGTGGATGACTTTGGAGTTTTGTCCTCGTAGCGTGATCATTAGGTTAGAACAAGAGTTGATTCATTTGAGAATGAAAGGTGTGGACATTGATAGTTACACGAACCGATTCCATGAGTTGGCCTTGCTATGTCCTCGATTGGTTGAACCCGAAGAGATCCGAATTGAGCAATATATTAAAGGGTTGACCAAGAATATCCGGGGGGACGTGACATCATCTAAACCACTGACCATTGATGATGCTGTCCGAATGGCCTACCAACTCATTGGACAGATAATTCAGGATAGGGAAGATGAAGCCCGTGTTGGTGAGAAAAGAAAGGGAGACGGTGATCGTGTAGATAGAGGTGATAATAGGAAGAATTTCAATCGCCGTTAGAGCCAGAGAAAGGGGAATGCAAATGCTCTTACCTACAACACACCGCGCAACGATGATAGATGTCCTAAGTGTGGCAACAAGAGGCATGCTGGCGACTGCTGGAAGTGCCGAAATTGCGGAAAGCTTGGACACAAGGTTGAAAGGTGTAAGAAGGGAACCGTTTGCTTCAACTGTAATGAAGAAGGTCATAGGAAATCGGAATGCCCCAAGTTGGAAGCGATTGTACCTGGAAGAAACCCCCAGGGTGGTGTCTATCAACTTGGAACAATTGAGGTGAAGAAAGAGGATCCGAATGTCGTTACCGGTACGTTTTTACTCAACAATCATTATGCTGTTGCTTTATTCGATTCGGGTGCTGATAGGAGCTTTGTATCCACTAAATTTAGTGCCCTTATTGACATTGAACTTGTTGAGATAAATACCAGTTACGAGGTGGAATTGGCTGATGGTAAATTAGTGAAAACTAATAAGCTATTAGAAGGATGCTCTCTAAATCTCTTGAACCATTCCTTTCCGATTGATTTGATGTTTATAGAATTAGGTAGTTTTGATATTATTATTGGTATGGATTGGTTGTCGTTGAATAATGCTACTATTTTATGTGGAGAGAAGAAAGTTAAGATTCCTCTTAGGAATAGGACGTTAGTAATTGATGGTAATCGAGGTGAATCCCGTTTGAAAATCATTTCATGTATTAAAGTCCAAAAGTATATCAGGAACGGTTGTGAGTTATTCTTAGCTCAAGTGACCGGGAATGAGTCTAGGTAGAAACGATTGGAAGATGTACCTATTATTTGTGAATTTCCAGAGGTATTTCCTAAAGATTTACCCAGACTTCCACCGATAAGGCAAGTAGAGTTTCGAATCGATTTAATTCTTGGTGCTGCACCGGTTGCACGTGCGCCTTACCGATTAGCCCCTTCTGAATTAAAGGAGTTATCTGAGCAACTTAAGGAGTTGTCTGATAAAGGTTTTATTCGACCGAGCTCGTCGCCTTGGGGAGCTCCAGTCTTGTTCGTTAAGAAGAAGGATGGATCTTTTCGTATGTGCATTGATTATAGGGAACTGAACAAGTTGACAATTAAAAATCGATATCCTTTACCTAGGATTGATGATTTGTTTGATCAACTGCAAGGATCTAGTGTGTATTCTAAGATAGATTTGCGGTCAGGATATCACCAACTTCGCGTCCGTGAAGAAGATATTCCTATAACTGCATTTAGAACTCGTTATGGACACTATGAATTTCAAGTAATGCCATTTGGGTTAACTAACGCACCTGCGGTTTTCATGGATTTAATGAATCGAGTGTGCAAGCCCTACTTGGATAAATTTGTGATTGTGTTTATTGACGATATTCTAATCTATTCTAAGAACGAAGATGAACATAGAGAACATTTAAGGATTGTTTTGAAATTGTTAAAGGATGAAAAGTTGTATGCTAAGTTTTCGAAATGTGATTTCTGGTTAGATTCTGTGCAATTTCTTGGTCATGTGATTAACAAAGATGGAATTCATGTTGATCCTGCAAAGGTTGAAGCTATTAAGAATTGGTCTGCACCGACAACGCCAACGGAAGTGCGACAGTTCTTAGGATTGGCTGGCTATTATAGGCGATTCATTAAAGAATTTTCTTTAATAGCTAAACCCTTGACTAAGCTTACCCAGAAGAATAAACCTTTCGTTTGGGGAAGTGATGAAGATGGAGCATTTCAGACATTGAAGCAAAAATTATGTAGTGCGCCAATCTTATCATTACCCGACGGGAGTGAAGATTTTGTATTGTATTGTGATGCATCTCTTAGAGGCTATGGAGCTGTTTTGATGCAGAGAGAGAAAGTGATAGCTTATGCTTCTAGGCAATTAAGGAAGAATGAGGAGAATTATACTACTCATGATCTTGAGTTAGGAGCTATAGTCTTTGCTCTTAGGTTGTGGAGACATTATCTGTATGGCACCAAGTGTACGGTATTCACCGATCACAAAAGCCTACAATATATTCTCGACCAGAAGGAATTGAACATGAGGCAACGAAGATGGATAGAGTTGTTAAGTGATTATGATTGTGATATAAAATATCACCCAGGAAAAGCCAATGTTGTTGCCAATGCGTTAAGTAGGAAAGATAGAGAGCCTATCAGGGTACGTTCTCTAGTCTTGACCGTGCACAATAATTTGCCTGAGCAAATTAGAAATGCGCAAATAGAAGCTTGTAAGAAGGAAAATTTTGTTAATGAAGGGTTCCGAGGAGAAGGAGATCCTTTAGAGGTTAGAGCTGATGGAGTGAAATGCTTAAGAGGTCGTATGTGGATACCTAAGTTTGGAGGCTTAAGAGACTTGATTATGTTAGAATCCCATAAATCTAAGTATTCCATTCATCCGAGATCTGATAAGATGTACCATGATTTGAAGAAGTTGTATTGGTGGCCGAATATGAAAGCTGACATAGCTGTGTATGTTCTTCAATGCTTGACTTGTGCTAGAGTCAAAGCTGAACATCAAAAGCCATCAGGACTACTTCAACAGCCTAAGATTCCTGAATGGAAGTGGGAGCGAATTACGATAGACTTTATCACCAAGCTTCCTAGAACATCATCTGGAAACAACTCGATTTAGGTTATTGTCGACAGACTGACCAAATCAGCACACTTCATTCCGGTTAAAGAGCAGTTCTCACTGGAGAAGCTGACTCGTATATACCTTGATAATGTTGTATGCAAGCATGGAGTGCCTGTATCGATCATTTCAGATCGAGATCCTAGATTCGCATCAAATTTTTGGAAATCTCTGCAAAGATCTTTGGGAACGAATCTCGACATGAGCACTGCTTATCACCCCAGATTGATGGGCAGAGTGAAAGGACGATACAAACACTGGAAGATATGTTGAGAGCTTGTGTGTTAGACTTTGGTAAGAATTGGGATAAACATTTGCCGTTAGCAGAGTTTTCATATAACAATAGTTACCATTCTAGTATTAAGGCTGCATCGTTTGAAGCTTTGTATGGTAGGAAGTGTAGATCTCCTGTATGTTGGAGTGAAGTTGGGGACACCCATTTCACGGGACCGGAATTGATCCGGGAGACTACGGAGATGATAGTTCAGATTAAGAATAGGTTGTTGACTGCCCGTAGTAGACAGAAAAGTTACGCGGGTGTGCGGCGGAAGCCAATGGAGTTTAAAGTGGGTGACCGAGTAATGTTGAAAGTATCGCCATGGAAAGGCGTTATCAGATTTGGAAAGCGAGGGAAATTGAATCCCCGTTATATTGGACCCTTTAAGATTTTATCTAGAGTAGGTCCGGTGGCTTACAAACTAGAGTTACCCCCAGAACTTCATGGTGTTCACAACACATTCCATGTTTCTAATCTGAAGAAATGTCTACCAGTGAGTGATGAGAAAATTCCGTTAGGTAAGGTTCGAATAGATGGGAAGTTGCATTTTATCGAAGAGCCCGTAGAGGTTATGGATCGTGAGGTAAAGCAACTGAAACAAAGTCGGATACCTATTGTCAAGATCCGATGGAATTCAAAGCATGGACCGGAGTATACTTGGGAACGAGAGGATGAAATGTGGAAGAAATATCCGCACCTCTTCGATTTCAATAAGAAACGGACATCCAAATGAAATGGATCACGAGGACGTTGATCCCTTTTAGGAGGAAAAGCTGTGACAATCTAACATTTTCAGGTAGTGAATTATTTTCTCGTATAATATTTTGAAACTTACATTTGTGTTGGTTGACGAACTCACAATTTACGGATTTAAATTTGGGCTTACGTGCATAATTTAGCGTCTTTTGCGACTAAACCGGAAACCTTAGGATTACGTATTTACGTTTTTGAACTCCGTTTTTGATGAGACAATTTTTATTGGATTCGTTTTGTGACGCTAATTCATAATTTATAAAAACGTTTTTCGTGAAACGACCCGAGGGCACGTAAATCGAGAAAACTAGAATCGAGGAATACCCGTAAACTAGTGAAATGGGACAAAATACATTGTCCCACCCCACTAGCTTATATGGGACGGCACTAACATGACACCACAACCATATGTGGCATCATGTTAGCTACAAGTTTACAAGTGTAAACAAAGCTTACTCTTTAAGCTTAGTCTTTTCCACTAACACAAAACCACTAGCAACTAACTCACACCACCATTTACTTACATGCAAACCAACAAAATCCTCTCAAAACCCCACCCCTTTTCCGTCCATATTCAAGCTACAAACACCCCTTTTGATCTTTTCTAGCCATGAAATACATGTTTACTAGCTCTATCATGGAGTTATCTTGAAGCCTTGATCATTTGGTGGCCATATTAACAACATTGGAGGTAATTTTCTTGTGTCCTAGGGCTGATTTCTCAACTTATATTCTTGGTGTTTGATGATCTTGGAGTTACTTGTGGTGTTCAACAAGTTCTTGTCTTCCAAAAACAAGAAATACACTTGGTTGGTAAAGAAGATCATCCTCTCCATTTTCTCTTGTTATTTTTGTAAAGAACAAATGTATTTTCTTTCATTTTGTATATGTATATGATGTATATATGATGATAAAAATGTTGAGTGGAGATCAAGTGTTGATAGATATGCTTAAAAAGGTTAATAACTATAAGAAATGAGGCTAAAATCATGATTATTTAGTTGGCTGTATAAAAACAGTATATAACTAAAACTTGAACTGATAAAATTGCATGGTATGATCCATTTACAGTAAGTACAAGATGTTATACACATGTGAGAGTTGGCCATGCATTGAAATCAATATAATGAGTGATATATGATCAAAACAAGTTGGGTGTTCTAATCTGAATAAGCAGTTTTGTAGGGACTGTTAAGGCAAGATGAACTTAAAATGAGCAGTAGCTATAACTATGTTAAATGTAGCACATAATATGAAGATCATGCCACCCAAAAATGAGCTTCTAATTCATTATAGAACTCTAGATATGATAAAAATGGTGAACATGAAAATAAAAATCAGATTTTGAGAATTAATGTTTATTATTATTATATAAGCACTCAAAATTTTATTGTATAAAATATAAAATAAAAACCCACTAACTTAAGAAACTTATTTATATAAATATGTAAAAGGTTAAATAAATGAATAACTTATAAAAATGGTAGTGGAATAATATTTATAAGTAATAAAAACTATAAACTTGATTTTTACGACTTTTTCGGCTATTACCGTAAAATTAACGTTTTTTGCCAAATAAAACTTAGACGATCAAACCCGTCTAATGTAAAGTTTATAAAAGTCATATACTGATATATAAGTAACTAATACAAGTAAAAACCGATAAAACCCGAACTATAGGACATACGGACATTAACGAGCTACTAAGCATATTGGACTAATAATTGGACTAAATAAGTTAAACACTTATAAAAAGAACTTATTGGGCTTAACCCATTTGGGCCCAACATGGAAAGTATATATACTGATAATATAGGTATAAAATAGATTAAAACAAGTTAAAGAACTTATACTAAGCTTATTGGACTTGAATTAGGTAAATAGATAAAACTAGTAAACTAGTAAAAAGTTACCAAAACGTAAACACTAAAATGAGTAAACAAGGATATATAAACCCACTTGATCATCATCATATGTACAAAATCATCATATGTATATCGTTATTTTGATAAAAGTCATTGGAAAAAGTCTAAGACCGATTATTATTTATATAGGTTTCCGTGACCGAAGCACGCCCGTAGCCGATAATCCGCCTTTCATTATCAACGTGAGTTCATAGCCTCGCACTCTTTTAAATGTTTTATAAAATGATTTGTAAACCCGCGAGGGAGATAACATGCTAGATTTTGATAATAATAGAACACAAGTAGTCCCGATGGTATGCTTAATGATATGGACCCGAATGATGCTATGACCCTATAAACGAGACAAAAAGGATTATTAGTAGTTAGGTTATGTCACTTAAAGTCCCATTAGCATGAATTGTGTACTACCGGGATTTGGTAGACGCTTATGCATTTGATAGTACTATTTGGGGACGATCACCCCAGTTCGCGCCTTGACGGTTGATCCCCGTCGTACCACATTGATTGGTAAGCGAATTTATGTATGAGAAGATTCCATAGCGTGATTTTTGTGACGACACACTAACTTAGATGGGCAAATTGTTTGTCGGGTTCGCGGCCTGCTGTTTTCATAGTAAGGTAACAATGTCATGCGGCTAATAATAATCCTATATAATCTAAATATCCGATATGAAACGATGCTATTAACGATTATAATATTACCTATAATTGTTGGGAATAAATTTAGGCCAGAACACTTGAACGCTGACAAGAACAACTCAAGCGTTGACAAGAGCAAAGTGAGCGCTGACAGCATAAGCGTTGACAAGATAAAGTCAAGCGTTGACAGATTGAAGACAAGCACTGATGGAAGATGTGAGCTACACGTATATTATATTCTAGATTACTTCTAGTAAGGATAGAAACGACAATGTATTTTCTATGTTTATCTTTACCTAGAATAGTTGATTCGTAGCTTATTGTACAAGACTTCTTGTTCTATAAAAGAAGATCTTCTAGGTTAATGTTCAACATCAGTTTTCATAGTATTCGTAAGTTAAACCTTTCATTGTAATCAACACGATTATTCTAATACAAGTGAAAGTTTGTTTAACATCATTGTGTTTTAGACCAAGTGTTAATTCCGCATAACACTTTGTTACTTTATTCATAAGCAAAGGTTTCTCTACGTGTTATACTTGATCTAATCTCGTATACACAAAGCTAATCGATCTAAGTTTGGGATCAACAAGTGGTATCAGAGCCAGCTGTTGGATTATGGGTATAATTTTATGCATACCAAGATTTTTGTAGACAATAACAGTACTTTATGCATTATTAAAAATCCTGTACATCATTCTAAAACCAAACACATAGAAATTAGACATCATTTTATAAGAGATTGCTTTGAGAAAGGTTTAATACAACCAGATAGGGTAGATACTGAAGATAATGTAGCTGATTTATTAACTAAACCTTTTGATGCTGGAAGATTTCAATATTTGGTAACAAATATTGGAATGGTTAATCTCACTTAATATGTGTTTTGGAACCTTTTTGTAAAAGTATGTACAGGATAATGCATTGTTATTGGTCTTTGTGATGGTTTAGATTTTCCACATTATTTTTCTAACACTGACAAAGGTAAATGCAACGCTGTCAAGTGTTATTTTGCCATTGTTGGAGATATTATTGTCTAACGCTGACAAGAGTTCCTTCAACGCTGATAAGTGTTGTCGGGACGCTGTCAGCAACAAGTGTTAGTTTTGTGGTTTTTCATCTAAATGTGCAGGTAATGGTAGCTTTATGCCATTGGATACAGAGTTGCTTATGGATCTTTGAAGAGCTATTTGAACATGTTTTGTTTATGGATGATGGTTGGAATATTTATATTCCTATCTTGACATAAATTTTTAATGTTCATATATATATTTTGAGAACTCATGTATCATAGTTTGAGGGGAGGTTTCAGGAACCTTTAGGACTCTTGGGTATTCTTAGAATACTCTCATCACAATTCTAGATTGTGTCCACTGGTGAGTATGGGTTAGTTTTACTAAACCATGAGGCACTGTAGCATGCATAGTATATCAACTTTGCATGCTGCCAAGACATTTTTGACTTAGAATTGGTTATGGTCTGATGGGAGGCTTGGGAATCCTTTTGATATGGGTTTTACCTGGGAGTAACAAGGATTTTATGAGGTAACTTGGTTGTTAAGAATTTTGGTTAGCAAGGGACACTAGAGGACTGTTATGTCTATCTTGCTTATGCAAGTGTGCATAACTGGACAGTGCTTGCCGCCCTATGATAATTATCAGCTTTTGGTTATCTTCTCTAGGATAAATTACTTGTTAAGGTCATTGTTCACTTTTTAAAACAATTTTATTTTTGGACGCTGACAAGATTTTTCCAAGCGTTGTTGTGACCAAAATGGACGCTGACATGGCTTTAGGCGAACGTTGACAGGATTATAGCCGTTGGGCGTTGATGGGTTATATTTGACCGTTGACAAACAATGGGACCTACCCAGTTGTAACTTTTTGACATATTTTCAAGCCGTAATTTTAGGAGTTGTTACTTTCATTTAATGCATGAGATAACTTATAAACTTTTTCAATATTTTCATGATTGATTTTTGAAAATCTTTGCCTATTTTTGGGCCAATCACGTGCATTCATCCACTCCTATAAATTTGGCTCCTATTTTAAACAGGGTATCTATAATTCTTGTCTAACACTTTTCTCTTATCAACCTTCATCTTTTATACATCAACTTAACAGCTTTCATCAATGGCACCAAGATTTAACTCAGCAGAATTGGATTTGGGGTTCAAGTCTCAACACAACATGATTGCTTATCTTGTTGCTGATAATACTTTGTTCCCTGAATACACACAGATGGTGGAGTATTTGAATGCATCCCCATTAAGGTATGCTCTCTCTCATGCCCCACTCATTCCAGTCACACACATTAAACAGTTTTGGAACACTGTCAGTTCCTCAACAGTTAATGGAGTGACAACATTGAATTCTATTGTACATGGGAGACCTTGGGTGGTTACTGAGGCCTTGGTACGCCAGGCCTTGCATCTTAATGATGCTGATGGTATAACCATGCTTCCCATATCTGAAATAGAACAAGGGCTTAGGGCTTTGGGATACCCTATTCCTGATGAAGGTACTCTTAATAAGTACCATAAGCAGGAATTTCCCCCAGCCTGGAAGTACCTAATTCACATTCTCCTTCAATGTTTGAGTCCCAAATGTACTGCACACAATGAGATCAATAGATCTATTGCATCTGCTATTGTGTGTATTGCAACAGGGCAAAATTATAATTGGTCTAAAATGATTTTTGAAGGAATGTGTAAAAACAAGGGGACAAAAATGACTTTAGCTTATCCCCGTTTTCTGCAAATGGTTTTTGATGCTCAAAGATATTGTTCAAGGGATCACAATGATTTTTATAAGATCCCTGAACAAAAGAAGGCTATTTTTACCAAGATGAATTCACCACCTCATAGAGACCTACCATTAACCCCAGCCATGCTTGCTGTTATTGCAGCAGCACAACCCCAACCAGACCCCCAGCCTCATATTGACCCTCAACCACAACTTGAACCTATCCCTGAACCTTTACTCTCACCTGACCAAATGCAAATAGACCAAAATCCCTTTGACGCTGACACATCTAATGTGGGCGTTGATATGCCTATTCCCAACGTTGACACCCAACCACCACAATCCCAAACACCCCTTCACCAACCTACATCTACACCATCTTCTACACCATCTTCCACACCACCAGAATATAGGTTGATTAAACGCCAAAGGACTGCTGGAGTGTTCTCCTCTGGTGGTCCTAGCCATGTAGCAGAGAGAACCACCACCACAAGTGTGGCTGGTGACCTGGATGAGGCTGAGACTATTGGTTCTGGCTTAGAAGCTGGCCAAGACAGTCCCACCATAATTAAGTCCTCATCCATGCCCAATGACCCTAACTTGGGAGGTCAAATTCCCATTTTGGAAGAGGGCAGACTGGAACCAATGACGCTTTTAGAATTGACGGCTGTCTGCATTAGCTTGCAAAAGCAAAATGCAGACTTGGTACAAATTTTCAGTAACCAAGGCCTTGAACTCAAAGAATTGAGGGAGAGGATTGTTGTTTTGGAGAGTGCTCATTCAAGGGGAGGTATGGAGGAGTCTTCCAAAGGGGAGGAAGCAAGAAATCTGAGTGATAAGAGCAGTCAAGATGGTCAATCATTGGACATTGCTGAAGCTCTTACTACATTGAAGGAACAAAAAGGTTTTGATACGTCCTTAATCTCTCCAACAAATTTAAATTTATCATTTACAGATATGCTGAGAGAGGTTACACAAGGCGCTGAGGGAAAATATTTAAGCGTTGATAAGGCAAGTTTGGACGCTGACAGAAGTATTTTGGGCGCTGATAGAGGAAATTTGGGCGTTGACAGATCTGCATATGAAGGTGATGTATTCCAGTCATCATCTATCATCAAAGATGTTCCTACTCAGGTATTATCATCTACCCTACCAACAATTGAACCAACAGATAAGGGTAAGGGTAAGTTGGTAGAAGAAAATGTTCCAAAGAATGCAGCTCAGGTTGAATTTGATAGAAGATTGGCTGAGCAAATGATGGAACAAGGTGAGAAGGAAAAGTCACCATTTGTTGTGACTTCTGAGGAAGAAAGTGATGGAGGCAGCTCAGATTCAAGTGTGATGATTGTTGAACCAGAAAGACTTGAGTATGGTGATGAGCTTGCTAAGGAAAGGCTGAGAGATTTGAAGTTGCAAATTGATTTTGATATGCCAGAGGTAGTTCAGATGTACAATTCTTGGGAAGAAAGCTGCATGGATAATCCAGACTTGACCATTTCAGATCAGATATGGGGTTTGGAAATTCTTCTTAGAGTTCAGCAGGATTGTAAGGTGATGTTGAAGTACAGGGCAAGCAACATTCTCTCTGAGTTAAAAAGGGATAGAAGGAAGCTCTAATTTATGTTGCTCAAATGTCATGGAGTTGGATGGACACATCAGAAGCTAAAGGCTTTGACATTTGATGAGTTGGAACATAGAGCTTATCCTATTTGGGTGAAAGTGCAGGAAGAGAACACTTTCAGACTTCTTTCAGATGAAAGAAAGGAGCAACTTGCAGAAGAGATGGCAATCAAGAAAGCTATGATAGTCCCTAGACCAGTGAAGAAGGGATTTGTTCTTGAGTTTCCAAAAGATATGTCTCAACTATATCCAAGTGAAGCAATCATTAGAAAGAGCCTTAAGCTCTCCCCATTAGAAGCTTCAGATATGGTGCATGTGTTACCACTAGATTCCAGGAATCCAATTATAAGTTATGAGGAAGATGAATGTGGATTCTGGAAAATTGGAAGATTTGGCAAGGAGGTACACACTTTTACCACTCTCATATCTTTATTTGCAAGTTGTGACAGAGAAGACTTGGTAGACCTTTGGAGGTTGCTAGAGACCAAGTATGAGGCTGAAGCACCAACTTCAGCCAATGGAATAAAACTTTGGACCACATTCAAAAGAATGTGTGGGACAAAAGAAGAAGATCCTGAAATATGGAAGGATCTTGAAGATGACCTCAGTGGTCTTCAATGGAGGTTATATTCAGCTGCAGGTGTATACTATTTGAGTTCTACAAAGTTTGCTGAGTATTTACTTGTAGATGCTCAGTATTTCATATCCAAGGCTGTTTTGGAGAAGATGAAGGACACCCAGTTGGAGATAGACTATACAAGTGATGTGGCAAAGAATTTGATCAGATTTATTTATTACCAATATGATAAGATTTGTCAGACTCCCCCAAGTTCTTAATGTTTATTCAGAAACTTGATCATAAGAGTAGATATCAAGTTTAGGGGAGGATTGTTGGGAATAAATTTAGGCCAGAACACTTGAACGCTGACAAGAACAACTCAAGCGTTGACAAGAGCAAAGTGAGCGCTGACAGCATAAGCGTTGACAAGATAAAGTCAAGCGTTGACAGATTGAAGACAAGCACTGATGGAAGATGTGAGCTACACGTATATTATATTCTAGATTACTTCTAGTAAGGATAGAAACGACAATGTATTTTCTATGTTTATCTTTACCTAGAATAGTTGATTCGTAGCTTATTGTACAAGACTTCTTGTTCTATAAAAGAAGATCTTCTAGGTTAATGTTCAACATCAGTTTTCATAGTATTCGCAAGTTAAACCTTTCATTGTAATCAACACGATTATTCTAATACAAGTGAAAGTTTGTTTAACATCATTGTGTTTTAGATCAAGTGTTAATTCCGCATAACACTTTGTTACTTTATTCATAAGCAAAGGTTTCTCTACGTGTTATACTTGATCTAATCTCGTATACACAAAGCTAATCGATCTAAGTTTGGGATCAACAATAATGGTAATATTGAGGCTACGGTCTCATGGACGGTTTAAGATATATGCTTGATTTATATATTGCCTGACTAGCAATATGAGGACTTACTTCTGATATTATACTTGTGTTCTGATTTTAAATGATTGTTTTATATAACGGTTTTTATTAAACTCTATGAATTCACTCGACATTCGCTGATATGATTTTTGCATGTTTTTATCTCAGGTGCTTGAAGGTAATCCGGATGGAGATCGACTCTGATGGCCCACTTAATATTGAAAATGTTCATTCGATCTATGTGTTGTAAACTTAATGACCAGTATAATTTGGGACCTGTTGTACATTTTAAAACTTTTTATCGAATGAATGTATGTTAAACCTTGTACAACCATTTTTATGTGTTGTCTATGATTGGAGTTATTGTGCTATCCCGTAACACTCTGAAAGACCCTTCCGCTGTACCGATACGAAAATTGAGAGTGTTACAGAAACTACCTAAACAACCAGAACCCACAACAGAGATTCCCACACCAACTCCTCTCAGATCTTTTAAACCCACCACTGAAGTGGTGAAGGACAAGGGTAAAGGCATTGCCACTGAGGTACCTGTTATATCCTTACACTCCCTACAAGAGGAAGGAGGATCCACCCCCAAACAATCTGATTTGAACAAGTTTAAAAGCGTTGGTGAACCACCACTAACCCCAGAGCAAGCAAAGGATCAGATCATGGAACAAAAAAGGTTGGCGAACATCAGAGCTGCTTAACTAGAAAGCAAAGAGGCTCTAAACAAACTGCTCTCACCAGCTGTTAAGGAAGCTTAGTTGAACAAACTCAAAGAACTTGAAGCAAAGAAAAGCAATCTTCAAAAAGAATATGAGAGGATTGTGAACAAAAGCGCTGAGCCTGGGAAAATCACCAAGTATACCTGCTACACTGATAACGATAAAAATGTGGTGATGACCCTTTATAGAAATAATGAGCTAGCCAACTACAAGGTCATCAATGACTTTAAACTAAGAGATCTTAGTCTCTCTGAGTGGTTAGAAGTATTGTCTCTTTCCCAAAAGAAGACTAGGCCTGGTGCAACCCAGATGATGAAAATATACAAGCTAAGCTCAATTGGCTAAGAGACACTTCTAAAAAGCCGAAACTACCTTTACCTCCCCAATTATCACAACAACAAACACAAGGACAGAGAAAAAGGAAAACCCCAATGGGGCCTCTAGTAGAGAAACTAGTCACTGAGAATATTGTTGTAGATGGAATGTACAAAAACCTTGTACTTGCAAAAGAGATTGCAAAGGCAGTAGGTGGTCAAGTCTACTCAGAGCTAGAAAAGGGAATGGTCTTCATGAATGGTAATTGTGAATACTGCTTCCAAAGGGAAAATGAATTGCATCTGGCTTCAACTATCCAACTCATCAGACTCAAGCAAGGCATATTGAGGAACTACAAAGAAGCCAGCGACTTTGAGTTCGAGATTGAGCTGATCGTTAACTCTAGAGCTGATAAAGTTGAACCACAAAGAATTGTAGACCAAAAACTTGATCGCTGAAGAACCTTTTTGTTTATATTTTTACACCACTGGGTGTCTATGTAATAGGTTAGGTTCTTTATGTTGAATAAAAATCTGAGGTATGTTTGTTAAAATTATGTGTAAGATACTCACTTAAAATAATTCTTGACTTAAATTTGTAAACAAATAGGGGGAGATTGTTGGGCTAATGAAAGTTTAACTATGGCCCAGTCTAGATTTGTTTAAATTAGATTAAGTGTTACTGGTCGCTGAGAGGACCAACGACAGAGACCAGACCAGCAGAAGGCAAAGCCTCAGCTGGCACACCAGGAACATTCAAGTCAAAGACAACGTTAGAGAAGTCGAAGACAATCTCATACTCATCAACGGTTATGAATAGCTGGGATGTAGAAGGAATGTGCTGGTGTCCAAGGATCTCTGAGTTGACAATACTCAGAGATCACTTAGAACCCTAGAAGTCTTATGAAATCAAAGCTTGCTTGATCCTTTTATAGTTTAGGCGGGAGAATCTAGAAAGTGTTTTGAGCGGGACAAAACAAGAGATTCAAGATAAACCTAGTACGACCTAGTGGGAAAAAAGGTGAACAGTTGACAGAACTGTTCACCTAAAGTAGTTTAAAGGTATGTCTCGATTTAGACATGCCTTTAATACGTTGTACTCTTCCACTGAGAAGATGACACGTATCAACTACTCCCACTAAGGAAGCAACCTCGTACCACTATAAATAGGAGGGAGAAAGAAGAATCATTTAACCCTTGTGCTTGGATAAATTATCTAAGTTCTTTCTCCCTTTGGAACCTCTGAGCCCTGAGTTGTCTACCAGCGACTCATAGGTTCTCTTGTAAACTTAAGGATCGAATCAAGTTTACTCGTTCTAGGGTTCATTTCTTATTGTCATTCAGCGGGTGTATTCACAACACTTTGTAATACTTTGCTTATAACAGTTAATAAAGTGTTACTCGTTTGAAAAGTATTTCGTTGTGTATTCGTGTTTATACGAGTTATAGTTTCGACAATTTTTGTATTTAGGGACTTTCAATTGGTATCAAAGCGGTCTGATTTATAAAACCTTTTATAAACCCGTTCTTGTTTTTAAAATCAAGATCCAAATATGACTAAAACTATGCCTCCTATAGCACCACCTTTTGGTCAAACTAGTCAAGGTAACTTTTCGACCAACGCACCGGCCACCACCCATCTACTACCATGCCTACACCGGTTGTAAGCACTGGTAATAATAATGATGACCTTCCCCAACTTCTTGATGTTCATGGAGGGTCACATGTGTACAATATTCCAGCGTTTGATGAAGAAGATTTCTCAAGTTGGAAAAGTGAATTTCTTATTTATTTAGATGGCTTAGAACCCTTCTTATTATAAATCTTAGAAAATGATCCTTATGTGCCATCGGCCGTTTCCTCTACCCCTGAGAGACCTATTAAGAAGCCTGCTAACCAATGGTCTACAGCGGATAGACGTCTGGCTAACCAGGACAAGAGACTCAAAAGTATCATAGTCTCTTGCCTACCTAAGAACATTATGAAGTCCATAATAAAATGCAACTCTACAAAAGAGATGTGGACTTAATTAGTTCTAGGGTATGAAGGTCCATAGGAGACAAAAGAAACAAAAATCTAAGCCCTAAGACTCAAGTTTAATGCTTTTAAAGCTTTGGTAACAGAAACTGTTGCTCAAACTTACACTAGGCTTAAGATTCTGTTGAATGATTTAGGAATCAATGGTGTTGTTCTACCTAAGGCTGAGGTTAATGCTACATTTGTTAACAACTTACCTAGGAAATGGCTTAGCTTAAAACAGACCTTAAGAGCAAACAATGCAATCAAGAATGATACTCTGGCCCAACTGTTTGGTAGATATAACTATGAAGAAGGGCTGCTTGATTCTATTTACAAATTAGAGACTGACAGGTTTACCATCCTTATACCTGGTTCAAAATCTCTTGTTGCTAACCATTCGTTTCAGGACAACGACTCTGACATTGAAGAGGATACCAGAAACAGTCAAGAATTTCTTGATAAATTGCATGTAGAGTCTTTATAAGGATCTTCCTCACATATGTTCACTTGGCTAGCTAATGGTTTAGGTTTACAACCTCTATATAGACCATTTTTAAAACAAAGGCTATTCAAGAAATCATCATGGGTTGATATGTTTCAAACAACTACCTCCTCCTCACCAGTGTTATAAAACTCTACATTTACTATCTCCTCCAAATCATCACTATCATAATCATTTTCACTAGAGTAAGTAGTCTTTGGTGGGACATTTTCATACTTCAAATAATCCAAAACCATCATAGCCAAAGTGTTCTACATACAAGTCAACCATTAACCCATTCTCATACCTAATCATTACAAAAGCTTCTACATCAGAGTCATCTTGTAAAACCAACTTAAAATCCATGAAATACATTTATTACACGGAATCACGAATTTAATTAAACGTATATTAATTTAATACACGACATGTATCAAGAATAATTAATGTTCAAATCTAAGTACTACGTACCTTATTATTAAGTATTTATGTTTAATGCTTAAATCATGACGAGAATTAAAGCACGACATTTAAAACACGAACATACACAATGTATTTATTTACATGAAATGAAAGCGAAACTTTATGTGTGGGTGTGTTATAGGCCGCGGCAACCAAAGAAAGAAACAAGGCCTTAGGCCCGGGCCAAGATGACAAATAAACCACAATGATCTCTTTTGGTTCCTTATTTCCCACTTTAAACACAAAAACTCACAAACCCTAGCCCTCCTTTCTTCTTGGCCGCCGACTACACATAGGAAAACAAGAAAGAAAAATCAAGTCTTGATCTCTAAAACATTCTGGTATCGTATATGTTTATCAAATCCTAAATCCTTATACGAATTGGTATCCTAAACCTTTCTCTTTTATTTAATTACTTAATCATGATTTTTTTTATAAATGAACATAAGATGTAAACAAATTATAAACATGAAATTAATCAAGATTGGAAAGGGTTTCGGGTTTGGTTGTCACAGGAACCGAACCACTGAGGTCTCAATGGGGATTTTCCACAGCCAGGACTGTTTTGTTTTGACAGCCGCAACAACACACAACCCCAGCAGGGGCTCGGTTTGGTTGTTTTCCTGATTAGCGACAGAATCAGCGACAGAAATTCTGTCACAGATTTCTAGAGGCAGATTCACAACAGCACAACGACATAAATTTTTGTCGCTAATCAGGCTATGGTGATGTTTGGTCTTGTTTCATTTGTTTAGTGCGACCGAGACGGGTGTCTCGGCAGGCTCGAGTTCAGGGCTCGGGTACACAAGGGTTTTGGCTAAACATTTTATTAATTTAATTAATTTTACAACATGTAATATTAATTAGATTACCATGGACTTAGTATAATTATTTTAATGAAATAATTCATGAAACTTAGGTTATAATTGTTTTAACATAATTATGCATGAATTTAGCCTAAGTATTTTATATGGACTTAATTAAATTCAAACCATACTTTAATTTAATTATACAAGTAACATTTTATGATAAAGCATTATTAAAATAAATCAAGCTGTATTATTAATTAATAATCTTTAATAAACCATGTTTATGTTATTAATTAATAATTATCATGTATAGACTAAAGTATTTCATTTTAATAAACTTTACTATATTATGACATTTAAACCATCATGACTTATGAAATATATTCATTAAGTCCTAGCTTATATTTTATACTTATTAATAAAGCTTATTACTATTCATGGAAACTTTCTATTTTCCGAAACTTACTATGTATGGAAACTTTCTATTTTTGAAAACTTACTATTTTTGGAAACTTACTATTTATGAAAACCTGTTATTCTTGGAAAGTTATTATATATAGAAACCTACTATTTTTAGAAAGTTACTTGTTATGATACAACAAGTATAACAACACATGAAACAGGAAATACAATAATTAAGAACGAATGAAAACATGAATAATCAAAAGATAATGCATGAAACAGTAAAACATGATAAGAACATGTTAAACAAGCTAAGAACACTCAGAACCAGTAAAGTATACATTAATCAGACAACTCATTCACATCCCTTATTTATGTAGTATCCGTGAAGTCAGAGTAGATCCTTCGACTTTCATTCTCACTTCATTGCTGAACACGAGGTACGGATATTCTGTCGTTTAGTATGGACATTCCCTTCGTATGTATGATTAGGATTTCCTGTTTCCATCCTCTGTTTTCCTTAATTATTTTATATGTCATTAAACTTTCAGTAATGCTTATGTTATTATTTTAAAATGCCTGAGCTATATACATGCATGACCATGTCACCTAGTTATGGAGGTACCGTAACCATAACACTTGAGGCACCTGTGTTATGACTCCTCTATGAGATAGTGATTTCTCGTGGCGTCCCTTAACATTTCAGTTTGGCCATTATCAGTATTATCAGGTGGGGTGTATGGGTGCATCCTATTTTACAACTTACAGTTATCAAGTGAATGTGGTGTGTGTTCTACATCCTTCACAAGGAGTTGATCCCTCCTACCCAAAACAGTATAATTATAGTTCACCCTTTTAATGCATGATGAGGTCACCCCTCTATCTATTCATGCCAGTTGATACCTTCATGACCTATATGGGCTCTTGGCAAATTAAAATACAGTTTTTAGATATAAACATAAGTTTTCAGCAATATAAACCAGTTTATAAACATGTTCTAGGTTTTTTCAGCACTTACACTTATTTCGCTGCTTTTCAGCTTATGTTTTAGTCATTCAATCATGTTATATATCCGTTCATTGAGCGTATTGCTCAGCCGTATTTTCCTTTCCATGTCCCAAAACGGCAGGTACCCATGGACAGACTTGAGCATTTGAAGGACGTGCATAGGATGGAAGCTACTTTAGACTTCTACTTTTGCCTTCATATACTTATGCTTGCTTGGACACTTGTTTTGTCATTCTCATTTTATTTACTTTATTTATGTTTTGGGTTTATGTTTGGGAACCGATGTTTGATTCCAGATTTTCCTTTTGGTCATGTATGTTTTAGGACATATTACCTTGCATGCTTTTGATGACACGCCATAAATACACGTTACGGTCCACTTATCCAAGTGGGTTGTTACAATTATGGTATCAAAGCCCAAGGTTTCAACCTTTAGGCTCTAAAACTTTACATGTGACTAGTGGGTAGTCACCGGGAACTTCCTAAATTTTGGCGTCTGTTGTCTTCCATGTTTCTCATGCATTTCACCATTCACTTTTGTAAGTTTTGACTAAGTAAAAGGTTGGTACAAGACTGGACATATTTAGTCGCATGTGTTTTTCATTCGAATTTTGTTTTGTGAACCGACCCATAGGCGTTCACCCTTGCTCATGTCAAATTTCATGCTTTTCAGTCGAATGTTATTTTGTGAACCGACCCATAGGCGTTCACCTTTGCTCATGTCAGATTTAGTCGACTATGTCTTCATAATCATTCCATGTATCTCATATGCTTATTTCATGTTTCTTCATGTCGATTATGTTTCATGCTTTTTACAAATTTTTTGTCTTCATGCTAGTTATATATTCATACTCCCTCATGTTGATTATGTTTTCATGTTTCATCATGTTAAATTGTTTCATGCTCTTCCATGTTGATCATGTTTCACACTATTCAGTGATGGACTTATTTAACCAAGCTCTCCCAATAGTCATTGTTGGATTCCAGCAATTACGTTCCATGCTAAACATTTTTTTAAATTCTGTTTAATCATGCTTTTGTGCTTCTAACGCAAATGGAATTATGTGTACGCTAAATGAGCTAGGATATTACGTTGTCCTCTCCAGTTTGGTTCCTAACCGTTTAATCAGTACCTTCCTTTGATCATATCAGATGGGTGACACCTTACAGATCATCTCATGTGAATTCCATGTGTACTCCATGTACCATATTCCGTGTGTACTTCATGTACCATATTCCAGGTGTATTCCAGTTACCACACTCCATGTGTATTACTAATCGGTTCTTAATTATCTCAGATGTTTTCACTTACCAATGTTGCGCAAAGGATGATGCGGCTCGCAGCATCGAGATTCTACAGAACAAAGACGAAGGCGATAGATCAGAGCAACCAGACTAAAATTATACTTAATCCCCCAGACACTACCATTTCATTCCATATCTTTATCTTCTCAGTTATATGTCGCACGACATTCAGTTGTCGTTTCCAGCATATGAGTGGGAACCGGTATGTAACACCCCATTTTGACAATGGAATACCACAAGATAATTATGGCGTGTCATCAAAGCATGCAAGGTAAATGTCTTAAAAACATTTATTGACCATAAAGACAAATACCATAATCAAACATCGGTAGTCTTAACATAAGCTCACACACATGAATATAAGTACTGAAATGAAGGGACTAAAAAATGTCCAAAGAAATGAACTAAAGTAATTTAACGAAAAGTATGAAAGTGCATAAAGAAATGAAGACCAGATAGCTTCCATCCGTATGCACGTACTCTCAAGTCCTAGTTGCGTCCCTGAGTACCTGCCGTTTGGGAACATGAAAGAGAAGGAACGACTGAGCATAACGCCCAGTGAACGGATATATAGCATACAATGAAGGTGTAAGCATAATAAGACATATAGCAGCGGAAATGTATAAGTCCTGGAAAACCTGGTATAAGCTGGTAAAACTAGTTTTATAGTTTGAAAAGCCTTATGTGTATAATATGAAAACTGTATTTTAAATTTAACCAAAAGCCCATATAGGTCATGAAGTATCAACGTGCATGAAGACTTAGAGGGGTGATCTCATCATGCAATTAGAGGGCTTGCCTCTAATTATTTATGTCTGGGTAGGAGGGATCAACTCCTTGTGAAGGATGCAAGGCACATACCACATTCACCATGAAAATACTTGTAAAACATGTAACTAGGATGCACCCATACGCCCCACGTGATAATATAATAATATGGCCAAAACTGAAAGGGACACCACGAGCAATCACTCCGTCGTGGGGAAGTCATAACACTGGTGCCTCTAGTGTTATGGTTATGGTACCTCCATAACTAGGTGAAGCTGGTCATGCATGTATGTGGCTTAGGCATTTAAAACTAAACATAAGCTAATCAAAACATATAAAACAAATACTTGGGAAAACAGTTGGCTACAAATGGGGAATCCTAATAAAGGAACGGAATGTCCATATTAAAGGACGGAATATCCGTACCTTATGTCTAGTGAACGATGAAAAGATGAAAGAATGCGAAGTCCTACGCCGACTTCACTAATGATACATAAATATGGAACATGTATGAGTTGTCTGATTACTGAGTATGTTACTGGCTCTTGTATGTCCTTAATGTATTTTATATGTCCTGGTCCTGTTTTACTGTTTAAATGTTACACTGTATTATTCATGGTTTAAGTATAATCTAATTAAGTAATTCATGTATTTATTGTATTATTATACTTGTAGTTTAATAATAAGTAACTTTCTAAAATTAGTAGATTTCCAGGAACAGAAAATTTCCAAAAATAGAAAGTTTCTAAACATAGTAAACTTCCAAAAATAGAAAGTTCCCGTAAATAGAATTAAGCTGAATGATTAAGCTAAAAATATAAGCTAGTGATTATTTATAAGTCGTGATGATTATTAATAAAGTTTATTAAATAATACTATAGGTTAAGGTAATTATTAATTATTAAGTAAAAGCATGGTTTTAATAATTAATAATATATCATGTTACATTAATAAACTTTACCTTAAAATGTTTAATTAAATTATGTCATGATTAATCTAATTAAGTCTAGTAAAATTTACTTAGGTTATACATGTTTTATTAATATAAATAAATTAACCTAAGTCATGACTTATTAATTAATTATAAGTTTATGTATTAAATAATTAATTAATGAAACTATAGTCCAAAATTAAATGAAAAAATATACTTAGGCTAAAACATGTATTATTTATAAAATAATAAAACCCTAGCTCATGTATTAATTAAATTAATTATTTAGAGATGTTAATTAATTTAATTAATCTTATAAAATAATTTAGCAATTAAATCCCGAGCCCGAACCCGTGTCAAACATAAGCTGAGCCAAACACCCTCAGCCGGCGGCTGGTGGTGTTGTCGTGGCTCACGCCGGCGCTGCCGGTGCCATTGGTCGAACACGAACCCCACCGGCTTAAGCCGGTGGTTTCCCATGCTTTGTCTTGTGTATCCACTGCCCGAAACAAATGAAAGTTTATAGACTTATATTTAATAGTCGTGTGATAGGATCGAACTCGAGATTAGAGGATTGCATACAATACGTAAAGAGTTCATTTAATTAATAAATATATTTATTGTATTTATTAATTTATTTAATAAATATATTTATATATTTATTAATTTAACCGAGCAAGTAACTATATAACTTTAACGATCGTTAGTTAATTAATAGTTAAGTTATAACGAGCATTAAATAAACATATAGTATGTAAACAAAAGGAAAGAAGGACGGAAGGTTCCAGAATACCCCATGGAGGGGTGTTCGACCGTCCGTTATGGCATGGGGGGGGGGGGGGGGGCAAAAGTTGCCTTATCTTTATTTGGGATACAATGGGTTGGAAGTTTACAAATACACCTCCTTATCCCTCATAATCTTCACAACTTGAATCTCTCCCTCTCCTCTCTCTTTGTTCGATCGCAGAAGGTAACCCATGAAGGGTTTCAGTTGGTTTTTCTTGGTTGATCGAGTGTATACATAATCTAGTCCTAGCCCCTCTCTAGGATTGTTAGGTAGATTAAATACAAGCGTTGTAGCCCGGTTTTCACGTGATAGAATCACGGTTAGCTCGTTGTATTACATGTGTACAAGATCGTAATATAGTCTTACTTTAGACTATATCTTTGTATATACAGGATAAGCCCGAATTTGTGATTCGTTCTTCGTCTTGTGGATTTTCTTGAGCGTAAAGGTATGTAACCCTAATTCGATTAATTATAATTATGTTATTATTATGATCTTGTTAAATCGCTTCCGCTATATGTGCTTTGATTTCGTTTAGGTGTTATATATTTGTTATGATACTAATAAACCTTCAGTGGCATCGAGAGCCGTTTTAACATGTTATAATTATCAAAAATCTAAAGGTTTTTTAACTATAATTGTTTTCAGTTAAAACTACATGTTTTTTAGGTTTTCATAAAATTAGGGTTTTGTTTTCAAACAAATTAGGATTTTGGCCGAATTTTTAATAAAAAAGGAATTGTTTTAAAACCCTGCATGATTAATTGTTATGTCATGTCTGGTTACGATCTGTAGAGATTTAATTGTTAAAATTTGTGGGGAATCCATGATTACGTGCATGTTTTCATGGAACGTAAAATTATATGTTTATATGATTTTATGTGCTACATGATTATTTGATTTAATAAATCTAGAATTAGGGAAGACTTTTATATGAATATAAAGACCTAGATTTGATGATTATTGAATAAATCGTATGCATGTAGCTATTTGATTCATTTGTTGCACATATAAATTGTTACTATGTGTTGATGATTTAGTTTTTTTACTTGTTTATATATAAAATTGTTGAATTGTTGTAAACAAGGGTTTTGTTTATGAAAAGAAATAATATGGACTAAATCATATTAAAATAATGATTTGTAAGAGATTTAAATTACATAAGATTACGTTGATTGGTGAATTACGATAATAATCTAACAGCCTACTCAATTTTGACAAACTATAAAGTGGGGTTAACGCACCGTTGGTCATGCACCCGGTTAAGAAAGGAGATGTTATGCCATTAGCTGCTGACCAAATTCCCGGCTCGTCTGTGCGTCAAATTGAAATAACCTACGATTATTAACTGAATTATACCTTAAGGGTGGTTTATCACAAATTCACATCCGAAACACGATGAATAAGGGTATTGATTTGTGCGTAGCCGAGTTCTAGCAAAAGTACGTTGTGATTAGTTATTGGTAAATTGTTTAATTGGTTTAACCAATACCACAATATAATTTACGAAGAAATTTAATCTCGTGGAAAAGTTTACTAAATGTTTTATTAAACTTATGCTATGGAGATTCTATGCATGCTTCTCCATACATTGATTTTGACGTCAAAATTTATACCCTTGAAATTTAAGTCGAATGCTCCTAATTGACGAACACTTGAAATTACTTCGTCATCAAATGAGAGTTTTGGGTGACGTAGTGATGGAGAGAAAACCATTTGTAGAATGAGAATTCATATGATGGTTTTACGTTACTCAGATTAGACAACTTAATTAAGTTACTCAGTGAGATCTAGAAACTTAATGCATTCAGAAGGGATGAAACATGTTTACAATGCAAAATGTTTTTGGCAATGTAAATCCCTTATAAATCTAGAAATTGAAAATTGCTTGTCAATTGAATTGTTCGACAAGTCGATATGTTGAGTACATTCATTATTAGCAGATCAACTGATGTAATGGATCTATGTCAATATAGTTCTAGATTTCAAGGAAAATAATATGGTTTTTATACCGGGGTAATTTATTTTCTTGAAAGTATTTTGTTATCGAAAATACTAATATTTGAACTTATTTATGTAGAAATGGCTCAACCCACCAATAACACTATAAGTTATGCGTACAAAGCTTTCTTTGAACGACCCAAACTTACTGGCCCAAACTTCAATGATTGGTACCGCTCGCTAAGAATTGTCTTGAGAGCAGCGGGTACTATCGATATCTTGACTACTCCATATCCGGAGGATCTTGCTGAAGGAGCATCTGATGCGCAAAGGCTTGAACACGTTGCTAATGTTAAGAAGCACTCTAAGGTGGCTTGCTTAATGCTAGGAAAAATGGCTCCTACACTTCAACAGAAGTATGAGCTATTTTCACCTAAGCGAATGCTTGATGAGCTCAAGGTTATGTTCGAGAAGTTGCAAGCTGTGGAGATCTACGACTTAGTAGATGCTTTTCATAGCTGCAAGCAAGCTCCAGGAAAGTCTGTAAGTGCCCATTATTTAGATATGAGGGGTTATATGGAACAGCTCATTGCACTAGGACAACCCTATGATCATAATATGGCTATCAACTTGATCAATAGGTCCCTTAACAAGGACTTCAATGATTTCGTTAGAAACTATAATATGCATTGAACGGAGAAGACAATTAATGATTTTCAAGCAATGCTCATTGACTATGAAAAGGAGTTGAAAGATAAGGCATCTACCGCTACGCCTTCTGTACTAACCATACAAAAGGGTAAAGTGAGTAAGCCAAAACCGCAAGCGAACAAAAATAAAGGCAAAGTAATAACTAGGTTTTTACCTAATTAAAAATTATGTGTTCGTTGATGTGTGTCTAATCGAATTGATCTAGGTTCTCTATGTGACTCATTTTTATTTTGGTGGAAACAAATAGTTTTGGTTGTTTTTAAATTTAAATGCAAAGACTTGAAGGTAAATGTCGTTAAAGTAAAGTGGTAAGTAAATAAAAGAGCGTGAGAATAAATCTAAATCTAATTAAAAGAGAGGTGCGATATTTAAAAACGTGACAAAAAGTAATTTAATTAAATGACTAAAACTTAAAGGCGTGACGAGAATTAAAATTAGACAAGTATTAAAACATAAACTAAAAAAAATTAATCAAGACAAAAGTGTGGAAAATACCCCCCCAATCGGAATACATTCCGATTATACCAATCGGAATGTCAAACGTGCTCAATCGGAATGTTGTATGGAACCCAATCGGAATACTGTCACTCACCAATCGGAATATCCAAAATCACCCAATCAGAATGCTTAACTTACCTCTCAATCGGAATGTAGACTAGACCTTGGTCGGAATGTAGTTAGGAACTACAATCGGAATGTGTCACTCATTCTGATCGGAATAACCCAAACAAACACCTCAATCGGAATATGGCAAAGTGCACCAATCGGAATACTGTCACTGGACCCAATCGGAATACCACTTACCTAGTCCACGATCGGAATACCAAAGTGCACCAATCGGAAAGATGAAACCCTTTTCAGATTGGTACCGATCGGAATACAAAACCCCTTTCGGATTGGTACCAATCGGAATACAGAAAAGAATTCTAAAAATAAGCTAAGTAAATAAGCTATAATCCTAATAAGCACTAGACGAAAAACTTAGTTAAAACCGTGTAAAAATAAGCTATAAAACTGAAAGTTAACAACTTTTAAACATGAAAAAGAGAAACTTTAAGAAAAACAACTTTTTAAATGAAAATAACTTTGGTAAAAACTATATAAACTTGAAAATAAACAAAATAAGCTATGAAAACAAATGGTTTAAATCAATCAAAAGCATAAAAATCAAACCTTTAACAAATCAACAAGTTAAAAACGCGTGTAAATCAAAAATTAAAGAAAGGTAGAAGAAGATTAACAAGATAAAGTAAAGGTGCAAATAATTAAAAGAAACACTTACTTGAAATTAAAAGTAATTAAAGGTGCAAAACATGTATTTAAATGTGCAAGTAATTAAAGGTGCATAAAATAAAGTGGAAGAATGGTTTGTCAAGCCACCATCCATGGAAGAACTAATTGTCACGATTAGTCAACAAAACTTAATGAATGAAAATGAGGGGTATATATAGGTGATTAGGGAATGGTTAGAGGAAGCTTCCTCTCTCCTTCCTTTCTTGTTAATTGCACCATCAAGTCCTTTTCTTCTAATCTTTCTTTTAAACTTGGACTTTAAGGACTTGTGGCTCGGGATTTCTTTTGAACTCGTCTTTAATTTCTTCAATAAAATAGACTTGAGTTTCTCGGCTTTTGATAAACTTCCGTCTTTTGACTTTTTCTTCGATAAATCTTCAGAATTGGTCTTGGACTTCCGTTCTTTATCCACTCTTGCCTTCTCGACTCCGTCTTTCATCTTTTTCTTCAATAAAAGCCGTGAACGCCCGTGAATTCCCGTGTTTTCTCAACTTTTCACAATTTCGTCCTAAATCACAACAAAAACACAAACCACGCATAATTCCGACATAAAAGACATAAAATACACGTTTTGGTCCGAGTATTATTGTAATTAAGTGGTAGAAAAGATGGGTGTTTTCACACCTATCAAATCCTCTACACTTGACCATTGCAATGTCCTCATGCAATGCATTAGTTACAAAGCATGTTTACACTTTTCATCATAATCAATCCATGTTGGCCTTTATTAAAGAGATAGAGATTATAAACATTTAAAATAAAGAAATCAAAAGCATACCTTGGGTTTTGAAAATGTCATGAATAGTCATCATCCTCAACTTTTCACTTTCTCCAAACCAAGCTTAAAAACGAGATCATTGTTATTATAAGTTAGTAGACTAACACGAACTCATGTGGGCCAATTATTCACTTAGACTCCCTTATTCCTATGGGTATCTCTTATATTTTATTGTTGTCTTGAATGATCACGAAGATGCATTGTTTGACTTATTTCGATAATTATTTAGTCTGAAAATAAGGTGCACGATTTAATCAATAGTTAGCTAAAGGACCAAATCTTTTAAAACTGCTTCTCGGGATATCAAAAAGTTCATATCTTTGCATAACTTGGTTCGCGATTTGAGACCTTTCTCGGGCCGATATTTGGCAGCGACTTCATACTTCAAATCTTGAGAGACGTTCATGAAATAATGGTCTTCTCTTCATAAATGGAATTTCTTCACTTGGAATTTTTGAGAGATTCTTCATATATGGACCTCGACTTCTTCATTTTTCTCCAATCTTTATTTTGGATTTTGATATACAACGATCCGCCTCCTTTATTGACTTGGATCTATTTATCCTCATACCTTTTTAGGGTCTTTTCGGATACACTTCTCCATGACTTTTTGGGAGTTTTTGCTTTTCGTCGTGTTTCTCGATCCTTCATATTGATTTTCGATAAATGATTCTTCACATCACTTTTGGATCTTTAGCAACAAAACATAGCCCTCATGCCTTGTTAGGGCCTTTTGGGACTCGCCAATCTTCGCGCCCCGCTTCATAAGTTATGCCTTGGCTATGAACTCTCGTCATTACCGAGCAACTTTTAAACGAGCTGGGGCTAGAAGCTAAGTAACTTTTCAAATCGTACAACCTTATTTATTAGTAGATAAATTTATTAGCAAGCGATGGGAGAATAGGCTTATAATTAACTCACATAAATTCACGAAAGAATACCGAACTTATAATTGGCTCTATCATCTCTCGTTCTCCACAGTTTAAAATCTCAAGTAATGAGACTCGTGGATACTTAGCCTATTAAATCAAAGTTTTGGGTTTTCGAGTCGCCTATAGGATCTTGCAAATTCTTAGACTCTTTCAAGTTTAGAAATCGCGTATTAAAGTTCCCTTGATAAACGACTCTCTAGGATCAATTATAGGAACTTGCGAAAAGTTCTTGTTCTTAACCCGTGAGAGTTAAGACATTCGCGTTTTATAGCTCCCTATATAAAAGCCTAGCAAAACTTGACTTAAACACGTTAAGGATACTAGCTAGAGTAAACTCGGATTGAGTCAAAAGATTCACAACGTTTGAAAATTAAAACCACTTATTAAACATTTATTCAAGCAAAGAAAGAAAATAACTATACAAAAGGAAAAACTAATAGGCCAAAATAGATCAAAAATTTTGAAAAATGTCGAAAAATTGATTTTCCGGTTAAAATGAGGACAAAGACAAGGAAAAGACCACTTAACTTCGATAGAAGTCCCCCCTACACTTAAGATAAACATTGTCCTCAATGTTTAAGCATGTGGGAGTAAACTCCCCTATATGTAGGACATTGTGCACGTTGTTTAAATCTCGCTAAGGAAGAGACAACTAAAGAGATTCCTATTTTAATATTGAGAAAATATATAAAATAGTGAATCGAAAAGAGTTTAGGATAGAACCGGGAAGAAGTAGAACACGGAATCATGGGTCGTCAAGAATCATCAAGAGTGGATCATTGAAGCTCGAATCCCTGATTGAGAAGTGAGGAGAGGAAATAGCAATCCAAAGGGTCCCCCTACACTTATGGTAAAGAAAGCGAAAAGATAGATGCATGGGTTGCCTCCCAAGAAGCGCTTGGTTTTTGTTAACCGAGTCGTGAGCCTGACTCGACCTTGATCATCAACGGAAGAAGCATGAAACAAATCCACCAGGATCAAAGACATAGTTTTCATCCATCAATAAGCAAGAGCTTAAGGCGAACAAGGCAAGCCAAAAGAAAAGTGGCAGGGTTCCCTTAAGCAGCGATGGAGCACGGTGGAAGCAAGTAGGAAGCGGTGTAAGCATGTCTTCAATGGTTCCAAAAATTTTTCCTTTTATTTCATCAGGTGGATACTGAGATGGCTTAAAGACATCAATACCAGGGTCGAACACCTTTTCCTTCAGGGGAAAATAGCACTCCGACTCAGCCGAATGTGAAGAAAATGCTCTTCAAATCCAAAGTAGGATCAAGGTGATAATCTTCAAAGTCCAAAGGAGGAGCATCACTCTCATGAGGGAAGTATGTGTTAAGAAATTCAGAAAAATCTTCCTCAAATGAATAATCGTCCAAAGTAGGATCGAGTGATGGCGGAGGATCTTCATTATGTGAAGAATCGCTCGAGAGAGTATCAGCCTCATCAAAATCATCGAAAGTGGGCAGCTCGGGATACTCAGAAGTACAATCAAAATCATCCGAATCTGAGCTAGAATCATCATCATCATAAGCATCAAAGACCGGTGGAGAATCAAAAATGGGAGAAGCTTCGAAAGTAGGGAGAGAATCATCCACATCATCATGAAAAAGTGGATTATCGATGCAAGAGTCGAATAGAGGATTGTCGTAGACGGTAAAGTCATCGAGCACATTAATCATATTCACTGATTCTCGGCCTCCAAAAGTTGTACTAGTAAGCTTCCCCATTTTGAAAACTTGTGCATCATCCCCGACTCTTAAGATTAACTCACCTTCGGCAACATCCACTAAAGCTCGTCCGGTTCTCAAGAATGGCCGACCAAGTATTAAAGGAATACGAGGGTCCATTTCATAATCAACTACGACAAAATCGACCGGGAAAGTAAATGCACCAACTTTAATGAACACGTCTTCGGCTATACCAACGGGGTAAGCGAGAGTGCGATTTGCAAGTTCAAGAGTCATCTTTGTTGGAGTGAGGTCGGGTAATGATAGTGTTTTCCAAACACTCAAAGGCATCAAATTAATACTAGCCCCGAGATCAGCAAGGGCAGTAAATTCTTCAGTTTTGTTGAACACGCAAGGCAACACAAAACGACCGGGATCTCCAAGCTTTTCCGGAAGTTCTTTAAGAATAACTGCAGAGCAGTTTTCGTTTAAGCGTGTGTTGGCGAGTTCAATCAGCTTTTCCTTCTTGCTAAGCAATTCCTTGAATGCTTTAACAAATTTGGGCATGTGGACAAGTGCTTCAAGAAAGCTAATGTTGAAGTTCATTTGAGAAATCATCTTGATATAGCTAGTTACTTGAGCGTCCTCCTTGTTTAGCATTTTGTTCTTGCCCAAGCGAGAGGGATAAGGGATATTAGGTTTGGGTGGTGAGGGTGCAGATGTGGTAGATAAGGGTTGAGATGTTGAAGGGTCATTGGCGAGAACTTCATCACGTCGAGGCGGAGACGGTAATGGTGCAGTAATACTAGGTGTAGTAGGAGTAGGGATACATGGTGGTGGAGGAGGTGTAGATGATGGTGGTGGGATTGGTGGTCCTACGATGGTGACTCCACTACGAGTAGTAATAGCACTCACATTGGCTCGCGGATTAGTGACGGTGTTTGATGGTAGAGAACTTGAAGAAGAAGGTTGAGCGGCTGGCAAGAAACTAGCAAGCATATTCTTCAAATCATTGGTTTGATTGCTGAAGGACGATTGAATGTTATCTCGAAGCTCGGATCTCATCTCATTTCCTTGCTTTGTGATATCTCCTTTCAGATTGATAATTTGGCTCTGCAAGTTCTTGATTTGCTCACCTTGGGTTCTCATGATGGCCTCAACATCGGGATTAATGGGTGGGGTTTGTTGGGTGGGTGGGTGATAAGGATTAGAAGCTCTTGGTGGGATTTGGTTGCTTCTAGTGTAGTTGTTTGCGGGGTTTTGGTTTTGAGGAGAAAAACCGGGTGAAAGGTAGTTGTTGGAACGGTAACTCAGCAGATTTCTATCCCCTTGAGGTCGAGCTTGGTAATTTTCCGGCGAATAATTACCATAAGCTGCATACACATTTTCCGGATTTCCTTGTGTAGAAGGACAATCGGTGTATGAGTGAGGACCGCCGCATGTTTCACAAAGAGTAGCAACAGCTTTAACTTGTTGTTGTTGTTGGTTTGAAGCCAAGAGTTGCATACTTCTGCTCATTTCAGTCAGCACACGGGTGAGTTCGGTCATATCAGGGTTTGCTGAGGTGGAGGAGACATTGACTCTCGGATTATTCCTTGAAGAAGCAGAGGAATCCCAGTTTTTGTGATGAGTAGTCATGTTCTCAATAAGCTCTCTACACTCCTCGGGTCTCCTTTTCATGAATGTGCCACCGGCGGCTGCATTGATCGTATCACGATCTCGAAAAGTCAATCCGTTGAAGAAAGTATCGATCAAGGTGACCGGAAGCATATTGTGGTTTGGACAATGGTCGATCAAGACATTATATCTTTCCCATGCATCAAAAAGAGATTCATCGGGATCTTGCATGAAACCGCTGATCTGATTGCGAAGGCTCGTGACCATGGATGGTGGAAAGTAGCGCGACAAAAAGCGTTGAGTCATGTCATCCCAAGTGTGAATAGAATTCTTCGGGAGACGATCAAACCATTTCTCGGCATGATGTAATAGAGTGTGTGGAAAGAGTTGTAGGCGAAGCTCATCCATTGTAGCACCAGCCAACTTCATGCTTTGGGTGATTGTAATGAACTTGTCGAGGTGTTTGTTGGCATCATCATCAGGCAATCCTCTAAATGGGTTTGTTTGCACTTGCTGAATCATGTGGTGCTTCAACGAAAACTCAGGAGCGTTGATTTGCATCGGCGCAATCGGTCCTCCTCGTCCAAACATTGTTGGTTGACAAAGTTCCTCCATGGTCCGAAGATCGGGCTGTGGAAGAGCATTGTTGTTATTATTATTATTGAGGTGCGGTGGTTGATTATTGTTGTTAACACCTGCCATACTTAAATCTTCTTGAGGCTCGGGCTCTTGATAATTAGAAGATCTAGTACGCATACACTTGAAAATGAAAAAGAAAAAGAAACCAAACACAAAGACAATATATATACACAATAAAGATAAAATCTTTTTGGATTTTTGAAATTTTTAATTTTTATGGATTTTTATCAATTTTTAATTTTTATGGTTTTTGGATTTTTTATGCAAGAAAAGTAACGCTCACAAGTGAACGGATCCCAAAAAGCAACGTGTCTCTCACAGAAAACTGTTGATCTTTACGAAAAGAGCCGGCAGCGGCGCCATTTAATAACTAGCTTTTTACCTAATTAAAAATTATGTGTTCGTTGATGTGTGTCTAATCGAATTGATCTAGGTTCTCTATGTGACTCAGTTTTATTTTGGTGGAAACAAATAGTTTTGGTTGTTTTTAAATTTAAATGCAAAGACTTGAAGGTAAATGTCGTTAAAGTAAAGTGGTAAGTAAATAAAAGAGCGTGAGAATAAATCTAAATCTAATTAAAAGAGAGGTGCGATATTTAAAAACGTGACAAAAAGTAATTTAATTAAATGACTAAAACTTAAAGGCGTGACGAGAATTAAAATTAGACAAGTATTAAAACATAAACTAAAAAAAATTAATCAAGACAAAAGTGTGGAAAATACCCCCCAATCGGAATACATTCCGATTATACCAATCGGAATGTCAAACGTGCTCAATCGGAATGTTGTATGGAACCCAATCGGAATAATGTCACTCACCAATTGGAATATCCAAAATCACCCAATCGGAATGCTTAACTTACCTCTCAATCGGAATGTAGACTAGACCTTGGTCGGAATGTAGTTAGGAACTACAATCGGAATGTGTCACTCATTCTGATCGGAATAACCCAAACAAACACCTCAATCGGAATATGGCAAAGTGCACCAATCGGAATACTGTCACTGGACCCAATCGGAATACCACTACCTAGTCCACGATCGGAATACCAAAGTGCACCAATCGGAAAGATGAAACCCTTTTCAGATTGGTACCGATCGGAATACAAAACCCCTTTCGGATTGGTACCAATCGGAATACAGAAAAAAATTCTAAAAATAAGCTAAGTAAATAAGCTATAATCCTAATAAGCACTAGACGAAAAACTTAGTTAAAACCGTGTAAAAATAAGCTATAAAACTGAAAGTTAACAACTTTTAAACATGAAAAAGAGAAACTTTAAGAAAAACAACTTTTTAAATGAAAATAACTTTGGTAAAAACTATATAAACTTGAAAATAAACAAAATAAGCTATGAAAACAAATGGTTTAAATCAATCAAAAGCATAAAAATCAAACCTTTAACAAATCAACAAGTTAAAAACGCGTGTAAATCAAAAATTAAAGAAAGGTAGAAGAAGATTAACAAGATAAAGTAAAGGTGCAAATAATTAAAAGAAACACTTACTTGAAATTAAAAGTAATTAAAGGTGCAAAACATGTATTTAAATGTGCAAGTAATTAAAGGTGCATAAAATAAAGTGGAAGAATGGTTTGTCAAGCCACCAACCATGGAAGAACTAATTGTCACGATTAGTCAACAAAACTTAATGAATGAAAATGAGGGGTATATATAGGTGATTAGGGAATGGTTAGAGGAAGCTTCCTCTCTCCTTCCTTTCTTGTTAATTGCACCATCAAGTCCTTTTCTTCTAATCTTTCTTTTAAACTTGGACTTTAAGGACTTGTGGCTCGGGATTTCTTTTGAACTCGTCTTTAATTTCTTCAATAAAATAGACTTGAGTTTCTCGGCTTTTGATAAACTTCCGTCTTTTGACTTTTTCTTCGATAAATCTTCAGAATTGGTCTTGGACTTCCGTTCTTTATCCACTCTTGCCTTCTCGACTCCGTCTTTCATCTTTTTCTTCAATAAAAGTCGTGAACGCCCGTGAATTCCCGTGTTTTCTCCACTTTTCACAATTTTGTCCTAAATCACAACAAAAACACAAACCACGCATAATTCCGACATAAAAGACATAAAATACACGTTTTGGTCCGGTTATTATTGTAATTAAGTGGTAGAAAAGATGGGTGTTTTCACACCTATCACAAAGGCAAGGGTAATAAGGGCAAACAAGTTGCGACTTATTCGAAACCTAAGCAGAACTTTGTCAAGAAGAGTCAATCTCAAAAGGATGAGACTTGTCACCATTGCTAGGCAAGTGGTCACTGGAAGAGGAATTACCCTCTTTACCTCGAAGAATTGCGAGAAATAAAGAAGAAGTCTGAGCAGAGCGCTGCAGCTTTAGGTACTTTATTTATGATTGAATTGTTCAATTTAACATACAAATTAAATTCCTAGATATATGATACAGTATGCGGTATTAAAATTTGTAATACGCTGCAGGGATTTAATCTGGAAAGGAAGCTTTCCTACGGGAACAATATCTGCAAGTGGGAAATGGCGCACAAGCAGCGGTTGAAGCTATAGGAAATATTGATCTAGTTTTACCTTCGGGTTTAGTACTGAGATTAAATGATTGTCATTATGCACCTACAATTGTTAGGGGTGTTATTTCCTTTTCTTGTTTGTTAAATAATAGATTTGTTCACACGATTGATAATAATGGAATTTTTGTTTGGAAAAATGGTATTTTCTATTTTAAAGCAATTTCTGTGAATGGTGTATTTGAAATAGACATGCATGATAATGAAACCAAGAACGATAAATATGTATTCAACATGAGTAAAAAGAGAAAGTTTGACAAGAACCCTTCTTATCTTTGGAATTGTAGACTTGCCCATATTGGGAAGACTCGTATACAAAAGCTTCAACATGAAGGTCTTTTGGAAAGTATCAATGATGAATCATTTGATAAATGTGAGTCTTGTATCTCTGGAAAGATGACCAAAAACCTTTTAATAGCAATATTGAAAGGGCTATTGATCTAATTGGACTTATACATACTGATGTGTGTGGACCACTTAGACATACGTCAAGGAAAGGTGCTAGCTACTTCTTAACATGTACGGATGATTATAGCCCTTATGGTTATGTTTATTTACTTAAGCATAAACATGAGGTATTTGAAACATTCAAAGTGTTTAAAGTAGAAGTAGAACTGCAATTAGGGAAGAAGATTAAAACTCTTTGTTCTGATAGAGGTGGTGAATATTTAAGTCAAGAGTTTATAGATTATCTAAGTGAGAATGGAATTGTTCAACATCTTACTTCTCCCTATAATCCACAACAAAATGGTGTATCTGAAAGGAGAAATAGTACATTATTGGATATGGTATGATCTATGTTTAATCTTACAACTTTACCTTTATCCTTTTGGGATTATGCTTTATAGACTGATGTTCGCATTTTAAATATGGTTCCCACAAAAAAGGTTGATAAGACACCATATGAACTATGGCATGGCAAGAAGTCACATTTGTCTTACTTAAAGGTCTGGGGTTGCGAGGCGTATGTGAAACATGACTCGAGAGACAAACTCCAACAACGATCTGTAAAATGTATCTTTGTAGGATACCCTAAGGAAACTATGGGTTACTACTTCTATTATCCACCTGAGAACAAAGTGATTGTTTCTAGGTATGGAGACTTCCTTGAATTAGATCTTTTAAATCAAGAATTCACTAGGAGAAATTATGATCTAGAAGAGAGTCATATAGATACATTACCTTCTGAAAACACTAGCGATGTAATTCATGTAGAACGAGAAAGTCTGGCGGTTCCACTAGAGTTAGTTCCTCTGCGTAGATCTGCAAGGATTAAAAACGCAAATAGCAATATGTGTCATAACATAGAGGATGGTGATGAGTTAGGGGATCTTGGTGAAACCGCTAATTATAAATCTGCCATACTTGATCCTGAGAAGGATAAGTGGATGGTTGCTATGGATGAGGAAATGAAATCCATGAAAGTAAATTATGTTTGGATTCTTGTAAAACCACCACTGTATGCTAAAGTAGTGAGACACAAGTGGATATACAAGAAGAAAACCGACATGGATGGAAAAGTACAATCCTATAAAGCTCGTTTAGTAGCTAAAGGTTTTACTCAACTTTTGGCGTAGACTACGAGGAGACATTTTATCCTGTAGCAGACATAAGAGCCATTAGGATTCTCCTAGCTACAGCAGCATACTATGACTATGAAATATGGCAAACGGATGTTAAAACTGCCTTCTTGAACGGTCGCTTAGATAAAGACATCTATATGCAACAACCAGAATGGTATGTTGATCCTGAGAATCTAGGACATGTGTGCAAACTTCAAAGGTCCATATGATTGGAAGCAAGCATTACATAAATAGAATAACAAATTTGATGAAGAAATAAAAAAGTTAGGATTTGTTCAAATCGTGATGAGCCTATTGCAAAGCTAGTGGGAGTGATGTAGTATTCCTAGTCCTATATGTTGATGACATATTAATCACGGGAAGTAACATTCTAAGACTTAAAGCTGTTAAGGTTTATCTTGGTAAATGTTTTTCTATGAAGGATTTAGGAGAAGCTGCATACATTATGGGAATTAAGACCTATCGGGATAGGAAAAATGGTTAATTGGTCTATGTCAAGATGCTTATATAGATAAGATTTTGAAGAAGTATAATATGCATAATTCCAAGAAAGGTTTTCAACCTATGGAAGTTAAGCATAATATGAGTCATGAGATGGATGCATCAACTCTTAAAGAGGAGGCATACATGCAGAAGGTGCCTGATGCTTCGGCAGTAGGATCTATAATGTATGCTGTTAGATGTACAAGGCCTGATGTGGCGTTTGCTCAGAATTTGGTCAGTAGATACCAATAGAATCCAGAGAAGCTCCACTGGACTACTGTTAAACATTTTCTATTGTATTTGAGGAATACAAAAAGAAATGTTTTGGTATTCGAAGGGTAGCCATATTATTAACTAAATGTTGTTTGGATTAGAATTTTATTGGAGATCTTGGGATCATGCTTGCAATAAAAGAACCTATAGATATGTATTGTGACAATTCTGCCACAATAATATTTGCCAATGACCCTGGAGTCATGAAAGGCGCTAGACACTTTATGCGTAGACATCACTATGTCCGAGAACAAGTTGAAGCTCGGGAAATAAAATTAATAAAAGTTCACACAGATGATAATGTAGCCGATCCTTTAACTAAGACTTTGCCTAGACCAAAGGTAGTTAAGCATGCCAAGGCGATAGGGCTGCAACTAGCTAGCGAACTCATGCAATAAATCTGTGATTAGTATTTGGATAAAAGGATGTTATGATATTATTATATAAGGATATAAAGATTGAGTTTCGTTTATTTCTATTATTTAATAAGTGTGTCCTATTTTACATGTTTTAATCTATGAATAAAAGTTATGCTAAATGTCCGTTGTCGATTAATAATATGGGAATATTATTAAATTAAGACAAATCAAAATAGCGATAGAGTATACTTGAAAGTATATTGATCGATTTTGGATGATATTCGATGAATCGAATATAGGACTTATCCCAACTATATGTTATTACTTTATGAATCTTTGTCATTAAGTAAAACATAAATAGTTATCCTTAGACTTGAGATATTAGGAAACTGTTATGAATCTAGTGCATCTCTGTGGAATAATCTAACGCTAAACGTAACTGGTAGCTATAAGGATTATTTTCGGAAGTGTTGCAAAATTCATAGGTTTTGCTCGTAGTCAAGATGGAATTTATTTCCTCCAATTTCGTTTTGGAGTTTAATACAGATGGGCCCCTCATGGGATTAGTAAGTTGTTTGTGTGGCCACACCCAAATTTGTTTTGGTAATCTTGTTGAATCTGTGAATGAGAAACAAAATGGTTAATGAAAGGAATGATTGAGATCCATATCCTTATTAACGTTGTATTAGAAATAAAAGGATAATAATAACGATGCAGAACCGTTAAAAGGTTTTGTCTAGGAGACCTTACTCGAGTTGTACTAAAGACATTGCTAAGTGTAACTAGACGCTAGTCAATGTAATCACGATATTCGAAATATGTCCAAGTGGGAGCTGAAAGTTTATGGACTTATATTCAATAGTCGTGTGATAGGATCGAACTCGAGATTACGGGATTACACACAATACATAAAGAGTTGATTTAGTTAATAAATATATTTATTGTAATTATTAATTTATTTAATAAATATATTTATATATTTATTAATTTAACTAAGCAAGTAACTATATAACTTTAACGATCGTTAAGTAATTAATAGTTAAGTTATAACGAGCGTTAAATAAACATATAGTATGTAAACCAAAGGAAAGAAGGACGAAAGGTTCCGAAACACCCCATGGAGGGGTGTTCGACCGTCGGTTATGGCATGGGAGGGGGGGGGGGGGGCAAAAGTTCCCTTATATTTATTTGGGCTACAATGGGTTGAAAGTTTATAAATACACCTCCTTATCCCTCATAATCTTCACAACTTGAATCTCTCACTCTCCTCTCTCTTGGTTCGATCGCAAAAAGTTAACCCACGAAGGGTTTCAGTTGGTTTTTCTTGGTTGATCGATTGTGTTTATAAGCTAGTCCTAGCCCCTCTCCAGGGTTGTTGAGTAGATTAAATACAAGCGTCGTAGCTCAGTTTTCATGTGCTAGAATCACGGTTAGCTTGTTGTATTACGTGTGTACAAGATCGTAATAGTCTTACTTAAGACTATATCTTGGTATATACGGAATAAGCCCAAATTGGTGATTCGTTCTTCGTCTTGTGGATTTGCTTTAGCGTAAAGGTATGTAACCCTAATTCGATTAATTATAATTGTGTTATTATTATGATCTTGTTAAATCGCTTCTGTTATATGTGCTTGGATCTCGTTTAGGGTTTTATATAATTGTTATGATACTAATAAACCTTCAGATCAGGCCACTAAAAATTCCAGGTACCACCAACGTATTGTTCCTGTCTGAGCATGCTGTATCCGTTCTGTGTGGTTACAAACGAAACACATCCAGTGAGAATTGCCACATATACTCCACGTGTTCATATGTCAGCTTTATTATAGATCATGTATTACCTACCTCACAGCCCAGAAAATACTCCATTGTATTACCCATGTTTATAAAGGTTTTCCTTCCATTTGAAGACAAGATCCGTCCTACTAACTCCTGATACATTCATTATTTTTACTGCCAGAAAAATCAGTACAAATTGTTTCTGCTTTACAAGTCATGACCCGATTTATGAAGTTCCTTAAATCCATGATCAGCAGATTATTCCAGAGTTTTCAGATGTAGTTCCAGAAGGGTTTCTAGAAATTCCTCCCTAACCACGAGACGGAGTTTAACATCGAGCTTGTTTCAAGGACAAAACCTGTTTTTAAAACTCCTTATCACAGGGCTTAGCCGAGTTAAAGGAGTTGCAGGCTTAGCTGCAAGAGATGCTTGAACGAAGTTCATTCGCCAGGTGCATCACCATAGTGTGCACGGGTTTTATTTATTAAGGAGGAGAACGGTAGCATGAGATTATGTATCGACTGCCGTCGGTTTAAAAAAATCACCATTCGTGATTGTTATCCTCCTCCACATATTGATGACGTGTCCGATCGACTACATGATGCTAAGCACTTTTCCCAAGATCGATTTATGATCATGCTGCCATCAGTGTCAAGTGAAAGAGCAGAACATTTCCATGACGGTTATTCGTACATGATTTGGTCATGCTAAATTCATGATTTCGTTTTGGCCTAAAGAATGCTCCAACGGCATTTATGAACTGGATGAATTGAGTTCCTCATGAACTCATAGATAAATACGTTATTGATTTCATCGATGAGAACCTGATATTCTCTAAGTATAGAGAGGAGCACGAAGACCATCTCCGCATTTTGTTACAAATCCTACGACAGAAGAAACTTAACACAGAAGTTCTTCCAGTGCGAATTTATGGTTGATTACAGTGACACGTTGAATCACATGGTTTCTCACTGATAGTTATACCATGACTAAGCTTACGCGTAAAGGAGAGAATCCTACATTAAATTATGTGTTCCAGAGGATCCTACGCTAAGAGAAGTCTAATTTACAGAAACTCATAGTTTTCCCAAACTTCTAGGTATCCATTTTCTACAAAAATGTATCATGATCTCAAACCACACTTCGTTGGGTCGACATGAAACAAGATACAGTTACGTTCATATCTAAATGCTTGACATACCAACATGTTAAGATAGGACGCCAACATGCTAGTAATTTGTTACAACCGTTAAGAAATTTTAAACAGAAATGGGACGAGATCTCCATGTATTTTGTTACCGGACTACCACAGGCTTAGGAGAAGCATGATGCTATCTTCCATCTGCAAGAATTTCACAGTTAGCAGATAATAAGACATTTTTTCAGCTAAAAGATCGTACAGTCACATGGCACTCCTTCAGCTATCAGATCAGATAAAGGTTCACGTTCGAATTCATTAATTAAGTTCACGTCCTTGTTCAAGTTCACAATTTTCTTCTCACATTCACGTTCATGACATTGGTTACATTCATGATCGTATTCTATCTTACGATTTATGTTTCATTTTCGTTTTGGAAAGATTTGTAGAAAGCTTGGGAGACCAGATTCAAGTTTAATAAACTTTTCATCCTCAGACGGACGTTTCACGTCTCACCTCTTATCGTTTGGTTTTACCTCCTCAGTTATCTCACGTTCACGATATGTTTACCATAATATGTTCAGTCCACGTTTCTCATACCACCTTCACGATATTCCGCACGTATCACGTCCACCATATGTCCTCATATTACATTCACTATATCTCCACGTACCACGTTCACAATTGTTCATGTATCATGTTCACAATTGTTCACGTACTACGTTTCAGTATGTCTCGCGCATCACTGCTCATATGTTACTAATATCCGTTATTCCAAGTTATTTGGCACCGTAACGTTTCATTTACCCTTACATGTTATTTCTTATCCACACGATCATATTCATGAGGATCTATCTTATGTTGATAACCAGACACTTTTACGTATCGTCAAGTCAGGGTCATGAAGACCAAGATTTTCATTGTGTCAAGATCTTTTGGAGGAACCGTACTGTAACACCCCCAATTTCATGTCATAGCAGCGGAAGGGTCATTGGGTGTTACTATCATGGTTCAACCTCAATATCATAGAAAACGCCTCAAAATGAGTCGTTTTAACAAAACATACGTCCATTCATTTGTTTAAAGATAAAACAGTTTACACACGGTCCCAAATAGTTTTAAGTTTACACAACCAACCAAATAATAAAAGTTTCTTAGAATAGACATAGTTTAGAAAAGCGGGCCAAAACATTTTAATTTAGCAAGCTGCGTGAAACCGCCTTCCTTGAGTGCCTTCTTCATGGACCTGAGATAAAACATGCTATAAAGTCAACAAAAATGTTGAGTGAATCTATAGAGTTTAAATTTAAATAAATGAACACAAGTATTCTGAATAAACCTTCCGTAGTTGACAATCATGTGGATCAGACATAATTATCGTTGTTATTTCATAAGTCTCGTGAAATTGAACGTTAACATATATTATTTCAGCCCAACACACCTAGCCAAGTGCGTATATTTCTCTTATACAATTGCATCCGATGTTTCATTACTGGTGCATCACAACACCACGCGATAGCTAGTCGCGACCGGACTGGGCGTCACCCCGATAGATCTATCCATAGTATTAGCGTTCTTTTCGATTAACAATTCACGATTCATGGGTCTTTAAGGCTAAACAAACTTATATAACAACTTTCATCTAAGCATACAATCGGGTCCTTTGTGTTCAATTTTAAAAGAATGAGGGTTTACCACAACTTCTCGTTGTACCCTACATTTATATAATGTTTTTCCAATAATAAGGGTTTCCACAACTTCTCGTTGTACCCCTCTTATTTTAATAAAACAAGCATGTTATCCCCCTCGCGGGTTTTATAAAACAAGTAAACATGTAAAGCGAGGCCATAGACTCACCTTGGTACGATAGTAGTGACGTGACGATCGCCGACGATTTGTGATGCCCTTTTTAAACACGAAGACCGCAACCTACCAATTAAGGCGCGTTCGTTAATAAACGACTCAAGTATAAATAATACTTAAATAATATGAAAGTCAATTTCGAATGACCATAAAAATCCCGAAAAATAACAAAATATAAGTGTACTTCTATACCCTTTTATTCAACACTTATTCATTTAAATTACTTGCACCCTCGTCATTGACCCGTCATAAGACGCCAAGTCAACGCAAGTCAAACCATCATTTTTACTTCCCTCGGACCAGTAGCTAAGTCATTTATATAATGACTTAACACTCGAGTAAGTCACTATGTCCAATAGTGAATACTCAACTCACGCCATACAAGTATTGAACTACGTGTCCAAAATACCACTCAGCATGTACACTCCAAATGTACACACCAATCTAACCTATCTAGACATGTCCGATTTCGACGAAACTTGGTGACAAACTCACACATAATATGAATAAGACTCAGTTTAACTTTCATTCAAAAATATTACTTCTAAGACCTTCTGCCCGACACACCTTCGTGTTGCAAAAACCGGACAGTTTTACGCCTTTGACTTGTAAAACCATTTTGACTTATCTAAACAATTCCGTTTGCAAAACCGACACTCGGGTTTGAAAATAGACTCATGACCTGAGGTTTATCAACTTACAACAGCCCTTGAACATTTTTAAAACTCATTTTATAGTCCCCGAGATTCGTTCCAAATATCGACAACAATTTTCGGATTGTGCCGATACCCGTCTCCCGGTACACAAATACTAAAAGTAGCATAACTTTTCGCTCGTAATGAGTTAGAAGCTCTACTTTAGCTCAAATCGAAGCTAACGAAATTCTCTACGACCCTATCTTATTAGTTTACCAAGTTTACCACAGTAACAATTTCAAAAACGGACTTAAAGTTACTGCCCAAAATAGCCTATCTAAAAATCATACCAAATCCAATTTTCAACCCATTCCAACAATTCCTATAGTCCTAACATGATCCTAATATCATAATAACACATCTAATTAACTCATAACACCCTCAAATTTAATCTTACAAAAATTAAATATATAAAAATCTTGCATGCAACCATAACCCACTATGAATATAATAATATTAACAACATATATAACCAAAGAAATGGATCAAACACATGTTCTTCACCAAAATCTTGAAAAAAAATTAAAGTGTATGCATGTGGAAGAAAATTATACCAATAGATAGCTCTTGAAATTTCTAGGATGGGACTTGTTTTAGTTTTGGATGAATCAAAGTAGAAGTTGAAAAAATTTGATGAATGTGGCTATGGGGGTGGACGGCTAAGAGAAAGAAAAGAAGAAGGTGGGTGAAAATTTTGTAAGAAATGAGTTTTTAATAAAAAAAAGTTAGTGGAATTTGTTTATATAGTGGGGTAGTGGGGTAGATTTTGTCATATTTGCATTCTTTTGGTCCCAAAGTGCAAGTAAATAGTTTACAAGGTAGAAAATGTAAATTGTACATTTTAAAAATATTTACGGGGCTCGGGTTTCGTAAAAATACTTTTCAAAAGTTAAAACGCTTCATAAAAATAATAATAAAGCTTCGACACGACTTAAAACGTAATTAAATCGAAAACGTCGAAAATATACAATATCGAGACAATCGATAATAAAACGTAAATTTTTGGGCATCCGTCGGTATCGCGATCACTACTAGTTATCGTCATTCGTTAAAACGTAAAATACGAGAAATAACAATTAAATATAATAAAAATCATTTTCATGATTATTTGAGAATATAATATCGATACCTAACATATTCCTTGTCGGTTTTCATCTAATCGACATTCTTACGCTAGTTTCAAGTCATAACCTTCTCGGTTAGTCGATAAATTAAAATTCTCATTAAAGTAAACATGTAATACGTAATAGTCGAGATTAAAATAACGACCTGAAATTGACGGGTTGTCACATCATCCCCACCAAATTAGGATCTTCGCCCTCGAAGATCAACTTGTGTTCTTGCCCGATCGCTTGTTGAAATCAAAGAGATGAGGGTAATTCTTCCACATTTGGTCTTCTCGTTCCCACGTATACTCCGGTCCTCTTCGAGAGTTCCATCGAACTTTGACGATAGGTATTCGGCTTTGCTTCAGTTGCTTGACCTCACGATCCATGATCTCGACTGGTTCTTCAATAAAGTGCAACTTTTTATCAACCTTAACCTCGTCTAACGGTATAATGAGTTCTTCATCGGATAAACACTTCTTCAGATTCGACACATGAAAAGTGTTATGAATCCCATACAGTTCTTGTGGTAGTTCAAGTTGGTATGCCACGGGTCCTACTCTAGATGTAACCTTGAATGGTCCGATATAACGAGGACTTAACTTCCCACGTTTTCCAAATCGTACAACACCTTTCCATGGTGATACCTTTAGCATAACCTTATCTCCCACGTTAAACTCCAATGGTTTTCTTCTCACATTTGCATAACTCTTCTGTCGGCTTCGAGCAGACAACAACCTATTCTTGATTTGCACGATCATATCCGTCGTCTCTCTAATCAAATCTGGTCCAGTGAGTTGGGCATCACCAACCTCACTCCAGCTAACGGGTGATCTACATTTTCTCCCATACAGTGCTTCAAAAGGTGCAGCTTTAATACTCGCGTGATAACTGTTATTGTACGAGAATTCGGCCAAATGTAAGTGCTTATCCAGCTACTTCCAAAGTCTATCACACAAGCACGTAGCATATCCTCCAAGGTTTGAATTGTTCTTTCGCTTTGCCCATCAGTTTGCGGATGATAGGCTGTGCTCATATCCAAATTGGTTCCTAACGACTTTTGAAGTGATCTCCAAAATCCAGAAGCAAAACGACTATCTCTATCGGAAATGATTGAAATAGGAACACCATGCTTGCACACGATTTCCTTTAGATAAATATCGGCGAGTTTCTCCAAACCGAACCTCTCGTTGATTGGAATAAAATGAGCGGATTTCGTTAAACGATCGACTATAACCCAAATCGCGTCGAACCCAGACGGTGTCCTTGGGAGTTTTGTGATGAAGTCCATCGTAATTCGCTCCCATTTCCAGACTGGAATTTCAGGTTGGATAAGTAATCCTGACGGCTTCTGATATTCAGCTTTCACTTTTGCACATGTTAAGCATTTCGCGACGTATGTTGCAATATCAGCTTTCATATTCGGCCACCAGTATAACTTTTTCAAGTCTTGGTACATTTTGTCCGATCCAGGATGAATAGAATACTTGGACTTATGAGATTCTAACATAATCAAGTCTCTCAGTCCACCATATAATGGTAACCAAATTCGACCTCTCAAACATCTGATACCATCGGGTCGCGTCTCAAATGTTTCACCGTCTCCTCTAAATCTTTCGGCAGCAATATTTTCCTTCTTGCATGCTTCAACTTGTGCGTTCCGAATCTGCTCAGGTAAGTTATTATGAACTGTCACTACTAAAGCACGCACTCGAATCGGTTTCTCCCTTTCCTTTCGACTTAACGCGTCAGCTACCACGTTCGCCTTTCCTGGATGATAACGAATTTCGCAGTCGTAATCACTCAATAGTTCAACCCATCGACGTTGCCTCATATTCAGCTCCTTTTGATCCAATATGTATTGTAGGCTTTTATGATCAGTGAATACTGTACACTTCGTACCATACAGATAATGTCTCCAAAGTCGCAGAGCAAAAACCACAGCGCCCAATTCCAAGTCATGGGTAGTGTAGTTCTCCTCATTCTTCCTTAATTGTCTAGAGGCATATGCGATCACCTTTTCACGTTGCATGAGAACAGCACCATATCCTCTGAGAGATGCATCGCAATAAACAACAAAGTCTTCACTTCCTTCAGGTAACGATAAAATCGGCGCACTACAGAGTTTCATCTTCAGGGTTTGGAAAGCTTCTTCTTCATCATCGCCCCACACATACGGTTTATTCTTCTGAGTCAGCTTAGTTAATGGTTTCGATATCAAAGAGAATCCTTCAATAAACCTTCGGTAATAACCAGACAGACCTAGAAATTGTCGTACTTCAGTCGGAGTAGTCGGAGCACTCCAATTCTTGATGGCTTCGATCTTTGCAGGATCAACATGTACTCCACTTTTATCAATCACGTGTCCGAGAAATTGTACAGAATTAAGCCAAAAATCACACTTTGAGAACTTAGCGTACAACTTTTCGTTCTTCAACAAGTTCAAAATAATCCTTAAGTGTTCGGCATGCTCTTCATTGCTCTTGGAGTAGATTAGAATATCATCTATGAAAACGATCACGAATTTATCAAGATACGGCTTACAAATGCGATTCATTAAATCCATGAATACAGCAGGTGCATTAGTCAAACCAAAAGGCATAACCAGAAACTCATAATGACCATAACGAGTTCTAAACGCCGTAATAGGAATATCTTCCTCACGTATGCGAAGTTGATGGTAACCAGAACGAAGATCAATCTTGGAGAAAACACGAGAACCTTGAAGTTGATCGAATAAATCATCAATTCTTGGAAGCGGATAACGATTCTTGATCGTTAGCTTATTCAACTCTCGGTAATCAATACACATACGGAACGAACCATCTTTCTTCTTAACGAATAAGACAGGAGCTCCCCAAGGTGACGAACTCGGTCGTATAAAACCTTTATCAGATAGCTCTTGCAATTGCACAGATAACTCCTTCAGCTCGGATGGGGCTAAACGATATGGCGCACGAGCCACGGGTGCAGCACCAGGAATTAGGTCAATTTGGAATTCTACTTGCCTTGGAGGAGGAAGTCCAGGCAAATCTTCCGGAAACACTTCAGGAAAGTCACGGATAACAGGTACATCTTCAGCACGTTTCTCCTTCGATTCTTTCTCCACTACTTTAGCTAGGAATAACTCACAGCCTCTTTCGATATACTTACGAGCCTTAATGCACGAAACGATTTTTAGTCGTGAATTACGTTGATCACCTTCGATAACCATGGTCTTGTCGTCTAAAGGAATCCTAACTTTCTTTTCTCCACACAAGATAGACGCGTTATACTTGGATAACCAATCCATTCCGATAATAATATCAAAACTTCCCAATTCAACAATCATCAAGTCTATCTTAAAAATACGGTTCAAGAGATTTAGAGAACATCCTAGGAGCGCACGATTGGTTCTCACTAATTTACCATCAGCTAGTTCTACCTCATAACTTGCGTCTAATTCGACCGGTTTGATATCAATTAAGGTACTAAAACTTGTAGACACAAAGCTTTTATCCGCACCAGAATCAAATAAAGCGGTAGCATAACGGTTGTTCAGTAAAAACGTACCAGTGACAACTTTCGGGTTTTGCTTCGCTTCGGCTTCTCCCAACTGATAAACTTTTCCTTGGTTATCTCCACCACGTGCATTCTTCGGAGGTTGAGGGCATTGGTTCCTCATGTGTCCTTTACCTTGGCAGTTAAAGCACGTCACTCCCTTCTTTCCTGGTCCCCAACAGTCTTCAGTCTTGTGACCTAACTTGTTGCACTTTCCACACTTAGCACATTCACCCGTATGAGACTTCTTGCAGCGTTGACATCTGGTTCCCTTATCAGCAGTTGCAGCTTCAGTCATCACATTAGCATTACCCCTCCTTCGGTTTTGATTTCTGTTGTGAGATTGACGGTTATCACCACGATCATCACTGTCATTTTCAGCTCTTCTTTTGTTGCCTTCAGAAACACCATCAGCCTTGTCTTGGATGATTTGACCCATTAGTTGGTAGGCCATACGAACAGCTTCATCAATGTTGGCAGGTTTAGAGGAGGTCACATCCCCACGGATGTTGGTCGGTAAGCCTCGAATATACTGCTCTACCTTCAAGTATTCAGGGTTAACTTTGTTTGGGCAAAGTAGAGCAAGTTCATGGAATCTGTTTGTGTATCCATCGATGTCGGTACCCTTCAGTCTCAGCTGATATAATTCCTGTTCTAACCTTTGAATAACACTCCTTGGACAGAATTCCTCAGTCATCCACCCTCTTACTTCCACCCAAGGTGTAGCGTACGCAGCATCCATACCCATTGATGCCATTCTTCCATTCCACCAGGTTAATGCTCGCCCTTGAAGAGTAGCAGAGGCAAACATTACTTTATCTCCTTCCTCACTTCCACTAAATCGAAACACGGATTCAAATCTCTCAAACCATTGCATTAACCCAACAGCGCCTTCAGTACCCTTAAAAGTTGGAGGTTTGCATTTCATGAACGAGGTATAATTGCACTTCTTGTTTTCAGGAATCACTGGTCTATCCGCATCACCAGTTCCAGCACCAGTATTGCCAGCCCCAGTAGCGCCAGCTCCAGTAGTGCCAGCTCCAGTAGCGCCAGCTCCAGTAGCGCCAGCTCCAGTGTTGCCAGCTCCAGTATCGCCAGCTCCACCAGATCCACCAGCTCCACCGGATCCACCAGCTCCACCGGATCCACCAGCTCCACCAGATCCACTAGCTCCACCAGATCCACCGGCTCCATTATTCAAGTTTGCCATAAATGCATTCATAGATATCTGAAATTGATCAGCTACTATAGCACGTAACTGAGTCTCAGTCAACTGTTTAGGCGGCATGATCCTGTTACACAATTCACATCAAAATGAGTATTCATTCGACACTTGTGATAACAAAACATGAATAACACAGAATAAGAATAGATAGATGAAAAGAACAAGAATGGATGATAGAACGAAGAATAGAATTTTAGACAAGGAACGAAGATTCACGAGGGATGAGTCAAAAGACAGGGATTTCTATTGTGACAATCAGCGTCGTTTGTAAATCACGTATTAGTATTATAATAATCAAATAATAAACATTTATAAATAAATAAATGTAATCCATTCTGCTTCAAGCATAAATAATAATTAAATATGTATAACATATATATATACTTTGCTTGTTCTCGTCCATTGGCAACTCGGAGGTTTCGCTTGCAGATGTTATAGTCAAAAGATTTCAAAAATTTATTTTTGGAAAATCTTTTCGTTCTCTATAACTTGAGCTCTGATGCCAATCTGTAACACCCCCAATTTCATGTCATAGCAGCGGAAGGGTCATTGGGTGTTACTATCATGGTTCAACCTCAATATCATAGAAAACGCCTCAAAATGAGTCGTTTTAACAAAACATACGTCCATTCATTTGTTTAAAGATAAAACAGTTTACACACGGTCCCAAATAGTTTTAAGTTTACACAACCAACCAAATAATAAAAGTTTCTTAGAATAGACATAGTTTAGAAAAGCGGGCCAAAACATTTTAATTTAGCAAGCTGCGTGAAACCGCCTTCCTTGAGTGCCTTCTTCATGGACCTGAGATAAAACATGCTATAAAGTCAACAAAAATGTTGAGTGAATCTATAGAGTTTAAATTTAAATAAATGAACACAAGTATTCTGAATAAACCTTCCGTAGTTGACAATCATGTGGATCAGACATAATTATCGTTGTTATTTCATAAGTCTCGTGAAATTGAACGTTAACATATATTATTTCAGCCCAACACACCTAGCCAAGTGCGTATATTTCTCTTATACAATTGCATCCGATGTTTCATTACTGGTGCATCACAACACCACGCGATAGCTAGTCGCGACCGGACTGGGCGTCACCCCGATAGATCTATCCATAGTATTAGCGTTCTTTTCGATTAACAATTCACGATTCATGGGTCTTTAAGGCTAAACAAACTTATATAACAACTTTCATCTAAGCATACAATCGGGTCCTTTGTGTTCAATTTTAAAAGAATGAGGGTTTACCACAACTTCTCGTTGTACCCTACATTTATATAATGTTTTTCCAATAATAAGGGTTTCCACAACTTCTCGTTGTACCCCTCTTATTTTAATAAAACAAGCATGTTATCCCCCTCGCGGGTTTTATAAAACAAGTAAACATGTAAAGCGAGGCCATAGACTCACCTTGGTACGATAGTAGTGACGTGACGATCGCCGACGATTTGTGATGCCCTTTTTAAACACGAAGACCGCAACCTACCAATTAAGGCGCGTTCGTTAATAAACGACTCAAGTATAAATAATACTTAAATAATATGAAAGTCAATTTCGAATGACCATAAAAATCCCGAAAAATAACAAAATATAAGTGTACTTCTATACCCTTTTATTCAACACTTATTCATTTAAATTACTTGCACCCTCGTCATTGACCCGTCATAAGACGCCAAGTCAACGCAAGTCAAACCATCATTTTTACTTCCCTCGGACCAGTAGCTAAGTCATTTATATAATGACTTAACACTCGAGTAAGTCACTATGTCCAATAGTGAATACTCAACTCACGCCATACAAGTATTGAACTACGTGTCCAAAATACCACTCAGCATGTACACTCCAAATGTACACACCAATCTAACCTATCTAGACATGTCCGATTTCGGCGAAACTTGGTGACAAACTCACACATAATATGAATAAGACTCAGTTTAACTTTCATTCAAAAATATTACTTCTAAGACCTTCTGCCCGACACACCTTCGTGTTGCAAAAACCGGACAGTTTTACGCCTTTGACTTGTAAAACCATTTTGACTTATCTAAACAATTCCGTTTGCAAAACCGACACTCGGGTTTGAAAATAGACTCATGACCTGAGGTTTATCAACTTACAACAGCCCTTGAACATTTTTAAAACTCATTTTATAGTCCCCGAGATTCGTTCCAAATATCGACAACAATTTTCGGATTGTGCCGATACCCGTCTCCCGGTACACAAATACTAAAAGTAGCATAACTTTTCGCTCGTAATGAGTTAGAAGCTCTACTTTAGCTCAAATCGAAGCTAACGAAATTCTCTACGACCCTATCTTATTAGTTTACCAAGTTTACCACAGTAACAATTTCAAAAACGGACTTAAAGTTACTGCCCAAAATAGCCTATCTAAAAATCATACCAAATCCAATTTTCAACCCATTCCAACAATTCCTATAGTCCTAACATGATCCTAATATCATAATAACACATCTAATTAACTCATAACACCCTCAAATTTAATCTTACAAAAATTAAATATATAAAAATCTTGCATGCAACCATAACCCACTATGAATATAATAATATTAACAACATATATAACCAAAGAAATGGATCAAACACATGTTCTTCACCAAAATCTTGAAAAAAAATTAAAGTGTATGCATGTGGAAGAAAATTATACCAATAGATAGCTCTTGAAATTTCTAGGATGGGACTTGTTTTAGTTTTGGATGAATCAAAGTAGAAGTTGAAAAAATTTGATGAATGTGGCTATGGGGGTGGACGGCTAAGAGAAAGAAAAGAAGAAGGTGGGTGAAAATTTTGTAAGAAATGAGTTTTTAATAAAAAAAAGTTAGTGGAATTTGTTTATATAGTGGGGTAGTGGGGTAGATTTTGTCATATTTGCATTCTTTTGGTCCCAAAGTGCAAGTAAATAGTTTACAAGGTAGAAAATGTAAATTGTACATTTTAAAAATATTTACGGGGCTCGGGTTTCGTAAAAATACTTTTCAAAAGTTAAAACGCTTCATAAAAATAATAATAAAGCTTCGACACGACTTAAAACGTAATTAAATCGAAAACGTCGAAAATATACAATATCGAGACAATCGATAATAAAACGTAAATTTTTGGGCATCCGTCGGTATCGCGATCACTACTAGTTATCGTCATTCGTTAAAACGTAAAATACGAGAAATAACAATTAAATATAATAAAAATCATTTTCATGATTATTTGAGAATATAATATCGATACCTAACATATTCCTTGTCGGTTTTCATCTAATCGACATTCTTACGCTAGTTTCAAGTCATAACCTTCTCGGTTAGTCGATAAATTAAAATTCTCATTAAAGTAAACATGTAATACGTAATAGTCGAGATTAAAATAACGACCTGAAATTGACGGGTTGTCACACGTACCGAGTGGGAAACCACTTGGAACGGAGGAGTCCGTCCGGATTTCTAATCCTTTCCCTTCCATAATTCAGATATGTTCTCTCAGTCACGTCACGTTCCATGTCCTCTTTAGCCGTGTCACGTTTCATGTTCCTTTCATTCATGTCACGTTCATGCTCTTTCAGCAACATCATGTTTCTAATTCAGGGATGAATGATCCTTTTAGAGGGGAAGAATTGTAAAACCCGTACTATTATCATGTCTCTAATTCGAGGACGAATTAATCTTTTAGAGGGGAAGAGTTGTAAAACTCGCTTAAAATCCATGAAATACATTTATTACATGGAATCATGAATTTAATTAAACGTATATTAATTTAATACACGACATGTATCAAGAATAATTAACGTTCAAATCTAAGTACTACGTACCTTATTATTAAGTATTTACGTTTAATGCTTAAATCAAGACGAGAATTAAAGCACGACATTTAAAACACGAACATACACAATGTATTTATTTACACGAAATGAAAACGAAACTTTATGTGTGGGTGTGTTGTAGGCCGCGGCAACCAAAGAAAGAAACAAGGCCTTAGGCCCGGCCCAAGATGACAAATAAACCACAAGGATCTCTTTTGGTTCCTCATTTCTCACTTTACACACAAAACTCACAAACCCTAGCCCTCCTTTCTTCTTGGCCGCCGGCTACACACAGGAAAACAAGAAAGAAAAATCAAGTCTTGATCTATAAAACATTCGGGTATCGTATATACTTCTCAAATCCTAAATCCTTATACGAATTGGTATCCTAAACCTTTCTCTTTTATTTAATTACTTAATCATGATTATTTTTATAAATTCATGAAAACAAGATGTAAACAAATTATAAATAGGGGTGGAAACGAGCCGATCTGCTCGTTAAAAGCTCCAGATCGGATCAGTAAAAAGCTCGAACGAGTCGAGCCTACGTTTATTAAACGAGCTCGAGCCCGAGCCTTACGTACAAAGCTCGTTTGGGCTCGCGAGCCTAAACGAGCCTAATCTTTAATATACGAGCTTCTTAATGAGCTTAATAACAAGCTAATTAACAACCCAATTTGAATATATTATGAGCCAAGATCGAGCAAAGTTTTATTTCTACGTTCCTAAATCATATAAACGAGTCGAGCTCGAGCCGAGCCCGAGCTTTTCTACCATACCAAGAGCCAAGCCCGAGCCTAAACAATAAGACTCAAAATGAACCGAGCTCGAGCTCGAGCTTTGTAAAACTTAAATGAGCCAAGCTCGAGCTCTGGCAAGCTCGGGCTCGGCTCAGCTCGTTTCCACCCCTAATTATAAACATGAAGATAATCAAGATTGGAGGGTTTCAGGTTTGGTTATCACGGGAACTGAACCACTGAGGTCTCGGTGGGGATTTTCCACAGCCGGGGGTTGTTTTTTTTACAATCGCAACACCACACAAGCCCAACAGGGGCTCGGTTTGGTTGTTTTCTAGATTTGCGACAGAATCTGCGACAGAAATTCTGCCGCAGATTTCCAGAGGCAGATTCGCGACAGCACAACGTCAGAAATTTTTGTCGCTAATCATGTTGTGGTGATGTTTGGTCTTGTTTGATTGTTTAGTGCGACCAAGACGGGTGTCTCGGTAGGCTCGGGTTCAGGGCTCGGGTACACAAGGGTTTTGGCTGAACAATTTATTAATTAAATTAATTTTAGAACATGTAATATTAATTAGATTACCATGGACTTAGTATAATTATTTTAATGAAATAATTAATGAAACTTAGGTTATAATTATTTTAACATAATTATACATGAATTTAGCCTAAGTATTTTATATGGACTTAATTAAATTCAAACAATACTTTAATTTAATTATACAAGTAACATTTTATGGTAAAGTATTATTAACATAAATCAAGCTTTATTATTAATTAATAATCTTTAATAAACCATGTATTATGTTATTAATTAATAATTATCATGTATAGACTAAAGTATATTATTTTAATAAACTTTACTATATTATGACATTTAAACCATCATGACTTATGAAATATATTCATTGAGCCCTAACTTAAATTTTATACTTATTAATCAAGCTTATTACTATTTATGGAAACTTTCTATTTTTAGAAACTTACTATGTATGGAAACTTTATATTTTTACAAACTTACTATTTTTGGAAACTTACTATTTATGGAAACCTGCTACTCTTGAAAAGTTACTATATATAGAAACCTGCTTTTTTTAGAAAGTTACTTATTAAAACACATGAAACAAGAAATACAATAATTAAGAACACATGAAAACATGAATAATCAGAAGATAATGCATGAAACAATAAAAGATGATAAGAACATGTTAAACAAGCTAAGTACACTCAGAACCAGTAAAGTATACAGTAATCAAACAACTCATTCATATCCCTTATTTATGTAGTATCCGTAAAGTTGGAGTAGATCCTTCAACTTTCATTCTCACTTCATTACTAGACACGGGGTACGGATATTCCGTCCTTTAGTATGGACATTCCATTCGTATGTATGATTAGGATTACCCGTTTGCAGCCTCTGTTTTCCCTAATTATTTTATATGTCATTAAACTTTCAGTCATGCTTATGTTATTATTTAAAAATGCCTGAGCTATATACATGCATGACCATGTCACCTAGTTACGGAGGTACCGTAACCATAACACTTGAGGAACCGGTGTTATGACTCCTCTGCGAGGGAGTGATTTCTCGTGGCGTCCCTTCACATTTTAGTTTGGCCATTATCAGTATTATCATGTGGGTCGTATGGGTGCATCCTAGTTTACAGCTTATAGTTATCAGGTGAATGTGGTGTGTGCTCTACATCCTCCACAAGGAGTTGATCCCTCCTACCCAGACCAGTATAATTAGAGGTCACCCCTCTAATGCATGATGCAGTCACCCCTGTATGTTTTCATGCCAGTTGATACCTTCATGACCAATATGGTCTCTTGGCAAATTAAAATACAATTTTCAGATATAAACATAAGTTTTCAGCAATATAAACTAGTTTATAAACATGTTCTAGGTTTTTCCAGCACTTACACTTATTCTGTTGCTTTTCAGTCTTTATTTATGTTTCAGTCATTCATATCATGGTATATATCCATTCACTGAACGTATTGCTCAGCCGTATTTTCCTTTCCATGTCCTAAAACGACAAGTACCCATGGACAAACTTGAGCATTTGGAGGACGTGCATAGGATGGAAGCTACTTTAGACTTCTCCTTTTGCCTTCATATACTTATGCTTGCTTGGACACTTGTTTTGTCCTTCTCATTTCATCTACTTTATTTATGTTTTGGGATTATGTTTAAGAACCTATGTTTGATTCCGGTTTTCCCTTTTGGTCATGTATGTTTAAGGACATATTACCTTGCATACTTTGATGTCACGCCATAAATACACGTAACGGTCCACTTATCCAAGTGGGGTGTTACACATCTTTAAGTTGTACCTAGACCTAACTTCTTACCAGTCTTACAGTAATACAATGTTTTGACTAACCCTAAGACGAGCCTCTTTATAAGGTCAATCAGTTGGTGAAGTGACATACCTCAAAAATCAGTATCTGTAATTTGCTTTAGGTCGTATTAAGCATACTTCAATGAAGTAGGTATAAATACCCCATCGTGGTACAAATTAAGGGTAAACACCTTCAAGTTCTTTGATTTATGCTTATCTGCAAAATTAGGGTTTAAAAAAATAGGGGTTTTCAAATTGACATAACTGTATATAATTTAACAAGTAATTGATGCAATAATTCTATAATTGAAAATTTTACATTTAGTCATGGTTAAATCAACGACTGGATTGATGGATTCAAAGAGATCTCATGTTCGTGTGTGCGTTTTTTTGGGGGAAACCTTTTTGTTAAGACAAAGTAATTAGGGTAGGGTCACTACTAGAAAACCGAGCAACAGCGACAACCTTTTCCGTCAGAAATCCGTCGGTATAAGTGCTTTCCGACAGATTAGTGACAGAAAACGGGTGTCGGTGAATTCATGGTCGGAAAATGGTATCTGTCGGAATTCAGTTGGAAATAGTGACAGAAAAAGGGTCAGAAGTCCGTCGGTAATACTTCTGTCGGAAGTCAGTCAGAAAAAAAGTTGTCAGGAATCTGTCGGAAATATAAATTATGTCTGTTTGTAAATAGCCTCATTACTGTTGGAAACCAATAACTGGAAATAAACCAATAACTGGAAATTAATAACTGGAAACCATTCAAAACTAAACATTCAAAATAAACCAATAACTGGAAACGGATAATTCAAGCTAAAAACGTACAAATTTTATACTTATGTTTAGCATTCAAATCACAAGTTATAGTATGCTAACAGAGCTTTAAAATATATCATTCAAGATGAAACAATCTTAAGACCGAGTTAATATCATCCAAACGGTATGACATTATCCAACTAAGAAGGGGGACGAGAATCCGTAAATTTTTCTAAGAACGAGTTAATGTCATCCATCTTTTTCTTCTATTCACTCTCTCGAGCTTGTTCACGAGCATTTGCCTCTTGTTCACGAGCATTTGCCTCTAGTTCCCGTTCTTGCATATGCTCTAGTATTTGATTTTCCACTTGTCTTTGTACCTCGATTTGCATCTCCATTTGAAACTGTGATCTCATTTGTGTGTTCTCCTCCTGCAATCTTCTTACCGTCTCTTGCAAACTTTGTACCTACATTGTCTCATGTCATGTTAAAAAACTTACAAGACATCTATGTTCTTCACTTGTTACACGCTTTTGTTACAGATAACTTGTTACTTCTTAATAACTTTTGTTACAAATCAATATATAACGTCTTATAACCCGTGGTAAATGCCACAAGAGCAATCAAGTGACAGACTAAATCCACAAACTATTTATCCTAGCAATGCACCAACTGATTCTCCGAGTCTGCAACAAGTTGAATGTTTAACCAGTGAATCGATGTTTAGTGATCCCATGAATTAGATGGTTTTTCCCGGGCAGACAAATAGTGAACACAATGTTAGACTGAAACGGTGCAGGGTATGCCAGAAACCAACGGTCAAACAGTTAACTAAGGAAATGAGTATTCAGGAAAGAAATGTGTTGACTTTGAATAGTATAAGCCAACAACAGAATCGTAAACGAAGTTGGGAAGTTCAAAATGACCCTAGCAGAGTTGAAAATTAAGAGATAACATTCGAGTATGTTAAATCTCTAACTTTGATTAATCTAACCGATGAAGAGGATCAGATATCTAGAGAAGCTTCTACTATGATCCTTCAAATAGATTCACGCATTTCCTCTTTGAAAGTAGCAGTTAAACGCCTAAATCTTGTTGGTTTTTATATTGAAAGTCAACTGGATCAAACAGGAAGCTTTGTTGTGGGGAAAAGTGACCCGACTAAAAGCATAAAGGGTAGAAGGACTTGGAATCCTGCTAATGAGTTAACCCTTAAAAGCCAACCATTCGATACAATGTCACTCGGTACTCAAGCAAGTCAAGCAGTTACTGAAAAACACAAGAATGCTAATGATTTTCATTCCATGTTATTTTTCAAATGTCCATATGCTGGAAGATATGGGTAAAAAATGAAAACTATGATGGGTGAGAATGACTGAAATAATACATTTATAAGTGAATGAACTGGGAAGCTGTGTGTCCTACTGATTCTATCAAGCTAAAGCGAATGGGAGTAAGAGTCAAGTATCCCAACTGTGGGACGTGAACTCGATCCTTCAGAATGTTTCTCTTAAGTAAAAACGCTGAGATCTTTGCTTAGTCATATATAACAGAGTCGTGAGCTAAAATACCATAAAACCTGACTTGTTAAAAAGTCATGATTAGTGTCAGTATTCTTAAAAACAAGGGCAAGTGCGTCCCTAAACTACTACCTATTTTCTACCTTGAAAGCTGCCATTTATATCTCTTGTGTACTGTTAAAGGCAAGAGAGGAAGACAAAGGACTCATTTGTCTAATTCTAATGTTTGACTTCTTGTTATTATGGTAGAGGCATTGAGAAAAGGAATTTATAAACCATGAACATGATGTGAGTAAACTTTGTCTTAACAATTAGGCTATGAAATAAGGGTACCCAAAATTCCCCATAGCACCTTTTGTGATAAAGATTAAGCAAAGGAAAAGATAAAAGAGTGTTTGGGATTGATGCTTATTTTAAAATGCCTATTTATTGGGCTTTAGGAGCTTTACTGAGTTAGCTTATGAACTTTGCAATAAGCTTATATAAGTCGAGAAAAACTAGCTTATAAAAGAGATAGGCAACTAGCTTATAAAGGACTCATCGTAGAAGGATTAATCCAACTTGACAAACAGATCTAACTCGTTAAAGGGTATTTGAAAAACACAAACTTGCATCAAAATTTCCCAAAAAACAGTACTAGTAGCAGCATGTGTCAAGAGTAATATAGAGGAATTAATGTTAATTGCTTAAAGCAAACTCCTTTAAAATAACATTTAAGCAAGTAAGAAACCTGTTCGTTGGATGTGGAACTCGAACTTGATGTTGCTGATGTACGGGTCACCATGACCCGTGGATCCCCTCTTGTACCAAACCCGACTAGGTTACCTTTTTTCTTCCCCCCAGTAGCATCTTCCCATAAATCAAAATCATTGGGTGGATGGTCATTAGTATCTGGTCCATGTTTCTCCTTCATAGCAGCATTAACGGCATCCTGTGTAATATAGAATTCTTATAGTTAATATATAGTGTCAAGTACATCATTAAATAATGAGATAAGAAAACTAATTACCGCAATTTTTTTGAGCTAATTGTAATGTACTCTCGTGTTCTGCCCTCTGATGCTTCATCCATTTCGTTCCCTGCTTCATCCATTTCGTTTCCTAACGCCTCAGTTGAAACATTTGTGCTCGTACGACAATGATGGTAAGCTTCTAACAAGCTAACAGGGCGTTTTTTTTGTTTTTCCTTTAAAAAAATCATTAGTTAGAAGTATATTACAGTAACTTATAAAATTTAAGAGTTATACAGTATTAACAAAATCATCATTAGTTAGAATTATATTTACCATTTTGTATTTGTGTTGAAGAATGGTGATTAATCCCGTCGTATGTTTCGACATCTCACCCTCCACTTCAGTTAATCTGTTTTGTCTAGCAACATTTGACTTGTTTTTCCATCCGGGTGTGTTCCAGAGCCTATCAATCATGTTATCCCAATGTGCTTGATCTATCCAATATGGGCTATATGGTTTAAGCACGGATAAGTCATCTCCAACTGTGATGTTATCCATTGCGGCTCTTTGAGCAACATCGCTTCGACATTAACTCAATATATCAGAATATCTGCTCAACATTACCCTTTCCCACGCAGCATACACAGCTGCATTGTTTGAAGTATCCCATTGATATAGATCCTGTAATATAGAGTGCATATAATTATTCGCAGAACGGAAGATAGTACAGTAGTAACATACAACAAAATGCAATTAGGAAAATTTAAAACCATTCTAAGAATGCAAAAGTGGAAGACTATCAAATGAATATAACAGCGTCCTTATATACCAGCGTCCTTATAAATATTGATGTCTGTATAATTATACTAACATCTTTCTTAATCTCATTACTTTAACTGGTGAAAGGTTAAACCAAAATCATAGTAACTGACTCTGTCCATACGATATATTTACAATTTACCTTAATAAACTGATCATAAATACTGCCAATGTTTCTGAACAATCCAGATACATCGTAAGAGTATATGTGGGCTGGGCTGAAGGTATAAAAACTATGTATATCTTTCCAAACAGAGTGGCATTGGTTGTTCAACTAAAGTGGTTTGTATGGGTCAGATACTCATAGATAATAACTTCATGTTCAAGTGTTGATTTTAATGGCAATGATTTTAAAGCTTTGGTTTTACCCGTTATGAATGAAAGACAACCCATATTGACATGTTTACGTATAAATTGAGCTAAATTTCCACCTCTACTTAGGGCAACCATGTACTTTAGCTTCGAAGTTCTTCACCAAAAGGGAACATTGCATAAATATACTAGATATTTTTTTAAGTTTCACGACACCGAATGATTACTGATTAGCATCTATATTTAAGATTTATGGTTGATTGCTTCATCAACACGATTGGTAGTTGTCATCTATGTGATCAATATTTATATCCATCAAAGCTCTACTTGTTTGGTTTGCTGGTTGTACTAACGGAATATAATTCTGTCCCACTTTTTACATATGTACATGATAAAACCCTAACCCTAATTCTTAGATATATATTGTTTGTATACTATATTTTATGTCGTTATCATTATTGACCTAACTAGATATATATTGTTTGTACACTTGTGTTCAATATATCGGCTATATAAAATCACAACATGTACAGTCCTACATTATGAACTTGTAAATAATCGACAAACTCTTTAACTGCACGAGATGAATCAAAAGATCAAAATGGGTTATAGCGAGTAAAACCAAGTTAGGTAAAAACCTGGAATTCTTCGAACATGAGGTCTCTACTTTCTTGGTCGACTTCTCTCCATGTCGCCGAAGGACCATAAAACATGACTTTGAAAATACTGATTATATCACGAGTAACGTGGCCTTCTGCAAAACTATAGGATTGAAACAATAAACATCAAGTAAAAAAGGAAGTAACTTTCACCATAGTTATATATTTAAGTACTTAGATACATACCTGCCATAATAGAGTGTAGCCATTGGCCTTTGTGATGGATGATCAGGTATTGATTGTGGCAAGTTCGAACCACGTACACGTTGTGATGTTCCATTTTCATTAGTATCACCATGGGTCCCATCCTCATAATCAGCATTTGGATTCCCGCATCCAGATATACTACTACTACCACGAGCGCCTACATTTGTACTTACACCCATTCCCCCACTTCTGCTAACGTTGTCAAAACTTGCATTTTCTTGATTTCTGAATATACTACTATTACCACGAGCGCCTACATTTGAACTTATGCCCTTCCCCACTTCTACTAACATTTTCAAAAACTTGCATTTTCTTGATTTCTGAATAAAGATACATTACTGCTACCACGATCGCCAATATTTACACTTGTACCCCTTCCCCTCACCACATATCTGCTAACATTATTAAAACTTGCATTTTCTTGATCACGACCGCCAACATTTGCACTTGTAGTTGTACCCCTTCCCCTTACCACATTTCTGATAATATTGTCATAACTAGCTTCTTCTTGATTTCTCAATCCGGATACATTAATGGTACCACGACTGCCAATATTTGCACTTATACCCCTTCCCTTTACCACATTATTGCTAATATTTTCATAACTTGCTTCTTCTTGATTTCTTAATACAGATACATTAATGGTACCACGACCGCCAATATTTGCACTTATACCTCTTCCCCTTACCACATTTCTGATAATATTGTCATAACTTGCTTCTTCTTGATTTCTCAATCCGGATACATTAGTGGTACCACGACCGCCAATATTTGCACTTATACCCCTTCCCCTTACCCTTCTGCTACCATTTTCATAACTTGCACCTTCTTGATTACCGAATCCGAATAGATTACTACTACCACGACCACCAATATTTACACTTGTTCCCCTTCGACTTCCCTCACTTCTGCTACCATGATCATAATTTGCATCTTCTTGATTAATGAATCCGAATAGATTATTAATACCACCAACAGTTATACTTTTACTTACACCCCTTCCCCCACTTCCATTACCATTATCTTCTCTGTTACCATTATCTTCTGGATTATCAAATCCAGATAAATTACTACTATCACCAATAATTATATTTTCAGTTATACCCCTTCCCTCACTTCTACTACTATTATCTTCTTGATTATCAAATCCAGATACATTACTACTATTTATAGTTCCACTTATACCCCTTCCCCTTCCCTCGCTTCTACTACCATTATCATAATTAGATGCACTACTAGTGCCAACGATACCTCTATTTCCAATACCCATTCCCCTTCCTCTTCCCCGACCCCTTCCCCCACCTTTGCTACTGTTATCTCTTGCCATGATTCCTGCATTAGGTGTCAAATTAATAAAAATTAGCAAACTACATGTATACATGTCGCAATTAATAATTAGCATAAGTATTTACATATAAGCATACAACATATTGCATCAGTGTAAGAAAATAATAAACAGAATACATACTAATCATTCAAAGAATGATCAGATAAGTTGACTTCATCCTCATCAGAAGAATGATTAGATAAGTTGGCTTCGTCCTCATCATATATATCTAAAAACTCTTCTTCGGCCTCACTAATTTCCAAATTATCATTATCTACAAACTCTTCATCACTAACTTCTATATACGCATGCCCAACGTCTAAATCACCAACTTCCTCTATTTCTCCAGTGACAAGATAAATGATTTCAGTGTTCTCATTTACATCAGTTACATTTAAACTTATTGGCATTTCGTCCTCTTGAAAGAACTCTTCAACATCCACACTATCCTCAACTACCTCACCAGAACATTGAGTTACTTCATATATGCTTCTCGGTGTCGATTTAACAACAGCCCACCAATCTTTCAAATCCTTAGTCATCGAACGATATGGCGCATAATAGACTTGTTCTGCTTGTGATGCAAGGATAAACGGATCATCTTGGCATCCCTTTGACTTGTACTTGATGTCAACCAAATTGTGCTTACGGTTAATCCTTACCCCTTGAATAGGTGCAAACTAGTCACACTTGAACAACACTACAACACATCGACCATTACTATCACGGTAATTTACCTCTAGAACTTCAGCTAGCAATCCATAATAATCAAATTCAAACTCGTTGTAGGTAGAACCTTTCACGCATACCCCGCTATTATGTGTGACCCGCCCATCACCTTGTTGCAAGGTGTGAAACTTGTATCCATTTACAAAGTAACCTTTATAGGACTCGACATAACGCATTGGTCCTCTTGCTAAGACTTTCAAATGTTCGTTGCCATCATTTGATTGTATATGATCCTTAAACCACCCAGAAAATTTCTCATCTCTAGCTCTATCAAGTGTTTCTTCATCAATATATGGATCCTCTTGCATAATAAAGTCGTCAAACAATCTGTTATAGAAAAAAAAAGCTTTTAGATACATTCTAAATGTCACTTAACAGATTCTCAGTATGTGTATGTAAGATCCATTATTAGACAATTTGTGGCTCCAATTTTTAGGTATGCTAACAGAGCCTTACAATAAGATTCATCAATCAACTACATAGATCTTACCACGCATACAGAGAACCAAAAGGAATAACAAATCACAATTTATATAATTTACATGTTAGATAAGTTGAATAACAAATCACAGTTTTAATTTATCAAATAAGTTAGATCTGTTTGATAAAACAAGATACAGAGTACAATTTATATAAGGAATTATGTTATAACAATCCAGCAATGAGACATGCACCTAGATATGATATAAAAAGCAGACCAATTTGCAAATACCGAAAGACAAAGCACACGCAAGTATTACAATGATCCAACCCACCCAAATCAGATACATCTTGGTACTGGACACAGACAAACAAGTTAAAAGAGAATTATAAGAGGGTTATATTAGAATGACATTTCACAGATTCAGACTTATTGTACGTAGTTACTAACTATTGGTTTATAACAAATACTATATCCAACTACTATCAAATCGATACCCTCAAACCAAACACACCCATAATATACTGATATGGAAAACAACTTACAGCTACTTTTTAGAATACGACATGAAATAATTGATTACATTATATAAAAACATAAAAATAATAATACTTGACATACCTTAAAAAAGGGTGAACATCTTCATAATTAAGCAAGATATATGTATGTGCTTTATGCTTCTCCGCATCTGTCAAATTTATTTTAGTTCCTGAATTAAATAATCTGCGAGATGGAACTTTGAATATGTTTAATCGAGTGTCTGCTCGAGAGGAGCAATGAATATCTGGAGCAATATTCCGCGGCTCACGATTCAAGCGTGTTTCTATTTTTGGATCAAAATATAGGGAGGAATGCACAGAAAGTTCATTTACAAGGTAACTCTCAACGATAGACCCCTCGACCCTTGCTTTGTTTCTTACTGTTCTTTTTAGAGAACCCAACTTCCTGTATGAATTTCAACAAACAGTTAGTTACAACTAAAATATAGTTTTTTTATGTGAAGTTGTAAATAAAGTATGTACCAAGATAAAGAAATTATTACCTCTCATAAAGATACATCCATCTATACTGTGTTGGACCACCTAGAAGAGCTTCCCTAGCTAAATGTACAACAAGGTGCTCCATTGAATCAAAGAATCCGGGTGGGAAGATTTTCTCCAACTTGCAAATAGTTACAACTATACTTTTCTCCAGTTTCTCTAAATCTTCAATGTGCAAAACCCGCGAGCATATTGCACGAAAAAATGTACATACCTCTGTTATAACATCCCATAGTACATTCGGTAGCATCCCTCTTATGGCAATCGGAAGCAATCTTTGCATAAACACATGACAATCGTGACTTTTAAAACTATAAAAGCTAAAATCTGTTAGATTCACACACCCCCCTATGTTAGATGCATACCCGTCAGGAAACTTAAGATTTGTCATCCATTCACACACTTTCTGCAGTTGCGTCTTATTCAAAGTGTACGAAGCTTTTGGTTTCATATCTCTATTTTGCAGCTTAAACATGTGCAATTCGGGTCTATCACAGTATATTTCTACATCTTTCCTGGCCTTCACATTGTCTTTCGTTTTCAAACTACCCATGATGGTGTGAAATAAGTTCTCAAAAAAATTCTTCTCATTGTGCATTATATCGAGATTGTGTCGAATTAATAAAGTGTGCCAATATGGAAGCTTCCAGAAGATACTTCTCTTTACCCAATTATGCGTTTGACCGAAACCATCAATTTTTTTTATTTTTGGGATTATATGGCTCGCCTTCATAAACGGTTGGAAAGTGGCGAATTTGCTGCCAAATCTCAGCACCGGTTAATTGTGGTGGTGGGCCAGCTAACACGGTTTTTTAGCCAAAAATCCCTTTCTATCACGTCTGAACGAGTGTCTTGAAGGTAAAAATCTTCGATGACAGTCGAACCAACACGGTTTCCCTCCATTTTGTAGCTGAAATGAATCTACATTACCCATGCAATATGGACATGCTAATCTACCATGTGTACTCCATCCTAAGAGCATTGCATAAGCAGGGAAGTCGCTAACTGTCCACAATAGTGCAGCTTTCATGATGAAGTTGTTTTTACGATAAGCATCATACGTTTTAACACCAAGATTCCATAAGTCTTTCAATTCTTTAATCAACGGCTGTAGAAACACATCTATGTTCTGACCGGGGTTCTTTTTTCCGGGAATAACCAAACTCAATTTCACGTGTACATGTTTTAAGCTCAACCAAGGAGGTAACTTATAGATTGTAAGAAAGACGGGCCATAATGAATATGGATTAGAATTCGAGCTATTTGGATTGAACCCGTCAGTGCATAACCCATGACGTACATTCTGAATCTCTTGAGAAAATCCGGGATGGATTGTGTTAAAATGCTTCCATGCCTTACCATCACTAGGATGTACCATTTTATCTGAGTCTGTTTGATGATCATGATGCCAAGTCATCTCTTTAGACATCTTTTCTGACATGTACATCCTTTGAAGTCTAGGAGCAATTGGAAAGTATGTAAGAACCAAATTAGGGACCTTATTTCTTTCACCTTTCTTGTAACGAGAATGCCCACATACTTTACAATTACTCAACAAAGAATCATCTTTCCCATAGAATAACATGCAATGGTTTTTGCAAGCATGGATCTTTTCTCTCGGAAGGTCTAGTTTTCTCAGAACTTTTTTTGTTTCATAAAAGTTCTCTACTAGTTTATTACCATGAGGTAACATGTCCTTAAAGAGAGAAAGTGCTCGATTATATGTTGCCTCGGGTACATTGCATTCTGCTTTCCAATTTAAAAACCTTGTGGCAGCTTTAAGGGTTGAAAACTTTTGACACCCCTCGTACAAAGGCTCGTCATCAGCTTCTAACATTTCATAGTATTCCTTGGCAAACGAATTTGGGGCTTCTTCTTTCCAAGTATTCGGATGGAAATCTGATTCAAATGTTGCATTATGTATATCCAAAATCATCCGTGTGCAGCCATGAACATTCTCATCTTCAATTGGCTCAACACATTTCCTTATCTCCGCTCCTTTACTTTTTCTTTCACCGTGAGCATACCAAGTTGTATAACCACGGATGAACCCGTTATGCCACAAATCATACTTAACTTCGTCCCTTTGCTTAAATACTTTTATTTTACACTTAGAACATGGACATTTGATACGGAGAACTACATGACTTCCCAAAGTTTTTCTTTCAACAACTTTTTCAATTGAAAACGCGAAATTCAGAAACTCGCCGACTTTTGATTGGTATTTAGAACAAAGATAGCCATTGCTATTTCTTCTTCTGTACATCCATCCTTTGTCCCCGCTTGCCGATATAGCTAACCTCAATGGTACTAAACACGCTCGCGTCAACTAGTGATGGTAAAATTATCTACAAGTAATTAAGCTAAAAGTATCATTTTCCACGAAACAAAACACATAAGTAAAGAACCATTGATATAGCAAAAGGGACACATCACTGATAACAGTAAAATGTGTTCACATGTTTGGGTATTATATATCCTAACAGCTAGCTGAGACACATCACTGATAACTCTGTTAAGCAAAAGCTAGAGGTGTTCCATTGATAACATTATATAGCAAAAGAGACTGTAAAATTATATAGCAAAAGAGACTGTAAAATGTGTTCCATTGGTAACAGCTAACTGAGACACATCACTGATAACTCTGCTAAACATACATATACATACATATACATACAAATACATACAAATACATACAAATACATACAGATACATACAAATACATACAAATACATACAGATACATGTCAAGGTCCAATGATTTAATTAGCTGATGTTTGTTTAAGCTTATATGTGGCTTATAGGCTTATTTATTTTTCGGCTTACAATTCATAAGCCTCAACTTTCCGGCTTATTTTGAGACTTGTGGGCTTAAATAAATTCCTCATCTAAGCCCATAAGTCTCGAAATAAGCCGGAAAATTGTAGCAAATTGAGTAACCGAAATAACGGCTTATTCAAATTTCACTCTTTTAACAGCTAATGCAGCAAATTGCAGGCTAATGTCATCAGCTGAAAGTTACAGTGATTATATGATGCAACAAACTAGTGATTTCCGGTAAACAAACACATAACATACATCCAAATGAATACATATCAAAAGTGCACAATATGATCACCACCAGCCTAACATTATCTTCAATCAGGTGATAAATAGAGCAATCCAACTAGTGTAATAAACTCGGGCAAGAAAACAAATCAAAAACCAGTTTAGCCGGTAAAATTGGAACTGATCAGTTTCCATTTCTATTTTCATATAAAACTTTCGTTTCTAGGTTTTACCGACACTGGTTATTATTTTGTGAAATTTTTTTTCTCTGCAAAAGTGCAAATCTAGGTCAAAGCTTAAGCATGATATTGCACTTTGTTAGAGGTCTCAATTCATTCAGCATATTTCATTTTTCACGGCAAAAAATTATATATACTTCCAACCAAGGAAGCGATTATTAGAAACACAAAATCAATTTTTCTCACCTGCTGGTTTTCTTATACAATGTTTCTTTTTACAAAGACACTCGGAAACCAATATTCTGCATATAAAATGTCCGAGTGTCAGAATAAACAATCCTTGTTAATTGCTAAGAATCTAATTCCTTTACAAAACCTATACCTAACCTGTCGGAAAATAAGGAATCGATATACAACCACAAATAATAGCTTCAACAATTGATATACAACCACAAATACTCATTAAATCGTATTTAGTTGTAATTCGCCTAAATTTAACAGCAGAGATAATTTCATTAATTCGCCTAAATTTACCTAGTAGTGTAATACAAACGCAAACCAATAATCCTAAATTTAACAGCGGAGATAATTTCATTAAATCGTATTCAGGATGTACTGATCTAGCAGTGTAGTACAAACGCAGACCAATAATCCTAAAAGGGAAACACGTTGAGCCCCTGTAGGCAAATGGCCCATGTCTCCATCAAAAAAACACCAACCTGGCATTTTGTGTGCTAAACCAAGAGACTGGCAGAGCTCAGGTGCATGCCTTCGCTCACAAACTGCTAGCATAAGCTTGCAGAGTTCATCCTCCTCAACCTCCGAGGTAATCCTAAAAGTCGCAAGAAGCTGTAAATATGCTTCAGCTTCCAGTGACTGGCCACTGGCAGCATTATTGATACCACCATGAGTCAACTTAGGCCACCATTCACTAGCAATAGCCTTAGCTTGCTGCTTAATTTCATAACTCAGTAGGAGGCCGGGACCTGAGTCAGTAGGAGGCATTCAGGGCCTTCATAAGGATTCTCGAATGCCGAGTAAGGCTGCGGTATCCTCCTTATTATAATTCTTATCAATATACAGTAATTCGAGCTGGGTCTATGGAACTCTTAAATGCATTAGTAAGTTCTTTCACAGCAATCGATATACACTCATATTCATCCATTATTCGGTTTCCTTATAACTAATAATCATTTCATGAATTCGCTTAAATTTACCTAAATTATTAGGTCAAAACTAAACTCATTAATTGCCGCAAATAATGGCTTCAACCATCAATATACAGTAATTCGCCTAATTTAGTCAAAACTAAACTAATTAAACAACACAATAATCTCATCAACAATCGATTTTTAGAAATGAACAAAAATAACAAACAAACCCTAACTTATCAGCATATAAGCGCATATAAGCTCCAAACTCCAAATCTCAAACCACTAAACATAGCAATAAGCTCATATAACAGAATTAAAATCGATTTTGACCTTTAATTGATGGCGGGCGATGGTTGGAGATGATGGCGGGCGATGGTTGGAGATGATGGCGGGCGATGGTTGGAGATGATGGCGATGGCTGGAGATGATGGCGATGGTTGGAGTGAAATGGTTTAAGTGTGTGAAATGTGAAATGGAGATGTTGGAGTGAAATGGTTTAATATTTAAGTTTAAGTCCAAAAATTTAAGTTTAAGTTTTTTTATTTAAGTTGTAAGAATGGTTAAGTTTTTAATATTAAAAATGGTTAAGTTTTTAATATTTAAGTTCTAAATTTTATTTAAGCTTTTTTTTTTTAAAATGTGTTAAATCTATCTCTGTTTTCTAAAAAGTGATTTTATACAAATTATATCTTAAGGACGAGCAAATGAACTCGAAAACTGAACCGAACTGAATTGATGTTCGATTTGATTTTCGGTTTTGGTCATATACAACTTGGTTCGTTCGATTTAGGTTCAGCTCAAAATTGACACTAAATTGGTTATATCTAGCTCGGTTCGGTTCGGTTTTGGTTATATATAGTTCGGTTCGATTTTGGTTCGGTTCGGTTCGATTCTCTAAAAAATTTAAATAACGTAACAATTTACGTTTAATTTACATATGAAAACCTTACAAATTAACAAAATTTTTATAAACTTTTAAAATCAAACTTGCTAATAAAATATTTTTTTAATATTTTTGAAAATTTAAAAATAACTAAATGAACATTTTTTTAAAGAAAATTTTACATATTTTTAAAATTTTTTTTTTTGTGTTTTCGCAAAATAAATAAACTTTTTTTAGAAGTAATTGAAATAAGATAAAAGCGTAAATTTTTAATTTAAAATTATGTTTTTATAAAGAAAATCATTTAAGGAATAGTTTAAATGTATTAAATTTTTTTTGAAAACTTTTAAAATGTTTTAAAATTATTAATTTACTAAAATAAAAATATATTTTTAAATAATTTAAATTATTTTAATTTTTTTAGAAGAAATTAATGTGAGTTATTTATAACTTTAAAAAAATTAAGAGAAAAACGTAAAAAAAAGTTAAGTTTTTCAATAAAAAACAATATAAACCAACAAATTTAACAATATTTCACTTTAAAAATTAAATAAGCTTTACCAAGACTTATTTTACACATTATTAAATTTTTGTCGGAAATTCGTCGCTAAAGGGATTCAATTTCCGACAGATTACCGACTGAAAACTTGTATATAGCTAATATTTGACACTTTCCGACAGGATAGCGACTAATAACCAAAAATGTCGGTAGCCCCTCGGAAATTCCATGCAATATAAATTACTTACCGACGGATTTCCGTCGATAATTTTATCCCTCGGAAATCTGTCAGAATTTCGTCTGAAAATTTCAAAAAAAATCAATCACAATATCGGTCGCTAATCTGTCGGAGTTTCGTCACTAATTTCCGACGAAAAAATGACTGTCGGAAAATCCGTCGCTGTTGCTCTGTTTTCTAGTAGTGGGTTGTATATAACGGTGATATAATATGCGACGTGGAAAAAATATGACATGGATATTTAGCCGGTAGCCGATTGCAATAAGGGTTAATATGAAGCAAAAAATACAAGTTCAAGGGTTAATTCGGTATTTATTGGAGTACGTAGGTTAATCATGAACAAAATATAAAGTACGTGGATATTTTAAAGCTGTAACACTTTAAAAAAATAACCACACAACCATTATTATAGTTAAAGATACATTTTATCTTTAAAACCCTCAACCAAACGGGTCCTAAAGGTTTTTTTTCTACCTTTAGTAGTTACAGAAGCAACCTCTCTATCTTAGGTATGAGTGTGATTATTTACGTCTTAGGGGTTCTTATTTTTTTTTGTTGTGCCTCTTATTAGGAAGAGTTGTGGGCCAAAATCTCTTTCAATCTCTTATTTCACACTCACATAAAAAATTATCTTTCCACTAAGAGTCTAATTAAAAGGCTAATATAGTACCACTTAAAAAAGTAAACAAACATTTAGTCTCTCTCATATATTGTTTTAAACGACATTAAGACCTATAAATTATATAAGATGATATTAATATCGGATGTTACCTAATCATTTGACAAATGCATAATTACTTCAATCAAATTATAAACATTAACCAACATAATTTATGTAAATAGGTATATGCGTTAGAAATGATAATTATTCTCCTAAACTTTGAACGAGAAAAAGATGGATTTGGTTATTTTGAGCACTCTATAATTATTCTTTGATCACGTAGAAAGAGTTTGACAGATTTGGTTATCACCACTTAAAATGTTATAAGTGTCCAGCATAACTACTTTTTAAATTATCAACCGAGGGTGTTCAATCGTTAAATGCTCAATTTGTGAGTGTACTTTTTTTATTGGAGATTGAAAAAGTATTGACAAGTTGATCATTTGATGGTTGAGCGCCGTCACACTACAAGAAAAAAGTGTTTATAGGACACCAATTAGTGTCCTGTATAACTAGTTTTTAGGACCTTTAAGCTAATAGGACCAAAATAAAAGTGTCCCATAGGAAGGGGTTGTAATAGATATTTAGGACCCTTATCGGCATCCTAATAAACTCGAACATTTTAAAACTAACTCTTTGGTCCCCTAAACATGTTTATGCAACCAAAATGGCGTCCTAATAACCACATTATAGGATGCTATCCAATGTTCTAATATGTGCTTATCCATCTCTTATGTTTTGAGACACTTTCACGAGTCCTAAGACACATTTCACAGGACAAACACATAATGGATACAATTTCATTTTTTAGTACCAAGGAAAGGGTCTAATACATAGGTGCTCTATTAAGCCCAAATTTGATTTTATAAAAGCGGATATTAATGGTGCTTATTGAAGCAAGTAAAGAGAAGGAACATACTGTAATTCAATAAGCAAGAAATGATTTCATTCAATAAAATAAAATTTCAATCAAGTAATAACAATATCCAATCTAAAACTCTTATACAATTCAACATAAATACAAGGAAAAAACGTAGTAGGAACAAGTAGAAACAGGTTCACCCATCCGACGCCTAGCAACAATGGTTATGGATCCTTTGAAAAGCCAGTTACAATAGCGACTTTATTCTTAGTTTTAGTGTTCGAGCTGAGGTATAAGTTGTGAAGTGTTCTCTCTGCTTCTATAGTTTTGGGTCATCTACAATTTCTTCTACATACTCCAGGTCTTCAAGAGGATGTTTCATGGGTGGAATCTTCACTTTTGGGCTTGGTCTGCAAGTATCAAAGTGTCACTTGGTATGTAAGCTTCAAAATCAGAATTTACTAAAAAAACATCACCAAAATTGATAATGGACAACACCATCATATGAGTAATGATCATTGTGGCAAATTGTATACTTGATGGTTTTTGAATACTATAATATGACTGATTACCTTGCATATAGATGAGCAAAAATGTTTCCTAAAACAAAGTATTAGAAATGTTTTCTTTTGCAACATGGTTTTTTATGATATCGCATAAATACATGACGAAGCAAGTCGAATAAAAGTAGAAAGCTATCACGCTAATTTGTATTGAAACCTTATAACGGTACTTAGTAAATTTGAGCTACGGATATGAATTTTGTAGATCCTCTTGACAGATAGAATCGTGAAACGATTAGATAGTATGGTCATTGTGAAGAAAAGCTTACCATAATGGATATGTACGTGTCCAGCTTTACTACATTTGTGTAAGTTAAGGTGATGGCAGCCTCAAGTTTTGCATCAGTCCATTGGTCCTCTTGAGGCAGTATTTTGTCAAACGACAACGAGCCAGCCTGCAAATTCAAATCTTTGTTTGTTGTAAGAAACGAAAGTGTGTGACGTGATGTAATGTTTGAAGTGAAGAGAAATTACACAATCACATGCTATTGAGGCTCCCAAATTAAAGAAATAATGATTGATATTACCGAGTAACAAAGCCATCAACTCATTACCCTCTAAGGTCGAGTTACTGGACTGTTCGATCTTCATATATAACACACATGTGAACAAATCATATTTCATATAAGTTATGATAAAGTTGAAATGAGAACAGTCAAGAAAAGAAAACCAAAGTACAGTTATATAATCTACATGTAACAAACAGATTCTAGTGAAATGACCCTTAAAATTGGGGTGAGTTCATCTTTTAACACTATAAATAAATAAAAGAATAACATTTGCACCGTAACTATCATCATTTCATCATATTACAAATGCATGTCATCCGTAATTAGAATATCAACTAATCATAAACTTGTTGTACTACAATTAAATAAAAGTGTTAGGCAACATTTTTGGCAATCACCACAGACACAACATCGCTTATAATAGATAATAAAACCTTTGAATACATAAATAAACACTTCAATTTCAGCAACCCGCAAACCATGAGTCGTAAGAACAGTATGAACGATTCATGAGAGAGAAATAAAAATAAATATAAAAATAAAGCCAACTGTACTTCACATACAATGACTGATCTAAATAAAAATAATAACACTAATTAGAATCTAAAGCATAGAACAACCAAATTATCTAGCAAGTAATAAATTGTATCAAAATATATAACATCACAGTAAGAATAATTTTCGCCATCGAGTAAACAAATTGGGCCTAAAAGCAGGATGTCTTACTTGTTAAGCAAAATAAATCAATGATTATTGGGGATTAGAGGCGGTTATGACTTATGAGCAAAAAGGGGAGAAGGATAAAAGACATTACGGTTTAATTAGTGGGAGAGAAAAGAACTAAAATAGAGGAAAAAAACATAGTGGGCGACCTTTATGGGGTTTGGAGCGGGAAATTTAGGGGGGAAAGTAAAATTGGGAGGGAAACTAAAGTTTCATTTTTAGGGTAAATAGCATAAAAATGTAATAATCTTATGTCAAAAATCATTTAAATGTACTCTACTTATTTTTTCTCAATTTAAGGTATGGATCTTCTTTCTTGTTGTAATGTTAGGATAATTAACAAATTAAAGGATATATATTAACGCTCGTTTACTTTATTATTACATCGTTAGTCCTTTATTTTAATGACACTTTATAATAAACTCAAAATTCGTTTTTTTGCAGTTTTATACCGGTTTCTACCTTTTTCGTCTGATTTATTCCATTTTCGTTCGGTTTTTATTCGTTTTGGTCCCTTTTTAAAACATTGTCCTTCTTTTACCGTTTCCGACCATTTCGTCCATTTTTTACGTTTTCGAACCTTCTGACCATTTTTGTCTATTTTACGGCTTTGAACTGTTTTCGTCCATTTATCACCGTTTTCGACTTTTTTTTTCTTTACAATTTTGACAGATTTTTTTATCGTTTTTTACTTTTTTTGTTAGTTAAAAAATAGGCGATAACTGGCAGAAACAGACGAAAAATTTTAAAAAAGGTCGAAACAATATCAATCACGCTAAAAAGGTCGAAAACTGTAAAACAGACGCAAACAAAAAAACGGACCAAAACGATTAAAAACCAAATGAAAACGGTAATAATCAGACCAAAAAGGTATAAAACGGTGTAAAACTGTTAAAAACGAATTTTTAGTTTATTATAAAGTGTCGTTAATATAAAGGACTAACGATGCAGTAATATATAACCTTTAAATTTATTAATTGTCCCAACATTGTCAACAAGAAAAAAGATCGGTACCTTAAATTGAGAAGAAAAAAGTGAAGTACCTTTAATTGAATTTTGACATAAGACGAGTACCTTTTTATGCTATTTGCCATTATCTTTATTCACTTCAACCAATTAATTGGTAATTTTTTAGTAAAACGTTCAATGTATACTTCATTCGGAAAAACTTCGTTTATTGTTTTTATTTAACGAAAACGGATAACATTTTATGTTTGCTAACTTAATTGAATAAAAGTCTTGTTCGCTCGTTTGTGTTCGTGAACGTCCAATTATTCGTTCGTTTATGATCATATGTTCGTTTATGTTTCGATATTGCTCGTATATCACATATTTTTATTATATAACTTTAAAATTGATATATTTAAACAAAAAAAACATTTACAAAACACAATATTTTGTTTTTATTTTTATATTTATGTTTATTTATGCTCAATCGTTTATGTTTGTTTAGTGTCTTTAAGAAAGAACAAAGTGAACATGAAAAACCTTCTTTTTTAGTAAACGGGCCTTAGAACACCAGTAAATTTATTACTCCAAAAAACGTTTAAGTACATATAAAATGTGGCTCAATTCGTTATTACCTCAGGCTAAAAGCTCCATTGACACCTATAAAGTGCTTATGACAAGTCATAATCACTCACAACTCTAGCTAACCATTGCTAACGAAAACTAGAGACAAAACGGACAAAAATAAATAAAGCTTCGTCCGTGTTCGTCCGCTTTGTTTGCGGCCGTACACAAAAAGTTTAATATATTTTTTTCTTTAATTATTTAGTTCTTTATTCGTTTATATATATCCGTTTATAAAAAAATCATTATAAGAAACATCAGTAAGCGTTTGGCACCGCTTCAGTACTTACCCGAAAGAGTTAGCCTTCAACTATGGTATTCGAATACACAAACGTTATACGAACAATAAAGATAAACTAAACGCTTAATAACAATGCCAAAATTGAATGCGTAATCTACGTAAAGGAATTACAAGGCGTTTCTCATGGATTGGAATGTGTTGAATGACTTGACCTTCTTGCACTTCTTGAATTCAGAAATTTGACTTTTGGAGTTAGGAAACCGACATTTGGGTTAAGCACACCCCTAAACTCGTTTTCGTGATTTTTCTTTATATAGTTGTTGAAAGTCCGTCCCATACGACATATTGGGGTTTACTTGGAGTATGGACCACGTATATACTTAAAATGTTATCTTCCAGAATTTTCAGACTTCGATGCGACGTATTGGTCTTCCGGATGCAATGTATTGGTGGATACGGAGTATTGGTCCCGGTTACGCCGCATTGATGCATATGGTGGATATGGAGTATTGGTCTCGAATATGGCGTATTGATGCAAATGGAGTATCCGTTTCTCGATACTGAGTATCCGTATGGATACAAAGTATCCGTCTGGGTACGAAGTATAGATCACAAGAACTGCAATTTCTTCAAATATCTTCGTTTAAGCTCCAAATTATGGTTTGTATCTTATCATCATAGGTGCTCCTATAGTCTTCAACTAAGCTTCATTTTGTGTCATAATTCACCAAGGAATCCATAATTATTGCAAAACTAAATATAAAGCACTAAGTACCAATATTGTAATAGTAACAACAAATGGGTTAATTATATGGAATAAATGATGCTCAAAATTCGTCTTTATTTGATGTCACAAGTGTAATGGTTTTACATTGAAAAGGGAATTTATAATATGAAAAGAGATGTGCAAAAAGGTGTTTTGGGATCTGAGAAGATCCAATACGTATAGGCAAGCCAATAGGGGCGTTAGTCTACGAACGGTTCCATATAGGCTTCGATGGTTTGATATTGAAAGAGAACCATCACCCCGATAAAGAACTGTCCCTAGGGGGATGCACCTTCATGAGACTCCAATTATACACATCTTCATCCCCAAAATCGGGCTTAAAATACAGAAAAATATCATAAAATCTTGCAAAAACCCTTTGTTTGGTTCAATGTTTGATTGCAGGCTCGGATATCGTGAATTACCAAAAGATCATAAGAAAAAAGCAAAAACGAACACGGGAAACGAAGCCGCACAAAAGAACCAGACCCGAATATTGAATTTCCAAAAATACCTTGAAGTTTTGAAGATGTATAAGTTTTGTCCCTCAACTTTGGAAACTTATCACAAATGACCCTTAAAAACATTTTGTACAAGAAAAGTCCCTATAGTTTGAAATATCCAAGTAAATCTCTTGAATTTTGAAGAATGTCAAAGTTAATCCTTAAAACCAAGATTTGTTAAACAAGGCTAAGTTTACACATTGACTATGAGACCCTAATGAAAAGGGTCCTAATAGTTCAATTTAATTTAATATGACCAAAATACTTATGGTCTTATTAAATTTCAATATAATAAGACCATAACATACAAGCGTCCTATAAAACTTGATGTAATAAGACTCTCTTATTAAATGTCCTATTATCTCATATTCTTATAAGACACCGATGATTGAAGGTCCTAAAATCATAATATGATAGGACCTATATGACAAGTGTTCTATCATATTAGAATCTAATTATACTAAAATGAGCAAGTGTCCTATAAAGTCTATTTAAAAGGACAAATATGTTTGAGGGTCCTAAACGTTGCATTATAATAAAACCCAAAACGCAAGAGGTTTTATTAGAATTGTTTTTAGGACGCCGTAAGAAAAAGTGTCCCATGAAAGGGTCCTATAAACTATGTTTTCTTGTAGTGTCAGTTGATCATTTGATAACATAATAAGACAAATATTGTTGTTAAGGGGACATGTGTGAGACGAGACATTGTTTAAATAAAAAATGTATTTGCAGATGACACATAACAACCATGTAAAGCAATTCTGTATGACTAAACCAGTTAAATTTTTTCTACTTGACCAAGAAGTGAATTGAGAGATGATGGATTTAATCAAATCCGTCTTTTTCCCAAAGACAAATTGGTATCTTTGCGTGCTAAAGCTTTAACTAAGCTTTTTACATACAAAAAAGTTAGAAAAGTTAAAAATTTTATGGAGTCGAAGTACCATGTGATTTCCTAGAGCAGTGGACTAAAAAGTTCACCAAAGCTGAAAACACCCCAAGGCCCCAACCACATAAACTGTTTGTAGAAAAGAAATGAAGACAAAATTTGTGGGCCTTACAAGAAAAAGAGAGGTTCGAATGTTTGTGATTCCCGAATCAAGGTATGCTTATTTGATCCTCTGGCCCACTGCTGCAAGTCCAGTTTAACATTAATTTTGGTTTCTCTGTAGTCGAGATTTTGGGCGTTCTTTCTATCATTTTGTTCATCCTGCACATATAATTCATACCTTTTTTGCTCTTGTTTTTTTTCTTATAATATGCGTACTTGTTTGTATATTATTAACATAGTACTTTTTTTTTTTCTCCAAAATCTTAAAATTATTGTCTAATCACTACAAAAATTTGGACATTTCCCTACTAATATTTTTTTAGTATAAAAGATACCATTTTATCATAAAACTTTTACCTATTAAAATATCTAAATAAAAGTAGGTAAAGATACAATGCTTACTAAAAATAAGAGTAAGGAAAAGTTTTGACCATTTTGGTGACTAAAAAATGAGTAAGGATAGACCTAATTGTTCCCCCCTTTTACTTACTTTTTTTTTTATCAAATCCTATTTAAAGAATAAGAGTAAACAAAAGGGGATCACTAAAGGTCTATCATTACTCATATTTTAGTCACCAAAAGGGTCAAATTTTTCCTTACTCTTATCTTTAGCAGGAATTGTATCTTTACCTACTCTTATTTAGAGACTTTAAGTATGTAAAAGTTTTATGATGAAATAGTGTTTTTATACTAAAAGAATATTAGTAAGTAAATGTCCAAAATTTTGTAGTGAATATTAAAAATAGATATAAAAGATTTATGAAGTTTATCATATTATTCATGTTTGAATTTGTTATTCCAAAATCCAAATTTTAAATAAAATTTAACTAATTAAATAAAAGTAAAACTAGATAAATAAAGGCACCGATCAATCAATAATTCAAGTCACACACTCCCATAATCCATTTTCTCACTATGTTAAAAAGTAAGAGAAAATAGTAGAGAAGGAGTATGGCTATGTTTGGCAAAACTAGCTGTAAGCTGTAAGCTGTAAGCTGTTAACTGTAAGCTGTAAGTTGTTTGCTAAAAAGCTGTTAATTTTAATAAAAGTGTTTGGTATATTAGCTATTAACTATAAAGGTAAGATGTAAAATGACTTAAAAGGATATCTTTTAATAAATTATAATATGGTTGAAGGTTATATCAGTAATTTACAGCTTTAACAGCTCTTGACAATCTAAAAAGATGTATGAATCAGCTTTTTATTTAAGAGCTATTTGGTTAAAATAAAAATCTAACAGATCTAAAAAATGTTGTACAAAATAGAGCTATTAAATTATTTTTTTTAACAAAAAAGCTAACAGCTCAATAAAAGCTTTAGAAAAGCTCTTACCAACTTGTCTATGAGGTTAATTTTAATTTTGTCACTACTGCCTTTTTACTAGAAGCATAAGCAATGAGAGGTTTTATTAAATGTATTTTATATTTGAAAAAGTTATTCAAAGATTTGTTACTATTAAATAGGAAGACTTGTTAATACATTTTGAAGAATGACTTGGCTAGTACAAGCTTTAAAGCAATAGCTTTACTATATGCAATTCAAGTGTTATCGTTATTGAAAAATGATTATTATGTCTAATAATGATTTAAGTCTTTAACGACTTTTGAGTGTTTGAACCAAGGCAAAAAAGGTGTTTGAAACAGTTTTACTTGAACTTCTTATTAGCCTCTCTGTATTTGTATTTTTAAACAGGGGCGGACTCACATGGGAGCTGGGTGTGGCACCCGATTTCTGGCTAACAAGTGTAAATTTTTTCCAAAAAGTATTGATTTTCTAGTATGTGTAACATTAAAAAAAATTGTGCTACTTTAGTTTTGGCTAAAACATGTTTATGATAAAGAAATAATATGCAATGCCTCCAAACAAAATTTGTGCAACACCCGATAAAATATCCTGGGTACGACTCTGATTTTAAAACCATGTCCGAATTTTTCTTTGATGGCTTACAAGGCATCCAACTAGGTTATTAACACAAAGAATATTCAAGTAGATTCTTTTTGTTTAATTCCTGGAAACCATTACAAAATGACAGAAAAAATACCAATATAATGTAATGAAATACAACAAACAGATCTTAAATATAAAAAACATTGTAATGAATACAACACAAAGCCTTAAACATAAGCGCGAAATAAGTCTACTAAAGATGTATGAAATTTAATTCATGCTACTTCTCTGATAAACATTCTGAATTTCAGATTGTCATTATCCCATCGAACTCGGTTCAGAAATAATGCAAGTTTTCAGCCTACAAAGGATTACAAAAGAAGAGTTATAATAATTCCGGTTTTTCTTTCGTCGCGTAACAAATTTGTAGTATAGAGAAAGAATTAGAAATTCTAGCATTAGAAAAACCAACCTGCAATAAACTTTCAATCTGATTCAGTTCTGAACTGTAACTTCTTTTAGGCATGAACGTGACCAGCTCGATCACTCCGATAAATATTTTCTGACCACCCTGATAACGAAACACCGGCACACCCAAGTGACCCAAACATTGATCAGGGTCCTGTTTTGTCCTTTGAAGTGCGACCCCCTTTTGAGCAACTACGCAAGCAAAGCAGTCAAGTTGACCATCTGGTAGAACCTCACCGTAACGGACCACACCGTAACCGAAGCAATTCTCTCTGTAGTTCTCGAGCCCTATATTATCTTTATAAGTTTGAGAAAGTTGACTTACCATTTTAAGAGACCACCCGTTGCCAACTGAAACGTTTTCCCAGTACAGAAGGGAAGCTGATTTCCCTTTAAAAGCAAAATGTTTCATTACTTTTTCAATTTTTGCATGCATTTTAAAAGTTCAAAAGTTTTTTAAATAGAAAGCAAGTTCAATAGACTGTTAACAAGCTCAATTTTTTTTTTTTGAAGAAAACTAGATGTTGTCCGGTTTATAAAGGAAGAACAAGCTCACTCGTTGGGGGTCAAATATCATAAAATTAGGGCTCAAATAATGTTGGCGGGGTCACCTTTTTTGAGGGGGTTAATTACCATAGCAAAGCCTTTGACAGTTTGTCAAACATACAACCACATTTAAGGAGCTTTCTAGAGGGGGTTAATTTTATTTTATTTTATTTTTTTTTTTTTACCGGCACCTCAATCTCACTGAAATCCGACCCCCGAGTTATACCATCCATAACGGACAGGCCTCGGGACCCGAACCACTAGGGGAAACCCCTAGAACTCACGACTTCGCACTAAGGAGGAAAATCATGGGTTTTTGTCTCTTGCAAGACTTGAACCCATGACCAAACCCCCTCCCCAAGCTTTAGGAGGGACTTAGGTGGCCAACTGCTCTAGAGCGGTTGGTTTCTAGAGGGGGTTAATTATTATCCGTCTCGAAACTATAGTCCAGTTTTAGACGTTCAAAATTAATAGTCCACTTTTTAAATAGATACGAAACTTAGATTAAGTTTATCATATCATCCTCACTTGAAATTATTATTATAAATTTTGTAAATTAACTGATTAAAGTAAAATTGTCATTGTGTCAAAAATAAACGATAAAAATAATTTTTTTTAACCTGCTTGTCTTTACCAGTGAACTATAGTTATAAGATGAAGAAAATACTAAGTATATGTTTTTTTTAACTACGACTTTATTAAAACACAAGTCATTTAGACTTGAACAATGTTTCGATTATATCATGAACTTACTTGCTTGGATACATCAATAATTTGGCACCTGCACTACAATTTTTTCATTAACCAAATTCTAAAATCAATCAATTAATCATATTACAAGGCAATTAAGTAAGAAATGAAAGAGTAATCATATCGCAAAGTATCTAAGTTAAAAATTAAAAATAGTAATATAGAGACATAAAACACATGCGTAAAATACATGTTGGATAGATCAATCATTTGAAAAGTGTAAATTTAAAGGTGGTAAAATAGTCGGCCGGGTTTAGGCAGCATGTCAAAAACAGGTTACTGGTTAAACGGGTAAGGGTGAAACGCCACGTTTTATATTGGCCAAACGAGTACGAGTCAAACTGTGTCGGGTCAAATGGAAAAAAAACACCAGAACCAGAAGACTGATATATTCTATAAAAACGATTTCCTACATTTACATACCTTTTCCTCCCTTCTCGTTATTTTCTCCATTTTCGTCCATATTTTTTGCATTCTCCGTTTTCGTTCGTATTTTTATGTTTTCGTCGGTTTTCACCAGTTTTCTAACGCCCCCTTCGTTTTTGTCCGATTATTACGCCTTCATCTATTTTTTGTCAGGTTTTTATGTTTTTGTTCGCTTTCTTACTTCTTCGTCCGTTTTTACACTTAACTCCGTTTTTTACGTACTCGTCATTTTTTTACATTTCGACAGTTTTCTTGTGTTTTGTATGATTTCGTCCGGGGTTTAATGTCTTCGTCCCTTTTCTCCATTTCGTCCGTTTTCGTCCATATATTTTATGGCAGATAACGATCTACTCGGTTCATCCACCCGCTCCTCTACCTCATCACGTACACCGCGACTAAACGCTTTGGTTACCGATGGCTATCGATGTCAACTATCTATAAAATCAAATACACAAACTAATTGGTTATTAATAAGTGGTTATTACTCTTATTCCTAACAATTGCTTACCTGCCTATACTATTGGCTAATGTCACTCTCTTAAGATTTACGCTAATGTCAGGCATGCAACATAGTTCACCCTATACTATTGGCTACCAAACTTATCAGTTTTCTCCATCTAACCGTGATCTACAGGTGACCCAAATCAATTTCTTAGCCTCGTAAAACCATAATACAATCACGATTCCCTCCTAATAGCAAATAAATGGTCTCGTTTACTTCCTTCACGTTCACTGTTCTTACATAGCATATACTTGTACCAATTTTTTAAACATAACCACAAGATAAAAACATCAAATAAATAACAATACACAAGCAAAACAATGAAAAACACCATTACCTTTTGCGGCTGATGGTATATGTAGAAAACTAGAAGGGAGGTTGAATAGTTTTTACCGATTAGTTAACTTTTTCGTGATTATTAATGGATATAGATGAAGTGTGACTAGCAAAGTAATAGATGTGAAGTAAGAAAGATACAAACTACAATACACAATGATTTATAGAGGTCCGGCCTAGCAAGGTCTTACTTATCTTGCCCCTACTTCCACTCCTCGAGTATCCACTCGAGAGTTCTACTTCACTAGTAAATTAATCTCCTTTACACCGATGGAGAAACCTTCACACTTAAGCTTACAATCTCTAACGACACCTAAGATAAGATGTCGTGTTCTTTACAAAGGCACAAAAACGCCTTATCACTATACACTTGTGGTCTACAACACCAACCACACTATTACACACTTAGGTAGAAGAGTGGGTACAACAATGGTGATTGTGTTGGTAACACTTAACACCTTTACACAAAGTGAAGCCTTGAAGGATATAACCTTAGAATAGAGATTTCTCGTAACCGATCTTGAAATGTACAAAGATCTAAATCATAAGAGACAAGATAATAGACAAGAGTGAGGTTAGGGAGTTAGATATATGTAGAGAGATTAGAGAGAAAAGATAGAGGGGTGAGTCTTAAGCTTTGACAAAGCTTGGTATTTATAGGCACAACATCAGACAGGAACGGAACCCGTAGAACCCCTTACCCAGAGGTCCGCCCGGTTCCACCATGTCTGACTTTTGTTGCCTCATAAATGCTTGTCCAAGATCACAAGCAAACAATGTATGTGGCTTTGGTTGACTTTGTATATCTGATGAAAAAAGGTAGAAGTCAACATTTGGTCCATTTTATTTTTTCATTTTAGGTTATATAAGTTGTATAAACTTTTTATAAAAGTTTAGAATATAAGTTCATGGATTAAAAAGACTTATATGTTGGTTGTAATTCTAACATAAAAATATGTTTGATGTTTATCATTAACAAAATGTTAAGTATGATTAAAACGTAAATATCGTATTAGTGGGATATTTGTATTTACAATCTCCCTCTTTTTGTTGAAGATAAAACATGAACTTATTTTTAGTTGGTATGTACATAAACATATAAGTTTTTAGAGATATGAGCTTATATTTCTCTTCTCCCCCTTTTTGTCGAAAGAAAAAAAGAAGGTTTAAATGGAGAAAATTTTGAGAGAGATATTTAGATATCATTAGAAAGCAATATAGATATCAAAGATTTTTCCATTGTCTCCTCCTCGGTTCATACTCCCCCTAATTTGGAGAACCGTGAGACATGAATTATGAAAATCAAGAAAAGGGTTAGAAAGATAGATGGAGTAGATACATGTATATGAGATAGCCCAACATAAAACCATATGAATTACACATTTTTACAAGTGAAAGAAATATGTAAGTGGTTTGAACAATGTTATTGAGTCACATGGTACTCCCCCTTGTTTTGTGCCTACATGATTTAGCAAAAGAGTTTAACATAATTCCAGCAAAATAAAGTTAGTTTCTCGAAACCAATTGTCAAGATAGGAATATGAGCACAATATTCGAACATATTATCATACATGTACAAGTCATGAATTAGAAAGAAAAGGGTTCATTCATCTTGACCCAAGCAAAATTACAGCCTTAAGCACCTGAAACATTGGCTAAAAAGATGAAATACATTGGACAAATAAAAAGTAAAAAGATAAAATTCAAACAGGAGAGTCACAACCCCGTTTTGGGCAATGGACCCCTGTTGGGAGGGGTCCGATAGGGTCTGTGGTTGTCTATGGACATACTGTAAGAAAAAGAAGAATGAAGATCTGAGAGCTTGTAATCTTAATGCTACTGAGAAGGGGGAGGTAGAAGAGCATTAACACTTTGAAGAATGTTGTTTAGAATGAACTGCATTTCATCACAGAGGTCCGTGACAATAGTTTGTGTATAACAACAATGGTCACATTCATGAGGTGTGTTTTTGGTAGGAATACCATGGTGAGTGGTGTGTGAAGAGGGTTTTGTGAAGTTGCTGAGACGTTCCGCCTCATGGAGATGCATATTAATCATGTCATTGAAGGCATAAAGATGATTAAGCTCATCAAAGTGTGCTTGCCTTTGTTGAGTGGGTGGGAGCACACTAGTAGGTGAGCAAGGTGAATGGGTATGAGGATTAAAAGGCTCTATGGGTGACGAGTCGTACCAAGGGAAATGATTGATCCCCGTGAATGAGGGGATATTGGGAGAGTCCCCCGATGGCAGAGAAAGACCATCGATAGGTTGAAGGTCAGGTGAAAAGGGTGTTTGGGTGAAAGTAGTTGGTGATAGATGAGAGAATATAGGATTCGGAGATCTAGGTGGAGCATCCTCGTTTTCATCCAAAAATGGATTTGGAGATGTTAGGGTGTTGCAAAAAACTCCATGGGTTGGAGGTTGGTACTTCTAGGGATTTTGGAAGTGATTGTTGGCGGATGAGTTGGGCGGGAGATGGAGTCGTGGCAATGGGCGTTTCTGTAGGTGGAAGTGTGATTAGATATCGAGGTTGTTGGAGTAACATGCCTAGATTTTGTGGGATTTCATCCCGATGAGGTGAAGTGATATTGAAAAATTGGTTTGGTGCTAGTGGTGATGATGTTTGAGGAGTGGTGAAACATGGTTTTATCCGAAGACGGATAGTGGTCTTAGATTTTGGGATTTGTGAGATGCTTTTAGTCATGGTGATACTAGGAAAACTGATATTTAGTTGGAGTAAATGATAAAGAGGTTATGACGAAGATAGAGATTGAAGCCTTTAAATAGGTGTGTTTGGATAATGGATGATTTAATGAAGTGATGTTAGATTGGATGAAGGAAAAAGGTGAGTAGGAGTGAAATTTGCAGCCATTAGAGAGTCAATGCGAATGAGAGAAGGAAAAGTGTTTAGAGAAATGGAAAATTAATATAAGCTAATGATGGAGATTTGCATGTATGATGTAGACACACGGAACCGACGAACCCCTTTGGGGATAGGTCTGACGGTGTCCGAGTAATGGGACGGGTCATTTTTGGAACTTATTTTAGGAGGGAACCACACGGAACCGGTCGGCCCCTTGCTCAATGGGTCCGACTGGTGCCGTACCTGTTCGTGACCAATATATTTTAAAAAAGAAAGATACGATATTTTTGAACCAAACCTTAGTGTTTTTCAGATTTGAAATAGGGGGGGTAATGTTTCATATGAGTGTACTGTAATATACCTTGTAGAGAGAGATACAATGTACCTTTTTTGCGATTCAATCCATTTCTCGTCATGTATGACTATTTAGCACATATGTCATTTAAGAGTGAAAGTCCCTAATCCAAGCTTGAAACAATAAACTAAACTAATCAACACATATAATTACTTTTCAAACGTAATACTTATTATTGTATAATAAAGAATTAAAAGTGTTATGGATAACACCGTGACAATGTGTTGTGCACACTTTGGACAAACTAAAACCTAACTTATGAACACAGTCGCAGCTGTTTGGTTCAACAAGTTCTAAGAGTTAATGCGTGAAATGTGTCAAAGTGTTAAACATTAACTCTAGGCTACATAACCTATTTATAGTGGTACGAGGTTGACTCCAAGTACTGGTTGATGGCGACTACACTAAACAGACACTTGTCAGACATCTGTCACAAGATGCTCTTCTATTCTTGGTAGTCTGCCACAATGCTTTAGGGAAACAGAGCTGACACAGTTTCCCTTTTCTTCATAGTATCGTACACACTAAGGTAAGTCCAAAGTGTACTGAGTGTTAACATGGTATTGCCACCCCTGTTAACCCTCAACCCCTCAGAGTCCCTGATACATCTTGGTTGTTATCCATCACAGCCAGTGAGTATGTCTTCAAGTAATCTTCGACTTCCTTGACAATGTCTCTGACATGGACTCCTCTGAGGTTGCTCACAGAGACTTAGATCTCTGTGAGTCTTGTGATATTTGCTTGCCTCCTAGCTTGATTTGTGTTTAAATCTATGATACAAGAAATCTAATAAACTTAGATTCCCAACAATCTCCCCCTATTTAAACATAAATACAGCTAGATCTACATAAGTTACAGTAAGTGAGATAACAGCTTCTTCTTACTCATAACAGATCTTAACAAACATACCTCATGATTTTATTATGACTTAAAAGAAATTACAAGTACAAAACATAAGTGAAACAAAATATGAAAGTAATATTCAGCTGTAAAACACTTCAATAATCATCATTTTTGATTCTTTCTTCAGCTTCAGCTAAGTCTGTCCTGGCATCCAATTCGGCCTGCAAAGCTTGTGAAAATACCTTGGAATACTCAGTGTTGATTTTGAGTGCATTTTTAAGACAAATAAGCTGAATAGTTTATGCTAGTCCCAACTCATCTTCCCTTTGGAACACATATTGACATGTCCTGTTCATGAAGGCCATACCTTTCTCATGCTCAGTATATGTTTGACTATCAATAGGGCCTACAATCCCATTTGGAAAAACCAAATCTCTGTGCATTCCATCCACTTGAACATCATCAGTTACGGAGGTTTCCTTAATGAATTGAGTCATCCTTCTTCTTTTCTTTCCAGACTTTGTAAGATCTTGTTCAAACAACTGTGGTGGGGGATCTATCTTGAGTTTGGATACAGTTTCTTTAACCCAATTAAACCTAGCTTTGAGAGTCTTAAGAAGTGTAAAATTTGCCTGTCTAGTCCTCTTAGTAGCTAAAGCCTCAAGTTCAAACCATTCAGACAAGCCAAGTTTTTTTTAACTTAAAGTCTTCAAAGAGATCCATATTGGCCTGATGATTATCTCTCCACAAAATCATTTGTGGTGTATGAGTAAACTTGTGAATAGTGTACTTGAACTTGGTGATTTTTCCAAGTGCAAACCTGTTGTTAACGCAGGCATCATTGTCAGCTTTTACCTTTTTCAATGCCTCTGTGCGTTTGACTTCCATTTCTTTAAACCTTTGTCTTTGCTCCTCCCTTTGTTGTGGAGTCATTATTCTCAGAGTTTCCTCATTAAGCTCCTTGGCTTTCTTGATTTCATTTAACCGTTTGAATTCAATGGCATGTTTCTCAATTTCTTCAGCCTTTAGAGGGTTCTCATTGGTTGCTTTGAAGGTTGTGAATTGGGATAGTTCAGTGGTGGATCCTCCTGTCTCTAGCATCGCAGCTATTTTCTTTAGCTTGGCATTTGAGTCTACCACTGCTAATTCCTTTCCTTTCTTCGAGACAGAGGATACCAGACTTGTGTTTTTCCAGCTCTTTTGCTTGTTTGAGGAAAGCCATCTGAGCTTGGTTTTGTACAGCTTTGGGTAGGGAGATAACAGTGAACTTAAGTTTCTTGGCAACTGGTTCACCATCATCCACAGCCTCGCTGGTGTTAACCAGAGTCAGGGATTTTGATGAATCAACTTCATCGTTTGTCTGTTGCTCCCCCTTAACTTCATCCTCATCATCAGGTATAGTTATTGGAGTTATGACTTGGAGAGGGATGTGTTGGAAATACGTTTTTACGTATTTAGAAAGGATCGGTCACTCCAAATATAGATACAAGTATTGGGCTCGTGATCTAATGTATTAAAGTATAGCCCATATAGCCCACATGTAGGGTGGGATATATAAACCCCCCTCCTAGCATGTTAGGAGGGGTTGTTGAACACTACCATTTATCAATTCAATCTTTCTTCTTCATTCTCTCCTTTCTCTCTCTTCTTTCTCTCTCTCTAAGTTCTTCCCATTTCCATCCATATCAATAGATTAATCCATACATGCCTAATCCTTAGAAAAACACGATCCTTCAATTGGATAATATGGATTAATCATTTGGATAATAATATCCGCATGATTTGAAGCCGTCAATTCATGTTCCTGGAACAAGTGAAGTTCAATTAAGAACCGCACCATCGTTGCTTTCCAGTTGTCAAAAGCTTGATTCATATAGAGTCTTGCAAGTTACCTACCAAGTGCTGTTTGAGGTTAACACTAGAAGGATTTCCACTCATCACTGTGAACACTAAGGTATCACTCTGAGTGTTCTGGCAAGATCACTATGATATTGCGTAGAGGCCTGGAACGTGTTTAAATTCATTTAAGAATTAAACCACTGTTGCTTTCCAGTTATCACAAGTTTGATTCATAAAGAATCGTACAAGTCACCTACCATGAGCTTTTTGGTATTCGCTCAAGAAGGATTTCCATCTTCATTGTAAATACTTTCGTATTACTCAGATGTTTAGGCAAGATCATGAAGATTTTGCGTAGGACTCTTAAGATCTTTCTTACTTTTTCACAGTGTGTGAAGAAGCAAGGAAATATGAAAGTGTGTCCTAATGAGATATTTGATGATCTCAAATGGCTCTAGACTCGATCGTGCATTTTGGATTTTAGTGATCGGAGGCTGGAGAGGAGTGCCACCATTTCAATACCAATTTATTCGGAGTGAATAAATCAATAGATAATGCGTTGTCTCCGTGTGATTAAAACAAATATCTTTTGAGAGATATCTAAGTTAGCTGGGATGGGTTGTGCATTGCATCACTGGGTCCATGATGTCTATCTTCAATATCAAGAATCATTAAAAATGATCTCAATAGCATATGTATTGACCCGGTTTCTGCCTAAGTTGTAAGGAGGGCTTCTTTCTTTACACCCTTTATCTTTACAATTCTTTTTCATTCTTCAACCCCTTCAATGCTTACCAATACGTCATCACTAGCACCTTGTTGTGATTGTTCCAGTGCTAACTTAAGTACTTGGTCGGCATTCAGCTACGTTCATAATCTTTCTCCATCTTTCCTAAGGACTACTATTTCTAGCTATGGAATGTCCTTGGGAAGATTTCTCCGGTTCTAGAGGAGTCATTGGACTTTAACCTATCCTACCATCCTTATGTCACCACAATCTTCACCGTCGTGAATAGAGATGTTTTGGGTAAGTGTATGTCACCATGAAATCCATTTTGAAGTGCAAATCCATTTTGCTCCCCCTTAACATATGCCACGATATCCGAAAACATTTCGCACATGTAGGGATGAGCTAGCACGTTAAGTCAAACCATTTGTGATTAATCATTTCCCATATTAAATCACATTTTCTCCCCCATATTAAAAATATTAACCCAATCGATGTTTTTAATATCAATTGATTTAATAGCATTTTAAGAAAATTTGGGAAGAGAAATGCAAAGCCATATATCTTCATGAATTACACAAGCTCCCCCTCAAATTAATAAGGGTGTACTTGAAACGTAAATAAAATACCTTTTAAACACAAGTGTAAGGTATTTATCACGTGCAAAGATCATATATGATAATGTATTCACAAGATTAGCGATTTATGAGGTTGGACCTGAATGATAGAGAACATCATATGAAAGACGCACATGGTTCTTGTTCACGAATGTTGGTCGCCTCATCACGTCTGAAGTTATCTCTTGACTCCATGTGTACGATTGATATCGTTGTCTTGACACCAACATGTGAACTTGGCACTTTCGGCGTCAAAGATTCTGAATGCTGGACAATTGCTCCCCCTCAATTGTTGACCCCTGTTCTATTGAAAGAGCTGTAGTCACCGTTTGAGTTGTCGCATCGTCGAGTATGTAGATATCAATTGTAACTTGCTACGGTTGGTGGAGATGATAACTTCATAAAAACAAGATTTCTCTTGTTTTAACAAATAAATGCACTGAAACGTATATAAATTTGTGTTAGATTGTGTTATTACGTAAACACAATCCCTTACATGGTTATAAAGTAAACCATGCCCGAGAAAATTAATTCCCGTTGTTGAGTCAAAGCTTTCCGGTGAAATGCTTGACTTGATTATGAAAAGCGGGTTACTATCTGAAATAATAGCAAACCATTTTGAGCATGTTTTAAAAGTTTGAACTTCTGCTCGAACTTTATTTACAACCCCGTGTCATTATTGAATGACATTTCTAGTATAGTAAATATTATCGATTCCAGAAGACATGCTCTTTTTATCAAAACATTTTTGAACACATAATTTTGAAAGATTTAGAAAAAACATTTTGAGAAATTCTCGAAAAATTGTGTTCAAAGTTTTGAAAACCAATTACTTGAGCTTAAGATGTTGAATATCTTATAAAACGAGCTCAAGTCCGAGAAGTTGTAAACTTCCCGTTGTTAAGGATAAGTTTATCATCGGCGATAAACTTTCCTTTTAACTGAAGAACGAGTCCTAAGCTGACATTTACTTAAAAGTCGTTTTCATGAGCTTGAAAAACTTTTGAATGTTTTAACATAAAGCTCATGACCGAGAAATGTGAATTTCTCGTTAGGAGGGAAAGTTCTCTTATTTAAAAGATACACTTTCCTTAATGAGCTTAAAACCTGGAATGTTTTGCTACAAGCTCATGACCGAGAAAGATGAATTTCTCGTTATGAGGAAAAGTTCTCATATTTAAAAGATACACTTTCCTTTCTGAGCTTAAAACTTGGAATGTTTTAATACAAGCTCATGACCGAGAAAATTTAATTTCCCGTTACGAGGATAAGCTATCTTTAAAGATAAGCTTTCCTAAAATTGAAGTCCGAGTTACAGTCTGATATTTAATTATAAGTCAGATTAGCTTTTAGCAAATCTACATTTGGCATCAGAGCCTTGGTTCATTCCTTGGATCATGTTTTTGTTTCGATTTGGTGGTCTAAACAATTTTTAGTGTCTCGTCATATTATTTTTTGGTCTGTATGTCTCTTTATTTGTCACGGTGGCTATAATGGTTTCATTTTTATGGAAACATTGTGTTAACTGTGTGTCACGTCTTGTTATCATGTTGTCCAAACTGTGTCATTGTTTTATCTTTGTCCAAATCTGTCTAAACAGTCAAGTATCCTGTCACAGCCCACGTATGGTTTTCTTAACCCACTGGTCCAAACTATTTTGTTCCTGGTTAAAAGTCAAATCTAAACCTCCCCTTTTTAATCTGCAATGATTTTGTGCATGGTTTCTTTCTGTTAATATCATCTATTTTTTATCATCTATTCTGGATTACATAATTTTTTTTTAAGATGGAGATAAGGATATGCCCAGAATACATTTTCCTGAATATCAGGAAAAAGTACAGATATGTTTTCAGGTTTTCAGATCGGTATATTGCGATCGCAAAAACCATTGGTTTCTACATTGCGATCGAATATTCCGATGTAACACTTTCGGTGCATTCTGATGGAACGCATTCCGATGAACGCATTCCGATGTAACACATTCCGATGGAACGCATTCCGATGGAACGTATTTCGATGGAACGCATTCCGATGGAACGTATTCCGATGGAACGCATTCCGATGGAAATATTGAGATGGAAAAACAGATGAATACATTGCGTTGAAAACAGTTCACATTGCGATGGGTTTTATTTTTTTACCATTGAGACTGTTTCTATATAACAAGTGGACCAAAAATGTGACCAAAACCAAATCCATCGCAACCGAGTCAACTCGGTAATTACCGAGTTGACTCAGTTAACTCACTGAGTCGACTCAACAGCCAACCTTATACATCCACAACACCATAACTATCCTATCCCATCGTCTCCTAATCCCCCATCCAATATAGACTCGGACTAAAAACAACTAATTTAGACTCGAACAAAATTAAATAATCTCAGATTCATTGGTTTGTGTGTTATATGATTTATTCAAGATCTTTTAGATCAAGACTCACGAAAACCATAAAATCATCACTGATCCATGTTTGGTTTTTAACCATTTATTATTCGAATATAAAGAAAGGTTTTTAACAATTATGTTAAACCCAATCTTTGATTCGTTTTTGAATAAAACAACATGCAATCACTTTTTAACCTTACCCGAGACCCCTCATAGATCTAGAAGCCGAAACCTTCTACTATTCTTCATTCGTGGGTACATAAAAACGTGATTGGTTTTATTTTTGATTGGAGATAGGGTTTATTTCTATTTTTCGTAATCGATGATGATTGTGATTTATTTTGGGATTCGATGTTTAAGGATTTGAGATGGGACGGAGGTTTCAAGGTGTGAAAGATGGAGTATAATGGGACGGATGTTTCTAGGATTGACTGGAAAAGATGTAGTTTGGTAAGGATGAGAGAGGAGTTTGGTTTGGGGGCGGATTGTTCTATGTGACTGATTTAGGTTTAACTATGCGCTTATTTAGGGTTTGACCCCATATAAACCAAATATGATGGACCGGGTTATGAGAAAAAATTCAATGGACCATGACACACGTTTATGTAACAAGATTGGAAAATGGACCGTATGTTAAGTTTATTATGGGCCGTGTGTATTAAGTTTTAATACACAATTTGATTTGTTAAACTTTATTCATACACACAATGTTTTTTAGAAAAATACATTTTTTTTAAATAAATTTTGTGTGTATTAAGTTTTACTTTGGTCATCATCGGGATGAGACAACAAAGTGACGTGACAAATGTGACGAGAATTTATTTGAGCCGAGACCAAGAAAAAATGGGCGATTTTTTAGTGACTACAGATTTTTATGGATCAGGTATTAATTACGTGACGTTGAAGACGGATTTTTTCGAAGGCGTGAACTTATTTTATCTCTCAAAGATAACTTGCTCGTGCTTCATATTAGAATGAAGACTTGGTTATCTGGTTTCCGGGTTCGGAGTGGATGGTTGATGACTCGGATAACTATCACTTAAAGGGGTTACATTGTTGTACTCAGTGTCACGCGCTTAGTCGACGTGGATAATTTTAAGAGGTGTTGTGCTTATAGACTTCTTCAGTGATGCATTGAGTACTTAGAGATTTCTCCACCGTTCTTCATTCAACAATAGTGCAAGCTTAAGTCACAAGATCGAAGGATTCTTATTCAGTTTCACATTTGATGTATCTGGTTCATTCTTTCAGTGGTCACTTCAAATTGCTTTCACGTGGGTTGGTAAAGGTGGCCATGGAGAGTTTATGAGAAGAGATTTTCGATCAACAGCTGATTCTCACAAACTATATAATTCAGCTTATTTATTATTCTCACGAGATTTCAGGTTCATGTGCATACGATTTGTTGATGGTTCCGAGTTTCGAAACCATCAAGGGGGAAGAAGAAGACACATTGAACGCACAACGAGTACACGTGATGAACTTCATACCTTCTTTTGATCTGAAGACATTCTAGGATGACATTTGTCATAGCCGTAGAGAAAATCAGTGTTTTAACTCGTGGCGTTATCAATCTCTAAACGGTACACTACTGATTCGAGGTTTAATTGTTTGATTGTTACAATTAAACATCATCATTATCCTATATGCACTCCCGGGACTTAATTGACTCTGGTGCATCTCCGGAAGAAGTTATGTGCATTTCTGGGACTTAATTGACTCTGGTGTTACGATGTCAACTTCATGAATGGGATAAAGTGTCCACTTTAGTATTTGAGCTTCATAATTGGGATTGATTTACTTTCTTCAACTACGTGGGGGAAGAAATGTCTTGTTCTTTCTGGTATGCATAACTTGAACTCTCAGGGGGAAGAAAAAATTCAGAAGAATTATTCTAGCGTGAGAAGAGAAGTTGTTGATCTACTTGGTGTACCCCTTACTTTCAATCCCTCTTAGCAACGTTATCATGTTATATGATGGGATTTGCTTGTTAGATTCCGCTGTGCGCTTAATCATTCTAAGCTTTATTGAAAGCTTTGAAGTTGCTTACGAGGATTGTCGATTTAGGGGGAAGCTATTTAAAAGCTTCTACATCAAGTTTATGTGGCATGAATTAGGGGGAAGCTAATTCAGAAGCTTCTCCTTAACTAGAAGTGTATGGGTTACTTACCTCGTGCCGTTACAGTATTTCTACTACAAGTTAAAGATGAGTCGTTTTGAAGTCAAATGCCTCACAAGAGATCATCAGCATTGGACGCTTCATGAAAGCTCTTATTCTTATCATTATGTACTTGTTAGGAAAAATATTGTAAGGAATTCTACACGTCGTCCCATGGGGGAAGATTGTTGGAAACTCACTTTATGTGACGACATTTAAGAATTCCCATTAGTTATCATAGTCACACACGTTTAGACTAGACTAGGTTCGTTGTATAGTTTATGTTGTGTGTGTGACTATATATACCCCTCCTTAGCTTCCAAGGAGGGGTGTTGCTTGTGTAATTTTCTTGTTTAATACATTTTCATCTCACACATTCAACCTCTCTTCTCTCTCTCTTTCAACAATGGCTTCCACCACCATATTCCACCATGTTAGACCACCGGATCATAAATAGCAAATCTACAGGATGGGTGAAAGGATATTGTTGTCAGCTGATCCTGAGCTTTGTTTAGCTGATTCAAGGTTAAGTACATTTTCCTTCTCCCCCTCACGTTCAGCCTTTCGCTTCAGGCGTTTAGATGAACGTGCCTGAATGTATTTAGCAATCTGCTCAACAGAGGCAACCATTTCTCTTTGCCTTGTTCTTGAAGATCTGGCAATTTTCAACAGTTGATTACAGTTACCATTTGTTTTGCGATGAACACGATCAACTATGAAGTTGGTGTGACGAATTTGCCTTCCTCATACAACCTCAAACTCTCTATGCATAGTCAACTCATAAGCAGAGAAAAGTGCATGGACCTCTGTGGCGATGGCATCTTTGATACGAGTGGACAGATGACTAAGTCCTTGGGACACTCCTTTTCTTGTACCATCCTTGATTGGTTCAGTGACAGTATCCTTAACCGCCTGTGTGATGATCTGAGGAAAGTTGACAGTGAAAGTATGCATTTCAGATTTTATTATGTCCAGCTTTCTTGACAGGCGTTCCATGTCTGAGGCATGATGTTCAGGCTTTAGGTCATGGATGTTCAGACTTTGTCGTGCATAATCATCATCTCTTGGCAATATTTCCAAGTTGGTTTCTATAGGATGATCAAACAACAAGAATTTGGCTGTCGAATCATATGTAGGCCTTTGGAACACTGTGGTGACAGAGGTAACAGAAGTAGGAGTCACTACAGCTTCCTTGGGAGGATGAGTGGTGTCAAAAGCTGGTGTGGACACAGCGATATCCTTTGGAGGAGACATAGACTACTGGTCATCATCCTCTTCATCATCCTCCTCCTCAATCATCCCCTCAGGGAGAATCTCATCATCTGGCATGGATTCAGGTTCAGAGAAGCTGTCTATTAAGGCGAGCACATCCTCTTCAACATCAGGCATGAGCTCCTCCTCTTTTGGCTGATCCTGAATCAATTTATCAGCTCTTGTATCTGGCTGCTCCAAAGATTCTATGTTTGGCTGTACAACATACCTGCAAGTTGTTTTAAGTTAGTAACAATGAAATAAATAAAGGGAATGGTCGTCAGTTCGCTGTCCCTGAGAGGCTAAGGATGATTATTCAGCCACTCCAAATGATAAGTCCTTGGGATTCTTTTAAGAGTGAAGAGTATGAGGTTAATGGTCGCCATTCGCTTCCCCTAGGAAAGCTGAGTGTGATGATTCAGCCCCCCAAAAGGTTGAAACCTTTGGGACTCTCTTATTTGTGAAACATATGTTGTTAATGATCGCCATTCGCTGCCCCTAGGAAGGCTGAGGGTGATTATTCAGCCCCCCCCCCAAAAAAAAGGTTAAGAAACCTTTGGGACTCTTTTATGTGAAATATATGTAGTTAAGGATCGCCTGTTACGCTGCCCCTAGGAAAGCTGAGGGTGATGATTCAGCTCCCCCTGAAAGGATAAATCCTTTGGGATTCTTTTAATTGTGAAAAAGATGTAAGGTAAGGTCGTCTTGTAACGCTGTCTCTAGGAGAGCTGAGGATGATTATTCAGCTCCCCCTAAAAGTAAAACTTTTGGGATTCTTTTTCTGAAGGAACCAAGAGGCAGCGTAAGGTACAACTACTCCAGGCCGAGACATATATGTATTCAGGTTGTTGTTAGCCTGAATACTGTCTAGAGGGAGCAGGGTCATCGGGGTGCTTTATAAACACAAATGAATCACTCCCTGGTGCAGAGACAGGGTGTAGAGAAGTCATAAAAGATTTCTAAGTGCATACAAAGACTCATATGGGTCGAGGATAACCCTAACTTCACCACTCTCACTTACAGACATTTGAGAGTGGCTGCTTGTGGACCTCTAAAAATGATAAGACTGATTACCTGTGTGATATCAGTAGAATTGGGTTGGTTCCCTGTTGTCTCAGCTAAGATCGAGACGCTAGACTCCTGTTGTTGGTCAGCTGAGGTCTCTGTGTCCACAGAAGTCTCTGGAAAAGAGGAGGATGAGAGGTTCACAGTCTTCTTTACCCTGGCCTTAGCAACAGTTTTGGTTTTAGAAGAAGATGGGTTTTTCTTCTTCTTTGGCTTTTGGCCAGTTGTTGCCTTGGACGACGTGGTGTGCTGCCCAGAGGTCAAAGACGCTGACTTGCCAGACACACCAGCTGTATTCACCTTCTCAGAGGAAGGGAGCAAGGACTTCATAACTGAAGGTTGTTTATTGGCAATGTTCAGCATATGAGAAGTAGCAGGTACATCCTCAGGTCCAATCTCTTTGTAGACAGCTTCAGTAATACGATACGGCTTCAAGGTTGTGAGCGCTGAGTTGTGGTAGTTGTCACCCAACATGCTTTCAAAGAGAAGAGAAAGAATGCGAACATAGCAAATTTTTTCTCTCTGACCTGATTTGTTCCCTTAAGTTTTTCAACAAGGTTTGAGAAAAGTATGCTTCCAACATCTACGTCTGTGCCCCAAATCAGCCCAAAAGCAATGGTTTGGTGATTAAACGCCATTTGATCTTATGATCCCTGCATACCACCTAGGGATTTGACTATGTGAGTGAAGAGGATACGCCACATAGGGGAAACATATTTGATCTTCAGAGGAGACTTGGCAATGACTTCAGCAGGAGTAAGGGCTGGGCTAACATCAAATATGGGTTTAAGAGTGGCAAGGGCATCCTTTACAACCTTTTTTTCAACAACTTTCAGGCATTCATCTCCATGCCTTAGCCCAGCCACATTAGCAAAATCTTTGAGAGAGAAGGCGAAGGGGTGTTCATTGCAAGAGAGGCTAAAGGTGATGGTGTCATCAATGACTTCGGCCGAATACAAGAATTCCCTAAGGTATTCTTGGTACAAAACGGATGGGGATTTTGTGAGTGCATCACTTATATCATAATTATTCATGTAATTGACCAGATCTGTGTAGGAGTTGTTAGGAGCTTTGAGCCATCCAATCGATTTATTAGACGCAAGGATGCTCTTATGAAGTTTGAAGGTCACATTGGAAGCCTTTGGTACTGGGAACGCCGTGGATTCGAGGTTGAGAAAGATGAAGATGGTGAGAGGGTTTAGAGAGAGAAAGTTTAGAGAAAGACGAGTTTGTGAGAAATGAGAATAGTGGTAGGTGAGAATGATCTTGAGACACTATTTATATTCAAAAAATTGAAACAGTTATTCAAACGCATTTAATGCATAGTGGGAAAAAGACTGCACACACGTGGGTCCCTTGACCTTTCAAAACCATTAGTCTCCTCGTTATTCGGAAAAAAGTAATTAAATATAGGGAATGTTGTTAGCATTTACTTGGAAAGTAACTACCTAGTTTCATGTGAAAAACATTTAATATTTAATCAGACATTAATGAACACATTAAATATCAAGCCATAGGCTTGGAGATATTAAGCATCCCTAGCTCAGCAACTAGCCTGTTGAACGAAGGTTCAATCAAAGGCTTGGTGAAGATGTCAGCTAGTTGCAGCTCAGTAGGTACGAATTGCAACTCAGTATCTCCCTTCATTATATGATCCCTGATAAAATACCTGATATCAATGTGTTTGGTTCGAGAGTGAAGAACAGGGTTGTTGGAGATGGAAATAACGCTGATGTTATCACAGAATATTGGCACCTTGTCATATAGAATCTCATAGTCAGCTAATTGACTCTTCATCCAGAGCACCTGAGCACAATAGCTGGCAGCAGCAACATATTCAGCTTCAGCTGATGACATGGCCATAGAGTTTTGCTTCTTTGCACTCCATCCAACCAACTTTCCTCCTAGGATTTGACAGCTACCTAGCATCCAGCATAGTCTGAATCTTAATAGCCCTTGAGATTAAAGCCTGATTCCTTGGGATACCATAGACCTAGGGAGGTTGTTCCTTTGAGATACCTAAAATTTTTCATAACAGCCACTAGATGGGATTCTTTTGGGTTAGCTTGGTACCTTGCACCGAGACATGTGGAGAATTAGATATTAGGACGACTGGCTGTTAGATACATGAGTGAACCAATCATGCCTCTGTATAAAGTCTCATTAATAGAGACCCCTGACTCATCAGGACCCAAGTTGTTGGGTGGAAGCATGGGGCATTTCACTGATGCACAATCAGCTAAGTCATATTTTTAAGTAAATCTTTAACATACTTTTCTTGAAAAATTGGAATTCCCTTAGGACACTATTTAATTTGAAAACCGAAAATGTAAGTTAATTCACCCATCATACTCATCTCATATTTCTTGGTCATTAATTTAGCAAAACGTTTACTAAGATTAACATTAGTTGAACCAAAGATGATATCATCCACATAAATCTACACAATGATGAAATCACTCTTATCCTTGAAGGTAAAGAGTGCTTTATCAATGGAACCCCTGACAAATTTATTATCAGTTAGAAAATTAGATAGAGTTTTATACCATGCTCTTGGAGCCTTTTCAGCCCATACATGGCTTTGTGTAGTCTGTACACATGATTAGGAAACTCGTTATTCTGGAATCCTTCAGGCTGTTCAACATATACTTCCTCAGCCAAATCTCCATTGAGGAAGGCACTCTTAACATCCATCTGATAGACAGTGAAGTTCATATATGCAGCATAAGCAAGAAAGATTCTAATAGCTTCAAGTCTTGCCACAGGTGCAAAAGTTTCATCATAATCAATCCCTTCAGTCTGTGTATATCCTTGTGCAACCAGCCTAGCCTTGTTTCTGATGATGTTTCCAATTTCATCCATCTTGTTTCTATAAATCCATCTAGTTCCTGTGATGTTCTTACCAGGTGGAGCTGGCACTAGAGTCCATACCTTGTTCCTTTTGAACTGATTAATTTCTTCTTGCATAGCAGCTACCCACCCATCTTCCATAAGAGCCTCAGCACCTCTCTTAGGTTCAATTTGAGAGAGAAATTCAGCGAAAAGACATTCGTTGGCTGAGGCTGACACTGAGTCATGAATTCGCTGTCTAGTAGTAACCCCTGCATTAGGTTCCCCAATAATGTTGACAAGAAGAATGTGTTGATCTCTTGACCATTTAGTTTGGGGAGTTGAGGAATCACAGACATGAACATCTGTGGAGGTAGCTAGCCCTATTTGAGTTTCATCCTGCTGAATAGGAGGACTGTTGGGAATTATTTGTTAAGTGTCAAGTACCGTTAGTGTATTTGAAGTACTGTTAGTGTTATGTAAGTACCGTTAGTGTTAACGCGGTACATAGTAAGTACTGCTACTTATAAAGTAAGTACTGCTATGAAAATTAGGACGAATATATCTTTGTATAAGATATGTCATAGTTATAGTTAGAGTATATCTTATGTGATATACCTAAATAGTTAGAATATTGGTAATATATCGTCTGTGATATAGTTATCTTTATAGAATATTCTAAGGTTTCTAGGGTTCCTTACTCTATAAAAGGAACATAGGTACAATGTCTTTCATGTACCTCATACAAGTCGATTAATAAGAGAATCGAATAGTTAAAAGTAATTCTTTTCTTCTGTGCTTTATAAGTTAGATTCCGCATAACTTATTTAGTGTTTAGTAAGAGTGATCAAAGTGTTTTAGTTTGATTACAAACTATTATACTAATTCTTAACAGAATATAGATCCAACCAAAGGGATCAACAAGTGGTATCAGAGCTTGTTGAGAAACTCTAAAAAAGAAGAACACGAACCCATACACTCCTCACATACCAAATCTCAATGTCTCAACCATATGGTGTTAATGCTCATGTGGATGATGTTCAGAACTCCTGGTTCTACCTCAAGGACAACCACAAGTTGTGCATCCTGCACCAACACAAGGCGCTCAAGTCGTGAATAATGTAGCTACCTCTACACCGACACCTTCTCATACTCTGTCTGCTGTTAAACTCCCAGTTCTCAAAGGTGACAATTATGAGACATGGGCTATGCAGATGGAACACTACTTGAATCACACAAATCATGCTGTGTGGCAAGTTATCAAGAATAGGAACACACCAAAGAAGCTACACTGGTTGCCAGACGATACATGCTATGTTCTACCTGCTGTGACTGTTGATGAGGTACACGCAGAGATCAGAGAAAGAAAAGCTAGAACTGCTTTGGCTATGGTCTTTCTGAAGACATTCTACTAAGCTTTCATCATTATAAAGATGCCAAAGCTATGTGGGATGCTATAAAACTTAGATTTGGAGGCAATGACAAATCTAAGAAAATTAAGAAGATTGTTCTTAAGCAAGAATTTGATAACTTCTCCATTACCAGTATAGAGGGAATACATGGTGGATATGGAAGGTTCAGCAAGTTGCTTATTCAGTTAGCAGTTTATGGACAAGTAATTCCTAATGAAGAAGCAAATCTAAAATTCTTAAGAAGTGTTCCACCAGAGTGGAAAGCAATGGCTATGCACTTCATCATAAGAGATGATTTGGAAATAATTCCATTTGATCATCTCTACAACAATATTAGAGCATATGAGATGGATGTGAAAGGCACTAAAGTAAAGACAGCAACTACTTCAAAGTCTAACTTGGATTTTGTGTCAGATGGGAACAGTGGTACTTACTTTCAAAATACCACTAGTGGATCTAGCAGCGGTACTTACTTCACAAATACCATTGGAGGACTTACAAGCAGTACTTACCCACAAAGTATTGAAAGTAGTCCTATGATCTCTCAAAATCCACATGGAAGGTCCTCACCATTGTTTGGTGAGAATGATGCCTTCTCATTCTTTGCTGGACAAGACAACAGGCCAAGATTAACTCTCAATGACTTATTCTAAATGGATGATGCTGATGTTGAAGAATTGGACCTTAAATGGCAAGCTGCTATGGTGACAGTAAGATCTAATAGGTTTTTCAAGAAGACTAGAAGAAAAATGACTGTTGATCCTAATGAGCCATTAAGATATGACAAGTCTAAAGTTGAATGCTATAACTGTGGAAGGAATGGACACTTTGCAAGAGAATGCAATAGAGATAAAGTTGAGTCAAGCAATCTGAAGTCCAAGAACATCAATAGAACCAGTACAAAAATATCTGAAAGCTTTCCAAGAGGAAACAGCAGGAGTCCTAAAGGAACCAAAGCATTGGTTACTGTAGATGGATTGGTAAATTGGGCAGAAGAAGAAGAAGAAGAAGAGCTTGGATTAATGGCTCTCTCTCATGAAGATAATGAGGTACACGCTTGTTCTAAAGATTGTATTCTTAAATTTAATAGTTTAAAAGTAGAACTAGAGGAAGAGTATCAAAAGGTTAACACATGCACTGTAGAAGTAAAGGCTTTCAAACAGGGTGTTGTAAAACTTGAAGATAATATAGTTTTGTACAAAAATTCTCAACAAAACTATGAAGAGAAACTTAGGATTTTCACTCTTTAAATGAGGGAAAAAGATGTGGAAATAAAAGCTTTTGAAAGACAACTTTTAAAAATAAATACTGAAAATGAAGCTTTAAAAACTAGTCTTTGTAAAGAGAAGGAAGTAATTAGTCAATGGCAACAATCCTCTAAGGGATTGGGAAAGTTGATTAATTCACAAATGGGGTAGTATGATAAAACAGGCCTAGGATATATTGAGGATCAACTTGGGATAACCTTAACTAACAAGGACTTATCAAAAGGGATTTTTGATAGTTCTAGTGAGGTAGATTGTAACACTCTCAATTTTCGTATCGATACAGCGGAAGGGTCTTTCAGAGTGTTACGGGATAGCACAATAACTCCAATCATAGACAACACATAAAAATGGTTGTACAAGGTTTAACATACATTCATTCGATAAAAAGTTTTAAAGTGTACAACAGGTCCCAAATTATACAGGTCATTAAGTTTACAAAACATAGATCGAATGAAAATTTTTAATATTAAGTGGGCCATCATAGTCGATCTCCATCCGGATTACCTTCAAGCACCTGAGATAAAAACATGCAAAAATCATATCGGCGAATGCCGAGTGAATTCATAGAGTTTAATAAAAACCATTATATAAAACAATCAATTAAAATCAGAACACAAGTATAATATCGGAAGTAAGTCCTCATATTCCTAGTCAGGCAATATATAAATCAAGCATACATCTTAAACCGTCCATGAGACCGTAGCCTCAATATTACCATTATAGGTAATATTATCATCGTTAATAGCGTCGTTTCATATCGGATATTTAGATTATATAGGATTATTATTAGCCGCATGACATTGTTACCTTACTATGAAAACAGCGGGCCGCGAACCCGACAAACAATTTGCCCATCTAAGTTAGCGTGTCGTCACAAAAATCACGCTATGTAATCTTCTCATACATAAATTCGCTTACCAATCAATGTGGTACGACGGGGATCAACCGTCAAGGCACGAACTGGGGTGATCGTCCCCAAATAGTACTATCAAATGCATAAGCGTCTACCAAATCCCGGTAGTTCACAATTCATGCTAATGGGACTTTAAGTGACATAACCTAACTACTAATAATCCTTTTAGTCTTGTTTATAGGGTCATAGCATCATTCGGGTCCATATCATTAAGCATACCATCGGGACTACTGGTGTTCTATTTTTATCAAAATCTAGCATGTTATCTCCCTCGCGGGTTTATAAATCATTTTATAAAACATTTAAAAGAGTGCGAGGCTATGAACTCACGTTGATAATGAAAGGCGGATTATCGGCTACGGGCGTGCTTCGGTCACGGAAACCTATATAAATAATAATCGGTCATAGACTTTTTCCAATGACTTTTATCAAAATAACAATATACATATGATGATTTTGTACATATGATGATGGTCAAGTGGGTTTATATATCCTTGTTTACTCATTTTAGTGTTTACGTTTTGGTAACTTTTTACTAGTTTACTAGTTTTATCTATTTACCTAATTTAAGTCCAATAAGCTTAGTATAAGTTCTTTAACTTGTTTTAATCCATTTTATACCTATATTATCAGTATATATACTTTCCATGTTGGGCCCAAATGGGTTAAGCCCAATAAGTTCTTTTTATAAGTGTTTAACTTATTTAGTCCAATTATTAGTCCAATATGCTTAGTTAGCTCGTTAATGTCCGTATGTCCTATAGTTAGGGTTTTATCGGTTTTTACTTGTATTAGTTACTTATATATCATTATATGACTTTTATAAACTTTACATTAGACGGGTTTGATCGTCTAAGTTTTATTTGGCGAAAAACGTTAATTTTACGGTAATAGCCGAAAAAGTCGTAAAAATCAAGTTTATAGTTTTTATTACTTATAAGTATTATTTCACTACCATTTATATAATTTATCCATTTAATTAACCTTTTACATATTTATATAAATAATTTTCTTAAGTTAGTGGGTTTTTATTTTACATTTTATACAATAAAATTTTGAGTACTTATATAATAATAATAAACATTAATTCTCAAAATCTGATTTTTATTTTCATGTTCACCATTTTTTATCATATCTAGAGTTGTATAATGAATTAGAAGCTCATTTTTGGGTGGCATTATCTTCATATTATGTGCTACATTTAACTTAGTTATAGCTACTGCTCATTTTAAGTTTATCTTGCTTTAACAGTCCCTACAAAACTGCTTATTCAGATTAGAACACCCAACTTGTTTTGATCATATCTCACTCATTATATTGATTCCATTGCATGGCCAACTCTCACATGTGTATAACATCTTGTACTTACTGTAAATGGATCATACCATGCAATTTTATCAGTTTAAATGTTAGTTATATACTGTTTTTATACAGTCAACTAAATGATCATGATTTTAGCCTCATTTCTTATAGTTATTAACCTTTTTAAGCATATCTATCAACACTTGATCCCCACACAACATTTTTATCATCATATACATCATATACATATACAAAATGAAAGAAAATACATTTGTTCTTTACAAAAATAACAAGAGAAAATGGAGAGGATGATCTTCTTTACCAACCAAGTATATTTCTTGTTTTTGGAAGACAAGAACTTGATGAACACCACAAGTAACTCCAAGATCATCAAACACCAAGAACAATAGTTGGGAAATCAGCCCTAGTACACAAGCAAATCACCTCCAGTGTTGTTAATATGGCCATCAAATGATCAAGGCTTCAAGATAACTCCATGATAGAGCTAGTAAACATGTATTTCGTGGCTAGAAAAGATCAAAAGGGGTGTTTGTAGCTTGAATATGGACGACAAAGGGGTGGGGTTTTGAGAGGATTTGTGTTGGTTTGCATGTAAGTAAATGGTGATGTGAGTTAGTTGCTAGTGGTTTTGTGTTAGTGGAAAAGACTAAGCTTAAAGAGTAAGCTTTGTTTACACTTGTAAACTTGTAGCTAACATGATGCAACATATGGTTGTGGTGTCATGTTAGTGCCGTCCCATATAAGCTAGTGGGGTGGGACAATGTATTTTGTCCCATCTCACTAGTTTACGGGTATTCCTCGATTCTAGTTTTCTCGATTTGCGTGCCCTCGGGTCGTTTCACGAAAAACGTTTTTATAAATTATGAATCAACGTCACAAAACGAATCCAATAAAAATTGTCTCATCAAAAACGGAGTTCAAAAACGTAAATACGTAATCCTAAGGTTTTCGGTTTAGTCGTAAAAGACGCTAAATTATGCACGTAAGCCCAAATTTAAATCCGTAAATTGTGAGTTCGTCAACCAACACAAAAATAAGTTTCAAAATATTATACGAGAAAATAATTCACTACCTGAAAATGTTAGACTGTCACATAGATGATACACCTGAAAATGATAGATATGATGAAGGAATGAAGGCAGTTCCTCCACCAGTATCTAGAATTTTCATGCCCCCTTGTAATGATACCAGTATAGAGTTAGAAGATCCTAAGATTAATAATGTCTTTAACTCTAGTACTGTGCCTGAAGAAAATACTGATGTGACCAAGAATATTGTTTATCCACCTCTAATGAATAACTTTGTTTCTGAGGAATCTAAGACTAGTTCTACTCCCAAGCAAGTAAAAACTCCTAGCAAGATATTGGAAAACAATAAACAACATACTAAAAACAAAAGGGCTGGGCTAGGTTTTGAAAAAGTAAAGTCAAAACAACCTTTTGGGTCTTCTTTAAGAAGAAAAGGATGTTATGTTTGTGGTAGTCTAAGTCATTTTATCAAAGACTGTACATTACATCAAGATAAAGTTGTGAAACAGAAGGCTACACAAAGGGTCATGAAAAACAGTAGTGTGAAAAATGCATAGGGTTATAGGAAACAGAAACTTAAAGATGGCAAAACTAAGTTTGATCACACAAGGGTAGTTAAACAGGTTAAAAATAATCCTACCAAAAGTTTTGTTCCTAGGGCAGTACTTATGAAGCAAGGACTTGTATCCTTAAAGTCTGGTCAACCAAGTACCGGCAAGCTTAAATCTACAAGTACTGCTAGACCAAACTCAAGCACTGTTGGTTTAAGGTATGTAAAACCAATGTTCTCCAAGAATTCTAAGAAGGTTTTTGAAAAAGTTAAAGCACCTAGAAGCAAGGACAAGAACAAATCAGTACAAATGTGAGTTCCTAAAAGAGTTATACCATGTGTTAAAGCAAGTACCGCTCAAGCAGTACTTAAGTCAAAGAAGTCAAAGCACATAGAGTCACCCTATGAATTTGACTACATAAATGAAACCATGAAGTATAAGAGTAAAAGTAGCATTACTGGGAATGCTTCTGTACAAACTCTAAAATGTGTAGGTCCCACAAGATCTGAGCGAAATGTGGCTTGGGTCCGTGTTAAAAACTAATGAGTTTTATTTGTGTGCAGGGGCATCTCGTTGATGAATTAAAAGATAAAGGAATTGTAGATAGTGGATGCTCAAGACACATGACAGGGAACAAAGATTTTTTTGCTGAATTTGAAGAATTTAGAGGAGGACCAGTAGCCTTTGGGGGCAGCAAAGGTAGAATCACTGGCAAAGGGAAAATCAACACAGGAAAGTTGGAATTTGAAGATGTCTTCTTTGTGAAAGAACTGAATGAGTTCAATCTCTTTTCAGTATCACAAATGTGTGATTAGAAGAACAAGGTGCTATTCACAGACACAGACTGCTTGGTGTTGTCTAAAGACTTTGAGATGCCCAAGCAATCTCAAATACTGCTTAAAGTACCCAGGCAAGAAAATATGTACACCTTTAATCTTCATACTATTACTCCAACAGGTGGTATTACATGTTTGCTAGCTAAGGCTTCTTTAGATGAGTCAAATTTATGGCATAGAAGGTTAGGTCATGTGAATTTTAAGAATCTTAATAGATTGGTAAAAAGGAATTTGGTTAGAGGTTTACCTAACAAATCTTTTCAAAATGATTTCACATGTGCTGCTTGTCAAAAAGGAAAACAACATAGAGCCTCTTGTAAGACCAAGACTGTAAATAATGTGACAAAACCTTTGCATCTCTTGCATATGGATTTATTTGGTCCAGTTTCTATAAGAAGCATTAGCCATAAGACCTTTTGTCTAGTCATAACTGATGATTATAGTAGATTCAGTTGGGTTTTCTTTTTAGCCCTTAAAAGTGAAACAAGTGAATTACTAAAGGATTTTATCACTTTTGTTGAAAATCAGTTCACTAAACAGGTTTTAATCATTAGGACTGATAATGGAACAGAATTTAAGAATGCTGATTTTGATGAATTCTGTAGGTCTAAAGGAATTAAGAGGCAATTTAGTACTCCTAGAACTCCTCAACAGAATGGAGTAGCTGAAAGGAAGAATAGGACACTAATTGAGGCTGCTAGAACTATGCTGGCTGATTTACTTTTGCCAAATACCTTTTGGGCTGAAGCAATCAATACTGCATGTTATGTGTTAAATAGAGTCCTAGTAACTAAGCCTCAAAACAAAACACCTTATGAACTTTTGACTAATGTAAAGCCTAACATAAGTCATTTAAAACCTTTTGGGTGTCATGTGTCCATACAAAATACTCTTGATTACTTGGGAAAATTTGATGGAAAGTCTGATCTAGGATATCTTGTAGGATATTCATTGCAAAGTAAAGCATATAGGGTTCACAATTTGGAAACTAAGAAAGTTGAAGAAAATGCTCATGTCAATTTCTTAGAGAATAAACCCAATGTTCCAGGAATAGTTTATGCTTGGATGTTTGATTTAGATTATCTTACTAACTCCATGGATTACTACTCTTTGCAAAAAGATTGTCAAACTAACAATGCAGGTGAGGAGTCAAGTGCAATTAATACAGGTACTCAAGCAGATGTTTCTTCATCAGATGAAGATGTTCACATCTATGTGCCAAATATGCCTACTGTTACTCCCATATCTGCAACTCCCAAGAAGCAAACCATGCCATCAAGTGATGATAAAGCCTCCCATGATCTTTAGAGGCTACAAGATCAAGAAAAGAATGCTACATCTGCTAATAAGCATTCAGGAGAAGAATCTTTTGAGTCACAACACTCTGCAGTACATACTATACCTAGCGGTACTTCATCTGCAAGTACTGCTAAGTCAAAATCTGCTAGATCTGCTGACTCCCTAGAAGAGATTTTGCAAGCAATGGACGATGAAGACTTATATGCCAATCCAGCTGAAGGAATCTTCTCCAAAGCTTCCTATGATGAGCAGGGTGCAGTAACTGACTTCAACAATTTGGAAACTAAAATTCCAGTCAGTTCTGTTCCCACTCATAAAGTCAACAACAACCATCCTGCTACTCAGATTATTGGTGATCCAAAATCTAATGTACAAACCAGAAGACAACTGCAAACCAATATTGAAACTCATGCACTAGTGAGTTATGTCAAACAACAGCAGAGAACAAATCATAAAGATACTCAACATTGTAAGTTTGCCTGTTTCTTATCTCAAGTAGAGCCCAATAATATCTCTCAGGCTCTTGATGAAGAAAGTTGGGTGGATGCCATGCAAGAAGAATTAACACAATTTAAGCTAAAAAAGGTTTGGATTCCTGTGGATCTTCCCTTAGGAAAAAGAGTAATTGGTACAAGATGGGTCTTCAGGAACAAGAAGGATGAAAGAGGGGTTGTTGTGAGAAACAAGGCAAGACTTGTTGCTCAAGGCTACAGACAGGAAGAAGGGATAGACTATGATGAGGTTTTTGCACCAGTGGCAAGGATAGAAGCCATTAGGTTATTTTTGACCTTTGCATCATATATGGGATTTATAGTCTATCAAATGGATGTGAAAAGTGACTTTCTATATGGTACTATTTCAGAGGAGGTATATGTCTCACAACCTCCAGGTTTTGTAGATCCTAAATTCCCCAATAGAGTCTACAAAGTTATCAAAGCACTTTATGGTCTGCATCAAGCTCCAAGAGCCTGGTATGCAACTTTATCCAACTTTCTACTAGAACATGGATATAGGAGAGGAACCATTGACAAAACTCTGTTCATCAAGAAAAATTCCAAAGACATTATTCTAGTTCAAGTCTATGTTGATGACATCATTTTTGGTTCTACCAAGAAAACATGGTGTGAAGAGTTTGAAGCTTTGATGAAAGGAAGATTTTAAATGAGTTCTATGGTAGAACTAACTTTCTTTTTGGGACTACAAGTCAAACAAAGAAAAGATGGAATATTTATCAGCCAAGATAAATATGTTGTTGAAATCTTAAAGAAATTTTCATGTATGGATACAAGGAGTACAAGCACACCTTTTGAAGCCAAGAATTTATCAAAAGATGAACATGGAGAGGATATTGACATTCATCTCTATAGGTCAATGATTGGTTCATTGATGTATCTTACTGCTTCAAGACCAGATATAATGTTTGTTGTGTGTGCATGTTCAAGATTCCAAGTTCATCCAAAGGTGTCACATCTTTATGCTGTGAAGAAGATTTTTAAATATCTTAAAAGTTAACCTAATTTAGGATTATGGTATCCTAGAGACTCCACCTTTAAATTGGAAGCATACTGAGATAGTGACTATGCTGGAGCAAATCATGATAGGAAATCCACAACAGGAGGTTGTCAATTCCTAGGCAGAAGACTCATATCATGGCAGTGTAAGAAGCAAACAATTGTTGCTACTTCAACAACTGAAGTTGAATATGTAGCTGCTGCTCATTGCTGTGGACAAGTACTTTGGATTCAAAATCAATTGTTGGACTATGGGTTCAATTTCATGAACACCAAGATTTACATTGATAATGAAAGTACTATATGTACTGTCAAGAATCCAGTATTTCACTCTAAGACTAAGCATATTGAAATAAGACATCACTTTATAAGAGATGCTTATGACAAAAAGCTTATTCAAGTCTTGAAGATTCATACAGACAACAATGTAGCTGATTTGTTGACCAAGGCATTTGATGCAAAGATATTTGAATTCATGGTGACACACATTGGTATGCTCAACCAATAATATGCTGCATATGTTGAGGGGAGGTAATAGCTGTACAAGTTTTATATAAATTTTATTGTATAGTCTATGCTTTGTGTTTTTGATGTTATTGCAGGTTTATAGAAGAAGATAAAAGAGGTTACATGTCTAGTGGAAAGCATGAACTGGTCAAAATTGTGAGGTACCATTGTCACTCCAAGTACCGCTAACACAAAACCATGTACCGCTTATGTTCCATGTACCACTACGTGTTCGTTGTACCGTTAAGGGTCTATTTTGTAAATTTTGGCGGTTTCTTCGCGCTTGGGTTTGTTATTTACTTAAATACTTACCCCAATTACACAATTGACTCACCTAATCTTTTATTTTTCTCTCTTGATTCTATAACCCTCTCTCTAATCTTTCGATCATCAAAAATACTAATGGCTGCCTTACAAGTAATCTTTAAGCATAATTTAGTTGCGAACCTTGCTACGAATGATGACTCACTTGGTTTCCATGAGATGCTTGGTTTCCTTTCTCGAAGTCATATTCGCTTCGCACTCACTGTAAGTCCAATTGTCTCTATACCCACTGTTGAAATTTTTTGGGATACTGCTGTTCTAGGTACTCGTTTTGATCAACCTTGCATTAAGGCTAGGGTAAATCATAGGAATATATATGTCACTGAGGTACTGCTAAAAGCAAGTTTGAGACTTAATGATGAAAATGGACTTAGTATGCTTAATAATACAGAGATTCATTATGGCCTTGTGTGAGACCCCCAAAATCTGACATGGAACTACTAGGCAACGAGGGGGTAACACGTCATAGTACAAGAAACAATGAATTACAGTTCATACAAAGCTGACGAAATAAAAACATGTACATTACATCATAAAAGGTCAGAGTTTTTAAACATAGGTCCCAGAGTTTTAGAAGCGGAAAATTATATTATTTCGTCTTAATTTATAACATAAAGTTACCCAAAAGATAGAATAAACTCCTGACAGTTTTTACTAAAAACAGTCTTTTAAAAGCATCACAGAAATCTCCAAGCTGCGGTAATATCCTGCGGGCTCCCATCCAAGCAAAGCTAAGTAATAATACCTGAGATTAAACATGTAAAATCGTCAACACAAAGTTGAGTGATATTCATAGGTTTAGCAGTAAACGTGTGGAACACAATAGAATTTGTAAAACACGTAATGGGGGGGTTAACTATGTACATCCATAGTCACGATGCATATTATTTCTGTTTAGTCTCATGAACCGAAGCTTAACTCAAATGTAAGTTCCTCTAGGGAGTATTCAGCCTAAATACTCAAGTATAAACGAATATTAGTGCGTCAAAGTAATCGGAACGGGGATTGTCAATCCCGATGGATCCACCCACAACATTCGCGCTTAGCGCAAAGCATACGGGACAATTAACGATTCATGATAGGAGAGGAAACTCAAGGCTAACGTCTAAAAGCAATAATACCATTGAAATCATCTGTAAAGCATACACGTTCAGAATAACATACGAGTTCTGGATAGCAATACAATTTTATATTTAGTTGTGTTCCACCATGTAAAATCTCACCCCGTGATAGAAACCATGTACAAGTAAAAAGGGGCTATGAACTCACCTTAGCCACGTGGTAAGTCAATCACGGTACTCAGCAACTGAGTAGAAACAATGTAGTGAGACGATCACCGACGATATGGATGCCCGGGGAAACACGAAAACCGCAACCTATCACAATAAGGCGTGCGTTAAGACTCGAACTCAATATCGATATATATATACCAAATATAACATGACTCAAATGTTTTCAAAGTATTCATGTTTCAAAACCATTGACACGAACGAAATGAATTCATACTAACCACTTATTCCAACACTACACGTTAAAACACTTGAACACTTGAAAATGACCCGTTATACGACGCCAAGTCAACGCAATTCAAACTATCATTTACCCTTATTCGGACCAGTAGCTAAGTCGTTTATATAATGACTCAGCACTTGAGTAAGTCACCATGTCCGATGGTGAATACTCAAACTCACGCAACACAAACATTGAACTACGTGTCCAAATTAAAAATCAGCAAGTACACCCCGAATATACACACCGATCTACCCATTCTAGACGTGTCCGTTTTAGATAAAAGTTGGTGTCAATGTCACTTATAACCTGTATAAGACCTCACCAAAATTTGAGCCAAAGTTCATACTTTAAAATTCATCAGCTCGACACTTTACTCGACTCCAAATTTGGGACAGATTTGTGCACTTGTTTTGTAAAACCGTTTAGACCGCTTTAAAAGTACTAATTCGACAATCCGTATTTTGAAATCACTACTAGACTCATCAAAATCAGTTTGTAAACTTTAAAAATCAGTTGATACATTTATCTAACCAAGCCTGAAGTCCCCGAGAGTCGACCCAAAATCAGCCACAATTTCGGATTGTGCCGACTTGCGTCTCCCGGTACACGAAAACTAAAACTAGCATAACTTTTGACTCGTAATGACTTAGAAGCTCTATCTTATACCAAAACGACCGTCTCGGAAAACTCTACAAAAATTTTAAATAATCTCAGTCTTTCTCAGAACTTAAACCCACGAAAATTCAGTTAAAGACCTGTTGTCCCAAATTGGCCTTTTAGAAAACATGATAAATCAACTTTTCAACCAAAACCATTCATTCCCATACCACTAGGATCACTATACTATTATTCCTATCAACCAAACACTTCTAAAAACACTTGCATGTAAAATATAACAAAATCAAAGATTAAAAACAAGACTTTTAAAGATCAAAACATGATAATCTTACCAAAAACCCTACATGCAAGATGATCAAAACTCAAATCCACCATGGAATTATAAAGTTTCTTGAATGTTGATGCATGTTCTTGAATTTAGTATCAAAAGAATCACCATTGAATTTTATGAATGGGTCTTGTTTTAGTTTTTGATGAATCAAGATGGATGGTGGTGAAATGGTGGTTGAAGGTGGCGGCAATAGGGTGGTGGTGGGAGAAGATGTGTAGTTTTTTTTTAAATTTTGTATGTGTTAAGTTAGTGGAAGTAATTTGTGTATTTATATGGTGGTTTAAGTGGAGGGACCAATCTTGCCAAGTTTGAAACTTGTGGACCTAAAAACAATTAATAGTTTTAAAGGGTAGAAAATGGTTATTGGTAAATATTAAAAATATTTACGGGGATCGGGTTTCGTAAAAAAAATACTTTTCAAAAGTTACAATGCATCGTAAAAATGATTATGTGACTTCCCGACACGACTTAATACATAATTAAAACGAAATCGTCGAAAATATTAATTATCGATAAATAAACGTAATATTTTGGGCATCCGTCGGTATCGCGATCACTAGAAATTCTCGTTGTACATTGATTTGAATAAACTCGTTGTAAAACGCACGCGGGTGATTTTAAATCAAAAATTTTGATTTAAATAAATATGGAAAAATAAAATAAAAATTTTATAATTCCCGATAAAGTATTTATCAATGATCCGAAAATACTTGAAAAGTATAATTTATTGAAAATTAATATAATCTCAGGATTTACATATAAAATACAAGAAAACGAAATACGTTGAAAATTCAGAAACACGAATAAAAAGAATAAAATAATGCTGGGAAAAGTACGGGTTCTCACAGTATTCCCCCCTAAAGGAACTCTGGTCCCCAGAGTTCTCTTGAAAACAGCAGAAGATGCAAACAAGAGGAGGTACAAAGTGTAGAACAAAATTCATTTCTTCCCAGGTAATTTCTGTACCACGACGAATCTTAACGGTTAGAATTCACTATGCTTCAGTTTCTTAACTCCTTTTCGTATAACTTTTCAGTCTTGGATTAGAATAACGATCTTTCAATACGGGGATACATCAAGAGATAGAATAGTTGGAAATACGTGCGATAAACTAACAAGAATGAACACAAGAATCGCTTAAACAGGTAGAGTGCGATAAAATGAACCAAGATTGTAAATCAACAAGAGGTCGCAAGTCGTGCAACTGCAAAACGTGAAAATCTTAAAATGTAAGAATCTAGTCACAAGCGAAATAGAAGGGAAAAATGAATAACATATGATCATTTAAAATACAAGCTGTCAAAATCAGTTGTCTAGGATTTTGGTATTACTTTAAAACTTAGTTTTAAAGATTTTCTTTATTAAAAGAAAATTTTACAAGGTGTAGTGATTTAAAAATCAGACTCTATATAAAATAAGTGGGTAAACAGTTGTCAAATCTTTTTCTTGATCAGGATTTTTGAAGCAAAAGTAGAACAGTTCAAAATAGTTATCCTGATGGGCTTAAGAACTTTTGGATGTCTGCATGAAATTATCGTTAAAACCTCAGGTTTATCGTTACCATGTGGAAAATCAGATTTTCCAAGTTATTTAGAATCATTGTTAGAAATTATAAATTAATTTAATAATTTCATTAGGTTGACAGTAAAGTATGATAAAATCAATTACTTTAAAAGATACAACTTGACACTGTTTAAACATAAGTTATAAATTTACCCAAGAGAATGTACATATTCGATAATAAACTTGAAATGGGTATTTTGACAATTTAAACATTTGGTAAAATGTATAAAACGTTCTTAAAAATTAATAATAATTTTTAGAAATTCAAGAAAGTGTTTAAGATATCAAACGATGAACACGTAACAGTTTCTGGTTTTAAGAAAGTGACAAAATAGCAAATGATTATGAAACGAATATCGATCAACAATTTGTACACAAGAAATAGCCCGAGGGAATAAAACGGAAATCGTATCAACTCTTAACGAACATGATAGAATAGATGCATCGATGATAAGGACAATAAAAAACTGTAAAACCAGTGAAAGTGCCGTATGATGCTAAGTTATTGTCTCAAGAGCTGTTCAGTATGAGCATCTCCCTTAAGTTGTGGCCCACTTGTGGATGTGGTATCCCGAGCCCAACGTCATTTATTTAATCCTATTTTACGTATATTTTTGAATTTTTTTTTTTAGAATTTTTATCGTGGATTTATTTGACGGTTTAAGTTGAAACCAACGCTTACGGTCGTAATTTAACGTTTGACGATTTAAGAAGAACCGATGACGACTACGATACCGACGGATGCCCAAAATTTACCTTTTATTATCGATTGGTCGATATTTGAGTTTTTCGAGATTTTTATTTTTATTACGTGTTAAGTCGAGTCGGAACCATGTGTATATTTGTTTTGTGTGCGTTTGAACCATTTAAAAGTATTTTCGAGTGTTCGGGACGACCCCCGACTTCCGTAAAGTTTTAAAACCGACTTCTAGTCGTAATCCCGCTCTTTAAAAGTGGATAAGGCCAAAAGATTAGCCAAATTGCACCAAAGGCCCCTCAATTTTTACAAAAAGGGAGGAAGGGAAAAACACACAACATAATTCAAAAAAAAAATTTCTTCCTTCCCCTTTTCTCTCCCATGGCCGACGGCCACCCTAACCACCATCCCCACCACCATCATTTTTGGGGGTTTTTGACAAATCCAATCAAAGACCCATCCTCCTTTCATCTTTGTAAGTCTATCTATCCATTAAAATCACACATGCAACATCTTTAATTTTTCAAGAATCAAAGATTTTTCAAAAACATGTTTTGATGTAATTAAATCACGAATTTGTTTAATTAGTGTAATGATAATGGATAATCAACCACAAAACCCAACCAAAATCGATTTGATTGAGGTGTTTTGGCTACACCAAACCCACGGCAAAATGGGTTTGGTGGTGGCTTCATGGTGTTTGATGAAATGTGTCATGGGTTGTGTTTATAATGATGTTTTGTGTGCGTTTGAACCATTTAAAAGTATTTTCGAGTGTTCGGGACGACCCCCGACTTCCGTAAAGTTTTAAAACCGACTTCTAGTCGTAATCCCGCTATTTAAAAGTGGATTTGCCACTAAGGCCAAAAGATTAGCCAAATTGCACCAAAGCCCCCTCAATTTTTACAAAAAGGGAGGAAGGGAAAAACACACAACATAATTCAAAAAAAAAAAAAATTCTTCCTTCCCCTTTTCTCTCCCATGGTCGACGGCCACCCTGACCACCATCACCACCACCATCATTTTTGGGGGTTTTTGACAAATCCAATCAAAGACCCATCCTCCTTTCATCTTTGTAAGTCTATCTATCCATTAAAATCACACATGCAACATCTTTAATTTTTCAAGAATCAAAGATTTTTCAAAAACATATTTTGATGTAATTAAATCACGAATTTGTTTAATTAGTGTAATGATAATGGATAATCAACCACAAAAACCAACCAAAATCGATTTGGTTGAGGTGTTTTGGCTACACCAAACCCACGGCCAAATGGGTTTGGTGGTGGCTTCATGGTGTTTGATGAAATGTGTCATGGGTTGTGTTTATAATGATATTTTGGGTGTGTTTGAATGGGTTAAACACATTGCATGTATGATTTAGGATTGGGTTTTGATTAGGATTCGATTTTCATAGTGTTAAGGGCTGTTTGGATGATTGGGAATGAGTATAAGTGGTTAGTATGGGCTTAGGTAATGATAGAATGGATTGGAAACGAGGTTTGAAATGATTGTGGAAGAGTGATTTTTGGACAGCAGGTTTAAAGGGTATTTTCGTGGTTTTAAATTTTTGTCCAGGTCCTAAACATAGAATATAGTTGTAGAGCTTTGTCTTAGCTTCGTTTTGGTATAAAATTGAGCTTATAAGTCATCCCGAGTCAAAAGTTATGATATTTTAAAGTTTGAGGCTTACCGGGTGATGAAAATCACAAGGTACGGATTTTTGTCAAAATATAGGTCGAATGTCTAGGATTGTAACTAGAGTTCTAAAAATGTTTGGAAGTTGTTCTTTGGTCCTAAACCTGTACAAAATAGTATATTTTCAAGTTTAGGAGTTGGTGTTTCAAGTTGAGTTGACTAAATAAGCCAAAGTCGAGTTGCACTTGGAAGGTGCAAATTGTCCAAAATTAAGGTATAGAGATGTGTTGAGCAGTAGGTCTTAGAAGTGAAAACTTTTTATGAAATTTGGTGTGGGGTTTCTACAGATTATAAGTGATTTTTACAAATTTTCTCAGATTTTTAGGAGTGGTCTAAGTGGGGTAAAACAGCCCGTACATTCGGTATGTACCGGCAGAATTGTAAAATGAGTAATAGTTTTAATAAAGTATAAAAATGGCTCGTGTCTAGTAAATATCACTTGTATGGGTTTTTTTGGCGTGAGTTTATATGAACCTTGAGTGTTCTTAATTATGTACATACAGTACTTGAAGGTACTTGAATGCGTTGATTCATTACGTGTTTATTCGTTAGGTGTTGTATTTGATTTCCCAGGGCATCCTCATCGTCGGTGATCGATTTCGTTTACGCCGTAGTTACTAATACTACCACTACTACTTAAGGTGAGTCTATAGCCTCGCTCTTTACTTATTGCAAATGTTTTTACCCGCGAGGGGGATGCATGCTATTTAAATGAAAATGAACATAAGTCATGAATGATTGTTGGACCCGAATGTTGCCTTGAAATTGTGTTGAGTACCTAGTTGCAAAAGGCCCTAATTTCATGAACTATTAACTATTGTCTTGCCCTTGCGAAGGGGGAAATAGCCGCTTATACAAAGTGATAGTACTATGGGGTTGACTACCCTATCCGAGACAAGGGCTAGTACGTTGATACCCCCTGCGGACGGATAATTTGTGATAAGAGATAAGGTATAATTGCAACTAATGCCTTTAGTAGGGGCACTGGTTTCATCTGAATCACACCGGTAATTATTACGCGGGTGATTGAGTTAACGGATTAGTGTCATGAGCTTAAACACAATTTTCATATCCTTGAATAATAGATTGTTTGCGCGACAATGCTATTGAATGATCATGATTGGTTTTTAATACTTATGTTCAACCTATGATTTGATAAACCTATAGATTCGCTCAACCTTTGTGTTGACGGTTTTAAGCATGTGTTTCAGGTAACCAAGATTGATAGCAGCGGAGCATGCGAGGATGGAAGTTGTTGTGGCTTGGCGGTCTACTTGTTTTTCCACCCTTATTTAACTTAAAACTCTTTTATTATTCTGTCATGTGAGCAAAAATGTACTCTTGGGTTGAGATTCAGTGGGGACCTAACGCAAACTCTGTTTAGTATTATCTTGGGATTTGGAAAACTGTAGACTTGTATGATTTTAATAATGTTTTAATTTATGTTTAAACTTTTACGTCTCTTTGAGTCGTTTAATATAGCTTATGTGTGATGATAACTACGTAGCACCCAAATGTTGTAGTCCCGCTGCGCATAGCATTTGTTGGGGGTGTTATAGATTGGTATACCCCCAACAAATGCTATGCGCAGCGGAACTACAACATTTGGGTGCTACGTAGTTATCATCACACATAAGCTATATTAAACGACTCAAAGAGACGTAAAAGTTTAAACATAAATTTAAACATTATTAAAATCATACAAGTCTACAGTTTTCCAAATCCCAAGATAATACTAAACAGAGTTTGCATTAGGTCCCCACTGAATCTCAACCCAAAAGTACATTTTTGCTCACATGACAGAATAATAAAAGAGTTTTAAGTTAAATAAGGGTGGAAAAACAAGTAGACCGCCAAGCCACAACAACTTCCATCCTCGCATGCTACGCTGCTATCAATCTTGGTTACCTGAAACACATGCTTAAAACTGTCAACACAAAGGTTGAGCGAATCTATAGGTTTATCAAATCATAAGTTGAACATAAGTATTAAAAACCAATCATGATCATTCAATAGCATTGTCGCGCAAACAATCTATTATTCAAGGATATGACAACTGTGTTTAAGCTCATGACACTAATCTGTTAACTCAATCACCCGCGTAATAATTACCAGCGTGATTCAGATGAAACCAGTGCCCCTACTAAAGGCATTAGTTGCAATTATACCTTATCTCTTATCACAAATTATCCGTCCGCAGGGGTATCAACGTACTAGCCCTCGTCTCGGATAGGGTAGTCAACCCCATAGTACTATCACTTTGTATAAGCGGCTATTTCCCCCTTCGCAAGGGCAAGACAATAGTTAATAGTTCATGAAATTAGGGCCTTTTGCAACTAGGTACTCAACACAATTTCAAGGCAACATTCGGGTCCAACAATCATTCATGACTTATGTTCATTTTCATTTAAATAGCATGCATCCCCCTCGCGGGTAAAAACATTTGAAATAAGTAAAGAGCGAGGCTATAGACTCACCTTAAGTAGTAGTGGTAGTATTAGTAACTACGGCGTAAACGAAATCGATCACCGACGATGAGGATGCCCCGGGAAATCAACACCTAACGAATAAACACGTAATGAATCAACGCATTCAAGTACCTTCAAGTACTGTATGTACATAATTAAGAACACTCAAGGCTCATATAAACTCACGCCAAAAAAACCCATACAAGTGATATTTACTAGACACGAGCCATTTTTATACTTTATTAAAACTATTACTCATTTTACAATTCTGCCGGTACATACATCAAACACCATTTCATCAAACACCATGAAGCCACCACCAAACCCATTTTGCCGTGGGTTTGGTGTAGCCAAAACACCTCAATCAAATCGATTTTGGTTGGGTTTTGTGGTTGATTATCCATTATCATTACACTAATTAAACAAATTCGTGATTTAATTACATCAAAACATGTTTTTGAAAAATCTTTGATTCTTGAAAAATTAAAGATGTTGCATGTGTGATTTTAATGGATAGATAGACTTACAAAGATGAAAGGAGGATGGGTCTTTGATTGGATTTGTCAAAAACCCCCAAAAATGATGGTGGTGGGGATGGTGGTTAGGGTGGCCGTCGGCCATGGGAGAGAAAAGGGGAAGGAAGAAATTTTTTTTTTGAATTATGTTGTGTGTTTTTCCCTTCCTCCCTTTTTGTAAAAATTGAGGGGCCTTTGGTGCAATTTGGCTAATCTTTTGGCCTTATCCACTTTTAAAGAGCGGGATTACGACTAGAAGTCGGTTTTAAAACTTTACGGAAGTCGGGGGTCGTCCCGAACACTCGAAAATACTTTTAAATGGTTCAAACGCACACAAAACAAATATACACATGGTTCCGACTCGACTTAACACGTAATAAAAATAAAAATCTCGAAAAACTCAAATATCGACCAATCGATAATAAAAGGTAAATTTTGGGCATCCGTCGGTATCGTAGTCGTCATCGGTTCTTCTTAAATCGTCAAACGTTAAATTACGACCGTAAGCGTTGGTTTCAACTTAAACCGTCAAATAAATCCACGATAAAAATTCTAAAAAAAAAATTCAAAAATATACGTAAAATAGGATTAAATAAACGACGTTGGGCTCGGGATACCACATCCACAAGTGAGCCACAACTTAAGGGAGATGCTCATACTGAACAGCTCTTGAGACAATAACTTAGCATCATACGACACTTTCACTGGTATTACATCCTCCCCTCCTTAAGGGAGCGACGTCCCGACGCTCTTCGGTTCTTATACTCGCATTTCGTACTACTAGAAAGATGAGGGTACTACTTCCTAAAAAGGTCTTCACATTCCGATGTGGACTTCGGTTCACGTCTCGGACTCCATCACACCTTCACGATGAGTATTATACCTTGCTTCAATCTCTTAACATCTCGATCCATGGTCTCCACTTCAATTTCCCCATTTCTTCCTACGGTTATCAACACGTCTCTTCTCGTAGCTCCTCGCGGTTAACAAGTGATTCTTAATTTACACCATCTCTTCCGTAGCCTCTCGAATCATTTCAAGTCCATTCAACTGACTTTTTCCTACTTCATTCTATCCAACTGGCGATTCACATTTTCATCAACATATTTCTTCAAATGTTGCATCCTCATTGTTAACTTGGTAAATGTCGTTGTACAAAGGTACTACCAACGGCAAGTGTCGATCTCAACAACTATCAAAATCAATCACACACGTTCGGAGCATGTCTTCCAACTTTCGAATCGTCCTTTCACTTGGTTCATCATCTCATAAAAACAACTACTCACAAAATAAAATCGCACAGGTCGCACATGACCCCATCGAAAACGTTCAGAATATACAAAACGAAGTAATTATTACTAGTCGTACAAAATCACCTTAAGCGCAATATTATGTACATACAAACCTATTTCGTCAAAAACGAATTCATCGATACGAAAGTCATTCGGCGTGTACATAACTCTCTCGAAGACATCACAAACCAATCAAACACAAAAGCCGTTATGAAGCACATAAAGCCGTATCACGACATGTTTGCGAAATAGCCAAACCATGCCAAGTAAATAAGTTCAACCAAGTTAACTCATGCTTGCTAATCAACCAAGTCATGATAAAATAAGGATATTTGACATATTTCTCGGATGAGTCCAGTTAAAGAAGGTTCACGAGCTTGCTAGCTATGGATGCATATCCATAAACAAAGAATAAAATTCATACATACGTCATCGCAGGGTGCTTACCCACGGATTCATATCCAAAAGATATTACAAGAACACCATCTCACTTCCGTCTCAAACGTGGTCAAAATCTCAATAAGCATCATCGTTCACAGTAAAAAGATATATATATTACATGGCACGTGTTCTCCATGATCGGACTTCATTGGACAATGTCGTCTTAAGTTCTCACAACTTTGATCACTCGACTAGGTCACATACAACATAAACACATAAAAGACAAGGGTTTTCCACAAAAAAAAAACATCAACTATGGCTACCTATCGTTTTACCATCGATGATCAAGGATGGTTGAGTCAAAGAGGATTCCTCACTTAAACGAACGAAGACGGCAATGGAATTGTCTTCCAACTACCGATGCACAGTTGGTAAACTTCAACAGTTTATCGTGTGTCATAAAACATATCAAAAGAACGAGAAAAGAAAATAAATAAGGTACGATACGTTTGATGTAGGAGAAGTCTTCGTCATTCCCCTCAGAGTCACTTGAACTCTGATTTCCTCTACTTTGGCAGTCTTCTTTTTCTTGTTTAAAATTTCTTCTCAGTGTCGGTACGAGTCCCTTTGGTATTTAATCAACACCCTTGTGATTCCGATGAAATTCGCATGTTACATTCACACATAAAAACATTTTCCAAAATTACTCGGTCAAGGTGACTTACTAAGTCAACACAAAATGAAAGAAAAGATTTCAAGGAACACAAGAAAATTCAAAAATTTTCTTTAAGAATCAAAGAAATTACGACTACTTGCAAAAATGATCCACTATTTTAAAAAGAAACGTTCTCATCCAAACGTTTATCAAAACACTACAAGTTTCAAGATGACCAATTTGTTTGACACGATAGTGCCCTTCCAAAACTATGCATAACTAGCTAGATCATGCATACTTAAGGATCAAGCAACAACAATTAACAAAACAGGACTCTTCCCGAATTATGCATAGTTAGCTAAGCTGTGTATAATTGAGGATCGAGTGACAACACAAACATTATTATGACACACCGAAGATGACTATGAAAGTTTTCGACCTAAACTTCAAAATAATTAAATCATTTGAAATGAGATTTGAAATGGAAAAATATTGTCACTATCGTTTTAAGAAACACATCAAACATTTTTCGTCCACTTTGGAAACATATTTTTGCTTTGCATGTTTATAAGGAAAATAAATAAATCATTAAATAAATAAATCGACACTATTTGCATTTGATTGAACGAACCATTTAACACACTCATACATATTTTCAAAATAGACTACTCACCAAATAATGGTAAGGTGGTTCAGGATTCAAGATCATCGCAAGCACAAAAAGTAATAAAATCCAAAAATCAATGAGATCGAACTAGGTAAACAAGCAATATAATTGCCAACTGAAATTAACTACATTAGAAATGAAGATACTTTGAAGATATGACAAGAGTTTCAGAATAATCAATGGCAATCTACGAATACATAGAGTAAAAATTGAATATCAACACAAGCGTCAAAAATAAAACAACGATCATAATTCCCCTCGTCTCAAGTTGCACACACATTCCACCAAGGGTATACGGGGAGAGGAGAATAATCACGTGGTCGAATAGACTCAATTTCACCAGGAAGGTCGAGCGCTTTCACCTCTACAATTTGGTAAAGCGGCTTCGCCTCCTCGCTTTTGTTCAATATAAATAAATAACCAATTTAATGAAGATTTATAGCATCATTCAAGTAAATACAGAATTTTAGGTTCCATTAACCGAAAGAAGACAAGTTACGGCGTCCATGAACAGGAAAAAAACACACCGGGTGACATACCCTCATCATCAAGTCCTAGCGAAATAGTAGTTTTAAAATAAATTTAATTATAATGGTTTCATATCATAGAAAATATTAAAATAAACAGTTACATGACTACTCAAGCTCAGATATAGACTCGCAAAGTCGAAGAAGAGATGTCGTACGATTGAACCATCGTGACTCAAAACATTATATATACATCTTTATTAAATAATATACAAGTAGGCGTGTGTTGTATAATCCAGTTGCGTATAATAATTAGTGTTACCTTGTACATTGTAAAACCGAACATTTACACATTTTTAATTCGTGTTACCCCATTAAAGATTTCAGACCTTTCATGTTTCAATCTATACAAAGTTTTTATTTCTAGAAAAAAAAATTACAGTTGCAAGAAAATTTCTAACATTAGTTGATTCGGTGACTCGGTTATTATAACTGGTAAAATCATTAAATTTGAAAGTCTCGCTACTTGTGTCAGAATGTCATTAATATTCATATCTTAAGTACCAAAAACGTACATAGTAAGAATTTTTCCAAGTTTTACGGTTTTATTATTACGACTTATATTATCACATATATACACATATCCAACATGACTCAAACTAGTCCAATTAACTCTTAAAATCAACTTTTGACTTTTTATTATACATAAGTCTTCCTTAAAACTGGTTTGTTAAATCACATTCGCGCACTTCGACTCAAATAATAAAGAGGTTTCACGTAGTATTATCTAGGACAACTTACTGATTTTAGTCGAGACTTGAATCAAAAATAATATAATAAGATAATAATTAATCAGAAATGCTTATTTCAATAATTCTAAAATGTAGAAAATTCAACTTTTAATCCTTAGCCCATTATCAAACGGTTTTTTTAATTAACAAATCTCGCAGCGGAATAAAACAAAAGATTTTTCAAAGGATTTTAAACAAGCATCATCGAATTATGCTTAGTGATTCTCTATAACAACAATTAAATAAACAAATGATTCCCAATGACGTTCCATCAATATTTAAAAATTTATTTCAAGCGTTAGAATTTCTCACTTATAGTGTATATTCCGATTTTTATCCCAGTTTATTCGCTATAACAAGTAACGTGTTCTAGTTTATACCAATGCATACATAAACATAACCTTATGTTTAAAATGAAACCAATTTTACAAAGTTTCTAGCTCCAAAATACGTGGCCAATTTTTCTACTCATTTTTCATATTACAAAATACGTCCATAGTTTAATGACCTAACATTAATTCATATTAAATTAAAAGTTGTATATACTCAATAGTCATATCGTAAATTTTATTATAAACTTCTTTTTCAAATTATATTAAACAAATTCTTAACAAATCCATCACTAGCTTCTAGTATCAAATTATCAATATAAAAAAAAACAAGGATTTTACGAGTAATATAAATCACTTATTATGATATACCAACCAAGGTTGAAGGAAAAATAATTTCACATTGTCACTTTACTCTCTATAAGAGTTTTACTTGTTACAAGACATATCATAAGTCATTTTTATCCAAAATTTTCATCCGCCAAGTATTAAATATGTAAAACACTTTATGTTTAAACCGTTCAATCAACAAAGTTTAGTGCTTACTTAACTCACACAAATGTCGGACCTCGTCATAAATACTATCAAATTTAAAATAATAAGACAACAAGGACCAAATTGAAATAAACGAAGCGAGAATACGTATGTCAACTAAATATTGTTATCGGCCTCGGATGAGTCCCGAAATTGTACTCCACAAAATTAACACAAAAACCAACCAAATTCTAAGTTATCGCGATTGATCACAACGCTAGTCTATTTTAAAACACATCTTTAAAATTCAAGTAGAATAGTAAACAACGATTAAATGGCAACACGCCTCAACCACGTTTTATAACATACACACGTGATTCGTCGCTACGATGTACGCATCGTTGATTATACTTCGTCTATATTATAGTTACGCCAATTAACATATCAAACCCAGAAGGAATAAAGGAAAATAAAGTAATACGTAAGTAAATTACGTTTCAAAAGAAAATGTCCAAAATGACACATCACGGTGCGATAACGACAATCGAGATCAATCTAGTCAGTATACAATATGTTACGAAGCGTTATTAACGTATCTAGAGTATCAAACGAGGTTCATATTCGGTTATCCGAACAATAAATTAATTATCAAGATTGATAATTAGCGGTAAGGCCGAATTCTCAACAAAACCGCATTTTAATGTACGATAATTACCCAAGGACCATTGCTTCGCGTGCAATGCCTTTAAATACCATAGTATATACATACTTATACATACAACCATTCCTACATACACGTAGGATTACAACACGGTGTTGCCATGTAATGCAATGTAGCCCGTTATGCTAAATACATGCAACATATATGATAGCCGTATAAGTGTTTGTAAATTACGATGATAAGTACCCAACGTACATAATAATATATCTCAATATATATCATAGTATTTACTTACTAAATACTAGAGAATTTATGTCAGTTTTGAGGGATACATCTAAAATATAAAGCAATGCTAAAGAAATCTTACCGGAGCCATGCAGGATAGTTGTGTGCTTGGACAATTTCTTACGACACCAAAAGTTATAGTTTAGGATTTTTCAAAATGACCTAGTTCTCTATAACTCATGGCTCTGATTACCAATCTATAACACCCCCAAAAAATGCTATGCGCAGCGGAACTACAACATTTGGGTGCTACGTAGTTATCATCACACATAAGCTATATTAAACGACTCAAAGAGACGTAAAAGTTTAAAAAACAAAGATTCAGCAAGATTAATTCATGAGTGCGGTTGGCGTCACCAATAACGGCTTTCTAACTTCTGGGTGGTCGAAATACGATCGAAAGGGAAAAGCCATACAACGAATTTTTGAATCAAAGAAAATTCTTAAGAAGTTAACTGAGAGTAAATTCAGTAAAATGAAAACATTAGCAATGAAAGGTGAAATCAACACATGATTCACACGAATGAGTTTTAAGACGACAAAGCCTAACACACATCATGACAGTTACACGAAATCATCGTTCACGTCCAATCATAAATCATTAATCGCGTCCAAAGACGTTTCGGAAGTCTACCAAAATAGATAGAGATGGTCGATCATAGAAGCATAACAACGTTGAAACTTTCAGGTCTGGTATCAATGGTAAAAATTTAGGCAAATGGTAACGAAAATCGTATCATGAGGATGATGAGGTAACAGGTAAAACAAAGGTCGTTGAGTAAAGAAATATGTACTCGAGGCATGTACTCTGTTCAAGAAAAGATAAGGGTTCATATGTGTATGTCGCGAACTGTTGTTACTAGCATAAAATATAAAAGTTTTCAAAACTTTATTTATCTAACTTTTTAAGGAACATATTAAAAAGTTGATTGTTGGTCAAATATTTGGGGCGACTACTATTTGGCCTTGCATAGCTCCTTCTAAATTAGGCATAGGTGATCAGGCCATGCATAATTTAGGACTAGCAATGCGATGCTCAGCTTCGTCAAACCAGTATTACATATCATATGATTTAAAATATGTATATAATAGCATTTGTAAAAACAGGAATCAAAATAACATATGAAACTTTTCGCCTATAAGTTACTGGCTAACTGTTTAACTCAACAATTTTGTATAGTTACGAGGGTTCTTTATAATACCGTATGAGAACAATTTGTGAAAATACATTGTAAAATTATATAAATTAATTTTATAAGATAGCATTCAATTATTTAAGAAAGCCCAAATGAAACCTTTTGTAAAATGATTCGCAAAAAGACCAGTTTGATTTTATATGGTAACATGACAATAGTTTATAGAGTAGCGAGTGGGTTACAAGAGGGAAATAAGGAGTAGTTCAAGAAAGTCAACGAAATGGTTACAAGGTGATAAGGTTTCAAGAGGTTTAGCCGAAACCGTCAAGAGACACGTGTCTAGATGGTAACGAACGATGAAAATAAGAACTTCAACCTCGGTCCAAATCAGTGGTACGATAGAAGCAAAGAAAGACAATGTAGAATGACAAATAAGTCATATATAAAATAAGGATAAAGGAATCCGTATGTGTACATCGTAATTTATTTGACAAGAATATACTTTTAACAAAGTAGTGCATCAGTTAACCAATAGTACAACTACTCCGAAAGGTTTCTACATTAGGAAGTTACCGAATTTCAAAAGTTCAAAATCTATGTACATGTATGACCGAACTCAAAGTTACTATTTTATACTTGTTCAAACGTAATCATCGTTTTTAGTTTGCAAAATATCATTAGTTAAAGATTTACGAGATCAAATGAACTCAAAACGCTTGAAATCATATTTTTAAAGTCTATCAGTTTTGACTTTTGGGTTTGACTAGACCAATTAACTCACTAAACGATATTCTAAGACTCAAAATCTAATGCATTTCGATATAAAACAATGTTTTGAACAACTTTCTAGTTTTACCCGAGACTTGAAACGGAATAAAAATGGACGAAAATGCCATTGCATTAAATCTGTCAACAAAATGATATTTTAGCACTATTCAAAAAATAACTTCTTAGATTTTACAATCTCAAATGAGCGTAACTTGCTCGATTTTAAAGTTTACTGGTCAAATTTTATGTCCTAAACGGACGTCTCAACAAGTAGAAATATATATTTTTATGTCTAATGTTATAAAAATATTTTCTCGATACTGTTAAATTCCTTGTAAAGTTTCTATACAAAGTATATTTTTCGACACAGTTTGAAATTAAATCTAAATTTCATGATAACTCAAAATTAATGTACACACAAATTTAGTAGATTTCATAAAGACGAAAGAGAGTAAACTGTGTAATTAAACATGTAAAGAAAACACAACATAAAAAAAAATGGTTCAAGAATGCCAACGATAATCTGAGAGATAAAAAACGACGCATGACGTCCGTGTCCTCGGCTGCAAGATGCAATGCAGGAAGGTCTCCTGGCGGCGTGATTTTCCAAAATCACAAGGCATATCGAGAAAGAAACGGGACATTAACGGCACACTCCTGGAGCGAGGAGGTTCAATGAAAAGGGAGGATACAAGTAGGATCGTATTCCAAACAATCGTCACATAATAAATGACGATCATGTGTTCAAGGTACAATGGATGTTGTAAGTCGAAGTCGAAACGTAGAATGGTCAATGAAATAAGATGTAATCCATGTACAAGTGTCGTGTAAAACGGTGACGTAAAGGTCAATCAAGATTACAAAAACTAACGATATTATTCAACATTGATTCAACGAATTCTTCGAGATGTGTGACTCACACGATGTCTTTTAGTCTTTTTCGGAGACACATTGAGCTACACAATGGTCTATAGACTAGACATTCAATCACAAAAGGTCGGAAAGAAAATCTACGTATCTAAATATATATTTTAAAGGAAATAAACAATGAAAGCAACACGCACGGTAGTAAGAATGAAAATCAGGAGTCTTATCGAAAATAAAACTTATTCAATTCAGAACAATGGTATCACGAGAGTATGCACAACATGTAGCAGCGAGTCGAGAAAAACAGATGATTCAAAACGAACGAGTATATGAAGTCAGTCGTATCACGCATAAATTAAATAGCAATAGTACTCAGAAAAATGAGTATGAAAAGTCGGCAGCATACGCGCTCTAAATACAAGTATGTAACGTCATAACAATGTAAAAATCATTGTAACCATATCAGTTCACAAGAACAAGAATTCAAGATATGCAGTAAGAGCATATGTAATCAAGTAATAACCAATGATAGTTCATGAAGCACCAAGGCTTTAAAAAGACACAGTAATTATCGTCTTCAGGGTAACATAATATTTCAACATGTAATCACGAGAAGAAATATTATAATGAAAATTAAAAGTAAATAATAAGGATTAGAGAGTTACCCGCGCAGATATCGAACAACATTGGCAGATTCTGTGGCTGACACATAAAACATGAAATTTTTTGAACTTTCGGTTATAGACTAAGTTTTGAAAATGACTCAGTTCCCTATAACCATCGCTCTGATACCAATTTGTGAGACCCCCAAAATCTGACATGGAACAACTAGGCAACGAGGGGGTAACACGTCATAGTACAAGAAACAATGAATTACAGTTCATACAAAGATGACGAAATAAAAACATGTACATTACATCATAAAAGGTCAGAGTTTTTAAACATAGGTCCAAGAGTTTTAGAAGCGGAAAATTATATTATTTCATCTCAATTTATAACATAAAGTTGCCCAAAAGATAGAATAAACTCCTGACAGTTTTTACTAAAAACAGTCTTTTAAAAGCATCACAGAAATCTCCAAGCTGCGGTAATATCCTGCGGGCTCCCATCCAAGCAAAGCTAAGTAATAATACCTGAGATTAAACATGTAAAATCGCCAACACAAAGTTGAGTGATATTCATAGGTTTAGCAGTAAACGTGTGGAACACAATAGAATTTGTAAAACACGTAATGGGGGGTTAACTATGTACGTCCATAGTCACGATGCATATTATTGCTGTTTAGTCTCATGAACCGAAGCTTAACTCAAATGTAAGTTCCTCTAGGGAGTATTCAGCCTAAATACTCAAGTATAAACGAATATTAGTGCGTCAAAGTAATCGGGACGGGGATTGTCAATCCCGATGGATCCACCCACAACATTCGCGCTTAGCGCAAAGCATACGGGACAATTAACGATTCATGATAGGAGAGGAAACTCAAGGCTAACGTCTAAAAGCAATAATACCATTGAAATCATCTGTAAAGCATACACGTTCAGAATAACATACGAGTTCTGGATAGCAATACAGTTTTATATTTAGTTGTGTTCCACCATGTAAAATCTCACCCCGTGTTTAGAAACCATGTACAAGTAAAAAGGGTCTATGAACTCACCTTAGCCACGTGGTAAGTCAATCACGGTACTCATCAACTGAGTAGAAACAATGTTGTGAGACGATCACCGACGATATGGATGTCCGGGGAAACACGAAAACCGCAACCTATCACAATAAGGCACGCGTTAAGACTCGAACTCAATATCGATATATATACCAAATATAACATGACTCAAATGTTTTCAAAGTATTCATGTTTCAAAACCATTGACACGAACCAAATGAATTCATACTAACCATTTATTCCAACACTACACGTTAAAACACTTGAACACTTGAAAATGACCTGTTATACGACGCCAAGTCAAGCAAGTCAAACTATCATTTACCCTTATTCGGACCAGTAGCTAAGTCATTTATATAATGACTAAGCACTTGAGTAAGTCACCATGTCTGATGGTGAATACTCAATCTCACGCAACACAAACATTAAACTACGTGTCCAAATTAAAAATCAGCAAGTACACCCCGAATGTACACACCGATCTACCCATTCTAGACTTGTCCGTTTTAGATGAAAATTGGTGTCAAGGTCACTTATAACCTGTATAAGACCTCACCAAAATTTGAGCCAAAGTTCACACTTTAATATCCATCAGGTCGACACTTTACTCGACTCCAAATTTAGGACAGATTTGTGCACTTGTTTTGTAAAACCGTTTAGACCGCTTTAAAAGTACTAATTCGAAAATCCGTCTTTTGAAATCACTACTAGACTCATCAAACTTAGTTTGTAAACTTTAAAAATCAGTAGATACATTTATCTAACCAAGCTTAAAGTCTCCGAGAGTCGACCCAAAATCAGCCACAATTTCGGATTGTGCCGACTTGCGTTTCCCGGTACACGAAAACTAAAACTAGCATAACGTTTGATTCGTAATGACTTAGAAGCTCTATCTTATATCAAAACGACCGTCTCGGAAAGCTCTACAACAATTTTAAATAATCTCAGTCTTTCTCAGAACTTAAACTCACGAAAATTCAGTTAAAGAGCTGCTGTCCCAAATTGGCCTTTTAAAAAACATGACAAATCAACTTTTCAACCAAAACCATTCATTCTCATACCACTAGGATCACTATACTATCATTCCTATCAACCAAACACTTCTAAAAACACTTGCATGTAAAATCTAACAAAATCAAAGATTAAAAACAAGACTTTTAAGGATCAAAACATGATAATCTTACCAAAAACCCAACATGCAAGATGATCAAAACACAAATCCACCATGGAGTTATAAAGTTTCTTGAATGTTGATGCATGTGCTTGAATTTAGTATCAAAAGACTAACCATTGAATTTTATGAATGGGTCTTGTTTTAGTTTTTGATGAATCAAGATGGATGGTGGTGAAATGGTGGTTGACGGTGGTGACAATAGGGTGGTGGTGGGAGCAGATGTGTATTTTTTTTTTCAAATTTTGTATGTGTTAAGTTAGTGGAAGTAATTTGTGTATTTATATGGTGGTTTAAGTGGAGGGACCAATCTTGCCAAGTTTTAAACTTGTGGACCTAAAAACAATTAATAGTTTTAAAGGGTATAAAATGGTTATTGGTAAATATTAAAAATATTTACGGGGCTCGGGTTTCGTAAAAAAAATACTTTTCAAAAGTTACAATGCATCGTAAAAATGATTATATGACTTCCCGACACGACTTAATACGTAATTAAAAAGAAATCGTCGAAAATATTAATTATCGAAACAATCGATAAATAAACGTAATATTTTGGGCATCCGTCGGTATCGCGATCACTAGAAATTCTCGTTGTACATTGATTTTGAATAAACTCGTTGTAAAACGCACGCGGGTGATTTTAAATCAAAAACTTTGATTTAAATAAATATGGAAAAATAAAATAAAAATTTTATAATTCCCGATAAAGTATTTTTCAATGATCCGAAAATACTTGAAAAGTATAATTTATTGAAAATTAATATAATCTCAGGATTTACATATAAAATACAAGAAAACGAAATACGTTGAAAATTCAGAAACACGAATAAAAAGAATAAAATAATGTTGGGAAAAGTACGGGTTCTCACACCTTGCAGCCATGGGCTATGGAGGTGGTAGAGAAAGTCTTACTTTCTTGAAAGCATTATTTTTACCTCAATAGAAATTGCTTTTTCATGCTATTATTCACTGTTTAAGTTCAAAAAGTACATCTTTTGATCAAATACCTGCTGCATTGGCATCTGCTGGTATTTGTCAAGCAAATAACAGGGTTATTAATTTTTCAAAATTAATTTTTGAAGGCATGACTAGGAATTTAGAAGGGACTAAGAAGTTTTTAATGTATCCTAGATTCATTCAGGCTTTATTTAGTGACCAAATACCTAACCTACCAGCATTAACTGATACATGGGATGTTCCTTCATTCACAAAGAGAACTTTCTCTTTCTTGAACAAACAAGGTAATGCCTTTTCAAGAACTGTCACACCATTGTTTGCCCATATGTTAGCCCAACCTGCCAATCAAGAAGGTGAGGAACCTAGCAATGCTAGTGCTTCCCAGCAAACTCCTCACCAGAGCTCCCACTCTCTAGAAGATTCACAATCTTCTTCTCACAATGTTGGTATTCCACCAAACACTGACGAGATGATCCACACACCTGCTGCTTCTATTGCTGCTAGTGGTTCACCACAAGCACAAGCACCAGAGGTGGTGGATGTTGCAAATTTAACTTCCTTGTGTACAAGTTTGTCCCAACAGGTACAGGTATTGCAGAAAGATAAGCTTGTTCAAGACAAGAAAATTGCTGAATTGGAAGCTAGCCTACTCAAGTTAAGGACAAAAGTGTCATTTTGGATGAGGCAATATAGATCTATTCAGACATCTACAATCAGCAAGCAAAGGTTCAGGAACCTCAAGAAAAGGCAACTGAATGCAACCAAACAGGAGAGGAATATTGAAGAACAGGGAAGGAATAGTGAAGAGCAACCACCTTCTTTGATAATCAAACAAGGATCTCTGGAAATGACATCAATTTTGAATTGGATGAAGATGTCATGGGGACTTTTAAAGATGGAACTGGTTTAGAGACTGGTGTGGATGAACCTTCAGACATGGAGATTCAACAGCAAGACCCACAACCTACTCCAGAGGAACCACAAGTTTAAGAACAAGTTTAAGAAAAAATGGTAAATCAACCAGAGGAGCCACAAGTTGTAGAAACATTGGCAACTCAGCCGGAACCATCAGTTCAATCACCACCTCAAGAAAATTGGAATGTTTGCTATGAGAAGTTGGAGGAAATTTCTAATCAGTTTCCTGATCCATCACCACAAAGCAATAAGTCAGAAAAGACTGAAGAAGTGCAAATTGATATGATGTCTTCTATGGAAGATAAAGCTTATGGGGAAACACAAGTGATTGAAGAAGCAAGTGTGTCTAATACTAGTGAAGTCAACTTTGTTGAAGATCCAAGTACTGCTAAGTCAACTGCAAGTACTGCTGACATTGTTGAAGATCCAAGTACTGCTAAGCCAATTGCAAGTACTGCTAAGCCAACTGTAAGTACCGCTGGTGATCATCCTTCACTGGAAAGTCAAAGTTCATTTGGATAAAATGAGACTTTAGCCAAATTGCTGCTTGATCTAAAGAAGAATTTATTTGAAAAGGCTAAGTAAGCAGAAGTGGAGAATAAGTCACAACAAGAAGTTCTTGCCTCAAAGGATCAAATTCAAGGTAAGCAAGTACAAGCTTCACACCCTACAAAAGGTATAGTCATTCAACAGTTAGCTAATGAAGAAGTAGCTGCCAAACTGAAGAAGAAGCTACCTAAGATAAATCCAAAGGATAAGGGGAAGAAGCAATTATTGTCAGAATCTGAAGATGAAAGTGATTCAGATGATGATATAAACAGAGTCATGTACAGATTTAATCAAATTAACCATGATGAGGAATTTGCTTATAGAATGCAAGCACAAATTCGTGAAGATGAATTGCAAGAGGAGCTTGCAGCAAAGCAAAATTTGTTAGAAGCTAAAAGGATACAACAAGAATGGAACATACAAGAGTATGATAGGATTCAAGCTGAGATACATGCAAGTGAGCTTCTTGTAGCCTCATTGATAGCTGAAGAAAAAGATGCATATGATGAAGAAGAAAAATCAAGATTGATTGCTGATCTGGTAAGGGAGCAACAAAGATTCTTTGCTAAAAAGAGAAGGAAAGAAAAGATTAAGCCTTCAACAACTATGCAGATTAGAAGTCAAATGATGAAATTTCTAAAGAAAGTAAAAGGATTCACTCATATTCAGCTGGTCAAGAAGACTTTTGAAGAAATCAAGACTTTGTATGAGCAAAGTAAGAGGACTGAATTGAATTTTGTTGAGATTAGATCTGAAGTAGACAAGAAAGATTTTGAAGAATTCAAGAAACGTCTACAACAAGAAAGACAATTTGGTAGTACTCCTAGAATTGAGCCAATGTACTGCTAAACCTACAAGTACATCTCCACCTATCAAAAACACTTATGTGAGGAAGAATAGAAAGGAGAAAGTAAGTTCAAGAGAGGAAGAGACTGCTCAAAGGATGAATACAGGAGTTGAAACTCAAGGAATTGCTTAGACTGAAAATGTACAAGCAGTACATACACAGTCAACAGTACATACAACAGTACATACTGAGGAAACGGTACATACAAGCTTGGAAGAAGGTTCAACAGAACTTGAAAGAATTTCCAAGAGTGTTAAAAGGAAGATACCAACAAAGCTAAAGAAGAAAGCTAAGAAAGCTAAAACTACGGCAGAAGATAGTGATGATGATGAGAGCTTAAGGAAGTACTTGAAGATTGTAAACTTTGAAGATTAATGTTTTGATACAAAGATTTTTGGAAAAAGAGCATCCATTGTTAAGTGGATTTACTCTACAGATCAAGGACTTAAAGCTCATGGAATTCAGAGATCTGATGGCACAAAAAGGATATTCAGACTTCTGGAAGATATCCTTCACATACTTGACAGACAAGATTTCCAAGATCTTGTAAGGTTAGTTGAAGATGCCAGTGCAGGTAAAACTGAAGTATCACTATTATATAGGGTGTTATCTTTATGTATGAGCCACACAAATGTGATCAAGAAATGTTGAAGGATTTAGAGAATCAGGTTCCTAGTTACTGGAGATATTACAGGTCATGTGGATTGCATATTTTGGATGTAGATGATGTTACATATTATATGCTGCAAGAGAATACTTATCCCTTCAAAAGAAAATTGTTGGAAAGAATGTTAGAACAACAATTGGAAGTTACAGAAGAATATGATGATGCTTTGGAGTTGATCAGAATGGTTAAATAATAAATCAAGGATTTGAAAGACGAGGAAGAAGCTGAGAAAGAATCTTAAGTGTTTGACTTTCATTCACACTTCATAAATGGTTCTCAGTTCACCATGTCTAACACACATAAGAACTGGCTAGTCCATAAGCAAACGGTTTGTGGTAAAGACTTATCAAATCCGTTGAAAGCTGATAGTTTGCTAAAAACTATATGGTTCTAACTCACCTTGTTTCAAGACAAAGAGTTAGCTAGTCCTAGACAAACGGTACTAGGTAAAGACTTCATCAAATCCGTTGATGGTTGACAATTTACCAAAAATTGTAAGGTTTTTATTACACCTTATTCTTTGTGAATAAAGTATTGGCTATTCCAGAGTGTACTGCTAACTGGTAAAGAATTTATCAAATCCGTTGATAGCTGGTGATTTGCTAAAAATGATGAAGCCAATACAGATTGGTGTTTTGTTGTTAACTGTTTTATTTCAGGTATGAAGATTGCAGACAAAGAAGTATTAGAAGATATAATGCTTAGAAGGTTTTGTTATCATCAAATCAAGTGAAGATTTATTATCAAGAGTTCAAGGACTAAACTCAAGAAGACAAAGACTGATGCTGCAAAGATAAATGAATGATTAGAAAACACAAGAAGATTATATTTTGAAGACAAGGATGATGCTCATAATGTTTGAAGATTATCTTATCAGAAGAAGATCTACATATGAAGTGTTTGGCTACATTCAGTTGGATGCAAATACAAATTACCAAGTTCAATCCAAGGATGAAGGAAAGACTGAAGACATGTATTTCTAATACATCCAGTACAAAAGAAACAAGAAGACAACAAGTTATCATTTCTTGTTTAGGGGAGGATTGTTGCGAATTATTTGTCAAGTGTCAAGTACCGTTAGTGTATTTGAAGTACTATTAGTGTTATGTAAGTACCGTTAGTGTTAACGCGGTACATAGTAAGTACTGCTACTTATAAAGTAAGTACTGATATGAAGATTAGGACGAATATATCTTTGTATAAGATATGTCATAGTTATAGTTAGAGTATATCTTATGTGATATACCTAAATAGTTAGAATATTGATAATATATCGTGTTTGATATAGTTATCTTTATAGAATATTCTAAGGTTTCTAGGGTTCCTTACTCTATAAAAGGAACATAGGTACAATGTCTTTCATGTACCTCATACAAGTCGATGAATAAGAGAATCGAATAGTTAAAATTAATTCTGTTCTTCTGGGCTTTATAAGTTAGATTCCGCATAACTTATTTAGTGTTTAGTAAGAGTGCTCAAAGTGTTTTAGTTTGATTACAAACTATTATACTAATTCTTAACAAAATATAGATCCAACCAAAGGGATCAACAAGGACTCTCTTCAAAGATGACCTTAGTATTTGTGTCAACTTCAGCTACATTAAGGGGCACAGATTCATTTTCAGCAGGAGAGTTTTCAGGAATTTGAAGAATATGTGAGTCATCTTCAGCAGTTGAGGAACAAGGACTACGAGAAAGCTGTGGTTCTTCTTCATTAAGTCCCTGAGAAGAGGGAACTTCAATGTTGTGTGTTGACAGAGGGTCAAAGGCAGGAACATACAGAGTGAGAATGTTGGTGTGATGATGGTGTTGACCGGGAGGTCTTGGTTCTGAGAATTCATCACTTGGGAAAGACCTGTTTTTATTAAAATCTATTTCATCACCCTTTGTTCATGATCTCTGTATGACGTCATCATCTTCATTGAATCTGACATGAAACGTTTCTTCTACTTCTTTTCTTCTAGTATTGAATACTCTGAAGGCCTTGGCAGTTGGAGAGTATCCTAAGAAGAAACCATCATTAGCCTTTTCATCAAATTTTCCAAGTTTATCCCTGTAGTTATAAATAAACACATGGCATCTAAAAACATAGAAATAGCTTACATCTGGAGCTCTATTTTTGAAAACTTCATAGGAAGTTTTGCCATGTCTCTTGACAATGATTGACCTATTTTGAGTGTAGCATGCAGTGTGAACAACTTCTCCCCAAAATTGCTTTGGTAAAGCTGCACCATTCAACATAGTTCTGGCTTCTTCAATCAGAGTCATGTTTCTTCTTTCGGCCACACCATTTTGTTCAGGGGTATTAGCTGAAGAGAAGTTTTGTGATATTCCCTTTTCATCAAAAAAGAATTCAAGTTGTTGAATCTTTAATTCTGTACCATTATCACTTCTTTGAGCTTTGAATCTAACATCATTCATATTTTCAACCTGTCTGATGAAGGACATGATAGTATGAGCTGCATAACTTTTCCTTCTGAGGAAGAAGACCCATGTATACTTGAAAATTCATCAACTATGACCAAGGTATATTTGTTGTGACTAATGGTCTGAGGTTTGACAGGCCCAAACAAATCCATGTGAAGGAGATGTAAGCACTTGCCAATAGAGAATGATTGCCTGGTCTTAAAAGAAGACCTGTGATGCTTTCCTTTGACACAAGCTGAACAAGTCTTGTCTTTAGAAAAAGTCACTGAAGGTAGACCAGCAACCAGGTTTTGTGTGGCTATCTTGTTGATGTTTTTAAAGTTGAGACGAGACAGTCTTTTGTGCCACAACCAATTGACACTTTCAGAGGCTTTGGCTAGAAAACAGTTAGATCTGTCTTTAGAGCAAGTAGCCATGTTGATGACATACACATCTCTCCTTCTTGGTGCAATAAGCACCACATCATTGTTCTTGTTGAATATGGTTCCCTGAGTCTTAGTAAACAAAACCTTGTTGTCAGCATCACACAATTGGTTGATGCTAATAAGATTGTGCTTAAGACCATTCACATATGCAACCCTTGTAAACGTTATCCCATTGTAGTTCACTGAGCCATATCCCTCTGTTTCGCCTGAAGAATTGTCCCCAAACACCACATTAGGACCTGGCTCCTTTGAGTATCTGTGAAGGTATTGTCGAATCCCTGTCATGTGTCTAGAACAACCACTGTCTAGATACCATACCGATTCCTTAAGATGTTTCTGCACAGATACATAGAAACAAGTTAGTTGCTATGGTGAACCCACTTTCCAGTGGGTTCCCTGAATTGCTGATTAGCAACTCTTGAGTTCCTGTAGAACTTTTGACGGTGGGAAGGACAGTTAGCTGTCTCATGTGTGAACCTTCCATAGTTATCACATCCTGGAAAGTCACGGCACTCATCTGAGTGATGGTCCGTGAATCCACAAAATTTACAAGGAGGATAAGGTCTATAGTTACCTAATTGTCTCCTAGAAGCCTGTTGTCTATCCCTAGAAGGTGTCTGAGATCTCTTAACAACCATTTGTCTATCATGATCTATGGTCATGTGATGAGAGTTTTTACAAACATTGTAGTAAGGTTTGACTATCCTTTCACCTTTGGGTTCTCCTAGAATAGACTTAGGTTCATAGGAAGTAGAGCATTCAGCGGAAGGCTTAATATGAAGTTTCAAGAGTTTTATTTCTTTCATTAATGACAACAGGCTTTCTTCGGTTGAGGAATCAACTTTGTTCAAAGATTTTGTTGAGACAGGCTTAAAGGCAACTTGCTTAACAGATTTTTTAGCTGGTACAGCAAATACCTTAGCTGGTGCTTTCTCAACATCACTTTTGGGTTCAGCCTTAGCTCATCTAAAAGAGCTTCTGCGTTCAACTCCTGAGAGTTTGGGTAAGGGTGGTAAATCAACCACATCTTCAGAGACAGGTACATCAGTCAAGAGGGGATCTGACATATGTATAGTCTCTGTAGATTTGAAAACAATCTCTTTGGGTTTTGTGAGAATTTTCAATTTGTTTTTCTTAGCAGAGATATCCTTTTTTATGTCAGCAGGTAGTTCATCATTAAGCAATTCATCTATAATGAACCTACTACACAACCATTTTTCTATAACCTTATTTAATTCAGATACTTGATCTTTTAAGGCATTGTTCTTTAAGGTTAACCTATTAACTTCGTTTTGAAGAGATATCTTTTCAGAATTAACCTGTTTGAGAGTTTCACATTCAGCCCTAGCAGTTAACAGTTCATGTTTAACACAGTGAAACTTATCAAGCAAGTTATTTCTTTGTTCCTCAACAAAGTGTAAATCAACAATGGTGTAATCAAGGACATGATTACATTCATCACTTTCATACATAGATAGAAGCCTGTGTACCTTTTTCATTGTGATGTCAACCCATTGTCCTGATCTTGCATATCCTTTTTGTAGAAACTAGAAGGGGGGGGGGGGGTTGAATAGTTTCTCTTCAATTAGTTACCTAATTTAAGTTACTTTAAATTAAGTGTGATCAAAACTATCTTTTACTTAACGCTAAGTTGCATAATTATTAGGTTCAATTCAAATGCATTAGCAATGGTAATAGGTAAGTATAATGATAATGACATAAGTAAAGAGTAAGGAAAGAGACAACCTAGTGACAAGACACCAAGATTTATAGTGGTTCGACAACGAGGCTCTATCCTCGTTTCTACTCCACTCCTCGAGTACACCTACTCGAGATTTCCACTATATCCACAAGCTCCCTTCTTGGCGGAGAAAGCCTTACATCGTCGCTTACATTATTTTCTGACACTAAGCTAAATGTCGAGACCTGATCATTAGCTAGGACCAATCTACACAACGTTGCCTACTTCATAATTTAACGACACAAGGCTAGATGTCGAGTTCTAATCTCAAGGTAGAACCAATATTCACGACGTTGCCTACTTCACCATTTAACGACACAAGGCTAGATGCCGAGTTCTAATCTAAAGCTAGAACCAATCTTCACGACTCTTCACTTTGAAGCTAAGTGAGAACTTCACACAACACAACTACTAATCACTTTCAAGTTTAGTGAGAACTCACACGACACAACCACATCACTTTATAGTTCAGTGAGAACTACTACACAAATCTATTACAACTCAACTAAACATATCCAAGTACACACATGTAGCTTGAATCTACACCACACAAATCCAAGCAAACACATATGCAATGGATGTACACAACAAATCTAAGTATTTACAAATAGCTTGGATGAACACAACTAGTCCAAGTATTTCATAAATACAAATGGATCAACAAAAATAAAAAGGCTAACATGATGAACATGACTAATTCATGGATTCATCTTTATCACAACACTAGTGAGTGAGTGATCTTCTCATTGGACAAGGTAAAGGAGGGGATCAAGAGGATAATCATATGTAAACATCCTTAACACTTTAAGTGATCATTTACTAATGATTTGCTATAGAAAAGAGAAAGGGGGCTGAGAAAAACGTCCAAGAGGCTTGTTGGAAAATGAGATTTGATCCACTATTTATAGAAGACAAAGTCCAACGGCTAGCTGGGCGTGAATCCTTATATAGTCGGTGGTACCTTATCGATAAGGAACCACCTAGCTATTTAAGGTACCGCCCAGTAGAGTCCGCTCCCTTTTTTGTCTTTTAGTGGGGTAGGAATATCTGAGTTTTTTTAAACCTTCAAAGGATATTCTTATGGCATATGAAATATGCCATTTTCAAATTTACATTTTCCATTTTAATAAAACATTTTCTTAAAATGAAAGTTTATTAAAAAATCTTTTGTCATATTAACAAAAGTGAGTTTTAAGGATAATCACTTTGATGATCACTAAGTATGATTAAGAAAAGTTAGTGATATGATTATTACCTTGATGATAGTGTTAGTTAAATAATTCGTTTTGTGTTTTACACTAAATGTGTTGTATAGTTTGTTGTGATCAAAACTAAGAAAGATTAGTTAACACTAATAATGTTTTTAGACATCACTTGCATTAACAATCTCCCCCTTTTTTATTACGACAAACTATAAACTCATTTACTTAGAAACACAAAATATCGAATTATTAACGAGTTTATCACTATCATTTCTCCCCCTTTGTCGTAGCAAAAAGGTAAGCACAAGTCTTTGAAGATATCCGGACTTTGCTAGTAGCACCCCTTTGGTGGTTGCTCCCCCTTGCTTGGGGCACCAAGTGTATTAGCTAAGGTGACATGCTACACAAAGGTTAGTAGAAAGGAAAGAAACACCAATGTATATATGATCACTACCTACTAAGTAACTTGAGAGGGAGGAGGAGAAGAAATCTCAAATTAGAAGCAAGTATTTGCTAAGTATGTCCAAAAAGGTAAATGACAAAATCAAGGTTCAATTGGTGAAATGGAGGTAGAAAGGAAACATCCAACCAATGAAGATGATAAATTTGTCAAGGGGTTAAAATTTAGAATTGATGGAATCACCCATAAACAGTTGTAAATATTAACCAAAATCAACTCAAAAGGAAGAGAAATACCAAATAAAGAAAACAAACACAACACAAAGATTTCATATTACATAAATATGAAAAAGACAAACAAAGTAGATAGTCATACACACAATATGAGTATCTAAATCAAAAGATATGGAAAATAAACCACAAAGCATAAGCTAGTCTAATAGTGATAATTTTACAAGATTGCTTAAAAACACTAGTGACTCTAAAGTTTTATTGACTCCAAGGGAGTGTAGCCCTTTAGTTGGAAAAATAAAACGACGATGCATCATTCAAAGCTTTGTCCACGGGAACGAAAACTTTGAGAGGAGGTCGAGTGAGAAGGAATTCAAGAAAATTTAACTTCTCATACATATGAGCAAGTTCAATTTGTTGAAATCTACAACAAGCACATGAGGATCCATGATGCAACACAAATTCGGTTGATGGGGGATGGCCATCACACCTAGGGTTTGGTGGTGGAGAGGAGAGTGGGTAGGTAATGTTTTCATAATGCCTTGTGAGGTTTGGGAAGGTTGAATGATCATTGAGTTGAGGGATGTCAAAGGGTTTTGGTGGTGGGGGGAGATTCTCCTTTTCTCTGGTGATGGGGTTAATGGAGTAGGTCCCATTCCAATACTTGATTGGAGAGAAGGTGGGGTTCTTGGGTGGTTTGGATGAAGAGGGTTCATTTTTCTTGATCCAAATAGGTTTAATCAAGATTTTCGATTTCTTGGAAAGCTTGAATGAGGAAGCTTTGGGTGAGGAGGTTTGTGACAAAGAAATGCCAAGGTTATGAAAGGGAGAATTAGGCATTGTTGAGGTGTGAGAATGAAATCTCAAGGTTGGGGTATAAGAAGAAAGTATACAAGGCAAAGGTTTGAAAATCAAATATGAAGTGTCAAGGAATGTTTAGCTAAATAGAGTAAACATGGAATCTTGACTGGGAATAGGGTGATGAAGAGAGACCAAAAACGAGCCATAAGATGGCTTTCTGTCCGCGGTACCTTATAGGGACCGACGGTTCCTTATCACTTAAGGAACCACGCGTCTTTAAGGAACCGCGTGCAGTGGACTTGAAACCTAGATTTTCCAGGGTTCTGAGAAAAATTAAGACTTTTTCAAAAAAATTGCAAAACTTGGAATTTTACCTCTATTAGCACTAAATTTTGCTAGGGTTGCATAAAAGCAACACATTCACCAAGAATGTCTTGACAAAGGGTGACAAAATTTTGGATAACATTTTGAGCCAAATTTTAGTCAAGTTTTAGAGGTTGTGATAGATTTAGGTTCAATTTTAATTTAGAATTAAAGTTGATTAATGTCCACATAAAGATAGAAGCACACAATGCTAAGTCCATAATTTATTCTCATAAAACATTCATGAAAGAGATACATAAAGAAAAAAAATAACTATCTAAAAAACAAAACTAGATTAAAAACTAGGTCTTGGTTAGAAGTCTTCCTTGGCTTGGTTTAAAGAAAAACTTATTAGGGAAAATCATCATTTATCTCCTAGGAGGATGATTGGCAAAGAGACTCAACAAAAAGCTTTGCAACTCTATGTGAGCCCCAATCATATCCATTCTTAGGATATCAAGGAGATAGAAGTTGTTGAGGCAACAAGGGCAATTAGTGCCATTGTGCATGAAATACCCATAAAAGCTAGGATCACCCAAGTTTGGAGTGTTTGAGTGAGGTGGAGGTGGAGGAGGTATGTTCTTCAAGGGTGATGTGGGTGAGTATGGAGGCAAGATCTCCAAGGATGAAAAGGGTGAGTTATGAGGGGTAAATGGTGAAGTCACCATGGTATCATCAAAGTCATTCACAATGGGAATGCTTTGGATGGGTTGTGGTTGGGTGGTCACATCCAAGAGATTACTTGGAGTGAAGGGTGAGGAAAGATCATTCATCCTAGATTGGAATGAAAAGGAGGTAGAACCATGAGAATGGTTGGTTCCATGGGTTGATGAAGTCTTGCATGGAGCAAGAGGTGGTGATTTTGATGAAGAAATGAGGGACAATCTCATTCTTGGGAGTGTGAAAGGATGAGGAGTTGGGTTTAGCCATTTTTGTGACAGTCCGTCAAATTATGGTTTATATTTTATTCTCAAATGTTATTTAAAAACATTATTTTAATGTTATATTATGAACTCACTTATTTTTGGGAAGAAATATGGGTTTACGTCTTGAAGTAGCATCGACTACGTCTATACCGGAGGATTCTACGTTACGTGCTTACGTTTACATACACCATTTTTGGTGACAGTCCGACATTTCAGAAAATAAATTTGTCCGTGAATATTATTTTGAGATTTTAAATTTGTGTTGGTTCATAAACTCACAAATTTACAAGAAGAGATTAGGACTTACGATTATAATTTAACGTCCTTTACGACTAAACCGGAAACCTTAGGATTACGTATTTACGTTTTTGAACTCTGTTTTTCATGAGACAATTTTTATTAGATTCGTTTTGTGCCGTTGAGTCATAATTTATAAAAACATTTTTCGTAAAACGACCCGAGGGCACGCAAATCGAGGAAACTAGAATCGAGGACTACCCGTAAATAATTGGGGATGAGACAAAACAAGTTTTGCCCCACCCCCACACATGGGACGACAAATCTTGACCAACACACCAAGATGTGTCCATTTTATATACTAAACCAAGGACACTTGTCAAGCTTAATAAGTAAGCTAAACATAATAAAGCCATCTAACCAAAACCACTTCTCTCATTCTCACACATGCAAACCACACACAAAATCTCTCCACCCTCCTCTTTGTGCCATCCAACTCCACCATAAACACCATTTGATCAAAAGTTCTAGCCATAAACTTCAACTATACTTCACATATGTTGAAGCCAAATTGAAGTTATGAAGATTGGTGCATGTTTTAACATCTAAAAAGGAGTTTTCAAATGAAGTAAGGGCAGATTTCTACAAGAAGTTTACAAGTATTCGTAGCCATGAAGATTGGTGTTGATCTACCACAAGTTCTTCCATCAAAATCCATGTCTTAATCACAACCTACATCATCTTGGTGGTATAAAGATTGTTCTTCCCATCCTCTTGTTATTTTGATTATGTAATCATGTATTTTCTTTCTTAATGTATATGTATATGATGAATATATGATGATAAAAATATTATGTGGGGATTTGGTGTTGATAGATGATGAGACTGCTTTTATACATAGTCTCATCGTCCAAATAGGGCTTAAAATGCATTAAATATCATCAAAATACCCAAATATATGCTTGTGTTTGTTGCTTGTGTATTTTAGGTACGGATATTGAGAAAATGACAAAAGATCACAAGAATCAATCAAAAACGAACATGGGAAACGAAGCCGCACGATGAACCATGCCCTAATGAAGAATTTTCCAAAGAAAACCCTTGAAGATTTGAAGAATATTAAAGACTGGTCCTCCAAGTTTGAAGAATTGACACTTTATACCCTTGTATCTTCATAATTACAAGTTTGGTCCCTAAAGTTTGTCAAAATTACAAAAAGGACCCTTAACTTTGAAGAATTGGCAAATTTAGTCCCTCAACAAAACTAAATTTTCAATAATGGTCCTCCAAGAAGTCAACAAACAAGTCAAAGCCTTGAAGTATGAAGACATGTCAAAATCAGTCCTTGGAATATGAAGAAATTGCATTTTAATTCCTTGTTTCAAGTTTATAAACAATATGTGCCAAAAATGTAAATCTACCAAAGATAAATACAAAGGGAAAAGAAGTTTGCTGATTTAATACAAAGTGAAAGAAGAATGAAACATGAGGGGTCAAATCTGCCAAGACAACCTAAGACAAACCCCCACTCACAGCTTGACACCTCACCTACCTTAAACCCTCCACCAATCATATTCACCCTCCCCTCCACGTCACAAATCCACTCACCATTTATTTAATTAACTTAAAACCGGTTTTGAATTTTGGTGGCAAACACACAATTTAAAAACTTAACCCCTCTTTTCAGATTAAACACTCCCTAATCCACCCTTAAACCCTAAATATTTCCAGGAAGAACAATGATTAAACCAAAGGGTTTTTGGGTAATTCTTTCCAGATCATTGATTAAACATCACTTAAACCCAAAACCACCCTTAAAATCCCATCACCATCACCTCACATGCTTGTGCCACCCTCCCCTGCCCCACTATTCACTCCCAAACAAAACTTGGCAGCAAGATCAACAACCCACAACCATTTCGTGTTCCCAAAGACAAAATGGACGATCAAGATCCTTTTTTCACTGCTGGCATCCCACAAACTGCCAAAGATCTTCACATGGCTTAGTTTTGACTGAAAAATTCAAAATCGTCCAAGGGCAAGATTGGAAGTTCAAGTGTTAGGGTTTTTAGCTTCTTATCAGTTCTAGAATCACATTGTAGCCTCTATATAAAGGCCTTGTAAGACATAGTAGAAACCTGTTCTTGTTTTCCTGTTTTCACAACCTTGTAAATCTTTTTGTTCTAATGAGAAACTAAGTTAAGAGTTGGTGATGAAAACAAGTTCCTTTTACATTTCATGTTAATTTAAGTTCATTGTTTGAGTTTGGTTTAAGTTTCAGCAAAGGTTTTCAAAATTCAAAGTCTCTGTTTCTTTTTCAAGGCTTTTCTTATATCTTAAATTTCATTCAAAACCTGATAACATGGTGATTAAGTGTGTTGGTGTGATGGTATTTGAGCTTGTGTATCTCCATAACACCATGGCTTGTTCTGGTGTAGTGGGTATCCAAGTTTAAAATAGCCATTGGTTTGGTCATTTCCTTTTTCTTTAGTTTATCAGAATCTTACCCATAAGCTAAGGTTTCCTTCTAGCTTAATCTATAAGCTAGGGACAAGCTCTTAAGCTTTTACACAATCTTTGTTCCCTTTTCTCTTAGCAGATTCAAAGAGGAACCAATTTTATTCATTGTTATTAAGCAATCCTTCATAATCATCTTACCAAAAGTCTGCACAAGCCCGGGCTTGTTTGGAGGTGGTTTTTCAACCACTAAGGGTCCTGGATGTAGGACCCTTAAGGTAGCTCCTTGTCTCTTATTTCAATTTTTAGATTTCTGAAAGTTTATGTGCTTTATGTGATTTGTATGAAAGTTGGTTGTATGATTGATAAAAGCTGTTGAATATTACTTGTTTAAGGTTTTTATGCATGCTAGTTTGTATTAAAATCAGTTTGGAAGGATTTGAAATTGATTTGCTTTGTTAAATTTGGTTTCTGAATTTTAAAGGGGTGTTTGGGTTTGCATGTTAACTGCACTCTTTGTTTCTTTTTTGTGTTAAATTCAGTCTAAACTTGCTCACTAGGTTGCTTTTAGATAGTAAGTACATTTGGTTTTCAGTTTGGACAAGTTTAAGACCATATGCATGCTTAAAACTTTGAAAAAATGGTAAAAATCAGCTAACTGCTTTGTTTGCATGATTTTGTGAGAATTTGGGCTTGATTTCTTGCAAGTTGTTAGATATTAAGTTGTTTAAGGATTGTGATTCAGTTACATGCTATTTGCTTGATTTGTGTGCTCTATTTGAAGATTTGAAACTCACTTATGTGCCATTTGAACCAGCAAGCATCTTAGTCCTATACAAAGCTATATCAGCAACTTTCATTTGATATTTTGTGCTTGATTTTTGTGCTGCTTTCTTGTTTGTGAGTTTGATCTGACTCCTTATACTCCAAAGAGTATAAGGGTGCCATTGTCCACAAAAAACAACACCAATATCAAAGATTCAAGCTCCTCTTGGGTCTGTTTTCACTTGTGAAGATATCAAATGAACACACCCTTGTGTTCATCAGAAAGTTGAGTAAAACTGGGCACGTTTTGGTTTCAATCTGGCTTAATCTTTGTTTAATTAGGATTTTGTTTGTGTTTTAGTGAGTAACAAGGTCACTGTTTGTGTATTTAAAAGTAAAAAAAAAAAAAACTTTGTAAAAAGCTCACCTTGCCTGGGCTCGAACACGCGACCTTACTTTCCAAGGACTAACGTGTTAACCAGTGATCCAGATGGCTTTTTACGTTTAGTCTTCATTTCATTACTTATTTAAGTGGTGTTTGTTTTTTAGCTTATTAAACCATCAGCTTTTAAATAAGCTGTTTCAAGCTTATTTCTTTAAGCATTTTCCTGTTTAGCATTTTTCCTAGGATTATATTAGGTTGTTTGACTTTTCTGAGCAAAAAGTATAATTTTCCCATTATTTATTAATTTATTAGGATTATTTTAAGTTTTAATTTTAAAAAGTCATTAAAAAAATAGAAAAAAGTAATTAAAAAATCTGGAAAAATAGTTTTTAGGTTTTTAATCATATTTTTGAGGTTTACAGCTAATTAGGTTTTCAATTTAGCTTATTTTTAATTTTATAGGATTTTAGGGTTTTTAAGCAACTTTAAAATTTAATATAAAATTATTTAAAAGGTTTCAGAAAATTTGGATTTCATTTTTGTTTTAGTTACATTATTTAGGATTTTTAGTAATTTTTTAGAATTTATTTACAAACTTTTTGTTTTTTTGAATATTTTAATATTATTTTATTATTAAAAATTGAAGTTTTATTTTTTTTAGTTTTTACATTTTTCCTAGGTTAAGGGCACTTAATTAGGAGTTTTGTCACTTTCCAAATATTTTTTAGACTTTTTAATTCATTTCTAGAATTAATTTAAGATTTAATAGATTTAAATAGTTTTTAAGTGTTTAAAAATAGTTTAATTTGGTTTTAAAATTTTTAAAAATAGTTTTTAGCTTAATTAGGATATTTTTGAGGTTTACAAACTATTAGATCTTGTTTAAGGCTTTTTAATAATTAAAAGTGATTTTTAGGGCTTTAATTAGCATTAAAAAGTCATTATCTAATTAATTAAAAGGTTTTAGCAAGTTTGGGTTTTTTGTAAACTCTTAGAATATTATTGGGGATTTTTAGTAATTTTTAGGAATTTTTAGGTTAAAATTTTAATTTTGGCACTATTTACGATTTTACGTGTTCGTCTTTTTCGTCGTAGTTTAATTCGTTTTCGTAACCGTCTTTCTCTCTTAATCCCATTTCTTTCTCAATCATATAATCACAAACATTAATCAACTCTTAACACAACGCACTAGCCTCCTCGAGAACGAACTCATTTAGGGTCATTCACACACGGTTTTCCTAAATCGTCGTGCACGCTTGCCCTACTTTGTGCATCCTTTTCCTAAAGGTGTACAAAACTCCTACAATCACTTTGGCGCCGCTGCCGGGGAGGCGTGTTGTGTTTTGGTTGAACCATTGTTGTTTTTATATATAGCCATAATAGTATTTGTATTAGTAGCACTGTACTAATACGTATTATCGGTTTTTTGTTTTTTGTGAATACTATTACTATATTGTATACGTAGAACAATAAATTTACAAGTACTCAAAATACGTGAGAAATCACAACCTTGACTTGGGAGGTCATTACCCAATCAATGTATTCGAATCTCAAACCAAAGAAAAAGGCAAAAATAGATAAATACTTTCGAGAAGCTCGATTTTGAGAAATACAAACTATAAGGTGGGTATAAGGCGGTTGTATTTCACGACCTAAAGGAAAAAGGCTCTTAAGTGCTTCGCGCCGCCTTGTTTCCTCCGCTTGCTTGTGCGTATTTTGATTTTGAAAGCTAATCGAGGGTTTTGCCACCCAAAGTATTACTAAGTATCATATATATTTTCTTGGTTTCTATTGATTAAACCCTCTTGAACGATTTGGTGTTCCACCATCGTTCTAAAGTCATCGAAGGCGTTCACTTCACGTGATCGTTTTCATTCCTTGAGGCTTCTTTAATCGAGAGATTTGATTAAGGAGGAGATTTGTAGATTTGTGTCTACCTAATACATTCCAAAAATCCAAAAAAAATTAAAAACAATCAAAAAACCACAAAAAAAAATTGAAAAAGTGAGGAGTCTCCTAAGACGTGCTAAAGCAAGACGTGCTCGTAAACGAAGAAACAAATCAATCACTCCTACTAGTGAGGAGTCTCCTATTGACGAACCCATTATAGTGAAAGAAGCACCCATGGCTAATCGAACTATGATGGAGTTGCTTCAAGCACCCACTGAGGGTTATGGAGAAGCGATTGTGATTCCCGCTATCCTTGCGGAGAATTTTGAGGTTAAGACGGGTTTGTTGTCCATGATTCAAAACAACAAGTTTCGAGGTGACGAAAAGGACAACCCTCATAACCACATTCGCCAATTTAATCGTCTCACCGCCACATGCAAGTTTAAGGATGTTTCAAACGACTTGATTAAGATGATGCTTTTTCCATATTCCTTAGCGGGGCCCGCAAAAATTTGGTTAGAGAAAGAGCCACCCAATTCTATATTGACGTGGAAGGATCTCGTTTCGAAATTCGTGAACCAATTTTTTCCGGCCTCTAAGACTACGCACTTGAAAAACGAGATTTCAAAGTTTTCACAAGAGTATAATGAGAGTTTTTCAACGGCTTGGAATAGGTTTAAGGAAATGTTGCACGAATGTCCTCATCATGGTTTTTCCGACTTGCATCAAATTGACACGTTTTACAATGGCTTGAACGATCATGAGCGTGATTATCTTAATGCCGTCGCGGGTGGTAATTTCTTGTGTAAGACGGTCGAGGAAGCATTGTTAATCATTGAGAATAGGTCTAAGGTGTATAGTCCTCGTAGCACGTCGAGTGTTCGTAAGACTTCGTTTTCGTCTTCGCCTTCATTGTCACACACCGTTGATGCTTGTCAAATCGAGGCTAATTTGGAGAACAAAATTTTTGATAAATTGAAAGGATTGTTAATTGAGTTTAAAGTTGGTGAACAACCCGCTCCCGCTACGATGAAAGCGGTTGAGGTTTCTTGTATGTATTGTGGTGGAGCTCACGATTATTCCGAGTGCATTACCAACGGTGGTAACACTTCGAGTGCCTTCGCGGCCGCGGGAACTTATAACCGAAACGGTCAAGTTCCTCGCACCAATCAATTGACTCCACCGGGTTTTCCACCAAATCAAAATGCTAACAATTATAGAAACAATCAAGTTGGTTACCAAAGCAATCAAAGGAACAATTTTAAGGGTAATAACAACTATGGGAATCAAGGAACTAGTAGCCAATTGCAAAATCAAAATCAAAACCGTAATTTTCAAAACACAAGTCAAGGTCTTCAAAATGTTTACACAAAAGAACTTCCAATGGACTTTTTGAATTACGCCACGGCAAATGATAAGATTTTGGAAAACATACAAGAGCAATTGGCTAGTCAAGCTAGGGACACGGCTAAAAACACCAAGGAGTTGGCTAATTTTGTGAAAGAAAATCTTAACATGAGAAACGAGTTGAAAAATGATTTTGCTAATCAAATTCGAGGTCAAAACAACAAGATTGAACAAAGTCATGCTAGGCTTGAACAAAAAATTGACCAAAAAGCCGCTAGTCAAGATTTGAAGTTTAATAGTCACGATGCTAAGCTTAATGCAATTTTAGAAGCCGTCATGGGGAACAAAGCCTCTACTTCAAGTGGTCTACCTAGTAACACCGTTTCAAACCCGAAGGGAGAGATGAAAGTGATTACCACACGAAGTGGTAAGACACTTAAAGAACCGACTCCTCAACCAATTACTCCAACGGTGGAGGAAATTGAGTTAGAACCCGAGGTGGTGGTCGAAAAGGAGCATATCTCAAGCCCACAAAGTACCGCTCATGCCACACCTACGGTTGACCCTTTACCAATATTGGAACCCGAGATTCCAAAGGCTATGCCTATGCCCCAACCCACACCACCCTTGCCTTACCCATCGAGACTTAGGAAGGAGAAACGACAAGAGCGCGACAACTACCAATTTGAGCTTTTTATGAAAATGTTTCGTGAGTGGCACTTTAATGTGAGTTTCGCCGATGCTTTGGTCATGATGCCTCGATTTGCCGCTAACTTAAAGAGTATGTTGAACAACAAGGAGAAATTGCACCAAATGTCTAGTTGTTCGTCGGTTTATCTTAATCGCATACCTCAAAAAGTCGGTGATCCCGGTAAATTTTTGATCCCTTGTGCCATTCAAGATATGGAAGAATGCTATGCCTTGGCCGATCTTGGTGCTAGCATTAACTTGATGCCACTTGCAATCTTCAAGTCGCTCAATCTTCCTAATCTTACTCCTTCACGAATGTCTATTGAGTTGGCCGACCATTCCACGATTCTCGCATGTGGTTTGGCGGAAAACATTTTTGTGAAAGTGGGGAAGTTCTACTATCCCGTAGACTTTATCGTTGTTGATATCCCCATGGATCCTCAAGTTCCTCTTATTTTAGGTCGTTCGTTTTTAGATACGTCTATGGCTTTGATTGATGTTCATGCTAGAAAGATCACCTTACGTTTCAACGACGAGGAACTTGTTATAAACGCAACTCAAAATTCTCAACTTTCTCATGTTTATTCCGTTGCTACCATAAACCTCGTTGATATGATCGACGTGGTTTGCGAGGAATTTTCACAAGAAGTTTTAGGGTTTGGTGATGAAGAAACTAGTGGCAATCCCACTATGTTAGATCCAATTCTTGATAATTCGACACCAACCTTCACTCCTTTTGAAGGTGGTGGTTTTACGTTGGAAGAATGTAATGTTCCACGTACTTGTGACGAAGACCTCGACAACGATGAGGACTTCTCGATTATCAAGGATTTTCTCAACGATTTCCCATTTCCTCCACCCGAGGAGGTTATGAGTATCGAGCCCAAATCTTCACTTGAGGAACCGCCTATCCTCGAGTTGAAAGATTTACCTCCTCACCTCGAATATGTCTATTTGGAGGAGGACGACAAGTTTCCGGTTATTATTGCGAAGGATCTTTCGAATGATGAAAAAACCGCACTTGTCGATGTTCTTAAGGATCACAAAGGGGCGATTGCGTGGAAGTTATCCGACATTAAGGGGATCGATCCCAAGTTTTGTACCCACAAAATCTTAACGGAGGAGGATTTCAAGCCCACAATCCAAAGTCAAAGGAGGGTGAACCCCAAAATTCACGATGTCATCAAAAAGGAGGTCCTTAAACTCCTTGACGCGGGAATGATTTACCCTATTTCCGATAGCCCTTGGGTGAGTCCTATTCATTGTGTCCCTAAAAAGGGAGGGATGACCGTTGTGCCAAACGATGCCAACGAGTTGATTCCCACTAGACTTGTGACCGGATGGAGGGTGTGCATTGACTATCGAAAGTTGAATGAAGCCACTCGAAAAGACCATTTTCCCTTGCCCTTCATGGACTAAATGTTGGAGCGTCTTGCGGGAAACGATTTCTATTGCTTTTTAGATGGTTTTTCCGGTTACTTCCAAATTCCCATCGATCCTCGTGATCAAGAAAAAACTACGTTTACGTGTCCATATGGAACGTTTGCCTATCGTAGAATGCCATTCGGACTTTGTAATGCACCGGGAACTTTTCAACGATGCATGATGGCTATTTTTCATGATATGATCGAGAAGACGATGGAAGTCTTCATGGATGACTTTTCCGTGTTTGGTGATTCTTTCACTTCGTGTTTGTTGAACCTTGAGAGAATGTTAAAACGTTGTGAGGAAACCAACCTTGTGCTCAATTGGTAAAAATGTCATTTTATGGTTAAGAGTGGAATCGTCTTAGGGCACAAGGTCTCGAAAGCGGGGATTGCGGTAGATCAAGCTAAGGTAGACGTCATCGCCAAATTACCTCATCCTAAAACCGTCAAGGGAGTTAGGAGTTTCCTAGGCCACGCGGGCTTTTATCGTCGATTCATCAAGGATTTCTCAAAGATTTCTCGACCCATTACACATCTTCTTGAAAAAGAGGCACGTTTTGTCTTTGACGAAGATTGTGTACGAGCCTTTGAAATCCTTAAGAGGAAACTTACCGAAGCTCCCATTCTTGTTGCTCCCAATTGGAACCTCCCCTTTGAGCTTATGTGTGATGCTAGTGATTACGCTATTGGGGCCGTTTTGGGGAACGTCATGGTAAGCACTTCTTGCCTATTCACTATGTTAGCAAGACGATGACCGAGGCTCAACTTAAATACACTACAACAGAAAAGGAGTTCTTTGCCGTGGTGTATGCATTTGAGAAATTCCGACCTTACCTCGTCTTGACGAAATGCATAGTGTATACGGACCATTCGGCTATCAAGTATCTCATGGCGAAGCAAGATGCTAAGCCGAGATTACTTCGTTGGATTCTCCTCCTTCAAGAATTTGATCACAAAATCGTTGACAAAAAAGGAGTCGAGAATCTAGCGGCCGATCATCTCTCTCGCTTGGAAGATCCTCACCAAAGTATTTACGAGCCTAAGGAAATCACCAAAACATTTCCGCTCGAGACACTTGGTGTAGTGAATTCTAAGTTTGATTCTTCTACCCCATGGTTTGCGGATTTTGCAAATTACCATGCGGGTAACTTCATCATTAAGGGTATCACGACTCAAGAAAAACGAAAATTCTTTCGTGACATCAAGTTCTACTTTTGGAACGACCCTTACTTGTTTCGAACTTGTGCGGATCAAATCATCCGACGTTGTGTATTTGGCATCGAAGCTTCTAACATCCCTAGAGCTTGCCATGAGGGACCCACGGGTGGTCACCACAGTGCTAATCTCACGACTAAAAAGGTGTTTGATGCCGGCTTCTTTTGGCCTACTATTTACCGAGATGCACAAGATCTTGTGAAGTCGTGTGATGCATGCCAACGACAAGGAAAAGCCTCACAAAAAGATGAAATGCCACAAAATATCATTCAAGTATGTGAGATCTTTGACGTTTGGGGCATAGACTTTATGGGGCCGTTCCCATCATCTCGTGGTAATAAGTACATCCTTGTTGCGGTTGACTACCTTTCTAAGTGGGTGGAGGCCAAGGCCTTGCCCACCAATGATGCTCGTGTGGTAGTCAAGTTTTTGAAGCAATTGTTTTCTCGGTTTGGAACCCCTCGTGCTATCATAAGCGATCGTGGAACCCATTTTTGTAACGACCAATTTGAAAGGGTTCTAAGGAAATATGGGGTTACACATCGTCTTTCTACGGCTTATCACCCACAAACGAGTGGGCAAGTCGAGGTTTCAAACCGAGCGTTGAAGAGGATCTTGGAGAGATCCGTTGGGGAAAACCGACAATCTTGGTCGGATAAGTTAGACGATGCTTTATGGGCCTTTAGGACCGCTCATAAGACGCCCATTGGGTGCACTCCCTATAAGCTTGTGTATGGAAAGAATTGTCATTTGCCTATCGAATTAGAACACAAGGCTTATTGGGCCCTAAAGCATTGTAATGATGATATGGAGACCGCGGGAAAACACCAGAAAATGCAATTGAATGAATTGGATGAATTGAGGGATATTGCTTATGAAAATTCATTGATTTATAAAGAGAAAACTAAAAAGTTGCATGATTCTAAAATTAAAAACCGGGTTTTGAACATTGTGGATCAAGTTTTTCTTTTTAATTCAAGATTGAAAATCTTTTCCGGTAAGTTGAAATCCCGTTGGTCCGGTCCATTCACCGTGACTCAAGTGTTTCCGTATGGGACCATCGAGCTAACTCAAGATGATGGTCCTAACTTCAAGGTGAATGGACATAGGTTGAAGCACTACTTTGGTGGGGAAGTTCCATCCTTGAACTACCTCGACCAACTCACCTTCCCCAATGATAATTAGTATTGAGGGGATCGAGTCGAGCTCATGACTCGGTAATAAAAAACGAGGTGCCTCGTGGGGGAGTCCCATGCTTATCCTATGTACATATTATCGCTTTCTAATGTAGCTTACGTGTGGGGATTTGTGCCCTTCCAACCTTTGTTTCGTGGTTGTTTGTGAATTGTGAACTTTAGATCATGATCTTCACGATTGGAGCCTCTCGTGTTCGTTTTATGGGAGCACTCGATCGTTTGCTTTGAAGACTTTCTCAATATCCATGATATATCCTTTTGATGTTCTAACCTTAGGTTTATAGCACACTTCATAAACGGCTATTAATTTATTGGTTACACCCTTTCCATGCTAGATTAGGCATTCGACTACGTCTCTAGTATGGGGGTGTTTGCACCCCTAGACTCGAAACATTGAGGACAATGTTTAACTTTAGTATGGGGGGTGAATAGATACTTGCCTTGCCAAACCTTCACGCTTTCCAAAGTTTATCGTTTTGTTATCGTTTTTGTTGCAAATAAGGCTAAAAATGGCCAAATTTTAAAATTTTTCTCATGTTTTATAAGTGTTTAAGACACGAATGTAGGTTTTCCGATGGCGAGAATAAGAGTAATTTTTGACTCGACCGTGCGTGTTGAGCACTTAGCTTTGATTCCTTAACTACACATTAGGCTAAGTCTCTTAAATGAGGACGAGAAATGATAGAGTTAATTATAAGTTACTATGCTAAACGTAGAGTACTCGTATTCTTTCAAAAACTCATGTGTTCTCGTTGTTTGCTTATTCTCCCTTCGCATGTAAATATTTTTGCTTAATAAATATTGACTTAGCGGTTTAGTTAGGATTGTTAGGTTTCTAGTCTTTTCTAGTATCTTCCGTGTAATTAAATTGGGAAGACATTAAGGTATCGCCAGCGTCACGGTTTTGAAGTATTGGCACCCGAATAATCGAAAGCTTCACCTAATAATAAGATTTCAAGTGCTCACCTAAATCAAGCAAACAATTTGAAGCCCCACAAGGCCGAAAAATCTATGCAAAATTGAAAGTGAATCAAGCCTTAATCTTCGAAGCTTTAAAGATCCAAAATTCGCTTTAGCGTGAGGATATACGTCTTTGGCTAATAAAACCACCGATGAGGCGGATAATAAAAGGCAAGGCAAGACCGAAGTCATAATAAAAGCTTCATGGCGAAGTTGAATAAAAAATGGAGTTAAACCAAAGATAATAAGGCCCTTCCGTTAGGGGGCATATAAAAGTCTTGGTAATAAGTCTCATGTTCAAAACCGTTATAAAACCGTGTTTATCGATTCTTCTTGTCAACTTAATTTTTTGACATCGTTGTCTATTAGGAGGGGTTATTGATTTAATGGTCTTAGTTACACCGTTAGGACTCTATTTTTAAACCTAAATCTCTATTATCGCATAAGTCAAATGATGTATCCTCGTGAAACATTCAAGACAAAAAATAAAATATAAGAGATACAACTTGGGAATAATGGGAGGATAAGTACGTGCTTAGGGCATATGAGTAGTGTTAGCATTACTAACTTATAATGACAATGATTTCGTTACACGCTTGGCATGGAATTAGGGTGAAAATCGAGGACGATGAAATTATTTCTAACGAAGCATTCACGTGTTCTTATTCTATGAACCTAAACGTCCCATTTTGCGATGAAAATCATACATTATGTCTAAAACACAAGTAGTAGTAATAGTAGTAGTATAGCTAGTTTATCATTCCAATAAAGTGAATAAAAATGGATTTTGGAGATGCTATGATACTTTATTCTAGCATTGCGTGAGGGCACGACAATGGTTTAGTATGGGGGAGTGATGAGACTGCTTTTATACATAGTCTCATCGTCCAAATAGGGCTTAAAATGCATTAAATATCATCAAAATACCCAAATATATGCTTGTGTTTGTTGCTTGTGTATTTTAGGTACGGATATTGAGAAAATGACAAAAGATCACAAGAATCAATCAAAAACGAACACGGGAAACGAAGCCGCACGATGAACCAAGCCCTAATGAAGAATTTTCCAAAGAAAACCCTTGAAGATTTGAAGAATATTGAAGATTGGTCCTCCAAGTTTGAAGAATTGACACTTTATACCCTTGTATCTTCATAATTACAAGTTTGGTCCCTAAAGTTTGTCAAAATTACAAAAAGGACCCTTAACTTTGAAGAATTGGCAAATTTAGTCCCTTAACAAAACTAAATTGTCAATAATGGTCCTCCAAGAAGTCAACAAACAAGTCAAAGCCTTGAAGTATGAAGACATGTCAAAATCAGTCCTTGGAATATGAAGAAATTGCATTTTAAGTCCTTGTTTCAAGTTTATAAACAATATGTGCCAAAAATGTAAATCTGCCAAAGATAAATACAAAGGGAAAAGAAGTTTGCTGATTTAATACAAAGTGAAAGAAGAATGAAACATGAGGGGTCAAATCTGCCAAGACAACCTAAGACAAACCCGCACTCACAGCTTGACACCTCACCTACCTTAAACCCTCCACCAATCATATTCACCCTCCCCTCCACGTCACAAATCCACTCACCATTTATTTAATTAACTTAAAACCGGTTTTGAATTTTGGTGGCAAACACACAATTTAAAAACATAACCCCTCTTTTCAGATTAAACACTCCCTAATCCACCCTTAAACCCTAAATATTTCCAGGAAGAACAATGATTAAACCAAAGGGTTTTTGGGTAATTCTTTCCAGATCATTGATTAAACATCACTTAAACCCAAAACCACCCTTAAACTCCCATCACCATCACCTCACATGCTTGTCCCACCCTCCCCTGCCCCACTATTCACTCCCAAACAAAACTTGGCAGCAAGATCAACAACCCACAACCATTTCGTGTTCCCAAAGACAAAATGGACGATCAAGATCCTCTTTTTCACTGCTGGCATCCCACAAACTGCCAAAGATCTTCACATGGCTTAGTTTGGACTGAAAAATTCAAAATCGTCCAAGGGCAAGATTGGAAGTTCAAGTGTTAAGGTTTTTAGCTTCTTATCATTTCTAGAATCACATTGTAGCCTCTATATAAAGGCCTTGTAGGACATAGTAGAAACCTGTTCTTGTTTTTCTGTTTTCACAACCTTGTAAATCTTTTTGTTCTAATGAGAAACTAAGTTAAGAGTTGGTGATGAAAACAAGTTCCTTTTACATTTCATGTTAATTTAAGTTCATTGTTTAAGTTTGGTTTAAGTTTCAGCAAAGGTTTTCAAGATTCAAAGTTTCTGTTTCTTTTTCAAGGCTTTTCTTATATCTTAAATTTCATTCAAAACCTGATAACATGGTGATTAAGTGTGTTGGTGTGATGGTATTTGAGCTTGTGTATGTCCATAACACCATGGCTTGTTCTGGTGTAGTGGGTACCCAAGTTTAAAATAGCCATTGGTTTGGTCATTTCCTTTTTCTTTAGTTTATCAGAATCTTACCCATAAGCTAAGGTTTCCTTCTAGCTTAATCTATAAGCTAGGGGAAAGCTCTTAAGCTTTTACACAAGCTTTGTTCCCTTTTCTCTTAGCAGATTCAAAGAGGAACCAATTTTATTCATTGTTATTAAGCAATCCTTCATAATCATCTTGCCAAAAGTCTGCACAAGCCCGGGCTTGTTTGGAGGTGGTTTTTCAACCACTAAGGGTCCTGGATGTAGGACCCTTAAGGTAGCTCCTTGTCTCTTATTTCAATTTTTAGATTTCTGAAAGTTTATGTGCTTTATGTGATTTGTATGAAAGTTGGTTGTATGATTGATAAAAGCTGTTGAATATTACTTGTTTAAGGTTTTTATGCATGCTAGTTTGTATTAAAATCAGTTTGGAAGGATTTGAAATTGATTTGCTTTGTTAAATTTGGTTTCTGAATTTTAAAGGGGTGTTTGGGTTTGCATGTTAACTGCACTCTTTGTTTTTTTTGTGTGTTAAATTCAGTCTAAACTTGCTCACTAGGTTGCTTTTAGATAGTAAGTACATTTGGTTTTCAGTTTGGACAAGTTTAAGACCATATGCATGCTTAAAACTTTGAAAAAATGGTAAAAATCAGCTAACTGCTTTGTTTGCATGATTTTGTGAGAATTTGTGCTTGATTTCTTGCAAGTTGTTAGATATTAAGTTGTTTAAGGATTGTGATTCAGTTACATGCTATTTGCTTGATTTGTGTGCTCTATTTGAAGATTTGAAACTCACTTATGTGCCATTTGAACCAGCAAGCATCTTAGTCCTATACAAAGCTATATCAGCAACTTTCATTTGATATTTTGTGCTTGATTTTTGTGCTGCTTTATTGTTTGTGAGTTTGATCTGACTCCTTATACTCCAAAGAGTATAAGGGTGCCATTGTCCACCAAAAACAACACCAATATCAAAGATTCAAGCTCCTCTTGGGTCTGTTTTCACTTGTGAAGATATCAAATGAACACACCCTTGTGTTCATCAGAAAGTTGAGTAAAACTCGGCACGTTTTGGTTTCAATATGGCTTAATCTTTGTTTAATTTGGATTTTGTTTGTGTTTTAGTGAGTAACAAGGTCAATGTTTGTGTATTTAAAAGTAAAAAAAAAAAAAACTTTGTAAAAAGCTCACCTTGCCTGGGCTCGAACACGCGACCTTGCTTTCCAAGGACTAACGTGTTAACCAGTGATCCAGATGGCTTTTTACGTTTAGTCTTCATTTCATTACTTATTTAAATGGTGTTTGTTTTTTAGCTTATTAAACCATCAGCTTTTAAATAAGCTGTTTCAAGCTTATTTCTTTAAGCATTTTCCTGTTTAGCATTTTTACTAGGATTTTATTAGGTTGTTTGACTTTTCTGAGCAAAAAGTATAATTTTCCCATTATTTATTAATTTATTAGGATTATTTTAAGTTTTAATTTTAAAAATTCATTAAAAAAATAGATAAAAGTAATTTAAAAATCTGGAAAAATAGTTTTTAGGTGTTTAATCATATTTTTGAGGTTTACAGCTAATTAGGTTTTCAATTTAGCTTATTTTTAATTTCATAGGATTTTAGGGTTTTTAAGCAACTTTAAAATTTAATATAAAATTATTAAATAGGTTTCTAAAAATATGGATTGCATTTTTGTTTTAGTTACATTATTTAGGATTTTTGGTAATTTTTTAGAATTTATTTACAAACTTTTTATTTTTTGAATATTTTAATATTATTTTATTATTAAAAATTGAAGTTTTATTTTTTTTAGTTTTTACATTTTTCCTAGGTTAAGGACACTTAATTAGGAGTTTTGTCACTTTCCAAATATTTTTTAGACTTTTCAATTAATTTCTAAATTAATTTAAGATTTAATAGATTTAAATAGTTTTTAAGTGTTTAAAAATAGTTTAATTTGGTTTTAAAATTTTTAAAAATAGTTTTTAGCTTAATTAGGACATTTTTGAGGTTTAAAAACTATTAGATCTTGTTTAAGGCTTTTTAATAATTAAAAGTGATTTTTAGGGCTTTAATTAGCATTAAAAAGTCATTATCTAATTAATTAAAAGGTTTTAGCAAGTTTGGATTTTTTGTAAACTCTTAGAATATTATTGGGGATTTTTAGTAATTTTTAGGAATTTTTAGGTTAAAATTTTAATTTGGCACTATTTACGATTTTACGTGTTCGTCTTTTTCGTCGTAATTTAATTCGTTTTCGTAACCGTCTTTCTCTCTTAATCCCATTTTTTTCTCAATCATATAATCACAAACATTAATCAACTCTTAACACAACGCACTAGCCTCCACGAGAACGAACTCATTTAGGGTCATTCACACACGGTTTTCCTAAATCGTCGTGCACGCTTGCCCTACTTTGTGCATCCTTTTCCTAAAGGTGTACAAAACTCCTACAATCAATAGATTTGATAAACATGGGTAAAAGATGGAAAAACCACATGTAAAAATGGTTAAATCATGGCTAAATTAGGAGGCTGTATAAAACAGTGAATACTCTTATGATAAACTGATAAAATGGATTGGATAAATTAATATACAGTAAGCTATGAGTCTTGTACACATGTGAGAGTTGGCCATACAATGGAATCATAAAAATTAGTGAGATATGATCAAAACAAGTTTAGAGTGCAAATCTGCCTATACTGTTTTGGACGAATTTATTTAAATATTTAGAGGTTGATTCATCAGTAGCTAAGGAATAAAATGAAGCACATATCATGTAGTTTCTGTGATAAAACTTTGGGGTTCTATCTCCATGTAGAACTCTAGATATGATCATTTTAGTAAACTAGATTTTTAGGACTTATTTTGTGAAATTAAAGTTTAATATTATTATATAAGCATTCAAATAAATATAGTATAAAATGTGAAATAAAACCCACTAACTTATAAATTTCATTTATATAAAAATGAATAAGGATAAATAAATGGACATTATATAAAAATGGTAGTTTGGTAAGTTTTATAAGTTATAAAAACTATATACTAAGTTTTACGTCTTTTCGGCTAAAATCGAAAGATTAACGTTTTTGTTAAATAAAACTTAAACGGTTGGACCCGTCTAATGTAAACTTTTATAAACTCACATACTGATATATAAACATATATAACAAGTGAAACCCGATAAAACCCGAGCATTACAACATATAGACATTAACGGGCCAAACTAGCCTTATTGGACTATAAACCCGACTAGTTAGTAAAACACTTATAAATTTACTTATTGGGCTTAACCCACTTGGGCCTAAAATGAAAAGTATAATACTGATAATAAAAGTGTAAAATGGACTAATATAAAGTATTGGGCTTATAATAGGCTTATTGGGCCTAAAACATGTAAATAAGTAAAACTAGTAAACTAGTATAAAAAGTTATCAACACATAACACTAAAATGAGTAAATGAGAATAAGTAAACCCACTTGATCATCATATATATAAAATCATCATATGTATACATAATTGTTATTTTTATAAAGTCATTGGACAAGAGTCTAAGACGAGTATTATTTGTCTAAGTTTTCGTGATTGAAGCACGTACTGTACATCCGAATTGCTGATAACCCGTTTTCCCACATCAACGTGAGTTCATAGCCTCACACTCTTTTAAATGTTTTTAAGAAATGTTTAATAAACCAGCGAGGGAGATAAAATGTTAGTTTTTAAAAAATAGGACACTAGTTGTCCAATTGTCTATTTATTGATTTGGCCCCGAATGATTGTATGACCCGATGAATGATTAAATGACCCGATAGATGAAACGAAATGGATTATTAAAGTTAGGTTATGTCACTAAAAGTCACATTAGCATGAATTGTGAACTACCGGGATTTGGTAGACGCTTAAGCATATAATAGTACTATTTGGGGGCGATCACCCTAGTTCGCGCCTTGACGGTTGATCCCCGTCGTGCCACATTGATTGGTAAGCGAATTTATGTATGAGAAGATTTACACAAGCGTGATTATTGTGACGACACGCTAATTTAGATGGGCAAATGAGTTTTGGGCTAGCTACCCGTTGTTTGTTGTAGTAAGGTAACAATGTCATACGGCTTATAATAATCTAAAAATAACGAAAATACTGCTTTATGCATTGAATTACGATATATTGCCTGACTAGCAATACAGGGTCTTATCATTGATATTATGTTCGTGTTTTGGTTTTATATAACCATATTCATATAACGGTTTTTATTTAATCTATACAACGTTATAAAACGTATTGTATGATGTTTTTAACAACAATGGTTCGTATAATGATTTTGAAGGCAAAAGCCTATATTATTATTTTGATAAGGATTTGTATAAAATGACTTTGGCTATTTTATGGCCTATTACAATGATTTGTACAAAATGATTTTCGGTAATAATTTTACACCGATGTTATATTGATGGATTTAAATAAACTCTATGAATTCACTCGGCGTTCTCGCTGAACTTTTATTTTAACATGTTTTATCTCAGGTACTTGAACGTAATTCTTGGGAAGACAACAAGAATTCATGGCCCGCACTTAAATAATAATTTCCATTCAAATGCTTTGTAAAACTTGTATGAAATACAATGACTTGGGACCTATGTAAATTTTGATATTTATGAATGGAAATGCTTTATTATTAAACGACGCGATTTTTAAGTGTTGTCTATGATGTGAGTAATGTGCTATCCCGTAACACCAATGAGTCTTCCGCTGTATTGAATTGTATAAATTTGGGGGTGTTATAGTTTGGCACCAGAGCTTTCGTTATAGAGAACGAAAGATTTTTAAAACTAAGGTTTTGAATAAAACATTTCAAAATCTTTTAACTATAAACATTTTTCTCAAAATGTCTAAAAATATTTTGACTATAACGGTGCCGAAGAATTCCCGAGTTACCGACAAGGCCAGACTGAGAAGTGTTATTTTAATATATATATAACTTGGATTATATATATATGATGTAATTTGATTACATGATTGTTTGATGATTATTTCTATTTATACGAGGTATTTATACGACGTAGATTGTCACAAGGATCCCTAAATCCCCTAGTAAATTAATCTAAGTTATTCCTGTAGGAAATCTAGCTATTCTAGATCTAAACCAAGTTGTGGATATTTATGATCCCAACAAAATGGTTGATATTCGTAGAAATGTAGATATTAGTTGATTGTGATATTGAAGAAGAATTGGCGAGATTAAAACTGATATCGATGTCATGACGATCTTTCCTTATAGAGTGGAGTTTGACAAAACGTTACCACCTGGAATAGTGTCATCTGATTCGTTGTCACCCAATTCTTAAATTGAAATCGAAAGGGTGAATGTCGCACTTGAGGCTGTCATTGGAACCATTACCCAAAAGCCTCATGCCACTAGTACCTTTCCGAGAAGTCTAATTGAATGATCGAGTCATTTCATACTAGTGACTCATTTGATAACTATTGATGAAGGAGATATAGGATTGGAAATTAAGTGTTGATCATATTGAGATTTTATTGCCCTATTAAGGTCTAAAAATAAGGTTGAAAGTATTAGAGAATGAGGTAGGATATCGCATTGAGTATAAGTTGGCTGAAACTTGAATAAAGTAAAATTTAACCCGTATGGAATATGAGATTGTTAAAAGGAAGTCTTTAAGTTCTGTGATTGAATTATAAGGTTCTAATTGATTGTTGATTTGTGTTAAGGGTTGTTCCTAGGCCATTGTCCAATAATGAGGATGCCTAGTGTCCAAGAAATAAATTGAAGAAATCTTATTCTGAATTGGGACCGATGGATCTTCCAGGACATGTGGAACACCTAATGACTCTTGTAGATTAGTATTCATTGTGGTATCTTTTAAAAATCCCTAACTTAACTTAGATATCAGTTGGTAGGATGAGTTCTTGGAATTGTATGACATAGTGACACGTAATGTGTTACGATACAATTTTGACTTGTTTGTGATTAACGAAAAGACTACCTTTGATTGCTAAATCCTACATGTATCGATGTTATCTATCTTTTATTGCTTCATCCTAATGTTAGCATTAGTGATGCAACCATAGCACAAGTACTCATCTCGGTTTGAGTTACGTTGTGGATTATTCTTTTCGAGTGCCATCGAGATCATGAACCTCATGATTAAGTGGCTAAGCTCATTTCCTAGCATATTGTAGTTAGTTCTTGGTGAACAAGCTTTCATCACTCCTTTGCAGATCAGTCATTGTTTTTATAAGATAAAACAGTATCCATTGAGAAAAATTGAATTTTCATTACTATAAGGATTATTCAAAGTGAGATTTATAAGTGATTGTTATCGAAATGAAGTTGATTATGAAATACCTTGGAAAACTTAATTGTTTTCATAACAAAGAAAATCCTTGTAAATTTATTCTTGATTCTTATTTAAGAATTAAGCATGAATATATATTTTAAACATGATGATAAAATTTTGACGAACTGAGTATTGCATCATTAATCTTGAAATTGTATATAATTGCGCGCCTACATACAATTTGGAATGGACCATGCAAGGCTGATTAGTAGTCACCATAAAACTAATGAATAAACACTACATTTTCTTTGAAGATTGTGAAAGATTAAATTTTATGAGATCTGCAAGAAGTGAAAAATAGGGACATAGTGTTAGGGACACCTACATATGTGCCTATAGCATCTATTCTTTTGAGTCGAATTTACTCATTTGTGGAAATTGTCTTATATGACAATTGACAATTCTTTCTTGTCCAATTCTCCCGTAGTGAGATTCTTAGGAAAAGTATCTGATTACCGAGTGTTGATACCCGACTGGATGTGTCGACGTTCCTATCATTTCTTTTGATTTGATTTCATTTGAATGACCTGGGTAACGATCCGAGGAGCTTTCGAATGCGTACTCAAATTATGAAAACATGGGATATATTCATATTCATTAAATGTTTTCATTTGTATCTGATTTGAAATTCTCTCGCATAGATTATGCGTTGACCTTACTCTTTTAATGGTAGTTGTGTCTCCATATATCCTTGAATTTATGAAGGATTATGAGTTATTATTAGTCTTTTGAGAAGTTCACATCTTATCAACGGTGATGAAACTAGAAAGTTGATAGTGCCAGTAGAATGAATTGATTGATTATGACATGACGACATTGTCTTAATTGATGGGAACTCGATTAGAATTCCCCTAAATGATAAGATGTTGATTATCAAAAGTGATCTAAATAATTCTTGATGGATGACCATATCCTGCATTTAGACTTGAAATTATACCGTGAATCGTTGTGAATTAGTCATAGATATTATAATCTAGAAAGAACTTAAAATAAATGTATTAAAAGATGTTTATGTTATCTGAAACTTTAGGAGGTATTTGCTGAGTAATTACCTAGACTTTCGCCATTAAGGCAAGTTGAATTTGGTATTGATTATATTCCCGGTGCTGCACCTGTGGCATGTGCACTGTACGTCAGCACCATCTGAATTAAAAGAATTACCGTACAACTGAGAGAGTTGCCGGAGAAAGCTTTTATTCTACCAAGCTCGTCATCATGAAGAGCTATGGTGTTATTATTCCTTTTTTTTATTGATTACCGTGAACTAGGTAAATTGACGATTAAAAATCTATATCCACTACCCAAGATGATAGATTTGTTCGATCATTTACAATGTTCTAGCGTATGTTCTAATGATTTGATCCACGGCATGGTTATCATCAACTTCGCGTCCGCGAAAAAGATTATCTATTCCAATCACTATATCCAGAACTTGTAATGAACATTATGAGTTTCACGTGATGACGTTTGGATTGACTAATACACATGTAGCATTCATAAATTGGGTGAATCACGTGTGTAGGCTATAAATTGATAAATTCATGCTTGCGATCATTAAGGACCATCTGTTTGTTTATAAGAAAAAGAATGAGTTAATAATTAGTTATAGACTTCCCTAAATTGGCCGAACAATGAAAACTTGTACCTTGAGTATTTAACATGTGATTAAAGACTTAATCCTTTACATTATTTGACCGTGTGATTAATAGAAAAATGGAATATATTGACTCTTCAAAAATTAGAACCATTAAGGCTTTGGGTTTTACCAAAAAGAAAATGGAAATATGTTTTAACAAAGGATTTTTAAGAGATTATTCTCTTATACACAAATCATTTAACTAAACTCTTGTTTAGGGGTAAATGTTTATGATACATCAAGACAACCTAAGAGGGATTGAGGAAACCGTTAAACCATGACTTAAAATTTGAAACGACAATTTTTGCTTTTTAACTAAGAAAAATTTTACCAAAGAATAAACGAAGGTTTTTCGAACATTTACGGATCTTACTAATTATTTCCGATAAATAAACAAAAATTGTGTTAATTAAATTCAATTTTATTTTGAACATTTTTATATAATTGGACAAACTGAGAAAATTTAAAAACTTTTTGCGTTTACGTTTCATAAAATTAAATATTTATTATTTAATTACTTGTAGTAATTATCGACGTTTTAAATGTCGGATTGAGCAAAACTGAAAAAAAAATTTGATAGTTGAGACGAAAGTAAAACATGGAAAATATAAAGAAAGAATTTCTGAGTAAATTGTGGACATGATAATTATTTCATCAGGAAAGATGAATATAGATACTGACATATTATATAAAAAGGATAAAGAATCAATTAGAATGTGTTCCTAATAATGACTGTGCGAAATAAATTGCCGAACAATATAAAAATAAACGATGTTTGTAAAAGGGATAATATGGATAATAAAAGAGTTTCACGGCTAATGTGAACCATTAGAGTTGAGAAGCCAATGGCGTTAAATGATTTAAAAGCCACTTGTGGTTGCCTAAATATGGAGGTTTGTGAGATGTAGTCATGTTGGAATCTCGTAAGTATAAGTATTCTATTCCTGTCATTTCTGATTTAATATATCATTATCAAAAGAAGTTGTACTAATGGAAAATTATGAAGGCAGACATCGCCTCATACATTAGTAAACGTCTAACTATTGCAAAGGTCATCATCTGAATTTGATTCGATTTGGGTCATCGTCGACAGACTGACCAAATCTGCTAATATCATTCCTATTAATGATAGATTCTCGATGAAGTAATTGACCCTTTTGTATTTAAAGGAGTTGTGAAAACATAGTGTGCCGTATCGATCATCTCTATCAAGATCCTCGCTTCGCATCGAATTTCTAGAGATTTGCTCAGAAGTCACTGGGAACGAACCTTGATGAGAGTACTGTTTACCATCCCAATCGAAGGGACGAGGTAAAGTAACGATACAAAATGCTAGAAGCGTTGTTTTATGCTTGAATGATTGACCTTTGGTAATAAACCGTATAATCGCTTTTTCTTTGGAGATATTATCATTGATAATTATCGTGTCAGGATCGAGATCAAATCTTGTTAGGATCTACATTAGAGCATCTGTAAGAAGGAGTTGGGATAAAGACACCCGACATACACCCATTGTGAATTGGACATGTCTTTTAGGTTTAAGGTTTCCTATGATGGCAAACCTAACCTTGCAAAATACCCAACCCGTGAAACCTGAAATGATTGTTGAAATTAGGATCTGATTATTGACTGCCGGTAGTGGGCAGGAGGTTATGTGAATATGAAATGTAGATCTTGAAGTGCCATATGGGTAGCGAAGTTATGCCAAAAATTTTAACCATGGAAAAATGAATTGATGATCTGATAGATCATGGGATATAAGTCCCCGTTGTATGGGACCAATGAGATGATGTAAAAGATTGGTTTGAAGGGTATATAAGCTGGATCTTCCCTAGGACTTCAAGAGCTGCGTAAATTATGTTTCGTATATCGAACTTGATAAAATGTCTATCAAGTGAGAATCTGATCACTTCTTGATAAAGTTTAGATCAACGAAAAGTTGCATTCATCAAAAACCCGTGAACATCATGGGTAGAGAAAGTGATGTAGCGGAAACAAAGATAGATAATTGAATCTGTTGATTCACAAAGAATACCAGAAACAACTCTTCCAACAATCGTTGATTCAAACGAATACCCGATTATTAGGGTGAAAATTGAACAATAAACCCTAACCTGGATTCAAGTCAATTAACAAAAGACTACAAGTCTAAGTTTTCTATTCATATCTCAATACAAAAAGTCCTAATTATATAGGAAAACTAAACTTGGGGAAAAAGATAACAATATTTTCCCAAAAACATAAAATAAGAAAACTAAATAAAAGATACCACAAATATGAAAACTAAATAAAAGATACCACAGATAAACTAAATAATTAGTTTATTTTTATGATCCTCCATCATTCTCCCTCACTTCAAAAAACTCGTCCTCGAGTTTGTCTCACTCGTACCTTGTACTCGTAGCATCCAAATTTGTATCCCTTGCATCAAATTCCCTTTATTTATAATTAATCGACCTCGAACCTTGATCGTCTTAAAAGCAAACTTATCAACCATGGGTGCAGCTTCTTGATATATATTTTTTTCAATCATGATACTCACATCCACCCATTTACCTTTTTGCAACCAAATTAACTCATGAGGTTTTAAAACAGCGGGTTTTGAATAATCAACACTAAGATCATTAGCCACAACTACAACATATTCGATGTTCTCTTCTCTGCCATCAAATCTTCTTTCCCTAAAATATCCTTCTTCCTCCTCAATGACATCTTCAAGATCAGTATCATAAACTGCCATTGACTCTTCTTCGTCACCCAACATAACATTTGAAGATGGCACATCATTTTCTTCTTCTTGACAATTCTGATAATTGTCAACAAAAGGATACTCCTCTTCCTCTGGTTCTTCATCATAAACCGGGGCTGTTTCATAATCACCACAAGCGACATTATCATCGTCATCTTCGGGATCGGCAAATGGGTTTTCTAACTCACCATGTTCAATACCCCGACAGTTACGATCACCACTCCGGTTCATCAATTGTCTCATCCGGTTAGTCAATTTATCAAAGAATAGATCCATTCGCTCCTCCATCTTTGCCATAATACGATGCTCCAATTCTTGTTCATACACATCATGAACATTCCTACTTCTTCTTGAAGACATCTTAAACAGGAACTTTGGCTCTTGATACCAACTGATGTAGCGAAAAAAAACAACTTCGGCTCTGATACCAACTGATGTAGCGGAAACAAAGATAGATAACTGAATCTATTGATTCACAAAGAATACCAGAAACAACTCTTCCAACAATCGTTGATTCAAACGAATACCCGATTATTAGGGTAAAAATTGAACAATAAACCCTAACCTGGATTCAAGTCAATTAACAAAAACTACAAGTCTGTGTTTTTTATTCATATCTCAATACAAAAGCCCTAATTATATAGGAAAACTAAACTTGGGGAAAAAGATAACAATATTTTCCCAAAAACATAAAATAAGAAAACTAAATAAAAGATACCACAAATATGAAAACTAAAAAAAGATACCACAAATAAACTAAATAATCAGTTTATTTTTATGATCCTCCATCAGAAAGTAAGTCAACATTAAGCCTGATCTTATTCCTGTAGTTATGTTTGATGAAACTCGCGTATTGTAATGAATTACACTTGTGAGAAAAGACCGAATGTGTAGGAAATACCCACATGGCTTTAACTCTATAAGAAGCGAGTAGTAAGATAAGATGATCTTTGAGGACAAAGATCCTGTTTAGGGGTAAATGCTGTGACAATCCTTCAAATTATGGTTTATATTTTATTCTCAAATGTTATTTAAAAACATTATTTTAATGTTATATTATGAACTCACTTATTTTTGGGAAGAAATATGGGTTTCATCTTGAAGTAGCATCGACTACGTCTAAACCGGAGGATTCTACGTTACGTGCTTACGTTTACATACACCGTTTTTGGTGACAGTCCGACATTTCAGAAAATAAATTTGTCCGTGAATATTATTTTAAGATTTTAAATTTGTGTTGGTTCATAAACTCGCAAATTTACGAGAAGAGATTAGGACTTAGGATTATAATTTAACGTCCTTTATGACTAAACCGGAAACCTTAGGATTACGTATTTACGTTTTTGAACTCCGTTTTGATGAGACAGTTTTTATTAGATTTGTTTTGTGTCGTTGATTCATAATTTATAAAAACGTTTTTCGTAAGACGATCTGAGGGCACGCAAATCAAGGAAACTAGAATCGAGGACTACCCGTAAATAATTGGGGATGAGACAAAACAAGTTTTGCCCCACCCCCACACATGGGACGGCAAATCTTGACCAACACACCAAGATGTGTCCATTTTATAAACTAAACCAAGGACACTTGTCCATTCAAGCTTAATAAGAAAGCTAAACATAATAAAACCATCTAACCAGAACCACTTCTCTCATTCTCACACATGCAAACCACACAAAAAGTCTCTCCACCCTCCTCTTTGTGCCGTCCAACTCCACCATAAACACCATTTGATCAAAAGTTCTAGCCATAAACTTCAACTATACTTCACATATGTTGAAGCCAAATTGAAGTTATCAAGATTGGTGCAAGTTTTAACATATAAAAAGAATTTTCAAGTCAAGTAAGGGCTGATTTCTACAAGAATTTTACAAGTATTGGTAGCCATGAAGATTAGTCGTGATCTACTACAAGTTCTTCCATCAAAATCCATGTCTTAATCACAACCTATACATCTTGGTGGTATAAAGATTGTTCTTCCCATCCTCTTGTTATTTTGATTATGTAATCATGTATTTTCTTTCTTAATGTATATGTATATGATGAATATATGATGATAAAAATATTGTGTGGGGATTTGGTGTTGATAGATTTGATAAACATGGGTAAAAAGATGGAAAAACCACATGTAAAAATGGTTAAATCATGGCTAAATTAGGAGGCTGTATAAAACAGTGAATACTCTTATGATAAACTGATAAAATGGCTTGGATAAATTAATATACAGTATTCTATGAGTCTTGTACACATGTGAGAGTTGGTCATACAATGAAATCATAAAAATGAGTGAGATATGATCAAAACAAGTTTAGAGTGTAAATCTGCCTATACTGTTATGGACGAATTTATTAAAATATTTACAGGTTGATTCATCAGTAGCTATAAAGGAATAAAATGAAGCATATATCATTTAGTTTCTGTGATAAAAATTTGGGGTTCTATCTCCATGTAGAACTCTAGATATGATCATTTTAGTAAACTAGATTTTTAGGACTGATCTTGTGAAATTAAAGTTTAATATTATTATATAAGCACTCAAATAAATATATTATAGAATGTGAATTAAAACCCACTAACTTATATATTTTATTTATATAAAAATGCATAAGGATAAATAAATGGACATTATATAAAAATGGTAGTTTGGTAAGTTTTATAAGTTATAAAAACTATATACTAAGTTTTACGTCTTTTCGGCTAAAACCGAAAGATTAACGTTTTTGTTAAATAAAACTTAGACGGTTGGACCCGTCTAATGTAAACTTTTATTAACTCACATACTGATATATAAACATATATAACAAGTAAAAACCGATAAAACACGAGCTTTACAACATATACACATTAACAGGCCAAAGTAGCCTTATTGGACTATAAACCCGACTAGTTAGTAAAACACTTATAAATTTACTTATTGGGCTTAACCCACTTGGGCCCAAAATGAAAAGTATAATACTGATAATAAAAGTGTAAAATGGACTAATATAAAGTATTGGGCCTAAAACATGTAAATAAGTAAAACTAGTAAACTAGTATAAAAAGTTATCAACACATAACACTAAAATGAGTAAATGAGAATATGTAAACCCACTTGATCATCATATATATAAAATCATCATATGTATACATAATTGTTATTTTTATAAAGTCATTGGACAAGAGTCTAAGACGAGTATTATTTTTCTAGGTTTCCGTGATTGAAGCACGTACCGTACATCCGAATTGCCGATAACCCGCTTTCCCACATCAACGTGAGTTCATAGCCTCGCACTCTTTTAAATGTTTTTATGAAATGTTTTATAAACCCGCGAGGGAGATATCATGTTAGTTTTTATAAAACAGGACACTAGTTGTCCGATTGTCTGTTTATTGATTTGGACCCGAATGATTGTATGACCCGATGAATGATTAAATGACCCGATAGATGAAACGAAATAGATTATTAAAGTTAGGTTATGTCACTAAAAGTCCCATTAGCATGAATTGTGAACTACCGGGATTTGGTAGACGCTTATGCATATAATAGTACTATTTGGGGATGATCACCCCAGTTCGCGCCTTGACGGTTGATCCCCGTGGTGCCACATTGATTGGTAAGCGAATTTATGTATGAGAAGATTTACACAAGCGTGATTATTGTGACGACACGCTAATTTAGATGGGAAAATGAGTTTCGGGATAGCTACCCGTTGTTTGTTGTAGTAAGGTAACAATGTCATGCGGCTTATAATAATCCAAAAATAACGAAAATACTGCTTTATGCATTGAATTACGATATATTTCCTGACTAGCAATACAGGGTCTTATCATTGATATTATGTTCGTATTTTGGTTTTATATAACCATATTCATATAATGGTTTTTATTTAATCTATACAATGTTATAAAACGTATTGTATGATGTTCTTAACGACAATGGTTAGTATAATGATTTTGAAGGCGAAAGCCTATATTATGATTTTGATAAGGATTTGTATACAATGACTTTGGCTATTTTATGGCCTATTACAATGATTTGTACAAAATGATATTTGGTAATAATAATAGCGATGTTATATTGATGGATTTAAATAAACTCTATGAATTCACTCAGCGTTCTCGCTGACCTTTTATTTTAACATGTTTTATCTCAGGTACTTGAAGGTAATTCTCGGTAAGACAACAAGAATTCATGGCCCGCACTTAAATAATAATTTCCATTCAAATGCTTTGTAAAACTTGTATGAACTACAATGACTTGGGACCTATGTAAATTTTGAAATTTATGAATGGAAATGCTTTATTATTAAACGACGCGATTTTTAAGCGTTGTCTATGATGTGAGTAATGTGATATCCCGTAACACCAACGAGTCTTCCGCTGTATTGAATTGTATAAATTTGGGGGTGTTACAATTTTAATCTTAATCTTAAGATTTTTCTTTGTGGTGGAGGTTTTGGATGATTTTGAGCTTCTTGTAGAAACCATGGTTGAAATGAAGGGTTTAAGGTTTAAGGAAGAATGGTTTGATGTGTGAAGAACATGGCTAACAAGGTGGGTTTAAAAGGGTGAAGGTATGATCCAAACTAGTAATGGGTTAAAAACATTTTATGTGAACAATGAATTTAGCTAACCTAGTTTAGGAAATGTACAGGTTTTTGCAAAGAATCAAGCAAGGTTTACACAGATTAAGGAAAATAGTGTAAAGCAAAGATTTTGTCGGACACAGTAGCCGGCGGTTCCTTATCTAGGAGCGGCGGTTCCTTATCAATAAGGTACCGCGGGTCTATAAGGAACCGCGACCAATGGTGTTCAAAAATGGTATTTCCTCAAATTTTGGTTAGCCCAGATTTTTACCAAAGGATTTTCAAGCCAAAGTTAACTACTGACCAAATTATAGGAAGCTAACTAACACATAGGATGTACAAAGCTATGCAAATCACAATGGCAAACATTTAGGATAAATAACAAATAATCCAAACAAGTAGAATATAGTTAATACACATCCAAGATAAAAATAAGAGAAAGCAAATGTTCAACATCACATTACATGTTTACCAACATGTATACTTTGAAACAACTCAAAGTCTTCATCTTCTCTTCTTTCCCAATCCCTTGATCATGTTTCCTAAGTACTTGATTCCCTTTCTTGACTCAATCCGGTGTTCATGCAAATCACCTTGGGTTCGAAGGTTTTGACGGTAAAGTTCCTCTAAATTGAGATTATTAGGAACTTCACTAGTGGAATGATGGGGAGGGGAAGCAATGTCATCTAAATCATCCACGAATGAGTTTGTGGAGTTGTGAGAAGTACTCGAAGAATAAATGGGAGCACTTGTGCCAATGCCATCACCATCACTTTTTGGCATGTCCATGTCCTCATCATTGGACTCTTGTTGGTCGGATTTACGATCACATCTTGTCTTTCTCTTATATACCTCTTGAATAGGTAGCATGACCCGTTTGACCGGTTGAAACTGAGAAAGATCAAGATTTGGAAAATCACGGCCAGCCCTTTTAAAAAGGCGAGTGAGAAGCATTGTGTAAGGGAGGTTTGTGTTAGGCTTATGAATAGCATAATTGATCTGTTGAGCGATAAAATATGCCAAATTGTAATTGGTGTTGGTAAAGATGCAATATAACATATGCTTTAAACACGCCGGAACATGATCCTGGTTTCCACCAAGACAAAACACATTTTCCCTAAGGATATTCGTCCATTGGACCATATTATCATTAAGGTAGCGTAAGAGAACCTCATGACGTTTCACCGAACGTACCTTAGTATGAAGCCTTCTCTTAACGGGTCGATTACGCTTTTTGGAGACAATGTCAACAATGGAGTCAAGATCAATTTCCTCATGATCATTTGGAGGACAATTGTAGGATTCAAGGAGAGCACTAAGCTTCCATTTATCCGTGAAGCGACAAGTGCCTACAAATGGGACATCAAGAATTTGACCAAAAACTTCGAGAGAGTATTGAATGATTTGATCTTTCAAGATGAACCTAACAAATATTCCATCGTTGTTTTCAATGACGGAGTATGTGCTAAAGAACTCCAATAGGAATCGAGGATAGATTTCTTCCTTAATGTTCAACAAACAATCAAATCCAATGTTTTCAAACATGGACTTGATGTAGACATAATCCTTGATATCCTTTTGGACAACTCTACCCTCATGAAAGCAACGGGATTGAATGGAGGAAAAAGTATGGGCAAGGTGAGTTGAGTGACAAAAGTCAGAAAGGTTTGGAATATATTGTTTGGTGAGTTGATGATCCTTTTGGTATTGTGAAGGCATGATTAGTACCTAAATAAACATAACAAAATATTTTTCCAATCACTCATATGAAAAATAAACTCAGAACTAAAAAATATGAGAATATGTTATATCAATTTCTTGACAAACAAAGGATTAAATCCATAACCTTCTCATGTTCACAATGTGTCTATTCCATTATTAACCAAGAACATATGACCTATGTTGGATCAACAATGGACTAGAACATTGTTTTTTTTAAACAACGTTTTTAGGTAAGCATTAACAATGCAACTACCTATTTGTTCATGGGTTCATCTCAATTCCATCTATTAACCAAAATCATTTAGCCAAAATTCGATTTGTTCTACAAGTGGGTTTTAGTGAAATCTTAATGAATATGAACCTAAGGAATCATAGTAAAATAACCATGTCAACCAATATTCCTATTAAGGTTCTAATTCAATTTCAATTTTAAAAATCCCCAATTATGAAAGGATGAACCCTAGAACAAAATAGATGAAATTGAAAGAAAATACTTACAATTAATTGATGTTTGATGAAGGATGAGTGAAACCCACAACTTGAAATCAATTAATTTGAGTGATTGAAGGTTTTGAAGCTTCAACAATGGTGGAAAAGGTGAAACCCGTCGGCTGTGAGTTTTTGGGAGAGAGAGGGTTTGGTTTGAAAAAGGTTATTTTAATAAAACTGGTGCTCTGACAAAGTTTACTGCCCGCGGTACCTTATCTATAAGGAACCGCGGGTTTGAGCCACCAGAGATAAAGAACCGCCTACAGAGGCTGGTTTTTATCAATGAAACACGCCAAAATTTTTAAAACCAAATTTTCTAAAATACTTAAAATATATCTTAAACCTTTTAGAATATCATTTGGATCATCATAACACTAAGCAGTATGCCTTAATGAAGGATTACGAGTTGAATCGAGATCGAAAAGAACCGAAACGGACAAACGACTACTCGTAGCAAAAAGGCAAAGTGGAGAGAAGTCAAGGGAAGTGAATCAAGACTAAGATCAATGCTCAAGGGATTAATGAAAATCTTCAAATCATGGAGACGAAGAGCTTGTGTCATATATAGTGGTTTAAGACGTGCCTTTCTGGCGAAACGTTAAACGGCTTTGGTAATGAATAAACACAGAGCAATTATTCATGTATAGACTAAGATCACTTTCAATAATAGTCTTAGTCTAAACCAAAATATGAGCAAGGTATTAATTCACTTTCTCTCCCACAAAGGGCCTACTAACCGTATGGGTGCAAACCATGGAAATCATGCTTGATACTTTAAGCTACTACTAACTCACTCTACATCACCATAGTGAGTCAAGTATCCAAGCAATGAAGGTTTAAGAGGATAAAAGAAAAGAATCACAAACCACAAACAAATGTCAAGGCAAGGATGCCAAGAACATGCACATAGTCAAGTAATGATCAAAAGAATGATCAAAGGGCGTGTGGAAGAACGAAAGCGTACCTTAGCCACAAAGAGCAATCCATCAAGGAATCAATGCAATGCCCAACAATGACTATGATGAGTACTAAGTCTTCAAGGACTAGTATCATTCCCAATCATCTTGGTATCATCATTCAAGGATGTTGAAGATCAATGAAGATGAGTCTTCTACAAGTGCAAGTAACTCAATCCACAACCAATTAAGTGATTGATCTTCATGAGTACCTACACAAAGCAAGATGCAAACTAGTAGATACATTTCAAGAGTAGATCTAAAATGCATAAAGACTACTAATCTAAGAGGGATGTAATATTACCAATTAAAAGACCTATTTTCCTAGAAAAAAATAGTTTTGACCAAAGAGAAACTTTAGTACAACTTGACCTTCTAATTTGAGGAGACAATGGATCGATCAAAGTTTTAAGTACAATATAATTTAAAGATCTTGAGTGACCATCGCTCTGATACCAATTGTAGAAACTAGAAGGGGGGAGGGGGTTGAATAGTTTCTCTTCAGTTAGTTACCTAATTTAAATTACTTTAAATTAAGTGTGTATCAAAACTATCTTTTACTTAAAGCTAAGTTGCATAATGATTAGGTTCAATTCAAATGCATTAGAAATGGTAATAGGTAAGTATAATGATAATGACATAAGTAAAGAGTAAGGTAAGAGACAACCTAGTGACAAGACACCAAGATTTATAGTGGTTCGACAACGAGGCTCTATCCTCGTTTCTACTCCACTCCTTGAGTACACCTACTCGAGATTTCCACTATATCCACAAGCTCCCTTCTTGGCGGAGAAAGCCTTACATCGTCGCTTACATTATTTTCCGACACTAAGCTAAATGTCGAGACCTAATCATTAGCTAGGACCAATCTACACAATGTTTCCTACTTCACAATTTAACGACACAAGGCTAGATGTCGAGTTCTAATATCAAGGTAGAACCAATCTTCACGACGTTGCCTACTTCACCATTTAACGACACAAGGCTAGATGTCGAGTTATAATCTAAAGCTAGAACCAATCTTCACGACTCTTCACTTTGAAGCTAAGTGAGAACTTCACACAACACAACTACTAATCACTTTCAAGTTTAGTGAGAACTCATACGACACAACCACATCACTTTATAGTTTAGTGAGAACTACTACACAAATCTATTCCAACTCAACTAGACATATCCAAGTACACACATGTAGCTTGGATCTACACCACACAAACCAAGCAAACACATATGCAATGGATGTACACAACAAATCCAAGTATTTAAAAATAGCTTGGATGAACACAACTAGTCCAAGTATTTCATAAATACAAATGGATCAACAAAAATAAAAAGGCTAACATGATGAACATGACTAATTCATGGATTCATCTTTATCACAACACTAGTGAGTGAGTGATCTTCTCATTGGACAAGGTAAAGGAGGGGATCAAGAGGATAATCATATGTAAACATCCTTAACACTTTAAGTGATCATTTACTAATGATTATGCTATAGAAAAGAGAAAGGGGGCTGAGAAAAACGCCCAAGAGGCTTGTTGGAAAATGAGATTTGATCCACTATTTATAGAAGACAAAGTCGAACGGCTAGCTGGGCGCGGATCCTTATCTAGCCGGCGGTACCTTATCGATAAGGAACCGCCTAGCTATCTAAGGTACCGCCCAGTAGAGTCCACTCCCTTTTTAATCTTTTATTGGGGTAGGAATATCTGAGGTTTTTTAAACCTTCAAAGGATATTCTTATGGCATATGGAATATGCCATTTTCAAATTTACATTTTCCATTTTAATAAAACATTTTCTTAAAAAGAAAGTTTTTTAAAAAATCTTTTGTCATATTAACAAAAGTGAGTTTTAAGGATAATCACTTTGATGATCACTAAGTATGATTAAGAAAAGTTAGTGATATGATTATTACCTTGATGATAGTGTTAGTTAAATAATTCGTTTTGTGTTTTACACTAAATGTGTTGTATAGTTTGTTGTGATCAAAACTAAGAAAGATTAGTTAACACTAATAATGTTTTTAGACATCACTTGCATTAACACTTTCCCAACAGCTGGTTCATCCTCAGCTATTGCCATAAATGCCCTGAATCTAGTAGTATCTTCCTCATCTAAAGTCAGCGGCTCATCATTCCAGTCATACACTTCAACTACCAACCTTTTCTCTGTCTTCTTATCACCCCTTTTCTTCTTAGACAGAGCTTCAAGCTTCAAATTCATCTGTTCCAACTCAGCTTTAAGTGCCTTGTACTTGTTTTTGTAGTCCTTCTTCTCATTGTCTGAGGGGTTAAATTGGTGGGATGAGTTGTTATGTTGTGATTAAACTTGTATAGTTTGGTGGAAGATGATGGATAAGAAGGTGAGGATGTCTTTATGGAAGAACAGTCTTTTTGAAAGTTTCCAACTTTTCCACATGCAAAGCAAGTTTCTTTTGATTTGTCAGTTTGTTTGCTAGCTGATCCTACTCTCCCTGATCTATTGTATAATCTCCTTTGATTGGCTAGCAAGGCTCTTTCCTGAAACTCAACATTAAGGTATATCATGAACTCTTGGCTACTACGAGTGTCTTCTTCAACATCAGAGTCGTTGTCATGAGGGTGTGGGGTGGAAATCAAGGCTTTGGATGTTGCTTCCTGAACTACAAATCTTTCAGTCTTTAATTTGTATATGGTATCAATCAGCCCTTCTTCATAATTGTACTTTCCATATAGCTGAGTCAAGGTGTCATTCTTGATGGAGTTATTAGCTCTCTGACTCTGATTCATACTCAGCCATTTTCTTGGAAGGTTGTTGTAAAATGTGGCATTTACTTTATCTTGAGCAATGGTGACGTCATTCGTAGCAAGGTCATTGAGAAGAATTTTTAGTCTTGTATATGTTTGTTGAACATTTTCACCTTCAAGTGCCTTGAAAGCATTGAACTGAAGCCTGAGTGCCTAAATCTTGGTTTCTCTAGTTTCAGAGGGTCCTTCATGACCAAGATAAGGTCTGTCCACATTTGTTTGGTTGTAGGACATTGAATCACAGACTTCATGGTGTGTTTAGGAAGACAGGATATAATGATGCTCTTGAGACGTTTGTCTTTTTTGCCAATTTCCTATCAGCTGGAGTCCACTGCTTGAGAGGTTTGGGAAGAGGATTCTCATTAGTAGAGGTAAGCGCCATGGGAACATAAGGTCCATTTTCTATAATTTCTAGAAGAAATGGTTCAAGTCCGTCGAGAAACACGAGGAATTGACTCTTCCAACTTGCAAAATCATCTTCATCAAAGACTGGTACGTTGGTGACATGAGATCCGCCGCTTGAGTCAAGAAGTTGAGGTAGATCATCTTCATTTTGAGGTGGAGGAGCAAGTCTTGGTGATGTTGGTGGTGGAGTAGTGTTGTTCCCAAAAGACGGTGGTGGTGGTGGTGGTGGTGTATTGCTTGTTACAGGCATGGTGAATCTTGATTATAAAGCTTAGAACGATGTTTATGAGGGTTTTAATATCAAACACCGCTCTGATACGAATTGAAAGTCCCTAATCCAAGCTTGAAACAATAAACTAAACTAATAAACACATATAATTACTTTTCAAACATAATACTTATTATTGTATAATAAAGAATTACAAGTGTTATGGATAACACCGTTTGATGACAATGTGTTGTGCACACTTTGGACAAACTAAAACCTAACTTATGAACACAGTCGCAACTGTTTAGTTCAACAAGTTCTAAAAGTTAATGTGTAAAATGTGTCAAAGTGTTAAACATTAACTCTAGGCTACATAACCTATTTATAGTGGTACGAGGTTGACTCCAAGTACTGGTTGATGGCGACTACACTAAACAGACACTTGTCAGACATTTGTCATAAGATGCTCTTCTATTCTTGGTAGTCTGCCACAATGCTTTAGGGAAACAGAGCTGACACAGTTTCCCTTTTCTTCATAGTCTCGTACACACTAAGGTAAGTCCAAAGTGTACTGAGTGTTAACATGGTATTGCCACCCCTGTTAACCCTCAACCCCTCAGAGTCCTTGATACATCTTGGTTGTTATCCATCACAGCCAATGAGTATGTCTTCAAGTAATATTCGACTTCCTTGACAATGTCTCTGACATAGAGTCCTCTGAGGTTGCTCATAGAGACTTAGATCTTTGTGAGTCTTGCGATACTTGCCTGCCTCCTAGGCACAGGCAAGTTAATATCAAACAGCTTGATTTGTGTTTAAATCTATGATACAGGGAATCTAATAAACTTAGATTCCCAACAAAGAGTCCTTATAATCCTAGCATAAATTATCATATAGGAGTTAGAGTGAAAAAAATATCAAAGAAACAAAAATGTTATGTGTTTAGAATCACCATTGTCTTAAAAATCATGGAGCAAAGTCCATTGTTACCCATTCAAACTACCGTTCTTCACTTATGTTTCTTCTTTTCCATTTTAGAAAGGAACCTTCTGAGAGACTTGAACATACCCTTAGTTTACTTGAACCCCGGAGAAGCATTCTCAATTTCAGGTAGGCGACTTAGGTATTCTAAGGGTTGAAGCCTAGAGTCCGGAAGTCCATCATCATCACTAGTCGATGATGATGAGCTTGATAGATGTTGAAGCCTTTTCCTTTACCCCTAGATTGGGTTGCCATGATCCTTGCCACTCTTTCATCACTAATAGGGTTCATGACATGGTCAACAAGGTGAAAGGTACCCTCTCTACCACTTTACAACAAATGGGTGCTATGTGATGATAGAGGCGGGTGAGCAACATACCATAGGGAAGAACCGATGTGACAAGATCTCGGATATGAGACATCCTATTAGCTATGTAGTAGGCAAGATTGAAAGGTTTACCGGTTTCTAGACTATTAATCATGTAACTTTCACATGCATATATGTGATCTTTGTTTCCCACCAAGCTCATGACATTGCACATTAAAATCATTTCCCATTTCTCATACTTATCCTTGAGTTCTCTAGCTTCCATTCCATAAGGATCTTTATGTATAACAATATTTGTGTTTGAAATTCTAGTGTCTTCGACTTTGAAAAGGGTTATTTTCACAAGGTCCTTGTCATTAAGTCTAGTGTTGTACCTATGTTAAGTGTTTCTAGGTATATTGGTTTTCTCGAGGGCTGTGAGAGAGTGAAGGTCGAAATAAAAGCAAGCTCCTTCATTGGGTATCTCAATAATATGAGCAAAATGGTCCAAGGACTAGGAATTGCTATTACCATTTGTTACAAAGTTTATAAGAAGGGTGTGGTCTTCGTCAAAATGACATTGACGGACATATAGAACTCTAGAACAAATTCGGGACAAATTTGATCGTTTATATCTAGAAGGAAATGAAAGTTGATCCTAGAGAATACTTCAATAATATTGGTGTTATCCGTGAAGGATGGGTGGACTACTCGACCTTCATGGAAGGTACGATTTTCTAACTCTTTGCACAAAGCTCTTTGTGCGGAAGATAAGTGTTTGGATTTATGGTGTTTGGGTATGTAGCTAGCGGTATCTTTGTGGTCATAAGTCCAAGCGGCCGTCATTTTTTATCCTAAAGGACAATTTTTCCAAATTAGTTAAATTTAGGAAAGTGATTTGAGGATTGACTAGTGTGTGAATATATGCAACAAATGTGGAGCTGCGGTTATCTCGACCCGGAAAATTATTTTCCAAAGAAGTGAAAAATGCATAATTTTTTTGAGATAACCCAAACGCTCTTTAAGTTCAATGTAGCTTCAAACGAACGTACCCGAAAATGCGTATGAATTATGGAATTCCTCTAGTGTTCATGAGTCTTTATGCCATGATTAAAACATCATTTTTGGGTATTTGGTATTTACAATATTGAAAAATGATTTTTTGGCATGACCTAAGTAGTGAGAATGATTTTTGAAAATCTTTTGATCAATTAGGGATTCCTAGTAATGCCTATTCATTATGTTTAAACGAATTATGCATACCAAGTAGTTTTAACATCATAATTGATCAATTCATTGGTTAATTTTGCTAACCTAGATAAATCCCCAATTTTAATTTTGTGCAATTAAATAGATCCCTAGACTCAGATTAAGGACAATGTAATGATAAAGAGTGTAAAAGTGTGACAATCCGTCAATTTATGGTTGATATTTTATTCTCAGTATTTATTTGAAAACATTATTTTAATGTTACATTATGAACTCACTTGTTTTTGGGAAGAAATTTGGATTTACGTCTTGAAGTAGCATCGACCACGTCTAAACCGGAGGATTCAACGTTACGTGCTTACGTTTACATACACCGTTTTGGTGACAGTCCGACATTTCAGAAAATAAATTTATCCATGAATATTATTTTGGAGTTTTAAATTTGTGTTAGTTCATAAACTCACAAATTTACGAGAAGAGACTAGGACTTACGATTTTATTTTAACGTCCTTTACGACTAAACCGGAAACCTTAGGATTACGTATTTACGTTTTCGAACTCCGTTTTTGATGAGACAATTTTTATTAGATTCGTTTTGTGCCGTTGATTCACAATTTATAAAAACATTTTTCGTAAAACGACCCGAGGGCACGCAAATCGAGGAAACTAGAATCGAGGAGTACCCGTAAATAAATGGGGATGAGACAACTGGGACACTTGCCCCACCCCCACTATAACCATCCCACACAACACCACCACACCACATTTGGTGTCAAGTTGTAAGCTAAGCTTACACTTGTCATTCTAGCTTACCAAGTAAGCCATTCTTCCATCAAAACTAGCTACCAAAAACTACTACCTTCATTACATACATGCAAATCAACCAAAACTCTCTCTTCCTCTCTCTATAATTTTGTCCCATATCATCACCACAACACCCCATTCATACAAAATTTAACCACAAACATTTGTTATACTTAAGATATGTTAATCTCCATTCAAAGAGATGAAGATTGGTGCAAGTTTTAACATCCAAGGAGAAGTTTTCAAGGGATTCAAGGGCTGATTTTCCACAAGGTGTTCATGAAGATAGGTGATCTTGAAGATGGTCTTGCTTATTCATAAGTTTCTCCATCAAAATCCACGTCCAAATCACTACCTACATCAACTTGGTGGTATAAAGATTGTCCTCCTCATCTTCTTGTTATTTTGATTATGTAATCATGTATTTTATTTCCTATTGTATATGTATATGATGATTATATGATGATAAAAGTAATGTGTGGGGATTTGGTGTTAATAATCATGGATAAAAAGATAAAAAACTATAAGTAAAAATGGGTTAATCTTGCTTAAATTAGTAGGCTGTATAAAACAGTAAAGAATCATATGATGAACTGATAAAATGGCATAGATTAATTGATATACAGTAAGCTATGAGTCTTGTACACATGTGAGAGTTGGCCATGCAATGGAATCATTGTAATGAGTGAGATATGATCAAAACAAGTTTAAAGTACAAATCTGAGTTCACTGTTTTGGACGATTTCTAGAAAATACTTAGAAGATGATTCAACAGTAGCTATAGGAGCGTTAAATGGAGCACATATCATGTAGTTTATGTCATAAAAATTTGAGCTTCTATCTCCATATAGAACTCTAGATATGGCAGTTTTGGTGAAGATGAAAATAAAAATCAGATTTTGGAAATTAAAGTATAATAGTATTATATAAGCACTCAAATAAAAATAGTATAAAATGTAAATAAAAACCCACTAACTCATATAATACATTTATATAAATATGTACAATGGTAAATAAGTGGACATTTTATAAAAATGGTAACTTGTTAAGTTTTATAAGTTATAAAACTATAAACTTGATTTTTACGACTTTTTCGGCTATTACCGTAAAATTAACGTTTTTCGCCAGTTAAAACTTAGACGATCAAACCCGTCTAATGTAAAGTTTTTAAAAGTCATATACTGATATATATATAAGTATCTAATACAAGTAAAAACCGATAAAACCCAAACTATAGGACATACGGACATTAACGAGCTAAGTAAACATATTGGACTAATAATTGGACTAAATAAGTTAAACTCTTATAAAAAGAACTTATTGGGCTTAACCCATTTGGGCCCAACTTGTAAAGTTTAAATACTGATAATATAAGTATAAAATGGATTAAAACAAGTTAAAGAACTTATAATAAGTTTGCTGGACTTAAAATACGTAAATAGGTAAAACTAGTAAACTAGTATAAAAGTTATCGACACATAAACACAAAAATGAGTAAATGAGAATATGTAAACCCACTTGATCATCATATATATATATAAAATCATCATATGTATACATAATTGTTATTTTTATAAAGTCATTGGACAAGAGTCTAAGACGAGTATTATTTGTCTAGGTTTCCGTGATTGAAGCATGTTAGCCGTATTTAAAGTGATGGTCATATAATATACCGTTGCGAAGCTCGTGAAAAATACTATTCAACGGTGTCGAGAGTTCTTAGTTATTAATGTTTATGTAACGAGAATTAGTCCCGAACACACAAATGAGGAAGGCCTCCTAAACACTTACTACTTAATATAAAAGGCCTCCTAAGCCTCATTTGAGTGTGTGTTTTCCATTTCATTTGTTTTGTAGAGAGAGAAACGTATGTGTTTCTCTCACTAGGAATTCACACCTTTGTTTTTCTCTTTTCCTTCATCTAATCTAATCTTTCTTTTTGGTTTAATCTTCATCTACATTTCTATATCATTATAAGTCGTGTGTTACAATCCAACAAGTGGTATCATTCGCCAAGGGATTCGTATTGAAGCATTTCGTGTGATTTTGATTGTTTTCGCCAAAACATCAAAAACATTGTCGTGTTTGTTTGTGTGTCTAAGTCGTATACGTTCTTTAAATCGTGTAGTAGTAATTTAGGCATCTTGGTTTTGGCTAAAACTCAAGTTTTTGGATCAAAAGTTGATAAATTTCTTGTTTGTTCATCTTTCCGAAATTCTTGCAAGTTTCTCCATCGGAAAGTACAAAGCACGTGAGGCCAGATCGCAATAAACTTAGGTTCTACTTTGCGATCTAAACATTTCGATACCTTATTCCGATCTGGACATTCCGATCGTTCTTTGCGATCTGGGATTCCGACGGCTCTTAAGGAACTTTGAGTCGTTACTCTGCCTAAATTTTGTCAGCATTCCGATCTGAAGTATTCCGATCTGAAGTATTCCGATCTGAACATATTCCGATCTGAACATATTCCGATCTGAAGTCATTCCGATACAAGCAACATTGCGACAGATCAACATTCCGATCAAAGGACATTCCGATAGAGGGACATTCCGATAGAGAGACATTCCGATCGTTGGACATTCCGATGGAATTTTTTTGTTAGAGTAATTTTTAGTGTTAGCCACCATCTAGACTAGTCTCAGAACGTAGTTTACACGAAGATCAAAAAAAAAAAAAAAAAAAAAAAAAAAAAAAAAAGAGTTAAAATTTTTAGGTCAAGTAGAATCAAATTTTTTCCCTACTAGTTTTTGGCTATCTCGAACTCAATTTCAAAATTTGGCGATACACAATTTTTTCAGCTTACCGTTTTGTCGGACTGAGGAATTTATTGTCGGACTGAGAAAAAATCGGAAGTTTCGGAATTTCAACATCACCACACGCTTTCTACGAATTGAGATCCTGTTGTTCACACGACTTCTACGATGACGTCTCAACAAGATATCTATGCTGCGGGTACTGAGAATCGTCCACCCATGCTTACCAAGGAGAACTACACTACATGGGCTAGTCGTCTCCTTCGCTATGCAAAATGTAAACCTCTGGGAAAGTTGATTGTCAACTCGATTCAAAAGGGTCCGTATGTTAGAAGAACAATTATTGTGCCTGGGGACCCTACGAATGCTAACCCAGTAGCTGATTCAAGTCATGAGCAAACAGATGAAGAATTAACTGAAGCTGAATCCAAACAACTCGACGCTGATGATCAAGCAATTCAAGTCATTCTTATGGGACTTCCTGAAGATGTTTATGCTGCTGTCGATAGTTGTGAAACCGCACACGAGATGTGGCTTAGGATTCAGAAAATGATGAAGGGCAGTGAAATCGGTTTACAAGAAAAGGAAACTAAGTTGCTTCGTGAATGGGAGAAATTTACGTCTACTGAAGGGGAACAAATTGAACCTTATTATCATCGGTTTTCAACCCTCATGAACCATCTTAGAAGAAACAAACATGAACCTGCACAAATTGCTGCCAACATCAAATTTCTTGATAATCTTCCTTCTGAATGGTCACGATATGTCACTCTTGTCAATCAAACCAAGGATCTTCATGTCGTGGACTACACTCAAGTTTATGATTATTTGAAGATGAATCAAGATGAAGCTAACGAAGTTAGGGCAGAAAGACGTGCCAAGACACAAGATCCATTGGCTTTTATGGCAAACTCTCCATCATCTATGTCATATCCCATGGTACCCTACCATCAACCCTCATCAAGTAACTTCCTGCCACAACAACAACAACAACAACAACTCACCGCTTATGGACATCAACACCCTGCTGCTATGAATTACTTACAACAACCCATTGCCTGTTTTGATGACATTACTGATCCTACTCATGCTATTAATACTGGTCTTGCCCTTCTTGCAAAGGCATTCAAATTCACCATTAACCCCACCAACAACAATCAGAGAATCTCCTCGAATACTAGAAATAGGCAGATTGCTCAACCTTTCATGAATGCGAATCAAGATCGCCAATTGGTAGTTGCTGGAAACACGGGGACTCAGTTTCAACAATATGGTCAGAATGTTGGGCAAACCGTTGGCAATGCAGGAAATCAGTATGGGCAAAACCGTGGTCCAAATCCGGGTGTTCCGAATACGGGTAATCAGAATGGGTTAATAGTTGTGCCAGCGGTTGGTAACCAGATGGGAAACATTGTGGCTGCAAGGGCTGAGAATACTGGTACGGGAAATGGAATCAACAATCGTCAGGTTTAGTGCTACAACTGCAGGGGATTTGGTCATTATGCTCGAGATTGCACAGCCAAAAAGAAGAGGGATGCTGCTTATCTTCAGACTCAGCTTCTCATAGCACAAAAAGAAGAGGCAGGAATCCCACTTCAAGCTGAGGAATTTGATCTTATGGCTTCTGCTGCAGAATATGACGAGGAAGAAGAGGTGAATGCCAACTACATCTTGATGGCAAACTTACAGCAAGCATCAACCTCAGGAATGCATGATGACAGAGCTCCCGTTTATGATGCAGACGGTCCCTCTGAGGTACACCCAAGTTTTGATGATAATGATATATATAATATGTCTAATCAGGAGGAAGAGTATACTGAGATGCTTGAGCCCTACATTGAGACACACGAGGATCAAACGAATACTAGTAATATTATTTCAAATGAGCCTAGTGTGGACCTTAGTGTAGATCAAGTTTCCCAGCCTACAACCCTTCCTGATGAGACACATGCGTATTATAAATCTCTATTTGATAAGCTTGCTAAGGATGTAGATCATGCTACGGTGGTTAATAATAAGTTTAGAGAAACTAATGCCAAATTGACCACTGAGCTTGCGGGATATAAGGAACGGGAGAAAAGTTTTGAGATTCATCATGAAAAAATCAAGGAACTTGAACAAGCTCATGCTACATCGGTTTATCAAGAAAAATGCACCACTAAGAAGTTAAATGCCTTACACTTAAGTAGTGCTAAAAAGATAAGCGAATTGAATGATGAAATCACTTCTCTTAATAAACAGCTTTCAACTGAAAAATCTATTGTTTCTGATTTAAAAGAAGAAAGAAAACAGCTAAAACATGATTTCAAAATTTGAGAAGATGGGCTTCTTGAGGATTTTTGCAAAGCGTAGGATAGGATTAGAGAATTAGACAACCTTTTAGTAAAACGTGGCCAAACTATGCAGACGATAAATATGCTCGCACCAAAAGTGAATGAGATAAATTACACTCGATACAAAATGGCTTTAGGTTGTCCTCTTCCCCCTAATCCAGGATACCTTAAGAAAGTTTAGGCCACTAATGAAACTTTATATAATGGTAGTGTGCTATTGTCTGATGAGCATGATCCTCCTAGTGTGCATGATTCCGAGGAAACTACTGAACTTGCTGTAGAGTCTCGTTTAAGAATGCAAAAGCTTGATAAAGAAGTGATACCCGTTTATTATCCGAAAGTTAACCCGCCAACTGTTTTTGTTCGGTCTAAAACGAATACTGAAATGCTTTTGCTACCAAGTGAGGAATTATCTGATGACCCTCCTAAACCGAGTATCACTCGCCGATTTCTAAACGATCTTAAAGATAACTTTGTCATCCTTAAACGTGTTGTTAATTCAAAAATAACTGGAGGTAATTTTACATCACCTGTTCAGATTGAGGTTCAGAAAATTCTTCAAAACGATATTAATCCAATTATTAATCAAGTTGATGCTCGGTTAGGAAATTTGGAAAACGCTTTTCTAAAAGAATTAGCCAACTTTGTTGAAGACTTTAAATCATTGACGAAGGAAGCTGATGAATCTCTTGATAAAATTAAAGTTTTGGAAAACGATCTTGAACGCCTCTCTAAAGCTCGTGATTGTATTGATAGTAGCCCTGTTGAGTTAGGTACCTCTACGTCGCATAATGAAAACCTCCAAACTGAGCTTGATCTTATGAAAGAGACGATGGAATCTTATGTCATTAAAAAGGATAAAGAATTCACCGATCTTTGGAATAAATTTGTCAAAAAATGTGATGAATGCAAATATGACAAGATTTCGTATGAAAAAGCTCACAATGAAATGCAACAAACTATCGCACGGTTGAAGGCTCAGTTAGGAGGGGTTTCGGAAACGAATTTGGCCTCGTTAGGGTTAGAGAGTGCTAGTGGTGGTAATGTTCAGAAGCTTAAGGCTAAGATTGCAGATTTAGAATCTATTGTTGTTTCATATAAGCGGGCTGTTGAACAAAGTAAGTCTGTCTATCAGAAACTTATTGATAAAATCTGTGAGAACTGTAAGTTAAAGGCCTTGTTAAAAGATAAGACTTCTGAACATAGCTCGATTGTGGATACGATGATCCAGAAACCAGCAACCTCGGGACCCACTCGTATTGTTGTGACACCTTTTCCCAAGGTTGCTGGAACGAAAACTGCTGTGATTGCCCCAGGAATGTTTCGTGTTAGTTCTCCCTCTGTGCCTAGCAAACAACGTACAGCAAGCGTTAGGACAAAACCGATCACTATAACTCAACCACAAGTTATTGATTTAAAAAGTGCTAATTCTAATAGACGCGTGTCTTCTTCTACAGGAATAAACAACTACACTAAGAGCAGAAGGCCACAGCCTACGAGCAATACAAGGAATGATAGGGTCCCTTTTGCCTCTAGAAGTAGTCGCCCCAAGATCAATAATGTGGAAGTAGAAGAACACCCTAGGAATTTACCGTTTTTTAATCATAATCAAAAACCTAATTCATCTGAATGTAATGACTTTAAGCTTGCTATTCGGAATGAAAAATCTGAAGTTATTTGTGCTAAATGTAATAAATGTTTCTTTACTTTTAGTCATGATGCTTGTGGTTTGACTATGAATGGTTTGAATTATGGTGTTTACACTCGAATTGACAAGCTGTCAATCAGTGAACAACAACGCACTCCTAAGGCTAAGGTGTATGTTCCAAAAAGTACGCATGTAGGGTCCACAGAAAGTCTTGCTAAGCCTAGTAGCCCTAGACTCACCTCTAAATGGTTACCTACTGGTAGAAATTTTGACTGTAGTGGCAAAATTATCGACACTAGTAGATCTCATACTGACAGTGAAACGTCGGTATGTGATACGGCTTAATTATCTTCTAACCCTACAGGAACCTATTTCATCGGTTGCCAAAATATTTGTTTCTCTTATCATTGGCAGGCTGTTGAAATTTGTCTCTGGTGCGTGGACTCGGGCTGTTCCAAACATATGACTGGGAATCGAAGCCTTCTCAAGAACTTTGTATGGCGTTTCATGGGAACTGTTCGATTTGGAAATGATCATGTTGCAGCAATTCTAGGCTATGGTGATCTTCATTGGGGAAACATAATCATCACCAGAGTCTCTTTTGTTGATGGCTTGGGACATAACTTGTTCTCGGTTGGGCAATTTTGTGATTCAGAATTGGAGGTCGCTTTCAGAAGTCATACATGTTTTGTAAGAGATCTTGAAGGAATTGATCTGTTGAAAGGAAATCGTACCACCAACCTTTATACCATTGATCTTTTTCAAATGTCTGCTGCTTCTCCAATTTGTCTCATGGCCCGAGCCACATCAACAAAGTCGTGGTTATGGCATCAAAGGTTATCTCATCTCAATTTCGATGCCATCACCCATCTCGCGAAAGATGATCTCGTTACCGGTCTTCCAAAGTTCAAATATACAAAAGACCATCTTTGTCCTTCTTGTGAGCAAGGTAAAAGTAAGAAGAAGCCTCACAAACCCAAACCTGTTCCCAACTCAACGAATAGGTTACATCTCCTACATATGGATTTGTGTGGCCCAATGAGAATCAAAAGTATTAATGGAAAGCGGTATGTCCTTGTTATTGTGGATGACTATTCTCGCTACACATGGGTTCACTTTCTTGCTTCAAAAGATGAAACCCCTGATGTAATTATTAACTTCTTGAAGAAAACATCAGTTCTACTGCAAGCCCCTGTCATTATTGTGAGAACGGATAACGGTACCGAATTCACAAATCAGAAATTGAAAGCTTATTTTGACGAAGTTGGGATTTCTCATCAAACTTCGGCGGTAAGAACTCCAGAGCAGAATGGAGTTGTGGAACGGAGGAATCGTACGTTAGTTGAAGCTGCTCGAACGATGCTTCTCTCCTCTAGTGCACCGTTATTCCTTTGGGCCGACGCTATAGCAACTGCATGTTATACTCAAAACCGCTCCATTATTCACACCCGTTTCAACAAAACACCTTATGAGATCATTAATGGAAGAAAACTGGATATTTCATTTTTACATGTCTTCGGTGCATTATGTTATCCGAAGAATGATCGTGAAGATATCGGTAAACTTGAACCTAAAGGTGATATTGGCTTTTTCATTGGTTATTCTTCAACTGCTTGCGCTTACAGGGTTTATAATCGAAGGACAAGAAATGTAATGGAGACTATGAACGTTACCTTTGATGAACTATCGGGTATGGCCTCTCAGCATAGAAGTTCACATCCCGAGCTTCAAGGTCAGACTTCTGGACACGTAAGTTCAGGACTCGCGCTTCAATTTGCGCCGTCAGCAATCTCATCGTTACAACCTTCGGAACGTGACTTGGAAGTTTTATTTGGGCCTATTTATGATGAATATATGGAGGGTCCTTCGTCATTTGGTGTTCCTCAAAATGCCCCTGCTGCACCTGCTACGGTAGTTCAAGAACCTCCGACTGCATCTACACCATCGGCATCTACTTCTGCACCATATGCGTCAACCTCAACCATAGTACCTCAAAACATTCCAACCACTTCTCCGATTGCTGACGCAACTCAACAACATTCTCAGCAAATTCCTACTCATGTTCATCTTCAGAATGAAATAGTTGCTGAAAATGCAAACAATGCGATGCTCAACGAACACGAGTTTGTTAATCCATTTGCGGCTTCCACAAGCACTACTCAGCCTTCAGCACCATATGTGGATCCGTCGAGCTCGCATCAAGTTTCTCATACACTTCCACATGAACACAAATGGACTAAGAATCATCCTTTGGTTCAAGTGATTGGCAATCTCTCACGACCGGTCTCAACACGAAATCAGCTGCGTACCGATGGTGATATGTGTATCTATGCACTATCAGTCAGCACAATGGAACCAGCAAGTGTGAAAGAAGCAATGACCGATGCATCATGGATTGAGTCTATGCAAGAAGAACTCAATCAGTTCATCTGACTCGATGTATGGGAGTTAGTACCTCGACCAGACAATATCGATCCGCTTACCCTGAAATGGTTATTCAAAAACAAGATGGATGAGGAGCAAACGGTCATTAGGAACAAGACTCGGTTAGTTGTGAGAGGTTATAAACAGCAGGAGGGAATTGATTTCGCCGAGTCCTTCGCCCCGGTTGCTAGGATGGAAGCTATTAGGATTTTCTTGGCATATGCTGCACACAAATTGTTCACTGTGTATCAAATGGACGTGAAGACGGCTTTCTTGCATGGGCCGTTAAAAGAAGATGTGTATGTATGTCAACCTGAAGGTTTCATTAGTACCGAACATCCAAGCCATGTCTACAAGTTGAAAAAGGCAATTTATGGTTTGAAACAAGCACCGAGGGCATGGTACGACGAATTATCATCATTTCTTCTACAAAATCACTTCAGCAAAGGAACCATTGATCCAACGTTGTTTATCAAGCACTACGGAAACGACATCTTGGTGGCTCAGGTCTATGTAGATGATATTATATTTGGTTCTACTAACCCAAAATATTCCATATTATTTGCCGACCTTATGAAAAGTCGATTCGAAATGTCCATGATGGGGGAAATGACGTTCTTTCTTGGTCTCCAAGTTCACCAATCCCCCCGTGGTATTTTCATAAATCAGTCCAAGTATGTGCTTGAGATTCTAACAAAATTTGGTATGGATAACTGTGATCCTATTGGTACTCCAATGGACACTAAACACAAGCTTGATTTGGATAAGAAAGGGACATTTGTAGATGCTATAAAATACCGAAGTATGATCGGGTCCCTTATGTACTTAACCTCAAGCAGACCGGACATTGTGCATGCTACTTGTTTATGTGCTCGGTACCAGGCTCAGCCAACCGAGAAGCACCTCAAGGAGGTTAAAAGGATCTTTCGCTATCTCCGGGGAACCATTAACATGGGTCTCTGGTATACGAAGGATTCTGGTTTTAATCTCACTGGTTTTTCAGATGCCGATCATGCAGGGTGTCATGATACATTCAAGAGCACTTCCGGTGGAGCACAATTCTTAGGCGAGAAGCTAGTGAGATGGTCATCAAGGAAACAAGACTGTACGGCGTTGTCAACCGCGGAAGCAGAATATGTGTCTCTATCCGTGTGTAGTGCTCAAGTCCTTTGGATGAGAACACAACTAACGGATTATGGCTTTTACTTTAACAAAGTCCCTATTTACTGTGATTCACAATCAGCCATAGCCATATCCTGCAACCCGGTCCAACACTCCAAGACCAAGCACATAGCTGTCTGATTCCATTTCATTAAGGAGCATGTGGAAAAAGGAACGATCGAACTGTTCTTTGTCAAGACGGACTACCAACTAGCCGACATCTTCACCAAAGCTCTTTCTCAAGACAGATTTGAATTCTTGGTTCGTCGACTTGGTATGCGTAGTTTCACACCTGATGAACTTGAACGTCTTGCACATTCGCAGTAATCTTGTATATATTTATCAGAAAATCAAAATACAAAAATATAAAACCTATAAAAACAAAATAAAAAATGAGAAAACCTTTCAAAAAATACCAAAAATATTCTTCTCCGACATGTCTCTCAGCATCGATAATATGGACGTGCTTAGAAATGTTGTTCAATAACGACACGGGTACGTACATAAAGTTCGAATGAGAGTTCAAATGTTTTCAAAACATGTCTTTTCTATTTTTCTTCTCATAATGGCTTATAGTCACATGTCAGACTATAACCCGGTCCCTAAATAAAGGAAAGTCTTTGACTCATCCTCAACAACGAGAAATTCATTTTTCTCGGTCATGAGCTTATATCGAAACATTCAAAGTTTTAAGCTCATGAACACAATTTTTCTCAGACTTTTGAGCACAATTTTTCAAAGTATTTCAAAACAATGTGCTCACATACTCCCCTATTTAAATACAATCTCTTTTCGAGGGGGAGTATAATGTTTTTATAAACATTTGTTCCAAAGTTTCATGACACATTATTCTCTCCATGTTTCATCACTAGTTTCACAAAAATTTCAATTTCATGCAATTTTTGAGGGGGAGAATAGTGATTAAAATGTGTTATCTTGAATAAGATCTTTGATATAAGTGTTTTCTCTTCCTAATATGTGCAAAAATCTCTCCTTTTATGATGCACATATGTAGGGGGAGCGTTTTTGGTGATATAGAAAACTTTCAAGGTGTAAACATTGATTTCATCAACACCTTGACTGCATTTTCAATTGATTTTTCTGGTTACGATATCTATACCCTTCAACACATAAATTCACGATGGTATTGGTGTCAAAAGGTGGTTAGGTATTCGTCCTATGATCCAACCAGAACCGGAGGGATCTTCCCAGGGACAATCCATTAGAACTTAGAAGTCCTTAGGTAAAGATGGAGTAGTTGAGTGTACGGGAATAATGCCGACTAATGACTTAAGCTAGCACTGGAACAATCACAACAAGGTGTTAGTTATGACGTCTTGGTAAGCATTGAAGGGGTTGAAGAATGAAAAAGAAATGTAAGGATAAAGGGTGTAAAGAAAGAAGCCCTCCATACAACTTAGGCAGAAACCGGGTCAATACATCTATTATCAGAATCACTTTGATGATTTCTGATACTGAAGACAAAGCATCATGGACCCAGTGATGCAATACACAACCCTTCCCAGCCTACTTAAGCTTCTCTCAAAAGAAGTTTGTTTTATTGTCACGGAGTTCAACTCATTTCTATCAACTTTCTCACTCCGAGATAGTAGATATTGAATAGGTGGCAGTCTGCTCCAGCCTCCGATCACCAAATAAACGTGCACTTATAGAGTCTAGAGCCAACGAGATTCATCAAAAATCTCATTAGGACACTTATTCCATAGATCAATTGTTGTTCATCATTAGAACACAAGCGATGATTTAAAGAGTCCTACGCTCTATCCTTGTGGTATTGCTAGAACATTCAGAGTGATACTCTTTAGTATTCACAGTGATGAATGGAAATCCTTCCAGTGTTAACATCAAACAGCACTGCGGTAGGTCATATGTAAGATTCACTTGAATTAAACATATGTTAACTGGAAAGCAACAGTGGTTTGATTCTTAATTGACTCGTTCCAGGTCTCGACGCAATATCTTTATGATCTTGCCAGAACATTCAGAGTAATACTTTTCAGTATTTACAGTGACGAATGGAAATCCTTCCAGTGTCAACATCAAACAGCACTGCGGTAGGTAACTTGTGCGATTCTATATGAATCAAACTTGTGTCAACTGGAAAGCAACGATGGTTTGATTCTTAATTGATTCAGACTTGTTCCAGGAAAGTGAATTGACGACCTAATCAGCAGAATGGAACTGCATGATTCACTCCTTACTGTGAATTATCTTTCGATATATTCAAGTATTGAGAACGGCTACCACAGCTGGAAATCCTGTCAAGGAAGTTCTTTGAACTTACCTGATCACAGGTACAGTATTCGTACTGTATAATGGGAAACCGGTGGAATGCAAACGGTGGCGTTATCTCAAGAGTCGCAATTCAAGGCCACATATTCAGGATTATTGAAGAAAGCTCAAGAACATCTGAAGACAAAGACTTCCGCTACTCTGATGATCAAGGGAGATTGTTAACAAGCTTTCATGTCAACTCAAAACATGAGTATGTGGGTAAAGACACAAGAACACAAGCTAGAAAAGTTACAAGATCAAGTCAAGGCAAAGATCAAAGATCCAAGATCACAAGTCATGAAAGGAACTATGAAAGAACTCTCAAGACAACGAGCTTCAAAGTCTGCAACACCAACGAAGTGAAGTCACATATTACATGACCACCCCTTAGGGGGAGATTGTTAGCCGTATTTAAAGTGATGGTCATATAATATACCGTTGCGAAGCTCGTGAAAAATACTATTCAACGGTGTCGAGAGTTCTTAGTTATTAATGTTTATGTAACGGGAATTAGTCCCGAACACATAAATGAGGAAGGCCTCCTAAACACTTACTACTTAGTATAAAAGGCCTCCTAAGCCTCATTTGAGTGTGTGTTTTCCATTTCATTTGTTTTGTAGAGAGAGAAACGTATGTGTTTCTCTCACTAGGAATTCACACCTTTGTTTTTCTCTTTTCCTTCATCTAATCTAATCTTTCTTTTTGGTTTAATCTTCATCTACATTTCTATATCATTATAAGTCGTGTGTTACAATCCAACAAAGCACGTACCGTACGTCCGAATTGCCGATAACCCGCCTTCCCACATCAACGTGAGTTCATAGACTCGCACTCTTTTAAATGTTTTTATGAAATGTTTTATAAACCCGCGAGGGAGATAACATGTTAGTTTTTATAAAATAGGACACCATTTGTCCTGATTGTTTATTTATTGATTTGGACCCGAATGATTGTATGACCCGATTGTATGACCCGATAAATGATTAAATGACCCGATAGATGAAATTAAATGGATTATTAAAGTTAGGTTATGTCACTAAAAGTCCCATTTGCATGAATTGTGAACTACCAGGATTGGTAGACGCTTATGCATATAATATTACTATTTGGGGACGATCACCCCAGTTCGCGCCTTGACGGTTGATCCCCGTCGTGCCACATTGATTGGTAAGCGAATTTATGTATGAGAAGATTTCCATAGCGTGACCTTTGTGACGACACGCTAATTTAGATGGGCAAATTGAGTTTTGGGCTAGCTACCCGTTTTTTGGTTTAGTAAGGTAACAATGTCATGCGGCTTATAATAATCCAGTTAACGAAATACTACTATACGCACCGAATTACGATGTATTGCCTGACTAGCAATACGGGGTCATACTATTGATATTATGTTCGTGTTTTGGTTTTTCATAACCATATTCATATAACGGTTTTTATTTAACTTTATACAACGTCATAAGACGTATTGTATGATGTTTTTACGACATTGGCTCGTATAATGATTTTTAAGGCAAATGCCTATATTATGATTTTCGACAAGGATTTGTATAAAAATAACTTTGGCTATTTTATGGCCTATTACAATGATTTGTACAAAATTATTTTCTGTAATAATTTTATACCGATGTTATATTGATGGATTTTATTAAACTCTATGAATTCACTCGGCGTTATCGCTGACCTTTTCTTTTAACATGTTTTATCTCAGGTACTTGAAGGTAATTCTCGGGAAGACATCAAGAATTTATGGCCCGCACTTAAATTATAATTTCCATTCAAATGTTTGTAAAACCTGTATTAATACAATGACTTGGGACCTATGTAACTTTGATATTTATGAATGGAAATGCTTTATTATTAAACGACGCGATTTTTAAGCATTGTCTATGATGTGAGTAATGTGCTATCCCGTAACACCAACTAGTCTTCCGCTGTACTGAGTTGTAGAAATTTGGGGGTGTTACAGTTTGGTATCAGAGCTCTCGTTATAGAGAACGAAAGATTTTTAAAACCAAGGTTTTGAATAAAACATTTCAAAATCTTTTAACTATAAACATTTTTCTAAGAATGTCTAAAATTTTTTTGACTATAACGGTGCCGAAGAATTCCTGAGTTACCGACAAGGCCAGACTGAGAAGTGTTATTTTATATATATATAACTTGGATTATATATATATGATGTAATTTTATTACATGATTGTTTGATGATTATTTCTATATTTATACGAGGTATTTATACGACGTAGATTGTCACAAGTAACCCTAACTCCCCTAGCAAATCAATCGAAGCTATTCTCGTAAGAATTCTAGCTATCCTAGATCTAAACCAAGTTGTGGATATTTATGATCCCAACAAATGGTTGATATTCGTAGAAATGTAGATATTAGTTGATTGTGAAATTGAAAGAAGAATTGGCAAGATTAAATCTGATATCGATGTCATGACGATCTTTCCTTATAGAGTGGAGTTTGACAAAACTTTATCACCTAGAAATATGTCATCTGATTCGTTGTCATCCAATTCTTAAATTGAAATCGAAAGGGTGAATGTTGCACTTGAGGCTGTCATTGGAACCATTACCCAAAAGCCTCATGCCACTAATACCTTTCCGAGAAATCTAATTGAATGTGTGAGTCATCCCATGCTAGTGACTCATTTGATAATTATTGATAAAGGAGTTATAGGATTGGAAATTAAGTATTGATCATATCGAGCTTTTATTGCCCTTTTAAGGTGTAAGAATAAGGATGAAAGTATTGGGAAATGAGGTAGGATATCGAATTGAGTATAAAATTGGTTGAAACTTGAATAAAGTAAAATTTAACCCGTATGGAATATGAGATTGTTAAAAGGAAGTCATTAAGTTGTGTGATTGAATTATAAGGTTTTAATTGATTATTGATTTGTGTTAAGTGTTGTTCCTAGACCATTGTACACTAACGAGGATGCCCAGTGTCCAATAAATAAATTGAAAAAAATCTTCTTCTGAATTGGGACCGATGGATCTTCCGGGACAGGCAGGACACCTAATGACTCTTGTAGATTAGTATTCATTGTAAAATCCCTAACTTAATTGAGAATTGTATGACATAGTGACATGTAATGTGTTACGGTACAATTTTGACTTGTTTGTGATTAATGAAAAGACTACCTTTGATTGCTAAATTCTACATGTATCGATGTTATCTATCTTTTATTGCTTCATCCTAATGTTCGCATTAGTGATGCAACCATTGAACAAGTACTCATCTCGATTTGAGTTACGTTGTGCATTATTCTTTTGAGTGCCATCGAGATCATGAACCTCATGATTATTTGGCTAAAGCTCATTTCCTATCATATTGTAGTTAGTTCTTGGTGAACAAGTTTTCAGCACTCTTTTGCATATCACTCATTGTTTTTATAAGTTAAAACAGTATTCCTTGAGAAAAATTGAATTCTCATCACTAGAAGGATTATTCAAAATGAGATTTATAAGTAACCGTTATCGAATGAAGTTGTTTATGAAACACCTTGGAAAACTTAATTGTTTTCATGATAAAGAAAATCTTTGTAAATTTATTCTTGATTCTTATTTAAGAATTAAGCATGAAAATGTTTTTATTATAAACATGATGATAAAATTTTGACGAACTGAGTATTGCATCGTTAATCTTGAAATTGTATATAGTTGCGCGCCTACATACAATTTGGAATGGACCATGCAAGGCTGATTAGTAGTCACCATAAAACTAATGAATAAACACTACATTTTCTTTGAAGATTGTGAAAGATTAAATTTTATGAGATCTACAAGAAGTGAAAAATAGGGACATAGTGTTAGGGACACCTACATATGTGCCCGTACTATTTATTCTTCTGAGTCGAATTTACTCATCTATGGAAATTGTCTTATTTGACAATTGACAATTCTTTCTTGTCCAATTCTCCCGTAGCGAGATTCTTAGGAAAAGTATCTGATTACCGAGTGTTGATACCCGACTGGATGTATCGACGTTCCTATCATTTCTTTTGATTTGATTTCATTTGAATGACCTGGGTAACGATCCGAGGAGCTTTCGAATGCGTACTTAAATTATGAAAACATGGGATATATTCATATTCGTTAAATGTTTTCGTCTGTATCTGATTTGAAATTCTCTCGCGTAGATTATGCGTTGACCTTACTCTTTTAAGGTTAGTTATGTCTCTATATATCCTTGAATTTGTGAAGGATCATGAGCTATTATTAGTCTTTTGAGAAGTTCACATCTTATCGACGACAATAAAACTGGAAAGTTGATAGTGCCAGTAGAATGGATTGATTGATTATGACATGACGACATTGTCTTAATTGATGGGAACTCGAATAGAATTCCCCTAAAAGATAAGGTGTTGATTATCAAAAGTGATATAAATAATTCTTGATGGATAATCATATCCTGCAATTAGACTTAAAATTATACCGTGACTAGTTGTGAATTAGTCATAGATATTATAATCTAGAAAGAACCTAATATGAATTTATTAAAAGATGTTTCCATTAACTGAAACTTTAGGAGGTATTTGTTGATGAATTACCTAGACTTTTGCCATTAAGGCAAGTTGAAACTGGTATTGATTAAATTTCTGGTGTTGCACCTGTGGCTTGTGCACTGTACGTCAGCACCATCTGAATTAAAGGAATTATCGTACAACTTAGAGAGTTGTCGGAGAAAGATTTTATTCTACCAAGCTCGTCATCATGAAGAGCTATGGTATTATCATTCCTTATATTTATAGATTACTGTGAACTGAGTAAATTGACAATCGAAAACGAAATCCATAACTCGAAATGGAAGATTTGTTCGATCATTTACAAGATTCTAGCGTATGTTTTAAAGATTTGATCCACGGCATGGTTATCATCAACTTCGCATCTGCGAAAAAGGGTTATGTATTCCAATCACTACATCCTGTACTTGTAATGAACATTATGAGTTTCACGTGGTGACGTTTGGATTGATTAATACACATGTAGCATTCATAAATTTGGTGAATCACGTGTGTAGGCTGTAATTTGATAAACCCATGCTCGTGATCATTAAGAACCATTTGTTTGTATATAAGAATAAGAATGAGTTAATAATTAGTTATAAATTGCCCTGAATTTGCTGAACAATGAAAACCTGTACTTTAAATATTTAACATGTGATTAACGGCTTAATCCTTTACATTATTTGACCATGTGATTAATAAGATAATGGAACCTATATTGACTCTTCAAAAATTTAGAGCCCTCTTAAGGCTCTGGGATATACCAAAAAAAAAAAAGTGCAAATATGTTTTGACAGATATTTTATCAAAGAACTTTTGAGGGATTATTCCCTTATACCCAAAACATTTAACTAAACTCCTGTTTAGGGGTAAATGTTTTTGCATACCTTAAGACAACTTATGAAGGATTGAGGAAACCATTTAAACCCTGACTTGAAATTTGAAACGATAATTTACGCTTTTCAAACTAAGAAAATTTTGACCAAAGTATAACCAAAGATTTTTCGAACATTTACGGATCTTATTAATTATTTTAATTATTTTTTATAAATCAACAAAAATCGTGTTACTTAAATTAAAAATTATTTTAAACATTTTCATATAATTGGACGGACTAAGAAATTTAAAATCTTTACGTTTACGTTTCATAAAGATTGAATATTTAATATTTAACTAGTCGTAATAATTATCGACGCTTTAAACGTCGGATTGAGTAAAACGGATAAAAATGATAGTTGAGAAGAAACTAAAACAGAGAAAATGTAAAGAAATAATTTTTGAATAAATACGGACATGATAACTATTCCATCTAGGTAAGTGAATGTAGGTACTGACACATAATATAGAAAGGATAAAGAACCAATTGGGATGTGTTCCTTAATAATGAAGGTGAAAAATAAATTGTCGAACGATTTAAAAATAACGGATGATTGTAAAAAGGATAATATAAATAGTGAAAGGTTTCACGGCTAATATGAACCATTAGAAATGAGAAGCCGATGGCGTTAAATGATTAAAAGTCCATTTGTGATTGTCTAAATATGGAGGATTATGAGATATAGTTATGTTGGAATCTGTAAGTATAAGTATTCTATTCCTGTCGTTTATGATTTAATGTATCCTTATCTGAAGAAGTTGTCCTAATGGCAAATTATGAAGGCAGACATTGCCTCATACATTAGTAAACGTCTAGCTATCGCAAAGGTCATCATCTGAATTTGATTCGATTTGGGTCATCGTCGACAGACTGACCAAATCTGCTAATATCATTCTCGTTAATGATAAATTCTTGATGAAGAAATTGACTCTTTTGTATTTAAAGGAGTTATGTAAACATGGTGTGCCTGTATCGATCATCTCTATCAAGATCCTCGCTTCGCATCGAATTTCTAGAGAATTGCTCAGAAGTCATTGGGAACGAACCTTGATGAGAGTACTCTTTATCACCCCAAATCGAAGGGATGAGGTAAAGTAACAATACAAAATACTATAAGTGTTGTTTTATGTTTGAATGATTGACCTTTGGTAATAAACCGTATAATCGTTTTCCTTTGGAAAGATTATCATTGATAATCATCGTATTAGGATCGAGATTGAATCTTGTTTGAGCATCTGTAAGCAGGAGTTGGGATGAAGACATCCGACATACACCCATTGTGAGTTGGACATGTCTTTTAGGTTTAAGGTTTCCTATGATGGCGAACCTAACCTTCCAAAAATACTCGACCCGCGAGACCTGAGAAGATTGTTGAAATTAGGATCTGATTATTGACTACCGGTAGTGGGCAAGAGGTTATGTGAATATGAAATGTAGATCTTGAAGTGCCAGATGGGTAGCGAAGTTATGCCAAAAAATTTAAAGATGGAAAAATGAATTGATGATCTGGAAGATCATGGGATATAAGTCCCCGTTGTATGGGACTATTGAGATGATGCAAAAAGATTGGTTTAAAAGGCATATAAGCTTGATCTACCCTAGGACTTCAAGGACTGCGTAAATTATGTTTTGTAAATCGAACTTGATAAATATCTATCAAGTGAAAATCTGAATTCTTCTTAGTAAAGTTTAGATTGGCGAAAAGTTGCATTCATCAGAAACCCGTGAACATCATGGATAGAGAAAGTAAGTCAACATTTAGCCTGATCTTATTCCCGTAGTTATGTTTGATGAAACTCGCGTATGGTAATAAATTACACTTCTGAGAAAAGGCCGAATGTGGAGGAAATACCCACATGGCTTTAACTCTGTAAGAAGCGAGTAGTAAGGTAAGATGATCTTTGAGGACAAAGATCCTGTTTAGGGGTAAATGCTGTGACAATCCGTCAATTTATGGTTGATATTTTATTCTCAATATTTATTTGAAAACATTATTTTAATGTTACATTATGAACTCGCTTATTTTTGGGAAGAAATTTGGATTTACGTCTTGAAGTAGCATTGACCACGTCTAAACCGGAGGATTCAACGTTACGTGCTTACGTTTACATACACCGTTTTGGTGACAGTCCGACATTTCAGAAAATAAATTTATCCGTGAATATTATTTTGGAGTTTTAAATTTGTGTTAGTTCATAAACTCACAAATTTACGAGAAGAGACTAGGACTTACGATTTTATTTTAACGTCCTTTACGACTAAACCGGAAACCTTAGGATTACGTATTTACATTTTCGAACTCCGTTTTTGATGAGACAATTTTTATTAGATTCGTTTTGTGCCGTTAATTCACAATTTATAAAAACGTTTTTCGTAAAACGACCCGAGGGCACGCAAATCGAGGAAACTAGAATCGAGGAGTACCCGTAAATAAATGGGGATGAGACAAGTGGGACACTTGCCCCACCCCCACTATAACCATCCCACACAACACCACCACACCACATTTTGTGTCAAGTTGTAAGCTAAGCTTACACTTGTCATTCTAGCTTACCAAGTAAGCCATTCTTCCATCAAAACTAGCTACCAAAAACTACTACCTTCATTACATACATGCAAATCAACCAAAACTCTCTCTTCCTCTCTCTATAATTTCGTCCCATATCATCACCACAACACCCCATTCATACAAAATTTAACCACAAACATTTGTTATACTTAAGATATGTTAATCTCCATTCAAAGAGATGAAGATTGGTGCATGTTTTAACATCTAAGGAGAAGTTTTCAAGGGATTCAAGGGCTGATTTTCCACAAGGTGTTCATGAAGATAGGTGATCTTGAAGATGGTTTTGCTTATTCATAAGTTTCTCCATCAAAATCCACGTCCAAATCACAACCCACATCAACTTGGTGGTATAAAGATTGTCCTCCTTATCTTCTTGTTATTTTGATTATGTAATCATGTATTTTATTTCCTATTGTATATGTATATGATGATTATATGATGATAAAAGTAATGTGTGGGGATTTGGTGTTAATAATCATGGATAAAAAGATGAAAAACTATAAGTAAAAATGGGTTAATCTTGCTTAAATTAGTAGGCTGTATAAAACAGTAAAGAATCATATGATGAACTGATAAAATGGCATAGATTAATTTATATACAGTAAGCTATGAGTCTTGTACACATGTGAGAGTTGGCCATGCAATGGAATCATTGTAATGAGTGAGATATGATCAAAACAAGTTTAAAGTACAAATCCGAGTTCACTTTTTTGGACGATTTTTAGAAAATACTTAGAAGATGATTCAACAGTAGCTATAGCAGCGTTAAATGGAGCACATATCATGTAGTTTATGTCATAAAAATTTGAGCTTCTATCTCCATATAGAACTCTAGATATGGCAGTTTTGGTGAAGATGAAAATAAAAATCAGATTTTGGAAATTAAAGTATAATAGTATTATATAAGCACTCAAATAAAAATAGTATAAAATGTAAATAAAAACCCACTAACTCATATAATACATTTATATAAATATGTACAATGGTAAATAAGTGAACATTATATAAAAATGGTAACTTGTTAAGTTTTATAAGTTATAAAACTATAAACTTGATTTTTACGACTTTTTCGGCTATTACCGTAAAATTAACGTTTTTCGCCAATTAAAACTTAGACGATCAAACCCGTCTAATGTAAAGTTTTTAAAAGTCATATAATGATATATAAGTATCTAATACAAGTAAAAACCGATAAAACCCGAACTATAGGACATACGGACATTAACGAGCTAAGTAAACATATTGGACTAATAATTGGACTAAATAAGTTAAACTCTTATAAAAAGAACTTATTGGGCTTAAGCCATTTGGGCCCAATTTGTAAAGTTTAAATACTGATAATATAAGTATAAAATGGATTAAAACAAGTTAAAGAGCTTATAATAAGTTTGCTGGACTTAAAATACGTAAATAGGTAAAACTAGTAAACTAGTATAAAAGTTATCGACACATAAACACAAAAATGAGTAAATGAGAATATGTAAACCCACTTGATCATCATATATATACAAAATCATCATATGTATACATAATTGTTATTTTTATAAAGTCATTGGACAAGAGTCTAAGACGAGTATTATTTGTCTAGGTTTCCGTGATTGAAGCACGTACCGTACGTCCGAATTGCCGATAACCCGCCTTCCCACATCAATGTGAGTTCATAGCCTCGCACTCTTTTAAATGTTTTTATGAAATGTTTTATAAACCCGCGAGGGAGATAACATGTTAGTTTTTATAAAATAGGACACCATTTGTCCTGATTGTTTATTTATTGATTTGGACCCGAATGATTGTATGACCCGATTGTATGACCCGATAAATGATTAAATGACCCGATAGATGAAATTAAATGAATTATTAAAGTTAGGTTATGTCACTAAAAGTCCCATTAGCATGAATTGTGAACTACCGGGATTGGTAGACGCTTATGCATATAATAGTACTATTTGGGGACGATCACCCCAGTTCGCGCCTTGACGGTTGATCCCCGTCGTGCCACATTGATTGGTATGCGAATTTATTGTTGATCCCAAACTTAGATCGATTAGCTTTGTGTATACGAGATTAGATCAAGTAATACACGTAGAGAAACCTTTGTATATGCTTTATGAATCTAAGTGTTATGCGGAATTTAACACTTAAACAAGAACACACAAGATGTAAACAAACTTTCACTTTGATTATGAATGTCGAACTTGCTTACAATAAAAGACTTTTACGAATGAAAACTTATATAAAACTTATATCAAACATTAACCTAAAGGCCTTCTTTTATAGATACAAGAAGCCTTGTACAATAATCTACGTATCAACTATTCTAGGTAAAGATAAATATAGAAAATACATTGTCGTTCTTATCTTTACTAGAAGTATTCTAGAATATAATAAACGTGTAGATTATATCTTCCATCAGTGCTTGTCTTCTATGTGTCAACGCTTGACTTTAACTTGTCAACACTTGAGCTGTCAGCGCTTGCTTTGTTCTTGTCAACGCTTGAATTGTTCTTGTCAGCGCTCAAGTGATCTGGCCTTAATTTATTCCCAACAATCCTCCCCTAAACTTGATATCCACTCTTATGATCAAGTTTCTGAATAAGCATTAAGGACTAGGAGGAGTCTGACAAACCTTCTCATATTGGTAATGAATAAATCTGATCAAATCTTTTGCCACGTCACTTGAATAATCTATTTCCAGCTGAGTGTCCTTCATCTTTTCCAAAACAGCCTTGGATATGAAATACTGAGCATCCACAAGTAGATACTCTGCAAACTTTGTAGAACTCAAATGGTATACACCAGCAGCTGAATATAACCTCCATTGAAGACCACTGAGGTCATCTTCAAGATCCTTCCATATTGCAGGATCTTCATCTTTTGGTCCACACATTCTTTTGAATGTGGTCCAAAGTTTTATTCCATTAGCTGAAGTTGGTGCTTCAGCCTCATACTTGGTCTCCAGCAACCTCCAAAGATCCACCAAGTCTTCTCTATCACAACTTGCAAATAAAGATATGAGAGTGGTAAAAGTGTGTACCTCCTTGCCAAATCTGCCAATCTTCCAGAACCCACATTCATCTTCCTCATAACTCACAATTTGGTTCCTGGAATCTAATGGTAACACTTGCACCATATCTGAAGCTTCTAATAGGGAGAGCTTGAGGCTCTTTCTTATAACTGCTTCACTTGGATATAGTGGATCCATATCTTTTGGAAACTAAAATTTAAATCCCTTCTTCACTGGCCTGGGAACCATCATAGCTTTCTTGATTCTATCCCTTTTTAACTCTGAGAGAATATTGCTTGCCTTGTGTTTCAAAATTACCTTACAATCCTTCTGAACTCTAAGAAGAAGCTCCAAACCCCATATTTGATCTGAAATGGTCAAGTCTGGATTATCCATGCAGCTTTCTTCCCAAGCATTGTACATTTGAACCACCTCTGGCATGTCAAAGTCAACCTGCAATTTCAATTCTCTCAGCTTCTCTTTGGCCAACTCATCTCCATACTCAAGCCTTTCAGGTTCTATAATCATTACACTTGAGTCTGAGCTAGCTCCATCACTTTCTTCTTCTGAAGTCACAACAAATGGTGACTTCTCCTTTTCATCTTGTTCCATCATTTGTTCAGCCAATCTTCTATCAAATTGAACTTGGGCTGCATCTTTTGGAACAAACTCTTCTACCATTTTACCCTTACCCTTATCTGATGGTGCAATGGTTGGTAAGGTAGATGGTAATACCTGAGTAGAAACCTCCTTGATGATAGATGATGACTGGGATACATCACCTTCATGTGCAGGTCTGTCAACGCCCAAATTTATCCTATCAGCGCCCAAAATACTTCTATCAGGGTCCAAATTTACCTTGTCAACGCTCAAATATTTTCCCGCAGCGCCTTGTGTAACCTCTCTCAACATAGCTGTAAATGATAAATTTAAATTGGTGGGAGAGACTAAGGACGTATCAAAACCTGTTTGTTTCTTTAAAGTTGTAAGAGCTTCAGCAACATCCATTGATTGACCATCTCAGATTTATTTGATCTTCCTCCCCTTTGGAAGACTCCTCCATACCCCTTCTAACACGATCACTTTCCAAAACAACAATACTCTCCCTCAATTGCTTGAGTTCAAGGCCTTGTGAGCTGACAATTTGTACTAAGTCTGCATTTTGCTTTTGCAAGCTAATGCAGACTGCCGTCAATTCCATAAGAGTCATTGGTTCCAGTCTGCCCTCTTCTAAAATGGGGATTTGACCTCCCAAGTCAGATTCATTGGGCATGGATGAGGACTTAATGATGGTGGGACTGCCTTGGCCAGCTTCTAAACCAGAACCAATAGTCCCAGCCTCATCCAGGTCACCAGCCACACTAGTGGTGGTGGTTCTCTCTGCTTCATGGCTAGGACCACCAGAGGAGAACACTCCAGTAGTCCTTTGGCGTTTCATCAACCTATATTCAGGGGGTGTAGAAGATGGTGTGGAAGAATGGGTGGATGTGGGTTGGTTAAGGGGTGTTTGGGATTGTGAAGGTTGTGTGTCAGCGTTGGAAATAGGCACATCAACGCCAACATTTGATGTGTCAGCGTCAAAGGGTTCTTGGTCAAGTTGCATGTGTTCAGGTGAAGGTAAAGGTTCAGGAATGGGTTCAAGTTGTGGTTGAGGGTCAATTTGAGGTTGGGGGTCTGGTTGAGGTTGTGCTGCTGCAATAACAGCAAGCATGGCTTAGGTTAAAGGTAAGTCTCTATGGGGTGGTGAATCCATCTTCATAAAAATAGCTTTCTTTTGCTCAGGGATCTTATAAAAATCATTGTGATCCCTTGAGCAGTAACCTTGATCATCAAAAACCATTTGCAGAAAATGGGGATAAGCTAAAGTCATTTTTGTCCCCTTGTTTTTACACATCCCCTCAAAAATCATTTTAGAATAGTTATATTTTTGCCCTGTTGCAATGCACACAATAGCACTTGCAATGGATCTATTGATCTCATTGTGTGCAGTTCATTTGGGACTCAAACATTGAAGGAGGACGTGTATGAGGTACTTCCAGGCTGGGGGAAATTCCTGCTTATGATACTTTTTTAGAGTACCTTCATCGGGAAAGGGATATCCCAAAGCCCTAAGTCCTTGTTCTATTTCATTTGTGGGAAGGGTGGCTATACCATCAGCATCATCAAGATGCAAGGCTTGGCGTACCAAAGCCTCAGTAACCACCCAAGATCTCCCATGAACAATAGAAGTCAATGTGGTCACTCCATTAACTGTTGAGGAACTAACAGTGTTCCAAAACTGCTTAATGTGTGTGACTGGAATGAGTGGTGCATGAGAAAGAGCATACCTTAGTGGGGATGCGTTCAAATACTCCACCATTTGTGTGTATTGAGGAAACAGATCATCATCAGCGTCAAGATAAGCAATCATGTTGTGTTGTGATCTGAACCCCAATGCCAATTCTACTGAGTTAAACTTTGGTGCCATTGATGAAAGCTGTTAATTTAAAGTGTAGAATATGAAGTTGATAAGAGAAAATTGTTAGACAAGAATTATAGATACCCTGTTTAAAATAGGAGCCAAATTTATAGGAGAGAAAGAATGCATGTGATTGGCCCAAAAATAGGCAAAGATTTTCAAAAATCAATCATGAAAATATTGAAAAAGTTATAAGTTATCTCATGCATTAAATGAAAGTAACAACTCCTAAAATTACGGCTTGAAAATATGTCAAAAAGTAACAACTGGGTAGGTCCCATTGAGTGTCAACGGTCAAAAATAACCTATCAACGCCCAACGGCTATAATCTTGTCAACGTTTGCCTAAAGCCATGTCAGCGGCTAATTTGGTCACAACAACGCTTGGAAAATTCTTGTCAGCGTCCAAAAATAAAATTATTTTATAAAGTGAAAAATGACCTTAACAAGTAATTTATCCTAGAGAAGATAACCAAAAGCTGATAATTATCATAGGGCGGCAAGCACTGTCTAGTTATGCACACTTGCATAAGCAAGATAGACATAACAGTCCTCTAGTGTCCCTTGCTAACCAAAACTCTTAACAACAAAGTTACCTTATAAAATCCTTGTTACTCCCAGGTAAATCCCATATCAAAATCATTCCCGAGTCTCCCAACAGACCACAACCAATTCTAGGCCAAAAATGTCTTGGCAGCATGCAAAGTTGATATACTATGCATGCTACAGTGCCTCATGATTTAGTAAAACTAACTCATACTCACCTGTGGACACAATCTAGAATTGTGATAAGAGTATCATATGGATACCCAAACATCCTAAAGGTTCCTAAAACCTCCCCTTAAACTATGATACAAAAAGTTTGCTAAAATCATGCATGAACATAAAAAATTTATGTCAAGATAGGAATGAACCATTCCAACCATCATCCATAAAGAAAAACTTGTCCAAATGCTTCTCCATTGATCCATAAGCAACTCTGTATCCAATGGTATACTGCTAACACCATCTGCACATTTAGATTGAAAACCACAAAACTAACATTGTTGCTGACAACGCCCCGATAACACATGACAGCGTTGAGGGAAGCTTTGTCAGCGTTAGACAATTATATTGCTGACAACGTTACAAAAACACTTATCAGCGTTCAAGCAACCTTTGTCAGTGTTAGAAAAATATAGTGGAAAATCTAAATCATCAATAAGACCAATAATAATAATGCATCATCCTGTACATACTTTTACAAAAAGAATCCAAAACACATATTATGTGAGATTAACCATTCCAATACTTGTTACCAAGTATTGAAATCTCCCAGCATCAAAAGGTTTAGTTAATAAATCTGACACATTTTCCTCAGTGTCAACCCTATCTGGTTGTATTAAACCTTTCTCAAAGCAATCTCTTATAAAATGGTCTAATTTCTATGTGTTTAGTTTTAGAATGATGTACAGGATTCTTAATGATGCATAAAGTACTATTATTGTCAACAAATATCTTAGTATGCATGAAATTATACCCATAGTCCAACAGCTGGTTCTGAATCCACAACACTTGACCACAACATGCAGCTGCAGCCACATACTCTGCTTCAGTTGTAGAATTAGCCACCACTGTTTGTTTCTTGCATTGCCAAGATATTAACCTACTCCCAAGAAACTGACATCCACCAGTTGTGGATTTCCTATCAAACTTATCACCTCCATAATCACTATCTGAATATGCAATCAGCTCCAATGGTGAATCCTTTGGGTACCACAAACCAAGACTAGGATAACATCTTAGGTACCTAAAGATCCTCTTCACAGCATAAAGGTGACATTCTTTGGGAGTCACTTGATGACGTGCACAAGCACACACAGCAAACATAATGTCAGGTCTGGAGGCAGTAAGATACATCAAGGATCCAATCATGGATCTATAATGCCTAACATCAACATCTTTTCCATCTCCAATCTTTCCCCAAGGGTGTTCTCTATCCATAGGAGTAGTAGCCCTCTTTTCATGTGGAGAAAACCCAAACTTCTTCAAGATCTCAGCAACATATTTGTCCTGGGAGATGAAGATACCATCTTCTTTCTGTTGAACTTGTAAACCAAGAAAGAAGTTCATCTCCCCCATAGCACTCATCTTGAATTTGTCTATCATAAGCTTGGAGAAATCCTCACTCGTCTTTGGATCAGTAGACCCAAAAATGATATCATCAACATAGACCTGCACAAGCAACACATCCTTGCCTTTCTTCTTTGTAAATAGTGTCTGATCTATGGTGCCCCTCTTGAATCCATTGTCCACCAAATAGGTAGACAAAGTACCATACCATGCTCTAGGGGCTTGATGAAGGCCATACATAGCCTTTTTGACTCTATACACTTTATCTGGATGCTCTGGATCCTCAAAACCAGGAGGTTGCATTACATATACTTCCTCAACAATGGTGCCATAGAGAAAAGCACTCTTAACATCCATCTAATAGACTGTGAAACCCATGCAAGAGGCATAGGCTAGAAAAATCCTAATAGCTTCAATCCTTGCAACTGTTGCAAAGACCTCCTCATAGTCTATCCCCTCCTCTTGTGTATAACCTTGAGCCACTAACCTTGCCTTGTTTCTGACCACAATACCTCTTTCATCTCTTTTGTTCCTGAGAACCCATCTTGTCCCTATAGGTCTAACATATCTGGGACAATCAACCAGCTCCCAAACATCCTAAATTGCAAATTGGTGAAGCTCATCCTGCATTGCTTCCACCCAACTTGGTTCTTTGAGAGCGTCAAATATTTTCTTGGGTTCTTCTTGTGACAGAAAACATGCAAACAAACATGCTTGCACAAGAGGGGTATCAACCTTCTTGTGTATATTGGCAATAAACCCACCAAGACCTTGATGAGATCTTCTAGTCTGAACTGGAGTCATAATATCACCAATGATCTGAGATGTGGGGTGATTCTTCATTGTGGAAGTGAGAACCCCTCCTTCAAAAAGTCTGGTGTCCTCAACCACATGCTCCATGTTGCCAATGTCTTCTTCATCTGACTCTCTTATATCAACATAAGGAGGACCTTCTTCATGAGAATTGGAAGGTTCACCTTGTTCAAAAGTGGAAGAGAAAAGATGTGCAAAGGTGTTGTCAACGTCTGAACCTTGTTTGTCAGCGCTTGGGCTAACAACGCTTGAACTGTTGTTGTCAACGTCTGAGCCATCAACGTCTGAAATGGTCTTGTCAGCGCTAGATTTGCCTTTGTCAGCGCTTGAAGAACCATGCATGTTTGTATCTGGTGGTATTTGGAAACCACCATTATCTTGTCCAGCAGCAGCAGCAGCAGCAAAAGCATCTGTCCAAATGGGAATTGTGACATATTCTAATGTAGGAGATGCCTTTTCTGCTTGTGATCCAACCCTCTCATTAACCTGTGTACCTGAAACATTAACAACTTGTTCCTCCAAAACATTTGAAGTTACCTTCACAATGTCTGGATTAGTGACAGGCATATAATTTAAAGTTCTAGATAAGGGTTCCAAATCAAACAACCAATTAGGACCACTTTCAGGATCACTAGGTTTATTCTCTAAGAACCTAACATGTACTCTCTCAACTATACGTTTGTCCTCTTTAAGATAAACCCTATAACCCTTGCTCTGGACTGAATACCCCATGAAGTAACCCTAATCACCTTTTGCACTAAATTTCCCTAAGGCATCACTAGTATCCAATACTACTACATGACATCCAAAAGGTCTGAGAAAACCAATATTAGGTTTTCTTCCCCAAAGTAACTCATAAGGTGTTTTGTTCTGAATTTTGTTGACCAATGCTCTATTTTGCACATAGCATGCTGTATTAACAGCCTCAGCCCAAAAGGCTATTAGAAAGTGAGCATCAGCCAACATTGTTCTGGCTGCTTCAATTAGGGTTCTATTTTTCCTCTCAGCAACCCCATTTTGTTGTGGGGTTCTAGCAATGCTAAATTGCCTAGTAATTCCTTTCCTGGCACAAAAATCATCTAGCTTCTTGTTCCTAAATTCTCCACCATTATCACTCCTAAGCATTTTAACCTCATTGCCAGACCTTTTCTCAATTTGAGTGATAAAATCAATAAGAACATCAGTTGTGTCACTCTTCATAGCTAGAAAGAATGTCCAAGTAAATCTAGAGAAGTCATCTGTGACAACAAAGCAATATGACTTACCATTCAAACTTTCTATATTTGTTGGACCAAAGAGGTCCATGTGAAGCATATGAAGAGGTCTGGAACTAGTATGCACCTGTTTGGACTTGAATGAGACCTTGTGCTGCTTGCCTTTAAGACATGCAACACAAGAGTGGTCATTGTGGAAGGCCTTGTCAGGCAAACCATCAACTAAACCAAGCCTCACAAGTCTATTTATATTTTTAAAATTTATGTGCCCTAGTCTCCTGTGCCACAAATTACTCTCATCTACTGAGGCCTTAGCATAAAAACAAGACATATTGGTATTCATTTTAATCCCATTTAAATTCACATTATATATGTCCTTATGCCTAGGTTTTCTATACTCAATATATTTCTCATCAGGGATCTTAAAATCCTTGCTTAACACCAAACACTCAGTATCAGTAAAAAGAACTTTATTTTTGTTATCACAAAATTGTGATACACTAAACAGGTTGTAATCAAGTTCTTTTACCAGGAAGACGTTCTCAAAACGCAGATTATTGGTGAGAAGGGTTCCTTTGCCTGTGATAGTTCCATATCCACCTCCAAAGTATACCTTGTCACCATCTTTAATAGGGGTGAAATTCGTCAGATAGTCTTCCTTCCCTGTCATGTGCCTTGAGCATCCACTATCCCAATATCCATAATCATTGATTTGTCTTTGAATGCCCTGCACATAAAGAAAACAAATTAGTTTTCTTTGGGAACCCAAGTCTCAAAAGACTTAGATTCATCTGGTTGTTCAATAAGAACAGACTTAGTTCTCACAACAACCCCATTCTCATCCTTTTTAGGATGAAATACCCAGTTAACCCTAATAGGTTTTGTAATGACCTTTGAAATGTAATTAAATCTATTGCAAGTCATTGAAATCCCATTATCATTAGGGTTTTGATATTTCTTGGGTCTCCATGTTAAGCTTGAAGAAGCTTTAGACCCCTTACCTTGTGGCTGCAAATATTTAGGTCTGGTCACGTTTCTGTCAACGTTAGAATTTGTCAGGTCAACGCTGAAATTACCCTTGTCAGCGTTGAACCTAAGGTTTGCTACAGGAACCCATTGCCTATTTGACCAGGTGTTTGTCTTTTGAAATGGTCTTTGTCCATGAGTGTTAGACCTTCTAGAAAAGAATGGGGCAGGTCTAATCACTTGTGGACTTTGCTGCACACAAGGTTTGGGCCTGACAACGTTTGACTTTCTAATAACGTTGACTTTCTTCCTGTCAGCGCTGAAATTGTTCCTGTCAGCGCTGGCTTTGGGAGCGTTGACACATTTGTATGCCAAATGTGAAAAGCTACCACAAGTATAACAGGATTTCTTAGACACAACCTTAGGTCTAGAAGAGAAGAAACCTGTTCCATGATTGCTAACTTGGCTCTTGGGTGACCTATTATTCCTATACATCTCTGCATATTTAATGGTAGGTCTTCTAACAGTATTTGAGCCTAGGTCAACAGCTTTACCAGTGATTGGGTGAGTAACCTTAATGGGTGGTGATTCATTGGGACTTTCACATAGCAAACCTCCCTTAACAAATAAAGTAGGGTTAGCTTTCTTCCACTCATTTAGGTCAGTCAATTTTTGTTGATACTCTTCCACAGGAGTGACAACTCTTGGTGGAGGAATGAATTCCTCCTCTTGAAGCTCTGGTAAACCAGTCCAAGATAAGTCCCTTCATTGGACACCATAGAAGTCACCAGCTGGTGGTGGAACCAAAGAGTAATCATTCATCCCAATCCCAGTCATGTCCTTAGGATCCCTTTGTTTAGCTACACAGTCTCCTAGGGTTTGGGTGGCTCTATCAAATCTTTGAATTTTGATGTCAACATTATCTTTATTCATAATGGCCTCATCTAACTTAGCCTGTAGTTCTCTATTAACCTTTTTCATGATGTTTCTAATATCCATACTACCCTCTAACTCATGTTTTAAGATATTGATCTTATCTTTTAAGTCAAATTCCATTTTCTTGTATTCAGAAACGGTTTTCTCAGTTTCAGTAAGAGCTAGTTGGTAATTAGACAATTTACATCTTTCAGTACTCATGTCATCTTTTAGTTTCAACACCTCTTTGTTAAGTCTTTCAGTATTTAACCTACAACCTTTGCTACAAAAAGCATCATCATATACCTCATTATCAGATGAAGAGGAGGAGTGTGCCATGAGAGCATATTCAACATGCTCTTCTTCTTCAATATCAGCAATCAAAGCTTTATCCTCTTCAACATCCTTAGCCAGATAGCTCCAATCCCATCCTGTACCATCAATTCCTTGAACTGCAACCATAGCTTTGGAATCCTAAGCTTTAACAATCTGACTTTAGGGTTTACCAGCATCAGATCTTCTAGGAGATCTGCATTCCCTCATGAAGTGCCCCATACGATGACAGTTGTAGCATTCAACTTTGGATTTATCAAATCCAGCTGTGTCTTTAACATTGAAGGTCATCTTCTTTTTAAACCTTCTGTTCCACCTATTTGCTCTTATACTAGCAAGAGCCATGTTCCACTTGATGTCCATCTCTTCCAAATGCTCATCACTTATCTGCTCAAGGTCCTCATATGTAATCACTGAACCGTTGGGCAAAGAAGCAATGTAAGCACAAACAGTATCCAAATCCAAACCAGCAGGTTTAACTCTTGGGGAGTCATTCTTGAATGTGTCAGCGTCTGAATAGGAGACGTTGACAGGACTTGTTCCAGCGCTGACATATGATGATCCAGTAACTGGATGCATATAAGAGTCCTTCTGATTAAATTGACCTTCACTATGAGAGAAGAAGGCCATGTTGCTGGTGGTAGATTTGCTTCCATGCTCTAAAAGAGTTTCATCTTCCAACAGTCTTAGTTTGTTGTGGATGTCATCAAACGAGGAGCTCTTGTAAGTATTGTTGGCAAGAATAGATCTTGCCTCAATCTTCCATGCCTCACCAAGACTTTTGAGAAAGGTAGCATTGGTGTCAACATCACCAACTTGTGTCCCCATGAAGGACAACTTGCTTGTGATGTCAAGCAATCTGCTTCTCACACTACTCAGTTTCTCATTGGGTTGAGCTTTGAAGACAGCATAATCATGCAGAAGTTGCTTTTTCTTTTCTTCCTTAGTGTCTGCATTGCCACCATATGCAACTTCAAGTGCTTCCCAAAGATCCTTAGCAGATTCATAGCCTCTATATTTGTGCTGGTTTTCTTGTCCCAAAGAGACTTTCAGAATATTTAGGGCTTTCATGTCAACCCTTTTCTTTGCAATATCTTCAGCAGCTACAGCTCTACCATCTCCAGGTTTTTCTTTCTTATCCTCTTCAGGGCATCCTTCAACAGCTGTTCTTTGACTAATGGCATCAAGAATCTTTTGAGCCTTATTGAATGTGTTTCCATATTCAATAATATCCCAGAGTGTGTAGTCATAGATCCCCAGATATTGTTCAAAGTTGAACTTCCATAAGTCAAAGTTGGTTGCATCAAGCATGGAAATCTTGATGTTTGGTAAGGCTGAGGAGGAGGAGGTTATTGCTTCAGACATGACGTTGATAGGGTTTCTAAGAAAATTAGGGTTTTGGTGTTTTTAGGGTTCTGGTGTTCGTGTATGGTGTTCTTTAAAGATCAAAAGTTCCTCAACAAGCTCTGATATCACTTGTTGATCCCAAACTTAGATCGATTAGCTTTGTGTACACGAGATTAGATCAAGTAATACACGTAGAGAAACCTTTGTATATGCTTTATGAATCTAAGTGTTATGCGGAATTTAACACTTAAACAAGAACACACAAGATGTAAACAAACTTTCACTTTGATTATGAATGTCGAACTTGCTTACAATGAAAGATGTTTACGAATGAAAACTTATATAAAACTTATATCAAACATTAACCTAAAGGCCTTCTTTTATAGATACAAGAAGCCTTGTACAATAATCTACGTATCAACTATTCTAGGTAAAGATAAATATAGAAAATACATTGTCGTTCTTATCTTTACTAGAAGTATTCTAGAATATAATAAACGTGTAGATTATATCTTCCATCAGTGCTTGTCTTCAGTGTGTCAACGCTTGACTTTAACTTGTCAACGCTTGAGCTGTCAGCGCTTGCTTTGTTCTTGTCAACGCTTGAATTGTTCTTGTCAGCGCTCAAGTGATCTGGCCTTAATTTATTCCCAACATTTATGTATGAGAAGATTTCCATAGCGTGACCTTTGTGACGACACGCTAATTTAGATGGGCAAATTGAGTTTCGGGCTAGCTACCCATTGTTTGGTTTAGTAAGGTAACAATGTCATGTGGCTTATAATAATCCAGTTAACGAAATACTACTATACGCACCGAATTACGATGTATTGCCTGACTAGCAATACGGGGTCATACTATTGATATTATGTTCGTGTTTTGGTTTTTCATAACCATATTCATATAACGGTTTTTATTTAACTTTATACAACGTCATAAGACGTATTGTATGATGTTTTTACGACATTGGCTCGTATAATGATTTTTAAGGCAAATGCCTATATTATGATTTTCGACAAGGATTTGTATAAAAATAACTTTGGCTATTTTATGGCCTATTACAATGATTTGTACAAAATGATTTTCGGTAATAATTTTATACCGATGTTATATTGATGGATTTTATTAAACTCTATGAATTCACTCGGCGTTATCGCTGACCTTTTCTTTTAACATGTTTTATCTCAGGTACTTGAAGGTAATTCTCGGGAAGACATCAAGAATTTATGGCCCACACTTAAATTATAATTTCCATTCAAATGTTTGTAAAACATGTATTAAATACAATGACTTGGGACCTATGTAACTTTGATATTTATGAATGGAAATGCTTTATTATTAAACGACGCGATTTTTAAGCGTTGTCTATGATGTGAGTAATGTGCTATCCCGTAACACCAACTAGTCTTCCGCTGTACTGAGTTGTATAAATTTGGGGGTGTTACAAAAAGAGTTAGAGATACTTATAGTGGTTGATTAGAACCAAAAAATGATTACTTTCTGCCTAAAATTGTTAGAGAGATGGAAAAATGGTGGTGGTGGTCGTGTTATGCAGAAAAACAAAGTGGGGAAATGAGGGTTGGGGTGTTTGTTTAACTGTTTAGGTATTAGTATTCTTTGCAGACAGACGGACCCTTACACGGCCTTCGGGGAAGGGGTCCGACGGGTTCCATCTGTGCAGGGGACAAAATGCTTTGTTTTTCAAGACGAGAGTTCCTTTAATCCTAAACCTAGTCTTAATAAGTTAAATGTCTCTCGCTTAAGCGGGGTTGTTTGAATATCGGCTATGTTATCTTCTGAAGATACCTTTCTATGGAGATTTACCTTTTTGGACATTATCTCGTAGAAAATGATGTCGAATTTCAATGTGTTTGGTTCGTGAGTGCAACACGGGATTTTTGCTGAGATCAACATCTCCTTTGTTGTCACATAAAATTGTCACTCCAACTTGATGTCGTAGTCAACAGGTGCATGTTTCATCCATAATGCTTGTTGACATGCTTTGCCAGTCGATTCATATTCGGCCTCGGTTGTAGAAATGGCAACTGTGTTTTGCTTTTTTGAGAACCATGAGGTGAGACAACATCCGATAAATGTACATACACCACTTGTACTCTTTCTATCGACACAGACACCGACATAGTCCGAATCTGCATAGACAATGGTTTCCATTCTCGTGCCTTTGGGATACCAAAGACAGAGATGAGTTGTTCCTTTGATGTATCTAAAAATTCTCTTGAGCTCTTCAAGATGTGACACATTTAGGTTTTCTTGGAAACAAGCACACATACAAACACTAAACATTATATCCGGCCTACTTGTCGTAATATAAAGTAAACTACCAATTATACCACAGTATTTAGTGCTATCAAAATAGTCACTATTACCATCTCTGGTAAGTTTAGTTTCATTTGACATTGGAGTGTTTGTTGGTTTAGATTCTTCTAGTCCAAATTTCTTAAGCATTTCTTTTATATATTTAGATTGGTTGACAAAGATGTCGTCTTCCATTTGCTTAATTTGTAGACCAAGAAAAAATTAAGTTCACCCATCATACTCATTTCAAATTTGTCATGCATAACTTTAGAAAACTCATCACAAAGTTCTTGACATGTAGACCCAAAAACAATATCGTCAACATATATTTGAACAATTATTACGTGTGACCCCTTTTTCTTAGTGAACAACGTATTGTCCACTTGACCCATTGAATATGTGTGTTAAATTAGAAAGGACTTAAGTCGGTCATACCATGCCGTGGGTGCGTGCTTGACACCATAAAGAGCCTTTTTGAGTTTATAAACATGATTAGGTTTTTCAAAGTCTTCAAAACCGGGAGGTTGTACGACATACACTTCCTCATTTATAAAGCCATTTAAGAATGCACTTTTAACATCCATTTGATAGAGTTTGAAATCGTCTTCACAAGCATAAGAAATTAAAATTCTTATGGACTCAAGCCGAGCAACTGGGGCATAGGTTTCGTCATAGTCTATACCTTCTTGGTTATACCCTTGAGAAACAAGCCTAGCTTTGTTTCTCGACACTACACTATTTTCATCTAGTTTATTTCGAAAACCTCATTTTGTTCTAATTACCGTTTGACTTTTAGGTCTCGGTACCAAGTACCAAACATCGTTAATCACAAATTGATTTAGTTCTTCTTGCATAGAAAAAACCCAACTTTCATCTATGATAGCCTCATCAATATTCTTAGGTTCAGTTTGAGACACGAAACAAAATAAATTACTTTCATTTTGAGCATGAGACCTTAAGGTCCGTTCATTTAGTATACCGGTGACGTTATTTAAAGAATGACCTTTTGACACTTTGATATTTAAAGGTTCAATTTTTAATAGTTCATTTCCCTTGTCTTCTTCAAGATTAACTTGTTGGTTATTGGATTGACTTTCAACTAGATCATCATCTACAAAGGTAATGTTCTAGAGGGAGGTGGAATTTCGTCGAATGTTATGTTCAACGATTCCTCGACACACATGGTTTGTTTATTTAAAACAATGTAAGCTTTATTATTTTGAGAATGTACAAGAAAGAATCCTTCGTACGACTTTAGGTCGAACATATTTAGATATTACTTAGTGTTAAGAATAAAACATTTGATTCTAAACACTCTAAAATATCCAATGGTCGGTTTTCTTCCTTTTAATATTTCATAAGGTGTTTTATCTAGAAGAGGTCTAATTAAAACCCAATTTAAAATATAAGTTGAAGTATCAACCGCATGACACCAAAACATTTGAGGCATGTTTGACTCATTTAACATTATTCTACTCATTTCTTAAAGCGTTCTATTTTTACGTTCAACTACTCCGTTTGATTGAGGTATTCTAGGAGCCGAGAAATTATGTGTGATACCATTGGCGTCACAAAATGCTCTAAATTGCACCTCATTATCAAATTCCCGACCATGATCCATAATAATTGATACAATTTGACAATTTAGTTGATTTTTAATTTTCTTACTTAGAATCTCAAAATGATCAAAGGCTTCATTTTTAGTTTTCAAAAACTTTGTCCAAGTATATTTTGAGTATTCATCCACGATAACCTAAGTGTAAAGATTACCTACGTAACGTTGTACCGTGGATGGACCAAACAAGTTAATATGTAAGAGTTCTAGACACTTAGTCGTGGAGACAACATTTTTAGCCTTATGGCTTGAGAGTGTTTTTTTTCGATTTTACATGCGTCACAAAAGTGTTGTTCATATTTTACTTTTGGTAGATTTCTAACAAGATCTTTGTTGACCAAAGATTGTAAAAGACCCATTTTGATATGACCGAGACGCCGATGCCAAAGGGTGGAGGTGTCATCTATAGTGGTAAAATAAATGGCGTCACAAAATTCATCACGTATATATTATTTTACCTAATTCCTTTTGCTATTGTTATTCCGTCTTTTAGTATTTTACTACCATTTTCTTCGAAGAGAACTTTGCATTTGTTACAACAAAGTTGACTAATACTAAGTAGATTAAATCCTAAATTTTCAACGTGAGCAACATTATCTATGGTGACATGGTCACTAGAAATCATACGTTTGCGGATGATTTTTCTTTTGACGTTGCCACCAAAAATAACATTACCTCCGTCCGTTGATGTGTAGGTGCTAAATATATTTCAATTACCCGTCATATGTCTTGAACATCCGCTGTCCTTGATCCATTCATCCGGTTTAAGTACAACCTTCAAGCATACCTACACATTATGAAACTCAAACGTTTAGTCCCCATCGTCTCATGAGCCCGTTTGGGTTAAACATACTTCTCATGGAAATCCCAATTGGAGTGTTGCCAAATACATCCCAAGGTACCAAGTTTCCCATTGAGAATTGGTTATGGTAGTCATAGTTGAATGGTACTTGCCAATATCTTCCTAGTACTCCTTGGTTATTTTTCGGAAATGGGTGTTTGGGATAAGATGGTATAGGTCGAGTTGTTATGTTTCTATCTCTATTATTTCTTTCTATGTTTCTAAAGCTTGTATTATACCTTTCCAGATTAAATTGCTTAGGTTTCGGAACATAACCACTAATTTGACGCGTTTTCTTTTTTGTTCCTCGGTCAGACCCACGGACCCCTTGTGCAGAGGGGGCCGACGGGTGTCGTGGTTCTCTGTGACAACATTTTTTGAAATGTTGATCGTGTCATTTTGTGTGGTGTCGTTAAGCTAGAAGGTATATCTTGTTTCCCAAACCTCAGCCCTGTTTTATCCTTGCTATCTTTTTGAAAACTTAGCATTTAATTAATGCAATTTGCGTTCTTGCTAAATTTCACAAATTTTAGGCTTTGTTTGGTTAATGCCTCTTGACTAGTTTTAAGTTTCTCGATTGAGATTGAGCTATTGAAATGTTTCACATTTATATTTAGGTGTTTTTCCTCGTTCTAGTGTTTGTAATTTAGCTTTTACTTGATAAACTTCATTTTCCAAACTTTCATTTTTATCTTTTAAAAGTTTGTTTTTGTTTATGATTTAAGACTTAACTCATACAATTTGTTATATTCAAATTGTAGTGTATCATCATCTAATGAGGAAGACTAATAGGAAGAGTCGGAATGTACCTCGTTGGTTTCGTGTTCCATAAGAGCTAACTCTTCCTTTTTGGAGTCATCTCCTTCGTCATCACCAGCACTCCATGCTTCACTCACAAAAGCTCTTTGTGTCTTTGGCTTTGCCTTTGGAAAATTACCAATAAAGTGATTTGGATCACCACATTGGAAGCATTTCCTTTCATCCTTGGCCTTTTTTTATGTCAAAGGGATTTCGAGATGTATTCTTGTTGTCGAGTGGTTGCCTCACAAGTCTTCCTCGCCTTTTAAAGAATTTCTTGAAGTCACGTACGACCATGGCATATTCTTCGTCGTCTCTATCGAACTCTTCATCATCACTTGATTCAACTCGAGCTTTTAACGCTAGTGACCTTTGCTTGTATTTCTTTCCTTTGATGATTTTGGAGTCTTTCTCCATCATTATTTCGTATACCTTGAGGTTCCCGATGAGTTCGTCTAGTGACAAGCTTGAAAGATCATTAGATTCTTCAATCGTCGTGACTCTGCCTCGCCATTTTGGGTAGATGGCTCTTAGAAATTTCCTGACAAAGTTATTATTAGAGAAAGACTCGTCAAGTGCTTTAAGTGATGTTATGATAGTGTTAAGCCGAGCAAATCCCACATCAGTTGACTCTTCTTCAATGATATAAGATTGCTCAGATTGTTGAACAAGTAGATCAGTTTTATTATCCTTGAGTTACGAGTTTCCTTGATGTGTGACTATAAGTGAGTGCCAAATTTCTTTGGCGGTTTGACACATGAAGATTCTTTCATACTCCTTTTTAGGTAGAGCATTACAAAGCATCATTTTGGCTTCATTATTTTTCGCCAAAATTTTCTTTTGATCATCAGTTTGCTTTTCGTGTGGTACCGATTCCAATTGGTTAGTATTAATATTTCTAACTGTTGGTGTATAATCACCTTCAATGATTATATACCAAAGATCTATATCCTTAGATTTCACATAAGTTTCAAAACGGTTTTTCCAATATATAAAACCACCATTTTCAAAGTGTGGTGGTATTGGCATAGATTGACCTTCTTTGCAATTTTCAGAATCTATGGATCGATTTAAGTTTTAAAGTACAATATACTTTAAAGATCTTGAGTACGTAGCTCTTGATGCCAATTGTAGAAAACTAGAAGGGGGGTTGAATAGTTTTTACCGATTAGTTCTTTGAAACTTTTGTTGGGTCAAAAGTTAATGAGTCAAATCACCATGGAAACAAGAAGGAACAAATAGGACATTATGTAAAAGTTCAAGCTGGTGAACAAAATATGGATTGGTTCCCCCTGCTAGTGAAACTTTCCACTGTTGTGAAATTTCCCCTGCCAAATATTGAAGGATGAAGATTTGGTCAGAATATGTGATAAGTATGAATAAGTCAGTTTTGATTTAGTCATTACTACTTTACTTAGTTTCCATGTATATCTGGTTTCCTTAAGTTATAAAAGGAACCAGACCGTAGGTTTGTTTTTCATATCTTCCATTCACAAATGTAACCTACAAAGTCTTTGATCTCTATGCATGAGATTCAAGTGTGTTAATGATCAATACAAACTCTTTGGGAAAATTCATCTTTGTTAAACATCTTGTTTCATGTTAATTGTATTATTCCGCTGTGATTCATCACATATACAATTTACAACCTAGATAAATGGTGTAAACCATTGAGTCTAACGATCCAATGAATTTTGTAAATTGTATTAGAGCGGGTGGCTCTTGATATCTAGGAGATCAATATGTTTTTCATGTTCTTGTTGTTGTGAAGATGTTTTAGGGTTACATCCTCAAAGCCCTAAATATATTGGTGAATAATTATAGCAGTAATGTTCTCTGGTCCTCAAAGACGTTCTTTTCCATTTGCTGATACAAAGTATTGATCTTGTATGGTCCAATAATTTTGAAGTAATATTCGATGAGAATACTTTAAGATTTATCTATCACAAATCATTGAATATTCTATTGATTGGGCATGGGTGAGTAATGAAAGAATGGTAGTGTTGTCCCATGTATTTGTGATGATTAAGCAATGAAGAAAGAGAGAAAATAGATGAAGAAGAGATGAATTCCTAGAGAGAGAAAGTAGTGAGAGAAAGTAGAGAGGAGATGATTAACTTGGTGAGATTAGATTAAGAAGAGAAAATTACAAATGACCATCCACCCTCCTAACATGCTAGGAGGGTAGTATATATAGTCCACCCACATGCGGGCTTTAATGGACTATATATTGGGCCGGGCTTGTCTTTTGGACTTTAATTAGTTTAAATCCAAGCCCGTGAACCACGACTAAATAACTACTTATTACAACGTTCTAATAAATATTACAATAGAAACCTATGACCGAACATTCTTGTTTGACTCAATATTTTGAGGCTAACAATCTCCCCCAATGTGAGGTCATTCCTCTTTGATATTTGGATTCCAATGGAGATTTATGAATTTCGTCATAAATGAGTCTTGAGCGTGTAACAGTAGTTTTGTTCCTTCATGCTGTGATCTTTGAGCCTTTGTCGTTGTCTTTCGACTTTGTCTTTAAGTCTTGAGATCTTCAAATTATCCTTGACTTGTCATTGCCATCTTGCGATCTTGTGTCTTTATCCACATGCTCACACTATCAATTGTTGGATAAGTCTTTGGGCATGAATATGTGGTTGTGAATCTTTGACTTTGCTGAGTACACCGTGACGCCACCTTCTCGAGACAAAACATAGACACGGACTGAATGGCTTTGACATTCGTCCTAAATCGGTAGCGTTTTACCTCCGGTCGGTGAAGACCGTTATACGATATTAAATATCGTACCTGTGATCAGGTAGATTCAATTAAGAATCTCCTTGACAGGGTTTCGCGGCAGTACTAGCCGTTCTCTTTACTCGACCGTCTCAAAGCAAGACTGCGAACATAAAGAGTAAATCAATTGGATAAATATCCGCTTGATTAAAGTCGTCAATTCAAATTCCTGGAACAAGTTTGATTCATTAAGAATCTTACCATTGTTGCTTTCCAGTTGACACAAGTTTGATTCATAAGAATCTCACAAGTCACCTACCGTAGCGCTGTTTGAGGTTGACGCTAGAAGGATTTCCATTCGTCATTGTGAATATTAATGAATATCACTCTGAATGTTCTGGCAAGACCATAAAGATATTGCGTAGAAACCTGAAACGAGTTTGAATCAATTCATAATCAAACCACTGTTGCTTTTCAGTTTTACATATGTTCAATTCATAAAGAATCTTGCATATGACCTACCGCAGTGCTGTTTGATGTTAACACTGGAAGGATTTCCACTCATCATTGTGAATACTAAGTAGTATCACTCTGAGTGTTCTAGCAATATCACAAGGATATAGCGTAGGACTCTCTTGATCTTCATCCGTGTGTCCTAACGAGATTTGATTGATCTCTTGGCTCTAGACTCGATTTGTGCACTTTTAGTGGTTGGAGGCTGGAGCAGATGCCACCTATTCAATATCAACAATCTCGGAGTGAGAAAGTCAATAGAAGTCGTGTTGATCTCCGTGACAATAAAACAAACTTCTTTTAAGAGAAGTCTGAGTAGCTAGGAAAGGGTTGTGCTTCACATCACTGGGTCCATGATGAGTTTGTCTTCATGATGGGTTGACCCGGTTTCTGCCTAAGTTGTATGGAGGGCTTCTTTCTTTAGACCCTTTATCCTTACATTTCTTTTTCATTCTTCAACCCCTTCAATGCTTACCAAGACATCATTACTAGCACCTTGTTGTGATTGTTTCAGTGCTAGCATCAGTACTTAGTCGGCATTCAGCTACGTTCACATTCTACTCCATCTTTCCTAAGGACTTCTAATAATCTATTGGATTGTCCCTGGGAAGATCCCTCCGGTTCTGGTTGGATCATAGGACTTAAACCTAACCACCCTTTTGACACCAATAACGTCGTGAATTAAAGATGTTGTGGGTATTTGATCGTAACCATGAAAACCACTTTAAATTCTAACAAAGTGTTTGAAAAACATTTAACACCTTGCTAGTTTTGTCGTTTTAGAAATGCTCCCCCTTCACATGTGCATCGATAATCGAAAGTGTTTCGCACATGTAGGTAAGAGTTAAAGTGCTTGAGTCTTATAGATCACATTTTAATCACATTTTCTCCCCCTATCTCTAATATATAAAATCTTTTGATATTAGAGATACCAAATTTGATTAAAATATATTTTGAAAAATAGTCTTGAAAATCTTCGGGAGAAAGATGTGTTAATCTTTTGCATGAAGTTGAATTGCTCCCCCTCAAAAATTGATCCAATAGAATTGTCATGACGAGGATTTGATCCACATTAAACTTTTGAGGATAGGAGTTGTTGAACACACAATTTTTGAAAGATTTTGAATATCATTGAGAAATTCTTGAAAAAGTTGTGTTCAACGCTTTTTGAAAAATCAATTCTTTTTGACGAAAAGGTTTTTCTAAAGCATAAACTTGAGTTCATAGACTTTGAATGTCTTGACGAATCCACTCAAGTGTAAGAAGATTTAACTTCTTTTGCTAAGGGTAAGAGTACAAAAGCGTACACTCCCCCGTGAATTTAGATTCGGGTTGCAATCTGAAAGTGATTACAAGCCATTGTGTTGAGCTCAAAACGTTGATTGTTTTGTGACAAGCTCAACCCAAGATAGATTGCTCTACCCGTTGTTGGAAATATTGTCCAAAATAGACAATTTCCTTTATAAAAGATAGAAATGACATGTTTTGAAAAATATTTACAACTTTCATTCGAGCTTTATGTACACACCCGTGTCGTTATTAAGCGACATTTCTAGGTACGTCCATATTATCGATACTGAAAGACATGTCGAGAAGAATATTTTTAGATTATCAAAGATTTTTTACTTTTGTATTTTGCTTTTTGATTAATATTTACAGGTAGATGTTTGATTAATGAATCAAGCAGGCTTCTTTGCCAGAACCTCCAGTTCTGGTGGAGTCAAACATCTCATACCAATTTGCCTAACTAGATACGCAAACCTCTCTTTCGAAAGAGCTTTTGTAAACAAGTCAGCTAATTGGTAATCCGTTCCAACAAAGTATAGTTCAACGATACCTCTTTCAACTTGTTCCTTTATGAAGTGGTATCTGACATCGATGTGCTTCGTGCGGGAATGCTGTACCGGGTTGCAGGAGATGGCTATGGCCGACTTTGAGTCACAGTACATAGGTACTTTATCAAAATGGAAGCCATAATCCGTGAGTTGTGTTCTCATCCAAAGAACTTGAGCACAACACGCAGATAGAGACACATACTCCGCTTCGGCTGATGAAAGTGACGTGCAATCCTGCTTCTTGGAAGACCATCCCACAAGCTTGTCTTGACCTAGAAATTGTGCACCACCAGAAGTACTTTTACGTGTATCAAGACACCCTGCATGATCAGAATCTGAATAGGCGGTTAGAAAGAAACCGGTTTCCCTCGGATACCAGAGTCCCATGTGAATGGTATTCTTAAGGTACCGAAAGATCCGTTTAACCTCCTTGAGGTGCTTTTCAGTGGGTCGTGCTTGATATCGTGCACAATAACACGTAGCATGATGAATATCAGGTCTGCTTGCTGTCAAGTACATGAGGGACCCGATCATGGAACGATATCTCGTTTGAGCTATGGGTAATCCCTCCAAATCAGCATCTAGAGATGTGGTTGATAATGGTGTCCCAACGGGGTCACATGATGTCATACCATGCTTTTTGATTATCTCTTGACAATACTTAGCTTGGTTAATGAAGATACCACTTGGGGATTGGTGAACTTGAATTCCTAGAAAGAATTTTAGTTCGCCCATCATAGACATTTCAAATCTGCTGTGCATTACTTTTTCAAACCATTTTGAAAGTTTTGGGTTTGTAGACCCGAAAATAATGTCATCAACATAAATTTGCACAAGCAGAATGTCATCCCCATATTTATAAGTGAACAAAGTTAAATCAATGGAACCTTTTGAGAAACCTTTGGAGACTAGAAATTTCGAGAGCTCGTCGTACCACGCCCTTGGAGCTTGCTTGAGTCCATATAGTGCTTTGTGGAGACGATACACCTTGTCAGGATAATGAGGATTGACGAATCCTTCCGGCTGCGTGACATAAACTTCTTCCTTCAAAGGACCGTTAAGAAACGTCGTCTTTATGTCCATTTGATAAACGATGAATCCCTTATGTGCAACATAAGCAAGAAAAATCCTGACCGCTTCCATTCGAGCTACTGGTGCAAATGATTCTTCGAAATCAATACCCTCTTTCTGTCCATACCCTTTAGCTACTAGCCTAGATTTATTCTTGATGATCGTGTTCTCTTCATCCATCTTGTTTTTCCAGATCCATCGAAGATTTAATGGTGTTACATCGTATGGTCCGTCAACAAGTTCCCAGACTTTAAGTCTTTCAAATTGTTGAAGTTCATCCGTCATCGATTCAATCCAAGCATGATCAGCCATGGCTTCTTTGATGTTTTTCGGTTCAACAGTACTCACGGTGAGTGCGAACATACAAACATCACCATCGGTTGCTAGTTGTCGTCTTGTACGAACAGGCTGTGAAGGGTTTCCAATTACGTGAACCAAAGGATGATCTCGGGTCCAATGATGTGTTGAAGGATGTCGTTGATAGAAAGTATGCATATTTGACGGATCAACATGGCGAGTAGAAGACTCTCCAGTTTCGTGTACCGGTGTACCGAATGGGTTGATAAATTCGTCTTCGTCAGATAATGCATTGTCTGCTTGATTTGTGTTTTCTGGAGCAATGACAGTAGTTGTGGATGTTGTAGGATCGATTGTTGAAGTGATATTCTGAGGAGGTAAATCTGCAGCAACCCGTGTTGAAGTAGATGAAGTTGTATCCGGTTGTTGACGATGATCGGTATCATCATTCTTATCATGAGTGACAGCGGAAGACTTCGATACAACTTGTTTCTCCCCCGTGAAATATTCATCATACATTGGTCCATATAACATTTCCAACTCTTCAATGGTCGTGTCGACTGTCATATCTGCTCTAGGAACATTCTTTGGAACCAGCGTTGAACTTGACGGTTCATTGCTGTGGTCTTGAGTTTCGAGTTCCGTGCGGTTGTGAACGGAAGTCGTTTGTCGTTTTGGATTGGGACTTAAACTGTTTTGTTCAAGTGCCATTTCTTGAGATTCATCAAATCGGATGTGAATTGTCTCGACAATCAATTTTGTTCTTTTGTTGTATACTCTATATCCTTTTGACTGAGTTGCATATCCCACAAGAATACATGCATCACCTTTCTCTTTCATCTTATCCAAATTTTCACCATCTCGAATAATGTAGCAAGTACATCCAAAAACATGAAGGTGTTTGAGTGAAGGTTTTCGATCATGAATTATGTGATATGGTGTCTTTTCATGTCTTGGGATAATTAAGGAACGGTTTTGTGTATAGCATGCGGTTGACACAGCTTCGGCCCAAAAGTACAGTGGAAGTTTTGAAGCGGATAATAATGTTCGAGCAGCTTCAACCAAAGTACGGTTTCGTCTTTCAACAACGCCGTTTTGTTCGGGTGTTCGAGCAATGGATGTTTCATGTTCAATCCCTTCGGCTTCAAAATACTTTCTCAGATTTGAATTCAAAAATTCTGTACCTCTGTCAGTACGAACCACTTTAACTTGAGCTTGAAGACCACGTTGTATCAGTTTAAGAAAGCTGATGAGAACGTCGGGTGTTTCATCCTTGGACCTCAAGAAATGAGTCCATGTGTACCTTGAGTAATCATCGACAATTACCAGAATATATTTCTTTCCATTGATACTCTGAACACGCATGGGACCACACAGATCCATGTGAAGAAGATCTAACCGTCCTTTAGAGCTTGGTGTGGTCTTTGTTTTGAAGCTACTTCGTTTAGCTTTACAAAGTTCACAAGAAGAACAAAGATGATCTTTGATGAATTTCAAGCTTGGAAGGCCTCTCACAATATCTTTCTTGGAAAGCAAGTTAATGGTATCAAAGTTGAGATGAGAAAGACGTTGATGCCATAACCATGCCTGAGTCGTTGAAGCTTTAGCCATGAAGCAAATTGGAGTTGATGAAGTTGTGTCTTGAAGTGAAATTGTGTAAAGATCAGTACCCCGTATACCGGTAAGTAAGTCATTCCCATCATAATCACGAACAAAACATGTCTTCTTTCTGAAAGCAACTTCCAAATCCGCATCACAGAATTGACCAACCGAGAAAAGATTGTGATTGAGCCCTTCGACGTAGTATACCCTTTTAATCGTGATATTCCCCTGAACCAAATCTCCATATCCTAGGATCGGTGCAAATTGATCATTTCCGAATCGGACCGTACCTAGGAACTTCTCCACGAAGTTAATTAGAAGCTTGAGATTCCCCGTCATGTGCTTCGTGCATCCGGAGTCCATTATGAAGAGAATTATTTGTATCACCTGCAGAAGAGTTAGAACACGATGGAGCATTTGCTAAATTGGTTACCACAGTAGTTGTGATAGTAGAATCATTAGTGTCCTTATCAACATTTAAAGGCAAACTAACACTCGTTTTCACATTTTCTGTCCTAACTTTAGGCATCCATTTATATCCGGGAGGACATTGATTAGCAAACCACCATTTCCAAGACTTACTTGCAGACTCATATAATTCCTTAATTTTGCTTCTAGGATTCTTAGTGGTGGAGTCTGATGCATTACTTTTCTGAGTGGGGGTTGCACCAGAATGGTTCACTTTGCGTTTGGGATTACTAGCTCTAATAGGCATTGCAACTTGCTTCTTAGTTCTAGTATCTACGCCTTTGACTTTATTTATAGCACACATAGAATGATTAGCATTAGCACACTTGCCACATTTGACACAAACAAATTTCACATTCATAGCATTCAAATCATTCACAGCATTCAGATCGTCATTACATGCGATAACAGACTTTTTATTCTTAAAAACATTCAAATTCCTAGGGTGTTCTTCTACTTGCTTCATCTTCCCCTGATTCTTGTGTTTCCAGACCTTATCATTCTCTTGAGTGCTCTTAAGCTGAGGCCGGCTAACACTAGTAGTGGAGACTATTCCTGTAGTAGAAGACACACGAATATTAGTGTTTCTAGAAGTCTGAGGCGAGTGAGTATCTTTGTTTGTGGGCTTAGTGGGCATTCTATACATCCCTGGTTCAATCACATTATTGTGCTTAACGCTTGGTGCTACATGATTCCTTATGGGTTGAGCTTGTGGTAACCTTTCCTTTCCATCCATCTTGGGGGCAAACACAGGTTTTGCAAACGAGGAATTAGATAAAGCAGATGGTTTTCCCAAGATAGAGGATCTATTCTCTTTAGAGGCATTGGGTTGTCTAACCACATTCTTCTTAATGCTAGGTTCCACAATTTTCCCACCCATTTTAGCAATGAGTTTCTGCAACTCAGCTATTGCTCTGTCCCTGTCTTGTAATTGAGCTTTCAACCCTTTAATTTCCAAATCCTGTTCATTCATTTCTTGAAATGTTTGCGAAAGTTTTTCTTGCAATTTATTATCATGTGGAAAACGACCAACATATTTTTGCAAAGCAAGTTCAAGTGAATGACAATGTTTTTGAATGAAATCAGTTTTGTGTTGAAGTAACTCAAAAGCCTTTTTGTCAACATTTTCTTTACGTTTCGAAAGCTCAATTTCAAGACGTTCACATTCTTTGATCTTATCAAGATATTGGCATGCAACTTCAGAATATTCATCAATATCAGCACAAGATGTAAAATAAGCACACATAACATCTTTAGAAACGCATTCTTGCAAGAGTAAATCATATTCATCTGAGAAATCAGACTTCTCCATTTGAAGATCATCAATGTGTTTCTCAATAGATTCAACATATTTTAAATCATCAAACATTTCAGTCCGAATGAACTCTTCAAGTTGAAGAACAGTTTCTTTAATCAACGCCGTGTTTGGAATTAAGAGTTCTTTGACAAGCAAGGTAATATCTTGAGGAATCGGACGTGTCCATTCAGCATTTTCACGTTTTGCCCAGTCTCGTTCAACAATAGATTTAACATTATCTATGTGATGTTTAAGAATACCTAATGTTTTCCTACTCTTGCTTTTAGATTCATCTAGAGGGAGGTAGTTGATGTATTTGTAAACATTAGATTTCTTAGGGGCAAATGCTTTCTTCCATTGAATTCTCTTTTGTTTGCATTCTAAGAACACTTCCTCACGAGTTTTCTGAGTTTGTTTGTTGAACAGGCCATAAAGACTATTCTCATAAGCATAATTATAAGGTTTCACAAACTCCTTATTAACAAGTGGTTGACTATCAGCATCCCAAAGGGCAGTCTCTTCACTATCGGCACTAACAGGCATGCAATCAAGATCTGTCCTTTCAGTCTCATCAAGATAGAGACACGGGTTCGCAGCTTGAGCTTTGGCAAGGTACTCAGGACTTGCAAAGCTAGCTTGACCCTTAAACATCGATGGAGGTGCTAGCATTCTTACGGATTGAATAGAATCATGCGTTTTATAAACAACGTTCTTCAAAAAGTCGACTTGTGCTTCTAGTTTCGTAACTTTTTCGGTTTCTTTATCATATCTACTTTTGAAGTCTTGTTTTAACGCATCTACCTCTTGTTTCTTATCCTCTAGAATTTTAGCAGAATCAGTAGTGGTCATAGAGAGCTTTTGTTCAAGTTCATTAACTTTGGTATTGGCAAGGTACGTTTTTTGACGTTCATCCATTAAGAAAACATTATATTGACGCTTCTCTTTAGCTAATAACTCAAGAGTGGTATTATATTTGTTTTCAAAATCGTCCTTTTGACTTTTTAACGCACTTCCCTTGTACCCCTCAAGCTCTTTGGTTTTCTGAAGGAGCTCATCTCTATAGCTTTCAGTCATCTCAGTAGATTTGATAAGAGCAGCTTTGCATTCTTCAAAACTTTGAGTGAGCGTAGCGTTTGCCTTCTTTAATTGCTTTTGACTCTTTTTATTTTCAGTGACATCTTTTTGTAAAGTAGCAATTAAATTAGCAAGCGCAATACGTTCCTCTTCATCATATTCATTTGCATGTTGATCATCCTCAGACTCATTATTGCACATGTCTGATGAATCGGGTGTGGTATTGCTATCAACCGTTTCCATCATACACGTGTCATTAATGGCATTGGGTAGATCACTATGCTCAGGAATATCACCAAACACATTATATTCATCAGTAGTGTGTACCTTATCGATTGGCTCAGTGTCAAAGATAGGACCATTGTCATCTTCAGTGACTTTGAGAACTTCTTCAACCTTTGCCATGTACGAGTAATGTGCATCAAGCTCTTGATCAGAATCTTCATCATCAGTATCATCAAGCATGGCTCCTTCCTCAGCTGACAATTTAACCCCTGCTTCCATTTTCTTGCATAGCAGCATCTTTTCCTTGTGATAGCTGGAGTCTCTAACCCTTTTCGGCTTCCTGCATTCCTTTGCCATATGCCCATAACCTTGGCAATTAAAACATTGAATCCCACTCTGCTGAACCACTTGACTTCCAACCGTTTCCCTATTCCCAGTAGCAGCAGCAATCCTCTGAGCATCATACTTAGCAGTTTGTCGATCATATCTTGCAGAACCCTCAACATGTGTTGGATTATGTCGATCATACCTAGAAGGACTTTCACCACGTCGACGTGTGTCATACCTTGGAGGACTCTCAACATATCGGTTCTTTGTGTTAGATGATGTGCGTAGATTGTTGTTGGTGGGTTTGTAGATTTTCTTGTAAGTCTTCATTATGTAAGCAATTTGTTGTTTCATCTCTCGGTTCTTTTGAGCTTGGTCTTCATCACTATCTTCTTCAGATGAGGACTCAGATGGTGGTGATGGTGCTCTTGGCGCTTTACCTCGAGATTTTGTGGAAGATGAAGACTTAGATGATGTGGAATATCGTGGTGAAGATGATGTATTGGAGTATGGCTTAGGAGCACGAGAGTGAGGATCTTGAACATGTTGAGTGGTAGTCAGTAAAGCAAGTGGATTAGCCGTCTTGGCAACACGTTCAGCTCGAATCTCATTTGCTTCATTCTGAAATTGCTTCAAGATGTCAAAGAGTCGATGATATGAGACCTCGTCTAACTTTTCTTGTTGTTTCACCAAAGTGACGAATCGTGTCCACTCGGGTTGAAGTTGTTGAAGAAATTGAACATTGACTTGCATGGTGGATACTTGCAGGTTATTTCTTGTCATGTCATTCATCATCTTATAAAACCTGGAGTAGTAAGAGTCAATTGATTCTCCATCCCTTGAAGTAAACTTGCCAAAATTCCAGAACAAGTTTGTTTTGACATCTTGTTTGTTGAGTGATTCTCCTTGTTGCAAGCGTTCAATAGCAGTCCACATTTCATGTGCTGTCGGGCATGCATCAACCGTGGAGTAAATATCATCTCCAATCTCACTTAAAACCATATAGATGGCTTCCTTCTCCGCATCATGCCAAGCACAATTTTCAGGTGTGAGATCAGCTCTTGTTTCATCACGTTCACTTGCAGGTATTGGATCAGTAGTATCTGTGGCTGCTCTTGGAGGAACTGAGATCTTCTTAAATATATATGGTCCATGAGTAATACATTTCCTCAAGGCATCACCATTAGGTCTTGTATCAAGATATCGGATGAAACGTGATTGCCATTGAGCATACCTACCAGATACAAGCATTGGTGGTCTCTCTTTGTTACCTGCCACCATTATGTTGTTGTTCGTCACACGATATTCGGCAGTAGAATCCATCTCAATATTCTCTGAAATGATGAAGTGAATATGGATCTTAAGTAGATTTGTTGTGATTGTTGTTGTGGTTTAAATTCCGAAAATTGCAATTTTTCTCCAGGCCGACAATAAATTCTCCAGTCCGACTAAAACGGTAGTCCAAAAATTTTGTAATCGCCAAAATTTGAAATCGAGCTAGAAATGTCCTAAAACTAGTATGGAAAAAATTTGAATTTACTTGACGAAAATTTTTTTAACTCTTTTTTTTTTTTTTTTTTTTTTTTTTTTTTTAATCTTCGTGGAAACGATATTCTGAAACTAGTCTAGATAGTGGCTAAGTCTAAAAACTACCCAAACAAAATTTAGCAAAAACACATCATCGGAATCACCAATCGGAATGATATCGGAATTCATCAATCGGAATGTTATCTGAATACACCAATCGGAATGTTATCTGAATACACCAATCAGAATGTTATCTGAATACACCAATCGGAATGTTATCTGAATACACCAATCGGAATGTATGTTGGAAGTCCAATCGGAATGTTGATCTGAATCCCAATCGGAATGTATGTTGGAAGTCCAATCGGAATATTGATCTGAATCCCAATCGGAATCTATAACCCCTTTTCAGATTGCAGCAATCGGAATGTATCCCCCTTTTCTCGGACAAAACTCAACCAATACGTGATTTTAAGCCAAAAAATGATCAAAAAACCCAAAAATTTTGTGTTTTTAGCCAAAGTAAATATACCAAATCACTACTACAACTATGTAGAAGATGTAGATGAAGAAGTAGAGCACAAAATACACAAAAAAAATTTGACTCCGAGATGATTTATGGATTAAATCATTCGAATCAAATAAACTAACAACAACCAATCACAAAACTACCCCGTGGCGATTGATACCAAATGTTGTCCCATGTATTTGTGATGATTAAGCAATGAAGAAAGAGAGAAAATAGATGAAGAAGAGATGAATTCCTAGAGAGAGAAAGTAGTGAGAGAAAGTAGAGAGGAGATGATTAACTTGGTGAGATTAGATTAAGAAGAGAAAATTACAAATGACCATCCACCCTCCTAACATGCTAGGAGGGTAGTATATATAGTCCACCCACATGCGGGCTTTAATGGACTATATATTGGGCCGGGCTTGTCTTTTGGACTTTAATTAGTTTAAATCCAAGCCCGTGAACCACGACTAAATAACTACTTATTACAACGTTCTAATAAATATTACAATAGAAACCTATGACCGAACATTCTTGTTTGACTCAATATTTTGAGGCTAACAGGTAGTATTTTTGGTTGCACGTGATGTGTAACTTATTGTATTCATGGATGGTTATAATATGTGTTATAGTTATGATTGATAAATAAGCAAGGGTGATGTTATCAATACCCCCCCCCCCCTAAATCTAAAAAGTACAAAAAAAGTACTCCAAATACCCCCCCCCCCCCCCCCTTTTGTCCCCCTGTTGTAGTACAACAAAGTTTTCTGCCAGTTTCTGTTCCGTATTTTTAACAGTTTACTGTTTTTTATATGTTAAACTTTATATTTTTTATTCCACACTTTCTGTTTCACAGTTTTATAACATAACAAAAATTATAAAAATTAAAAAAAATTTAAAAAAAATTTAAAAAATTCAAAAAGTTAGGGGGGTATACTTGCACCGCGCGGTTTTATGTGGTTTCGGTTTTGCGGGTTTTTATGAGTTTTGCGGATTTTAACCGCACCATACCACTTATGATTTATATAAATAATGTGGGTTTTTGCGATTTTTGGTTCACAACGTAGGTATTTTCAGTTATAACAATGCATATATCTAATGTAAACACACACATTACTTAACATACTTAGAATGTTAAGAATAATATGCACTAAATCCCTTATAACATACGTTATATAATTGATTTGTCATTTTTCGGTTTTATATAACTAATGTGTGGTGCGGTGCGGATTTTGTGGTGCGGTTTTACGGGTAAATCCGCAACCGCACCGCATTTGTGGTTTTTTTTTTTTTCTTAAAACCAATCCACCGGTTTTTATCGTGGTGCGGTTTTTGTGGTGCGGTTTTTTGCGGGTTTTGCGGTTTTGCGGTTTGTGGTACGGTTTCTACTCACCCCTAGTATTAGTAACCAACCCCATAAGCAAAGTGGTCAGCGCCGTAAAAGATTTAAATACTATTGATAGTATTCACGTGATTGGTTATTGAGGGAAGCAGATTACGTGGTGCAAGATTGGGACAGAGATAGCAACATGTATTACTCACGTGATATATAGAAGAAGTATATTGGTTGTTTATATTGCCAAAGGAATGACGGCGGTGTGTGATTTGTTTTGGCAAAATATAAAGGTTCACGTGTTTGTACACGTGGTGCTAAGAGAAATGGTTGAAAGCAATGAGATATATCGGTTACAGGCGTATAACATTACATAAATCTTCACAGTAGGGTATTTTTATTTTCCTTTGTTTGTGTTATTTTATCCCCTGTTGCAAATTTATTCCCAGTGTTTGGGTTTGTCACGGTTAGTAACAAAAACAGTGGCATTAAAAGTTCCCCTGGTTTTGAAAAAGCCCCCCCCCCTGCTATTTCCCCCTGCCTTCAATAATTCCCACTTCTTTTGGGACGTTCCCCCTTCTGTCAGATCCGATTATTGGGACAACAATGTTTGGAGTTTGGTTATTCACAACAACTGGTCGTAAAGGTATAAAAGGTTTTCCAATTGATTGTTTACATGATCATGAAGGTAATTGACTATTAGCTATTTGAAGATGAAGTAGAATTGGCTGAGTATGTGTTTTATTCATGCTTTATTCCGTAATGATGCATTGACAAAAATACGCAAAGGTATGAGATTTTTCTTGGGTTGCTTTATGCTAATATTTGCTATGTTCCTGATTTTTGTCAAGAGTCTGATACCCTCCCCATACATTTTGAGATGTATACGTTCGCTGTTATGAGGATATTACATGGTATAATACACAGATTCGGGTTTTTCTACCACTACATCAAATAGGTGATACTAAATCTTTTTCACTTATGGTTATTACTTTCAAAGACTACTGAATTGAAGATTCTAAAATGATTAGCACAATTTGAGGGGAAACTAAATTGTTGAAGTGCTAGTCATTCACATATGACATTGAGGTGAAGGTTTTTGCCACTGCTTGTTAGTACTACTACAACTAACGTAAGTTTCTACTTCTCAAATTCATTTTAAGACGCGGAAAACTTCATGGAGGGTAATTTGAGGAGCAAAATACTTGGGTTAGAAGTATGGTATTAGTTAGTGGTAGTTGAAAATCAAGGTTGCTCACATAGAATGCCCCTATTTGATCATGTCAAAAAGGGGAAGATGTTTACAAAGAATGTGCAGCCTGTTGATCTTTTGTGTTGTATGCTTAAGGGGAGTGTTTTGACATCATCAACTAGAGGAAGATTGTTGGGTCAAAGGTTGATGAGTCAAATCACCATGGAAACAAGAAGGACCAAATAGGACATTATGTAAAACTTCAAGCTGGTGAACAAAATATGGATTGGTTCCCCCCTGCTAGTGAAACTTTCCACTGTTGTGAACTTTCCTCTGCCATATATTAAAGAATGAAGATTTGGTCAGAATATGTGATAAGTATGAATAAGTCACTTTTGATTTAGTCGTTACTACTTTATTTAGTTTCCATTTATTTTTGGTTTCCTTAAGTTATAAAAGGAACCAGACCGTAGGTTTGTTTTTCATATCTTCCATTCACAAATGTAACCTACAGAGTCTTTGATCTCTAGGCATGGGATTAAATGTATACATGTATAGAGTGGTTTGTGTTGATGATCAATACAAACCCTTTGGGAAAACTCATCTTTGTTAAACATCTCGTTTCATGTTAATTGTATTATTCCATTGTGATTCATCACATATCAATCGACAACCTAGATAAATGGTGAAAACCATTGAGTCTCTAATACCAATTGTGGAATCCATTGGATCGTTAGACTCAATGGTTTACACCATTTATATAGGTCGTTGATTGTATATGTGATGAATCACAACGAAATAATACAATTAACATGAAACATGATGTATAACAAAGATGAATTTTCCCAAAGGGTTTGTATTGATCATTAACAAAAACCACTCTAGGCTTGTATACATTGAATCCCATGCCTAGATATCAAAGACTCTATAGGTTACATTGTGAAGGGAAGATATGAAAAATAAACCTACGGTCTGGTTCCTTTTATAACTTAAGGAAACCCGAAATACATGGAAACTAAATAAAGTAGTAATGACTAAATCAAAACTGACTTATTCATACTTATCACATATTCTGACCAAATCTTCATCCTTCAATATATGACAGGGGAAACTTCACAACAGTGGAAAGTTTCACTAACAGGCGTGTAGAAACTAGAAGGGGGGGATGAATAGTTTCTCTTTATTGGTGACCAAATTAAAGATACTTTCAATTTGGGTTGAATCAAAAATATCTTTTACTTGAGGTTAAGTTGCATGATGATTAGGTTCAATTCAAAATGCACTAGCAAAGATAATAGGTAAGTATAATGATAATGAAATAAGTAAAGAGTAAGGAAGGAAACAACCTAGTGGGGAGACACCAAGATTTATAGTGGTTCGACAACGAGGCTCTATCCTCGTTTCTACTCCACTCCTCGAGTACACCTACTCGAGATTTCCACTATATCCACAAGCTCCCTTCTCGGCGGAGAAAACCTTACATCGTTGCTTACATTATTTTCCGACACTAAGCTAAATGTCGAGACCTAATCTTTAGCTAGGACCAATCTACACAACGTTGCCTATTTCACAATTTAACGACACAAGGCTAGATGTCGAGTTCTAATCTCAAGGTAGAACCAATCTTCACGACGTTGCCTACTTCACCATTTTACGACACAAGGCTAGATGTCGAGTTCTAATCTAAAGCTAGAACCAATCTTCACGACTCTTCACTTTGAATCTAAGTGAGAACTTCACACAACACAATTACAAATCACTTTCAAGTTAAGTGAGAACTCACAAGACACAACCACATCACTTTATAGTTTAGTGAGAACTACTAATCAATTTATTACAACTCAACTAGACATATCCAAGTACACATGTAACTTGGATCTACACAACATAAATCCAAGCAAACATATATGCAATGGATGTACACAACAAATCCAAGTATTCACAAATAACTTGGATGAACATAACTAGTCCAAGTATTCATAAATACAATGGATTAACCTAGAAAAAAAAAGGGTATCATGATGAATATGACTAGTTCATAGATTCATCTTTATCACAACACTAGTGAGTGAGTGATCTTCTCTTTGGACAAGGTAAAGGAGGGGATCAAGAGGATAATCATATGTAAACATGCTTAACAAATTAAGTGATCATTTACTAATGATTATGCTATAGAAAATAGAATGGGGGCTGAGGAAAACGTCTAGAGAGGCTTGTTGGAAAATGAGATTTGATCCACTATTTAAAGGAGACAATGTGCAACGGCTATCTGTGCGTGGTTCCTTATCTAGCCCGCGGTTCCTTATCGCTAGGGAACCGCCTAGCTACTTAAGGTACCGCCCAGTAGACTACGCTCCTTTTTTTGTCTTTTAGTGGGTAGGAATATCTGAGGTATTTTAAGCCTTCAAAGGATATTCTAACAGCATTTGGAATATGCTATTTTCAAATTTTCATTTTCCATTTTAATAAAACATTTTCTAAAAAAGAAGGTTTATTAAAAAGTCTTTTGTCATATTAACAAAAGTGAGTTTTAAGAATAATCATTTTGATGATCACTAAGTATGATTAAGAAAGATTAGTGATATGATTATTACCTTGATGATAGTGTTAGTTAAATAATTTGTTTTTATGTTTTACACTAAATGTGTTGTATAGTTTGTTGTGATCAAAACTAAGAAAGATTAGTTAACACTAATAATGTTTTTAGGCATCACTTGCATTAACAATCTCCCCCTTTTTTATTGCGACAAACTATAAACTCATTTGCATAGAAACACAAAATAACGAATTATTAACGAGTTTATCACTATCATTTCTCCCCCTTTGTCGTAACAAAAAGGTTAGCACAAGTCTTTGAAGAACATCGAACTTTGCTAGTAGCTCCCCCTTGGTGGTTGCTCCCCCTTGCTTGGGGCACCAAGTATATGAGCTAAGGTGACATGCTACACAAAGGTTAGTAGAAAGGAAAGAAACACCAATGTATATATGATCACTACCTACTAAGTAACTTGAGAGGGAGAGAGAGAAGAAATCTCAAATTAGAAGCAAGTATTTTGCTAAGTTTGTCCAAAAAGGTAATTGACAAAATCAAACTTCAATCCAATGAAAATGATAAGCTTGTCAATGGGTTAAAGTTTAGAATTGATGGAATCACCCATAAGAAATTGTAAAAATTTAACCATGATCAACTCAAAATAGAACTAAAGGGATAACACACAAAGGTTACATAATAGAAAAGACACAACAAAGTAGATAGTCATACACACAATATGAGTATCTAAAGCAAAAGATATGGAAAATAAACCACAAAGCATAAGCTATTCTAATAGTGATAATTTTCCAAGATTGCTAGAAAATAAAAGACTCTAAAGCAACTAAAGTAATAAAGACTCCAAGAGTAGTTAGTCCTTTAGTTGGAAAAATAAGACGATGATGCATCACTCGAAGTTTTGTCCACCGGAACGAAAACTTGAATAGGAGTTTGAGTGAGGAGGAATTCAAGAAAATTTAACTTCTCATACACATGAGCAAGTTCAATTTGTTGAAATCGACAACAAGCACACGAGGATCCATGATGCAACACAAAATCGGTTGATGGGGGTATGGCATCAAACCTAGGGTTTGGTGGTGGAGGGGTAATAGGTTTGGAAATGTTTTCACAATGCCTTGTGAGGTTTGGGAACGTTGAAAGATCATTGAGTTGAGGGGTATTGAAGGATTGTGGTGGTGGGGGAACATTTTCTTTAGCTCCGGTGATGGGGTTAATGGTATAAGTCTAATTCCAATACTTTATTGGAGAGAAGGTAGGGTTTTTGGGTGGTTTGGAAGAAGATGGTTCATTCTTCTTGATCCAAATAGGTCGAACCGATATTTTCGGTTTCTTTGAAAGCTTGGATAAGGAAGCTTTGGGTGAGTGAGGTTGTGATAATGAAATGTCAAGGTTATGAAAGGATGAGTTAGGCATTGTTAAGGTGTGAGAACAAAATCTCAAGGTTGGGAAGGTGTGAGAATGAAATCTCAAAGTTGGGAAAGTGTGAGAATGAAATCTAAAGGTAAGAATTTGAATACAAAAAGTGGAGTGTCAAGGAATGTTTAGTCAATTTGAGTAAACAAGGAATCTTGACAGGGTATAGGGTTTTAAAAGTTTTGACCAAAAAATTCATCAAAAGTTGATTTTTGTCCACGGTACCTTAAAGGGACCGGCGGTTCCTTATCACATAAGGAACCGCGCGACTTTTAGTGAGCCGCATCCAGTGGACATGAAACCATGTTTTTCCAGGGTTTTGGGAAAAACTAAGACTTTTTCAAAAAGTTGCAAATCTTAGAATTTTACCTCTATTAGCACCAAATTATGCTAGGGTTGCATAAAGCAACACATTCATAAAGAATGTCTTGAAAAAGGGTGACAAAATATTTGAATATCATTTTGAACCAATTTTAGTCAAGTTTTTAGAGGTTGTGATAGATTTAGGTTCAATTTTAATTTCAAATTAAAGTTGATTAATGTGCACATAAGGATAGAAACACATAAAGCTAAATCCATAGATCAACATCATGAAACGCACATGAAGGAAGCAACTACAATGACAAATAGAAAAGAAAGACAACTAACTATTACAAAGCTAGCTTAACATTAGATCTAGATTAGTAGTCTTCTTTGGCTTGGTTTTGTTGAAAACCATTTATTTAGAAAACGTCATCATTCATCTCCTAGGAGGAGGCATGGAGAACAAGGCAAGCAAAAACTCTTGCAACCTCCTATGTAGTTCAAACATTTCCATCCTAAGGTTATGGATGATGTAGTGGTTGTAAAGACAACATGGACAATTAGGACCATGTGTTTCTTGAAACCCATAGTATGGATCACCCAAAAGGAGGAAAAGTGGAACACCCTAAATTGGAATGTTTGAGTTAGGTGGAGGTGGAGGAGGCATGTTCTCCAAGGGTGATATGGGTGAGTGTGTTTGCAAGTTCTCCAAAGTTGGTGAAATGGGTGAATTTGGAGGGGTAAATGGTGAAGTCACCAAGGTATCATCAAAGTCATTCACAAAGGGAATGCTTTGAAGTGGTTGTGTAGTCACATCCAAGGGCGCACTTGGAGTGAAGGGTGAGTTAAGCTCATTCATTCTTGAGTGAAATGAAGAGGAGGTAGAACCAATAGAATGGTTAGTACCATGGGTGGAGGTAGTTTTGCATGGAGCAAGAGGTGGGGAAGGTGATGAAGAAATGAGGATAGGAACCATCTCATTCTTAGGTGTGTGGAAAGGTGAGGAGTTAGGCTTGGCTACCTTAATCCGTATTTTGAGTGTTTTCCTTGGGGTGGAGGTCTTGGAAGTGTTTGAGGTTTTGGTACAAACCATGGTTGTTTAAGGATTAGGGAAGTATGTTTGATGTGTGAAGAACATGACAAACAAGGTGGGTTTAAATGAGTGAGGGGATGATCCAAACTAGTAATGGGTTAAAATCATTTTAGGTGAATAATGAATTTAGGTAAGCTAGTTTAGGAAATGTGCAGTTTATTACAGAAAATCATGCAGTGTTTACACAGAATTGAGAAAACAGTGTAAAGCAAAAGATGCTGTCGGGCACAGTGGCCGGCGGTTCCTTATCTAGGACCCGCGGTTCCTTATCGATAAGGAGCCGTTGGTCGATATGGAACCGCGACCAGAGGTTTCAAAAATTTCCATCCCAGTTTTTGATAAACCCAGATTTTTACCAAAAGATTCACAAGCCAAAGTTAACTACAGATCGTAATCTAATAAGCTAACTATCACAAAGATGCACAAAGCTATGTAAATCACAAACATGATGGCATAAGCAACATATAGGATTGAAATAAATAATAATCCAAACATGTAGCATAAGATAAACCAAAGTAATAATAAAAAAATGTTTTAAACACCACAAGACAATTAAACTTTGACACAATTCAAAGTCTTCACCTCCTTTTCTTGCCTAAATCCTTGATCATTTTTCCCAATAACTTGAAACCCTTTCTTGATTCAACCCGGTGTTCGTGCAATTTGCCTCGAGTTCTAAGATTTTCACGGTAGAGATGCTCTATATTGAGATCTTCTGGTACTTCACTAGAATGATGAGGCGGAGGAGCTAAGTATTCATATTCATCCTCGAATGGGCTTGAGGATGGATGGGAATTACTCGAAGAGTTGAAATTTGAACTAGTACCGATGCCATCACCATCACTTGTTGGCATTCGGGTGTCCACATCATCCATCTCTTGATGATCGGATTTTCGTGAACCTCGGTCACTTCTAGGCTTTCGTTCATATACCTCTTGAATAGGTAACATAAACCGTTGAACCGGGTGAAAGCGAGAAAGATCAAGATGAGGAAAATCTTCACCAACCCTTCTAAAAAGGCGAGTAAGAAGCATAGCATAGGGAACGTTTGTTTTGGGTTTGGAAAGAGCATAATTTATACGTCGAGCGATGTAGAATGCTAAATTGTACTCGGTTGATGTAAAGATGCAAAACAACATATGCACCATACAAGCCGGGATACGATCTCGGTTTCCACCAAGACAAAACACATTCTCCCTAAGGATGTTAGCCCATTGGACCATGAAATCCTTAAGGTCGCTTGAGAGCACTTCATAGCGATTCACATTTCGCACATTAGTATGAAGGTTTCTCATAACGTTTCCATCATGCTCTTTCGAGATGATATCAAGGATGAAATTTAGATCAACTTCGGTGATGTCATTTGAAGGTTTATCGTTGGACTCCACGAGAGCATCAAGTCTCCATTTGTTCGTAAAACGACAAGTGCCTCTATATGGCACACCAAGAATATCACCAAAATCGTCGAGGGAATATTGAATGATTTGATCATTCAACATGAAACGAATAAAGATTTGGCCATTGATTTCAAGCATGGAGTAAGTGCTAAAGAATTCAAGAAGAAACAAGGGATAAATTTCTTCGTCTATGAAGAGCAAGCAATCAAATCCAATATGCTCAAACATAGAGTAGATATATCTATACCCCGTTATTCTTGTATCTACATCCCTACCCTCATGGAAATTTCGAGTTGAAAGAGATGGAAAAGAGTTTTGAAGTTGAGTGGAAGCATAGGTATAGGTAATGTTTGGCATATAGTTTCTAGTGAGTTGATGATCTTTTTGATATTGTGAAGGCATGATTAGTACCTAAATACAAACAAGAAAAACATATTTCCAATCACTCATATGAAAAATTAAGATCAAAAATCGAAAATATGAGAATGTGTTATATCAATTTCTCGACAAACAAAGGATTGAATCCATATCATTCTCATGTTCACAATGTGTCTATTCTATCATTAACCAAGAACACATGATCTATGTTAGATCAACAATGGATTAGAACATTGGTTTTTCAAAACAAGGTTTTTAGGTAAGCATTAACAATGTCATTACCTACTTGTTCATGAGTTCATCTCAAATCCATCTTTTAATCAAAATAATTAATCAAAATTCGGATTTGTTCTATAAGTGGGTTTTAGTGAAATCTTAATGAATATGAACCTAAGGAATCATAGTAAAATAACCATGTCAACCCATATTCCTATTAAGGTTTTAATTCAATTTCAATTTTAAAAATCCCCAATTATGAAAGGATGAACCCTAGAACAAAATAGATGAAATTGAAAGAAAATACTTACACTTAATTGATGTTAGATGAAGGATGAGTGAAACCCACAACTTAGAATCAATTAATTTGAGTGATTGAAGGTTTTTGAAGCTTCAACAATGGTGGAAAAGATGAAACCTGTCGGCTGTGTGTTTTTGGGAGAGAGAGATAGTGGTTTGAAAAGGAATAAAATAATCAAACTGGCGCTCTGACTCAAGTTGCTGCCCGCAGTTCCTTATAGATAAGGTACCGCGGTTTGAACCGCCAGAGATAAAGAACCGCCTACAAAGGCTGGTTTTTATCAATGAAAAACGCCAAATTTTAAAAACCAAGTTTTTCTAAAACACTTAAAAATATATCATGAGCCTTTTAGAATATCATTGGATCATCATAACACTAAGCAATATGCCTTAACGAAGGATTACGAGTTAAATCGAGATCGAAAAGAACTGAAACGGACAAACGACTACTCGTAGCAAAACGGCAAAGTGGAGAGAAGTCAAGGGAAGTGAATCAAGACTAGGATTAATGCTCAAGGGAATAATGACAATCTTAAAATAATGGAAACGAAGAGCTTGTGTCATATATAGTGGTTTAAGACGTGCCTTTCCGGCGAATTGTTAAACGGCTTGGGTAATGAACAAACACAAAGCAAATATTGAAGCATAGACAAGATCACTTTCAATAATAGTCTTAGTCTAAACCAAGATGTGAGCAAGGCATTGATTCACTTTCTCTCCCACGAAGGGCCTACAAACCGTATGGGTGCAAACCATGATATCATGCTTGACACTTTAAGCTACTACTAACTCACTCTACATCACCATAGTGAGTCAAGTATCCAAGCAATGAAGGTTTGAGAGGATAAAAGGAAAGAATCACTAACCACAAACAAATGTCAAGGCAAGGATGCCAAGAGCAAGCACATAGTCATGTAATGATCAAAATAATGATCAAAGGGCGTGTGGAAGAACGAAAACGTACCTTGGCCACAAGAGCATTCTAATCCATCACTGCAAGCCTCAAGAGTGACTAAGATGAATACTAAGTCTTCAATGACTAGTTATATTCCCAATCATCATTCAAAGATATTGAAGATCAATGAAGATGAGTCTTCAACAAGTGCAAGTAGCTCAATCCGCAATCAATTCAATGATTGATCTTCATGAGTACTTACACAAGACAAGATGCAATCTAGTAGATACATTTCAGGAGTAGATCTAAAATGTATAAATACTACTAATCTAAGTGGGATGTAATATTACCAATTAAAAAGACCTATTTTCAAAGAAAAAATAGTTTTGACCAAAGAGAAACTTTAGTACAACTTGACCTTCTAATTTGAGGAGACAATGGATCGATCTAAGTTTCAAAGTACAATATACTTCAAAGATCTTGAGTGACCATCGCTCTGATACCAATTGTAGAAACTAGAAGGGGGGTTGAATAGTTTCTCTTTATTGGTGACCAAATTAAAGATCTTTCAATTTGGGTTGTATCAAAAATATCTTTTACTTGAGGCTAAGTTGCATAATGATTAGGTTCAATTCAAAATGCACTAGCAAAGATAATAAGTAAGTATAATGATAATGAAATAAGTAAAGAGTAAGGAAGGAAACAACCTAGTGGGGAGACACCAAGATTTATAGTGGTTCGACAACGAGGCTCTATCCTCGTTTCTACTCCACTCCTCGAGTACACCTACTCGAGATTTCCACTATATCCACAAGCTCCCTTCTCGGCGGAGAAAACCTTACATCGTTGCTTACATTATTTTCCGACACTAAGCTAAATGTCGAGACCTAATCTTTAGCTAGGACCAATCTACACAACGTTGCCTATTTCACAATTAAACGACACAAGGCTAGATGTTGAGTTCTAATCTCAAGGTAGAACCAATCTTCACGACGTTGCCTACTTCACCATTTTATGACACAAGGCTAGATGTCGAGTTCTAATCCAAAGCTAGAACCAATCTTCACGACTCTTTACTTTGAAGCTAAGTGAGAACTTCACACAACACAATTACTAATCACTTTCAAGTTAAGTGAGAACTCACAAGACACAACCACATCACTTTATAGTTTAGTGAGAACTACTAATCAATTTATTACAACTCAACTACACATATCTAAGTACACATGTAACTTGGATCTACACAACATAAATCCAAACAAACATATATGCAATGGATGTACACAACAAATCCAAGTATTCACACATAACTTGGATGAACACAACTAGTCCAAGTATTCATAAATACAATGGATTAACCTAGAACAAAAAGGGTATCATAATGAATATGACTAGTTCATAGATTCATCTTTATCACAACACTAGTGAGTGAGTGAGTGATCTTCTCTTTGGACAAGGTAAAGGAGGGGATCAAGAGGATAATCATATGTAAACATCCTTAACAAATTAAGTGATCATTTACTAATGATTATGTTATAGAAAATAGAATGGGGGCTGAGGAAAACATCTAGAGAGGCTTGTTGGAAAATGAGATTTGATCCACTATTTAAAGGAGACAATGTGCAACGGCTATCTGTACGCGGTTCCTTATCTAGCCCGCGGTTCCTTATCGCTAGGGAACCGCCTAGCTACTTAAGGTACCGCCCAGTAGACTACGCTCCTTTTTTTATCTTTTACTGGGTAGGAATATCTGAGGAATTTTAAGCCTTCAAAGGATATTCTAACAGCATTTGGAATATGCTATTTTCAAATTTTCATTTTCCATTTTAATAAAACATTTTCTAAAAAAGAAGGTTTATTAAAAAGTCTTTTGTCATATTAACAAAAGTGAGTTTTAAGAATAATCATTTTGATGATCACTAAGTATGATTAAGAATGATTAGTGATATGATTATTACCTTGATGATAATGTTTGTTAAATAATTCGTTTTTATGTTTTACACTAAATGTGTTGTATAGTTTTTTGTGATCAAAACTAAGAAAGATTAGTTAACACTAATAATGTTTTTAGGCATCACTTGCATTAACAAGGCGGAACCAATCCATATTTTGTTCACCATATTGAAGTTTCACATAATAACCTATTTGGTCCTTCTTGTTTCCATGGTGATTTGACTCATCAACTTTTGACCCAACAACTTTTTCGTGATTATTAATAAGATATACATGAGGTGTGACTAGCAAAGTAATAGAAGTGAAGTAAGAAAAATACAAACCACAATACACAATAATTTATAGTGGTTCGACCTAGCAAGATCTCACTTATCTTGCCCCTACTTCCACTCCTCGACTATCCACTCAAGAGTTCTTCACTAGTAAACGAATCTCTTTTACACCGGTGGAGAAATCTTCACACTTAGGCTTACAATCTTTAACGACACCTAAGCTAAGATGTCATGTTCTTTACAAAGGCACAACAATGCATTATACACTATACACTTGTGGTCTACAACACCAACCACACTATTACACACGTAGGTAGAAGAATGTGTACAACAATGGTGACTGTGTAGGTAACACTTAACACATTCACACAAAGTGAAGCCTTGAAGGATCAAAGCTTAGAATAGAGATTTCTCGTAACCTATCTTGAAATATAAAAAGATCTAAATCACAAGAGACAATATAATATACAAGAGTGAGGTTAAAGAGTTAGATATATGTAGAGAGACCAGAGAGAAAAGATAGAAGAGATGTGAGTCTTAAGATTGGACAAAGCTTGGTATTTGTAGGCACAACATCAGACAGGCACGGAACCCGTTGGCCCCCTTACCCAGGGGTTCACCTGGTTCCGCCATGTCTGACTTTTGTTGCCTCATAAATGTTTGTCCAAGAGCACAAACAAACAATGTGTGTGGCTTTCATTGACTTTGTATATCTGATGGAAAAAGGTAGAAGTCAACATTTGGTCCATTATTATTTTTCCATTTTAAGTGATATAAGTTGTATAAATTTTCTACAAAAGTTTAGAATATAAGTTCATGAGTTAAAAAGACTTATATGTTGCTTTTAATTCAAACATAAAAATATGTTTGATGTTTTATAATTAACAAAACGTTAAGTATGATTAAAACATAAATATCATTTTAGTGCGATATATGTATTTACAGTATTGTTACTAGTATGGCGGCTGAGGTGGTGTCCAACAGCAGCTGAAATGGTAAGCATATCCTTAAAACATATTTGACACATTAATAAGGTAAAAAGGATCTAATTTCTAAGATACCCACAACCTACAATATCATAGGTTTTGTTCAAAATCTCATTTATAAAAATACTCACAAAATAAAATAATCAAAGAAACCCCTTACCTTTTATGGCGGATGAGATTGTGAAATTTGGGACGGCTAGGAAGATAGTCTCCGGCGGCAGATGAGGTGATGGTGGCGGCTGAGATGAGGTGGTGGTGATAGGTTTGTGAATAAGTGAGAAGAAGAGGTGAAAAGAGAAAGAAATTGTCTGTAACTCAGAAAAAATGAAAAGAGCCTTTCACCTCTTTTATCTAAAAAAAACAAACAAGAAGGGGTGGTGAAGAGGCAATAAGTGGATTTTGAAAAAAAACAAACCAAGCCTAGATCTGATAATGTGGTGACGGGTTGGACATATATTACAAGTATCTTGCTTATTTCTTAACCTTTTATTCTTTACAGGAGTAATAACAAATTCGGTTTATATCAGTAGTGAACCATCAAGATCCGTGATTTTTTAGTTTCTTGTTTTGCGGTTCACTGAATTTATAATGTTATTCTAGTAGGTTGATCTTTTCTCTCAAGGCAAGTTCACCCAATAAATTAAATTTGAGATGTTAAAATTGTATGTAGAAAATTCTGAGGACTATTGAAAAAAAAAAAGAAACACCATTATTCATGTAGTTTTTAATATAGAGGACAAGCATATAGCGAGACATCATTGCTAAAGGGAAGTGAGAGCTTGTTTTGTTGATTTATTAATTAAGTTATGATTAATTGACAAATGACTTAATGTAAACGTCTCAGTTTTATTACTTCTTATTATATTAAGTCGTAAACAAACAAATTTTCTATAACTTAATAAATTCAAATTTTTTAATTAAGTAATTTAATTTATTATCAAACGCCACCTAAATATAAAAAAGAAAAGACAAACCCCTTATCTCTCTCATATTTAATACATCTATCATCAATTAAAAGTTATATTTTTAGTTAAGCATTATTTTTTTCTGTTAAATCATTTATTATATATATACTCCCTCCGTCCCATATTAATAGTCCACCGACCAAAAACACGCAGTTTAATAAAAACATCACTTTTCAGCTTTCGCTCTCTTACTTTTTGCATAATGACACTTTTACCCTTAAACAATTAATTTACAATTTCTTTATTATTTGTAATAATACCCTCAAGTGAGGGTGATATGGTAAACTTAATTCATATTTCTTATCTATTTTTGGACTGGACTATTAATTTGAGACGTCCAAAAATAGTAATATGGACTATTAATATGAGACGGAGGGAGTATTAATTTTTAACCCATATCTAATCTAATCCAATTTCATATCTAAACGCAAATGCTAATCCTAGACCCTTCTACAAAGCAAACGACCCTTAGTTTAACCATGGAAAAAAAACTATCATATTATATTGTTTAAATAGTCTAACTAAAAAAATATCATTTAACCTATGACTAAAAAAAAGGTCTATATAACTCACGAAGACACATATGAGTATATTTAGTTATCTTCAAGTGTAATACATAATTTCATCAATCAAATTTTAAACATTAGCCAATCGTTATATGTATTAGAGATGAAAAGAAAAATCTAAAGCTTAACTTAGAATTTTATATACAGAAAAATAACATAAAAGTCTCTTAAAAAAAAGTTGAAATATTGAAAGTTAAACCGTTTTTTAGGTCAAAGTACCATGTGATTTCCCAGAGTAGTGGACTAAAAAGTTCCACCGTCAATAAAAGCTAAGAAAAAACCAACCACATAAACTGATAAAATTTGGAAAAAGATCTTTTCAAGTTGAAGTCAAGTTGATAGATCAAGTTCTCCAATCATAACAAAGATAAATAGATGTGCCTCACCTACATTTCACTAAAAGAAAAACTTCTATACATTTATTTAAATTCTGATTTGTCAACATGATCAATCAAGTTGCTTTCAACCTGAGAGGATTTTGATCCTAAAATATTGGTGTACTTTAGTAAAAAGGAAATGAAGACAAATTTTTTTGTGGGCCTATTAGTTAAAACAACGAGCAGCCAAGGAAGACTGGGCAAGCAGCGGTTCGAATGTTTGTGATTTCTTAAAACTGAATCAAGGTATGCTTATTTGACCCTCTGGCCCACTGCTGCAAGTCCAGTTTAACATTGATTTGGGTTTCTCTGTAGTCGAGATTTTGGTGATGAGACACTCTCCAGTCTCCTCTACCATTCGGTTAGTTGCTCTTTGTTTGATTTTGGTCTTACATGTTCTTTTTCACAATACTCTATCACTGTCTCATTTCTGTTATAGCTCAGTTATAGATATCTTATGTGGTTATCTGGTTATTTTCTTTTTGAGTGTACCATGGCAAATTGGTGTTTGAAAAAGCTTATTCTGAACTTTTTATTAGATTATCACTGTATTTTTATACCCGTTGTTTTATACCTATATCCGAGCTTTTCTTTGATAATACAAGGAGGCATCAAACCAGGTTATTATTACCAAGTACATTTACAAGCAACGCCAAAAATAGAAACTTTTTGTTATAAATCCTTGGAACCATTACATGACAGAAGAAAAATACAACACAAAAACCTTAAACATAAGTGTGAAATAACAAGAGATCAATGAAATTCAAATCATGCTCTCTCTTTTAAAAATTCTGATTGTCATCATCCCCATCGAAGTCAGTTCAGCTATGCATGTTTTCAGCCTACAAATGATTAAAAAAAAGAGTTATAGTCGGTTTTTTTTAACTTTTTTAGTTGCATACAAATATAAGGAAAAATTTAAGGAAAAAAAAAACAAAACTCACCTGCAATAAACTGTTGATCTGATTGAAATCCGAAGCGTAACTTCGTTTAGGGTAAAATGTGACTAGCTCGATCACTCCCTCGGGTACCCTTCTGACCACCCCGATAACGAAATACCGGCACAACTAACTGACCCAAAAACTGTGTAGGATCACGGTCGGTCCTTTCATGTGGAACCCTCCTTTCAGCAGCTAGACAAGCAAAACAGTCAGGTTGACCATCTGGAAGAACGTCTCCGTTACGGACCTCACCATAGCTAAGGCAAGTCTCTCTGTAGAGCCTGAGCCCTTCGTTATCATTGTACGATAAAGTTGGTTGACCAGCTACGCTAAGAGACCACTCGTAGTAGCCAACTGACGTGTTTTTCCAATACTGAAGGGAAGCTGGTGTACCTTCAAAAACAAATTGGTTCATGATGTATTCGATTTTGGCCTGCATCTTGAAAGTTCAAAGGTATTTTTGTTAAGCAAGTTCAAAAGATTGTTTAAACAAGCAAAAAATTTTTGTGATAAAAACTAGATGTTAGTGGCAGTTTATATAGTAGTAGAACCGGCTCACTGTTTGGGATTCAAATAACACAGATAGGGGTTCAGATAGTGTTGGCGGGGTCACTTTTCTAATTTACAGAGGTCAAATACCAAGCCATTGTCAGTTTATGAAACCAACTCCCACTATTATAAACGTGGTTTCACAGGAGCTTCTCCTTTTTAGAGTCATTCATGAAGAGAAAAGTTTAATTAGGAATTTCAATATTAAAGCATGGTAACGGATAAGTATTTGATATTTGTACATAAAAATCACTAGTTATTGTGTCTTAAAATTATATTCCTTCCGTCTTAAATGTTTATTTGGACTTTTTTTTGTCTTTATTTTTTAATTTTGACCATAAATAATTTGTTTATTTATTATACTCGTACTTGATATAAAATATATAAATAACTTGAGTTTTAAGTATATTCTCATTGGTATAATTTTTATCAAGTATTATATAACTCACATAAAACTATTTACGGTCAAAATTTAAAAAGAAATATCGAAAAAAATCAAAATGAACATTTAATATGGGACGGAGGTAGTTGTTATATTTTTATTTTGGGTTGTTCTAATATTATTATCTACTACTAAAAATAGATAAAAAAAACTTTGAATAAATTTACCATATTGAGTTGAGTTATTTTGTATCATTTTTTTTACTTACAAATAAAAGGATTGATTATAATCGTTCATTATCTAAGATTAAACTCCATGAAAAAAACACAGAGGGGAATTTTTTGTCAAAATGTCAAAATTGCAAAATACCGGCGGAGGGACTAAACATGTAAATTTTTGAACTGACTTTTATTAATAGTGATATTTCACTAGTGATAAAAGCAGTGAGATATCACTAGTGATAACTTAGAGATATTTCATTATTTGTTTCACTAGTGATGTATCGCCATTGATAAAAATCAGTTTGAAAATTTACAACTTTAGTCCATCCGTTCGATTTTTAAAACTTGTGGACTTTTTGGCAAAATGGTCCCTCTCTGTTTTTTAATCTTAGGTTAATCTCCACTTTTAAATCAAACCAAAATGAATGGTGGGGATTGCCCCATGCTTATGGGAAAAATAATGTTGCATTTGAACTTTTGTCTTACCATGTTATCCTTGTTTGAAAATATTATTATAAACTTTAAAGAGGAGTTAATTAATTAGCCAAGGGTAAAAACTATCATATGTGTGCTAAAAAGTAAGATATAGAAAACTGTAATAAATTCATTTTTTTAAATTGTGCGTTTTTTGTCGATAAAAAATAAGTTTGAGATGAAAAGAGTATTTGAATAGAGTGATACTTTTATATGTACTTTCTAGATTTGTTTTGGTATTTTTGATTTTCTTTTGGTTTTTTCGATGCAATATATTGTTCGATATACCAATGGTAATCAATACGGTTTCTAGTTTGAACACTTAGCTTGCTTTCGTAAAACGTGGATAAATATTTTTGTAGAACTCTATACGACCCATCGTATATGGTGTTGAAATATACACATAATTTTTGAACTTTCAGTTAAATACAGTTAATTCATATAAGTTGGAGTAAATAGAAGAAATTTTCTTTTAATAGTCAAACCTGCTTGATGTATCACATGTAACGTACATTAATTCATAAGCTCGAACATTCAACTTGATATCGTGAGCATAAATAATGTGAAATTAAAACAATTAATCGTATTTTGGCATTAAATAGTACACATTATTAGCTTGTTAATCATATATTAAACATAGTTTGTGAAGATTAGAAAAGGTTAATACATACGTAGGTCACTAACGTTTCTAAAAAAGTACGCCTAAAGTAACAACGTTTCAAATCGTTCACTCAAGTTACTAAACTAAACGGGTTTGCTAAGTAGGTTACTAATGTTTTTAAAAATTTACGATAAAGTGATTACGTGGAAGGGGTAGTGGTTGTAAAGGTTAAATTACTAATAGAGTCAAACAGGTCCATATTGGAATAACATGAAACTTGCTTGGTTGCTTATATATCTTCCTTACTACTTATGACGTAATATTACGGATTAATCATCAGATATATTAAAGATTGACACATAATTGTCACGAAGCTCGAATTGTGTGAAATATATTTCTCGATCATAATCTCAAGTTGTTTAAACTCAGCTTGTTTTCGTACAAAATTAACCATATAACTCGGCATCAACAAGATCAGTTGCCGTGTGCAGTTTTTAGAGTCAATAACAGGGAAGCGTTCATAAGTTTGGATCATCATTTTGCTTTATCCAATCTGCTTGAAACTACTGGCTTTTACATCTTAATTTAGAAACTTAGGCGCATTTTTTGTTAACATTGTAGTGTATTGAAGTTTCAGATTGCTCTGAAATTGTAGTGTATTTGGTTTGGTCCAAACTCAAAATAGAGTCCGGTTTTGAAATTGCGTAATTATACATCTGATTACAATTTTACTTATGTTTTGTTTAGTTTCATTGCTATAATCCACCGATTTTGTCTCAGATTCGAAGGAGATTTTACCAGATAATATCAAATCATATACATTCAAAGAAGTACTATTATCTTGCTATAGGAGCATTGTTAAAGCGCTTTATTGCAAACATCAATTACATCTAATTACAAAGGTAAAAATAGCAACTTTATAAATCACTAAGAAAAAGCTTGAATTTTTTATGGTAAAGGAATATCACTTAAACAAAAGTGCGCCCAACGTTTACAAAAAACTGCGCCTAAGTTACTAACGTTTACAAAAAACTGCGCCTAAGTTATTGAAACCGGCTATCATAGGTAAATAAATAAGGAGTAACTCAATTAACCGGTAGCATATACTTTAGTAACTTGAGTGAACGGTTTGAAACGTTGTTACTTTAGGCGCACTTTTTTGGAAACGTTAACGACCTCCGTATGTATTAGCCCGATTAGAAAAATACAATTTATTCATAGAATTTAGAGGATATACAATATCATTTTAAAATATATATATCAAATGTGATATAACACTAATCTATAAGTTTGAACATTAAACATGATATCATAAAATAATCGTAAATATTAGTATATAACTTTAAAATATGCATTATTATTACATTGAAAAATACACGATCTAAATTTTTTTAGAATAATGTTAAATCCTCCTACAATATCTTTCTACTTATCCTCCTACCCACATCAAATTAAAACATGTGTAATCCACTAACTCTCTTTCTTAATTTCATCCAATGATCAATCCATTTGTCATAATCATAAAAGTAGGAAGATATGTAGGAATATCAAGTAGGAGGATAAATCATTTTCCATTTTTTTAACCCTATATCACACATAATATTTGAACCTCTAAATCAATACGCTTAATTTATAGTTGGTGAGAATAAAAAAATTGATATTCAAACTCATTTGATACACCAATCACATGAGATTTTATATTAGTATTTAGGTCTGAACATAAAATGTGTTGTCGTAAATGGATATACGTATTTATATGCAACTCTAAAAAATTCAGCATCTTTTCACCAAAATAACACATGACAATATCTTATGTATTCAAGTCAAATATTAGTGTCATATAACATATGATATATCCGGCGTGTATGAATTAAAGAATAATGTATTTTCTTCAACTTTCTATAAATAAAATGTAATGATTCTAAGGTTTAAAAATTATGTCTAATCTATAGTTGGAAAGCTAAAGATTTGACTTTTTAAATGCAAAAGACGATGAATCATTTGGAATTGTACGCAAATACTTATGTCAATTTTAAAACAACATGTTAAGTGTTCGAACTTGCAGACTAATGATGTTATGGTAAAAGACAATTAAATGTCATCCCGATGATGTAACTTTTGTTAGGTTAGCACTTGACGGTTTTGATATTTGTAATTTGTAAAAGGACAGGTGAAAGTGTATTATTATTAAGACGCTTTTTGTTTTAGCTTACATAACGTAAGCTTATTTCAGCTTATATAACATAAGCCTTAATTTTGTGGCTAATCTTGAACATGAGAAAATCATTCAATAAATTCAAGTATTAGAGCACATGGTACCGTGGTGTGGTGCTATAGCCAAAAGTAGCACCATAGTAAAAAAGTGCTGCTACATAGGTTATGGCAAGAGAATGTGTATGGCACTATTTTTGTGGGGTGTGGTAAATTATGGAAAAAATGATGTCATAGGACTAAAAAGTGATATAATGGGTTTACATGTACCCACTTTATTAATTAAAAAAAAAGTGTAACACAAGAATTCTTGGCAGAAACTACGGTGCCAGAAACTTAACACCACTGTGTGTTGCCGCACGCCACACGTTTTCTCGCGCCATAGGGTACGACGCCAAGCATAACGTCACCATACCCAGGGCTCTTAATAAGATGATTTCTAGCTAAGGATTCGAGAGATAACATTCGACACAAATCACATTTCACCATATTGCTTAAATAACCATAAGTAAAACACGACATGCCCATAACTCATGCACTTTTCTTAATTAGACTCGATTTAAACATGTTTCTGCAATATTTTCATTTTGGGAAACATCCATTTTGAATGAGAATACTATAGCCAATAATATCGGTCTACAAAGAATTTTCACATCATTCAGAAAATGATGCGTAACAAATAATTTGTCACAAAACAAAGAGTTAAGGGAGGAAGAACATAATAAAATGTCTAAAAGTGAATTGCAATATTGTGCAAGTTTGTTTGTAAACAGGGACGAAGACAGGGCTTAATATGATCGGGTGCACAAATATTTTAACCCTAATATGACATAGTTAAAAAGTGAATTAAAACAAAGAGTAGAAACACATTTCAATGGACCAATTGCCTTTTAGATTCTTTTGAAAAAAATCGAGGTTTGTTTCAAAAATTAACACTACATCGAAAAATTCATATACGTATCGAGCACCCGCGAGACAGCCTAGCTCCGTCCTATTTGTATGTATTGTGTGATTATAGTAACACTCAACTTTATAGTGTTTGAACTAGCTGACAAGCTTGAGATGAGTTATTTGCATTTTTTGTTTTTTTACCTCATACCAAGTATCGATCTCTACCTTCTATTTGTTTTTTTTATTTAATGGTGAAAATTAACTAACATTTAAAAAAAAAATATAGAAGGATTATTCTTGCCTAAATGTCTATAAGTTGTAAAAGAGGACGGAGCGGTTAAAGTTAGGGGTGTCCTTCGGTTCGGTTCTCGGGTTGTTCGGTTTATTCGGTTCGGTTTATTCGGTTAATTTTTTCCTGGGTCAACTCGAAAACCGAACCGAATCGAACCAGATTTCAACCGAACCGAACCGAAAACCGAATTTGAATTCGGTTCGGTTCTCGGATTGACCCGAATAACCCGAATTATCTGAATTTTCTAAAAAATTACATAATTATTTAAATATTTAGCAAAAAAAAAATTATTCCAAGTATAAAAATTATATTTTTATAGAATGATTTAATTTTAATAAGTATTTAATATATATAAAAACATATATATTTGTACAATTTCGGTTTTCGGGCCCGATTATCAAACTCATACCCAACCCGAAAACCAAATTAGTAGTTCGGTTCGGTTCGGTTATGACCCATAACCCGAATATTATTTTTGGTTCGGTTGTAATTCGGGTTCGGTTCGGTTCGGTTTTCGGTTTCCGTGGGTCAAATCTAAATAATGGACACCCCTAGTTAAAGTTGTAAATATAACGAACAACTTGTTTATCACTAATGATATTTCACCAAATAAAGCAATAAAATATCACTAATAATAAAACAATGGAATATTACTAGTGATATTACTCGATAACAATGTTTATAAAATACTAGCATGGCACCCGCGCAATGCTGCGGCAGGTACCCGATGACTATTTTTTAGTTATTTTTTGTAAACAAATATTACTACATTTTTACTCATCAAGTTTGTATTCAAATGAAAGTTAAAGTTGTAAAAAAAAAGTTAAATCAAAACAAAATAAACTCGATAAAAATGAAAGAACAAAAATTGAACAAAAAATATATCAAAATGGATGTTGAATTAAAGAGAACAAAATTTTAGAAAATATGATGAAAAAAAGTAATAATTAAAAAGATACTTTAATTTAAAAATTATTTGAATAATCTATATACCCTATAAAGGGTGTATCATGATTGTTGAAAGTTGAAAAAGTTGAAAAAAATTCAACAATTAGATATATATGGAAATAATGACAACAATTAAAGCAATTGATTAAAAAAAAGCTAGAACATTGAAACTACTTATAAAGGCTCGATGTCAAAAGTTGAAAACTTGAAAAATTCAACATTTCCTTATTTGATATTGTCTTGAATTGATGGAAATTATTCATGAAAGGAAATGATGCACCTAGACAATGCAAAAAATTTAAATGATTTCACCAAATTGCATTGAAGGAAATGTCAAACCTTGATATGTAAAAGATGTAATGTCCTGGCAAATCATACATAGGAAACACAGCTTTTCAAAATTTAAACACAAAATCGCCTATATAAACGACCATGATGTCTTCATTCATCTCATTCACATTCCTATACTGCGTTCATCATTCATCTCATTAGTGTCCCTTCATTCGTCATTCATTCTTGTCCTTCATGTGACCTAAACATAACAATATGGCACTAATATTCTTTCATTGACGATGATTTTGAGGTTAGCCTTTATAAATTCGTAGCACCTTGTAATGAAATCATATATAGTGTTCTGATTATGTTTTTATTTCCAGCTTGTTCCCCCTCCTGACCATGCCCAACACGTATCTCGTTTTCAACCCGATGTGAAGATTGATATGTATGTTGTTGCTGGTATCAATTCATAATGGTACGTCTTTTCTAATATTGGATTATTGGTACTTGCTTTTTCATATTCAAAACAGAAAATTCTTTATCAGGGGGATTATTTATCTTATGCTAGCTTTCGGTTTTTGTTCTTTTGTACCTGCAAGGAAAGATGATAGGAAATAAGAAAAACATGGAAAAGTATATCGAACACACTACTTGGGCCGTATGAATCCGATGCTTGCTTAGTCCTTTCTAACAAAACACTTGAAGTGTGATAACAGATCCAGTGTAAAGGTTCAGATTTGTGACTTAAATCAACACATTCAGGCAAGAATGATACTTTATTAACATCGTTTGACTTTTAGGTTATAAAATATATGGATTTCAAAGTTTAAGTTTTGTTACTGATATGAATTGGTTTTTTTATTTTATCCATTTATACAGTTGGTTCATTTCTTTTGACACTATTTTTCATTTGGTTAGGGACTTAAAGAAACCTAGCCATCTTTTTTCTCCTTATCGACTCAGCTAATGCTTTCCTTTCCTAGGCTTTCTGATACGCTTCTATCTGGACTTTGATTTGAATTCAACTGATGAAATGCTCATATTATTTGTCAGAACTTCGATTGTTTGGAATGATCCCTTAGTGGGAATACACAATCTGGTATCAAGCTGGTCAATTTATTTGAGAGTTGAGATACTTGGTCACATACGTAACATACCTTACCAGGTATGCGTAAGTCAACGTACATTATTTCATGATTCTCAATCAATTCATTGTTTACCCATTTTTATTGTACGATATCTTTTTTTTACAGTTGGTTTCGCATTTTTAGGTACAACTTTATCGTGTCATTTATGCTAAATTATGTGCGACGAAAGTTGATTTTTTCGAGAAATAATTCACGTACATAGAAGTATGAATGTACGTATTATGTTTCAAAGATTCCTCAATACAATTAGCATTGACAGTATTACATAGGTGAGAATATGGACTGAGGACTTCGAAGACAGTAACTGATGTTTTTAAAATCTGCAGAAAATCAAATACAAGAAAAGAACCTAACGATGTTGTGCTCTTTGGGCTTGCTTATACAACGCTGGAGGGGTCACCAAGTCAACGTTGAAAGATTAACAGAAAGGGTTTACACAGATATTGTTAAATCAATGTACAGAAAGTATCCAAAGACTTTTGGTCTCTTTTAGTATTATATAAAGATGACAGTTTTATAAATTGTAAATGAGGATCTATTATGGCAGATAAAACAGACAGCTAATATTTTTCTTTTATATAGCAAATTAGAAAATAATATTTATATATCTTTGTCTTTATTATTCAACAATGGAGTAAAGATGATAATGATTAACTATGGAAGTGTAAGAAAACGTTGGATTACTAGACAACTAGAAATGTAAATTGTTGAGAACTTAAAAGTTATTTATAGGAACTAATAAATGTAAATTGAAGCACTAATTACATGGTGGAGCTGAGAGTATTTGCAATGATAAATACTTTTGATAGCTTTTTATACTATTTCAAAAAAGCTATTTTTAAAACTTGTTTGCATTATAGAAAGAAGTTTTTGAAAGAGTTTTTGTAAATGACTTGAGAAACAATACGTCATATTTCAAAGTCTTGAACCATTAAAATATTATGCATTTAAGGCATTTAAGATTTTAAGTCGTTAAGACTTATTAACATTATAGATGTTGTAAGCTACACAACATATATATTGCCTTTTTCTGTACACTTTTACAAAATTCATTGAAATTTTATTACATTACGTAATGAATAATTTCATAACATATCTTGACAATGTTATCATATATTTTGCGCGTTTTATAATAGGTAATCTAAATCAATTAAATACATTCGTTTGCAAATGAGTTTTCTGAATCATGTTGTTATCATTCTAGCCACCAAATCGTCTTTTGTTGTGATTTGTTAGTCAAATCATGCCTAAATATTCAATCAACTAATTTTATCAAATTTTTTTTTTTTCATTATATGCAAGAGATTTGAGAGTTTCAGTGGCATTTATCGGTATATTAATGTATTTTAAAGTGACATTTATCTTAAGAGAGAAAAACGGAATTTAAAAAATACATAAAAAATATGAGGTTATATTTGAAAATACATGAATAGAAGACGAATACTTGTGAATAACAATAATATTTAATACCGACATATAAATATAATTATTTTAAGTGTGTTGTGTAACATTTTGTTCAATCAAAATATCAATATAACTAAAGAACACATGATTTATTTCAAGCTGAAGAAAACACGGTTTCATCAGCTTTAGCTTTGCGATAACTATCAATAAAGGTAAGGAGCAAACATGTTCAAATGTGGGTGTTTGTTTGCTTGACATTATTTTCTTGGATGACCAGCTTTATGTTGCGTTATCTTGAGGAGTACCACGTACAACTAACAAGGTATTACTGAAACCAGTATAAAAGTTTTATCTCATAACTGATGTAATGTTATCACTAAATGTTTTTATACGTTGTTTGACACATATTAATAACTGATCGCATGTTAGGACATTTTGTAATTATATTTTAATATTTTTACTTTATTTTAAACGTTACACGAACATTACTATAATATAGCACATCGTTAATTATCAGCCGTTAAGAATTTCCGCTGCTATGCGCGGGTACTCGTCTAGTTTGTTACAAAAGTTGTTAAAAAAGTTTGTTATAAAAAAGATGGAAGGATGAGATCAATTTAACAAATATGATCTAATGGTTATTTATTTTTTGTTTTGAGTTTAGTTTATTAATTTTAGATTCGGGATTAAAATCGAAGTTAACATTGGAGATAGACTTCTTATATAATAGTATAGATATAAATAACTAATAATATATTTCATTCCTTTCATAGTAAAACATCATTTTCTGAATTAAAAACAATTTGATATATTTGCGTGCTCTAAGGCTTAACTTTCCTTTTTCACATCAGAATATGTGAAGTCCTAAAGAAAACTTGAAAAGTTAAATAGTTTATTGAGTCAAAGTACCAGGCCATGTGATTTCCTAGAGTAGTGGACTAAAAAGTTGTACAATGGAAGCTGAAAAAACCTTCCAACCGCATAAACTATTGGTGTAATTTAGGTAAAAAGAAATGAAGACAAAATTTGTGGGCCATAAAAGTTAAAACAACAGATCCGAATGTGCAGCCAAGAGAGACTGGGAAAGCTGAGCGGCTGGAATGTTTGTGATTCTTTGAAACGGAATCACTGTTTGCTTATTTGACCCTCTTGCCCACTGCTGCAAGACCAAATTATTTAACATTGATTTGGGTTATTGTTGTAGTGTAGATTTTGATGAGACACACTCTTCTACCATTCGATTAGTTGTTCTTTCTTTAATGTTAGTTTTCTCAATTATATATTTACAATGTATAACAATTAAACTATTGTACTGTAGTTGTTTTCTGAACATGTGTTTTCTTGACGCATTTGTTTCCGACCATGAAAGGTATAACGCGTTCATAGTGTCCATTAGAGCTGCAATCAAACTAAACTTTTATCAAGCAACTTGAGCTCAAGTTTGACTTGATCAAGTCAAGTTTTTATCAAGTTCGAGCTCAAAAAATAGTTTGAAACATATATCAAACTCAAACTAACGCTTTTGATAGCTCGGCTCGAACTCTTATCAGGCTTTTGATAGCTTAGCTCGAACTCTTATCAAGTTTTTTCAAGATTTATTTTAAAAAATATGTTTTTATGATGAATTCATATAAGAAACTTATGGTTAATTTTAGTATTAACTTAAGAGCTTATTTCATAAATAAATAATATATTTTAGAAGGATTTTTAACTTTGATTAAATTTATAATTTAGCTCATCGTATTTTAAATAACTTTTTAATTATTTTATGATAAAACTCATCAATAAAAACATATGTATAAAGTAAAACAAACAGAAACCATAACTTAAAACCAAATATGATTCATTTAGCATTAATAAAACAAAAAATAACATAATCGTACACTTTTGGTTTCAAAATGCATTTTACGATCCAATGCAATTGAGGTCCCAAATGCCATTGTATGATGTGATTGCTAACGTAATTACGACATACAATGGCCTTTGGGACCTCAATTGCATTGGATCTTAAAATGCATTTTGAAACCAAAAGTGTACGATTATGTTATTTTTTGTTTAATTAATGCTAAATGAATCGTATTTGGTTTTAAGTTATGGTTTTTGTTTTTTTTACTTTTACATATGTTTTTATTGATGAGTTTTATCATAAAGTAATTAATTTTATACACAGTCAAGCTCAAACTTTGATCAAGCTTTATTACGCCAAGCTCAAACCTGGATTGTTAAAAAGCTTGACAAGCTATCAAGCAAAGCTCAAGCTTACAGTTGTTTTATCACGTCAAGCTCAATCCCTATAAAGCTTGAGCTCGGCTTGACTCGATTGCACCCCTAGTGTCCATCAGAAAAGTTTAGGATGGTCGCATCGGGTGCAACGTCTACATCTTTTGTTGCCCGTGACTTTCGTTTTCCTCCCGTTTTCTTGACAGTTTTGACAACCGGAGTAGTTTCAACCATCACACTCATCTTTTTAAGAGTAATTTTTGGTGTAGGGTGGCTATTCGGGTGTAAAATACACGAGACCTGCACCAAGTGAACTTGTTTGGATAATGCACAAGAGAAAGCATACCGTTAATCTTACCGCGGGGAAGGACATTACAATTAAACTCCGGCGTGAGAGTAAGTATACATCTTTTAGGGTATAGTATGTGATTAGGGTTTATAAGATACATGTTTGAATGCCAATGACGTTCCTTTTATAGCCGAAGTACCTCTTAGGGTTTTCTAGTTTGTCGGCCCTAGTTATGGACCATGATATTCGCAATTTACACTTATCCGTACCTTTTAAATAAGTCGAATATATCTTTTACGTATTTAATTAGGCATGTCTCCTTCCTAAATATAAACCTCCGTCCATCTTAAAAATACCACATACGGCTGGCCGGGGTCTAAACAAATCGCATGCGGCCTACCGCTAGACCGATCTTAATGGACTGTCCGTAGCATATAGACCCAACCTCAGCAAGTAAGCTCATAGAAATATTAATGGACCGAGCATACCACTTTTTACATTATCAGTATTAGAAAAAGATAATAACTTCGTAAGCTAAATACAGTTTGGTATCTTTGGGTGCTCTCTAAAGCTTAACTTACCTTTTCACATACAAAAAGTCAAGAAAAGTTGAAAAGTTAAATCGTTTATCGAGTCAAAATACCTTGTGGTTTCCTAAAGTAGTGGCAAAAAGTTCCACCGTCAATAAAAATTAAAAAAATCAACCTCATAAACTATTGGTGTAAAAGTTAAAACAATACATCTGAATGAGCAGCCAAGGAAGACTGGGCAAGCAGCGGTTCGAATGTTTCTGGTTCCATAAAATCGAACCACTGTTTGCTTATTTGACCTGCCCCACTGCTGCAAGACCAAATTTAACATTGGTTTGGGTTATTGTAGTGTAGATTTCGGGCGATGAGACACTCTCCTGAGTCTCCTCTACCATTCGGTTAGTTCTTTCTCTAATGTTGTTCTTTTTTCATACTCATGTACCCTCCTTTCGCCTCTTATCGTTTTGTGATAACATGCGTATTTGTTTATATATTCGTAACATGTATGTATTGCTACCACATTTCTAATAGCAGCTAATTTGGTTATAGCGTGTCCATTTAAATAGCTAATGATTACTTTTGAGTGTTTGAACCTAGGCAAATGGTTGTTTGAAAAAGCTTATTTTGAACATCTTATTTGCTTATCTCTGTTTGCACCCACGTCCAAGGTTTTAATTTTTTGATGACTTACAAGGCATCCAACCAGATTATTAGTACCAAGTATATTTATAAGCAACACAAAGAATGTTCAAGTAGTTTTTTTTTTTTTTATAAATCCTGAAAACCATTACAACATGACAGAAATATAAAATACAAAAACCTTAAACATAAGTGTGAAACAACAAATGATAAATGAAATTCAATACATGCCATGTCTTCTATACAATCTGAGAGTCTTTGATTCCATCGAACTCGATCAGCTATGCAAGTTTTCAGCCTGCAAAGGATTACAAAAAAGAGTTATAGTTGCAATTTTTTTTACTTGCATAGAAATTTTCTTGTTTAATAAAGTAAAAGAAATAGATAATTAGGCAAACAAAAACACTAACCTGCAATAGGCTGTTGATTTGATTATAATCCGCAGCATAACTTCGTTTAGGGTAGAATGTGACTAGCTCGATCACTCCCTCGAGTAACTTCTGACCACCCCGATAACGAAATACTGGCACAACTAACTGACCCAAAAACTGTGTAGGGTCACGGTCGGTCCTTTCATGTGGAACCCTTGTTTCAGCAGCTAGACAAGCAAAACAGTCAGGTTGACCATCTGGAAGAACATCTCCGTTGCGGACCTCTCCGTAGCTAAGGCAAGTCTCTCTGAACAGCCTGAGCCCGTCGTTATCATGATACGATATAGAAGGTTGACCTGCCACGCTAAGAGACCACTCGTAGTAGCCAACTGACGTGTTCTTCCAGTACTGAAGGGAAGCTGGTATACCTTCAAAAACAAAATGGTTCATGATGTTTTCGATTTTGGCCTGCATATTGAAAGTTTAAAAGTATTTTTGTTAAGGCAAGTTCAAAAGATTTTTAACAAGCTAAAAATATTGTGTGATAAAAACTAGATGTTGTGGGAGTTTATATAGTAGTAGAACTGGGTCACTAGTTGAGATTCAAGTAACAAAGATAGGGGTTCAAGTAGTGTTGGCGGAGTCACCTTTTGTAATTTAGGGGTCAAACTTTAAACCTTTGTCAGTTTGTGAAACCAACTCCCACGATTAACGTTCAAGGAGCTCTCCTTTTTTAGAGTCAAATTCATAATTAGGAACTTCAGTTTTAATGCATGCATGATGACGGATTAATTTATACCATACAAATTAACTGTATTTGAGACTTTCTTAAACTAGTAAAGTTAAAGTTTTAAAAATTTACTTACTAAGGGCATCCACTATGAGAGGTTCATGGAAAAGTTTATAAATTTTGAAGAGGTTTATAAATTGGATCACCATAGTAAGATGAGGTTTATGATGACATGGAATGAAATAGGTCTAAGTTTATGGACCTCTTCATGAACAATAAATGCATATAAATCATTTAATACCTCATTAAATAATAAAGTTTCATCAAGTTTAACCATAGTGATAATAGGTTTATAAAATGAGAAATTAAAAATTATATGACATGGCAAATTTATAAACCTATTAAAAGGTTTACCATAGGAGATGCTCTAAATAAAACAAATCGTTAATGTCTTCATTAACAACAACCTTTTATAACAATTTGTTAAAATAATACTTTTATTTTAAGTTAGAAAATATTTTTATTTATTAAGTATTTTTAGAGTATAATTTTATCATATTTTTAATAATTTTATTCTCTTTAATTCGATATTCATTTTAATATATTTATATTAACATTATATTTTATTGTTATTTTTAGTAAAGTTATTTTAATTTGATTTATAAAACTTTAACATCAATGTAAAGGCAAACTTAATGGGTAAGAAAATAACATTTATTCGCTTAAAAAATCATTACCGAATATTTACGGACGCATTGTGCAATTACTACGCTAATTTGATATGATAGATAAAAATCAACATTAAGGGGCCGTTTGGTTCAAGCTATTAAATTTCTGCAATTCTAAATTCTAGTATATTAAAATTCTTTAAAATTTAAATTCTAAAATTTAAAATACATACGCCTGTTTGGTTGGCAGAAATTTATAAATTTGATTTTGTGTTGAACCAATTAACGAATATATTTTTTTATATAAATTTTCTGTTTACAAGAGTAGAAATCGAATTTTCACTTTTTATATAAATTTTATAAAAAATTGATATAAATTTTATAAAAATAATTTTTAAATTTTTCTAAAAATTATATAAACTTTATAAAACATTTTCTAAAAAATTTAATAAATGTTTATAAAAAATAAAATTATATAAATTCTATAAACAATTTATATGAATTTTATAAAAAATTTAATAAATTTTATAAAAGTATTCATATAAATCTTATAAAAAATTTATATGAATTTTATAAAAAATCATTAAATTTTATAAAAAGTTTATATATATTTAATAAAAAGTTCGTTAAATTTTAAAAAAAGTTATCACAAAAATGTATATGACATTTATAATAAATTTATTGGATTTTATAAAAATATTTATATAAATCTCATAAAAAGTTTGTATAAAATTTATAAAAAAAGGATTAAATATTACAAAAAAGTATTTATTTTATAAAAAGTTTATATAAATTTTATAAAAAACTCACTAAACTTTATATAAAAAATTATAAAATTTTCATATATTTTTTATAAAAAAATCTATAAATTTTATAAAAATTGATATAAATTGTTATTTAGAAGTTATATAAATTTTATAAAAAATAATTTTATATAATTTTTTAAATTTTTGTATATTTTTATATAAACATAAAAACCTGAATAATAAAAATTAGAAAAAAAGTTTATAAAAAATAATTTTCAAGTAAATTAAAATTCCTCACTTTTTGGAGTAATTCTAATATCCTTCATTTTAGAAATTCGGGGAATTTTAAATTCCTCCATTGATAATACCAAACATAATTTCGGATGATATTAAAAAGTAAATATTTTGAATATCCCCAATATCCCCAAATATACCCCAAGCAAACGGCACCTAAAAAACATTAACTTCCCTTTACTTACACTAATATCTTTTAATTAAAACTCATTATTACTATTCTTTAAAAAAATAAACATATCAAAAGTTTAAAGTGTTAACCTACAAAAATTATATGGGTGGCGCAAGCATTTAATTATCTTTAAATAGAGTGAGACTTTTATATATATAGTTTCGATAAAAAAATTTGTAACTTTTGTTTTTCTCGATGAAGTGTTTTGTTCAATATATCACGGGTGATACAACACTAATTTGTAGTTTGAACATTTAACATACTTTCGTATAACATGGATAAATATTTTTTTATAACTCTATATGACTAATCATATTTGGCATTGAAAAATACGTATCTCGCATTAAAAATACAGAAGTTTCAAATAAATACATTTAATTCATACAAGTTGGATAACTAGAAGAAATTTTCTTTTGATAGTCAAACTTGCTTTATATATCACATATGATATAACATTAATTTATAAAATATTTATTACATGTTCTTAGGTTCTTATTATTATTGATCGACTATTGTTTGGTTTGAATGTTTAAGGTTGGTTTATGTATTCTTGATTAAGAGTGTTTATTTAAATCTAAGGGGGGGGGGGGGGAGTGAAAAAGAGAACAGTAATCATAGGAAAAAGCCGGCTAATGATTCGATTAATGTCACGGTTCCTGAATATGTTGGGGCTCCGAATAATACTACGTTACTCGTTGATGCTATTGATACTACTGGCACCCTCAGGTGAATATTAGTACTCAATCTGGTTGTGGTTTGGATTATGGTTTTTCGTCGCTTGTTGATGCTACAAATACTATTCATGTCCAGATTTATGACAGAACTCATGTTGAACATGAAGTTGTTATGAAGGAAACTCCATCCTCTTATGCGGATAAGTTCATCTCTACGTCTTCGACTAAGGTAAACTATTAGAAACTTGATGTTAATGTGCCTAATGATGTTGATTTGATAATTGGCTAATCATTGGATTTAGTTACTAAGGTTAATGATAAGATGAAAAATTCACTATATGGTTACTTTATTGGCAAAAGATTGGCTTACCCTGTTATAGAATGGTTTGTTGACGATAATTAGAAAAAAGTATGATTTGAAAACAATAACATTGGTGAAAGGTTTTTTCTTCTTTAAGTTACCATCTATTGATGGTGTCAATTTAGTGCTTAGAGAGGGTCCTTGGATGATTAATAGAATCCTTATATTCCTCAATAAGTGGTCTTTCTCTGTGAATCTGTTCAAAGAGGAAGTCTCTCGTGTTCCCGTTTTGGTGAAGTTTCATGACGTACTAGTGGTTGCATACACTTTTGATGGATTAAGCTTGGCTTCCTCTAATCTTGGTAACCCGATGATGCTTCTCTAATACTAATTTAATGTGCTTGGAATCGTGGGGTAGATGCGATTATGCAAGAATTCTAATTGAAATTGACGGTTGTAATGGTTTGTTAAATTTGGTTATGGTTGTTCCTAACGTTGATAAACGTGGATATAGTAAAGAAATCATTCATGTGATTTATGAGTGAGAACCTTCTCGTTGTGGTACTTTTTTGGTGTTTGGTCATTCTAGTGTTGATTGACCAAATCAACATTCCAATTCCAGCCTAAGGTAACTCATCTTGGTAGGGTTGACGATAAGGGTTTCACTAAAGTTCAAAGTAAGGAATTTGATATAAGTAACGATGACATCACAACCGTTAAACCAGGTTTGATAAAACCCAAATCAACATTACAATTCAAACCTAAGGTAACTCAACTGTCTGCTGAGGCGAGTACTAAGAAGGAAACATCAAGTAAATCGAGTAAAACGATAAGTAAGACGAAGGTTTCACCTTCAGGTAGCCATTTTGTTTCCATTAGCAACTCCTTTGATGCTTTAAATGATGAAGAATGAATGGAATCGGCTAGTAATACCTCCACATCTATTTTGAATGTAGAAAAGCAAAGTAACACCCTTGTAGTAGAAAAGATTAATAGAATTAAAAAAAATAGTGGTGGGGAAGTGTAACTCGTGAGTGATGATGTAACACCCCACTTAGATAAGTGGACCGTTACGTGTATTTATGGCGTGTCATCAAAGCATAAGGTAAATGTCCTAAAACATCAACTGACCATAAAGGAGATACCGGAATCAAACATCGGTAATCTAAACATAAACTCAAAACATGAAAAGTAAATACTGAAGGAAAGGACTAAACAATGTCCAAACAGGCAAATAAATGTATGAAGTGCATAAGTAAAGAAGTATGGATAGCCTCCATCCAAATGCACGTACTCTGAGAATCCTAAGAGCGTCCTGGTGTACCTACCGTTAGAACATAAAAGGAACTACGACTGAGCATAACGTCCAGAGAGCGGATATAAAGCATGATAAGAATGTACTGAAATGAAACAGGTAACAAATACTGAAGCTATAAGTCTGATATGTAAAGTGCAGCGGAAAAACTAAGTATATTGTGAAAAGTCTGATTAATAAAAGTAAAGCTGAATTATTATTTGTTAAATCTGAAAACGTGCAATTACTGTATTTTAAATGCCAAGAGCTTAAATAGGTCATGTGATGTAACAACGTCTGCATGAATACATGGAGGGGTGACCTCGTCATGCTGTAGAGGGGTGACCTCTAAATAATGAGTTGGGTGGAGGGATCAACTCCAATGTGAAAGACGTAGAGCACACACCACATTCACCTGATAAGTTGTAAACTGATAACCTAGGATGCATCCATACGCCCCGCTAATAATACTGATAAAATGGCCAAGCTAGAATAAATGGGACGCTGCGAGAAATCACTCCCCCGTAGAGGAGTCATGACACCGGTGTCTCTAGTGTCATGGTTACGGTACCTCTGTAACAAGTACATAATTGGTCATGCTTGTATATAAAGCACAGGTGAATTTATTTAGTTATAAAAATGATTACTGATAAGCTTATAATATATACTGGGGAAAACATTTGGCTGCAGACGGGAAATCCTAATCATGCATAGAAGGAAGTCCTTACTAAAGGACGGGAAATCCGTACCTCGTATCCAGTAATGAAATAAGAATGAAAGCTGAAGGATCTACTCCGACTTCACGGATACTACATAAACAAGGACGTTGAGATGAGTTGTCTAATTACTATTCACTGTTACTGATTTTTAGTCGTTCTTAATTTAATTTATTATGTTCTTGTATTATTGTACTGTTGAGCATAAAATCTGGTAACTCCGACTATGTTTAAGTATTTACTGATTAGTGTATATCCTATATTTTCTGATTACTGTATATTATACTGTATTCTGATGTTTATGATGATACTATAAATTGTAGTCTGCTAAAAATAGTAAGTTTCCCTAATTTAGAAATTTTCCTAAAATAGAAAGGTTTTCACATTAGTTTTTCTTGAACATTAATTCATAAATAAATCACCTGCTTTTAAGTGGTTAACCGGATAAAAGAAAATCAATTTAATTTTACTAATTAAATAAATAAAATAAAACCACTTAATTAATTTATTTATAAAACAAATTTCACAAAATGATTTAATCACAGTTAACATAAACCCCGTATTATTTTATTATACGCGAGATTCCGAAAACCCGTGCTAAAAACCTTCCCCGAGACACCCATGTCTCGGATTAAACCAAACCGCGCCCACATCCTGGTCCCTTACTGCTGACGTCACCCAACAGTGGTTCCCACTGTTTGTCATACGGTTTCCACTGTTAATGCAGTGGTTCCCACTGCTAATGCAATGGTTCCCACTACTTTCTGACTAAGACCCACCCGCTGATGGTTCCCACCGTTATGTGTTCTATTCCTACTGTTAGTCATTTGTACCCACTGTTTGTAAACCCAAACACCCCTTTTGCTGCGAGTTAACCCCAAACACCCCTGACTGGTCAAACAAGCACTCCTGACTGGTTTCTGCCTGCTGCCGACAACCACAAGACCACCACCCACTTGTGGTTCGTGGTTTCCATTGGTTAAGCCAAACACCCCCCTTGAAACTAAACCAAACATCCCACTTGGTCTAGTGGTCGCGACTGGTACAACAATAACCACACCGAGACCCCCTCCCTTTGTGGTCTCGGTTCGCGTGCAACAGTAAAAAAACCCAAACACCCACGAATCTAATACATGATTAATGTTTTATAAACTCATGTGTTCTTGTTACTAATTACTAGATTCGTGGATAAAAAACTAAAAGAAAGAAATTGTGTTTACCAAATGGATTTGATTCATGAGGTGAACAATACAACACGACCCGGATCCATCAAAATTAAACTCGTTTTTTTCTCCTTCATTCTTTTCTTGAAACTGGCGGCTAAACGGTACCAAAAACCTAATTCACGTTTCTTTTTTTTTGTCTTCACGTATGCAGCATCAGGGAGTGGGGGTTTATGCCGTTATTTTTTTTTTTGAAATGGGCTTTGCCCAAAGCCTACTATCTCCTTTTGTAATAACAAAATGCCGCCCACCCACAATACACACTATTCGTTTTCATGTTCATATTTTTAACGCGACGTTCGATTTAAATTTTCATGTTTACTCAAAACGTGTAATATTTATTTCACAAAAAAAAATAATAACAATAACTGTAATACTTGAATAGTTAAAATTAATTATTTCTCTGAAGAATTAATTTCGTGACGCTATAAATAAACTGAGGCCGCGTATAGTTACGCTCATGGATTTTTAAAATGGTAATATATGAATAGCTAAATATTAATTATTTTTCTGTATAATTAATTACGTAATTTTTTTAATTAAGACTGAGACTGTGTATAATTAATGTTCTTGGGTTTTTAAATGCGGATTTTACAACTCTTCCCCTCTAAAAAAATACTTTATCCTCGAATTACAGACACGAAAATGTTGTGGTTTTACAATTCTTCCCCTCTAAAAAGGAGAAATCCGTCCTCGAATTAAGGTAATAAGCTGATGAAGTTATAAAAGCTGGGAAAGACACATAGGCTGAAAGAATATGAAAGCTAAAAGGACATATAAGCTGACAGATAATTCGTCCTCGAATTAAGATATAATGCTGCTGAAGGTATACACGTGACATGACTGAACTGAACATTGAATGTGACATGACTGAAAGAACTTAACTGAATTATTGAAGAAAAGGATGAGAAGTCCAGATGGACTCCTCCGTTTCAAGTAGCTTGCCGCTCGAAATGATTCCTTCAAGGGTCTAAACCTAATGAAAAATCTTGGTCCTAATGATCCTGTCCTGACCATGCTGAATAATTTCTGGTTCTATATTTAAGATGGATTTTTGAATCTGATAGAATAAAAAGCCATAGCATGTAAGATACATGAAGCGGTGCGTACAAATATCCTGAAAGATAACATTTATATCTCTGAGTAAGCTGCTGAAAATATATAGGGACGAACTACGTGAATAATTGTGAACGTGCAACGTGAGCAATTATGAATGTAGTTCACGATTATATGAGGCACACTGAGCATGAAGTATATCGTGACTGTGATACTAGGGCATATCATGAATGTATGCTGACCGAGGAAAGAATGCCAAACAATACGGCATGCGACGTGAAACGTCTGCCTGGGTATGGAAAAGCTGTACTAAACTTGAGTCTGGTTTCTTAAGCCTTCTGTGACCGTATTCAGTAACAATCTGTAAAAAGAGATGTTCAATTTAAGAGAAAAATATTGTCGAGATAACATACTCCACTTTTAATATTTTGGCAAGGAATACCAAATCAAAGAGAGTATGACAATGACAAAAAAAATAAGATCCCATATAGTCGAAAAGAGAGGAAGAATGACTATGATGGAAAAAGAAAACGAGGATGATAAACAAGTCGTTTGCACAAACAATGACAAGCATTGGAGAAATAAGTGTGCACACGATGCTATCAATCCAAAAAAAAAAACAAAGGAGAGGATCTTGACAAGATCAATTCACAATTGTTGGAATAGAGGTAAAAACGAAACATCCATACCAATTGTAATGATAATATGTCAAAGGGTAAAAAGCTTAGAATTTTTGGAATCACCCAAGAAAATTCAAGATTTAACCATCACTCTCAAAAAAACAAGGAGAGGATTTTGAGGAAATCAATTCAAAATTGTTGGAATAGATGTAGAAAAGAAACATCCAAGAATTTGAAGAAATCATCTAAAGGGGTTAAAAACTTAGAATTGATGGAATCGCCCATACTAATTGTAAGTTTTAACCGCAATCAACTCTCAACAAAGAAGAACAAAAATATCTCAACCTAGAGACATTTTTGCCCAAAAAAAAAAGAAAACCAAAAGCGGATAAATCGACGCTTTAAAAAAATATTCTGGATATAAGACAATATAGGCAAGGATGCTTATGAATGTCGACACCAAATGGTGTTTAGCATACGATAAACTACATGCTCAAAGTTTCGTAGCTCTTCTCAATCATTATGAATGTTCAAAGAACAATTACATGATGAGGAAAGGGTGAGGCTCGACTCAAGTTAGTTTAGAAAGAATAGAAGAAAGTGACTCGACTTAGAAGAGCATGATTAAAATGAATTGAGAGAGGCTCAACAAAGAAGTTAAGGATAACTTCACGAAACGAGAGAAGAAACTCAAAAGAGAAGAAAAGAAGGAATCTTCAAGAAAACTCGTCAAAAGAGAAAAAGACCAAAACGAACAAGGGACTCAATGGCCGTGGTTCGTTAAATAGGTCCGTGGTTCATTATCAATAATGAGACCCAAGGTTATTTGAGGAACCGTGGGTGTCCAAAAACGATTATCGACTCAAAGGAAAATCACTTGGTCAAACAATTTAACATAAGAAGCTAAAAGGCTTGAAAGTCAATGCTTCGGATATGACTTTTAACAATTGCAATTGCAAGTTAAAATTGCTTGAATATTTCAAAAGAAATATTTTAAGTTGTCAATCTTACTAGGAGATGAATTAGATATAAGTCTAACCTTCCTTGACAACCGAGTGAGAAAATAAAAAAGAAAAGAAAGATCACGAGAATAACGAGATCCAAGACCCAAAGACAAATCATGTTGAAAAACATGAAAGGAAATACAGGAGAGTAAAGATCATACAAAAATGTATGAAACACAAGCCTAAAACTTAAGCATAATTTTAATCTTAGTTACACTAGAAATCTAAGATTTGCTTAAATTGGGTGTCTTATTAATAAGCAATGCACATGCTTAATTATAAGACAAGGTGATGGGTGATGTGGGTGGTGGAGGATGTGGTATGTTCTCCAAAGGTGAGATGGGCGAAGTGGGTGAATTTGGTGGGGTAAAAGGTGAAGTCACCAAGGGTTCAACAAAGTCATTCTCAAAGGGAATGCTTTGGATAGGTTGAGGTTGAGTAGTTACATCCAAGAGAGTACTAGAAGTGAAGGGTGAGGTTAACTCATTCATTCTAGATTAGAATGAAGAGGAGGTAGAACCATGTGAATGGTTGGTACCATGGGTTGAGGTAGTCTTGCATGGTGCAAGAGGTGGTGAGGGTGATGAAGAGATGAGAATGGGCACAATCTCATTCTTAGGTGTGGCAAAAGGTGAAGAGTTAAGTTTGGGCAACTTAATCTTGATTTTGAGGTTCCTCTTTGAAGAGGAGGTTTTGGGTGATTTTGAGGTTCTTGTAGAAACCATGGTTGTAATGAAGGGTAAATATGAGTGGTTTGAAGTGTGAAGAACATGGTTAACAAGAAGGGTTTAAAAGGATGAGGGGGTCATAAAAGTTTTGAAACAAAGATTCCAAAGGGTGTTGGAACAATTGGGAAGTTTCAGAAAACCCGAATTTGAGAGCTTCTGCCCGCGGTTCTTTATCTCCACCGGCGGTTCCATATTAATATGGAGCCGCGGTCTATTTAAAGAACCGCCTACAGAGGCTTGGTTTAGGTGGTGAATGGATGATTTCCCAATTCAGCAAATCCTAATGTTCTAGTCTAACTTATCATAAAGTCATGCTTAAGAGCAATAAAAACTAGAACACACACAAAGGAAAAACACATGGGTTCAATTAGCACGTAGGAAGAAAGTTAAGAAAAACCTAATGGCTACAAAAGAAAAAGACTCCTAATGACATACAAAGTTCATCAAAGTAAACTATCATAAGTCATATATAGGAAGAGCCATTTAGCCAATTTAGAGAATGAGTATGAGACTATCACTAGAGGTGCTCAATTAAGGCTAAACACGACCATTTTTACGAGTTATACACCAACTCAACTTCCCACATGGAAGTAATTCAACCATTAGGTCAATTTAAGATCCTAGTGCATAAATTCTCTAGTAGTCATTCTCAAGTTAGACAAAATGTAATTCCAACATTTGCCAAATAAAATTTAGCAAGGATGAAACTTGCATGGCGACACAATGCATGACCTAATGGGGTTTAAGAATGAACCATTGCATATCTTGACAAAAGAGTCTAGTTAAGGTTATTTACCTTTAATAACTATATTTTAATTATAAAAATTAAAGTTCGTTGAAGTGGTCTAATCGAATTGATTATTGGTAAACGTGTGACTCAGCTGTCTTTTGGTGGAAAACAAGGATTTGTCGTTGTAGTAAAGAAAATGCAAAACTTTAAAGTAAATGACGGTAATTTAAATCTAAAACTAATTAAAATGTAAATGGTGCAAAATTAAAACGTGACGAAAAAAATTAAATGACAATGTAATAAAAATGTGAACTTTAAAATTAAACTATGACAAAGTAATAAAAATAACACTTAAGAAAAAATGGCAGGAAAATAAATGCTTGAAAAATAAAAAGGAAGTAAACAGAACCTGAGACGGGATCCAAAATACTGTCACTATTCGGAATCCAATCTTACTCTTATCCTGAATAACAGACCTGGTGCTATCCGGAATAAAACTGTCACTCTTATCCGGAATGACCAATGGTTTCTTATCCGGAATAACTTGGTTCTTGAGCTTATCCGGAGTTAGTCACAAGTTGCTTATCCGGAATGATCAGTCGAGCTGGGTATCCGGAATCAAATGTTTGGATGCTTATCCCGAATAATCTCCCAACAGCTTATCCGGAATATTCACTTGTAGCTTATCCGGAATTTGTTCTCCAGCTTATCCGGAATCCTGACCAACCCCTTATCCTGAATAATTTTCGACTCCTTAGCCGGAATAAACTTCTGAACGATATCCGGAATACCAGTCCGGAAGTCTATCCGGAATCCCTTCTTCAACACGTTATCCGGAATACTATTCCGGTAGCTTATCCGGAATAAATCCTCAAACCTTTATCCGGAATAACTGTCACCACTATCCGGAATATTCTTGGAAGCCTTATTCGGAATAACGTTGAGTGCTTTATCGGGAATATGGAACTGAGCTTAATTCGGAATACCACAAGAGAGCTTATCCGGAATAAGGTTTTAAGCCTTATCCGGAATAAGAGGGTTTAGCAATAATCCGGATATCACTAAGAATCAAATAAGCTAAAAACTACAATTAAGCTAAACACAAATAAGCACTTAACTAAAACTTTTACCCAACCAAATTTAAGAAAAGACAAATAAGCCAAAATTTAAAAACTTTTAAGAAATCTAAATGATAAAAATATTAAAAATCAACTTTTAGCAAAAATTAACTAATAAGCACTTGATTAAATTTAAGAAAAACACAATAAGCTATAAAATCAATAAGCTAACAAGATTAAAAACATAAAAGCATAACAAGTAATCAAATAAGCATGACAATAAGATAATAAGCACAAAGATTAAGCAAAACAAGAAAGGTAGAATGAGAGATTAAAAATAAAACTTGATTAAGATAAAGATTTAACAATTAAAGTAAAGACAATAATTAAAAGCTTACAAATTTAAGGTGCAAGACAAGTAATTAAAGGTGCAATTAAGTAAATGTGCGAGTAATTAAAGATGGAAGAACTAATGTGTCAAATTAGCCAACAAAAAAAATGAAATGAACTAATGGCCTATTTATAGGAGGAGGAGGTGATTAGTGGACGGAAGCTTCCTCCTCTCTTTCTTCTTTCTTTAATTATCTTTTAATCCTTCGTCTTTAGTCTTTAATCTTTTAAATTCTTCGACCTTTCAGACTTTGTCTCGGGATTACTTTGAACTCGTTTTGTAATTTCTTCATAAATTAGACTTAAGTTCTTCGGCTTTTAGTAAACTTCCGTCTTTTGACTTTTTCTTCCATAAATCTTCAGAATTGGTCTTGGACTTCCGTTCTTTTTGCACTCTTGATTTCTTGACTTTGTCTTTTGTCTTTTTCTTCGATAAAAGCCCGTGAATGCCCGTGTTTTCTCCCCTTTTCACATTTTTGTCCTAAATCACAACAAAAACACAAACCACGTATAATTCCGACATTTACGACATAAAATACACGTTATGGTCTTGTTTTTATTATAATTAAGTGGTAAAAGGATGGGTGTTTTCACACCTATCAAATCCCCTACACTTGATCATTGCAATGTCCTCATGCAATGCATTAGTTACAACGCACGTTTTATATTTTTCATCATAATCAATCCACATTGGCCTTTATTATAGAGATAGAAAATTATAAACATTCAAATGGAGGAAGTAAGTAAAGAAATTAAAGACATACCTTAAGGTTTTGGAAATGTCATGAATGATCATCATCCTCAAGTTTTCACATTCTCCAAACCAAGCTTAAAAACGAGATCATTGTTATTATAAGTTAGCAAACTAACACGAACTCATGTGGGCCAATTATTTACTTAGATTCCCTTATTCCTAGGTGTATCTCTTATATTTTATTGTTGTCTTGAATGATCACGAGGATGCATTGTTGACTTATTTTGATAGTTATTTAGGCTGAAAATAAAGTGAGACGATTTAATCAATAGTTAGCTAAAGGACAAAATCTTTTAAAACTACTTCTCGGGACCTCATAAAGTTCATATCTTGGCATAACTCGTTTCGCGATTTGAGATCTTTCTCGGACCGATATTTGGCAGCGACTTCATACTTCAAATCTTGAGAGACGTTCATGAAGTAATGGTCTTCTCTTCATAATAGGAATTTCTTCACTTGAAGTTTTTGAGAGATTCTTCATATTTGGACCACGACTTCTTCATTTTTCTCCAATCTTTATTTGGGATTTTGATATACAACGATCCGCCTCCTTTTAGGACTTGGATCTATTTATCCTCATACCTTGTTAGGGCTTTTTTGGATAGACTTCTATATGATCTTTACGGGAGTATTTGCTTTTCGTCGCGTGTCTCGATCCTTCGTATTGATTTTCGATAAATGATTCTTCACATCACTTGTGGATCTTTAGCAACAAAATGTAGCCCTCATGCCTTGTTAGGACCTTTTTGGACTCGCCAATCTTCGCATCCCGCTTCAATAAGTTATGCCTTGGCTATGAACTCTAATCCATACCGAGCAACTTTTAAACGATCTTGGGCTAGAAGCTAAGTAACTTTTCAAATCGTACAACCTTATTTATTACAGATAAAATTTATTAGCAAGCGATGGGAAAATAGGCTTATAATCAACCCACATAAATTCACGAAAGAATACCAAACTTATAATTGACTCTATCATCTCTCGTTCTCCACAGTTTAAAATCTCAAGGAATGAGACTCGTGGATGCTTAGCCTATTAAATCAAAGTTTAGGGTGTTCGAGTCATCTATAGGATCTTGCAAATTCTTAGACTTTTTCAAGTTTAGAATTCGCATTTTAAAGTTCCCTTGATAAACGACTCTCTAGGATCAATTATAGAAAATTGCGAAAATTTCTTGTTCTTAACCCGTGAGAGTTAAGACTTTCGCGTTTTAAAGCTCCCTATATAAAAGCCTAGCAAAACTTGACTTAAACAGGTTAAGGATACTAGCTAGAGTAAACTTAGATAAGTAAACTCGGGTTGAGTCAAAAGATTCACAACTTTGAAAAATTAAAACCACTTTATTAAAATTTATTCTAGCAACAAAATAAAATAACTAAAATAAAGGAAAACCTAATAGGCCAAAATAGATCAAAAATTTTGAAAAATGTCGAAAAATTGATTTTCCGGTTAAAATGAGGACAAATACAAGGAAAAGGCCACTTAACTTCGATAGAAGTCCCCCCTACACTTGATATAAACATTGTCCTCAATGTTTAAGCATGTGGGAGTAAACTCCCCTACACTTAGGACATTGTGCACGTTGTTTAAATCTTGCTAAGGAAAAGACAACTAACGAGATTCCTATTTTAATATTAGAAAATATAAAATAGTGAATCGAAAAGAGTTTAGGATAGAACCGGGAAGAGGGAAACACGGAATCATAGGTCGTCAAAAATCGTCAAGAGTGGATCATTGAGCGCTCGAATCCCTGAATATGAGAAGAGAGGAAATAGCAAACACCAACGGGTCTCCCCTACACTTAGGATAAAGATAGCTAAAAGATAGATACTTGGGTTGCCTCCCAAGAAGCGCTTGATTTTTGTTCACCGAGTCGTGAGCCTGACTCGACCTTGATTAGCATAGGAAGAAGCTTGAAAAACATCCACCGGGATCAAATACATAGTTTTCGTCCATCAAAGAGCACAAGCTTAAGGCGAACAAGGCAAGCCAAAGAAGGGTAGGCAAGGTTCCCTTAAGCAAAGATGGAGCACGGTGGGAGCAAAGGTAAAGAGGTACAAGCATATCTTCAATAGTTCCAAAAATCTTTCCTTTTATTTCATCAGATGGATACTGAGATGGCTTGAAAAGTGCAATACCGGGGTCGAACACCTTTTCCTTTAGGGGAAAATAGCACTCAGGCTCAACAGAATTTGAAGAACATCCGCTAAGAAAATGCACAACCTCGTCCTCAGAAGGTGGATAAAGAGGTGTCAAAACATAAGTGATGCGGATGTGGGTCTCGTCCGGTGTCGTCTCCTTTGAAAGAATTTTCTTCAAATCCGTAAAAGGATGAAGACCATAATCATCAAAGTCCAAAGGAGGGGCATCACTCTCATGAGGGAAGTATGTATTGAGAAAAGTAGAAAAGTCTTCCTCAAATGAGTAATCATCCAAAGTAGGATCAAGAATGGATGGCGGAGGATCTTCATCATGAGAAGAATCACTCGAAAGAGTATCGGCCTCATCAAAATCATCATAAGTGGGAATGTCGGGATACTCGGAAGTAATATCATTATAATCATCCCCATCGGAACTAGAATCATCATCATAAGCATCAAAGATCGGTGGAGAATCATATATGGGTGGAGGTTCCAAATTGGAGAGAGAATCATCCACATCATCTTGAAACAGTGGATTATCATTGCAAGAATCGAATAGAGGATTGTTGCAGATGACAAAATCATCGAGCACATTTATCATATTCGCGGATTCTCTTCCATAGGATTTGCTTGTAAGCTTCCCCATTTCAAAAACTTGTGCATCATCCCCGACTCTTAAGATGAGTTCACATTTATCCACATCTATTAAAGCTCTACCGGTTCTCAAAAATGGGCGTCCAAGTATTAACGGAATACGAGGGTCCATTTCATAATCAACAACGAAGAAGTCGACCGGAAAGTGAATGTGCCAACTTTAATGAACACATCTTCGGCAATACCAACGGGGTAAGCGAGAGTGCGATTTGCAAGCTCAAGAGTCATCTTTGTTGGTGTAAGGTCGGGCAATGATAACTTTTTCCAAACACTTAAAGGCATCAAATTTATACTTGCCCCGAGATCGGCTAAGGCAGTAAATTTGTCGGTTTGGTTAAAAGTACAAGGTAGCACAAAACGACCAGGATCTCCAAGTTTTTCCGGAAGTTCTTTAAGAAGGATTGCAGAGCAATTTTCATTCAAGCGAGTATTAACGAACTCGACCATCTTCTCCTTCTTATTAAGCAATTCCTTAAACATCTTGACAAATTGTGGCATTTGGGCAAGAGCTTCAACAAGGGTAAAGGTGACTTTCATGCCGGCAATCTTGTCCAAAAAGTTAGAGACTTGAATGTCATTCTTAGTCAAAATTCTAGCCTTGTTAAGTCGAGAAGGGTAAGGAATGCTTGGGTTGGGTGGTGGGAGTGTAGAAGGTGAAGGTTGAGATGTTGAGGGTTTAGAGGTGGAAGGTGGGGTTGGTGGAGGATTCTTCTTGGGTACTTCTTCATGACGAGGCGGAGACGGTAATGGTGAACTAATACTAGGTGTGGGAGTAGTAGGGATAAATGGTGGTGGAGGAGATGTAGATGGTGTAACTGGGGGTGGGATAGATGGTCCTACTAAAGTTGCTCAACTACGGGTAGTAATAGCACTCACATTCGCTCTCGGGTTGGTGATGGTGTTTGAAGGTAGAGAGCCCGAAGTAGAGAGTTGAGTGGTGGGTAAGAAACTAGCCAACATATTCTTCAAATCATTCGTTTGATTGCTGAAGGAGGATTGTATATCATTTCGAAGCTCGGATCTAATGTCATTCCCTTGCTTAGTGATATCCCCGTTCAACTTGATAATTTGGCTTTGTAGATTCTTGATTTGCTCTCCTTGGGTTCTCATTAAAGCTTCAACATCTTGATTAATGGGTGGGGCTTGTTGAGCGGGTGGGTGATAAGGATTAGAAGCTCGAGGTGGGATTTGGTTGCTTCTAGTCTAGGTGTTGTTGGGATTGTGGTTTTGAGGAGAAAAATCGGGTGAAAGGTAGTTGTTCGACCGGTAACTTAGCAAATTTCGATCCCCTTGAGGTCGGGCTTGGTAATTTTCCGGTGAATAATTACCATAAGCCGCATACACGTTTTCCGGATTGCCTTGAGTAGAAGGACAATCAGTGTATGAGTGAGGACCGCCGCATGTCTCACAAGGATTTGCTACCGCTTTAACTTGTTGTTGGTTTGTAGCGATGAGCAAGATATTTTTGTTCATTTCGGCCATCATGCGGGTGAATTCGGTCATGTCGGGGTTTGTTGAAGTAGAAGAAACATTGACTCTCGGGTTGTTCCTTGAAGAAGCGGAGGAATCCTAAATTTTTGTGATGAGTAGTCATGTTCTCAATAAGCATTCTACACTCCTCGGGTCTTCTTTTCATAAATGTGCCACCAGCGGCTGCATTAATCGTATCACGATCACGAAAAGTAAGACCGTTGTAGAAAGTATCAATTAAGGTCACGGAGAGCATGCTGTGGTTTGGACAACGATCGATCAAAACATTATATCTTTCCCAAGCATCAAAGAGAGATTCATCGGGTTCTTGCATGAAACCGCTGATTTGATTCGAAGGCTCGTGGCCATGGATGGTGGAAAGTAGCGCGACAAAAATCGTTGAGTCATGTCATCCCAAGTATGAACGGAAATCTTCGGGAGACGATCAAACCATTTTTCGGCGTGGTAGGATAAAGTATGTGGAAAGAGTTGAAGGCGAAGAACATCCATAGTAGCACCGGGTAACTTCATGCTTTGAGTAATAGTAATGAATTTGTCGAGGTGCTTGTTGGCATCATCATCCGGCAATCCGCGAAAAGGATTAGTTTGCACTTGTTGGATCATGTGATGCTTCAACGAAAACTCCGGAGCCGTGATTTGCATCGGGGCAATCGGTCCTCCTCGTCCAAACATTGTGGGTTGACAAAGCTCCTCCATTTTTCGAAGATCGGGTTGTGGAAGAACATTGTTGTTGTTATTGTTGAGGTGCGGTGGGTTATTGTTGTTGTTCACACCTGCCATAGCTAAATCTTCACGAGTCTCGGGCTCTGGATAAGTATAAGATCTAGTACGCATACACCTGCAAAAGCAAAAGAAAAATATACCAAACACAAAGAGAATATATATACACTATAAAGAAAATAAAATCTTTTTGGATTTTTGAAAATTTTTAATTTTTATGGATTTTTGAAATTTTTAAGCAAGAAAAATAACGCTCACGAATGAACGGATCCCCAAAAGCAACGCGTCTCTCACAGAAAACCGTTAATCTTTACGAAAAGAGCCGGCAGCGACGCCATTTAATAACTATATTTTAATTATAAAAATTAAAGTTCGTTGAGGTGGTCTAATCGAATTGATTATTGGTAAACGTGCGACTCAGCTGTCTTTTGGTGGAAAACAAGGATTTGTCGTTGTAGTAAAGAAAATGCAAAACTTTTAAGTAAATGACGGTAATTTAAATCTAAAACTAATTAAAATGTAAATTGTGCAAAATTAAAACGTGACCAAAAACATTAATTGACAATGTAATAAAAATGTGAACTTTAAAATTAAACTAAGACAAAGTAATAAAAATAACACTTAAGAAAAAATGGCAGGAAAATAAATGCTTGAAAAATAAAAAGGAAGTAAACAGAACCTGAGACGGGATCCAAAATACTGTCACTATTCGGAATTCAATCTTACTCTTATCCTGAATCAGACCTGGTGCTTTATCCGGTATAACCAATGGTTTCTTATCCGGAATAACTTGGTTCTTGAGCTTATCCGGAATTAGTCACAAGTTGCTTATCCGGAATGATCAGTCGAGCTGGGTATCCGGAATCAGATGTTTGGATGCTTATCCCGAATAATCTCCCAACAGCTTATCCGGAATATTCACTGTAGCTTATCTGGAATTTGTTCTATTAATGCTAAATGAATCGTATTTGGTTTTGTTATGGTTTTTGTTTGTTTTACTTTATACATTTTAAGAGTAATTTTTGGTGTAGGGTGGCTATTCGGGTGTAAAATACACGAGACCTGCACCAAGTGAACTTGTTTGGATAATGCACAAGAGAAAGCATACCGTTAATCTTACCGCGGGGAAGGACCTTACAATTAAACTCTGGCGTGTGAGAGTAAGTATACATCTTTTAGGGTATAGTATGTGATTAGGGTTTATAAGATACATGTTTGAATGCCAATGACGTTCCTTTTATAGCCGAAGTACCTCTTAGGGTTTTCTAGTTTGTCGGCCCTAGTTATGGACCATGATATTCGCAATTTACACTTATCCTTACCTTTTAAATAAGTCGAGTATATCTTTTACGTATTTAATTAGGCATATCTCCTTCCTAAAAATATAAACCTCCGTCCATCTTATAAATACCACATACGGCTGGCCGGGGTCTAAACAAATTGCATGCGGCCTACCGCTAGACCGATCTTAATGGACTGTCCGTAGCATATAGACTCAACCTCAGCAAGTAAGCTCATAGATATATTAATGGACCGAGCATACCACTTTTTACATTATCAGTATTAGAAAAAGATAATAACTTCGTAAGCTAAATACAGTTTGGTATCTTTGGGTGCTCTCTAAAGCTTAACTTACCTTTTCACATACAAAAAGTCAAGAAAAGTTGAAAAGTTAAATCGTTTATCGAGTCAAAATACCTTGTGGTTTCCTAAAGTAGTGGCAAAAAGTTCCACCGTCAATAAAAATTAAAAAAATCAACCTCATAAACTATTGGTGTAAAAGTTAAAACAATACATCTGAATGAGCAGCCAAGGAAGACTGGGCAAGCAGCGGTTCGAATGTTTCTGGTTCCATAAAATCGAACCACTGTTTGCTTATTTGACCTGCCCCACTGCTGCAAGACCAAATTTAACATTGGTTTGGGTTATTGTAGTGTAGATTTCGGGCGATGAGACACTCTCCTGAGTCTCCTCTACCATTCGGTTAGTTCTTTCTCTAATGTTGTTCTTTTTTCATACTCATGTACCCTCCTTTCGCCTCTTATCGTTTTGTGATAACATGCGTATTTGTTTATATATTCGTAACATATATGTATTGCTACCACATTTCTAATAGCAGCTAATTTGGTTATAGCGTGTCCATTTAAATAGCTAATGATTACTTTTGAGTGTTTGAACCTAGGCAAATGGTTGTTTGAAAAAGCTTATTTTGAACATCTTGTTTGCTTATCTCTGTTTGCACCCACGTCCGAGGTTTTAATTTTTTGATGACTTACAAGGCATCCAACCAGATTATTAGTACCAAGTATATTTATAAGCAACACAAAGAATGTTCAAGTAGTTTTTTTTTTTTTTTTTTTTTTTTTTTTTTTAAATCCTGAAAACCATTACAACATGACAGAAATATAAAATACAAAAACCTTAAACATAAGTGTGAAACAACAAAAGATAAATGAAATTCAATACATGCCATGTCTTCTATACAATCTGAGAGTCTTTAATTCCATCGAACTCGATCAGCTATGCAAGTTTTCAGCCTGCAAAGGATTACAAAAAAGAGTTATAGTTGCAATTTTTTTTACTTGCATAGAAATTTTCTTGTTTAAATAAAGTAAAAGAAATAGATAATTAGGCAAACAAAAACACTAACCTGCAATAGGCTATTGATCTGATTATAATCCGCAGCATAACTTCGCTTAGGGTAGAATGTGACTAGCTCGATCACTCCCTCGAGTAACTTCTGACCACCCCGATAACGAAATACCGGCACAACTAACTGACCCAAAAACTGTGTAGGGTCACGGTCGGTCCTTTCATGTGGAACCCTTGTTTCAGCAGCTAGACAAGCAAAACAGTCAGGTTGACCATCTGGAAGAACGTCTCCGTTACGGACCTCTCCATAGCTAAGACAAGTCTCTCTGAATAGCCTGAGCCCGTCGTTATCATTATACGACATAGATGGTTGACCTGCCACGCTAAGAGACCACTCGTAGTAGCCAACTGACGTGTTTTTCCAATACTGAAGGAAAGCTGGTAGACCCTCAAAAACAAAATGGTTCATGATGTTTGTGATTTTGGCCTGCATTTTGAAAGTTCAAAAGATTGTTACCAAGCTAAAAAGTTATGTGATAAAAACGGAATGTTAGTGGCAGTTTATATAGTAGTAGAACCGGCACACTATTTGGAATTCAAATAACACAGATAGGGGTTCAGATAGTGTTGGCGAGGTCACTTTTCTAATTTACAGGGGTCAAATACGAAGCCTTTGTCAGTTTGTGAACCAACTCCCACTATAACGTGGTTTCAGATGAGCTTCTCCTTTTTTAGAGTCATTCATGGAAAAAGTTCGATTAGGAACTTCAATTTTAAATTTTAATGCAAGGTGACGGATTAATCTATAAGGTAAATGTTATACAGTAGTGACAACAAATTTGTTAAAATTTATAAAAATTACACGCTTACATTTTTATTATCGATATCACTAATGTATTTAAAAAAAAAATTAACTTGAACCAAACGTATGTTAGCTATAACATGACAACACGTTAGTCCATTTAGCTAATGATGATTTGCAACATTAATCTTTTTATATTAACGAGCATTTTTAATTAACTAAAAAGAAAAAAGCGTATTTTCTTTTTATTTTTTCATATTTAAAAAAAAACAATTTTTTCGTAAATTTTAATCTTAAAAATCAAAATTAGTTTTTTTTTAAAATGAAAAATATTTTCTTTGGATAAAAAGAATTACGTATTTTTTTCTTTTTTCAAACTTAAATAAAATAAAAAATAATTTTTTTATATATTTAAAAAGTAAAATGCAATTTATTTAAAAAAATTGAAAGTATGAAAAATGCAAAAAAAAAAATGTTTTTTGACCCTACTTTTTACAAAATGTTTATTTGTTTCATTTTTTTTCAATTTTTTTTACTTTTTTTACTCTTAATAATTAAATACATTGCACTTTGGCTATAAAAAATACGTATTTTTAACTTTGAAAAAAAAACATTCTTAAAGAAAGAAAACCTACGTTTTTTAAAAAAAAAAATGAACTTCTCAAACATTTTAAGATCTACGAAAAAAATAATCTTTTTTGAATTGAAATTTTATAAAGCACGAAATAAATAAAAAATTAAATTAAAAGTAAATTTTTTTTTTCTTTTTAGTTAATTAAAAACGCATGTTAATATAAAGGACAAACGTTGCAAGCGATCGTTTTCCAAATGAACTAATTTTTCCATATTATAAATAACTAATTTTTCCATATATATGAACTAATCTTTTTATAGCCTTTACCGTAATATAAATACCGTCCAAATTATTTGATATGATCGATGAGGATCAAACATTAATGAAACATTAACTTCCTTGTACTTACATTAATTTGTATTTTAATAAATTATAAAAAATATATCAATGTAATGAGCTTTTAATTATCTTTAAATAAAGTGACAATTTTATATATATTCTGGACAATTTTTTCCTTTGGTATTTTTTATATTTTTTAATTTTTCTAGGTGCAATTTTTTGTTTGATATATCACTGGTGATACAACACTAGTTTGAACATTTAACATGCTTTCGTTAAACATGGAATAAATATTTTTGTAGAACCCTGTGTAAGACCTATCGTATTTGGCATTGAAAAATACATATAATTTTTTAACTTTGAAATAAATACTGTTAATTCATAGAAGTTGGAAACGAACTGAGCTAGCTCAGTTGACCACCAAGGGTAATCTTGGGGAGGTATTTTTGGAGTGGTCTCGAGTTCGAGTCTCACTAACGATCTTTAGCGGCCCGAATTAAATAGAAGGAAAAATAGGTTTTATCCTCCTAAGGAGAAAGTTCGAAGCTTGCATAATGTCCAATTGGATAGCACTGTAAACTCGAACCGCTAACCTAACTCGGCGTTAAAAAATGCATAGAAGTTAGAGAAAATAAAAGAAATTTTCTTTTGATAGTCAAACTTACTTGGTGTATCACCCGTGATATAACATTAATTTGTACATTCGAACACTCAACTTGATGTCTTCAGCATAAGTAATCTGAAATTAATTTATTAATGGTGTTTTGGCATTAAAAAGTACACATTGTTAGCTTGTCAATCATATATTAAATTTAATTTGTAAACATTAAAAAATTCAATTTATTCATAAAAGTTATGGACATATAATATTTTTCTAATGAATATATCACATGAGATATAACATTAATTTGTAGGTTACTAAACATGATGTCGTAAAATAATACTCCAGTATTACTATATAACTCCAAAATATTCAATATTTGTTGCATTGAAAAATACATATTTTAAGATTTCCAACAATATATCACACATAATATTTGAAGCTCTAAATCAATACGCTTAATTTATAGTTGGTGAAAATAAAAAAAGAGTTTGATCATCAAACTCGTTTAATACATCACATGCGATATAACACTGATATTTAAGTTTGAAACTAAACATGTTGTCGTAAAATATGTATAAGCATTTTGGTAAACGTAAAAAAATACAAACATGCTTTCAATGTACAGATTTTAAACAATTACTTGTTTTTTCTCGTGACATCAACAACAAACTTCAAATTTTGTTCCAACTACCCAATATAATAATCTATAACCGACACACTGACACATATAATTTCCAAGCTTACATAGTTAATTTCCAGGCTGACATAAATAATTCCATGCTCACATAACTTTAAAAAGTGTATACCAAGTTTGGCTTGATCATTCTTTTTGGTAGTAGTAGTAATATCTAGATTCTTAGTTTATTAGAGATGTATTGGATGAAAAAATGTGCATTTGTATTGTTATTTCTTTATTATGGATCATGAGGAAAATGAAACACAAAAAGTAAAAATAGTAAAAGTTTAACCGATTAAGAATACAAGAAGGACCATTTATGCAATTATATCCAAAAACATGTGTAATTATTTGAAATAAAAAAATAATAACATAAAAATATAATCAGTCATATTAGTAACATTGTTACAAAACAAACAAGTTAATTGTTGATGTCACGAAACAAACAAGTAAATGTTTAAAGTCTATACATTTGAATGTACGTTGGCGTTTTTTTCTTTTACCCTAAGTAATTTATATACAACTCTAAAAAATTCATATTTTCGCAACAAAATAGCACATGTCAATAACATATGTATTCAAATCTAAAAATTAGCATTATATAATATATAATATGTAGTTGGAAAACTAAAGATTTCTTCAACTTTTAATAAATAAATTGTAATGACTTTATATTTAAAAAAATTATGTCTGATATATAGTTAAAAAGCTAAAGATTTGTATTTTTAAATGTAAAAGACGATAGAATTATTTAGAATTTTACACAAATACTATGTTAATTTTAAAACAACATGTTGAATGTCAAACTTGTAGATTAATGGTATATCACATGTGATATATCAAACAAAATATTGCACTAAAAAAATAAGTTATCGCTCATACAGTTCTCAGCCAGCAAGGAGTTAGCCTTCCTCTACAAAGAACAAAAAAAAACTTAAAAGTTTATCGTCAAAAGTTTAAAATATGACGTTGTACTAAAAGGTACATATATATTTTCCTGATGATGTAATTTTTGTTAGGTTAGCACTTACGGTTTTTTATCTATGTAATTTTGTAGAAGGACGAGTGAAAGTGAATTATTACTATTAAAAATATGGGTGTTTAATGACCGAACTTAGGGTGTGTTTGATTGGGGTCAATGGCAATCAATGAATTGATTTCATAGTGATATATTGTGTTTGTTTAGTAACACGAAGAATCATAATATGTCAGAAACCCATGGAAACCAATCCTGCCAAGATTAGGTTCCTTTGAGTACTCATTCCAACATTCTCTATCTCTATTTTTTGCATATATGTGTGTGATCCTGTATTCTTTTGTTCAGTTTCTATGTTCCTCATTGGTGTCACAAGAGAAGATTTACCGTCGTCGAGAAGTTTCTCATTGTCGTCACAGAAAACTTGCTCCAATGGCGTCGATGGACATGGTTAATCAACTTGTCGAATATATTTCACGTTACGGGTGGGATCCTGTCAGACCACGATCTCCACATCATCGACTAATTGATGTTTTGTCACATCGCCACACATCAAAAATATTATGGAACTTCTTAATGGTGAATATCAAATCGATACAAGAATTAGATGATTGAGTTTGATTCTTTTTGTTGATATTTCTATTTAGATGTAAACATGATGGGTGGGTAAAAAGATAACGGGTAATTAAACGGAAAGTTTTGTTACTGATGATGTGGTTGTAGAGGCCCTTCTGCCATAATGATGGGTGACGAAAAAGACATTAAGAACAAGGCACACAAAAGCTAGAAATTAATACAATAGTTTATTAGCTTGTTATATTGAAAAACTTCACAAACCAAACATCGTTATAGAAGTGTCATACCGATTTTTATTCCATTTAATAGTCAAACCGATACCGATAGTGATTCATGTAAGCAAACCAAACACACCCTTAATGTGTTTAGTGTTTGATCTCGTCATTCGAATTAAACAAATTCAGGTAGGGATTAATCCCATCAAATGTAAGAGAATAGAAGTATTCAAATAGAGATGAGTTATTTGGATACTTGTATTTAGTTATATTCTAAAGTAGGATTTAGCAACGGTTTAAAATCGAACTGAACTGAAAATAGAATTTGAGAAACACACGAACCAAAAACCGAACTGAAATAAACCGAGTAATATCGAAACCGAACTGAAACCGAGCCAAATCAAAAAACCGAACTGAATATATTGTTTAAGCGTATTTTTCTTGTTTTTAACTAAAATTGAATCGAACCGAGCAAATATGATAGAAATATACACAACCGAAAACCGAACCGAAAATAATCGGTTAGGTTTGGCTCGATTTTTCATTTCGGAGTTTTAGATTAGTTTTGCTTAGCCATATTCTAAGGTATAAATTTTGATCATTGATCATGTAAGACAAAAATCATATGAAAAAAAACACGAAATTATTAAAATTGTCAATGCTCGCGACCAAGCTTAATCCAACAAAACAGTTTTTGAGGTTATCAATCTGTTACATAGTTAAAAATAATTTATAAAAATAGTTTTGGAGGTTACCATCCCTTTACATAGTTAGTTCCTATGTTGCGTAACAAAACACGGGTCGTAAACCTTGTTAAATACAAATTTAGAGTCAAGCATATATAATTAGTATAAGAGTCAAGCATCATCGGGTTACCAAGCTTAGAGGAGACCAAGCTTAATCCAACAAAAGTGTATGTAACGAGTGGTACATCCTACAACTTTTTCCAAATTGGAACACAAGATAATTCCTTTTTAATAAGACTCACAAAGAGAGACCACTTATTGTAGAATATAAGGATTCTAAGAATCATTCAAGGACCCTCTCTAAGAACTTAATTGACACCCTCAATAGATGCAAACTTAAAGAATACAAAACCTTTCACTAATGTTACTTTTTCCATTATTGTGAACAAGCCATTCCACAACCGGAATATCTAATCTTTCGCCAGTAATGTAACCATATAGTGAATCATCTTATCATTAACCTTAGTAACTGAATCCAGTGGTAGCCAAATATCAAAATTTAACATCATTAGTATGGACATGAATAGTACATGTAGCATCGACAAGAGGGGAGAAACCAAAATCCAAACCAAAACCAGATTGGGTACTAATATTCACCTGAGGCTTCCCAGTAGGAGCAATAGCATAAAAAGTTAACATGGTATTATTTAGATCCCCTACATATCCAGTAACTGTAATGCAAAAATAAATTATAAACAATTTATAAAAATAGTTTTTGAGGTTATCAGTCCGTTACATAGTTAGTTCCTATGCTGTGTAACAAAACACGGGTCGTAAACATTGTTAAATGCAAATTTTTTTAAATTAAATACAATTAACTGTGAACTGAGTTGAAAGTCTTTCTCCTCATATAAAAATAAGTAAATACGGAGTAGAAGATTAAGACCAGTTTAACAAAGTAAAGTTTTGAAATCATAAATTTTACCCGATAATGGATCAATAACTTGTAATACTGAGGCATTAGGTATCACAAATTTATAATTTCAAAGTAAAGTTTTGGAATCATAAATTTATGATTCCATAGTGAAGTTGTGGAATCATAAATTTAACCTAATAAGTCGTAGTCTTTAGCGATACAATTGTGAAATCCAGTATCACTTGGGAAAAGCTAATGTGGTGCGTTGAGAAGGAAGGACAGATTGAAGCCAAAAATGGCATGTGCTATGCATATGCCCGTTCAGAATAATATCAAGGACAAATCCAAGCGGTACAAGTAGAAACTTGTAAGGTGGGAATTTTGGAAGCTGAGATGTTTCGTGATCTGGGTCAGTAGATGGAGAAAAGAAATGATGATAGTTTGCATTTGCTAGATATAATATGGGTCCCTTTGACAAGAGGGGTAGGAACTATGATTTTAGATGAGGCACATAAGTCAAAATTCTTAGTTTAGCCGAGAGCAGATAAAATGAACTATGATCTAAGTGATATGTATTGGTGGTCTGGGATGAAAAAAGACGTAGTATTGTATGTTAGTAAGTGCTTGACCAGCTCAAAAGTGAAGGTCGAGCACCAGAAGCCGTTAGGATTACTTCGACAACCAAAAATACCCGAATGGAAACGGGAGAAAATAAACATGGATGTTATAACAAAGTTTTCGATATCTAGTAATATGCACGATGCTATTTGGGTGATTGTTGACAGATTGACTAAGTTCGCACATTTTATTGCTATAAGGGAAACAAATAGTATGCAAAGGCTAGCAAGAAAGTATATAGAGGTAGTGGTGGAAAAACACGGAGTACTCGTGTCGATCATATCTGATAGAGATAGTCGTTTTACTTCGAGATTCTGGAAATGCAAAAGGCTTTAGACACTAGATCGGATATGAGTACGGCTTATCACCCACAGACGGACGGGCAAAGCGAAAGGATAATTCAGACATTGTAGCATATGTTGAGACCTTGTGTTATTGACTTTGGTGGAAGCTGGGATACGCATTTTCCGTTGGCTAAATTTTCATATAACAATAGCTGTCATTTGAGTATTCATTGTGCATCATTCGAAGCTTTGTATGGAAGAAAGTGTAGGTCACCGGTCCTATGGGCTTAAGTTGGAATGAGTCAACTTACTGAACCCGAATTGGTACAAGAAACAAGTGACGTATTAGTAGTGCTTAAGGAAAGATTGAAGGTAGTGCGAGATCGCCAAAATAGCTATGCGAACCACCGTAAAAAATCGTTAGAGTTTAGCGTTGTTGATCAAGTTATGTTAAAGGTTTCACCATGGAAAGGCGTCACCCATTTTGGAAAAAATAGGAAATTTGGCACAAGGTACGTATGACCATTTGAAATTGCAAGAAGACTGGCCCTGTAGCTTATCAGATGAGGTTGCCAGTAGAATTGAGTAATGTGCATGACACATTTCATGTGTCTAATTTGAAGAAATTTTTAGTTGATTCTTTTTTTGAACAGCTAGTTAGTTTTTAGTTATTTGATCCCGCAGTGACATCCAATTGGGCAGTATGCAAGCCTCGAACCTTTCGCCTTAGGGGATAAACCCTACTCCTGCTTCTATTTTATTCTGCCCATGAAAGTACTTGGTGAGGCTCAAACCCGAGACCTCTCTAATGATATATTGGTGGCCAAATGTTTGTTGATTCTAGTATGCATGTACCGTTAGACGATAATAAAATAGATAAAACCCTTCGATTTGTGGATGGACCGATAAAGATTATGGACCGTGAGGTCAAGGTTTTAAAGTGTGGTAGAATACCTATCGTTAAGGTACATTGGAATTCTAAACGTGGTCCCCAGTTCACATGGGAGCGAGAGGAATTTATGAATGAAAAATATCCCCATTTGTTTGTTGATTAAGCAATGTACCTGATGAGTAAATCTCGGGATGATATTTCTATTAGGAGGGGATGGTGTAAGAATCCTGATTTTGGGAGGTTAGTTATTTTGCCTTATGATAATTTTTGTGTTAAAATTTTATGTGAAACTATGTGATTTTATAAGTGACTGTGTGTTCATGAGGATCTATTGAATGTTTCATGTTGAACGAAGTTCATGTGTTTCACGTTAATACCATTTATTTTTTGAGTGATTTTATGCATACGTACTTTATGTGACATACGTAGTAGAAATATGTATTATGTATATAGATACTTAGAATCATAAGCCTTTTAGCATAGGTTATCAATTAGGATCAGTTATACCTTCGAATTTATAATTAGGTAAATTATAAGTAAGAAACTTTTAGAAAATAAAATTTCATGTAAAAATCAAAATGAAACCATTTAACTTGTTTTAAGAGTTAGTGTTTTTAAAACAAATAAAGGTTTTTGAAATTATGAAAAAAAACAAGTAAACAACAGTAAATACTAAATTTATTAAAAGAAAAAAAAGATGGTTAAGCCGACGGTTTAAAAAAACAAAATTTTGAAGTTTTTGTATTGGGATTGGTTTGGGATAATTTTATATATTTAGGCTTAAGATAAATTAAAACCCCATAATCCCTGTGTGTGTCTCCCACCGATCGATTCTAAGAAAAAAGTTAGGGTTCCAAGATTTATGTTTCTCTTTTAGTAATTTACAAGGTAAGTTCTTTAAACCCTTGATTTATAAATGTCTTATATCATTTTTCTTAATCTATTAATGTTTTTAAATATATAGTTAATTTATATAATGGATTAGGTTAAATTAAGTTTCTTCAGTTAATGATATTAGGGTTATTTATGAGGGAAAAATAGAGTTTAATGATGGTTTTAGGGTTTAATTGTGGTTAAGATCGTCACTCGGATCTGGGCAATATTTAGGGTCGACTTGTAAAAGTCATAACTTGGTCATGAAAAGGAGTTAAAAGTCATTTTTTAAAGATTAAGTTTAAAGAGTTATCTTTCAAATGGCGTTAGTTTCAAGTGAATTGGAGGTCTGAAAGTCACTTTTTTATGAATTTACATTATTCGTGGTAAAAATTGAGATATTAATTTCGAATATAGGGTTAAGGTTTTTAGGGCTTAAATCCTATCAAATAAACTAATTTTTGCAAGGACTTATGGAATAAACTTATTTATGATATGTATGAAGTCAAGCATAAGTTTCAACAAAACTTGTGGTGTTTAGGTAGGTCGTTCATGGGTAAACGTTTGTAAGGCCTGGTGTGAATCAAAACTGGTGCAAGTTGTGATCACGAAATTTCTTGAATTCTTGTATAAGGGGTTAGGATGTAAAAAATTTGCTAGAAAACCTAGATACATAGTAGATGATGTGGTGAGGAGGGCTAAATAGTAGGTGTTGGTTAAGTATGCTTTTTACATTCATGAGCAGTGAGGAAAAATCTTTAGTTTTGAGAAAACTAGTAAAGGGTGTTTAAGATTATCATAGGTCAGGTTATGGTTATAATTGTTGATGGCATATGCGGGTAGACTTAAGTTTAGAAGTCCATCATATGAATGTTACATCATTTCGGTCTTTACCTAATGAATGTTAACATGTGTGTTATTTGCTATAGTTGCTTTGCAAGGAATCGTGTAGCTGTGCAATTCAGGTGCGTTTTGTAGTCCCATATCTCTTTAATTGTTTTATCCTTATGGGATGGAAATAATGCTTCTTATATTTTGGTAAATTGTGTTGTGGCTTCTGTTTTAAATGTGTATGAACAATTGTGCTATTATGTGGCGTGCATGCTAATTGTTTATATTGATAACCCTTGTTTTACGTGACCTTGGGTTGTGAGGTGGTTTCACGAGAGTGATGCATTACTATTATGCATGAGAATGAATTGGGTTTTTGATCCTTCAACTAGTTGTATGTTTTGAGGTGCCTATTTGCTTTTATTTATAGTAATTGTTGTCCATATTGATTTTTCAAGTATTAAGTTCGAGCACAACAAAATTTGAATCTGTTTTGTGTCTTAAACTTATGACTCTCACCAACTTTATGTTCATGTATTTAAAATCATTTTCAGTTGAGCATAAGAAAGTGAATGAGACTAGGATTGGCTATAGGGACCCTAGGTTGCATTTTTCATTTTTGCTTTATTTCTTACGTTTTGGACATTTTTGTTTAGGATGTGGGGATTATATAATTTTATGTATTCATATTGAATTGGAATTTTCATTTCACTGTATGACGTAAATTGGTTTACGTTTGAGGGATTGTCATGACACTTTGTGTCTTTTCTTTCATTTTAGTTTATTTTCTATTGAGACACCATTGTGTTGTGATGATGCTCATGAAGTTACACCTCGTGTTTTCTCCTAGACGAGGTGTGACAAATATAAAGTTGTTGCCTTTGAAGATATAAAATTCTACAGTTGTTTTCTTCAATTAATGAGTAATGGCCATTGTTTCATCTCTTTATGTTGGCTTGGTGCTAGCTATAGTATCACATTTTAAACATCTCAATATATTTTTTTTACAAAGACACTTTATTAAGAAACACTAAAGTACATACAAATCACTCTTCGCAAGCGAGGTAATTTCATGAGGAAATGAACTATCCCAACTAAACCGTTAAGCATTAGCGAATGCGTGAGAAGCAACCCAGTGATCTACTTTATTTTGTTCTCGCGTAACCCAAGAAAATGTAATTTGCATATTCTTTGCCCATAAGCGAATATCTTCAATGAGAGTTGTGAAGCTCCATGAAGGGTGTGCTTCTGAAGATGATAAGGAGATAGCCATTTGAGAATCAGATTCCACAGTAGCATTTAACCACCCGTTATTAGATGCAAGCAAGCATGCACAATGTATCACAATGATCTCAGCGTGGAGGGGAGATATTAAAAAACTTAGATCACTGTAAAACCCGCATGCTTTTACCATGAATAGTACCCTTAAGATCGTACGTACTAGATTAAAACTTTCCTTTTATAGTACGATTACGTTTACGTGTTAGGATTTTACGTATTACGTACGTGTTAGAACACGATAAGTATTTATTACGCACGAACACGCAATAATTATTTAAACAATAATTAATCAAGAACATGCGATCATGAAATCATGAACGTAATTAAATCACGAACTATTATTAATTACGTATATATATTTATTACGAGCGTAAATAAATATATTAGGTCACGATAATTACTTAACGAGAACACATTAAACGCGAACACAAATAATCACGAACGAATAACTAAACATTGAGACACGGAAAACGGTACGAGCACCCCATGTGGGGCCCCTACCCGCGGCTACAAGGGAAAGATGGGCCAAGCGCATCTCAATTTTCACTAAAGAGGGTAAAAGGAAAAACCACTACTCATTTTTCAGTTTTATAGAAGATTTTACAAAAACCTAAAAAGTTCTTCCTCCTCCTCTTCTTTTCTTTTTGGCCGCCACCCTCAAACACACCAAAGGGGTGTTTATTTGATCTTTGATCTTGGATTTGTTGCTAGTGTTCGTGTTTGTTCATCGTTGTTTAGATCCACGCATTCGGTAATTCTTTAAACCCTTTTCTTTTGATTTAATCTTTTAAATAATTATGAACATGATGTGTTTTTTTAAAACCTAATTAAAAACATAGATCTAACATGAAATTGGTTTTGGAATAAATCAAAAAGGGTGTTTTTAGGGGTGTTTGTTCTTGGCCGACGCCTAAACCGAACCCGAGGGGTCTCGGTTTGGCTATTTGACCACCACCGAGACTATATGGTCCCGGTTGATTGGTGTGGGTCCCACGGAAGCAACAAGACAAGGGGAACCCCGATGTGGTTCGGGGTATGGTGTCGATTTCATGTCCGGTTCATGGTTCTTAGGCAAGATCCGGTTCACGGTGTATGTTAAGATTATTATTTAGTTTTTTTATAATCTTATGTTAAAATTTAATTAATGAACATGACATGATTAATCTAATAACATGACTTAGGTTATATAAATTATTAAAATCATGAAATTATTAACCTAAGTATTTTATATTTTAGACTTATAATTAATTAATTATTTAAAAACCATGGTTATAATTAATTAATTAACATGACTTAGGTTATATTATTAATAAATAATAATACATGTTTTAACCTAAGTATTTAACTTTATTTAATTAAAAACATGTTATACTTTAATTAAATATTTTAACCTATAGTTTATTGTAATTACATGAAATAATTAATAAACTATATACTATATCATATGACTTAGAAATAATCATGAAAATACTTAGGCTTATATACTTAGCTTATTTAACCAGCTTATATCTAATTATGGAAACTTTCTATTTTTAGAAACTTATTTAAATAAGGCAGCTAATTTATTTATGGAAACTTTCTATTTTTAGAAACTTATTTATTTTAGGCAGCTAATCTATTTATGGAAACTTATTTAAATAAGGCAGCTAATCTATTTATGGAAACTTTCTATTTTTAGAAACTTATCTATTTTAAGCAGTAATTCTATTTTTGGAAACTTTCTATTTTTGAAATTTCTATTTTTGGAAACTTTCTATTTTCGAAAACTTTCTATTTTTGGAAACTTTCTTTTTTAGGAAACCTGCTAATTTTGGAAAGTTACTTATTATTACACAGTAAGTATAATAATACATGAAATACTAGAAATACTTAATCAGAATAGACAGAATATAAGATAAACACAGTTTAAGGCTTTAAACAGTAAAACATGATATGAACATATAAAATAAGCTAAGACATGATATAAAACCAGTTACGTATTTAGTAGTCAGATACTTATTCACGTATGTATTCATGTAGCATTAGTGATACGGAAGTAGGATTCCTCTCAGTCGTCTTCTTCGTTCACTGGACATAAGGTACGGATTCCCGTCCTTTCAGTATGGACATTCTTATTAGGATTCCCCGTATGCAGCCAACTATTTTCCCAGTATTTGTTTTATATGTTTTGAATTGCTTATGTTTAATTAGAATACCTAAGCCATATACATGCATGACCAGTTTCACCTAGTTATAGAGGTACCATAACCATAACATTAGAGGCACTGATGTTATGACTTCACCACGGCGGAGTGATTGCTCGTGGCGTCCCTTCAGCTTTTGGCCATTTATATTATATTTATCATGTGGGGCGTATGGGTGCATCCTAGTTACATGTTTTCATTCAGGATTTCATGGTGAATGTGGTGTGTGCCTTGCATCCTTCACAAGGAGCTGATCCCTCCTACCCAAAAAATCAGTATATTAAATTAGAGGCAGCCCCTCTAATTTGCATGATGAGGTCACCCCTCCAAGTTTTCATGCACGGTGGATTTTCATGACCTATATTGGCTAATGGTAAAATATGTTAAACAGTTTTCATAAGATAAACATAAGGCTTTTTAAACTATAAAACCAGTTTTATGAACATGTTCCAGGTTTTCTAGGACTTATACATTTCTGCTGCTATTAAGTCTTTATTATGTTTAGTCATTCATACTATGTCTATATCCGTGCACTGAGCGTTTTGCTCAGCCGTTAATTTCCTTTCCATGTCCCAAAACGGCAGGTACCCTAGGAAAGACTCGAGCATTTGGAGGACGTGCATAGGATGGAAGCTGCTAGAGACTTCTTTTCCTTTTTGCCTTCATATACTCATGCTTGTTTAGTCTTTCATTCATTTCTTTTGCTTTATTATGTTTTGGGCTTATGTTTGGGAACCGATGTTTGATTCCGGTTATCCCTATGGTCATGTAATGTTTTAGACATTTATCCTTGTATGCTTTGATGACACGCCATAATTACGCGTGACATTCCATTATCAAAATGGGGTGTTACAATTATGGTATCAGAGCCAAGGCTTCGACCTGTAGGCTTTAAAACTCGACATGTGACTAGTGGGTAGTCACCAGGAGCTTCCTAAGCCAACGTTTGTTATTCCACGTATTGATGTTTTCAGCGCATTGTTGTTTTAACCATGATGTTTTCAGCACCTTGAGGTTTTAACCTTGATGTTTTCATCGATATTGTTTTACTAATATGGATGGACAACCGTCATTCATATTTAGTATGTGTCATTGTTTCATGCATAATGTTCCTCGTGAACAGTGGCTATGTGGACTGAACCCCAGTAGTTCATAATTAGTCACATAAAATTTTTTCTGATAAGTTTTGACAGATGAGTTCCATTTATTTATGTTTCATGTATCATTGTTGCAGGGATTATGACTAAGTAATGGTTGGTACAGGACTGGCCCTATTTAGTCGCATGTGCTTTTATCGAAACTTTTAACTTTGGGACCGACCCATAGGCGTCCCCTCGCCGTGTCTTTTGTTTTGGGACCGACCCATAGGCGTCCCCTCGCACATATAAACGTTTTTATAAACTACATTACGCATTCATGCACTGTTTTTCATGTATAAAATTTTTCTCATGATTTATTGGCATAATTTTTTTTTCATGTCCCCTCATAAGATAATATGTTTTATGTCAAGTATGTTTCATACTGTCATGGTTAACTTCAGTTCATGCTGATTATGTTATACACTCCTTCATGTTGAATTGTTCATGTTTCTTCATGATTATTCCGTCTTCATGTTGATTACGTCTTACGCCTCTTTTGTTATTTATGCTTTCACGCAAGACATTGTTGGATTTCATTGAATTCTGCTTTCATGATAGTCATGGTTGGTTTTCATTGATCATGCTGTCAAGCAAATCATCATTGAATTTTGTGTAACCACACTTTTGCGTTTCTCTATGCAACCAGAATGAAGTATATACTGGCATTGCCAGGTTATCATGATGGTTTTCCTAACCGTTTAACCGATATACTTTCCTTAAATCGTGATAATTGATCGACCCCATACCGATCATTTCATGTGCATTTCACGTGTACTCCACGTACCATATTTCATGTGTATTACACGTACCTTAATCCATGTGTATTCCACTTGAAATACTTAACGAGTATTCGCTAGTCGATTTTGAATCATCTCAGGCGTATTTTCAGTTGCTGATATTCTACTAGATTGTTGATGCCGCTCATAACTTGGAGATGTTACTAAAGGTTGATGCTGCTGACGTTCAGAGACGCTACGAGATGCGGATGTTGTTCCCAACCTGGAGATCCTACAAGACGAAGACAAAGGCGCCAGAGTAAAGCAATTGGATGAGAAGATGCTTCATCATCAGACGATTTCCATCAATCATTTTCCCTAATTCTTAGTTACATGTCACACGTCATTCGGCTGTCATTTCAGCCATATGAGTGCAAACCGGTACCAGCCGGCCACTCAGCTGAATAGTTACATGAATCACGATCATGAGAACGACCGTCATGGAACTGACAGACAAGACGATAGTAACCACTACTATGACAGAAACTATCCAATAAATCGCAACCGGGGCTCCGGCCGCGGACGTGATCAGACATACAAAGGATCAGTAGTCCAACCGATCCGGCAAGTCTGGCATAATAACCTAATATTGTAGTTCTATTGTTTTACGTCTCGAGACACATGTCAAGACATCAGTCAAGACACATGTCTCACGTATACTTTCTGAAGACACATGTCTCATGTATACTTTCTGAAGACACATGTCAAGACATCAGTCAAGATACATGTCTCACGTATACTTTCTGAAGACACATGTCAAGACATCAGTCAAGACACATGTCTTGTCACACCCCACCATGGCGGAATATGGGGCGCGACGTATGGATATCATCACAACAACAGCGTGTCTATAGAGAGGACTAAATGAAATTGAAATATCATAAATGGCGACACAAATGTCGTGATAATATCTCAACAATGCAGGCGTCTAGGTAAGTAGGTAACAGGCCTACCTCTTACCAAAGACATACAAATGAACAAACATCAAACATATAGGTACCATAAAGTTCACTTATTAAAAACACAAAATAAAATCTAAGAGGAAAGGGAATCCTCCTAATGCAATCCTAGCAGCCTCTATACTCTAGCCACTTCTAACATCATCTTGCACAACTACCCCACCTGAAAATGACACTAAAATTTGTCAACATAAAGTTGGTGAGAACATAGGTTTAAGTTATCTAGAACATCATAAAAAACCTTGACATCCGCTGTAAATAAGTTGAAGAAAACAATTTATAGTAATGGACCATGATGTAATAATCATGTTACAAGCATCCACAACAAAACTTAAACCAAGTATCGATCACATCTACAATTCTCAAAGCACACTATAACAATCAAGAAGTATCCCATCACACACACCACACTATCCGGATCTCTCCCACACCACCTATGGAAGATGAACTATATCCCCGTCGAGATATCTTGCCTCCGAGGAGACGATGCACAATTACTCAGGACGGATCGTGCCCCACGCTCCACACACATCACAACTGGTCTCATAGACGCCCATACATCTATGTACCAAAGCCAATCACAACCCAAACAAGATTTACATATAAGAACACATATCAAATCACATATGAGAATACATAAGCACGCAAGTCACACAATATCACATTTATGTCCACACATTTTAAAACATAGTACTAAATCATGTTAAAGAACATTGCAAGTGTCATCTCCATCCCATACTGGAAAAACATTTAAAAACGTAGTAAAATGGGACTATGAACTCACCTGAACGCTTCTTCACAAGTCCTCGCACTAGCAACAAGCTAACAAACCAAAAACACGCAATCAATACATGAACCAATCGCTAAGATGGCTCATCAACCTATGATGGACATCTAGCCTATTCCCATATAAATACCTCATTGATAAGCTCTAATCACCCCATTACCCTTCCTTAACAAGTCCTTAACTTGGTTAAGTTTAATAACTATCCCGTTCATATTTTACACAAAACAGTCCCAGTTTTTAGGTCTCAAAACTTTAACTCAAACGTCCACTTAAACATACCCATGGTTTCTGTAAAAGGAATATTCATACTTTTACATATGTTAGCTAAATCCTCCCACTTGCCCTAACCTTAAGGTTACTGTTAAGACCCCGATATATGTATATATATATTGCTACCTATCCAGAATTCACTGATTTTAAACGTATGAAAAGTTTGTTACCATTAGAGGGTCTTACCCTAAACCACAATCTTAGCCCAAGTGCAGATACTTACTAAAATATATAAACCATCTCTCATGTTCATTAGAAGATCCTAATGCAACCCTAAGTAACCCAAACAACCCAAAACTTAAAAAGAAAACAGGCTGAATTCAAAACTGTTTTGACCTCCGACTGTTGTAACCTGTTTTTGACCCACTTCCCGACCTCCAATTTAGTTATAGTTTCTTGAATTGGAAAGCCACTTCAAATAGCTTTCTAGGGATATGTGGATCGCCAAATAAGAGTTTGTAGAACTCCCTATATGATCAAAACAATGACCCAAAATTCTGCCCAGTTTTTAAAAACGGGTTTAATTAATTTAACCTAATTAGTTACCCATAACCCCATTAATTACAAACCCTAAACCATCTAATCATTATAATATCATTAAAATACAGATTCTTATTTAAACCCTAACCTAAATCCATCATAAGATGATTGACAAAGAATTAAAACACTTTAATTAAAAAGAGTATTAAAGATTTTACCTTAGAATTTTTGAAAGAAGAAAAATTAATGAAGAACCCTAAAACCACCATTGATGCCGACTTGAAGGTGATCTCCAGGGGTTTTATGAAGTGTTTTGGTTAATAAAAAGTATTTATATAGTTTCCTAACAAGTCCTTGGCCCATTACAAAAGCCCGGTTCCCTTTTTCCTTTTTTTCCTTTTTCTTTTCTTTTGATTCGTCCCAAACCGCCTCATATATATATATATATATATATATATATATATATATATATATATATATATATATATATATATATATACTAGCATCGTACCCGCGCAATGCAGCGGCGAGTACCCGATAACTACTTTTTTAGCGAACAAATATTACAATTTTACTAAGGTTCAAATTAAAGTTAAAGTAGTAAAAAAATTAAATTAACTTAAATAAACTCATTAAAAACGAAAAAGCTAAAATTTAATAAAATTATATCAAAATGGATGTTGAATTAAAGAGTACGAAATTTTAGATAATATAGTGAAATTAGATTATAAAAAAATAAATATATCAAAAGATATTTCAATTTAAAGATAAAAGTTTTTTGAATTGTTTGTTACTAAGGTTGTTACAAAAGTTTGTTATAAAAACATATGGATGGATGAGATCAATTTAACAAAATATGATCTAAGGGTTTAAATTTAACCTTCATATCTTAATTTTTGGTTTGGAGTTAGGTTTAGAAATTTTAGGTTCGGGATTAAGATCGGAGTTAAGATCAGAGTTAGCCTCTTTATATAATAGTATAGATATATTTTTATTGTTAATTAATATCTTATTAATATTACCTTAACTTACCTTAATTTATTTCAGCTCCAAAACCTCAAAACCGTAAAACTACACAAATTTACGCGTTTTACCGTAAAAGACGTAAAATATACACTTTTTAAAAAATCTTAAATTTTGAAATAAACTTTATATTTAAGTCCTAAATGACTTAAAACCATCCCGAAAAATATCCATATGACTATTTACCTCATCCGAGACCTCTAAATGCTAAACCGTAAATCGTAAAAATACGATTTTCTATAATACATATACGTACACATAAAATCCTAAAATAGCACCGCATTCTATCATAGTTACATCCAAGTGAACAAATGAGCATGAACTAACCCCATCATAACATTATATAATGAACCACGCAATACACGAACGATGACTAACATCTAATTCAAAGCTCAAATATAAACAGAATGCTCGTAAACGCACACTAAGCACATAATCAAAGTCAAACAGTCAAAAGTGACAAATCCAAAATCTAGGGTTGTCACATCACTCCCTCCTAATAGAAATCTCGTCCCGAGATTTACTCCCAAACTCCAACTTATTCTCAGCAAACAAACGAGGATACATATCCCTGATAAAACCTTCACGTTCAAGCATAAACTTAATTTATAATAAATAATCTCAACCAACAACACATGAGCCTTAACCGTCTACGAGGAAACTTATTAAAACCATAAAGTTATGTAATCAACCTAACTAAATCTCGCAACTCATGAAACAAGAACTGTCTTGAAACTAAGTTAGGAGCCATCACATAACTCGACGGGCTTAAAACTGTCACCCCGATTTCAGTCATACTCATAAATACCATAAATCAAAACTCATCAAATATAATCACGTATTCTAAAGTCTAAAGAACTCTCAAATTCCATCCCAACTCATCTCTGTGTTAACCCTCCAAGTGTTCACTATCCCAAAATATCTAAAACACAAGTTTAAACCATATCGTTTGAAAATTAATCTTGAACTCGACACTTGTACAATTAACTCGACAAAGCTACTGACCTCCAATTACTAAACTTTCTAAATTTTTGAAAAGTATGTTCCGAGTACATAATTTTAGGCTTTTTAATCACCCAAAAAGCTTTAAAAACGAATAATTTATAACCAAAACGATTTTTCTTCAAAATCTGCCTAGGCATTAGCGACAGTTTCTGACAGTTAGCGACATATTTTGACCGTTTAGCGACAGTGTCTGCCTACTCCGATTTATACCAAAAAAAAACGATTTTTAAACCCTAAAACCCCTCATTAATTACCAAATTTAAAACCTAATTTATTTTAATTCCAGAAAATTAAAACTCTATTAATTACATGATTTTAACATATTTCACTAGATAAGAACAAAATTTTAACTTAAGAACAATAATTTTAGGTGCTCTAAACCAAAATATTTTAAAATAACCGAGTCATGCTTATATGTTAAAGAATTTATATTCCACCTTATTTGAAACATGTTTCCGACACTTCCTTATTTCATCGACTACCAACAACTATTTTTTTCAATTTGCAAGTTCTATTTTTTTTACCATGTATAACTCGAAACAAAAGACATCGTTACCCCAAAAAGAAATCTCCACCATCTCAAAAGCCTTCACGCCAAAAGTACCGTACAAAAGAACACAAGAAATGAGAACTTGATAAATGTACTACTACGTAAGTTAAACATCTCGAAGAGGAACGAGCTAGCAAAACATCCCAAGAATACAACCGATAAGTAGAAGGTAATTATACATATATAGGCATATGCATACATACACTCATATTCATCCAACATATACTATTACAAGCATGTATTAACCGTCTTTCATGCAACCATACTTAGGAATCCATTGGTGTTGTGGTACTTGTATAACTATGTTGGCCACCATACTTATACCAATCCCCTTTCACTAATGCACTCCCTCCTATGATGACACTTATAAGAATTAATACTACACATAACACATCAGTCTACCAACTCAAATAATCACATAGATCCTACAACTCATATAAGCACATAATCCACAACATAACATAAGGTCCAAAATCACATGTATTAAAATAACATAGCCAATGCATGAAACAAATAAACTCGTAGTCCAGCTGAACCAACCTAGACTAAATTCAAAATGTATAAAGAACATGAAAATGTAATTAAACGAAATCCAACAATGACTAGCGTATACAACTATGGTTCAACCCACACTAGTCAAAACTCGTAAATAAAATAACATGTAGTTAAGTATGAACCATACTAGTTCATAACTTAATAAATATCGCAAAAATAACATCCAAACACATCAACTATTATAAAATGCACACATAACCCTATGACGCCTATATGCAGGGACCCTTAAGCTATAGACTAAGCTACGCGACTAGGCAACCTAATTCTCTATAACCATTGGCTCTGATACCATTCTGTCACACCCTACCATGGCGGAATATGGGGCGCAACGTATGGATATCATCACAACAACAGCGTGTCTATAGAGAGAACTAAATGAAATTTAAATATCATAAATGGCGACACAAATGTCGTGATAATATCTCAACAATGCAGGCGTCTAGGTAAGTAGGTAACAGGCCTACCTCTTACCAAAGACATACAAATGAACAAACATCAAACATATAGGTACCATAAAGTTCACTTATTAAAAACACAAAATAAAATCTAAGAGGAAAGGGAATCCTCCTAATGCAATCCTAGCAGCCTCTATACTCTAGCCACTTCTAACACATCTTGCACAACTACCCCACCTGAAAATGACACTAAAATATGTCAACATAAAGTTGGTGAGAACATAGGTTTAAGTTATCTAGAACATCATAAGAAACCTTGACATCCGTTGTAAATAAGTTGAAGAAAACAATTTATAGTAATGGACCATAATGTAATAATCATGTTACAAGCATCCACAACAAAACTTAAACCAAGTATCGATCACATCTACAATTCTCAAAGCACACTATAACAATCAAGAAGTATCCCATCACACACACCACACTATCCGGATCTTTCCCACACCACCTGTGGAAGATGAACTATATCCCCGTCGAGATATCTTGCCTCCGAGGAGACGATGCACAAGTACTCAGGACGGATCGTGCCCCACGAACCAAGAACTCAGGACGGATCGTGCCCCACGAACCAAGAACTCAGGATAGATCGTGCCCTACGCTCCACACACATCACAACTGGTCCCATAGACGCCCATATATCTATGTACCAAAGCCAATCACAACCCAAACAAGATTTACATATAAGAACACATATCAAAGCACATATGAGAATACATAAGCACGCAAGTCACACAATATCACATTTATGTCCACACATTTTAAAACATAGTACTAAATCATGTTAAAGAACATTGCAAGTGTCATCTCCATCCCATACTGGAAAAACATTTAAAAACGTAGTAAAATGGGACTATGAACTCACCTGAACGCTTCTTCACAAGTCCTCGCACTAGCAACAAGCTAACAAACCAAAAACACGCAATCAATACATGAACCAATCACTAAGATGGCTCATCAACCTATGATGGACATCTATCCTATTCCCATATAAATACCTCATTGATAAGCTCTAATCACCCCATTACCCTTCCTTAACAAGTCCTTAATTTGGTTAAGTTTAATAACTATCTCGTTCATATTTTACACAAAACAGTCCCAGTTTTTAGGTCTCAAAACTTTAACTCAAACGTCCACTTAAACATACCCATGGTTTCTGTAAAAGGAATATTCATACTTTTACATATGTTAGCTAAAACCTCCCACTTGCCCTAACCTTAAGGTTACTGTTAAGGCCCCGATATATGTATATATATTGCTACCTATCCAGAATTCACTGATTTTAAACGTATGAAAAGTTTGTTACCATTAGAGGGTCTTACCCTAAACCACAATCTTAGCCCAAGTGCAGATACTTACTAAAATATATAAACCATCTCTCATGTTCATTAGAAGATCCTAATGCAACCCTAAGTAACCCAAACAACCCAAAACTTAAAAAGAAAACAGGCTGAATTCAAAACTGTTTTGACCTCCGACTGTTGTAACCTATTTGTGACCCACTTCCGGACCTCCAATTTAGTTCTAGTTTCTTGCATTGGAAAGCCACTTCAAATAGCTTTCCAGGGATATGTGGATCGCAAAATAAGAGTTTGTAGAACTCCCTATATGATCAAAACAATGACCCAAAATTCTGTCCAGTTTTTAAAAACGGGTTTAATTAATTTAACCTAATTAGTTACCCATAACCCCATTAATTACAAACCCTAAACCATCTAAGCATTATAATATCATTAAAATACAGATTCTTATTTAAACCCTAACCTAAATCCATCATAAGATGATTGAGAAAGAATTTAAACACTTTAATTAAAAAGAGTATTAAAGATTTTACCTTAGAATTTTTGAAAGAAGAAAAATTAATGGAGAACCCTAAAACCACCATTGATGCCGACTTGAAGGTGATCTCCAGGGGTTTTATGAAGTGTTTTGGTTAATAAAAAGTATCTATATAGTTTCCTAACAAGTCCTTGGCCCATTACAAAAGCCCGGTTTCCTTTTTCCTTTTTTTTCCTTTTTCTTTTCTTTTGATTCGTCCCAAACCGCCTCATATATATATTTTTTATTTTTTTCTTTTTATTGTTAATTAATATCTTATTAATATTACCTTATTTTACCTTAATTTATTTCAGCTCGAAAACCTCAAAACCGTAAAACTAGTCAAATTTACGCGTTTTACCGTAAAAGACGTAAAATATACACTTTTTAAAAAATCTCAAATTTTGAAATAAACTTTATATTTAAGTCCTAAATGACTTAAAACCATCCCGAAAAATATCCATATGACTATTTACCTCATCCGAGACCTCTAAATGCTAAACCGTAAATCGTAAAAATACGATTTTCTATAATACATATACGTACACATAAAATCCTAAAATAGCACCGCATTCTATCATAGTTACATCCAAGTGAATAAATGAGCATGAACTAACCCCATCATAACATTTTATAATGAACCACGCAATACACGAACGATGACTAACATCCAATCCAAAGCTCAAATATAAACAGAATGCTCGTAAACGCACACTAAGCACATAATCAAAGTCAAACAGTCAAAAGTGACAAATCCAAAATCTAGGGTTGTCACATGTCTCATGTATACTTTCTGAAGACACATGTCAAGACACCAGTCAAGACATATGTCATGCTTATAGTTCCAAGAAACTAGTCAAGACACATGACTCACGTCCAACTATGGAACATTTCTAAGAAATTCAGGGTACCCTCCAAGGGTATATCCATTTTGTTGTGCCATGTATTAATCAGGCCACAAGAATTTCAATACCATTATCGGCGCATCAGTGAGAACTATCACGTTGCTGATGTCACTTTTATTTCTTTCACCATATTTCATATGATTCATGACCATGAAGGACGCCTTTCGTATTCCCACGTATACGAAGGTTTTCCTTCAGCTTAATGATGAGATCCAAGCTGCAAACGCATTTCCTCGGACAGACACGAGTTGAATTTTATCCTAATTATAGACTATGAACAACACACCATACTACGATTCATAATTATGTACAGTAATGTTCAGGATCCTGAATACATGCAGCTCGATTTTCCATCAGGAAAATCTGTACAAATTATCTATGCTTACAAGCATGTGCGTTGTTAGCCATGGTCGCTAAAATTTTCTAGTTGTCAGTAAGACACGACTACTTAATTCCTTTTACGCATAGCCAGTTGATTATTCCAAAATCTTCCCATACATTCCAGAAGAACCTACAAGGAGAAGGATGGTACCATGAGATTATGTGTCGACTACCATCGATTTAAACAAATCACCATTCATGACCGTCATTCTCCTCCACGTATTGACGACATGTCCAATCAACCGTATAGTGTTAATCACTTTTCCAAGATCGAACTCATGATCATGCTGCCAACAGTGACGAGTGAAAAAGCAAGACATGTCCATGACTGCTATTCGTACACGACTCGGTCATGCTAGATTTATGATTTTGAATTAGTCTCATCAATGCTCCAACGGCATTATAAGAATGAGTTTCCAAATTCATCAGTGTTTTCATTGAGGGTAACCTGATTTCCTCTAAGCCTAGAGAAGAACAGGAAGACCATATCTGCACTATGTTGCAAATTCTATGACAAGAGAAATTCTACCCTGGAAATTTTTTCCAATATCAATTCTGTTGATTACAGTGACACACTGAATCACATGGGTTTCTATGGTCAATCTTACCATGACTCAGCTTATGCGTAAAGGAGAGAACCCTACACTACATTAGGTGTTCTAGAAAATCCTACGCTAGGAGAAGCCTAGATTCAGAAACTCAGAGTTTCGCAAACTCCTATGTATCAAGTTCTACGAAGCAAGATACAGTTACGTTCATATCTAAGTACATGTCATACCAACAGGTTAAGATAGGACACCAACAGACTGGGATGTTTTCATCATCTGAAATTGTGAATTGAAATGGGACAAGATCTCCACGGATTTTGGTTACCAGATTAACGCAAACTCAGAAGAAGCAGGATGCTATCTGGGTTATTGCAAACAGTTTGATCAAGTCTGCAGAATCCTTACATCCGCAAGGATTGCAGAACCAACAGATTGATCGGACATGTTCCAGCCAAGGCTCATCCGACCACTTGGTAATCCCTCAGCTATCGGGTCAGACAAAGATTCGCAATTGTACTCCTAAATTACTTCACGTCTTCATTTTGATTCCACGACTTGCTTTCGCGCTTGCGTTCATGACACTATTCACGTTCATGATCGTATCTGGGCTTACGATTTTACGTTCATTTCGTTCTGGGAAGTTTTGCAAGAATGTGAGAGACCAGACCCAAGTTTAGTATAACTCTCCATCATCATATATGAAGGCCTATTATTTCTAAGGATTTGGTAAATGAAGGATTAGATCTATTGATTAATGGTGGATGAAGGTGATTAGGTGTAGAGAGAGAAAGGAGAGGGAAGAATAAGTAGAGAGAGAAAGAGATTAGATTAATGATTAAGTGTTAATGAATGAATAACCAACCCCCTCCTAACATGCTAGGAGGGGTATATATATAGCCCACCCTACATGTGGGCTATATGGACTATACAATTACAAAGTGGATCACGAGCCTATTACATAATTGTCGTTGGAGCGACCGATCCTTCACAAATACGTAAAACGTATTTCCAACAATCTCCCCCTAAGGGAGGTCGCTCCAAGTTACAAAGTTCTAAATATACTATGGCTCGTGATCTATGCTAATAATGATGTGACCGAGACTTTCTTTGGGAAAACACATTTCCAACAATCTCCCCCTAAGGGAGGTCACACCATTTTACAAAATCTTAAACCTAGCATCTATGCTTGAGTCTTCGATCTTGTTCTTGTGAATATGCTTGAAGTGATCTTTGACTTTAGTTCTTGAGCATGTTTCCTTGCCTTGACCTTGTGCATTCATCACTTGTGAAATTTGCCTCTTCGTGACTTCATGTTCCACATACTTATACCTTTAAATTCTTGAAAGCTTCAGAGTTTGATACAGCGGAAGACTTGACCTTCAGACTTTCTTGAATTTGTTGAAGTACTAAGTGTATGTAGTACAAGCATGTGGTGACGACTTCTTCTGGATTATACACCGCAATGCCACCTTTTTGTTACGCTGCATAAGACAGTTAGCAACAAACAATATACACGGATGAAATGGCCTTGAACATTTCATTCTAATTCGGTAGCATTTTACCTCCGGTCGGTGAAGACCGTTGGACGATATTAAATATCGTACTTGTGGCAGGTAGTTTCAATAAAGAACCTCCTTGACAAGATTTCGCGGGTAAACCCGTTCTCTTTACTCGACCGTCCAAAGCTGACTGCGAACGTAAAGAGTGAATCATTTGGATAATATTATCCGCATGATTTGAAGCCGTCAATTCATGTTCCTGGAACAAGTGAAGTTCAATTAAGAACCGCACCATCGTTGCTTTCCAGTTGTCACTAGCTTGATTCATAAAGAATCTTGCAAGTTACCTACCAAGTGCTGTTTGATGTTAACACTAGAAGGATTTCCACTCGTCACTGTGATCAATAAAGAGTCACTCTGAGTGTTCTGGCAAGATCATATGATAATACGTAGAGGCCTGGAACGTGTTTAAATTCATTTAAGAATTAAACCACTGTTGCTTTCCAGTTATCACAAGTTTGATTCATAAAGAATCGCACAAGTCACCTACCATGAGCTTTTTGATATTCGCTCAAGAAGGATTTCCATCTTCATTGTAAATACTTTCGTATTACTCGGATGTTCAGGCAAGATCATGAAGATTTTGCGTAGGACTCTTAAGAACTTTCTTACTTTTCACAGTGTGTGAAGAAGCAAGTAGATATGAAATTGTGTCCTAATGAGATATTTGATGATCTCAAATGGCTCTAGACTCGATCGTGCATTTTGGATTTTTAGTGATCGGAGGCTGGAGAGGAGTGCCACCTTTTCAATACCAATTTATTCGGAGTGAATAAATCAATAGATAATGTGTTGTCTCCGTGTGATTAAAACAAATATCTTTTGAGAGATATCTGAGTTAGCTGGGATGGGTTGTGCATTGCATCACTGGGTCCATGATGTCAGTCTTCAATATCAAGAGTCATTAAAAATGATCTCAATAGCATATGAATTGACCCGGTTTCTGCCTAAGGTTGTAAGGAGGGCTTCTTTCTTTACACCCTTTATCTTTACAATTCTTTTTCATTCTTCAACCCCTTCAATGCTTACCAATACGTCATCACTAGCACCTTGTTGTGATTGTTCCAGTGCTAACTTAAGTACTTGGTCGGCATTCAGCTACGTTCACAATCTTTCTCCATCTTTCCTAAGGACTACTATTTCTAGCTATGGAATGTCCTTGGGAAGATTCCTCCGGTTCTAGAGAAATCATTGGACCTTAACCTATCCTACCATCCTTATGTCACCACAATCTTCACCGTCGTGAATAGAGATGTTTTGGGTAAGTGAATGTCACCATGAAATCCATTTTGAAGTGCAAATCCATTTTGCTCCCCCTTAACATATGCTACGATATTCGAAAACATTTCGCACATGTCGGGATGAGCTAACACGTTAAGTCAAACCATTTATGATTGATCATGTCCCATATTAAATCACATTTTCTCCCCCATATTAAAAATATTAACCCAATCGATGTTTTTAATATCAATTGATTTAATAGCCTTTTAAGAAAATTTGGGAAGAAAAATGTAAATCCAATTATCTTCATGAAATACACAAGCTCCCCCTCAAATTAATGAGGGTGTACTTGAAACGTAAATTAAATACCTTTTAAACACAAGTGTAAGGTATTTATTACGTGCAAAGATCAGATATATGATGATGAATTCACAATATTAGCAATGTACGAGGTTGGACCTGAATAATGGAGAACAGCATATGTAAGAAGCACATGGTTCTTGTTCACGAATGTTGGTCACCTCGTCACGTCCCCGAGAAAATTAATTCTCGTTGTAGAGTCAAAGCTTTCCGGTGAAATGCTTGACTTGAGTATGAAAAGCGGGTTGCTATCTGAAATAATAGCAAACCATATGGAGCATGTTTTAAATCTTTTAAACTTCTGCTCGAACTTTATTTACAACCCCGTGTCATTATTGAATGACATTTCTAGGTTCGTAAATATTATCGATTCCAGAAGACATGCTCTTTTTATCAAAACATTTTTGAACACACAATTTTGAAAGATTTAGAAAAACCTTTTGAGAAATTCTCGAAACATTGTGTTCAAAGTTTTGAAAAACAATTACTTGAGCTTAAGATGTTGAATATCTTAAAAGCAAGCTCAAGTCCGAGAAGTTGTGAACTTCCCGTTGTTAAGGATAAGTTTATCATCGGCGATAAACTTCCCTTTTATCTGAAGAACGAGTCCTAAGCTGACATTTACTTAGAAGTCGTTTTCATGAGCTTGAAAACTTTGACTGTTTTAACGGAAAGCTCATGACCGAGAAAGGTTAATTTCTCGTTATGAGGAAAAGTTCTCTTATTTAAAAGATACACTTTCCTTTCTGAGCTTAAAACTTCGAATGTTTTAATACAAGCTCATGACCGAGAAAGGTGAATTTCTTGTTAAGAGGATAAGTTATCATAAAAGATAAACTTTCCTTTATTTTAAGTTCGAGTTACAGTCTGACATTTAACTGTAAGTCATTGTGCATGAGCTTAAAAACTTCGAATGTTTTTAATATCAGCTCATGCCCGAGAAAACTTAATTTCTCGTTGTTAGGATAAGTTTATCATCGGCGATAAACTCTCCTTTCTTTGAAGCACGGGTTACCATCTGATATTTAATGATAAGCCTTAATGCATGAGCTTAAAAACTTAGAATGTTTTTGATATAAGCTCATGCCCGAGAAAAATGAATTTCTCGTTTTTAGGATAAGTTTATCATTGGCGATAAACTTTCCTTTCTTTGAAGAGCGAGTTATAGTCTGTGATGTGACTATAAGTCCTTTGTGCAGCTTAACCATGAATCCCCTGAGACATTTGTTTCTCTGATATCTGCTTCTTCAGCAACCAAACTCTAAGAGTGTCCTTAGTTGAACGGTACACAACGATTGGACCGCTTCGTTCTTTTGGAACATCAACTTTGGTACCTGCAATCTCATTAGGAGTTTGTATACTTTTGCATGGGTTAGAGATATCTATTTTTGAAGCACGTGGGGGTTCACAGTTGGCTTTACTTGTGTCAGAGGTGGCCTGAGGGGATGATTCACTTGTCTTAGTTGGCAAACGTTTCCTTTTATAGAAAACCTTAAGTTTAGGCGTAAGTGAAGTATCATCTTTATCAGTTTCCTCCCTAGTAGACTTAGTAGAATCGGAGACTATCCTAGTTAAAGGGCACTCGTTTCCTACAAGAGTGAAAGTTCTACCAGTGGGGCGCCAATCTTTACCAACGGGTTTGATTTTAGCTATCCACTGGGACTTAATTCTAGCACGGGAGTTCACCTCATTAAGCAATTTTTTGATACAAGCATCATGATTTGCCGTAAAGACACATTTTCTACATGTTTTACAAGTAGCATATTTAATGTCCGAGTAAGATCTAGAATCCTTAGACGATTGATTGATGCTCCTAGGATTGGACATGCTACGGTTAGCAGTGTTGGGTAAACTAGAAGGCATCTGACTAGGTTTGGAATTCCTATCTCTTACATGTGTCTTTTGCTTAGCTTCCCTAAGATCAGATTCATGGCAAACGTCATTTGAACTAGTTCTAGACGTGGTCTTGGTATTTTTAGGGAAACTAGAGGCAATCATATGATTTGGTCTTGCTAAAGCTGGAGTGATCACATTGGGCCTAGTTGCTGGAGTGACAGTTCTAGAAATATGACTCAAATCAACTTGGGAGGCAAACCGCGGTCTCGAGGATTGTGATCGCTCGGATCCAAATGCAGTAGGTTGTCTGACAGTCGGTTGTCTGACGAACTGATTTGTAGGCGGTTTCCCCAAGATTGATGGTTTTTCAAGCTTAGTGTCCACACCAGGTCCTTTACTTTTCCTTAACTCGTTTTTCAACGCAGCTATAGCAAAAACCTTTTCCTGTACTTGAGCCTTTAATGTTTCATTTTCTTTGAGCACGTTATCTTGGGATGCCAACTTAGATTCAAGCAGTTGAATTTGTTTCAAAAGATTATCCTTTTCAGCTTTAGAATCTAGAACAGTTTGATCCAATTTTCTTTCAAGAACAACGTTTGACTTTTCAAGTTTTTCAAAATATGTTTCAAATTTGTCCGTTTTCTTAGAAAATTCAAGTTTGGCATCCTCAAGATCTTTTGATTGCCGAGCTACGATTGTTTCGAGCTCTTTAATCTTGGAATCAGAAGCAGTCAATGAATCAGTTATAGGATAATTATCATGATGTTTAGCATTCTGAACAATCTCTCCCCCATTATGACTTACATCGGATGAATCAGAAGTGGTATTGCTATCACTCGTTTCCATCCCATGTTTGTCATAATTAGGTTCAGAATCCTCAATATGCGGCATATCATCAGCATATACATCATAAACCACATTACATTGTACCATGTTTGCAGGCTCTGCGTCATAAATGGGTAAGGTGTCATCAAGAGAAATCTCGTGAACATTCCCTGACGTGCCACTAGCATCATGTTGTCCTCCTGATTCGGTGCTCTTGCCATCGTTAGGCTCCAAGTTGTCAACCGTATGACCATTCTCTTCTTGCATCTGTGTCATTGATTCTTGCACTCCATTATCATATGCTTGCTGAAGTTGTGATCTTTGATAAATCGAAGACGAGACCGATGTCATGAGTTTCAAAATTGTATCACGGAAAGCTCTAAACTCGGTATGTGTATCTCGAAGGAATGATTGGCAAAGCACTAAACTTTCAGGCATGATGATATTGAATTGGAGGAAAGGCGTGAGTTGTGTCACAAGAGTCTTGTATGCAAGTGCCGATGCAGAGTGATTAAAGTTGTCACGGTTGAGTTGCTCGGCGAGTTCGGTCAAAGTGGTGAAAAGTGAGTCGATGAATATATGACGATCTTGTCCAAAGATTGTCACAAATTCGCTCCTTCCTTGAATCCTCGAAAGAGTGACCAGATGATACTGAAGCATTTGAAATGAAGTGATGCCACTTTTTCTAGCGTTGGCTTGCACTTGATGTACGTTTCCCTTTTGACATGTTGAATCGAGTGAATCCATTGAATATTCTATAACAAATGATTGTGGATATAACAATACCAACAAAAGATCCGAAGTAAATCTAAAAAAATAATAATCCTCGATTGATGATGTAACTCTTTTCTCGGCTCAACAATTTATAATGGCTCAAATGTTGATAAAATAAACAGGGGACCAATTCAAACTCAGCTCACTCTAAAAAATTTTACCACTTTAGATCTTTCGGAATACCCGCCTCAATACGATGTACCGAAGATTAATAAACAAAATTTACTAAACAAAAATTCAAAAGTGACAAATGTTAATTGACAAAAATAACTTAACAAAAAACTTTTACTTAATAAAACGTGAAAACTCACAAACTTTTATTAACAAACGTTTAAAAAAAAAAGGAAATAAAAAAAATCTGATAATTTAAAACTATAAAAAAATCTGATATTTTTAAAACTATATAAAAAAAATCTGATATTTTAAAACTATATAAAAAAAATCTGATATTTTAAAAGTAGATTTAGATAGATACCCCCATAACACGTGGACCAAAACACTTCCTTTTCTTAAACTATAAAAAATCTGATATTTGTTTTCTCCAAAACACGTGGACCAATAAGAAAAAGCCCACCGCCCCACTTGTGTTTCTTAGTTAAATCCGCCAGTCAACCCTCCTAGTTTTATCCGCCCAAAAACTTTATTTCTCTTTCTCGGTTCCTCCGTCTAAATCTCAATAACTCTCTCTCTCTCCTCACAAGATACAAACGCAAAAACTCTCTTCTCTCTCAATCTAAACGCCTCTTATTCTGCTCAAAATAAACTCTCTAATCTCAAACCTGCTCTAATCCTCCTCTCAAACCAATCACTTGATTATCTTCTTCTCAGTTCCACGTCGTCAAGATCTCTTTGATTGAGGTCTCGGGTAGGTCACTTAATTTTATTGCATGTTTATTTAATTGAGTCCTCTCTTCATCTGTTGTGTCTTTTCTGTTTTGAGTCTTGGATCAATGATCCTTTTGAATAAAAGTGAGATCGAAAGTTTTTGTGGCTTATTGTAAAAAAAAAATCAGTCTTTTTGGGTTCGAGTGGTGAGGGTGTTATGTAGTCTGTGTCGAGAGGGAGACGGGGGGTGAGGGTGTTGAGAGTATGGTGTTGATGAAGAAGTCTTGATAAAAAAAAATGGAGTCTGTTTTGGTTTGTGATTGTGAGGGGGGTCGAGGGTGAGGGTGAAGGTAAGGGTGGGAATGGTTTGTGACGAGGGTGTCGAGGTTGTTTTGTCGAGAGAGAGTGGTGTTGGGTACTTGGGTTTTGATGGGTGACGAAGGTGATGGGTAGGGTTGGGATGGGTTAGGGGTGGGAAAAATGAGTCGAGGGTTGGGGCTTGGTCGAGTCTGTGAGGGTGAGTGGGTTGTGGGTTGTGGGTTTTAGTGTCGAGTGTTTGAATGTAGGGTGATAAAAGTCTGAGTCTACAGTAAGGGTGAGAGATTCAAGAGGTGTGAGAGAGTCGAGGGGGGTTGTGAGGGGGGTTGTGTGTTGTGGGTTTTAGTGTCGAGTGTTTGAATGTAGGTGTGGGTTTGTTTTGTTTTTGGTTCGAGAGTATTAAGTGTGTCGAGGGAGGTGAGTCAGTCTTGAGGGTGTTTGTTGTTCGAGGGAGGGTGTTGTGAGTGGTGTCCGAGAGTTTGAGGTCGAGGCTCGAGTCTTGGGTCGGCGAACACACAAATCAAATCATTTGTTGAGGGAGTGTATTCGGAAAATTTTCCTATTCGGAAGTTTTGGTCTATTCGGAAGTTTTGGTCTATTCGGAAGTTTTTGTCTATTCGGAAGTTTTTATCTATTCGGAAGTTTTGTCTATTCGGAAGTTTTGGTCTATTCGGAAGTTTTTGTCTATTCGGAAGTTTTGTCTATTCGGAAGTTTTGTCTATTCGGAAGTTTTGTCTATTCGGAAGTTTTGGTCTATTCGGAAAAAATGTGTCTATTCGGAAAATATGAGTCAATTCGGAAAGTTTCGTTTATTCGGAAAGTATGTCTATTCGGAAAGAACGACCATTCGGAAAAACTGAAATCAGACCACGGGATGGATCAAACCGGACTGATGACACTTGACAGATTTGTACTAAAAATTTTGGATCAAAAACTGATAACTATGGACTGATGACATTTGACAATTTTTGGACTGAGTGGACAATTTTTGGACAATAGACAGATTTGACAGATTTGGACAATAGACAATAGACAGATTTGATAGACTTGATTATTAAAATTTTTTTAATAAAACTAGATGATTTAAAAATCGATAAAACTGATAATAAGAAACTGATAGTAAAAAAAAACTGATTGTAAAAACCACACGAGAGAAAAAAAAATAAAACTGATTAAAAAATAAAAATTGATAAAATTTATAAAAAAAAAATTGATAAAAAATAGATCGAATGATGAAAAGATGGATAGAAAATTAGAAAAGAAAGGATTTTTACCACCAAATCAAAAGATAAACAATAAGCAAATCCTAAGATTCAACCATGGCTCTTGATACCAATTGAAGGCCTATTATTTCTAAGGATTTGGTAAATGAAGGATTAGATCTATTGATTAATGGTGGATGAAGGTGATTAGGTGTAGAGAGAGAAAGGAGAGGGAAGAATAAGTAGAGAGAGAAAGGGATTAGATTAATGATTAAGTGTTAATGAATGAATAACCAACCCCCTCCTAACATGCTAGGAGGGGTATATATATAGCCCACCCTACATGTGGGCTATATGGACTATACAATTACAAAGTGGATCACGAGCCTATTACATAATTGTCGTTGGAGCGACCGATCCTTCACAAATACGTAAAACGTATTTCCAACAATATAGACGTTTCACGTCATATTCCACGTCTCACCTTGTAGCGTTTGGCGTTACCGCCATTATATTCTATGATCACGATATGTTTCACATGTCATGTTCATTCCACGTTCCTCATATCATGATCAAGATATGTTACACGTATCATGGATCACGATATGTTTACTCATACTACACTCGCCATATCTCCACGAAGCACGTTTAAAAATTTTCACGTATCACGTTCAAAAATTTTCACGTACTACGTTTCTTTATGTCTCGCGCATCGTTTCTAATTATCAGTTAAGTCAGATTGTCTTGCATCGTAACGTTTCATTTACCATAGCAGGTAAACTCTTATTTTCCTCGATCGAATTTAGGGGATCTACCTTCCGCTGATAACCAAGAATTTCTTCGTATTCCAAGTCAAGGTCAGGAGGACCAAGATTTATCATTTGTGTCAAGATCTTCTGAAAGAACCGTTCCAAGAGGGAGGCCACTTGGAAACGGACAAGTTCATCCGGACTTTTATCCGCTTTCTCTCATCAATTATATATGTCCTTTCAGTCAGGTCACGTTCCATGTCCTTTCAAGACATGTCACGTTCCACGTTCCTTTTTACCGTGTCACCTGTACGTTCATTAATCTTACATACCCTCTCAGTTTGATTCGGGTATGTTTCTCTTTCAGTTACGTTATCTATAATTCGGGGACGAATTATTCTTTTTAGGGGGGAAGAGTTGTAAAACCCGCATGCTTTTACCATGAATAGTACCCTTAAGATCGTACGTACTAGATTAAAACTTTCCTTTTATAGTAAGATTACGTTTACGTGTTAGGATTTTACGTATTGCGTACGTGTTAGAACACGATAAGTATTTATTACGTACGAACACGCAATAATTATTTAAACAATAATTAATCACGAACATGCGATCATGAAATCATGAACGTAATTAAATCACGAACTATTATTAATTACGTATATATATTTATTCCGAGCGTAAATAAATATATTAGGTCACGATAATTACTTAACGAGAACACATTAAACGCGAACACAAATAATCACGAACGAATAACTAAACATCGAGACACGGAAAACGGTACGGGTACCCCATGTGGGGCCCCTACCCGCGTCTACAAGGGAAAGATGGGCCAAGCCCATCTCAATTTTCACTAAAGAGGGTAAAAGGAAAAACCACTACTCATTTTTCACTTTTACAGAAGATTTTACAAAAACCTAAAAAGTTCTTCCTCCTCCTCTTCTTTCTTTTTGGCTGCCACCCTCAAACACACCAAAGCGGTGTTTATTTGATCTTTGATCTTGGATTTGTTGCTAGTGTTCGTGTTTGTTCATCGTTGTTTAGATCCACGCATTCGGTAATTCTTTTAACCCTTTTCTTTTGATTTAATCTTAAAAATAATTATGAACATGATGTGTTTTTTTTAAAAAAACCTAATTAAAAACATAGATCTAACATGAAATTGGTTTTGGAATAAATCAAAAAGGGTGTTTTTAGGGGTGTTTGTTCTTGGCCGACGCCTAAACCGAACCCGAGGGGGTCTCGGTTTGGCTATTTGACCACCACCGAGACCATATGGTCCCGGTTGGTTGGTGTGGGTCCCACGGCAGCAACAAGACAAGGGGAACCCCGATGTGGTTCGAGGGGTATGGTGTCGATTTCATGTCCGGTTCATGGTTCTTAGGCAAGATCCAGTTCACGGTGTATGTTAAGATTATTATTTTTTTTATAATCTTATGTTAAAATTAAATTAATGAACATGACATGATTAATTTAATAACATGACTTAGGTTATATTAATTATTAAAATCATGAAATTATTAACCTAAGTATTTTATATTTTAGACTTATAATTAATTAATTATTTAAAAACCATGGTTATAATTAATTAATTAACATGACTTAGGTTATATTATTAATAAATAATAATACATGTTTTAACCTAAGTATTTAACTTTATTTAATTAAAAACATGTTATACTTTAATTAAATATTTTAACCTATAGTTTATTTTAATTACATGAAATAATTAATAAACTATATACTATATCATATGACTTAGAAATAATCATGAAAACACTTAGGCTTATATACTTAGCTTATTTAACCAGCTTATATCAAATTATGGAAACTTTCTATTTTTAGAAACTTATTTAAATAAGGCAGCTAATTTATTTATGGAAACTTTCTATTTTTAGAAACTTATTTATTTTAGGCAGCTAATCTATTTATGGAAACTTATTTAAATAAGGCAGCTAATCTATTTATGGAAACTTTCTATTTTTAGAAACTTATCTATTTTAAGCAGTAATTCTTTTTTTGGAAACTTTCTATTTTTGGAAATTTTCTACTTTTGGAAACTTTCTATTTTTGGAAACTTTCTATTTTTGGAAACTTTCTATTTTGGAAACTTTCTATTTTAGGAAACCTGCTATTTTTGGAAAGTTACTTATTATTACACAGTAAGTATAATAATACATGAAATACCAGAAATACTTAATCAGAATAGACAGAATATAAGATAAACACAGTTTAAGGCTTTAAACAGTAAAACATGATATGAACATATAAAATAAGCTAAGACATGATATAAAACCAGTTACGTATTTAGTAGTCAGATACTTATTCACGTATGTATTCATGTAGCATTAGTGATACGGAAGTAGGATTCCTCTCAGTCGTCTTCTTCGTTCACTGGACATAAGGTACGGATTCCTGTCCTTTCAGTATGGACATTCTTTCCTTATTAGGATTCCCCGTATGCAGCCAACTTTTTTCCTAGTAATTGTTTTATATGTTTTGAATTGCCTATGTTTAATTAGAATACCTAAGCCATATACATGCATGACCAGTTTCACCTAGTTATGGAGGTACCATAACCATAACATTAGAGGCACTGATGTTATGAATTCACCACGGCGGAGTGATTGCTCGTGACGTCCCTTCAGCTTTTGGCCATTTATATTATATTTATCATGTGCGGCGTACGGGTGCATCCTAGTTACATGTTTTCTGTAAAACCCGCATGCTTCTACCATGAATAGTACCCTTAAGATCGTACGTACTAGATTAAAACTTTCCTAATATAGCATGATTACGATTACATGTTAGGATTTTACGTATTACGTACGTGTTAGAACATGATAAGTATTTACTACGCACGAGCACGTAATAATTATTTGACAATAATTAATCACCAACATGCGATCATGAAATCATGAACGTAATTAAAATACGAACTATTATTAATTACGTATATATATTTATTACGAGCGTAATTAAATATATTAGATCACGATATTTACGTAACGAGAACACTTCAAACGCGAACACAAATAATCACGAACGTATAACTTAACATCGAGACACGGAAAAAGGTACGGGTACCCCAAGTGGGGCCCCCTACCCGCGGCTACAAGGGACAAATGGGCCAAGCCCATTTGTAAAATTTTACTAAAAGGGTTAAAGGATTTTCACTACACATTTTTACATTTACAGAAGATTTTAGCAAAAACCTAAAACCCTCCTTCTCTCTTCTTTTTTGGCCGCCACCCTAAGAACACCACAAGGAGGTGTTGGTTGATCTTGGATCTTGGAATATTAGTTGGTGATCGTGTTTGTTCTTCGTCCTTTTGATCCACGAATTCGGTAAATACTTTTTAAGCCTTTTCTTTTGATTTGATCTTTTAATAAATCAAGAACATGTTATGTTTTTTTTACAAAAACCTAATTAAAATCATGGATCTAACATGAATTTGGATTTAATAAAATCAAAAGTATGGATATAAGGGGTGTTTGTTTTAGCCGCGGCCTACACCGAACCCAAGGGGGTTTTGGTTTGGCCATCCGACCACCACCAAGACCATATGGTCTCGGCTGGTGGGTGTGGGTCCTACGGCAGCATCAAGACACGGAGTATCCCGATTTGGTTCGGGGTACGGTGCCGATTTCATGTCCGGTTCAAGGTTTTGATTCTAGATCCGGTTCATGGTGTATGTTTAGTTTTTATGTTTTATGATCTTATGTTAAAAAATTAAATTAATAAAATGACATGATTATTTTAATAACATGACTTAGGTTATTTTAATTATTAATAATCATGAAATTAATTAACCTAAGTATTTTATATTTTAGACTTATAATTAATTAATTATTTAAAAACCATGATTATAATTAATTAATTAACATGACTTAGGTTATATTATTAATATATAATAATACATGTTTTAACCTAAGTATGTAACTTTATTTAATAAAAAACATGTTATACTTTAATTAAATATTTTAACCTATAGTTTAATTTAATTACATGAAATAATTATTAAACTATATATTATATCATATGACTTAGAAAATAATCATGAAAATACTTAGGCTTATATACTTAGCTTATTTAACCAGCTTATTTCTAATTATGGAAACTTTCTATTTTTAGAAACTTAATTAAATAAGGCAGCTAATCTATTTATGGAAACCTTCTATTTTTAGAAACTTATTTATTTCAGACAGCTAATCTATTTATAGAAACTTATTTAATTAAGGCAGCTGATCTATTTATGAAAACTTTCTATTTTTAGAAACTTATCTATTTTAAGCAGTAAATCTATTTTTGGAAACTTTCTATTTTTGGAAACTTTCTATTTTTGGAAACTTTCTATTTTTAAAAACTTTCTATTTTTGGAAACTTTCTATTTTTGGAAACTTTATATTTTTGGAAACTTTCTATTTTAGGAAACCTGCTATTTTTAGAAAGTTACTTATTATTACACTGTAAGTATTATAATACATGAAATACCAGAAATACTTAATCAGGTTAAACAAAATATAAGATAAACACGGTTTAAGGCTTTAAAACAGTAAAAATTGGTAAGAACACATAAAATAAGCTAAGACATGACATAAAACCAGCTACGTATTTAGTAAGCAAATACTTATTCATGTATGTATTTATGTAGCACTAGTGATTCGGAAGTAGGATTCCTCTCAGTTCATCTTCTTCGTTCACTGGACATAAGGTACGGATTCCCGTCCTTTCAGTATGGACATTCTTTCCTTATTAGGATTCCCCGTATGCAGCCAAATGTTTTTCCCGTAGTATAAGTTACGTGTTTGATTGCTTATGTTTAATTAAGATTACCTATAGCCATATACATGCATGACCAGTTTCACCTAGTTATGGAGGTACCATAACCATAACATTAGAGGCACTGATGTTATGACTTCACCACGGCGGAGTGATTGCTCGTGGCGTCCCTTCAGCTTTTGGCCATTTATATTATATTTATCATGTGGGGCGTATGGGTGCATCCTAGTTACATGTTTCTAGTCAGGATTTCATGGTGAATGTGGTGTGTGCCTTGCATCCTTCACAAGGAGCTGATCCCTCCTACCCAAAAACCAGTATATTAAATTAGAGGCAGCCCCTCTAATTTACATGATGAGGTCACCACTCCAAGTATTCATGCACGGTGGATTTTCATGACCTATATTGGCTAATGGTAAAATATGACAAACAGTTTTCACAAGATAAACATAAGACTTTTCAAACTATAAAACCAGTTTTATTAAGACTTAACCAGGTTACTCGGGACTTAGTTTTCTTCCGCTGTTATATGTTATATGCTTATCCTGTTCATGCTTTATTGTACATCCGTGCACTGAGCGTATTTGCTCAGCCGTTTTCCTTTTCTATGTTCCCAAAACGGCAGGTACTCAGGGACGCTCGTAGACACTAAGAGTACGTGCATATGGACTGGAAGCTGTCTAGCCTTCTTTACTGTATGCATTTCTTTTCCTATGATACATTTGCTTTGGACATTGTTTAGTCCTTTCCTTTACTATACTATGTTTGTGTGTGATGAGCTTTACTTTTGGACTACCGATGTTTGATTCCGGTATTTTCCTTTTATGGTCAAGTAATGTTTAGACATTTTTCCTTGTATGCTTTGATGACACGCCATAATTGCATGTGACATTTCCATTATCAAAATGGGGTGTTACAATTATGGTATCAGAGCCAAGGCTTCGACCTGTAGGCTCTCAAATATGACCTGTGATTAGTGGGTAGTCACTACGGTCTTCCTAGAACTGACAGTTGTTTTCATGCGTTCATCATTTTTAAGCATACATATACATGTCATTGTCGCAGATTTTGACTAAGTAATGGTTGGTACAGGACTGGCCCTATTTAGTCGCATGTGTTTTATCGAAACTTTTAAACTTGGGACCGACCCATAGGCGTCCCCTCGCTATGTCTTTTGTTTTGGGTGAACTGACCAGAGGCGTTCACTCTCGAGCATACAAAAGTCTTCATAAAACTGCATCATGCATTCATACACAAAATTTTCTTGCATAAAATTTTTCTCGTGAAATTTTAGTATAAACTTTTTTTCATGTATATATATATATATTTTATGTTATACTGTCAGATGGTTCTCACACGCGAACAGGAGTAGCTCAATGCTGCAATTCAGGCTGCCATGCAAGCTTTGCTTCCTCAACTGAGGAATGACATCCGGACTGAAGTTCAAGCTGCCAACAATCAGCAGCAAAATCAGGCACCTCCTCCTCCTCCAGTGACATTAGCAGTATGGCTAGAGAGATTCAACAAGCTCCGCCCTCGAGCTTTTGAGAAGACAGATAGCCCCAGCGATGCTGAAAGCTGGTTGGCTCACATCGAGAAGATTTTCAATGCTATGGGTTGTAACCCTGCATACAAGGCGAGGTTGGCATGCTATCGATTCGAAGGAGATGTGCTAAACTGGTGGTTAGCATTGATGCAGTCTGAAGGTGGTGACGAGTGGGTTGTTGGTTTGACTTGGGCACAGTTCAAGGACAGGATGATGGAGCAGTTCTTACCCAAGGCTGAGTAGGACAAGCTCAAGAGAGAGTACCATGGGATCCGACAAAGAGCTGGGGAGAATAGCAACGATTTTATGCAGCACTTTCTTCGCTTAGCTGGTTTCCTTGGTGCGGCAGCAGGTACTCCGGAAGAGCAGGCACATCACTTTAGATGGGCTCTTCGCACATCGGTCGCAAACAATCTGGTGTGTGCTACGTTCAACACTGTAGCACAAGTGGCCGATGCAGCACATAAACTGGAGATGCTGCAGGAGAGAGATGAGTTCGGGGAAGCTAAAAGACCCGACAAGAGGTAAACATTCGTATTCAAGCGGTGATCAATCCGTATACTTTCCATATATGTCAATTATTCATCTCTTTAAATGTATCTTTCAGGCAGAAAACTGGGGACCGGTCTCAGCCGGCCACTCAGCAGCAGCCTCATCAGCCCAAGGGAAACGGTCAGACTAACGACCGTTCTGCTACGGATAAGCGTGGCGGTAATGATAATTACCGTAACAACGCTGGGCACTCCAACAGCAGCAGGTCCTAATACTTAAGCATTTCCTTATGATTTCATGTTATAACTCATATTCTGACACTTTAGCAAAACTTCTACCAGGAACCATGGAAACGGTAGGGACCAGAACCAAAGAGGTTCGCAGCCTAGCCGTCCAGCTATCACTGGTATTCAATCTTACGATTATCCGCTTTGTCCTTTGTACCAATTATCATGTCTTATGTAAAACGTTTTATCAGGTTCCCAGCCAGGCAAAGCACCTGCTGGAGGATACACTCATCCTCTTTGCTCTACTTGCCACCGTAGGTACCCAGGACCATGTCGCCGTAATACTGACACGTGCTTCAAGTGTGGTCTTCCTGGCCATATTATGAAGGATTGCCGTAAGGGCGAGATGGAGGGTACATCAGGACATGCTGATACCAAGCCGCCTCCTACTACTGGGCGTGTCTACACGACATCTCGAGACCAGGCCAACAAGTCTACAGGTACCATCACTGGAATCTTGTATATGTATGGTCAAGCTGCATGTGTTCTTTTCGATACGGGTGCTACTCACTCGGTAATTTCTACTGCTTATGCTAAGAACATTAGGATGCTCCCCGTGCCACTAGAAAATAGGCTTACTATTTCCACGCCTTTGAGGGACTCTGTATTAATCACCCATGTATACAAGAGTCTTCCCCTAGAATTTGACGATAAGGTTCGGCCTGTCGACTTACTTCCGCTGGACATGAATGACTTCGACATGATTTTGGGCATGGATTGGCTATCCAAGCATCATTCTACCATAGACTGCCATTCATATCGAGTTATCTTCGGTGATGTTAATGCACCAGAGTACATTCATAATGGGTTCATACCCGGACGGTCTGTACAAATCATATCTACCCTGCAAGCGCGTGCACTACTGTCACATGGCTGCGAGGGTTATCTAGCTACGGTTCACGACATGGATGCTGAATCCCCATCGATTCAGGATCAACCTATCGTGTCGGAATTCCAAGATGCTTTTCCAGCAGAACTTTCGGGCCACCTGCACGAGAAGTGGAATTCAGTATCGAGCTGGTTCCAGGAGCTGAACCAATCTCCAAGGCTCCTTATCGCATGACTCCCATAGAGCTGAAGGATCAACTGCTAGAACTTCTTTAACGAAGTTTCATTCGACCGAGCGCATCTCCATGGGGTGCACCGGTCTTGTTTGTTAAGAAGAAGGACGGCAGCATGCGTCTTTGTATAGACTATCGCGAGCTCAACAAGATTACCATTCGGAATAGATATCCACTGCCACGCATTGACGATCTGTTTGACCAACTCCAAGGGGCCAAACACTTCTCCAAGATTGACCTTAGGTCAGGTTATCATTAGCTACAGGTCAACGAGCAGGACATCGCTAAGACTGCCTTTCGTACCCGTTATGGCCACTACGAGTTTGTAGTTATGCCATTTGGCCTGACAAATGCTCCAGCAGTGTTCATGGATTTGATGAACAAAATCTTCCATGAATTTCTGGACAAGTTCGTCATTGTCTTCATCGATGATATCCTGATTTTCTCAAAGTCTAAGGAGGAACACGAAGACCATCTTCGTACAATACTACAGATTCTTCGCCAGGAGCAGTTGTATGCTAAATTCTCCAAGTGTGAGTTCTGGTTAGACAAGGTGGCATTCTTAGGTCACATTGTATCAGCAGAAGGAATCACTATGGATCCAGCGAAGGTTGAGGCCATTACTAAGTGGCCAAGGCCGACATCAGTGACGAAAGTCCGCAGTTTCTTAGGCTTAGCTGGCTATTACCGTAGATTCGTGGAGAACTTTTCCCGCCTAGCACTACCATTGACCAAACTGATGCGGAAAGGGGAGAAATTCGTCTGGACTGAAGATCGAGAGAAGAGCTTTGAAGACCTGAAGCAGAAGCTAGTATCTGCACCTATTCTTACTCTATCATCTGGTACGGGTGGATTTCAAATCTACAGCGATGCATCGGGGAAGGGACTTGGTTGTGTTCTCATGCAACATGGGAAAGTGATCGCGTACGCTTCACGGAAGCTTAAGTCTTATGAAGAAAATTACCCCACGCATGACCTGGAACTTGCTGCAGTCGTGTTTGCATTGAAGATATGGAGGCGCTACTTATATGGAGAATCATGTGACATTTTCACGGACCACAAGAGCTTGAAGTATATCTTCACGCAGCGTGAATTGAACATGAGGCAGAGGAGATGGTTAGAGCTGTTGAAGGATTATGACATTAATCTATAGTATCATCCCGGAAAGGCAAATGTAGTAGCAGATGCTCTTAGCAGGAAGTCCGGAATGATCAACAGCATTAAAATCGAAGAGGAAATCATCAGAGACTTGGAGCGACTAGACATCGAGATCAAGGTACGTGGACAACACGGTTACTGGGCGAATCTTAGAGTAGAACCCGAGTTACTATCTAAGATCAAGGAAGCTCAGAAGGATGACGGAGATATCTGGGCGATAGTACATAATTTGGAGAAGCAGACATAATTCAGAGTAGATGCAGATGGTATCGTATGGCAGGGCACGAGACTTTGTATTCCTGATGACCAAGAACTCCGGTAAGCTTTGTTAGCTGAAGCTCATAGCTCCCCATTCTCTATACATCCTGGTTCGACTAAGATGTACCATGACATCAAGCAGTACTTTTGGTGGAGTAGTATGAAACAGGATGTGGCCACTTACGTCTCCAAATGTCTTACCTGCCAGCAGGTTAAGATCGAGCATCAGTGATCTGGCGGTCTCCTTCAACCGTTAGATATTCTAGAGTAGAAGTGGGACAAAATCACCATGGATTTTGTTACTGGTCTTTCGCCTACCAAGAGGAAGCATGATGCAATTTGGGTTATCGTTGATCGACTTACCAAATCAGCTCATTTCTTACCGATCCGCAAGGAAGATCCGGTAAGTAAACTCGCAGATACGTACAAAAGAGAGATCATGAGACTCCACGGTGCACCATCCAGCATCGTCTCAGACAGAGATCCTCGATTCACTTCGCGCTTTTGGAAGAGTCTGCAGAAAGCTTGGGGTACACAACTTAAGCTTAGCACGGCTTTTCATCCTCAAACGGACGGACAGTCGGAGCGAACCATTCAGACATTGGAAGATATGTTGAGGTCATGTGCGTTGGAATGGACGGGTGATTGGGACGATTACATCTGTTTGGTGGAATTTGCATACAACAACAGTTGGCACGCCAGTATCAAGTGTGCTCCATTTGAGATGTTGTATGGCAGGAAGTGTCGCGCCCCAATCTGCTGGGATCAGGTTGGCGAGCGAACACTTGAAGGACCGGAAATCATAGAGATGACCAATGAGAAGATCGCAGTAGCTAAGCAGAAAATTCAGGAAGCACGGTCACGTCAGAAGAGTTACGCCGATAAGCATCATAGGGACATACACTTTAACGTAGGAGATCACGTCTTCCTTAAGGTTTCGCCGGCACGCGGTGTTAGACGCTTCGGGATTAAAGGGAAGCTCAGTCCTCGTTTCATCGGACCGTTTGATATCATTGAACGAGTCGGTGAAGTATCTTAACGATTGGCGTTACCTCTACAGCTTTCGCATGTGCACAATGTGTTTCATGTGTCCTTACTCAGAGGGTACCAGTATCATCCCCTTCACATGGTTCAGTATCCACTGGAACAGATACGTGAAGATCTTACTTTTATAGAAGAACCCGAGCGAGTTCTTGACAGACAAGAACGAGTCATGAGAAAGAAGACGATTCCATTCGTCAAAATTCTATGGAGGGATCATACCGAGCGGGAAGCCACTTGGGAAACAGAGGAGTCTATCCGGGCTTCTTACCCTCATTTCATATTTTGAATTCGGGTATGTTCTTCTTTTCCAGTTTACTTTATCTATAATTCGGGGACGAATTATTCTTTTTAGGGGGGAAGAGTTGTAAAACCCGCATGCTTCTACCATGAATAGTACCCTTAAGATCGTACGTACTAGATTAAAACTTTCCTAATATAGCATGATTACGATTACATGTTAGGATTTTACGTATTACGTACGTGTTAGAACACGATAAGTATTTACTACGCACGAGCACGTAATAATTATTTGACAATAATTAATCACGAACATGCGATCATGAAATCATGAACGTAATTAAAACACGAACTATTATTAATTACGTATATATATTTATTACGAGCGTAATTAAATATATTAGATCACGATATTTACGTAACGAGAACACTTAAAATGCGAACACAAATAATCAAGAACGTATAACTTAACATCGAGACACGGAAAAAGGTACGGGTACCCCAAGTGGGGCCCCTACCCGCGGCTACAAGGGACAAATGGGCCAAGCCCATTTGTAAAATTTTACTAAAAGGGTTAAAGGATTTTCACTACTCATTTTTACGTTTACAGAAGATTTTAGCAAAAACCTAAAACCCTCCTTCTCTCTTCTTTTTTGGCCGCCACCCTAAGAACACCACAAGGAGGTGTTGGTTGATCTTGGATCTTGGAATATTAGTTGGTGATCGTGTTTGTTCTTCGTCCTTTTGATCCACGAATTCGGTAAATACTTTTTAAACCTTTTGTTTTGATTTGATATTTTAATAAATCAAGAACATGTTATGTTTTTTTTACAAAAACCTAATTAAAATCATGGATCTAACATAAATTTGGATTTAATAAAATCAAAAGTATGGATATAAGGGGTGTTTGTTTTAGTCGCGGCCTACACTGAACCCAAGGGGGGTTTCGGTTTGGCCATCCGACCACCACCAAGACCATATGGTCTCGGTTGGTGGGTGTGGGTCCCACGGCAGCATCAAGACACTGAGTACCCCGATTTGGTTCGGGGTACGGTGTCGATTTCATGTCCGGTTCAAGGTTTTGATTCTAGATCCGGTTCATGGTGTATGTTTAGTTTTTATGTTTTATGATCTTATGTTAAAAAATTAAATTAATAAAATGACATGATTAATTTAATAACATGACTTAGGTTATTTTAATTATTAATAATCATGAAATTAATTAACCTAAGTATTTTATATTTTAGACTTATAATTAATTAATTATTTAAAAACCATGATTATAATTAATTAATTAACATGACTTAGGTTATATTATTAATATATAATAATACATGTTTTAACCTAAGTATTTAACTTTATTTAATTAAAAACATGTTATACTTTAATTAAATATTTTAACCTATAGTTTAATTTAATTACATGAAATAATTATTAAACTATACATTATATCATATGACTTAGAAAATAATCATGAAAACACTTAGGCTTATATACTTAGCTTATTTAACCAGCTTATTTCTAATTATGGAAACTTTCTATTTTTAGAAACTTAATTAAATAAGGCAGCTAATCTATTTATGGAAACCTTCTATTTTTAGAAACTTATTTATTTCAGGCAGCTAATCTGTTTATGGAAACTTATTTAATTAAGGCAGCTGATCTATTTATGGAAACTTTCTATTTTTAGAAACTTATCTATTTTAAGCAGTAAATCTATTTTTGGAAACTTTCTATTTTTGGAAACTTTCTGTTTTTGGAAACTTTCTATTTTTGGAAACTTTCTATTTTTGGTAACTTTCTATTTTTGGAAACTTTCTATTTTTGGAAACTTTCTATTTTTGGAAACTTTCTATTTTGGAAACTTTCTATTTTAGGAAACCTGCTGTTTTTGGAAAGTTACTTATTATTACACAGTAAGTATTATAATACATGAAATACCAGAAATACTTAATCAGATTAAACAGAATATAAGATAAACACGGTTTAAGGCTTTAAAACAATAAAACTTGGTAAGAACACATAAAATAAGCTAAGACATGACATAAAACCAGCTACGTATTTAGTAAGCAGATACTTATTCATGTATGTATTTATGTAGCACTAGTGATTCGGAAGTAGGATTCCTCTCAGTTCATCTTCTTCGTTCACTGGACATAAGGTACGGATTCCCGTCCTTTCAGTATGGACATTCTTTCCTTATTAGGATTCCCCATATGCAGCCAAATGTTTTTCCCGTAGTATAAGTTACGTGTTTGATTGCTTATGTTTAATTAAGATTACCTATGGCCATATACATGCATGACCAGTTTCACCTAGTTATGGAGGTACCATAACCATAACATTAGAGGCACTGATGTTATGACTTCACCATGGCGGAGTGATTGCTCGTGGCGTCCCTTCAGCTTTTGGCCATTTATATTATATTTATCATGTGGGGCGTATGGGTGCATCCTAGTTACATTTTTTCAGTCAGGATTTCATGGTGAATGTGGTGTGTGCCTTGCATCCTTCACAAGGAGCTGATCCCTCCTACCCAAAAACTAGTATATTAAATTAGAGGCAGCCCCTCTAGTTTGCATGATGAGGTCACCCCTCCAAGTATTCATGTACGGTGGATTTTCATGACCTATATTGGCTAATGGTAAAATATGACAAACAGTTTTCACAAGATAAACATAAGACTTTCAAACTATAAAACCAGTTTTATTAAGACTTAACCAGGTTACTCGGGACTTAGTTTTCTTCCGCTGTTATATGTTATATGCTTATCCTATTCATGCTTTATTGTACATCCGTGCACTGAGCGTATTTGCTCAGCCGTTTTCCTTTTCTATGTTCCCAAAACGGCAGGTACTCAGGGACGCTCGTAGACACTAAGAGTACGTGCATATGGACTGGAAGCTGTCTAGCCTTCTTTACTTTATGCATTTCTTTTCCTATGATACATTTGCTTTGGACATTGTTTAGTCCTTTCCTTTACTATACTATGTTTGTGTGTGATGAGCTTTACTTTTGGACTACCGATGTTTGATTCCGGTATTTTCCTTTTATGGTCAAGTAATGTTTAGACATTTTTCCTTGTATGCTTTGATGACACGCCATAATTGCATGTGACATTTCCATTATCAAAATAGGGTGTTACATTTTCAGTCAGGATTTCATGGTGAATGTGGTGTGTGTCCTGCATCCTTCACAAGGAGCTAATCCCTCCTACCCAAAACCAGTATATTAAATTAGAGGCGGCCCCTCTAATTTGCATGATGAGGTCACCCCTCCAAGTATTCATGCACGGTGGATTTTCATGACCTATATTGGCTAATGGTAAAATATGTTAAACAATTTTCATAAGATAAACATAAGGCTTTTCAAACTATAAAACCAGTTTTATGAACATGTTCCAGGTTTTCCAGGACTTATACATTTCCGTTGCTATTAAGTCTTTATTATGTTTAGTCATTCATATTATGTCTATATCCGTGCACTGAGCGTTTTGCTCAGCCGTTACTTTCCTTTCCATGTCCCAAAACGTCAGGTACCCTAGGAAAGACTTGAGCATTTGGAGGACGTGCATAGGATGGAAGCTGCTAGAGACTTCTTTTCCTTTTTGCCTTCATATACTCATGCTTGTTTAGTCTTTCATTCATTTCTTTTGCTTTATTATGTTTTGGGCTTATGTTTGGGAACCGATGTTTGATTCCGGTTATCCCTATGGTCATGTAATGTTTTAGACATTTATCCTTGTATGCTTTGATGACACGCCATAATTACGCGTGACATTCCATATCAAAATGGGGTGTTACAATCACCGTGGACATAAAGAAGAGAACTCGTGGAATCACGAACAACAATACCTAAATCAGCCTTAGGAGACTTAAATGTAGCGTCACAATTAATCTTCACCGTACAACTGCGGGGGGGGGGGGGGGGGGGGGGGGGGGGAATCCACCGTGGAGAAATTTGAGAGCTGGAATCAAGATTACCAAGAACCGATATTGATTGAGATGTAACAAACTTATCAAAATCGTATAGTTGAGCATAGATAGCAACTAATGTGTTACTTGGGGAAAGGAGCACGTTATCAAACACAAAGCTGTTCCGAGATTTCCATATGAACCAGCAAGTAGTTTCAAAAATTGATAGTACTCGGGAAATATCGTTAGCCATATGGGTTGCGTCTATGAAGGACTGTATATGATAAGAAATATTCATACCAGGAGAATAAGAGCGTGTGCATAAAGGAGACCCAAACTAAATTGGACGTGTCTAGGTGTTTTCGAATAGGAGATGTTCGACCAATTCAACATAATCGTTACAGATAGAACATGTTGGAGAGGGGGAGCATTGTCTTCTGTATAAATTCTCTTTAGTGGCAACAGAATTTGAAATGGATTTCTATAAGAATAGCTTGATTTTTGGTTGTACTCGGATGTTCCACACAACCTTATAGAAGTTTTACGATGGACTAGTACTGGACTCATCAGTTGCATTCAAATGTTGCCTCCATGTGATAGCTTGTTGGTACCCAGACTTAAATAGGTATTGGCCCTTAGATTCGAAATGCCAGATGAGCTTGTCCGGAGACCCAGTTTCTGAAATCGGAATTTTTAGGACCATGCCAACTTCACTTGAATAAATATGCTCTCGAAGCTTCCTAACATTCCATTCTTGAGTTTCAATAAAATCATAGATAAGCAAATTGTTATGAAAGGGTACACAAGGTGAATGGATGTAGAAATCATCATTGAAATGAACCCATTTTTATGTTCAGAAGGAAATGTTCTGCCCGTTTCCAACTTGCCATCGAACACCTTGTGACAATAGATCACGACCATGAAGAAGGCTGCTCCAAAGCCATGATGGACGCGATCCTCTTTTAGAAACAAGGAAGTTAGAGTGAGGGAAGTAGATCCCTTTAAGAACTCTTCCCCAAAAGGCATCAGGATTAATAACAAATCTACATCCTTGTTTTACAAGAAGGGCAGTGTTAAAAGCGACCAAATCCCAAAAACCAAGCCCGCCCTTGTGCTTAGGTTTTGAGAGCTTTCCCTGGTTCTTCCAATGGATGTGATGCTCTTGGGGATCGCCTACACACAAAAAAACTTTCTAACATATGTCATAAGTTTGTCCAAAAGGTTTCTAGGAAGCAGATGACATTGCATAGCATATGAGAGGATGGCCTGAATGACAGACTTTACTAATACCTCTCTACTTGCTTGTGAAATAAGCTTGTGCTTCCAACCATGCATTTTTTTGAGCATTTTATCTAGTAAGAACCCAAATAGCTCCTTTTACTTCTGGCTAAAACTTGAGGGAAGCCCGAGATATTTAGCTTCTGAGCCCATCTCATGCACACGGAGTGTAGAACAGATGTGGCCACATACTTCAGTTGGGGTGTTGGGAGAAAAAAAGGCGGTTGACTTCTCAAATTTGATAATTTGACCGAAGCTGAACAATATGCCTCTAAAATACGGGTAGTTGCAGCACATTCAGTATGTGATTCCTTCAAGAAAAAAAGAGAGTCATTGGCAAAAAAAATGTGAGAGACTACGGGGAAGCTCGAGCCATTTACTACCTGATAGAAATCCTAAATCCATTTCCTTGGAAATATGACGAGATACACGTCCGCAACAATGATAAACAGGTAAGGAGAAATGGGATCTTATTGCCGAAGCCCCCGTTGCGGCTTTATAACCCCGATTGAATCCCCTTTTACCATAAACTCTAACTCATATGTCATGAGGCATGCACGTATCCATTTACACCAGAGAACCCCAAAGACCATTTTATGTAAAAACATCTAACAAGAACTCCCATTCGACTCGGTCAAAAATGCTTTGTTTAGATCTACTTTAAGAGCCATAACATTTTGCTTGCCTTTTTCTTGTTGCCCATGTAATGAAAAGCTTCATTCGCCACTACCATGCAATCCTGAATTCGTCGGGCAGGAATGATTTTACTCATCAGAGGATTTAATCGGTTCGATAGAGATTATCATGTATATGAAGTTACAAAGGCTGATAGGACGAAACTGGGCAAGTGTCTCTAGAGCAGGGGTCTTTGGAATAAGAACCACAAGTGTCTTATTTAATTCAGGTAGCATGTCTCTCGTGTTGAAAAATTAGCGAATAGCTTTACAAACCAAATCTCCAATTATATGCCAATACTTTTGGTAGAACATTCCAGAAAACCCGTCTTCACCAGGAGCTTTTAAACCGTCGAGTTGTTTTGTAGCCGTGTGAATTTCTAAATCTGTGACCGGCGATTGGAGGTGTGAGTTCATGGTTTCAGAAACCACTCGATCGAGAACAGTGATCACTTCCTCATAGTTACGAGCTCCATTTTACGTGAATATCGACCCAAAGTGATTTCGGGCGAGTCTTTGTATCTCTGAATTGTCATATACCCATTCTCCTTGGGAGTTATGCAATCCCGAAATTTTGTTCTTTTGACCACGGTGAATAACGTAAAGATGAAAGAACCAGGAATTACAATCACCATACTTAAGCCAGTTGACACGAGATCTTTGGTGCCAAATCATTTCTTCACGTAACCAAATGGTTTCAAGCTCATGTAGCAAAATTCTCTGTTTATAAAAGTTTCTAGGTGTGCGAGGAAGAGTTTGAACTTTCTCAATCTCCTTAGTGAGGCTATCTGTTTTGTGCTTGTTATTACCAAAAGTGTTTTGGCTCCAGTGCTTCAGCTTACTAGCACACGAAGATAATTTGTGTTCGATGCCAAGAAGCTGATTAGAAACCTCAGAGTTCGGCCAGGATCCTTGAATAGTGTTCTCTCATTCTGTATGAGTGGTCCACATTGATTCGAAGCGGAAGCGAGATTGCTTTTTCTTATTAGTAGGATGTGACCAGTAGATAAGAAGAGCGTGATTACTACCAATAAGAGGCTTTGATCTTTCCTGTAGTTTTTTCATCTTTTTCACATCAGAACACAATGAATATTTATCCTCGTGCCTTCGCCCATGGCAACGTTGATGGTCGGAATAATGATGGCGATCTTGTTGGCTGAAACAAAGACAGGTATGGTTAAAGTAGATGGTTGCACATGTACATATTAAGTTTCTGGATTATTGATGTCTTGGTAACTAAGACCTTCCATCGTTGAACCAAGAACCATGTCTGACATTGACTCTTTTATTCCTTGACCATCATTAGCCTACTTTAGATAATATTACCTATAGTTATAATATATGACGAACCTATCACTAATTAGTATGTTCAAATATTTTGTGCACATTTTCTTGGAGAACGAACACAATCTAATGATTATTTGATTTGATCTATGGTGACCATGCACATGGTGATGATCTATGGTTGTAGATTGTGGGTACAGACAATCTACAACCATAGATCATCACCATGGGCATGGCCACCATAGATCAAGTCAAGGAATCATAAGGCTGTGTTTGTTTGTCAAGACATTAGACTGGTTGTAGATTGTGGTTATAACCACAATCTACAACCAGTATGAATAAGCCTAAGGATATTATTCATACTATTGAGTATGAATAATAGCCCTAGGCTTAGAGAATTAATCTTGGTAGACCATAAGACTTTTCCATTATTATTATTATTATTATTATTATTATTATTATTATTTTATTAAAACTTTATTTATTAGAAGGGAGTCGAGAAACAAGATGCGCTCCCACCCCTATCACTAATTAGTATGTTCAAATGCTGGGCTCGTGTTAAAAAAATGACGACATCTAACTTCCTCTTGCACTGGGAAATATTAGTCTCCATAGAATCTTTAGGAATCAAAATCCCCCGCCATGAAGAGGAAGAGTCAGCTAAACAGTCCCTAATCAAACCAACCCTCTCCCCGGGATCCCTCCAACGAGCAATGGCACCTGAGATACTAACAAACTGACACCGTTCCCTCTCACCAGATCGTCGTTGAGCTCAACTAGATGGCATAAAAACAGCCAAGGTACAACACAGCAAGATAAGAAGCTCAACCCACGCAGCCAAATCACCCGGGCAAGATATGACCTTATCAAGAGCACTAAGAAAGATTCTGGCAAAATCAAGCTACAACTTAGGCGGTATGCACTTGACTGTACGCAAACGCATCGAAAAACCAGATCCAGAAGGTCAACATCTAAACGAAAATAGCTCACGCCCTCCCCCCCCCCCCCCCCCATCAACCACCCAAGACGACCCAGAAAAACTTAAATCACCACGCACCGTACCTGAAGTAACACCGAAACACGAACGGTCCACAATAATAGGTACGGTAATACCTAAGATAGAGACATCCTCAAAGGCCGATGCGTAAACCAAACCACCATCGTCATGCTTACAGTTCTTAGAGAACGTGTGAGTACAAAAACAATCACCACATAACCAAATACCCGCCTGATGGAGAGCGAGGTCCAAAGCTGAGAATAGAGAATAGTCAATAGCAATACGGGCCTTGTGAGAGGCTTTTAATGCCTCCGTCTTAAAATGTTGAGTTCTAAAATGAGAGACAAAATAACTCCTACAAAGCCCCCTAGCATCTCGTCCACCACTACAACTATCGCACCCAAGCAACGCACATGGAATAAACTCGCACAACTGGAAGCCAGACAAACCCACCAACTAAAATACACGCCGTGAACCAACAAGTAGAACCACCACCTAAAAACTACACGAAGAACACAACCAAAATAAATCCACCAAACCAAAACCAAACACAGATATAACCTACAACACACTGCAAACCAACAATAACGAACCCCAAACACACACCAAGCCAACTACAGGAAAGAAACCATATCAACCCAAAACCAAACACGTTACGAACCAACAGCCACATGAATCAAAGAAACCACATCAAGCCACACGGCGAACCTAAAGCCATCAACCCATCACAACTCAACAAAAACGAACAACAACACACCTATAACGACCTATCAACCCGCCACAGCGAACCTAACACCACATGAATCAAAACCACATCGAACCAAACACTCCCTCGCTACGAAACTACAACCGCACAAAACAAAGAAACCACAATGAACCAAAAACTAACCACACTGCAAACCTAAAGCCTATAGAATCCGGACCCAATACAACACAGCAACCCCGACCCTGCAACAGCCCTGCAAAGACAACAATACCAACCAAGAACAGCGAACCGCGACAGTAACAACCTACCTCTGTTATGAATGAAAACGATAAAAGGAAAGATGAAGAACGCGAGTGGTAATGGTGGAAAGATGATGAACGTGACCGGTAATGGTGGAACCCAACACAAGAAAGAGGATGACCGTGATATGAAGAGTCGGCCAAGATAAGAAGATGATAAAAGAGTTATTTATAGCTCGATTAAAGAAAGAAGGTGGACCAGAAAAATGGGAATTGAAGACCAGGGTGGATCGCCCACACAAACACGAGGAGAAACAGTAGTTGATATTTGTGATTGAGAAATAAAAATGATAACAGTAATTAAAGGTCCGAATAAAAAGAAAAATGAAGAAAGAGATAAGAAGAGAAGACCGGAAAAGTTGGCAAGTGAAGACCTAGGTGGATCGCCCACAGTAACACCTATTATTATTATTATTATTATTATTATTATTATTATTATTATTATTATTATTATTATTATTATTATTATTATTATTAATATTGGCTTTATTAAAATAAAAAGATTTACTAAAGGTTGGAGGGAAGCCGAGATACTATCTGAGCTTCCACTCCTTTAGCTATGGCAAAGCTAATCCATTTAAAAATATGAGGAGCAACACGAGCTCCAATGTCTTGAGTCATAGAAAAATTTTGGATCAACTTCAATAAGGCCACCGCATCCTTCTTCAATTCCCGAAACGAAGAAAATGAAAATGGAAGAAACCCGTATCCAATCTCCACGACAAATTATTATTTTATTTTATATTTTTTATAAAACATCACTTCGATTTACAAGAAATTAGTGGGAAGTCGAGATACTATTTGGGCTCCCACTCCTTTAGCTATTGCGAAACTGATCCTGTTAAAAAGAGGAATAGCAGCACGTCCCCCAATACCCTGATCCGTGGAAAACTTTTGAATTCGCTTTAACAACGTCTTCTTCCAATTCTCCAAGTGAAGAAAAGGAAAATGGGAGAAAACCATATCCAATAGCCGCACATTTAGCCACATACTTAACACGTTTACGTTGTGCAGCGTCAACCACCGAACGTTCGGCCATGAAATCAACCATCCCAGTCTGTGTCAAAGATGAGGATCCAGTCAGATCCACACATACATCAAGCCCACCATCCCACAAGTAAAGTAATATATATGTTGGTCGTAATGGTTTATCACACCCCCAATCGAGTCCGACATTAACTTCTTTACCCACTGAGATCCCTGAACGATAACAAATGTCAACAAGCGTATCACGCACTATATTATGTTGATGCTTTATCCCGACAATACCAGTACACGATACTGCATGATCCCCATATATATCCCCAACAAAAACCCTTGAGCACGCTGAACAAGGCTTCGACATATAAAATAAGGGGATACCTAGCCGATAACACAAAACACAACGGTAAGTCTTACCATTCATAGTCTGTCCCAACCTAGAAATAGGAACCATCGTAAGCCAATCAGAGGTGTGATCCTCCCTTTGAGATTTCCATAAGGCCATTTGTCGATGAGATAAGGAATATGTGGATTCTGCTTTTTTAGTAACATGTGTGAAATATATATCTGCCATTTTTTTATAAGGAAAATATTGATTCTGCATTCTTGGTAACCCGTGTGAAATATATATCTACCATTTTTTCATGAGTTTGGGGGCAGCGATCTCACTTGGATTGCTCCAAAAGTCAGTCTCCATAGATGTATTAAACACACATAAAGCATCATCAAAATTAGGTCCAGGGGAAACAATACCAGCATGTCGGAGAAGTTTAGTCTGTATATCAGCTGACTGTAAACAGGAAGCAAGAAAGGCATAATTCAAAACATCCCTTGCAGAATAGACACCAAGCCCTCCAAATTCAAAGGGTAAGGTGGCAAGCCTCCATTGCCAGTCTCCAAATCCAGGCTCAAAAGCTGTGATAATACGTTCTAATGACGAACGAAGAGCCACGTCGAAAGAATGTTGGGCAGACTCAAAGACACGAGGCGGACAAGTACGTATAGAAAAGTACAACCTCAAAATACCTGTACAAGAACGAAGAAGTAGCAGCTCATATTGAGGATTATTATTATTATTATTATTATTATTATTATTATTATTATTTTTTTTTTTTTTTTTTTTTTTTTTTTTTTTTTTTTTTTTTTTTTTTTTTATTATTATTATCATTATTATTATCATTATTATTATTATTATTATTATTATTATTATTATTATTATTATTTTATTAAACCATCACTTTATTAGAAAAAAAAGGATTTACAACAAATTGGATGGGAGACGAGATACTATCTGCGCTCCCACCCCTTTAGCAATAGCAAAACCTATTCTATGGAAAATATGAACAGCAGCACGCGCTCCAATGTCTTGAGCCTTAGAAAATCTCTGGATCCGCTTCAGCAACGCAACTGCATCTTCCTGTAACTCACCTAGAGAAGAAAAAGAGAAAGGAAGAAACCCATATCCGAGAGTTGCACACTTAGCCAAATACTTGCATCGTTTATGTTGTGCAGCATCAATCACAGCTCGGCCAGGAACAAAGTCATTCATCCCCGTACGAGTCAAAGGATAAGAACCAAAAACAATTTGTTGTGGTGCTTATTATTATTATTATTATTATTATTATTATTATTATTATTATTATTATTATTATTATTATTATTATTATTATTATTATTATTATTATTATTTTATTATTATTATTATTATTATTATTATTTATTTTTTTTAGGATTTATTTTTATTATTATTATTATTATTTTATTATTATTATTATTATTATTATTATTATTATTATTATTATTTACAAAAAGTTAATGGGAAGCTTAGAAACAATTTAGGCTCTCACTCCTCTAACAATAGCAAACCCGATCCTATTAAACATATAACAAGCACCACATGACCCAATATCCTGAGTCATATAGTATCTTTGGATCCGCTTTAGTAAGTTCACATCATCCTTCTCATGTTCCCCGAAAGAAGAGATCGAGAATGAGAGGAAACCATATCCAATATTTGCACACATAGCCTCATATTTGACACGCTTACGTTGTGCAGCCTCAACCACCACACATCCCGATGCAAAATCAATCATTCCAGTTTGCATCAAGGGAGATGAATATGTAAGATCCACACACACGTCAGTTCCTCTATTCCAAGAGTATAGCAACTTATTATTATTATTATTATCATTATTATAAACCATCACTTTTATCATTATTATTATTATTATTATTATTATTTTTTTTTTTTTTTTATGAAAATCTCAATTTTATTAATCACACAAAATTGGAAGGGAGCCGCGAAACAAGCTGCGCGCCCACCCCTTTTTGAATACAAAAACTAAGCCTAGACATCAAAAAACCGCCACTCCTCGCGTCATTAGAATGACAACCAGCTAACCGCTTAAGACGCGAGAGAGTATCCATCGCCTCCTCCTCAAACTCCCCAACAATTTTATTATTATTATTATTATTATTATTATTATTATTATTATTATTACTGTTATTATTATTGTTATTGTTGTTATTGTTATTATTATTATTAAAATAAAGTAAGGTTATTTTCAGAACCAAATAAATGTACAGAACTGCGAGAACCATCTTTATGCTCTTTAAATACACATGTATTTTCATCGTATTAGTTAATTAAGAAGATATACATGCATTTTAATTTTCTTAGGTCACTAAGTACATATAGAATAGGACCATGCACATGTATTTTTTTCGTTTGTATCATAAAAATCTTTTCGTTGGATAATATGGAAACACATGTTCACTCTTCATATCGTTCACCATACGCAGAGAATAAACAATTAGTATACGCTTAATTTAAACATAACAATGAAAATACATATGCATTGTTAAGAGTAAAAGGGTGGTTCTCGCAGTTCTATATATTTTATTAGTTCTGAAAATAACCTTACACTATTAAAATATGAGTGTTAGAACTAATACTTGTGATTAGACGTATTATCCTTAGTTCCTATTTAATCACAAATAAGCAGAGCTATGGGTCTGCAAGGATCAGGTTTATAGTTTCCGACTCGACCATAAGAGCAAGTCTATGATGTACTAGAAAACATATATAAATTATTGATAGCAAGATTTTAATTGTTGTGAACTAAGCACCGGTCAATACCTTCTACGGGTTCATTCCACTTAGAGGTCACAAGTCTAGGCAAGGATCGACATTCGAACTTACTGCTTTTATCTAGGAATTTCGGGTTTGTGACAGTGTGATAATCATAATAATTGAATGATTTTTTCTTCTTAGTTGCATACCACTTTCTCTTCTGCCTAATTAGACTACCGGGAATAATGCAGTGTAGTAATCAATCACTTATGCTAGATGTTATCTTTCCCTGCTTTCTAGGTAGAATGTCATTTTAGTTAGACAATTTGAAAATTCAAACCATTCCATGATTAACCTCGGATTTACCATTAATATATTACACACGATCAGGTTCTCTGCTCGTTAGTGCGTCTATAGATCAAGTTTTATAAATGTAAAACTTTTATGATGAATTCTTTAAAAGAAATTACGCATCTGCTGTTACTTAGGCCAAAAGTTTAAAACCCTAATGGGCATCACGGTTATAAAAGAAACAATATTAACATCATGTATCTCATAAAACCCTGACAATCAACGATTATATGAAATATGTTTTCTTACTCTCATGCTGGAGTCTAATGAGGTACGTCTCTAGTATAATATTAGCGGTGTTTGCTACATGGTGCAGGACATCTTATATTCACTTAGCCATCTCAACCCGCATAATTACATATTCGCATCGCAAGAGACCTCGTCAAACTTTTGTATTAACATACCCGATCTGAAGAAAGAGAGCCTCTTCTCCAACAATGACACGTCTCTTATCTAATATGACTATGAAGGGGCTTCGTTGAAAAACATTATCGCTGGCTTTGGTTGAAAAGCATTACCGTAGACTACTCAACTAAAAGATGGAATTTTCGAATAATAAGACGAGAAAGTTGAAGTTAAGGCGTACAATATCAAAAAGACTTGTATAACCCAAGTATTAAGTTAAGTAGAATTAGAAAATGAATGGAAAGGCTGAACCTATATAAATGGTGTTAAATGATACTACAAACACATTCTTGTAATACCAGTGTTAGTCGTTAGTATATTTGTAGCATTTCAGACACAATGAGTAATTCAAAATTGTTTCACATATTTTATATTTTCTTATGTTTCACCACTTTTTCTTCTTCCACTTCTTTGAATGGAAATCACAAATGCTCTGCAGCACAAAGTGAAGCTTTGCTTCTCTTTAAACATAACCTTTCATCCATCAACGACACATCCTTCGATTCAATCTGTCATGACTTGTATGGTCCTGATTATTCTCCAATAATGATGGACTGGAACACAAGCAAAGATTGTTGTGATTGGCTAGGCGTTTCTTGCGACCACTCAACCGGTGATGTTATCGTTCTTGACATTGGTTGCGGAATGCTAAAAGGTAACATCCATCCTAACAGCTCTCTCTTTAACCTTCCTCGTCTTCAAAGACTCAACCTTGCTAACAATGATTTTACTGGTTCCCAACTTCCACCTGAAATTGGAAGGTTTTCAAATAGTCTCACACATCTCCACATCTCTCGGTGTGGGTTTTCTGGCCAAGTCCCAACGGATATCACGCTCCTTCAAAGACTTGTCTCTATTGATTTCTCTTTTAACTCTGATTTGAAGCTTAGACCAGATGTTTTCGTCAATATGATTCAAAATTTTACAAGTTTGGAAGAACTTTTACTTGGCTTTGTAAACATATCTTCAGTTTTACCTACAAGTCCTAACATCTCTTCTTCTTTGAAATTACTAAATCTACAAAACACTGGATTGCAAGGAAAATTACCCCATTACATTTTCGAAATCCATTCTTTGGAACAACTGTACTTGTCCTTGAACCATTTCACAGGATATATCCCATCGGAAATCATGGTTAATCTAACACACCTTACTGCTCTGGATTTATCGTTTAACAAACTTAATGGGACGTTGCCATCTTGGTTGTTTACTTCTCCCTCGTTAGAATTTGTCTCTTTGGGTGACAACGTGTTTAGTGGAAAACTACCTTTTGAGTTGTTTTCTCTTCCATCATTAGAACATGTGAACCTTCATAACAATCAATTACATGGACAGATTGATGTGCTTGATCGAGTTCTCAGTGTCCAAACATTTCAACTACTCACCCGCCTCACTCAACTAGACCTCTCATTTAATAACTTCAGTGGTGATTGGGAATTGGATACCTTGCTAACAAGCCTCACCAACCTTGAGTATCTCGATCTCTCGTACAACGGTTTCTCTGTTACAAGCAACAATGCCAATCACTATGTCAACCCTGATTTTTGGTTCTTACGATTGGCTTCTTGCAAGCTTAAGGTGTTTCCAAAGTCAATACGATCCATGAAAAAACTTAGACAATTAGATATATCTAGCAACGAAATTCATGGACGTACTCCTTTTTGGGCAGGGGAGATAGGTAACGAGTTGTCTTTTGTAAATCTTTCATATAACTACATAACAGGCTTGCCACAGTTCCAATGGTATGAACTTCTAGAGCTGTATTTGCAATCCAACCGAATTGAAGGACCATTCCCTTCATCAATTTGCAACATGAGCAGACTGGAGTTCCTAGATTTGCATAACAATAGCTTTGGCGGAGTGATTCCACGGTGCTTTGAGAAAATTGCATCATCTCTTCAACTAATTGATCTCGGAACAAATCGTTTTCGAGGAGCCATTCCAAATGTATCCGAGAGTTGTACGTATTTACAGGGGATTATATTGAAAGGAAATCAGCTACAAGGACAGGTGCCAAGTTCCTTATCCAATTGTCAAAACTTGAGAGTACTCGATTTCGGAAACAACCACTTAAATGGCACATTTCCTGTCTGGTTAGGAGCACTTCCAAATCTAAATGTTCTTGTCCTCAAATCAAACAAGTTTCATGGCCCTATTGTAGCTTCTTCGACTATTGAATTCCCGTTCCAATATCTGAAAGTTCTTGATTTATCTCATAATGGGTTTGTGGGCCAACTCCCGGCAATATATTTTCAAAATTTTGATGCCATGAAGCATTTGGAGACAAGGAGCACAACACCACAATATGTAAACATGGCTGGCGAGCCTTACTCTTTCAGTCTTACAATCAAAGGGGTGGAGCAAGATTTTCCACAGCTTTTTATTGCCTATAGAATTATTAATCTTTCAAACAATAAATTTCGAAGTGAGATTCCGTCCATCATTGGAAGTCTTATCTCATTGAAGGTACTCGACTTATCCTACAACAACCTCACAGGTCCAATCCCTCATGCTCTTGGGAAGCTGTCAGAAATTGAGTCATTAGACCTATCATCGAATCAACTCACAAGTGTGATCCCTCAAAGTCTTGCCGACTTGACGTTTCTTGGGTTCTTAAATGTCTCACAAAACCATCTAGCAGGGCGCATTCCACAAGGAAAACAGTTCAACACATTTGAAGTGAACTCATTTGCAGGGAATCCAAATCTATGTGGGCCTCCATTGCGTAAAAAGTGCAATGAGAATCCACAAGAACCACAGCTTGAGAGTGATGGAACCGGTGCTGACGAGGAGAGTGGATTTACGTGGGAAGTGGTGGCGTTAGGATATGGATGTGGAACACTACTTGGATTGGTGATGGGATATCTCATGTTGTCAACAAGAAAAGTCAAGTGGTTCAATGCAATTGCAGATGCAGGGGAGTATATGATCTTGTCTAGGCGAAAAAAGAGAAGATACGTATACATTGGACAATGAAATAAGTTGTTTGTATGTTTAGCCAAATTGTGCATTGGAACAAATGATCCAACTTAGTTTATCTTCTTTTTTTATCAAAATTGTGAATGCACGAGAGCTGGATAAGTTAACGTTTATAGCCCTGTGTGCGATAAGTTATTTATGTATTGCTCAATATATGTTCATAGTGAACTAAAACACCCGGTTCTACAGCCGGTGTTGTATCTTTAATCTTTGAGACGTACGAATGAATTTTTTTGAGTAAATAGCATGAAGATGTGGTTTCAGATTTCATTATTCTGTTTTGTTAATCTAATACTGAACACTTGTTCATGTATTATGTTCATCAACAAGGGTAATACATATGTTTCTCTTATCAGCCACTTAAACATCACGTCTATGCTTCTTTTCCATAATACTTGATAATCAAAGACAGTACATGGTAAGTTTAACTAGATCGTTGATCTTTATAGATCCCGCCCCTACCTTCTTAATATTCATAATCAAGTTAAAGTCCATATAGCCATATATATATATATATATGTTTTAAAAATATGTTTATTAGAATAAATTTAGAGAAACGGTGATATGGAAAATACATGTTAAATGTTACGAATCTACAATAACAGGATATACCTCTACATCACAATTTGCATCAACAAAATTTAGATGAATTATTGCAGAAAATATCAACTCTTATATTTTCTCTAGTTTTGTCTACTAAACCCGAGTGCAAGTAAATCTTGATTTGTGCCAATGAAGTCGTAGTTACCTCCTGTGTTCAGATCAAAACTTATTGAACCACCGCCACCACCCTCCGTTTTGATCTTTATGTCTTCTTTAACGGTTGAAGGTCCCGTCTTAGTATCAAGGCCAAATTTTGTAAGATGTTCTTCTCTTTGTTCTCCATTTAGATTGTCCATGAGATCCGAGAGTGCTAAGTTGAAATTGGTTAATTCAGCTCGAGTTGCTTCTAGGTTGCCAGATGAGTTCATGTCGAGTGAGAGGCTTTTTTGAGCATTCTCTAAAATTCCTTGCAAGTATTTTCCTTGAGTTTCTATTCTCATTTGTAGTTTCTTTTGTACCTTTAAATCACAACAAGTAGCAGATGGTTATTATATCATCAAACTGAGACCAAGTAAAAAGTCAGTGTCATCAAAATATGATTGTGATGATCTTAGCAGTTTGAAATTGGAATCTTTCCCTATTAAGAAAATGCTACGAGTACCTATTTTAACGAAACATATGTAAAAGAGAACTAGTTCTGATGGGACTCAAGGAGTAGACGCTATGTACCTCAAACTGTTCTTGTAACCTCTTTTGTGCTTCAATCTGGCATAGGAGTGCATCTGCAATAGGGATATCGCTGTATGCAAAAAGAAAATTAAAACCGGTGCGATTTAAGATTTGTTAAACTGAATGTATTTAGACAAATGAGAAATGAAGCGTACCCTGGTTCATGGTTCACTCTCAAGGAATTAGAGCTCGTTCCAGTAGAATGCAAATTGTAGGGTTCATATGAATCACCTATATGTATGAATAACGTTAGGGAATTACGGTAGGAAACTTTTAACGTTGTAGTGAAATTGATAAAGGTCAAAATGTAGTTGATTCTTACCACTGTTTTCATTGTTGGGGTCGCCATTGTTCTGCTTCTTTGCCTGTTGTCCGAGTCTATACTTCTGCGAGCATTTAAAAACACTTTAGACTTACAGAACTATAAGCATGGTCTGTTTGACTTTCGAGTGTCAAATGAATTGCTTTTTGTTCTCAACATCAGCAAAAGCTGGTTTGCTTATGTAGAAAAAAGCGAATTAAATACATTTGCTTATGTGTAAAAACTAAAAACGTAGTGCTGAATCATACTGGAGAAGTAAAGCGAAAAGAACCAATGTCGATTTTGAGTGTGTAAAGTACTAGATTTGAATTATAAAAAGTCAAAAACATGAACTATACCTGTAAATGACTCTTCAAATGGTACAATGTCAATCCCTTTAAGCCCATCAATCTCAACACTGATTTCGGAGTTGCTTCTGAAAATGCAAACCACAAATAAGATTGATTCAGACCACAATTGTTCGTAAAAGTAAAAAATAGAAGTAAAAAGTAAAAACCGCGGTTGTTTGATCAGTTTTACTGAGTTTTCATGTATAAAAACGCATACATAACACTTTCAACGCGTCTTAATCATTAGATTAGCAATCAAAAAACCATGACCTTCCAATTCTTTAATGGTTTGATCATGCAACCTGATGAAGACGTGTATACAAAGATTCTTGATCCCATGATGAAAATGTAATCCAACAATTGAAGTGTGAAAATGAAAGAAAACGGAATCTTGTTTGCTTAAATCAATAGTCCTTTTTTAAAAAAAGTGATCATAAAGATCAAAAACTGTGAACTCTTTTAACAATCTTTGATCATGGACATTAAGAAACATATGATCAAGGTTCGAAATCTCATCAAGATTGTCAAAAACTCAAAATCGAATGAGATCAACTTTGACCATCTAAAAACTCAGAATTTGATCATTTAGCTTTAAAATATGAACACCCCATAATGGTAAACAATAAGCTAAAACAGATTAGTCACCTTTTTCTTCAGAAACATAGAAAAAAACAGCTTAAATATGATCAAAATTCAAGAGAAAAAGCAGTAGACTAACTGTCAGGGCCACCAAGTTTCGTAACAGCATCGACAAATCTATCATGAAGATCAGCAGTCCATCTTAGCCTTGGCTTTGGGTCTCTAGTCATCACCACTCCACCACTCTCAAACTCATAACAACCAGCACCATTAACACCACCATACCTGCCATCCATGTTCATTGCAACTACCACTGCCTGCCAATATCTTGATTATGCTCTTTTGCCAAATTTTCAACCTCCCCCACTAACAAGTTCCCTTATATACTTTCTGTCTTTTATTTGTCCTGTTTGGGAATTTTGTATATTTATGGATGGGTTCTTTCTTTTGTACAACAAAGACAATGAGAAAGAAGCAACCACAGAATGAATTCTCCACACTCTAAAAGCAAAAAGTGCTAAAAGTTTCAAACATATATATATACCATGTATCTTTAAATATATTCTTTGAGAACTTATTGAAGCTAAATGTTGTGAGAATTTGCTTTTGAAACAAGAATAAATGAAGGAACCAAAACTTACAAAAGAATGGAGTTTTATTGATAGAATGAGAATCTTTCTAAAAATACAATAGTTAATGAGATAGTTATATTAAATGAAGTTGTTACATTTACATGTGTCATGTGCATTGAGGTAATTACTTTAGATTTGTTAATTACAGAATCATCCATAATGTTAATGATTGTACTAAAACTAGTCCCTGACTCCTAAGAAGAATAGGCAGCCCCTATTTTTGTAGTACAGCACTTTGAAGTCATGGGTTACACTGAATTATGTGTGAATTGAAAATGACAATCAGACCCTTTATGCTCATTGGAAATAGGTAGAGCAAGTTGGTTTTGATGTGCCAAAAACCACTTTGTTGTGGTTACTCTAACTATGCTTTCGAATGTTCTATTTTGGCTTTGGATTCCAATACTTTCCCAATAGATTTGTACATTGTAATTTGGGTGTGATAGTATATGGATATTTGTTTAAGATTTTTTTGTATTATGTTACATAAAATATGTGTTTATGTAAAAAAAAATCATGTCCAACTCAGAGGCGAAGCTAGGGGTTCTCGGGATGTCCGAGAACCTGATAGAATTTTATCCGTAATGTATATATTTGCTAAAAGCTGTGATTTTTTTAGAATGAGTTGGCTCTGCCTTCATCCAACTATATACAACTAACCTATCTTTTCATGTTTTTAGTTGTCTTTACTATTTTTTTTACTTGAATTTTTTGCATAAATCTCCTATTATTAGAGCTATATTTTGGTCTTGTTAACCATGCACTAGAAACTATTGGCAACTTGTCAAACCTCCTTGTCTCATCACTTATGCAGGAGCGATAGCCGATGAGCCGAAAACATGTATAGATCTATGATTTGCACCACAAACTTATCAACTTGTTGAAAGAGAGGCAAAACTAATCGTTGACTTGTTAACCATAATGCTTGTCGATGCTTTCGTTTGCATGACATGGGGAGCTAAATAGAGCAAGACTGTACACTAAGGGTCTAAGTGAAACTTTCACTAGTGCAGTTGGTCTATGAAAGTTAAATTTATGTCTCTGCTTTGTTTGGTTTCACTTTTCTTTCCCAAACTTCATAAAGTAAGGTCGAACTACCTTAAACATCGAAGTCATATGTCCTACAACTTAATGAGTAGTATATCAGACAATGACTCTAGTGGCAAAGTCACTACAACTTAGTTTTTCATGAAGCCTAATGACGTTTTTGGTTAATTATAGTAGTTCAGAAGCATTTACATTTTGTATTTTGTAATAACCGGATCAATTAAATAACAAAATCATGTACATCACTTTTCACCTAATTATTTTTGTACAGATTATTTTAAGTAAGGACATCAGTTCAAAGTTCGATTGTCTAGGTTGACACAAACATATTTATATGTCGGATAGCATTTAACACGAGATTCTCCATCCTGCAAACACTAAAATCGATCCAGTGACGCAGTAAATTTCACATTTCAAAAACTTAACAATAACAGTTAATATTAACACGGTAGTACCTTAACTTTTTAAACGAAAAAATAACCCTTAGATAGGGGCAGACCCACAAAAAAACCACGTGTGTTACGTGTAACATTTATTTTTACTTAATTTCAAATAATTTTAGTACTTATGCTGATGTATTATTTGTTGAAAAATAACTAAGTTGAAACCAAAAGGTTAATTACTTGTAATAACTAAATAACCATACGATTCCAATAGTGAGTCAGATTGCTCTGAGCAAACTTCTTTAATCGCTCGAGATATATGTACTTATGTCCAAAAAAAAAAAAATTGTGTCGTTGTTGAACACATTGTTTTGTACCAAATGTCAAAATTTCAATCATCCGAAAGGAATCTTAGCAAACCAAAAGAATCAAATCATGATTGATTCTCTTTTAAAAGATTGATTTGTATTACGTACTCTATAGTTATTTGGAAAACAGTTTGTTTTTTTCAGTGAGTTTTAATCTCACTGTTATATTTTATTGGAATTCAAGTGAACATTTTGGTTGTTACATGAGAAGGACATTTAACCATTATCAAAATAATGTGACTATAGTGAGAATGGAATTCAAGGGAACTTTTTGGGTGTTACATGAGAAAGACATATTAGATCATTATCAAAATAATGTCAGTCTAGTAAATGGCATACTTTTCCTTAACTTTTTCACGCACAAATTGGTCAAATATTCCAACAAACACAAGGACAAGGACCGAAACACAAGGACCGAACCTAGACACAATTAAACCGAATTATTTACGAAAATGATACAAAATGAGAAACACGACTTTTTGTGACCAGTAGCCCTTAGATTAAAGCAAGGTGTTTTACAAAAATTAACACTACGCTACAAAATTTCATGAATGTTCTAGAACTATTCGAGACACCCCTAATTTCCTCCGAGAATCGGCGTATCATGTCGAACCATTTACTTGTTTTTCTAGGTATGTAATCAACTGAATTGTAACTTTTTACTGATTATTATCATAGCGTTCGATCACGATCAAAATTGTATAGAAATTATATACTTTATACGTTTAAGGGAGTATGTGTTGTGAGAGGAATGAGTAACTAATTGTTTACTGTTTTCCTTTGGTTTTGGCGGGAAAAAGATTGACAAGTATGTGTCTACGTGGCTACTAAAGTATTACTCACATAGATATTACCGTCCTATTTTGCATAGGTTTTGTCGTCTAATTTTTTACCACCCACATAAAACAGATTTGAGAAAACACATACCATCTGGGAAAACACACACATATGAAATTCGTTTGCCCATTCTTGTTGTTCCCAGTTTGAGATGGGTTGGTGACAGTTGGCTAACGCCTAATCGTTGCCCCAATCTATTACACGATGATTCCTTTAGGGTTCGTGGCTTCTTTTGAGGGCGACTGTTACCCCCATCTTGGATGGGTTGGTGTCGGTCGATAAGGCTGTTTTTAACCTTTTGGTGTCTTCCGTTGATTGATGACAGTGCCCCCAATCTATTACACGATGATTCCTTTGGGGTTGGTAGCTTCTTTTGAGGGTGATTGTTACCCCCAATCTTGGATGGGTTGGTGATGGTCGACAAGGCTATTTTTGACCTTTTGGTGTCTTTCGTTGATTGATGGCAGTGCGTGAATGTCATCGAAGGTACAGTCGATTGATTAAATTAATTACCCCAACTTATTTCAGTTAATTGTTTGAGTTAATTAAAGTTTGGTGGCTCCTTTTAAGGGCGACAGTTGCGCCCGTCGTAGATGGGTTGGTGACGGTCGATAAGGCTGTTTTTTACGTTTTCAGCTTTCGTTGATTGATGGCGGTGCCTGAATATAATATAAGGCACACTCGATTGATTAGATAATTAACCCCATCTTATTTCAGTGTATTGTTTAAATTAACTAAGGTTAGCATTCCTATATTCAATTAAATGATTTTTGCTCGTTGTTATGGTATTCAAACTGATTGTATTGATGGTGGCATTGTTTTGGGTATTCTAGGGTCTTTAGTAAAGGTTTTTTGGCTCGACAAGGCTGTTTTAGTCTATTGTTTGAATTAATTAAGGTTTGGTGGCTATTCTGGGGTCTTTAGTAAAGGTTTTTCGGGTCCATGGTTAACTTTTCTTTGGTGTTTTACACCGGAAGATACAAACGACGATACCTATGCGGCTTTTCAGCTAGGTGACCTTCTAAGGTTGTCCCTCTATGGTCTCTTCGTTGCAAACGGTTATGGTATGCGGCGTTGGTGACGCATTGGGTCGACCTTTGAGTCAAAATGAATATTCACGCTATGATGCGTTTAAGCGCCCCGCTTTAAGGCGAGGGAGTATGTGTTGTGAGAGGAATGCTACAGTAACTAATTGTTTAATGTTTTCGTTTGGTTTTGGCAGAAAAAAATGATATGTTTGTGTCTGCGTGGCTACTAAAACATACTCACATAGATATTATTGTACCACTTGCATAGGCATTGTCTGTACCCTGTCTTTGTTGTGGTATGCAACGTTGGTTGAACCTATTTGTAAGATGCGGCTTCAGACTATGATGAATTTAAATCGCCACTTAAAAGCGAGATGCCTTGTATCTTAGCATTGCAACATGTTAACGTTGCAGCCATGACGGGTGTATCCCTTTTTCGTGAACTATGCCCTGGTTGAGCCTACTTTTGTGTGTCTGAATTTGTTCGAAAATGTTTCATGTTTTTTGGAAGACAGAATCGGTTGTGCCTATGTGGCTTTTCATTATCTTCGTAGGGCAACATGTTAACGTTGTAGCCATGGCGAGTATATTTTTTGTGAACTTTGCCCTATGTGAGCCTACTTTTGTGTGTCTGGCTTTGTTTCGGGCATGTTTTATGTTTTCAGGAAGACAATGGTCCGTATCTATTCAGATTTGTTTTACGATTTCCGCATAACAACGTATTACTGTTGGTTATATCATGATATGATGAATTCACACGGACTGCGTAAAGGCGAGATCGCATGCATGTTGGCAGAGCAACATATTAGTTGTAGCCACGACGAGTGTATCCCCTTTTCTCAAAATTGGTCCTGTCTGAGCCTTTGAAGTTTGTTGCGAGATAATATGTGTGTTCTTTCAGAACTGTTTTATGCTTCCCAAAAAATGACATGTTAATACCTATGTATGTATATTGATGTTTTAGTCGGTCTGGAGTTTGTAATTGGACATATAGAGAAACATAGATTCAGGCTATGATGAATTCGAAGGGTCTTCTTAAAAGTGAAATCGCCCGGATCTTGGCATAGCACTGTATAACGGTTGCTGCCATGACGCGTGTATCCCTTTTTTGCGAACATGGCCCAATCTGATCCTATGTATGAAACACACAAAAAACGGCACTACGAGTTTCATAATCCTTTTTTACAACGCATCCCCCCGCAGCAAAGCGCGGGTGAGCCTACCTTGTTTAGAAGATAATCCATTGATTGTCTAAGCTATTTCATGAATTATTAAAAGGTGAAAAAATTCAAATTACATGTGAACGGTAATTATCATTTTAGTTAAAGTAGGCTAGTATCTAGGCATAACGATAGAAATTATCTAACGAGAGATAGTTGTAATGATACAAATGTGTCTGTATAGTAAACCAAAAATAATAAAAGTTTAAGGTTTGAGAAGTAAAGACATTGTTTTGTAATCCGGTTTGATCTGATCGGTTTAGCCAATTGAATTGGTTCTGGTTGAAAATCTTGTCAAATTAAATCAATTTTTATTTCGAAACCCGTTTAGACTCATTGGGTTTAAAGTGACCCGGGTCAACCGGGTCATATAAAATTTATTTTTATGGAAGACTGGTTGAACTAGATAGTCGAAACGATAACCTAGTGACTCGAACGGGTTAACCCTGTGATTGAGCCCATAATCGGGTGAATCAATTGGGTTGACCTGACGGTCAAACTGATGACTCGGTGATTAGCTGCATGTAACAATGTTTTCAACATTTCCTTAATTGCTTTTACCATTTCAATACATAAAGGGTTCTTTTTTTACACATGGGTTTCTGACTCAATATTGCTATCCGACTAATCTCAAAGCAACTATTTTTTTGAATAACCTGAACGCAATTAAACTTTTGTGTCACTTTCAATTATACACACCTAGAAAAGTTTGAACAGTTAACATCTTGTTTTAGAGTAATGATCTTACCACTAAATTATTTGATGATTGAGGTATAGTTTCAAGAAGAATATCTCAAAAGTAATAATGGTATAAGATTATGTAACTTGCTATAATCATCCCTCTGTTTCTAGTACCGGTTAAACCATAGATACGGATCATGACTCATTCCATATAGTTTAACATGTATTTCTTGTTAACGAGTTAGAATCAGATATACCAAATATAAACAAGAATCCACTTGAATTATCCTTTGGGTACGGCTATACAATTACCTGATTAATTCTAGAAAGGATCCAGTGGTACTAAAATGTACTATATCAAGTGATGGAACAAATTCTATATTGACTGCAAGTCTTTGTGGATCGCTGCTTTACAACACTTCCAACTATAGCCTTTATAAATAACTCTTGCGAGAATAGTGATTAACTTATAATCATGAAGTGATATCCACACATGCACAAACTTGTTTGCATCTCAAGTCTAAGGATAACTTAATCATCATTTTCGAAAAATTACTCATGACAAGGATCCAAAAATTATATTCGAAAGTTCGGGGTGTCCAATACGCATCCCTTATGAATAAGATATGAGTTTGGTCCGTTCATCAATATTCAAAGAATATTACCACACTCATATTTGTCTTAATGTAGACAATATTACCATATTGCTAACCAAAAATGGACATGTTTAGGATAATCAAATATTCATGGAATTAAACATACAAATATAGGAAAACAATAATTATATGAATGAAACAATCATCAAGTATCTTTATTCATCAAAAAATAATAACTGCCTTACAATCCAATTATCCAAATACTAACATAACATAGATTTACATGATACTACAAGCTGGAAGCAACCCATGCTTGCAGTAAGCATTGAATGCTTTTTATAATCTAAAGCCTTCGTAAAAGGGTTAGCTACATTGTCATCTGTGTGAACTTTGTCTAGAGTAATGTCACCCAGTTCAATCACTTCTCTGAGGTAGTGAACTTTATCACGATAATGTTTCGCACCCTTAGTGATTCCTGGTTCATTAGCTATAGTAATGGCTCCGGTATTGTCACAATACATCTTCATAGGTTCATTATTTGTGGGAACAACATCGAGCCCAGAAATAAACTTCCAGATGCAAACTGCTTCTTTCACAGCTTCTAAAGCGGCTATATACTCAGCCTTTGTAGACGATATGGCATGGATTGTCTGCTTCACGATTTTCCAGCTAACAGCACCTCCATCCAAAATGAAAACATATCCAGTTTCAGACTTTGTGTCATCAACATCTATCAGATATATAGCATCAGTGTAGCAAGCAACTCTGAGCTCCCGTTTCATATCTCCTTCTTAAACAAGAAACATATTTTTAGTAATCCTAAGATACTTCAGAATGCTCTTAATAGCAGTGCAGTGTTCTTCACCTGGATTCTGCTAAAATCGGTTGGTCATGTTCTGAGAGAACGTGACATCAGGTCTAGTGCATCTAACAGCATACATGATTAATCCCACTACCGAAGCATAAGGAAGTCTCTGCATGCGCTTCACCTCTGCAGGTGTAGAAGCACCTTGTAACTTAGATAATTTTGGTTCAACATGCATGGGGATGATGCCATGTATGGAATTCTCCATGTTATACTTTTTCAAAATTTTATCTATGTAATCATTTTGACATAGACCAATTAACCGTCTTGATCTGTCTCTATAGATCTTGATTCCCAGAATATATGCAGCATTACCCAAATCTTTCATAGCAAAACACCTTCCAATGTAAGCTTTAACACTTTTTAACGTTGGAATGTCTAAGTTTTTCAGGCTTATTAAGCGTATCACGCGTAACAAGATCCTCACATCCTCAGACCTTTAGAAAAAACAACTTAAGGGCTTGCCCATACCATACTTCGTATGGAGTCATTTCAACCTTCTTATGTTGGAACCATATTGAGTATGTGTGTAACAGACTCAAGATCATAATCCCAAAAGGAACTTGGAAGAGTTTTTTGAGCCATCATGGAGCGAACCATATCTAGTAGGGTTCTATTTCTCCTCTCAGGCACACTATTATGTTGTGGTGTATATGGAGGAGTTCTATGGGAGATAATTCCATGCTCCTTAAGATAATCCAAAAACTTAAAAGTCATAATTCACCTCCACGATCAGAACGTAGTGCCTTTATGGTTTTACCGAGGTGATTTTCTACTTCCTTTTGAAACACTATAAATGTTTCAAACACTTCATGTTTATGCTTCATCAAGTAGATATAACCATAACGACTAAAGTCGTCAGTGAAAGTGATGAAGTAGCTTGCACCTTGCTTGACGCGGTTCTGAATGGGCCACATACATCAGTATGTATAAGTAAGTCCAAGCATATCTTTAGCCCTCTCCACATGATGTGAATAAGATTTACGTGCCATCTTTCCAGATAAACAAGAAACACACTTGTCAATGGAATCATCGTTGTTTGACTTAATCAATCCATGAATTTGTAATTGCTTAATGCATTTTTTGCTTATATGACCAAGGTGACAATGCCATAAGAGTGTAGAGTCTAAGTTAGACTTGGCCCTTTTGTTACTAACAAAACTGTCATTTGTATTAGAATCACACATATCAATTTCATAAATTCCATCATGAGGAATTGCATGGAAATAAACCATATTATCTTTTGAAACATATATTATTGCATCATTCTCAAAACGGTTAACAAAACCATCGTCATACAAACGGAAAACTAAAATAATACCTCTAGAAAAAGAAGGTGCATAATGACAATTATTCAAAATAACTACTAATCCACTTAGGAGACATACATGAAAAACACCAATGGCTTCAACAGCTACACGATGACCATTGCCGACGTACAGACTTAAAGCTCCTGGATTCAGCTTCCTACTTCCCCTTAGTCCCTGAGTAGTATTACAGATGTGAGTACCACAACCAGTATCATAAACCCAAGATTTATTACGAAAAGTTAAGAGTTCTATAGTGAAGATACCTGAAGTGCTAGCTTCTAGAGATAGCTTCTTTTTCTTCAACAACTCAGCGAGATACACAGAACAATTCCTTCTCCAATTCCCCTCTTCACCACATTCGTGGCAGATGACGTCCTTGACGGGATTCTCTTTCTTTGGTGGAGGGGGAATCTTAGCTTTAGGAGTGAAGTTTTCAACTCTCTTCCATTTGCTTTGATTCTTACCCTTCGTAGCATTAGACGGTTTAGCCTTATAAGGCTTTTGGATCCTTCCTACTCTGATAGCATGTAGAGCAGGTGCAGCCTTCTTTGGTAACGTTTTCTCATGTAATTTGAGCATGGCGTGCAACTTAGATATTTTCTTTCTCATGCCATGAATATTGTACTCTTGCACGAATCTGTCGTAATCCTTGCTAAGTGAGACTAAAATTAGGCTTACCACAAGTTTAGTGACATGGGGTGACCGAGACGTTCCAAAGTTTCTATATAGCCCTTCATCTTTAGAACATATGAGCTCACAAATTGTCCTTCTTCATGTCGACACGCTAGAAAAGCACATGCAACTTCAAGGAGTTCCTGATCTGCTTGTTGGCAGAACAGAGTCTTTAGTTCTTTCATAATAGCATAAGCACCACGGCCTGCCAGATTTTTCTGGAGTTCATGGGACATGGGACATGGTCATGAGCATAAGGCCACCAATTTCCCTAGACCTCTTAAGCCAGATATTGTGATTATCGGGGTTAGGTTTAGGGCCTTCGTGGCCAAGTGCAACATATGAAAGCTCAGGAATAGGCTGATCAAGGTAAGTCAACAAATCGTCGGTCTCCAACGCGATCCGAAGAGCACGATGTCAGTCGACGAAGTTTCTTTCAGTCAATTTCATCTTCTCTATGAAGGACTTAACAACCGAACTGTTTAAGCAAGAGTTTGAATTATTCATCTACGAAATAAAAGTTCAAACGATTAGTATTTTTGATAATTACATTCTCAAATAATTAATTACCCAATTAATCATTATGAGACTAAGATCCTACTTGCACTCCCATTTAATATTAGAGGTCCGACCGTCTAATAATAATTAGGGCAAGACGTAAGCGTTGAGCGTTAATTGCATTACAAGTACAACTCTTAGTGGTATGAGGCGACTCATGAAAATCAATTTGTTGTAGAGTGTTTGAAGGGGATGTTCTTACAACTCTTTAAGAGTACCAATGAACATCTTAATCAAACTTTTTTCGTAAATAATAGGTTCATGAGTATGTTTCGCCACATCTCACGCCTCGGATTTCGGATCTGACCGGGAATTTGATTTAAGTCGTACCAATGCAAAGCATGCATAAATTGACATAGATCTGACCTATGAAAAAAATTTCCTTGGGTTGGAATTCATCCTAGGTCTAACCAGATGACAAAAACCAATTGCAAGTGCTAAAGATTTTATGGCAATGACTTAAGATTCAAGTAGGTATCACATAAGTTTTGAAAACAAATGTCAAAAGCGTGTAAAAGATGCATGCAATCATCTTTTAACACAAGTTAAGAAAAAAAATTTGTCAACTTAACTTTTAGGCGTGATTTACCGCGGGAAAAGATTAAAAATTGATCAGACCCTATATCCTACTATGCATGTGCTCGAAGGCCCAAGCGCTTAAGATAATTATCAAATAAAAGCCGAAACATCTATATGACACGGGAGAAAATTAAAGATCACTCAAACCCTAGATAGTTTGACTAGAACACGTAGTGTAGTAGCAAAACCATCATTAGAAAACACAAAACGGTGTTGTAATTAAAATTACAAGATAATTAATTTTGAAAATTACGTTGTTGAGAAGATAGTTTATAAGCCATCATTATGGTATGTAAGCCTAACTCGAGTGACAATATAATTTCGCAAAACAATTAGCTTATAATAAACCAAGTTTCATAGGTACTACGTCCATATTAATTTTTGTTCAAAAACCGAGTTTTAACAAATAACACATAGCCGATTCGCAAGGAAAATTAGGTGTACTTAATGTGACATAACTTTAAAGCTAGTTTCGATATAAGTATAGATCCGTCTTTTATGATTACAAGAATCTAGCTTAATGATATTTTTGTTTGTACTGAAAAACATATAAGCACATAAAACAGACAGAAAAGGAGGTAGAGGTGAAGACAGACTCTATATGAAAGCAATAACATATAAGATCCAAGTCTCGAATGAGTCTTCCCCAAATTAAGGATCAAAGATCCTCACCAAGTTTTCAAGCCTTGGTGACTTTGCATACATCACAAGACTGATTGCATAAGTCTTTGACGGATATTAAAACACTCGTAATTTATTAACCAATTCAATTAAACCTACCTACTTTTATTAGATCTAGGTCAAGATTAAAACTTTATGGCAAGGATGCATGTAATTGCCATAGAAAAGTAAATAAAGCGAGTTTAAGCGGAATTAACGTGTTCATTATATGTGTCACCCATGAGTGCCATACGATGGCTCGTTATGCCACTGTTGGGATTTTGAAACTAGTTAAACCATTAACTACAAGTACGTAGTGGAATGGATCTAGTATAACATACATGATTAAGCACATAATAAAAATAATTTAAAACCAACCTTTATTAATTGAATAAATCAATTAATGGAGCTTGAACTTGATCTTGAACTTTGACGGTAAAATAACCGTCTCAATCGTTTGCTCACACGACAGGTCAAACGAACTTCTCTGCGATGCTAGTAGTAACTTCACTTAAAACAAACTTGTGTATTTATCTTGTAACTAGAAACCCTAGATACAAAACCCTAATGAGATTACGTAAGGATCGGTTTATAGACATTACAAGACTCTTGGAAAAATTTACCGGAAACCCTAATTAGGGTTTCTTATGCGTCGAACAAACAAGGGAAGCAAGACAAAGCTAAAACCTTGAAACGAGGATCAAAGATTTAGTATTAGGCTTAGAAACTTCACAAGGGAGTACCAAAAGGTAGTAGATCTTGCAAAAGTTTACACTTTATGTGATTTTAGGGTTGTTTGGTTTCTTTGGTGTCTTTGGTCGAACAAAGGGTTGAACAAAGAGAGGGGGGACGATTTTTATGAAGCTAGGAGGTGTTTATATAGTTTTCTCCACCTCTTTAGATAACTTGGTCCATACTACAAGAAACATAATTATATTAATTATTTAGTACACAAAATCCTTCTAGAACTCCCTATAGGAAAATTCGGTCGCCTATGGCCTTAGGATTTTTAGAAGTGATTTTTAGTCCCTTAATTTAGTTAATGCACTCACGATAAATTAATTAAACACGTAATTAATTTAACTACCGTTATTTAAATAAATAAGCGAATTTTTTATTAAACATTTAGTTATAAAAAATAGAACACATAATAAAAGTGAGTTCTTCGTATTGAATGTGTGTCCCGATAAGCTTACTCATTCCCGATGGCTGAATAATACAATTTTTAATGTGATGTAAGTGTGATATCATGACAAAAAAGTATGTCATAGGAGCATTTTTTGCTTATAACTTGAAGATATGACCCAAGGTTATCAGGATCGGGATCTTACCTAGGATCGTTTTCAGCTTTGCAAGATCGTGATCGTAAGATCGGATCGAGATCGTAAGATCCTATGAAAAGATATATATTTTGTATATAATTATTTTTTAGACTTTTATATGTTTTTGTATGATATTATATATGATTGGCATTTATGTATATTAAAAAAACATTAATATTTACATTTTTTTTTGAAAAGTATTTTAACAACACCGCACATCATGAAAATTGTGTTTTGAAAATATGTAATTTTTCAGGTTTTAACGAGTATATATGAAATTGCAACTTATATTATAAATGATTCGAAATGAAAGATAAAAGAAAAGGTTTTAAGTTCAAGTATCACGATAGCAGAACATTATAAATATTATTTTTTTAGGCATGTAACATTAGATATATTGTAATATATGCTTGCACAAAGTTCATTCGTGTTTCAATTGATAAATGAATGATTCGGACACAAAATAGAATTTACATACGAGCACCTACTTTATGTTTCAATCGTTAATAAATAACTTTGGATACAAATAAATATGAAACGGTCTTTTTGACCGTGTATAAACCCTAGCCTAAATTATGAAAAGTCCAAAATAGACCGTTTTACGATCCTACTCACGATCTTACGATCCGATCCTACGATTCGATCCTACGATCCTATACGATCTTATACGATCTTATTTGAATTACGATCTTGTTTAAGATCCGGATCGTTTTTTGTGTGTGAGATCGTAAGATCGTACGATCTTAGAGAGCTGGGAGTCGTTGGCACGAGAAGTTGGTGCCAAAGCCGCCACGTAGGATTTTGGGGCTTTGGCACCAGAAACTCGTTGGCACCACATTTAGAGAGGAGTTGTTGGCACGAGAAAAAGTGGTGTCAAAGGGGTATACTGGGCCCGCAAATACCCCACTTTATAACTAAAAAACAAAAAAAAAAAAAAAAAAAAAAAATCTGAAAAACTCTTGGCGCTGGCTGTTGTTGTTGGCGCGAGGCCTGTTGGCGCGAGGGGTGGTACAGTGCGCCAACGGAGGACTGGCGCCAAAGGGCTAACAGCCAGCTTTGGCACCACCGCTCCCCTTACTCTTACGATCAGGATCGCGATTTTGACAACCTTGATATTACCCACTCTAATTAAGCTCCCGCGCTAGTATATCAACATCAACTTATCACATGTCAATTAAATTAGGTAGAGGAATACAAGGATACAATAGTAAATTCGAAAGTAAAATGCGAAAGAGGAAAAAGACAATTATGATGTTGACGAGGAGGAACATCGGGAGGAAATATCGGCGTCGAATCTTAAACAACATGACAACCCTTCAGCCGGCTTTTATTCTTTTCTTTTCTTTTTTCTTTCTTAAATAAACCAAAAACAATTATATAACTCTACTGCTATCGTATTATATACACTTGGTGCACTTACAACCGTTTGATTATTTGATTCTTTAGAAGAGAGGATGCGGTGTGTGGGTTGCGAAGCATGTGGTTATAGAAATGCATGGAATGGTATTTTTTTCGTCTTATATTAAGCGTCTAAAATGATAAATTTAAATATTCTATATTAGAGGTTTACTTATAATTAGGGAAGTTATTTGGGTTAAAAAAGGTTGGGTTTGAGCTAATTTTGGTCGTGTTAACTTAGATTGAGAATAAAAAATTCATACTTAAATTTGGTTTTAACTAAGCTCAGACCACTCATGTTCGGATCAAATTTAGGTTGAGTCAATTTGGGTTCGAGTCAACCTGAATATAAGTAAAAAAATTAAAAAAAAAAAAAAATTACTATGTAAAAAATGCTAGTCAAGTTGAGTTGATTGGTTCGAGTCAATTCGGGTCAAAGTAAAAAAATCTATATATGAGCCCGACCTTATTTAGAACTCGCGTCAGTTCATGTTAACCCGAATAAAATTTTTGACTCGTGAAAAGGATGAAGGGTAAGGCCAAGTCTTGATTAAATTGTTGAAAGACTCAAGGCGTTTGAAGAAAGACTAAAAGGCCTTGGTGAAAAGGAGGAAGGGCAAGGCCAAATCTTGATGGCCGAACATAAGTATGGTGAAAGTAGCGGACAAGGAAGGGGTCGTGGAAGAAGCTATGACAGAGGTGAAAGAGGCCAAGGAAGAGGTACGGGTCGAGGTGGTGATAAAAGCAGGTTCCGATGCTTTGATTGTGGAGAATTTGGACACTTTAGTTATGAGTGTACTAAGTGGAAGAACCACGAAAATGAAGCCAACTTGATCCACGAGGATGAATCGGCACTGTTGTGAGGATGCGGTTCAAGATTAAAGGGGTGATGTTAGGTTTAATCTTAAATTATTATTTAAGTATTTTAAGTATTTAAGTTAAATAAATGATAAATGGTCAGGTGGTGAACTAGTCTAAGATTAGACCGAGTATTCTGCATATACATGCTGGTTTGAAGTGATCATATGCAGATACTTTAGGAAGTAGAAGGATTTTGCTATTTTTATGTAAGGTAGTTATCATGTGTAAGGCTATATATAACCTTTTTTTTGTTTAATAAGTATAAAATTTCAGTAGTATTTTTTTCTATAAAAGTTTTTTAAATCCTTTTCATGTACAAAGTGTGTGATGTGTGTGTATAACTTGGACCTGAACCAACAATCCGACAGGAATAAGCTTATTCGAGTTCGGGTTCGAGTCTGATTCAGGTCAGTTCGACTTTTTAACACCCCTAACTATAATAATAATACAAAAAAAATCATAATTAATTTTTTTATTTTGTCTTTTAAAAATATATGACTCATGTTTAAATTTTAATTTTTTCAAAATTTTGCATTAAATTAAAGTATAATTGTCATTTACTTAACTAACCATTTTAACAATATATTATATTTAGTTTTTTGTGTTCTTAACAATGTTGAAAAAAAAGTTTTATAAGATCGATTAATCGTCGTTTAATAGCTACAAAATCATCAACTTTGTCGATTTATGTAAAAGACGATTAACGGTCAGTTGTGGTCAACGGCAGTCAAGGGAGGTAAAACTTGACGAAAACCTGCAAATCTTGCCGAAAATACTTAAAACTTACTTTAAACTTGTGTTTATCACTTATAGTAACTATTTATATGTATGATAAGTTGGATTTTAAAAATAATATTTTCGAAAATACCAAAAACTCGTTAGAAATACCAAAAACATGCCGAATATATTCAAAATTTGCTAAAAATGCCGACCCGATTAATTATCGATTAATCCCGCCTAAAACGATTACAAGTTACAAGATGGTCAACCGACCGACTAGCGATTCATGATTTTTACAACCTTGTTTTTTAGCTTATAGATCTAACATAGGATATAACCAGGGGAGTACCCACATGAGAGCCGGGTGTGGCATGGGCTACGCCCGATTTTAGGAGACGAATGGTAAATTAGCTATAAAATATGTCTTTTTTTGATACGTGCAACACCCGTTTTTACAAATGTGAGCAAATTTTAGTACAAATAATTAGGGTTGTACACGAACCAGACGAACGCGAACGGAGGTATGTTCATGTTCGTTTATTAAATTTTAGCCGAACAAACAAACGAACGCGAACGCGTAATCGGATCAAAATATTTGTTCATGTTCATTTATTTAAACTTAAGCCGGTTCATGTTCGTTTATGTTTGTTTATTAATAAATTAAATGAACGTAAACAAACATAAACGGACATAAATGTATGTAAACAATCATATATAAACGTAAACTGCCATAAACGAGCCTGAAACTAAAGTTGTTACTTTAAACGATCCATATGATCTTTCAAATAATAAATATATAATTTATGTTATTGATAAAAATCTTCGGAATACTTGATATATTATTTATTAAATTATTTTTAATATTTGGGATGTTAATCGAATGAAAATAATCGAACGTAAACGAACGGACTAATTGAACATAATCGAGCGTTCACAAACGCTAATAAACGAACGAAGCATTGTTAATGTTTGTTTATTTTACTAAACGAAGGAAAAATGTTGTTCGTGTTCGTTCATTTAATAAATAACGAACATAAACGAGTTTTTTGTCGAACAATCGACGAATAGTTCGTTGAATATTCAGTTCGTTTACAGCCCAGCTAATAATCATAAAAAGAAATTACGCAACATCCTGTTATAGTTTCTAGGTCCGCCTATGAATATAACTCACAGATGATGAGTCACGCACCATTCATTTTATGTATGATGCGTGACTTAGTGATGATGAAGTGAGAACACACTAGTGAGTTTATGAAACAAAAATGCTAATTCCTTATACATAATCTTCCTACAAATTCTTCTACACACAAGATCTTGACATGTGCCAGAACTGGCGATTTAGATATGGAGAGATAATGAGTAAAAAAATGTATTTTTATAATTGTGTGTAGGAAGATATGTAGGATGATTTTGTAGAAGGATCTAGCAATACTCTTTATGAAATACTCCGACTAGCTTAAGGTGATAGCCTACCTGAGTTTGATAAACCAACTTGCTAGAATGATTTTTTAGATAAAAAGTCAAAAATTTAAGTCTCCAACAACTATATAATTTAGTTAGGTTACCCGCAACGGAAGCAAAATGTCTTGATCGTCTATAGGTCGCGATCGAGTCGCGTTGTTACGACGATTCGGTCGCCGGTTCTCGATCAACCCAAACCGACTTCACCATGACTTTATCAGTTACCGTCGGGATTTTGTAGGTGTTAGGGAAAAAAAATTAAGATTTAACTTGTTTTACTCATGTTTTAATTATATAAACTTTATAAAAAAATTATAAATTTTAATATATTGAGATTTGTTTAATTCCTCACAACATATATTAATTTGATAATTTTTGAAGTTAATTTTATCTAATTCATTTTACCCCTTTAATTCCAATTAATTCTTTTTTTAATTATTTTTTTAACGATATTTAAAAATAAATATTATTATAATGTTTTTTATTTTATTTAAGTAATTATTTGTAAAATATATTTATATTAAAAAATTAAACTAGGTTGCCTTGTTGAAACAAATAAATGGTATAAGAGAGTAAATTAAAAGTTAAGTCGCTGTTGCAAGTAGACTTAACGCTTAAATAGGCCAAAAGAATTGTTGGGAACTATACACATTTTTGGGTGACCTGATGTCGAAAAACACTCTTAAGATGAAAATGTTTCCGACAATTTAAACATTTTGTAAATAGAGTAAGGTGATTGCCAGCGTGGATTATTCTCTCCGGCATACAAGCGAATTGGAATATTCGTGCGGTCACGTGCCACGTCCCACAGTCCCTTTCCCACCTTATATTTAAGCCGATGGTTTATTTGTTTATGTATAATCAAATTCGGTGCCACTTTTTAATTGCATTCTTAAGAATGATTCCAAATCACTACATGATGATTATTTGGTTTTGTACGTAACTGTTAAGACCTATTTGATGTAGACATATTCTATGTAAGTATTCACAGGCAAAATGTGTGTATAAAGAGATGAACTACTCCATCATCAGACATAAAACTTAACTAAGTACTTCTGTAGCCAAAGCACACTAGTTACGATATGTCAGACCTCCAAAAGGATAGTTGTAGATGTGTTCCTATGATTCAAGTCGGGTCAAAATCCATTTGATCAATCTATATATCAAGTCGCAACTCACAACTACACAATTGAGAAATTATTATCAGTAATCTATATCTATATTTATACTATTATATAAAGAGGCTAACTACAAACCTAACTCAGATTTTAATCCTGAGCCTAAAATTAATAAACTTAACTTCAAACCAAAATTTAAGATAATAAGGTTAAATTTAAGCCATTTGATCACATTTTGTTAGATTGATCTCATCCACTAATCTCTTTTATAACAAACTATTCAAAAACAATTATTTTTAAATTTAAGTATCTTTTTAGCTATTTATTTTTTCATAATCTAATTTACCATATTTTTAAAAATTTCGTTCTCTTTAATTCAACATCTATTTTAATATATATTTTTTTTCATTTTTAATGAGTTTATTATTTTGGTTTAACTTTCTTTACAACTTTAACTTTAATTTGAATACAGACTTGATGGGTAAAAGTGTAATATTTGTTTTTAAAAAAATTCATCGAGTACTCGTCGCTGCATTGCGCAGGTACCATGCTAGTGTTTTAAAAACAGGTTTTTTGGCGAATTACATAGACGGAACTTATATGAGGCCGATAGAGTTGTGACTTTTTCAAAAATTTCGACCTCTGTATATTTTATATATATTTTTAATATGTTTTTAGTCATTTTTAACAAGGTTGTAAAAATCGTAAATCGCTAGTCGGTCGACTACTTTGTAACTTGTAATTGTTCTAGCCGGGATTAATCCGTGATTAATTGGATTGGTATTTTTAACATATTTTTTGTATTTCTGGCAAGTTTTGAATATTTTTAACGAGTTTTAAATATTTTTGAAAATATTATTCTTAAAATACAACTTATCATACATATAAATAAATAATATAAATTATAAACGCAAGTTTACAACGAGTTTTTGGTATTTTCGACAATGTTTGCAGGTCTTTAGCAAGTTTGACCTCATTTGACCGTCGTTGATCAAAGTTGACCGCCATTAATCGCCTTTTCATTATTCGGCAAGGTTGAAGACCTTGTAGCGATTAACCCGCGATTAATCGGTCTTGTAAACATTTTTTTGTAACATTGATTTTTAATATAAAAAAAATTAAGCATAATGTATACCGCTCCTCTAATATAAATACTTTTCAAATTAGTCTTTTAGAAAAAAATATTCAAGTTTCGTCCCTAACGACCTAGTCGAGCCATCGGATCACCTGGTCAACCGATTTGACCGTCAAATCAACTCGATTTTCCAAAAAAAATCAAATTTTTTGAAAAGATACGATAAATATATATATGAAAATTGATATTTCATATATTAAGCTTAAAAGAAATGTTCCAAATGTTCCTAGAAATTATTGCTCCCAGTGGACTTTGTATATATATGCATCAGGTATATATTAAGCTTAAAAATCATTTACAAACAAATATAACATATAAAAAAAAACTTAATCGAGTCTCTGAATCAAGTTGACCCGAGTCGTTTCAAACCCGTTTGTTCTAACTGAGTCTCGAAAAATTAAAAACCACATTAATTTGACCGTATTTTTGATTGGAACCGATTCAACCGATTAACCCGACCGAATAGAAACGTGTTTCAAAACATAGGACTAAACTCGTAAACACATACTTCAATTTTTGACGTGACTATTTGATTGATTATGATAAAAAGTCACACATAAGCACAAACTAATAAGATAACACTAGCCCGAGTTAGTTATACAATTATGGATGACTTTAGTCATGTTAATTATTTCTTTGAATATGAAACCTTATCATATCGTTATAAGAGCATTAAGTATGATCTTGTGTGATTGTGTGTTGTCGTGAAAAAAGTGTTTGCCACAACATTCTTTCCAATAGCATCAAAATTCATTATAACATAAAAAAATACCATTCTTTCGAATTTTTGATGCCATGAGACATCATCTAAAATTTAGCTCCAGACAGTGACCGCACCACACCCGAAAATGCTACCTTGAGTGTGGCCTCCACGTTGTCATGCCGTGTTTTGAGGACGACGTCACGACGGCAACCCAAAACGCATACATTGTTAGTTGGTCTTGTTTCTTTAGCAAGTTTACGAAACTAAATTTTATACAAAATAAATGTGTTCATTACATCTTTGTTAATTTTAAGGACTTAATCTGCAACCCATTTTTGGCAATAAAGGCTTATTGTGTCATTGTTTTAATACTTTCAGTTATGCTGAGGACTTGGAGTGTAACAAGGAAAAGATTTAAGGGATCATTGATGCGCTTGTTGGATACTTTGACTGGGCTTCTTTACTTTGGACTCAAGCCCATGTTTACCAACGGCTCTTGAAGCCCATCTCTTGTTGTTTATTACTCTCTAGGGTTACTACTTTGTTATCAGCGCCTCACCACTTATCTGTGTGTTTTTCACACAGTCATATTACTCTCTCTCTCTCTAAGCTTGATCTCAGAAACTTGTTTAATCTTTTCATTCGTTATCTTTGCTTGTAAAACTATTATCATGTAGATAATAGGGCTACACGTGAGTAGCACTGGTAGCCTTTGATTTGTCTTTCTTGTTTTTGGTTGTTAATAGTTTTCTCTTGATTAATAAAAGTGTTAAGTGTTGAGGCATATTTATCCATGTTTTTCTACATGGTATCAATTTCTCTTGATTAATAAAAGTGTTAAGTGTTGAGGCCTGTTTATCCATGTTTTTCTACATGGTATCAGAGCCTGGTTATTGAAAAATCGATGAAAAATTATTTTTAGGGTTTCAAAAATTTTGGGGGTTTTTTACGATACATATTTTTTTGTGTGATCTGCTATTAAGATAGCAGGATCTGTTTATATTACATATAGATTCAAAGTTTTGAGGCCTCAATTTTATTTTGAAAAATTAGGGTTTCTGAGATCTGGTGTTACTATCCTTTGGTTACTTTTTTGTTCGATTGGTACTACTATCTTTCAGCTAAAGTGATTTTCCCTAATTTTCCTTGAGAAAAAAAATTAGGGTTTCATTTTTGATTGTCAGATCTGTCGATTGTTGGTGTTCTTCTTAAGAAGGACGTTTGTTCATACTGGTGGTTCGCTGTTTTGGTCACTTTCCCTATTTTTCCCTCGAAGGAAAATTAGGGTTTGTGATTTAGAGGTTCTGTTGCTTTCTAGACTAAGTGAATCTAGGAGCAACAGTTCGATTGTGCTTATTTGTGGGTTCGGTAACACCTCTCACACTCGCTCTTTAACTTGGTATTTGATACTTGTTTTATTTGATTGATTCTGTTTATTTGTTGGTTGTTCTTTTTTATTCTCACCCTTTTATTGGATCCTCACCCTTTGCCTTGCCCTTGACCTGCCACCCTTGAGTGGTTTGGAAGCCTGAGAACTTTGTTGGCTTTGGACTGAGTTATTCTTTGACCTGTTGACCTGTCACCATGTCGGAGCATGGTGATACTGATACTGAGCGTGTAACTGATCAAGTTACACTTATCAGTAAGCTTGTTTAAGTGACCCTTTTGCATTTGCACCCTAATGATTCAGCTGTCTTGACTGTTGTCACTGTTAAACTTAAGGGAACTGAAAATTATCAGATTTGGGCTAATGCCATGTTACTTGCTTTTGGAAGGTAAAAACAAAACTGGTTTTATTGATGGGTCTTGTAAAATATCTGTTACTAATGAAGTTTTGGGAAACAGTGGGACAGGGTGAATGTTGTTGTTTTTGGATGGATTCTTAACTCTATTTCTGAGGAACTTTTTCTTGGTCAAATTTTTTCAAAAAAGGCTAAACATGTTTGGAAAGAACTTAAAGAGACTTATCATAAGGTTTATGGGTCTGTTATTTTTAATTTGCATCACACGATTAATACATTGAAGCAAAATGGGTCTAATCTGTCTGATTATTATCATAAGTTGAATGCCTATTGGAAACAATACGATGCCATGGTTGAGTTACCTGCTTGTGTGTGTTCTGCTTCTAATGAGTTTAAAAAACATAATCAGTTGTTGAAGTTAATGCAATTTTTTATGGGGTTGAATGATTCGTACATGACTATAAGAAGTTCTATTTTGTCTAGAGAGAATCTCCCTGATGTTAAGGGAGCATATGCCATCATTTCCAGTAAGGAATCTCACGGGGTGGCTTCTGGTAGTGGTTTTGGGTCCTCCCAAAGGACTCAAAACTCTACTTTTTTCTCTAATGGGCCTGTTAGAAACAATACTCAAAGACCTCAGAACCCTCAAAGTTCTCAAGCTAGTAATTTCAGACCCAACCCTGGAAACAATGGCAACTTTAGACCTAGTTCTAGTACCACTGGTTTTAGACCTAATGCTTCTAACAACAATGGGTATAGACCTAATGGTAATAGTAATGCTGAAGTTGTGTGTGAAAATTATGGTTATAATGGGCACACTATTGATAGATGCTTTAAAATCATTGGTTATCCTAGTGACTTTGGAAAAAGAAAGGGGGGGGGGGGGCAAAATTTTAAAGGGAAAAGTGTCTCCATCAATTTTGTTGGGACACCTTCTTCTTCTGGGTTCACTGATGAACAATTGACCACTTTGCTCTCTCTTATTAAGGATAACAAAATCTCTGCTAATGATTCTCAAAAGGTGGTTCATGCCAATATGGCAGGTATTTATTTCAACAACAACAAAGTGTTTACTGATAATTTTAAGAGATTTTTTTGTTCTAGAACTAACATCAAAGCTAAACTACCTTATAAAGGGAAGGTTGTTGATTCTGGGGCAAACCAACATATGACCAATAATGAATCTGACTTGGACAATGTTTTTGACATTTCACACTTAAACATTAAAGTGGCCCCAATGGGACTGAAGCTATTATTTCTAAAATTGGTAACCTAAAACTTTCAAATGGGCTGGTTTTATTTGATGTTCTTGTGATCCCTGATTATTGTGTCACTCTTATCTCTGTTCATAAACTTGTTAAGGATAATAAAGTCTTGGTTGTTTTTTATGAGAATAAATGTTTTTTGTGAATCAGGATTTAAATCACCAAACTGTTTTAGGAACTGGTAGACAATGTGATGGTCTTTACTATTTAGATATAGAAGGTACTAAGATTGTCCATAATTTCTGTGTGCCTACTTGTTCTCTTTCTAAACATGACTGACATGTTAGATTAGGTCACCCTGCTGACCCTGCTCCAAGTGTTCTCAAAAAGAGTTTGAACATATCTGATTTTGGTCAACTTGATTTATGTGAAATATGTCAAAGAGCTAAACAAACTAGAGAACCATTTCCTTTAAGTGATCATAAAACTAAAGTTCTCGGTGATCTTGTTCATTTAGATTTGTAGGGTCCTTATAGGGTGACCACTGGTCATAGGTATTTCTTGACTGTTGTGGATGACTATACAATGGTTGTTTGGGTGTATTTGATCAAAAGTAAAGATGAAGTTGGGACTTATATTGAAATTTTTTTCAATCTGCTAAAAAATCAGTTTAAAAGAAATGTCAAAATCTTTAGAAGTGACAATGGAACTGAATTTTAATCATTTTTTTCAAAACTTTTGTCATAACCATGGGATTATACATCAGACCTCTTGTGCCTACACTCCACAACAAAATGGGTTGCTGAAAGGAAACATAGGCATCTGCTCAATGTTACTAGATGCCTTATGTTTCAGGGGGGATACCTTTAAGATTCTGGACTGAATACATTCTAATTTCTACTTATCTTATTAACAGATTGCCTTCTTCTATGCTAAATGGTAGATCTCCTTATGAGATGATTTATAATTCATCCCCAAATCTCTCTCATATTAGGACTTTTGGATGTCTTTGTTTTGCTACTATTTTAAATAGTCATGATAAATTATCCAGTAGGTCTGAAAAATGTGTTATGTTGGGTTTTTCTAGTTTTCAAAAGGGTTACAAGCTTTATAGTCTTGACAGACATCAATTTCTTGTTTCCAGAGATGTCAAATTTTTTTTTAAATCCATTTTTCCTTTTAAAGATGGTGTTTTGAATAAAAAGAATAATAATGAAGAATTTGATGTTTTCCAAAATGATAAAGCTTTGACCTTTTTTGACTTAGATAACCCTGAGCTACCCTGTGATGATGAGAAAGTAACAAATGCACATAATGGTGACCATGGGTCACCAAGTGCTAGCAGCCCACCCATGAGTCTAGGTGACAGTGGACACATTGCCTCAGGCAATGATACCACGGATGCCAGCTCAGATGAGAATGAGGCTGCCACACTTGATGATAATCATAATTTTGAGGGTCATTTGGAATTCAACCCAAGTCTTCCCCCTCATGATTAAAGCATGGGAGAAAACTTGGGTGATAATTCCAATGTTAATGCTCAGGGAAATCAAGGGTTAAGAAGGTCTTCTAGACCTTCTGTTTTTCCAAAAAATTATAATGATTTTGTTGTTAATTCAAAAGTCAAATATGGGATTGAAAGGTTTGTGGGATATTCTAGGATCAAGGGTGATGCTTTGTGTTTTGTGACCCAATTGAATAAGAATAGTGAACCTAGAAATTTCTTTAAAGCCTCTCAAAACCCTCAGTGGGTTAATGCTATGAATTTAGAGTTTGCTGCCTTACTTGAAAATGATACTTGGGATTTAGTTGAATTGCCTCATGGTAGAAATGCTTTGAATTCTAAGTGGGTTTGGAAGCTTAAGTTTAAATCCAATGGTGAAATAGAAAGGTATAAAGTTAGGCTTGTTGCTATGTGTTGTGGTCAAAAGGAAGGAATTGATTATGAGGAAACTTTCTCTCCTGTTGTGAAAATGGTTACTGTTAGATGTTTGATTAATCTTGCTGTTAACCAGTCTTGGCCTATCTACCAACTTGATGTTAACAATGCTTTTTTGTATAGTAAGCTTGATGAAACTGTTTACATGAAACTTCCACAAGGATTTTATACTGGTAATAAAAAACTTGTGTGTAGATTGAAAAAGTCCATTTATGGTCTCAAGCAGTCTCCTAGACAGTGGAACTCTAAGCTCACATCTGTTCTTGTTGAAAATGGATTTGTTCAAAGCAAATCTGATTACTCTCTTTACACTAAGTCTGATGATAAATTATTTATTGTTGTGCTTGTTTATGTGGATGACATCATTGTTACTGGGAATAATATAACTTCAAAATATTTTTGAAAGGTAAATTTAAAATTAAAGACTTGGGGAACTTGCAATATTTTTTGGGAATTGAAGTTATCAAAACTGATATCTGTTTAAACCAAAGGAAGTATGTGTTGGACCTTTTGTCTGAATATGGGATGCTAGCCTGCAAACCATCTAAGACACCCTTGGTTTCTAAGATGTCTATTTCTAATCAACCCTCTGAAAATGACCATCTCCGTGATAACATTGTTGAATATCAAAAGCTTATAGGGAAGTTAATTTATTTGACCAATACCAGACCTGATATCTCTTATGTTGTGCACTGTTTGAGTCAATTTATGCATTCTCCTTTGTTGTCTCATAAGAAGATTGCCTTTAGAATCCTGAGATATCTAAAGGGTTCTCCAGGTTTTGGTATTAATGTTACAAGAAACTCTGGTATGTCTCTTAAAGTCTTCTCTGATGCTGACTGGGCAAAATGTATTGTGACAAGAAGGTCTGTTACTGGGTATTGTGTTTTCTTGAATGGGAACTTGATTTCTTGGAAAAGTAAAAAACAACATACTCTCTCTAAATCTTCAGCAGAAGCAGAGTACAGAGCTCTTGCTTCTGTTACTAGTAAAGTCATATGGATCCTCAAAATCTTAAAAGATTTAAAATGTTACAATCTTTTGCATGTAGATCTATTTTGTGATAGTAATTATGCTATTAAAATAGCAGCCAACCTTGTTTTTCATGAGAGAAACAAGCATCTTGAAATTGACCTTCACTTTGTGAGGGAAAAAAATCCTGAATTGGGTGGTTAAAACTGTTAAGGTAGATTCTGCAAACAAATTGCAGACATCTTCACAAAAGGGTTTGACACAGACCAGCATGAAAAACTTGTTGAAAAACTGGGAATGATTAATTTGTATGGGTTGTCAGATTAAGGGGGTGTCAATTTTAAGGACTTGATCTGTAACTCATTTTTGGCAATAAGGGCTTATTGTGTCATTGTTTTAATACTTTCAGTTATGCTGAGGACTTGGAGTGTAACAAGGAAAAGATTGAAGGGATCATTGTTGCGCTTGTTGGATACTTTGACTGGGATTCTTTACTTTGGACTCAAGCCTATGTTTACCAACGGCTCTTAAAGCCCATCTCTTGTTGTTTATTACTCTCTAGGGTTACTACTTTGTTATCATCGCCTCACTACTTATCAGTGTGTTTTTCACACAGTCATATTACTCTCTCTCTCTCTCTAAGCTTGATCTCCGAAATTTGTTTAATCTTTTTATTCGTTATTTTTTCTTGTAAAACTATTATCATGTAGATAATAAGGCTACACGTGAGTAGCACTGATAGCCTTTGATTTGTCTTTCTTGTTTTTGGTTGTTAATGGTTTTCTCTTGATTAATAAAAGTGTTAAATATTGAGGCCTGTTTATCTATGTTTTTCTACCATCTTTCATTAAATCTTTCATTAATATGCGTAAGTGGGTCACAAGTTTGATAATCCTAGGAAGAACAACATCTTTATCTACTAGACTAATATTGAGAGAATAATACTACACAAGTGAAGTGAAGTTTTGATGAAGTGTTTATACTTTATACTTTTGTGTTGATGGCTTTTTATAGTTTTATGAAATAGGGAAATGATTGTATTGAAGTAAAAGACAAAATAGGGGGACGGAGGGACACGTTGAAATGAAGCCGGGAAAAACGGGTAGCAGCAGAATATTCCACTATCTGGGCCCACACTCACAACGACAAAATGGGAGGACAAGGAAGATCGTCAAAGGAAAAAATGCCACTCATCATTACTACTCTCGTCATGACTCCATCCCAAATTAATAGTCGTCGAAAAAAATACATTGTTTTAAAAAATATCATTATCATTGTGTTCTTACAAAATGACACTATTACCCTTATGTAATTAATTAGAACTTTATACATAGTTTGTAATTTTTTGTACCATTAGATGCAACATGGTAAATTCGTTACATTAGTTACATCTATTTTTTGAAGGAGACTATAATTTTGGCCTTTTGAGACGCCTCAAAATAGTATAAAGGAATATTAATTTAAGACGGAAGGAGTAATGTACTATCATTAAAGGTTAACTGGGTAACCATAATAAAAGGGTTTTCGAAAAATCCGTAAACCCACTTAAGATATTTGATAGAATGATAGTGGATTAGAGTCTCGTCTCATACTCATATCAACTGATGTTGTTTTAGGATAAGAGAGCTGTCAGAATTATTTTTTAAAAGATGAATGAAGAATTTATCAAAGAATATTTTAGATTAAAATGTTTTTGTCAGTTTACATTTTATTGTTATTATTATTATTGAAGGATAGAATTTAGTAGATGTAAACTATACCAATAACATAGTTTCGTAAAGATAAATTGATAGCGAACAGCAATTTCTTTTGTAAAGCAACCTGTAAGAATAGGGATATGCATCTATTATCAAGGAATGTTGTATTCTAGCTTAAACTTAAGGCTGTTTTTTTCAATCACATCAAAAAACAATTTTTTTAATTTTTACTTTTATTTACTTTTACAATTTACTTTTATCAATAGTATAAAAAAACACTTTCACACCATAGTAATACTTTCATTAATTAATAAATAAAATATTACATTAAAAATATAAAATATCAGATAATACATTGAAACTAAAACACATTACAGAATCTGAGAAAAAAACAAAATAAAAATACAATACGATCAACGGCAAATACAATTGGACAGAACGGAAGAAAGATACTGTTGCGTATGATGTTGTGATGACGAATCGCCTATATGAGTTTGTGACAGAATTTCTTTATTCCCGTCGGGAGTAATCTTATCCATCCATTCAATTTTACTTAGAATTTGACATCCATCTTTGCCGTCTTTCTAAACAAGGCTCTCTGCATCTCGAAATCATTTTCAGATTCTTGTTTTGAAAAAATGTCAACCAAAACACGTTTTTCTAACGAAATATCACGACAACTCTCATATGCTCTTCGCAGTTTATTTTTAGCATCACTTGCATAATCGAATAGAAGTATGTGTTTACGAGTTTAGTCCTAATAATCAGTGTTTTGAAAGGGAGCACGCAATTAATTTTGAAGTTGTGTTTGAAAAGCAGTTAATAATGATTTATGATTTTTGAAATTATGTGTCCAAATTTTGAAAGTTAAGAGAGCATTTATATAAAGTAAATGGGGTAAGGAATTTTTTTTCTTTTTTTAGTAAAAAATTATAACCGGTCTTCACATGCAAACACAAGAATCGAAAAGTGACTAGCTAGATCACCTTTGAGAGCCATTTATATGCAGTGGTTATAATTTTTTTTAGGAAATTTTTTTTTCTTTTACCTCTTTTATATGCAGTGGTTTGCAAGTTGTGATACTTCAAAGTTTTAAGGCTTCAAAATTCACAATATGAAATTATATTCTGAATATATGTAAAACTGTACTTCAAGCGTGGCGAGAGTAAAACGAACCCATAAAAACAAAGGTAAATCATTATTATAGGTTTGATCAACATGTTTAGGTATCACAAAGTTTTGCACAAATAAATCGTTAGCTCAGCTACGCCACTAATCCTGTCATCCCAAGTCCTCAGCAGCTCAGCCAACTAACTATAGTGTGTTGATCATTAAATTTGCAACACCCATTTTAATTAGACATGAACTTCTAAGTTCTAACTCATCTGTTAGTAAGAATATATGGAATTAACTCGACTCCATATAAAAACTACTAAGCTATGAAGTATGAACAAAACCAAAATCTATTTACGTCCATTTCAATGTTCAAATGACCATGCTCTGCTTACGCAACATTTCAGATCACACTTTCAATTACATATACTAAACACAAAACACATTACACAAAGATATATAGATCAAATTACTTTAAAGAAACTTAAAACAAGTTACCAATCTATGTACTAATGATGGAATTGAACACATAAATTAGCTAACAATAAATCCTTAACTTGGCATACAATTTACATTGAATTTCAAAAGGAAGTAAAAATAAAAGCCTGCTTTTTGGTTAAAGGATTTTGATGGTCATATGTATAAAGAAATCTGGATATAGTTGTGCAAGGGTATAACTAGGACCATCATTCCCTTATATTGTTTGTGTGTAAATCAGAAATCTCCTGCACATATCACTTGCCAAAACTTAAAGTCGAAAAAGTATGGTAAATAAATTTTCCACAACAATAGTAGATACGATGGTTAGTCCTTCAAATTCCTTAACTCCAAAACTAATTTACCTATATAGTCCATGAGTGGGGTTCATCTCAAAGCCTTAAGGTCACAAGAATCATTTATGCATTTAGTTTCCAAGAAGAGCAACTTCAGTCATTTTGAGCAAACCTAACTTGCACACTGTTGTATAATGCAAAAAATGATATGCATAATAATCCTTTTTCATATGTACTTATAGAAGTTATAGTTGATAGCATACTAGACAAAATGAAGTTATAGTCGATAGCATACTAGACAAAATTTTCGATACCACATAATCACTTTCTCCCTTCCTAATTGCATAAACACCCCACCCATAATCACCTTGTTTACACACAGAAAACAATATACAATACAGAATGTCTATCCATTTACCATACTCAATTTCGATTATGAGATATATATTGTATGAAAACTTGCCTAGCTTCGCAAGATGCAGATCATACCAAACAGCCTTTAAAGCCTTTCCTCAAAGCCGATTCATCCAAATTCCTTCCGATAAATACAAGCTTGTTTATTCTCTTCTCATCAGACCCCCATGGTTTTCCTGGGCAGCCATCCAAGGTGGAATGTACCCCCTGCTCAAATCAAAGTAATGTCACAAGGAAAAAACTATTAGAGTTATTAACTAATCCTTAAGGAACACAGAGAATCATTAACAATTGAATGAAGATAGAACCTGAAAAACGTAGCGTGCCTCAGAATCACTCACTGACAAGACACCTTTCATTCTGTATAGATCATCCCCTTTTTCCTCAACCAGCCTTTCAAGCCAATCATCAAGCTGGATCATGTGCGTACAGAGTTAAAAGTTGGATTCAATAAAAAAAACAAGATTATTACTGTTAAGAAAGTGTAAGTAATACAGTATAACACATGGATTATTCATCTAAAATATTGAACAATTAAACACGTGTTTCGGGTCAACCCAAGCTGACCCGTACCCAACAAAACCGACCCGACCCAACCTGTCTAAGTTCATTGAGAGGAAAAGCAGCAAAACAATTTTGTTTCCTAAAGAGAACGGAATGATTGGGCCCAACTAAAGTAATTACCTCATCAAGATCCAGAGTTCCTTCATAAACGATGCTGACACTGGATACGGCAGAATCATGCTTGTGATCATGATGATGACCTTGGTGGCATTCTAGTAAAACAACCAGATGACATTAGTATTTTTAAAGAATGACTTTCTAACATCAAGTCTTTTGAGATAAGAAAGGTAAAACCAACTTTTATCTGAGCATAATTTCTTAAAGGTCATAATAACAATGAAAAGTAGGAAAGTTACAAGGTATCAGTTGGCATTTGGTATATGTATATTCATCAATTCTATATGGTACAATACACATATGAGACGTTGCACATCAGATATTTACAAGATCCACAAAGAAAGAAACATAAGGCAGCACAACAATCGCTGTATGCAAGGGATAACACTGTCAATGTAGTTACTTTTTTCATTGTGATTTCTTCATGATAAAAACTAGATAAAGTCAGTCAAGCACACACACAAAAGAGTCAAATAGCATACCATGGCCATGCTCATGGTGGTGATCGTGGTTTTCACAATGAGAATCATGTGATGGAACTTCTGAATCGATTCTGCATAACCGAAAGGCTTTATAAGAGACATATATTATGCCATCAATTATCATCTACATATGTGCAGTTGGCCTCGTTAACTATGTAAGAGTTATGGGCCATGCTGAAATAAATGGTGATTGTGCGAGGCTGTGAGTAGTCATGTATGTGGAGCCCAGTGTGTGTTTACATACGCATGAAAGAAAAACCATATTATCATTACCTGTCAAGATCATAACCGCCCACTCCTAATACAAAATCCATATCAACAACGCCATATTTTGCTTGTTTTATCTGTGCCATTCCATTTATATGCTGCAAAATGCACCAAATCCAAGTCAAGAGTTAATTTATACTACGGCGAAAGAAGAATCAAGTATCCGAGAAATGAAACAATGGCATCTCAGTTTGTCAATGAACCTCTACCTGTATTTTCTTTGTCAAAGCCTCCAAGTCCTTCTCGCTTACCAAATCTATCTGCCATATTTTTAAGCAGAAATGAACATAAGTTAAACAAAGGTAATATATCACTAACTACAGCAGAAAATCTACCTTGTTCATTATAATACGATCTGCATATGCAACTTGTTCCACTGCTTCATTTACCACAAATCTTGGTTTCACCTCATTCAAATGCTGCATAGCATGCTTGCAGTCAACCAGTGTAACAACTCCGTCAAGTTTCACATAACGAGATATTTGCTCATCAGTACAAAACGTTTCAATGACTGGACCAGGCTTTGCAAGTCCTGCAATACGTATGTAACAAATTTCATGAGCATTCAGATTTACATAGTCCCTTGGGTTCATCTAAAACTATGATGCTTGAAAAATACTGTAACGTATACATCTTTCGTAACATAACATACCAGTGGTTTCAATAACTATATGATCGAACTTATCCCGCCTTTTTTTAACCAACTCCAAAAGCATCGTCACAAGCTCACCACGAACAGTACAACATAAACAGCCATTATTAACCATCACAATATCCTCATTAGCCGACGAATGACTAGCAACCAATGAACCATCAATATCCACCTCGCCAAACTACACCACAAAACAGTTCCCCAATCATAACTAATTTTAATAAAATCAATATAACAGATTTCTAATACCTCATTTTCAATAACCGCAATCCGCTTGCCGTGCTGAGCTGTCAATATATGATTCAATAAAGTTGTCTGTCATCCAAATAACAACAAACGATCAAAATCAAGTATTTTACTCTTTTAGAATCACTAAGGGGGTGTTAATTTCAGCTTATTTGTGGGCTTATGAGCTTGTGTCATTTCAGCTCATATTCAAAAGCCATATAATTTTCAGTTTATTTTGAAACTTCTCGTCTTATATATGTTTATAACACCATAATAAGCTTATACAAGCCCATAAACCTCAGAGTAAGCCGAAAAATTTGACCTTATGAAATTTGAAATATAAGCCGAAATCAAATAAGCTCGTAAACCCACAAATAAGCTTAAACTGAAATTCTCTAAGGGGTGTTTGTTTAAGCTTATATATAGGTTTATAAGGTTATTTGATTACAGCTTATATATCATAATTCATAAGGTTTAATTTTCTGGCATTTTTTAGACGTATAGATGTATATAAGCTTGTTATATCGTAACAAGCTTATATAAGGTGAAATCACATAAGCTAAGAAGCTAAAAAATAAGCTTAAACTAACACCCCTTAAGATGGTGTTTGTTTAACATTATACAACAGCTTATAAACTTATTTTATTTCGGCTTGTATATCATAAGGTTTTATTTTCTGGCTTGACACACGGCCACGGGCACTTGTTATACCGTAATAAACTAAGCCAAAAAATCTCAAAATTAGCCTGAAAAGTGGGGCTTATGAAATATAAGCCCAAATCACATAAGCTAATAAGCCCACTAATAAGCTTAAACTAACACGCCTATTTTGAGACTTGTTTTGACTTATATGTGGGCTTATGAGTATATTTGATTTCGGCTTATATTTCATAAGCCTCGATTGTCCGGCTTAAATTGTGTCTCATGGGCTTATATAAGCTTATTGCGATATGATAAACTTATACGGAGTATAAGTTTAGGAGTCTCAAAATAAGCCAGATATGGAGGCTCGTGAAAAATAAGCTGAAATCAAATAAGCTCATATGCCGACAGATAAGCTTAAACTAACACTCGCCCCCTAAGTTTATTATGTCATAATTAACTTATATAAGCCGAAAAGTTTGAAAATAAGCCACAAAAAATGAGCTTATGAAACATAAGCCCAATACCAAATAAGCCATAAGCCAAAACAAAACCCCCATCATAATAAGCTTATATAAGCCAAAAGTCTCAAAATAAGATAAAGATTGGGGCGTATAAATTATACGTAGTAAAATATAAGCTGAAATCACATAAGCTCGTAAACACACAAATAAGCTTAAACTAACACCCCAAATAACATTAGAGAGTAGAATGAAAGAAAAGTGACCTTTCCAGAACCTAGAAATCCAGTGATAATAGTGGCCGGAACACGGTCATCCAAATTCAATGCAGCAGCGACAGAAGCATCGTAATTAGCGACAGAGGAAAAGTGTCGGGAATAAGGATGTAAAGGAATAGTGGGTTTGGTGGAAGGAGGGTGATAAATGGATTTGTGGAGGGTTCTGATTGGTGTAGAAGAAAGGAGACGACGGAATACGGTGGCCATTTGTAGCCGGTGAAATAACACGTTGAACCTTGTACAGGGTTTTACAAATTCACGGGTGTTTGGCAATGTTTTGAAATCCGGAGGGGTCCCGTCAACCCGGGTTAACCCGATTTAAAAGAAAAAAAATTTATATTTTTAATAATTAATAAAATTATATATAAAAAACCTAAAAAATTATCGTATATTAATGATATAAATTGTTTACCAACCAATATAATATGTAAAAATAAAATTTCGTCGCAAATTCGTAAAATTTACATTTTTTATTTAAAAAACTCGAAAAAATCAGAACCTGGTTGATCCGGGTCACCTCAAACCCGGCTGGTCAAGCCGGGTTTCAAAAATGTGAAACCTGGGTCAATATGACCCTTTTTTTCAACCAAAATCAGGTTAACCTGAGTTTCAAAACATTGGTGTTTGGTTTACAACTTCATAATTTTATTTTCTTTTTCATTCTTAAAAATTAAACAAATTAATTTTATTTAAATAAATATATAACATAAACTAAAATTTATAAATTATAAATTATAAATTTGTTTTTATAAAACACACTTTATAAAAAAAATTATAATTTAAAATTCAAAATAGACAAACAAAAGTCCATAAAGACTTATCATTATTCAATCAATGTGTCAAGTTTGGTTTAAGTGATGTCATAATTTATTGAAAAGTTTTAGCGATTTTTTGATAAAAAAAAGCTATTATATTTAAATAAAAAGTATGCACTATTTGCAGATCCTCTTTTTATGTGATTTTCCTTCATTTAAGATTTCAAAATTCAATTTTTCATTTCTCATATCTATAATATGAAATTGAACCATTTTGACCAAAGTTAAATAATCAAAAGCAACATGTGTGAATTTTCTTCTCTTATTGATATCTTTATGCACTTATATTTCCTTTTTGATATATTCATAATTGTCTAATTTCTTTTTATGATTATGGTTGCAAAAGTTCTCTTGCTTCTCTTTATTTAGCTTTTATAGATGAACATATATAAGCCCATTTTCCTACAAATTGACAAGTATTTACAGTAGGGTTAATTTATCTTCAATGCACTTCAAATGTTTGCGAAAATGCCAATTCAATTTTTAGTTGTTGATTTTTGTTTTGTGGTACGATTGTTTAGGTGGAAGAATCACTTTTACCCAACAAGTTTCAAGTTACGTGAATCAACACCTATTTATAACTTTTATCAATTCTATGGTACGAACTGGTTTTTATTTTAAAATTGATTTTGATTGTAAAAGATCCTGAAATCCACTCTTTTTCATATATTTTGAATATGTTGATTAACCTGACTTTGATATGTTGTCACTATATAGTTCCATTGGACTTTTTTTTGCTCTTACTATGGCAAGATCTTATATGAAGTTGCCCCATACTTCACTATTAACCTTTTATAAAAATTGAGAAAAGTTCTGCTAAAATAATGATGTCTGCCAAATAAGATAGTCGTTCGTAGGTAAAATAAGTTTATATTAAGCTCTTAAGTTGTACATGTACATGGTTACACAATTCTAAGAATGATATTGGTGTTTTCTTTTATATTAATAGCTTTTAGGGTATCTTTTTAACTTCGAGTAAGGGATATCATCACAGAAAAACTTAAATAGCTATGATGAGTCGATGAGTAGCATCAAGATAACTTTTAGAAGAAATAATTAGGATTAAGATATATACGACTTTGATAAAGTTCTTGCTAAACTTGCTTTTGATGGACTTTGATATTTCCATTTTCAGATGATAGTACTTTAAATTTTCTTGACATACCCTTCGTTTGGTGACTTTGATATTCAAGTTTTATTTAATTAAGAAGTGAAAAAAATCGCCATAAAGCCAAAACTGTTGGGATATGCGATCGTTTAGCCATCGAAATACGTGAGCCTATCGGGGGCACACACTCAATACGGAGAACACACTTTTATTATACGTTTTATTATTTATAATTAAACGTTTAATAAAAACTTCACTTATTATTTAATTAACGGTGGTTAAATTAATTAACGGGATTTAATTAATTTATCGTGAGTGCGTTATTTAAATTTGGGAACAAAATCGATTCTAGAAACCCTAAGGCCATTCGGCCGAATATTGTATATATAGGGAGTTCTAGAAGATTTTTGGTTGTTGGTTTTTGGTAAGTAAATATTCAAGAATATTTGATTAAGGTAATTTTTTCCTTAATTAGGTTTCTTGGATTGGGCCTTAAGTTTTGAGGAGGTGGAGAATGTGTATAAATACACAAACACCTAGCTCATAATTTTTGTCCCTCTCCCTTGTTCTTTGTTCCGTCCGATCGCAACAAATACCACACCAAACCAAACGATTTTCCCTTTAACCCTAAAATCACATAAAGGTTAAACCCTTATAAGATCAATCCTTTTTGGTGGTTTTCTTATAAAGTCTTAAGCTTTTTAACTAAACCCTAAATCACTAGATTTAGGTTTTTGATATCCCCTTGGTGGTTCGATATGCATAAACCCTTAATTAGGGTTTATGTGATTTTGGGTTAATCAATCTCGTAACGTTCTATAAACCGATCCTTACGTAATCCCAATTAGGGTTTTGGATCTAGGGTTTCTAGTTACAAGATTATACACTTGTTGTTTGAGAAGTGAAGTTACTACTAGCATCGTAGTGATGTTCGTTTGACGTGTCGTGTGAGCAAACGATGGAGACGGTAATTTAACCGTTGAAGTTCAAGATCAAGATCAAGACGTATTAATTGATTTATTCAATTAATTAAAGGTTGGTTTTAAATTGTTTTTATTATGTGCTTGATCATGTATGTTATACTAGATCCATTCCGTTGCGTACTCGTAGTTAATGGTTAACTAGTATTTATAAATTCCAACAGTGGCATCACGAGTCAATTCGTATGACATTCATGGGTTACACATAGAATAAAACACGCTTGCTTCGCTTTAAAATCTCTTTTATTCATGTTTTTATGACAATTACATGCATACTTGTCATAAAGTTTTAATCTTGATCTAGATAATGGTTAAAATTGGGTAGGATAAATTGAACCGGTTAATAATTACGAGTGTTTTATTATCCGTCAAAGACTTTTGCATCTCACTTTTGTGATACTTTGCACGTCATCAAGTACCTTGCTCGAAAACTTGATGAGGGTCTTTGGTCCTCAATTTGGGGAAGACTCATTCGAGACTTGGATCTTATATGATTTATCGCTTTCATATAGAGTATGTCTTCTGTTTCTACCCCCTTCTAGTCTGTTTTTATGTGCTTATTTGTTTTCCATTGTGAATTGCAAAACGTAATAATTCAAGATTCTAGTAATCATAAAAACGGATCTCTACTTATATCGAAACTAGCTTTAAAAGTATGTCATATTAATACACTTTTTCCTTGTGAATCGGCTATGTGTTATTTGTTAAAAAATGTTTTTGGAACAAATATTAATATGGACATAAGATCTATGAAACTTGTTTTTATTATAATCTAATTGTTTTGCGAAATCATATTGTCACTCGAGTTGGGCTTACATACCGTAATGATGGCTTATAAACTATCTTCTCAACGACGTGATTTGCAAAATTAATTGGTTTATAATACTTAAAAACAACTTTTGTGCTTTACTAATGGTGGACTTACTATTGCACTACGTGTTCTAGTCAAGCTATCTAGGGTTTGAACGATCTTTAATCTTTTCCCGTGTCATGTACATGTTTCGTCATCTATATGATAATTATCCCAAGCACTTGCACCCTCGGGCGCATGAAGAGTAGGATATAGGGTTTGATCCTTTTTTAATCTTTTCCCGCGGTAAACACGCCTAAATCAAAGTTAACAAAAGGTTTTCTTAACTTGTGCTAAAAGATGATTGCATGCATCTTTTACACGTTTTTTACATTTGTTTTCTAAAACTTATGTGATACCTATTTGAATTTTAAGTCTATATCATCCAATTTAGAAGCACTTGTAGTTGTTTTTCGTCATCTGGTCAGACCTAGGGCGAATTACATACCCGAGGCGATTTTTGTCACTGGTCAGACCTTTGCCAATTATTGCATGCTTTAAATTGGTACGACTTAAATCGAGTTCCCGGTCAGATTCGGAACCCGAGGCATAAGATGAGATGAAACATACTCATGACTTTATTACGTGTAGAACAAGTTTGTTTGAGATGTTCAATGGTACTTGAAAGATATGAGAGAACGTCGCATCCAAATACTCTACAACAATAAACTTCATGAATCGTCTCATAATTCTAAGAGTTGCACTTGTAATGCAATTAACGCTCGACGCTTACCTCTTGCCCTACTTATTATTAGACGGTCAGACCTCTAATATTGAGTGGGAGTGCAAGTAGGATCTTAGTCTTATTAGTAATTAATTGGGTAGTTAATTCTATTAAGAATTTAATTATCGAAAATACTAAATTGAACTTTCTAATGTTCCGATTAATTGTGTTATTGCAACATAATTCGTAAACTAAAATTGTTTTCTTATAGAAAACAAACATAGTCTCTTTTCTTGGTAAGAAAAGCGAGACTTACTCCTATCTCTTCTCATTAGTTGACAAGAATAAAATAGGATCATAATCGAATAATGATCGATTGTATTTAAACTCACTTTTAATATTTCATTATCCTAACCCGGTTCTGAAATCATTGAAAGATAACATATTTTGTGTACCTAATGTCTATAGCTACCAAAATAAATGACATCTTGCACTTGTCACGATGTATGAGTTTAAACCGTAAAGAGTAAAGAATTTACTAGCACTTCGCTAGGTATCTTTCTTGGACTCTTGATTATTCCTTAAAGTGCTAAATACCCTTGTGGATGTGTAGACGATAAAGGAGGAATTGCATGCTAAATAGTCAAGTTAATTGAAAGCATGAACGGCTAGTCCCTCATCCACACAAGTAGAATTTCATATACTTTGTTCAAATACCTAAGTAAATGTATACTTGTAGGCATTTTTCAAAGATAAGGAAGTCAATAAATTGCTTTTCACTTTTTACTGGTGATGTAACATCTCTTATGTTGACAAATCCAGTGGGAGCGTTACAGTTTATTACTGAAATAATATCCATGTAATATTGTCAATTTCAGTGGGAGCTACAAGATTTATTTTTCTTGCTTAGTCATCCATACTATTTCGAACTTGCTTTGAAATAATTTATCACTTCCAAATATGAACAACCATTGCTTAAAGGAAATTGCATTTTATTTTATATGATAACACGTTGCCTTTTTCGTGTCGCCTTCTAAAACGTTATCTATAGAATAGTAATCCACAATTCTTTATTTAAAGTTATGGTTCTAAATCTACTTATAATATCAATGACATTATCATATTGTTTACGCAATCAACCACATGTTGTATTGCTTGTCTACATGATATGATGTTGTGCCTTACACAAGTGGGAGAAATTGCAAAGTGTGTGTAAGGAACAACATATTATTAGTTTCATTTGCCCAAAAGGTAAGAAAGCTAATAATTCTACTAGGACTTGAACATACAAGATGTTTGTTGTCCTACTACATTCAATGTCATGATATAGTGGAAAGCTACTTCGGTAATTTACTACATGTTATAGTAAATACAATTATGGTTAAGATATAATAATCATAATTTTGAAGTATAAAATTAACTTGAAATTACTATTGAACTCAAGAGTTTGCGTTCATGATTGCTTTAGTTAGTATAATTATGTTTTTCCTTGATAACACATAATTATGAAGTCCTTGAATTACTCACCGACTTATAACATAAAGTATATAGTAAAATAGTTATGTCTTCTTGTTAACACATAAACATTAGATCTTTGAATTATTCAAAGACTTATAATGTATACTTGATATGTTCTGTTTTCTTGTAAACGCATGAACATATACTTCTTGAACTGTTATGTCTTCGTGTAAACACATGGTTCTCGCATTGTTCATGAAATATACATTATAGCATGCACCTGGATTTAAAATACGGATATTGTAATTTGGTACATGACCCAATTAACAAGTATTTAATCCAAAGAGTATTAAGTTATCTATGGAATTCTGATGTAGTCTCACAATTCCAATACTCATAGAATACCAAATTATTATGGTATGTCTAAAGAGTTGAAACAAACTATATTCATATAGTTTGATTTATGATAGCTTTAATTATTCTACCTCCATGATATATCAATGTTAGAAAATTGCGTGTGTCATTGATACACTCAATATAGTTCAAACCTAGAAGGTATTCAAGACAACTCACAAATTGAAAACCCCTAATATATTAGGGACTTTCGGTTGTTCCACTCAAACCAATCAAATCCTAAAACCTTTTAGGTATTTTCGATTTTCTACACTTCCGTGCTTGACGATTGTAGTGTTGGTGTTCCTCCTAGCTTGACGTAACACAAACCTTTCCTAAGGTTATTGGTTAAAAGAGTGATACAAGAATTAGGGTTCATACTAGAAACCCTAATTAGGGTTCTTGGGAGAAATCCCAATATGTCTTGATTAAATTCTTTAATTTGTTAATATCTTATGAAGCATACTATTAACAAACTTGAGATAAAAATTTAAAATGTGTTTTGTAGTCTCTCTATTAAGAACAATTTATTGTTGCTTAAATACTTAGTATTTAGAGAATGATCTCTACTTACAAAAGTAAGTGGGAGTTATAATAAATCTTGAAGATATTCAAGAGCAAAATACACAACCTTCAAAATCCACTTGTTGATGTCATATTTTGGTTAAGCATGGAAATGTCAAACCAAAGTAAAAGTTACTCTCATTCATAAATCTGCAAAGATACCTCATCACTTGATTGATATTTTAATATCAATGCTGAGGAATATAAGTTAGAGATATTTGTAATCTACTAACTGCTAATGAATATTATCATATCTTGAATCTGATAAATATTTTAGAAATATGAATGATAAGATGCAGTCCTTAAAGGGAAAATCAATCTATTGAATTTGATTGATGTTTCTCCTAATTATAAACCTATGAGGTTGGAAGGAGTTTCTTTTGAAGAAAGACTCACAAGGACAAAATGGTATACATAATTAATGCATGGCTAATAATAGGAAGCTTTTAATTATACTCAAGCAATTGACTATGCTTAAATCATTCTTCTATGCACGCATTGATTAAATAAAGATAACTGATTATCATATATGTTTCTATGTAAATGGAATATGTCAATTAAACTTTATAGTTTCCCTTTATGATTACCTTTTAGCGAGGATGGTGTATAATCAAAAGGTTTATGAGTCTATAAAATCTTTATTGAGTATACAAGATGATTAATTCAAGTATGGATTAAATCATGCATCTAGAAACTAAGAATTTAATTCAATATGATTTTGTTTAAATTTAGATAGTTTTGGAGTACACTTGACATTGAGTGGGAGCACTATGTTTTTTCTTTAAATTCATATGTTGTATAACATATTGAAGACATCATTCCATTTAACCTAGATGTAATCCTTAAGTTTGGAATGGAACTTCATTTAAGAATTTATGGAATAAAACAAATGACTTTGGAATTAAATGTTTATTGAAATAAGCATATGCAGTAATTAAGTCTAACACAAATGCAATACATCATTCAAAGCGAGTCTTGATTGATATATTTCACTTGACATAATTTATAACATGAATGGAAACCGTATGTTTTTAACTAAGGATTCATTATGTATAAATATTATATTGTGTATATGACTTGTTGTCATTTTTGTACAAGAGCAAAGTGAGATGACAAAAACAACATCTAATTGAGAGTATTTAGATTGTTGTTAAAGCAAATGTTTACGAATTATAAAGCATATGATGTATGTGTACACTGATGCTAGAGGATAATCAATCTAGAAAAGTGAGATGTTATCATTTATGATAAATATACTAGCTAGATGAGCTAACAATGAGCATTGTTGCATTACACATTAAGGAATAAGAATACTTTACATTTTAAGAAACTGTAAAGATGACTGTCAGTATATCGTTGATGTTAAATACCTTATACAAGGATTGACGATATCCACTACTATGAAACTTGCAAATAGTATGAGCATGTAAGAAAAGACACTCATCTTGTTTTCCAAATCTTTCACAATTGATAAATTTGAAACAAGTATTCGGAAACTTTACTTAGATAACTATTTAGCTTTCTTGTTAAAGAATAGTTGAGAATGTTGGAAACATTTGACTTCAACTTGCTAAATTAGTTTCATGCATATCTATTTTAGTATTTGGATAATTGGAATGGTAAGACAATAATTATTTTCTGATGAATAAAGATGCTTGGTATTTGTTATTCATTCATATAATTATTGTTTCCCTATGTTTGTATGTTTAAATCCTTGAATATTTGATTATTCTAAATATGTCCATTGTCGGTTAGCAATATGGGAATATTGTCTACATTAAGACAAATGTGAGTGTTGGTTATATTCTTTGAATATATGGACGGTTCCCACCAAACTCATATGTTATTCATAAGGGATGCGTATTGGACACCCCGAACTTTCGAATCGTTACTTTTGGATCCTTGTCATGAGTAAGATTTTGAAAATGGTGATTAAGTCATCATCCTTAGACTTGAGATGCAAACAAGTTTGTGCATGTGTGAATATCACTTCTTGATTCTATGTCCAACGCTAGTTCACCAGACCTAGTTATAAAGACTTTAATTGGAAGTGTCGTGAAGCATCATCCACAGACACTTGTAGTCAATATGGAATTTGTTCCTCCACTTGATATAGTGCAGTGAAGTACCACTGGGCCCTCTCCAGAATTAATCAGATAATTGTGTGGCCGCACCCAAAGTGTAAATCAAGATGATACTTGTTTACGTTTGGTATATCTGAATTAACTTCTATAACGAGAAACTAAAATTTAAACTTTATGGAATGAGTTAGGATCTATATCCATAGTTTAAACGGTACTAGTAACAAAGGGATGAGTATTAGCAAGTCACATAATCGTATACCATTAATACTTTTGAGATATTCTTCTTGAAACTATACCTCAGTCATTTTCGAGTATAATAAAGTGTTGCTAGATATTTTATTATGGACGCTGTATGTCTAAACTCTCACAAGTGGGAGCTGTTGGGATATGCGATCGTTTAGCCATCGGAAATACGTGAGCCTATCGGGGGCACACACTCAATACGGAGAACACACTTTTATTATACGTTTTATTATTTATAATTAAACGTTTAATAAAAACTTCACTTATTATTTAATTAACGGTGGTTAAATTAATTAACAGGATTTAATTAATTTATCGTGAGTGCGTTATTTAAATTTGGGAACAAAATCGATTCTAGAAACCCTAAGGCCATTCGGCCGAATATTGTATATATAGGGAGTTCTAGAAGATTTTTGGTTGTTGGTTTTTGGTAAGTAAATATTCAAGAATATTTGATTAAGGTAATCTTTTCCTTAATTAGGTTTCTTGGATTGGGCCTTAAGGTTTGAGGAGGTGGAGAATGTGTACAAATACACAAACACCTAGCTCATAATTTTTGTCCCTTTCCCTTGTTCTTTGTTCCGTCCGATCGTAACAAATACCGCACCAAACCAAACGATTTTCCCTTTAACCCTAAAATCACATAAAGGTTAAACCTTTATAAGATCAATCCTTTTTGGTGGTTTTCTTATAAAGTCTTAAGCTTTTTAACTAAACCCTAAATCACTAGATTTAGGTTTTTGATATCCCCTTGGTGGTTCGACATGCATAAACCCTTAATTAGGGTTTATGTGATTTTGGGTTAATCAATCTCGTAACGTTCTATAAACCGATCCTTACGTAATCCCAATTAGGGTTTTGGATCTAGGGTTTCTAGTTACAAGATTATACACTTGTTGTTTGAGAAGTGAAGTTACTACTAGCATCGTAGTGATGTTCGTTTGACGTGTCGTGTGAGCAAACGATGGAGACGGTAATTTAACCGTTGAAGTTCAAGATCAAGATCAAGACGTATTAATTGATTTATTCAATTAATTAAAGGTTGGTTGTAAATTGTTTTTATTATGTGCTTAATCATGTATGTTATACTAGATCCATTCCGCTGCGTACTCGTAGTTAATGGTTAACTAGTATTTATAAATTCCAACAAAAACTTCTTTACTTCTCAATATAAATCTATGTACCCATTTGGTGCAGGAAAAAAGGATCAAAGCTCCTAATGAAAACTCAAAAGGGAGGATGGATGTCATTGGGTGGGACTTTGTTGTGTATAAAAGGTACCTACACTAGACTGTCCTTTCGTTAGATTATCTTTCCAGCTAACCTTTTTTGGTTATAGAAATCTGACTATCTTACAGCTGTGATGTGTGCCAGGCATGTCTTTAGTCTATCAGTTATCTGCTTCTTAACCATGGCGCAAAGTTTTGGATTGATAGCAAGACACCATTTTTCCAAGGTTCCAAGTGCCTTATACAATAACGTCAATGCGTCATTAGCGCTAATGTTGTAGTCGAACGAACACATTAATGCAGCCGAAGCGGTAACACAAGAAATGTAAAACATATTTAAACAATTTACATTTGATAATTTTCCATTATTATTCAAAATAAAAGTAAGCCTCTATGTTTTTCTGTGATCATGACTTTAACTCTCGAGTGGATATAACTGTCATGTACTAGTGATTCTTTGGGTGCAAATGATATTCACAGCAATTCGCCCACAAGTCCTGCTACAAAGCTTTATGAGACACTTCTGTTAGGGCTAAGCATCGGGTCCTGGACTGGACCGGACCGATGACCGAAATGGTCCAAAACCCCAGACCGAGATCGGACCGAAATGGTCTGGTCCGGTCCGGTTCGGTCCTCGGTCCAGTCCTATTAGGCATCATCGACGAGATTTTTGGTAAGACCAAAACCAGACCGGACCGAGGACTGGAACACTCCAAAAACCCGGACAGAGGACCGGACCGAAGTTTTCCGGTCTGGTTCAGGTCGGTCCGGGTCGATTTTGGGTCTGCCATGCTTTACCCTAATTCTGAATAGGACATCCTTGGTCAGGATTCTCCAACAAAACAAAATCTTGTGACTATTAATATTGAAAAGTCATGATGCAAGGCTTCTTTGGTTCTATCCTACTTTTTATGTTGTATGTTTTGTATTACTGTTATATAGGAGCTAACATCTCCGTGACACTTTGTGTGTGCTTTCTCTAGATTTTACCACTTCCTAGATAACCTGATGTAGTTGCTTTTGTTTATTATATCATCATATTCCTCCAGTTGTAGTTGGTTTAATGAATATGAATAATTTATATCAAAAATTTTTATGGTTCATTAAGAAATGATGTATGTTTAGCTATGTGTTCATGTTCCAAATTGATGTATTTACAATATTTTGTATTTTTGAACTTTGGCATGTTTTAGAGGCTTTTCAGATATGTTTATATCTGTTGGAGTTGCACTTGGTTTGAATGCTTAATACTATCAGCTTTTGATATAATTCTTATTAGGTAGTTGTAAGAGTTGTATTAGTATATAGAATGTACAAAGAAAATACCTATGAATGATATTGTCATATCATCACATATATGTTTAAGTATGTAAAAAGAAGAACTCCAAAATAGATTTATTACTACATAACTTATTTAAAACTGTTTATTTGTGTTCTTATGTTCGCGACATTGATCAAAACAGAGATGTAGACTGTAGGATTATGTAAATCTTGCTTAATCTAGATAGAGAAAGAGATAGAAAGAGATGGTGATATCACACACACTTGAGAGAGAAAGTATGAAAATACACACTTTTAATATGTAAAATAATGAATGAACCACACTCTCCCCATGAAATGGGCTTGGGCTTACAAGTTGGGCCGGCCATACATGACATGGACCGGACTTTTCCTTGTTTAATTAATGTAAAGTAACTAGACTGCGAGCTACTACTTAATATATTGTCGGAGTGACCGAATTTTCCTAAATACGTAAAAACGTATTTCCAACAATCTCCCCCTAAGGGAGGTCACTCCAAACAAGGGCGTTACCCGAGTTACAATATTAAAATAAACCTATCATACTATGCTTGTCTTGGGCTCGTAGTTTTCGTTTCTTTTTTTTCTTTTTTGGTGAACATGTTGATGTGATCTTTGATATCAATCTTGAGCATTAATCTCTTGCCTCGATCTTGTGCATCCATCGCTTGTGATATTGGCCTCCTCGTGACATCATGTCCCACATACTTATACCTTCGTAATTCTCGAAAGCTTCAGAGTTTGATACAACGGAAGACTTGACTTTTAGGCTTTCTTGAATTAGATGAAGTATTGTTCATAAAGTATAAGCATGCGGGGACGACTTCTTCTCGGATTCCGCAACGCCACCGTCTTCAAATGTAGTCACATATGTAGACACGAACGAAATGGATTTGAACATTTCATTCTAGTTCGGTATCATTTTACCTCTGATCGGTGAAGACCATTCGACGATATAAAATATCGTACTTGTGGCAGGTAGTTTCAGTTAAGCACCTCCTTTACAAGATTTCGTAGGTAAACCTATTCTTTTAACTCGACCGTCCAAAGCTGACTGCGAACGTAAATAGTGAATCATTTGGATAAAATTATCCGCATGATTGAAGCCGTCAATTTCGATTCCTGGAACAAGTTTGATTCATTAAAGAATCGCACCATCGTTGCTTTCCAGTTGTCACGAGCTTGATTCATATAGAATCTTGCAAGTTACCTACCAAGTGCTGTTTGAGGTTAACACTTGAAGGATTTCCACTCATCACTGTGAACACTAAGGTGTCACTTTGAGTGTTCCGGCAAGATCACTAAGATATTGCGTAGAGGCCTGGAACGTGTTTAAATTCAGTTAAGAATTAAACCACTGTTGCTTTCCAGTTATCACAAGTTTGATTCATAAATCATCGCACAAGTCACCTTCCATGAGCTTTTTAATGTTCGCTCAAGAAGGATTTCCATCTTCATCGTAAATACTTGCGTATTACTCGGATGTTCAGGCAAGATCATGAAGATTTTGCATAGGACTCTTAAAATCTTTCTTACTTTTCACAGTGTGTGAAGAATCAAGGAAATAAGGAAATTTGTCCTAATGAGATATATGATGATCTCAAATGGCTCTAGACTCGTTCGTGTACTTTGGATTTTAGTGCTCGGAGGCTGGAGAGGAGTGCCACTGATGAGACTGCTTTTATACATAGTCTCATCATCCAAAACGGGCTTTAAATGCATAAAATATCATGAAAAATGTCAAACATATGCTTGTGTTTGTTACTTGTGTATTTTAGGTACGGATATTGAGAAAATGACAAAAGATCACAAGAAACATGCAAAAACGAACACGGGAAACGAAGCCGCACAATGAACCAAGCCCTAATGAAGATTTTCCAAGAAAAAAACCTTGAAGAATTGAAGATTATGCAAGAAAGATCCTCCAATATTGAATAATTGACACTTTAAACCCTTTTTTATTCATAATTACAAGATTGGTCCCTAAAGTTTATCAAATTTATAAAAAGGGCCCTCCACTTTGAAGAATTGGCAAGAATGGTCCCTCAACAATCATGACTTGTCAATATTAGTCCTCCAAAAAGTCAATCATACAAGTCAAGACCATTATCTATGAAGAAAATGCCAAAACAACCCTTCAAGAATCAACAAATGGCAAGAAATACCCCTAAAAATACTTTGGAAAAGTATTTGGGGCAAAAGTATGAAAATAGAAACTTGAAATACAAAGGAATCTGTATTTAGCTTGTTTAAACTTCAAGTGACAAAGAAAGAAGAAAAGAGGGACCAAACCTGGCAGACAAGAGAACTTACCTTAACCTATGGCAGCTCACCACGTGTCCCACTCACCAAAATCCACCAATCACCACCCAGCTTTCCTCCATGTCATCTTCCACTCACAACAACTTTTAACTAATATGGATTAGTTAAATATTACGCGCTAAACACAAACATTTAAACCCAAAATAGATCAAAACTTGCACTGTTTATCATATGAACAAAATTGGGTTTTTTCTAATGGCTTGAACTTAAACCCTAATCTTCTCCAGAATTAAGATTAGGGTGTCCCTAAACACATCCCAACTTTGAAAACCCATGCCACATCATCACCTTGGTCACATGATAAACCCTCATACACGGTTTTGGGAGAAAAAGCCAAAAACCCTGCCACATCCAACGTCCAATAAGGGTATCCACATTGAGCCCTGCTCTTGATTTTTCCTAGTTCACATTTCTGTAAATCCTACTTTCAAGTTATGAAATAGAGGTTGAATTTTGTGAAGAAACCAAGTGCCAACCTCTTATTCTGCTTGTTTATGTTATATGTTTGCTAATCTTGAATCTCAAAACGTGTTTTTAAACCTTGTGCAAGAAATTGTACAAGAGCTTAAAATTTGATATTTTGCTAAGTCTTGGTTTAAACCTTGGAATTCTTGGGCTATAAGTGGATCATAGCATCCTGATAAAGTGTTATCAAGGTGTTGTGAGGCTTATAACTTGGGGATAATCAAGTGCGGGAACAAGGTTGCATTAATCAAATTTCTTTTCAAAGTTGTCACCTTTTTGTTTTTGATTTTATTGTGCTAACCTTGTTGAATCTTAGCAACTTGTTTAAGGAAGCTTGTGCCTTGTTTTGCTAGGCACATCAGCTAAAAAATTTGTGAGTGTGGATGTACATTCATGAGGTTTGAGTTCTTGAACCCAAAAATCTGAAAAATACTTGATTTTTATGAATTTGTGTTCTGCTTGTGTTCTTGTTATTTTTATGGCTTAATCTTGCTTGATACTACATAATATATCTGTTATTGTGTTTGATTGGGCTTTGGTAACATTGAATCACACTTATACTTGTTTAATCTTGATTTAAAAAAGATAAGGGGTGTTTGGGTTAACCTGTTTAACATCATAGCTTGTTATTGTGTTATTGGAAAGTGTTGTTGGTTGTTTGTATCTGCAATATACTTGGTTGTATGCTATTTTCTGCAAGTTGTTGGCTTTAAAACATCAAATCCTTGATTGTGCTATATAAGTTGGAAATCTGCTTGTTTTGACCTAGGAATTTGGAAACACTTAGTTTGTATGCATGATTAGGGATAAAAAGTGATTAAACATACTCATTATAACCTGTTAACAAGATTTGAGTGTTTGAATCTGGCCTTGTGGTCAAGTATATCAGCAAGTGTTAAAATCTGCTTGTTCTTGTTCATCAGAAACTTTTGATTGCTTAAATCTGTATCTAGACTTTGAATTAATGCATGAAACCTGTTAGAATTTGTTCATTTGAATTTATTATAGCTTGTGTATGCATTGGGCGAAGTTTGGCTGGATGATTTTTGCTAAAAGTGCTTATTGAACCAAAACTGCTTATTATTCAAATCTGGGCTAGGTCTGTGAATCTTTTGAATTAACTGCACTGATTGGCTGATTGGAATTGTGTTTTTGTTGCTTATATTGAATCCTTATGATTAACTGATCATTTGGGTGCCTTTGCTTAACTTGAATCCACAAAAAAGCCACAAAAGACAAAAAGTCAAAAAGGTCAACCAGGGGGAAAAGTTCCCACTGCTCAACCTCCAAAACTAGCCCCTGCTAGTGTAAATCTTCAAACAGCTTATTCATAAGCCACTTTGGCTTATCCATACTTGCAACAACTTATTTTTTGTTATAGATCTTCCTCATTTGACCCATTTATTTGATCTGGAGCTTATTAGACTTTGACTTTGACTTTTTACTAGAAAACTCATTAAGTTGACTTTTACATAAGTGCTTATCTGCCTATTCTGGCTTATTGCTTGCGCTTATTTGAAAACTTTTTGATTATTTTGCTTAATTAAGTCATTTAAAGGCTTTTGAAAGTTGAATCAGCACCTGAGGTGGTCTAGAACTCAAAAACGACTATTTTGTCGTTTTGTGAAGAGAGTCTTAGCTTATTTCAGGCTTATTTCTTGTGCTTTTTCCAATTTTCTTTTTACATATATCTTAAGTAACTCAAAAGAAGCTTGTGTGTTAAATTTTAGCTTATGGCATCAGCTTATAGTTTAATGGGCCAAAAAGCCCATTAAGAATAAGCTGCTTTGAAATAAGCTAGCTTATACACATTTTCATCTTTTGGGCCTTTAGAGTTTTGCTCTTTAAATCAAATTCTAAGTCAGATAGGAGATTTTGGGCTTATTTGGACAACATTTTTCTTATTGGGCCAATTTGAGCCCATTAAGGGACTGTTTGGACTTTTAGCCCATTTTAAGGCCCAATAGGGGTATTTTTGTAATTTTAACTTTATTTCTGTGTTATTTAGGTTAAAATAAACTAGTTTGCAACTTTTTAGAATTTTTTTATAAATTTTGGATTTTTATTAATATTTTATTATTATTTTATTTTTAAAAAATAAAATTTAGATTTTTCAAAGTTTTTCATTTTTCTTAGTTTAAATACATTAAGTTAGGAATTTTACAATTTTTAGAATATTTTTATTGTCATTAGATTAACTTTTAGAATTATTTTAAGTTTTAATAGTTTTTAATTGTTTTTAAATAGTTTTAATTAATTTTAAATTTTTCAAAAATAGTTTAAATTTAGTTAAGTCATTTTAGATGTTTATAAGTGAAAAAATCTCGTTTTGGGCTTTTTGTTAATTAAATTGATTCTTTGGGCTTAAATTAGCATTAAAAAATTATTATTTAATTAAATAAAAGGTTTGAGTGATTTTTGATTTTTGTAAACTCTAATTACATTTTTAGGATTTATTGCAATTTTCTAGGAATTTTTAGGGTAAATTTTTAATTTTGTCACTTTTTACGGTTTTACGTGCACGACTATTCGTCTTAGTTTAATTCATAATCGTAACCGTCATTCTCTTCTAATCTCTTTTCTTCTTTTCATTTCTCATCAATATAATCACAAACCATTAATCAATTCTTACATAACACACTTGCCTCCTTGAGAACGATCCCTACTTTGTGTTATTAGTGCTTGGTTTTCCTAAACCGACACTTAATACTTGCCACTTTTGCTCTCTTTTCCTAAAGAGTAGTAAAACCATTACATCATTTTGGCGCCGCTGCCGGGGAGGCGTGTTGTGTTTTGATTTGAACAATTGTTGTTTTTATATAGCCATAATAGCTAATTGTATTAGTATCACTCTACTAATACGTATTATCGGTTTTTTTGTTTTTTGTGTGAATACTATTACTATATTGTATACGTAGAACAATAAATTCACAAGTACTCCAAAAGTGTGAAAACACAACCTTGATTGGGAGGTCATTACTCAATCATTGTATTCGAATCTCAAACAAGAAAGAAAAGGCAAAATAGATAAATACTTTCGTGAAGCTTAATTTTGAAAAACACAAACTATAAGGTGGGTATAAGGCGGGTATTATATAATATACCCTAAGGAAAAAGGCTCTTAAGTGCTTCGCGCCGCCTCATTTCCCCGCTTGCTTGTGAGTGTTTAGATAAAAAGGGCTAATCGAGGGTTTGCCAACCAAAGTATTATCTAAGTATCATATATATTTTCTTGGCTTCATTTAATTAAACCCTCTTGAACGTTTTGGTGTTCCACCAACGTTCTAAAGTCATCGAAGGCGTTCACTTCACGTGATCGTTTTCATTCCTTGAGGCTTCTTTAATCAAGAGATTTGATTAAGGAGGAGATTTGTAGATTTTTGTCTACTTAATACAATCACAAAAAAAAAGTAAAAACAATCAAAAACCACAAAAAATTGGAAAAATTAAAAACACCAAAAAGAATCTTCTTTGTTCATCCCCACGTTGTACGTGACGTTTATGCTTACTCGTAATCAAGCAAGACGTGCACGTAAACAAAAAAACCAAAAGGAGTCAACACCTACTCCTAATCTTTCTAGTGAGGAGTCTCCTATTGGCGAACCTATCGTAGAAGAAGAACCAACCATGGCGAATCGAACTATGATGGAGTTACTTCAAGAACCCACCGAGGGTTATTGAGAGGCTATTGTGATTCCCGCTATCCTTGCGGAGAATTTTGAAGTGAAAATGGGTTTGTTGTCGATGATCCAAAACAACAAATTCCGTGGTGATGAAAAGGACAACCCGCACAACCATATCCGCCAATTCAATCGTCTTACCGCCACTTGCAAATTTAAGGACGTTGCTAATGACTCGATTAAGATGATGTTATTTCCGTATTCCTTAGCGGGGCCCGCTAAAATTTTTGTTAGAGAAAGAGCCACCCAATTCTATATTGACGTGGAAGGATCTCGTTTCTAAGTTTGTGAACCAATTTTTCCCGCCCTCTAAGACTACGCATTTGAAAAACGAGATTTCAAAATATTCACAAGAATTTAATGAGAGTTTTTCAACGGCTTGGAATAGGTTTAAGGAAATGTTACATGAGTGTCATCATCACGGTTTTTCCGACTTGCATCAAATTGACACGTTTTACAATGGATTAAATGATCATGAAAGAGATTATCTAAATGCCGCCGCGGGTGGTAATTTTTTGTGTAAAACGGTTGAGGAAGCGTTGTTGATAATTGAGAATAGATCTAAGGTGTATTGTCCTCGTAACACATCGAGTGTTCGTAAGGCTTCGTCTTCGGCTTCACCTTCTTTGTCCAATACCATCGATGCTTGCCAAATTGAGGCGAACTTGGAAAACAAAATCTTTGATAAGCTTAAAGGACTTTTAATTGAATTCAAAGTTGGAGAACAAAGTGCTCCCGCGACGGCTAAAGCGGTTGAGGTTTCATGTATGTATTATGGTGGAGGTCATGATTTCTCCGAGTGCATTACCAACGGTGGTAACACTTCAAGTGCCTACACGGCCACGGGAACTTACAACCAAAACGGTCAGGTTACCCGCTCTAATCAATTGACTCCACCGGGTTTTGCTCCCAATCAAAATGCTAACAACAACTATCGAAACAATCAAGTTGGTTTTAAAAACAATTACAAAGGAAACTATGGGAATCAAGGGGCTAATAACAATAAAGTTTCAAACAAAAATCAAAACAATGATTTTCAAAACAACAACTAATGTTTGCAAACTTTGAAAGATCTTCCAAATAAATTTGTTGAATACGCTAATGTAAACGATGCTAGGTTTGACAACATTCAAAGAGAAATCATTAGCCTAAGATCCGAGTTTAAGAATGACTTGAAAAAGGAGTTGAAAAACGAGTTAGCAAATGAGCTTAAAATCCATACAAACAAAATGGAGGGAAATGTAACTAGGTTACAACAAAAACAACAAAAAGTGGAACAAGGGCAACATGAAATAAAACAAGATATGATTAAGACCGAGAAGAGACAATCTATGTTTGAGGATAAAATTTCATCTATGTTTGAGGCTATAATGTGCAAACCGTCTTCGAGTAGTCTTCCTTGCAATACCATATCGAACCCTAAGGGAGAGATGAAAGTGATTACCGCACGTAGTGGTAAGACACTTAAGGAACCGACTCCTCAACCAATTGCTCCTACGGAGGATGCAATTGAGGAAGAACCCGAGGTGGTGGTCGAAAAGGAGCATGTCCAAATCCCACGAAGTATCGCTCATGCCACACCTACGGTTGACCCATTACCATATTTGGAACCCGAGATTCCAAAGGCTATGCCTATGCCTCAACCCACACCACCTTTGCCCTATCCATCGAGACTTAGAAAGGAGAAACGTCAAGAGCGCGACAATTACCAATTTGAGCTTTTTATGAAAATGTTTCGTGGCGTTCATTTTAATGTGAGTTTTACTGATGCTTTGGTCATGATGCCTCGATTCGCCGCTAACTTTAAGAGTATGTTGAACAACAAGGAGAAATTGCAACAATTGTCTAGTTGTTCATCGGTTTATCTTAACCGCGGACCTCAAAAAGTCGGTGATCCTGGTAAATTCTTGATTCCTTGTGCAATCCAAGATATGGAAGAATGCTATGCCTTGGCTGATCTTGGTGCTAGTATTAACTTGATGCCACTTGCAATCTTCAAGTCGCTCAATCTTCCTAATCTTACTCCTTCACTAATGTCTATCGAGATGGCTGACCGTTCCACGATTCCCGCATATGGATTGGCGGAAGACGTTTTTATGAAAGTGGGAAAGTTCTATTATCCGGTAGACTTTATCGTTGTCGATATTCCCACGGATCCTCAAGTTCCTCTCATTTTAGGCCGTTCATTTTTAGATACGTCTATGGCTTTAATTGATGTGCCTGCTAGAAAGATCACCTTACGTATCAACGACGAGGAACTTGTTATAAATGCAACTCAAAATTCTCCAATTTCTCATGTTTATTCCATTGCAACCGTAAACCTCGTTGATATGATTGACGTTGTTTCTGAGGAATTTTCACTAGAAGTTTTAGGTTTTGGTGATGATGAAAATAGTGGCAATCCCACTATGTTAGATCCCATTCCTGATAACTCGACACCAACCTTCACTCCATTTGAAGGTGGTGGTTTTACGTTGGAAGAATTCGATGTTCCACGTACTTGTGACGAAGACCTCGACAATGATGAGGACTTCTCGATTATCAAGGATTTTCTTAACGATTTCCCATTTCCTCCACCCGAGGAGGTTATGAGTATCGAGCCCAAATCTTCAATTGAGGAACCACCTATCCTCGAGTTGAAAGATTTACCTCCTCACCTTGAATATGTATTTTTGGAGGAGGACGACAAGTTGCCGGTTATTATTGCGAAAGATCTTTCGAATGATGAAAAAACCACACTTGTCGATGTTCTAAAGGATCACAAAGGGGCAATTACGTGGAAGTTATCCGACATTAAGGGGATCAATCCCAAATTTTATACCCACAAAATCTTAATGGAGGAGGATTACAAATCGGCAATCCAATGTCAAAGGAGGGTGAACCCAAAAATTCACGACGTCATCAAAAAGGAAGTCCTTAAACTCTTTGACGCGGGAATGATTTACCCTATTTCTGATAGCCCTTGGGTGAGTCCTATCCATTGTGTCCCTAAAAAGGGAGGAATGACCGTTGTGCCAACGATGCCAACGAGTTAATTCCAACTAGACTCGTGACCGGATGGAGAGTGTGCATTGACTATCGTAAGGGAGGAAAGACCATTTTCCCTTGCCCTTCATGGACCAAATGTTGGAGCGTCTTGCGGGAAACGATTTCTATTGCTTTCTAGATGGTTTTTTCGGTTACTTCCAAATCCCCATCGATCCTCGTGATCAAGAAAAAACTATGTTTACGTGTCCATATGGAACGTTTGCCTATCGTAGAATGCCATTCGGACTTTGCAATGCACCGGGAACCTTTCAAAGGTGCATGATGGCTATTTTTCATGATATGATCGAGAAGACGATGAAAGTCTTCATGGATGACTTTTCCGTGTTTGGTAGTTCGTTCACTTCGTGTTTGTCGAATCTTGAGAGAATGCTAAAACGTTGTGAGGAAACCAACCTTGTGCTAAATTGGGAAAAATGTCATTTTATGGTTAAAAGTGGAATCGTCTTAGGGCACAAGGTTTCAAAAGTGGGGATTGAGGTGGATCAAGCTAAGGTAGACGTCATCACCAAATTACCTCATCCCAAAACCGTTAAGGGAGTTAAGAGTTTCCTAGGCCACGCGGGCTTTTATCGTTGATTCATCAAGGATTTTTCAAAGATCTCTTGACCTATTACACAACTTCTAGAAAAAGATGCACGTTTTGTCTTTGACGAAGATTGTGTACGAGCCTTTGAAATCCTTAAGAGGAAACTTACCGAAGCTCCCATTCTTGTTGCTCCCAATTGAAACCTCCCCTTTGAACTCATGTGTGATGCTAGTGACTATGCTATTGGGGCCGTATTGGGGCAACGTCATAATAAGCACTTCTTGCCTATTCACTATGCTAGCAAGACGATGACCGAGGCTCAACTAAAATACACTACAACGGAGAAGGAATTCCTTGCCGTGGTGTATGAATTTGAGAAATTCCGTCCTTATCTCGTCTTGACTAAATGCATAGTGTATACGGATCATTCGACTATCAAGTATCTTATGGCTAAACAAGATGCAAAGCCAAGATTACTTCGTTGGATTCTCCTCCTTCAAGAATTTGATCACAAAATCGTTGACGAAAAAGGAGCCGAGAATCTAGCGGCCGATCATCTTTCTCGTTTGGAAATCACCGAAACATTTCCGCTCGAGACACTTGGTGTAGTGAATTCTAAGCTTGATTCTTCTACCCCATGGTTTGCGGACATCGCAAATTACCATGCGGGGAACTTCATCATCAACGGTATGACGACTCAAGAAAAACGAAAATTCTTTCGTGACGTCAAGTTCTACTTTTGGAACGACCCTTACTTATTTCGAACTTGTGCGGATCAAATTATTCGACGTTGTGTCTTTGGTACCGAAGCTTCTAACATCCTTAGAGCTTGTCACGAGGGACCCACGGGTGGTCACCACGGTGCTAATCTCACGGCTAAGAAGGTTTTTGATGCTGGTTTCTTTTGGCCTACTAGTTACCGAGATGCACATGCACTTGTGAAGTCGTGTGACTCATGCCAACGACAAGGAAAAGCCTCACAAAACGATGAAATGCCACAAAATATCATCCAAGTGTGTGAGATCTTTGACGTTTGGGGAATTGACTTTATGGGGCCATTCCCATCATCTCGTGGTAACAAGTACATCCTTGTCGCCGTTGACTAACTATCTAAGTGGGTGGAAGCTAAGGCTTTGCCTACGAACGATGCTCGTGTGGTAGTCAAGTTTTTGAAAAGCTTGTTTTCTCGGTTTGGAACCCCTCGTGCGATCATAAGCGATCGTGGAACCTATTTTTGTAACGACCAATTCGAAAGGGTCCTAAGGAAATATGGGGTTACACATCGGCTTTCTACGGCCTATCACCCACAAACGAGTGGGAAAGTCGAGGTTTCAAACCGAGCTTTGAAGAGGATCTTGGAGAGATCTATTGGGGAAAACCGACAATCTTGGTCGGATAAGTTGGACGATGCTTTATGGGCCTTTCGGACCGCTCATAAGATACCCATCGGGTGCACTCCTTATAAGCTTGTGTATGGGAAGAATTGTCACTTGCCAATTGAACTCGAACACAAAGCTTATTGGGCCCTTAAGCATTGTAATGATGATATGGAGACCGCGGGAAAACACCTGAAAATGCAATTAAATGAATTGGATGAATTAAGGGACATTTCTTATGAAAATTCATTGATTTATAAAGAAAAGACTAAAAGTTTCATGATTCAAAAATTAAAAACCGGGTTTTTAACATTGGAGATCAAGTGTTGCTTTTTAACCCTCGTTTGAAAATCTTTTCCGGTAAGTTGAAATCCCGTTGGTCCGATCCATTCACCGTGACTCAAGTTTTTCCATATGGGACCATCGAGCTAGCTCAAAATGATGGCCCCAATTTCAGGGTGAATGGACATAGGTTGAAGCACTACTTTGGCGGGAAAGTTCCATCCTTGATCTACCTCGACCAAATCACCTTCCCCAATGATAATTAGTATTGAGGGGATCGAGTCGAGCTCATGACTCGGTAATAAAAAACGAGGTGCCTCGTGGGGGAGTCCCATGCTTATCCTATGTATATATTATCGCTTTCTAATGAAGTAACGTGTGGGGATTTGTTCCCTTCCAACCTTTGTTCCGTGGTTGTTTGTAAATTGTGGATTTTAGATGATCATGATCTTCACGATTAGAGCCTCTCGTGTTCGTTTTATGGGAGCACTCGATCGTTTGCTTGGAAGAATTTCTCAATATCCATGATATATCCTTTTATGTTCTAACCTTAGGTTTATAGCACACTTCATAAACGGCTTTAAATTTAAAGGTTACACCCTTTCCATGCTAGATTATGCATTCGACTACGTCTCTAGTATGGGGGTTTCCAACCCTTAGACTCGAAACATTGAGGACAATGTTTAACTTTATTATGGGGGGGTGAATAGATACTTGCCTTGCCAAACCTTCACGCTTTCCAAAGTTTATCTTTTTGTTTATCGTATTGTTGCAAAATAAGGCTAAAAATGGACAAATTTTAAAATTTTTCTCATGTTTTATAAGTGTTTGAAGACACGAATGTAGATTTTCCGATGGCGAGAATAAGAGTAATTTTTGACTCGAGCGTGCGTGTTGAGCACTTAGCTTCGATTCCATAACTTTATATTAGGCTAAGTCTCTTAAATGAGGATGAGAAATGATAGAGTTAATTATAAGTTACTATGCTAAACTTAGAGTACTCGTATTCTTTCAAAAACTCATGTGTTCTCGTTGTTAGCTTATTCTCCCTTCGCTTGTAAATATTTTTTGCTTAATAAATATTGACTTAGCGGTTTAGTCTTGATTGTTGGTTTCTAGTCTTTTCTAGTAGCTTCCATGTAATTAAATTGGGAAAACATTAAGGTATCGCCAGCGTCACGGTTTTGAAGTATTGGCAACCCGAATAATCGAAAGCTTCACCCAATAATAAGATTTCAAGTGCTCACCTAAATCAAGCAAACAATTTGAAGCTCACAAGGCCAAAAAATCTATGCAAAATTGAAAGTGAATCAAGCCTTAATCTTTGAAGCTTTAAAGATCCAAAATTCGCTTTTAGCGTGAGGATATACGTCTTTGGCCACAATAAACACCTCATGGCGAGGTTAAATAAAAGGCAAGACAAGACCAAAGTCATAATAATAGCTTCATGGCGAAGTTGAATAAAAGATGGAGGTAAACCTATGATAATAAGGCCCTTCCGTTAGGGGGCGTATAAAAGTCTTGGTAATGAGTCTCATGTTCAAAACCGTTATAAAACCGTGTTTATCGATCCTTCTTGTTGACTTAATTTTTTGACATCGTTGTCTATTAGGAGGGGTTATTAATTCGATGGTCTTGGTTACACCGTTAGGACTCTATTTTTAGACCTAAACCTCTATCATCGCATAAGTCAACAATGTATCCTCGTGAAACATTCAAGACAAAATAAAATATAAGAGATACAACTTAGGAAAATGGGAGGATAAGTACGTGATTAGGGCATATGAGTAGTGTTAGCATTACTAACTTATAATGACAATGATCTCGTTGCACGCTTAGCATGGAATTAGGGTGAAAAATCAAGGACGACGAAATTATTTCTAACGAAGCATTCACGTGTTCTTATTCTATGAACCTAAACGTCCCATTTTGCGATGAAAATCATACATTATGTCTAAAACGCAAATAGTAGTAGTGTAGCTAGTTTATCATTCAATAAAAGTGAATAAAAATGAATTTTGTAGGTGCTACGATACTTAGTTCTAGCATTGCGTGAGGGCACGACAATGGTTTAGTATGGAGGAGTGATGAGACTGCTTTTATACATAGTCTCATCATCCAAAACGGGCTTTAAATGCATAAAATATCATGAAAAATGTCAATCATATGCTTGTGTTTGTTACTTGTGTATTTTAGGTACGGATATTGAGAAAATGACAAAAGATCACAAGAAACATGCAAAAATGAACACGGGAAACGAAGCCGCACAATGAACCAAGCCCTAATGAAGATTTTCCAAGAAAAAAACCTTGAAGAATTGAAGATGATGCAAGAAGGGTCCTCCAATATTGAATAATTGACACTTTAAACCCTTGTTTATTCATAATTACATTGGTCCCTAAAGTTTATCAAATTTACAAAAAGGGCCCTCCACTTTGAAGAATTGGCAAGAATGGTCCCTCAACAATCATGACTTGTCAATATTAGTCCTCCGAAAAGTCAATCATACAAGTCAAGACTATTATCTATGAAGAAAATGCCAAAACAACCCTTCAAGAATCAACAAATGGCAAGAAATACCCCTGAAAATACTTTGGAAAAGTATTTGGGGCAAAAGTGTGAAAATAGAAACTTGAAATACAAAGGAATCTGCATTTAGCTTGTTTAAACTTCAAGTGACAAAGAAAGAAGAAAAGAGGGACCAAACCTGGCATACAAGAGAACTTACCTTAACTTATGGCAGCTCACCACGTGTCCCACTCACCAAAATCCACCAATCACCACCCAGCTTTCCTCCATGTCATCTTCCACTCACAACAACTTTTAACTAATCTGGATTAGTTAAATATTACGCGCTAAAGACAAACATTTAAACCCAAAACAGATCAAAACTTGCACTGTTTATCATATGAACAAAATTAGGTTTTTTCTAATGGCTTGAACTTAAACCCTAATCTTCTCCAGAATTAAGATTAAGGTGTCCTAAACACATCCCAACTTTGAAAACCCATGCCACATCATCACCTTGGTCACATGATAAACCCTCATACACGATTTTGGGAGAAAAAGCCAAAAACCCTGCCACATCCAACGTCTAATATCCTAGCTTGAAACTTTAGCTTATTTTGCGCCCTTGATACAATTCCTACACACTTTATAACTTCACAAACAGCCAAAGAGTTCACATGATCAAGCAAAAAGTCAAAATTCTCAAGGGCAAAATGGGACTTCTACAGCTTTAGGGTTTACGTTTCTTATGTTCTTAGTTAAACATTGTAGCCTATATAAGGCATTAGGGTATCCATATTGAGCCCTTATGATTAACTGATCATTTGGGTGCCTTTGCTTAACTTGAATCCACAAAAAAGTCACAAAAGACAAAAAGTCAAAAAGGTCAAGCAAGGGGAAAAGTTCCCACTGCTCAACCTCCAAAACTAGCCCTTGCTAGTGTAAATCTTCAAACAGATTATTCATAAGCCACTGTGGCTTATCCAGACTTGCAACAACTTATTTTTTGTGACAGATCTTCCTCATTTGACCCATTTATTCGATCTGGAGCTTATTAGACTTTGACTTTGACTTTTTACTAGAAAACTCATTAAGTTGACTTTTACATAAGTGCTTATCTGCTTATTCTGGCTTATTGCTTGTGCTTATTTGAAATTTTTTGATTATTTTGCTTAATTAAGTCATTTAAAAGCTTTTGAAAGTTGAATCAGCACTTGAGGTGGTCTAGAACTCTAAAACGACTATTTTGTCGTTTTGTGAAGAGAGTCTTGGCTTATTTCAGGCTTATTTCTTGTGCTTTTTCCAGTTTTCTTTTTACAGATCTCTTAAGTAACTCAAAAGAAGCTTGTGTGTCAAATTTTAGCTTATGGCATCAGCTTATAGCTTAATGGGCCAAAAAGCCTATTAAGAATAAGCTGCTTTGAAATAAGCTAGCTTATACACATTTTCAGCTTTTGGGCCTTTAGAGTTTTGTTCTTAAAATCAAATTTTAAGTCAGATAGGAGATTTTGGGTTTATTTGGACAACATTTTTCTTATTGGGCCAATTTGAGCCCATTAAGGGACTGTTTGGACTTTTAGCCCATTTCAAGGCCCAATAGGGGTATTTTGTAATTTTAACTTCATTTCTGTGTTATTTAGGTTAAAATATACTAGTTTGCAACTTTTTAGAATTTTTTATTAATTTTGGATTTTTATTAATATTTTATTATTATTTTATTATTAAAAATTAAAATTTAGATTTTTCAAAGTTTTTCCTTTTTCTTAGTTTAAATACATTAAGTTAGGAATTTTACAATTTTTAGAATATTTATATTGTCATTAGATTAACTTTTTGAATTATTTTAAGTTTTAATAGTTTTTAATTGTTTTTAAATAGTTTTAATTAATTTTAAAATTTTCAAAAACAGTTTTAAATTTAGTTAAGTCATTTTTGAGGTTTACAAGTGAAAAAATCTAATTTTGGGCTTTTTGTTAATTAAATTGATTTTTTGGGTTTTAATTAGCATTAAAAAATTATTATCTAATTAAATAAACGGTTTGAGTGATTTTTGATTTTTTGTAAACTCTACTTACATTTTTTAGGATTTATTGCAATTTTCTAGGAATTTTTAGGGTAAATTTTTAATTTTGTCACTTTTTACGGTTTTACGTGCACGACTATTCGTCTTAGTTTAATTCATAACCGTAACCGTCATTCTCTTCTAATCTCTTTTCTTCTTTTCATTTCTCATCAATATAATCACAAACCATTAATCAATTCTTACACAACACACTTGCCTCCTTGAGAACGATCCCCACTTTGGGTCATTAGTGCTTGGTTTTCCTAAACCGACACTTAATACTTGCCACGTTTGCTCTCTTTTCCTAAATAGTAGTAAAACCATTACATCAGCCACCATTTCAATATCAATATATTCGGAGTGAATAAATCGATAGATAATGCGTTGTCTCTGTGTGATTAAAACAAATACCTTTTGAGAGATATGTGAGTTAGCTGGGATGGGTTGCGCATTACATCACTGGGTCCATGATGTGTATCTTTAATAACATATGAGTTGACCCGGCATCTGCCTAAGGTTGTAAGGAGGGCTTCTTTCTTTAGACCCTTTATCTTTACAATTCTTTTTCATTCTTTAACCCCTTCAATGCTTACCAACACATCATAACTAGCACCTTGTTGTGATTGTTCCAGTGCTAACTTAAGTACTTGGTCGGCGTTCAACTACGTTCACAATCTTTCTCCATATTTCCTAAGGACTACTATTTCTAGCTATGGAATGTCGTTGGGAAGATTCCTCCGGTTCTGGACGAATCACTAAACTTAACCTATCCTACTATCCTTTTGTCACCACAATCTTCATTGTCGTGAAATAAATGGTTTGTGGGTAAGCATAAATCACCATGAAATCCATTTTGCTCCCCCTTAACATATGCCACGATATTCGAAAACATTTCGCACATGTCGGGATGAGCCATCTTGTTAAGTCAAACCATTTATGAATAATCATGTCTTATATTAAATCACATTTTCTCCCCCATATTAAAAATATTAACCCAATCGATATGTTTTGATATCAATTGATTAAATGAAGTTTTATCAAAGTTTTTCGAAAGAAAAATGCAAGTCCATTTTATCTTCATGATACCAATGTATGAGATATGATACCGATTTGTAAAATAATCACATATTCACCATATAAGAATAAATTGACAAGGTTAGACCTGATTGATGAGAACATCATATGATAATATCACATGGTTCTTGTCGGCAAATGTTGGTCGCCTCGTCACGTCTGAAGTCATCTCTTGTCACCACATGTACGATTGGTATTGTTTTCTTGACACCAATTTGTGAACTTGGCACTTTCGGCATCGAAGGTTCTGAATGCTTGAGAATTGCCCCCCTCAATTGTTGACCTGTGTTCTATTGAAAGAGTTGTAGTTGTCGTTTGAGTAGTCGCATCGTCAAGTATGTAGACACCAGTTGTAGATTGGTACGGTTCGTGGAGATGATAACTTCATTAAAACAAGATTTCTCTTGTTTTAACAAATAAATGCACTGATGCGTACATAAATTCGTGTTAGATTGTGTTATAACGTTCGTGTTAGATTGTGTTATAACGTAAACACAATCCCTTACATGGTTATAAAGTAAACCATGCCCGAGAAAATTAATTCCCATTTTTGAGCCAAAGCTTTCATAAGAAATACTTGACTTTAATATGAAAAACGGGTTGCAGTCCGAAATAACTACAAGCCATTTAAGCATGTTTTATGAAATATTTACAACTTTTGTACGAACTCTATTTATGGCGCCGTGTCAATATTAATCAACATTTCTACGGCCGTAAATATTATCGTCCCAAAAGACATGCCTTTGAAAAATAAAGTAAAATATTTTTAGACTTTTCTGAAATTTTCAATTTTTATGGTTTTTATATGGTTTTATATTTTTGTATATTGCTTTTGAGGATAAAAATATAAACAATATATACAAATGATCACCAAGGATACGGAGAATAGTTTACCACCACTATTCTTTCGCTTCATCTACCAATTCATTTAGATTCTCATGCGAGAAAGTTCTCAATCCTAGCTTACCGACCAAAAATTCAATTGGAGCGTGATCTAAAGCCTTCGTGAAATATCCGCCAATTGATACTCAGATCGGACAAAGTAAAGCTCGATCACTTCATTTTCCACTTGCTCCTTGATAAAGTGGTAGCGAATGTCAATATGCTTCGACCGGGAGAATTGAACGTTGTTGCAGCATAAGGCAATTGCACTTTTGTTGTCACAGTACATTAGAATTTTGTTGAAACCTAGACCATAGTCGGTTAATTGTGACCTCATCCAAAGAATTTGAGCACAACAACCAGACATAGCTATGTATTCTGCCTCTGTACTTGAAATTGCAGCGCTTTTCTGCCTTTTTGATGCCCAACTGATTAGTCGATCTCCTAGTAGTTGCAAAGTTCCACTCGTGCTACGCCTGGTATCTTGACATCCCGCGTGGTCTACATCTGCATATGCCATTAGTGCAATCAAAGAGTCCTTCGAATACCAAAGTCCCCAATTAACGGTTCCTTTAATATACCGAAAGATCCGTTTAACAGTAGCTAAGTGTAAACCAGTAGACCGATTTTGATACCGAGCACACATACATATAGCAAATCGAAGATCAGGTCGACTAGCTGTGATATACAGAATGGTACCGATCATGCCACGATAAAGTGTCGGATCAATAGCAATCCTATTTGGATCTACATCTAGCTTAGTTCTTCCCACCATTGGAGTATCCACGAGGTCGCAAGATTCCATTTTATATTTCTTAAGCGATTCAAGGGCATACATGGATTGATTGGTAAAGATGCCTCTGGGACTCTGAGTCGATATCTGAAGTCCTAAGAACAATGATACCTTGCCCATCATTGACATCTTAAACTTAGAAGACATGAGTGTCCTAAACTCATCCGATAAGGTTTGGGTCGAGGCAGCGAATATAATATCATCAACATATATTTGTACATAATCATATGTTTACCTCGTTTCTGAATGAACAATGTAGGATCCACCTTGCCTTTAGCGAAGCCTTACGTAATGAGAAATTGTGACAATAGATCATACCACGCGCTTGGAGCTTGCTTCAACCCATAGAGAGCTTTCTTAAGCTTGTACACGTGATTAGGATATTTAGAGTTCACAAAACCATCCGGCTGTTGAACATAGACCTCTTCCTTGATTTCACCATTAAGAAATGTTGTCTTCACATCCATCTGATAGATGATCATATTCATGTGGGTTGCATAAGCGAGGAATAGTCTAATAGCTTCCAAACAGGCAACTGGTGCAAAGGATTCCATAAAGTCGATGCCCAATAACTGCTTGTATCCACGAGCTACTAGTCGAGCTTTGTTCTTCAATATTCTACCTAACTCGTCGAGTTTCACCTTGTATACCCATTTCAGAGTGAGTAATTTCACTTGATCTGGGCATGGGACAAGTTCCCATACATCAAGACGCACAAATTCATTAAGTTCTTCTTGCGTAGCTTCTATCCAACTAGATTGGGTAAAAGCTTGTTGCCACGTCTTAGGTTCAACTTCACTGAGAAAAGCATCAAAATGACAAAACAATGCACTTTCTTGTAACTAACTTCGTGTGGATACTGGACGATTAGGGTCACCAATAATAAAATCTATAGGATGATCCTTTGTCCACTTGCTGTCATGTTCACGAATCCGTGGATTGGAGTAGACCGTAGTAGGAGCTTCCTCTAAGGTGGACGACCCGGCTTGATTAGGGTCAGGAATTGGTACACCAAAGAATGGAAGTTCACGCATTTGAGCGAATTCTAAATCGTGATCATCATCATCCTCTTCATCATCAATAAGCATGACATGGGTAGTTGATTCGGGTGTTGGTTGGGAATTACACGTTGAAGGTATATCATGACCAATTGTAGGTGTAGACGTATCTGATTGTGCTTCGGTTGCTGGAGCGACAACTTCGGTAACCGGAGCTAATACCTCAGGTTTTGGAGAAACAATATTTGGAGGAGTAAAAAATTCATCAAAGAACGGTTGAAACAACGTATCCCATTCATTCCTGGAAGGTGGTGTAAATGATGATGAAGTAGGGTTGTTTGGGACAAGAGCAGAGCTAATGTTACTGGGTCCCATTTCATGAAGTGCGGGTTCAGAGCTGTTTTGCTCAGAAGCCATTGCCGTCAGCTCATCAAAATCAACATTCATAGTTTCGAGGATCTTGCGAGAATTACGATTGTAGATTCGAAATGCCTTCTTTGTGGGTGCATAACCAATGAAAATACCAATATCAACCTTTGGTTGAAGTTTTCCCAAATTGTAACCATCATTATTTGGATAGCAAAGAGAACCAAATACATGTAGATATGATAAATCTGGTACTTTTCTATGTAGAAGCTCATAAGGAGTTTTACCATGGCGTTTTCGAATTAGTGACCGGTTTTGGGTGTAAACTGCTGTAGATACTGCTTCTTCCTATAAAAACAATGGAGCCTTTGCGTAAATTAACATCGTTTGAGCAACTTCCATAAGTGTGCGATTTCGCCTTTCAACGCCACCGTTTTGTTGTGGAGTGCGAGCAACGGATGTTTCATGAGATATGCCAACTTCTTCATAATACTTACACAAGGTTTGATTCACAAATTTGGTACCATTATCTGTACGAATACGTCGGACAGTAGTGTTGAGACGCACTTGAATCATCTTGAAAAAATCGATGATGAATTTAGGTGCCTCATCATTTGTTGCAAGAAATTTCACCCATGTAAACCGAGAGTAATCATCCACAATGACGAGGATGTACTTTTTACCACTAAGACTTTCAACATGCATTGGCCCACAAAGATCCATATGCAACAAATAAAAATTCTCTTGGTTAGTGTCTTCAGTCTTAGGTTTGTATGATTTCTTAGTGCTCTTCCCCATTGTACACGCGGAACACAAATGATCCTTGTAAAATTTAAAGGAAGACTACGAACAAGTTCATTTTTCGCCAAATGATTAATAGCGTCAAAGTTAAGATGAGATAATCGTCGATGCCATAACCATGACTTAGTCTTTGATGCTTTGGAGAAAAGACATACGGGAGAAGCAGCCAGTCTTGTAGGGACAAAGTATACAAATTATTCCCTCGAGTATCTTTCAACAAATCTACCCATTCCAAATTACGAATGAAGCATGTATGCTCTCGAAAAGCAACTTCTAGGTTTGCATCACAAAATTGTCCCACAGAAAATAAGTTGTGACCGAGACCTTCCACATAATACACTCTTGAAATAATAACATTCCCAATATGATATTCACCGTAACCCATTATCTTTGCAATATGATCATTTCCAAATCGAACCGTACTAAGAAACTTGTTGACGAAATTTCTGAGCTTAGAGCGATCTCCGGTCATATGATTGGAGCAACCAGAGTCCAAATACCAGAGAACAATTTGGACAACCTGTTTTCAACAGCAACAGTAGACAATGCATTGGAAACTATTGGTACCAGAGTGTTAGCAGATGTAGATATAATATTATCAGAATTGCTAACATTTGTGTTATCCTTAGATTTTCGGCGTTTTATAATGTGAGTTTTACCAATAACAGGTTTTATTGTTCCAACTTTATGAGGTTTTAGATTATTAGCAGGCACTACAGTGGGAGTAGACCTATTTAAAGGGCACTTTGTTCCTACAGTAGTGTTGGTGTTCCTAGTTAAAGGAAACGCTTGTGTTTTGGTAGCCTTGGTACTCCTAGTTAAAGGGCACGCTTTCTTCGCTTTAGTGGGAGTGATCCTAGTTAAAGGACACGCATTTCCTACTATAGTGAAAGTTCTACCAGTGGGGCGCTACATCCAGCCAACTTAGGTTAACACTTTTCCAGTCGGTTTCCATTCTAAATTGTGCTTTCGGGCATAATCTCATTCACATGGTTAATAAGACAAGAATCATGACGGATAGAAAACATTCATTCATTGCAATTCCAACATTTTAAATTAGAATTCACAGTAGGCTTAGAACGCTGCACAACCGCAGAGCCTTTAGGTTTAGCTACATGATTCTTTTTATTCAAAACAGAAATAACATTCCTAGGGCGGGCTTCTGCTTTCTTCTTCACTTGACTATTAGATGGGGGCAAAATCCTATCATTTTTCGTGTTTCTTTTGAGCTTAGATCTTTGAGCCTTAGTAGTGGTGTTTACTCCTGTAGAAGGCAACACGGGAATATTAGAAGCTGGTTTCGATTTTGCCGTATCTTTAGTGACCAATGTTTGAGATGGTTTAGTCCTACGGCCCTTGATAGGTGTGAAAACACCCATCTTTTTACCACTTAATTACAATAATAACCAAGCCAAAATGTGTATTTTATGTCGTAAATGTCGGAATTATGTGTGGTTTGTGTTTTTATTGTGATTTAGGACGAAAAAGTGAAAAGTTGAGAAAACACGGTCATTCACAGGCTTTTATAGAAGAAAACGACAAAAGACGAAGTCAAGAGATCAAGAGTGCAAAAAGAACGGAAGTCCAAGGCCTATTCTGAAGATTTATCGAAGAACAAGTCTAAAGACGGAAGTTTACTTAAAGCCGAAGAACTCGAGTCTAATAAATAAGTAAATTATAAGACGAGTTTAATTAATCCCGAGACAAAGTCGATAAAGTCGAAGAACTTAAAAGACGAGAAGACGTGAAGAAAGAAAGAAAGAGGAGGCAACACATGCACCTCCCCATTTCCTATAAATACCCTCCTAAATTCATTTAGGAGGGTTGGTTAGTTTTAGTTAGTTTAGTTTTCCTTTTCATTTTGTAGGTGATTCTAGAGAGAGAAAGTGACAGTTTCTCTCACTAGGATCCCAAATCTTTTATCTTCCTTTCTTGTTTTTAATTAAACTTTTACATTTGATAGTTGAATTCTCATTCTTAGCTTATTCTTATTCTACTTTTCTTAGCTTTTACTTGTTCTTAATCCGTATTTCTTTACAAATTTTGTTTAAGTTTTATGTTTGATTTATGAAAAGATTTGTCTTTTGGTTAATCTAAGTTTCCTACGAATCAAGCTTTGAGCTTGACATGCTTATTGGCTTAATTTGTGTCTAGCTTATTTGTTTTAAGTTTTCTTAAAAGTTTTTATATTTTAAAGTTTGCTTATTTTGTGTTTTTATAAAGTTTATGAATTTCATCTTTTAAAAGCTTTCAAATTTATGCTTATTAAGTTGTTCAAGTTTCGGTTTAGTGTGCTTATTGAAAGTGCTTATTGAGATTTTCACTTATCTCCATTTTCGGATTTATTGGTTTCCATCGCAATATAAGGGTTTTATACATTCCGACGGACAGCCTATGTTCCATCGCAATAACCATTCTTGGTTCTACTTTGCGATGGCTTGTGTTTCATCCCCCTTATTCCGATCGAGATTTCGATCGCATATTCCGACGGAGTTTAAGGTTTCTTTAAGTCGAAATGCTGCCCAATTTTCTATAGCCACTTTCCGATGGATTTTGGTACTTTAGTTATTCCGACAGTTTTTATTTTTAGACATTCCGATAGTTTAAAATAAAAAAAAAATAATAAAAAAAAATAATAATAATAACAACATTCCGATACAACAAACCACATTCCGATGGATTCACATTTTCACATTGCGATGGATTAAAGAATGTCATGCTAGCTTGCTAGCTTACATTCTTTTCCCGCTTTTTTTAAGCTAGTAGCTTGCTAGCTTGAGCTAGCTGGCTGCTAGCTTGTTTATTTATTAGTATTGTTCCGTAATCGTTTAGTTTTATCTGAAAGTTATTCTGATTTTATTTCTGACTGTCACGTATTTTTAGTTAATTTTTTCATCTAATTTTAAAATTAATATTTTTCGTAAGGTTCAAGTTTTATCTTTTATTTAGTACCCGCTTTAGGTTTTGCCTCGTTTAATTTTAAAGTACCCACTTAGTTTTATTCTCTCCTTTTTCATTAAGTAAACTTTATTTTCGAGTCGATAGTTAATTTCTTCGTTTAGTTTTATTTTTATTAATTGTTTCGCTTTAAATTATGTTTTATTATTTGTTTTACTATTAGTTTTAATATCGTTTTAACTTTTAGTTTTTAATATTCACCTTGTTTTACTTTTACTATTTGTACTTGTCTTTAGTTTGTTTTTAAATACTTTTCGCATTTACTTTTTAATTAGTTATAGATAATCAACTTCCCTTTTTCTTAACCAAAAACAATTGAGTCACTCATTTAACCGGAAATCAATTCGTTAAGACACCGAGAATAACGAACTTTCAACTAGTAAAATCTATACATTAAAATGGCGCCGCTGCCGGCTCTTTTCGTGAAGATTAACGGTTTTTTGTGAGAGACGCGTTGGCTTTTGGGATCCGTTCACTTGTGAACGTTATTTTTCGTGTCAAAAATTTTCAAAAAAAATCCAAAAACATTTGAAAAATCTTAAAACGCATTTCTTTTTCAAAGTTTTGCACCAAAAATATTCTTCTTGCTTATCTATCTTTCTCCATGGATTTTTATGTCCATTGCATCGGGTGTGGGAGACAACTGTACGGGAACGACTCTTGTCAATGGTGTACATGTGAGCGGTGCAGAAACGATATCGACAACACACAATTCGGATTTTGTCCCTTGTGCAACTCGACTAATTCATTCTTTTTGAACCCACATCCTGTTCCCCCGTGCATCTATTGTGGAAGCGATTCTTATTGGCATGTTTCGTGCCCGGTTCAATACCCGTATGGTCACGGGCAAGCACCGGGGTACAATTATGACAATGAAAATAGCTATCCACATGACACACCCAGTCTTTTTCCTCACCCGTTCTGCAACAACTGTGGGGGTCCTCATGAAAGTTTTCACTGTCCTACAGGGGATCACAATTACTATAATTATACCCCTTCCAGTTTTGACCAACCCCTGCAATACCCAATTGATCATCAGCCTCTTCACGGGATGAGTTACCAAGAACCAATTGACGATCTTGCTACAACCTTTCAAGAACAAAGAAACGATCTTGCTACAGCTTTTCAAGAGCAAACGAAAGAGCTTTTACACACGCTGCAAACTTGTATGGAGTCATTTTTACAGCAGCGAGATCAGACGATTACTAATATACCTGAGCATATTATTGGCCCTATAGGTAATGAGGAGAGCGATGACGATATTGAGGTTATTTTCGACGAGGAGGAATTTCTAAAGCAACACAAGACTTCTCCTATTCCTCCTTCGTCTATTGCTCCGTCCTTGACTCCTTTTGGAGAAAATGACTTTCTTTGGGATGATATTCAAGCTAGTTTGGGTCCCCTTAATCATAACTCTAACAATTCTTCAACCGATTGGGCAGACGAACTTCTTACAATTGCGAAACTTCTCAAGGAAGATCATGTCTCTCCGCCTTATCCTGAAACGGTTACTAATGATGCTCCATCATTAGCTCCACCATCTAGCGATGAAGAACCAACTCACATGCCCAAACATCCTATTCTCGAGGAGTTACCTAATCAACACTCCTCTTATGAGAATTACGTTTACCACATTCGTGAGGATTTAACTTATCAACAATCACCACAAATGAATGATGGTTTCGTACTTGAGCGTGATCTTTTCAAACGCGTTTCTACTGTCCTTATCTACAATGAACTCAACAAGATCAACGTTCATGAGGATAAATGCTTTGACCCGGGAGGTGACATAGACCATTTTATAATTGATAACCTTACGGCTTTGCCAATTGCTCAGCATCCATTGTCTTTGGAGGATGACAATGTGATTCCTCTACCCACCCCACCTCCCGTCAATCTGAACTTCACTTACTTTTCTTGTATTGACAAGAACTTTTTACCATTCAAGACTTATCCTCCTGCCTCTCCTTTATTAATGTCCTCCGGGAACGAGGACAAGGTCTTTGATCCCGGTATTACATTCGAGGCTTCCCCATGGACTATTTAATTCGGGGACGAGTCAGGCTCGCGACTCGGTTAATATAAACAAGCGCTCTTCGGGAGGCAACCCGATTATCTATCTTTATCTGTTTTAATCATAAGTGTAGGGGGAGCCCCGTTGGTGTTTCTTGTTTTCTTTCTTTTCATTGCAGGGATTCGAGCTTCAAAGACACACTCTTGATGACTTTTGACGAACCGTGATTCCGTGTTCTCATCCTCCCGGTTCTATCCTAAACTCTTTTCGATTCACTATTTTATATTTCTCAATATTAAAATAGAAATCACGTTAGTTGTCTTTTCCTTAACAAGATTTAAGCAAAGTGCACAATGTCCTAAGTGTAGGGGAGTTTACTCCCACATGCTTAAACATTGAGGACAATGTTTATATTAAGTGTAGGGGGACTTCTATCGAAGTTAAGTGGCCTTTTCCTTGTATTTGTCCTCATTTTAACCGGAAAATCAATTTTTCGACATTTTTCAAAATTTTTAATCTATTTTGGCCTAGTTGTAGTTCCCATTATTTTTGCTATTTTTCTCTTATTTTAATAAAATGGTTTTAGCAAGTTTAGATATCTTAGATATATTAGGCCCGTTGTGAATATTTTGACTCAACCCGAGTTTACTTATCCAAGTTCACTCTAGCTAGTATCCTTAACCATGTAGACCTTAATTGGTTTATTAGGCTAAGCATCCACGAGTCTCATTCCTTGAGATTTTAAATTGTGGAGAACGAGAAATGATAGAGTTGGTTATAAGTTTGGTATTCTCTCATTAACTTATGTGAGTTAATTATGATCTTTTTCTCCCATCACTTGCTAATACGTTATCTGCAATAAGTAAGGTCGTACGATTTGAAAAGTTACTTAGCTTCTAGCCCAAGATCGTTTAAAAGTTGCTCGGTAATGATAAGAGTTCATAGCCAAGGCATAACTTATGAAGCGGGGCGCGAAGATTGGCGAGTCCGAAAAGGCCCTAACAAGGCATGAGGATTCAATTTTATTGCTGAAGATCCAAAGTGATGTGAAAAGCATTATTCCCAAAATTGATATGAAGGATCAAGACTCACGACGAAAAGCAATAAACTCCCATAAAGATGATGGAGAAGTCTATCCGAAAAGACCCTAACAAGGTATGAGGATAAATAGATCCAAGTCCGAAAAGGAGGCGGATCGTTGTATCTCAAAATCCCAAATAGAGATTGAAGAAATAATCATGAAGTCGTGGTCAACAAAGTTGGAGTACCTCTCAAAAGTCTCCAAGTGAAGAAACTCTATGAGCGATGAGAAGACCATTATCTCAAGCACGTCTCTCAAGATATGAAGTATGAAGTACATGCCAAATATCGGCCCGAGAAAGGTCTCAAATCGTGAACCGAGTTATGCCAAGATATGAACTTTTTGATATCCCGAGAAGCAGTTTTAAAAGATTTTGTCCTTTAGCTAACTATTGATCAAATCGTCCTACTTTGCTTTCAGCCTAAATAAATTATCGAAATAAGTCAACAATGCATCCTCGTGATCATTCAAGACATCAATAAAATATAAGAGATACCCATAGGAATAAGGGAGTTTAAGTGATTAATTGAACCGCATGAGTAAATGTTTGTTATGCTAACTTGTACTAACAATGGTCTTGTTTTTAAGCTTGGCATGGGGAACGTGAAACTTGAGGGTGATAAACATTCATGACACACAAGCCCTAATGTAAGTCTTAGATTTCTTTACATGTTTCTTCCTTGTGGCATCTTGTTATTTTCTATCTTTTCCTTAGTTGTTTAATAAAGGCCAAGGTAGGTTGATTATGATGGAAAGTGTAAACCTTGCTTTATCACTAAGCATTGCATGAGGGCATTGCAATGGTTAAGTGTAGGGGATTTGATAGGTGTGAAAACACCCATCTTTTTACCACTTAATTACAATAATAACCAAGCCAAAACGTGTATTTTATGTCGTAAATGTCGGAATTATGCGTGGTTTGTGTTTTTATTGTGATTTAGGACGAAAAAGTGAAAAGTGGAGAAAACACGGTCATTCACAGGCTTTTATAGAAGAAAACGACAAAATACGAAGTCAAGAGATCAAGAGTGCAAAAAGAACGGAAGTCCAAGGCCTATTCTGAAGATTTATCGAAGAACAAGTCTAAAGACGGAAGTTTACTTAAAGCCGAAGAACTCGAGTCTAATAAATAAGTAAATTATAAGACGAGTTTAATTAATCCCGAGACAAAGTCGATAAAGTCGAAGAACTTAAAAGACGAGAAGACGTGAAGAAAGAAAGAAAGAGGAGGCAACACATGCACCTCCCCATTTCCTATAAATACCCTCCTAAATTCATTTAGGAGGGTTGGTTAGTTTTAGTTAGTTTAGTTTTCCTTTTCATTTTGTAGGTGATTCTAGAGAGAGAAAGTGACAGTTTCTCTCACTAGGATCCCAAATCTTTTATCTTCCTTTCTTGTTTTTAATTAAACTTTTACATTTGATAGTTGAATTCTCATTCTTAGCTTATTCTTATTCTACTTTTCTTAGCTTTTACTTGTTCTTAATCCGTATTTCTTTACAAATTTTGTTTAAGTTTTATGTTTGATTTATGAAAAGATTTGTCTTTTGGTTAATCTAAGTTTCCTACGAATCAAGCTTTGAGCTTGACATGCTTATTGGCTTAATTTGTGTCTAGCTTATTTGTTTTAAGTTTTCTTAAAAGTTTTTATATTTTAAAGTTTGCTTATTTTGTGTTTTTATAAAGTTTATGAATTTCATCTTTTAAAAGCTTTCAAATTTATGCTTATTAAGTTGTTCAAGTTTCGGTTTAGTGTGCTTATTGAAAGTGCTTATTGAGATTTTCACTTATCCCCATTTTCGGATTTATTGGTTTCCATCGCAATATAAGGGTTTTATACATTCCGACGGACAGCCTATGTTCCATCGCAATAACCATTCTTGGTTATACTTTGCGATGGCTTGTGTTTCATCCCCCTTATTCCGATCGGGATTGCGATCGCTCATTGCGATCGCATATTCCGACGGAGTTTAAGGTTTCTTTAAGTCGAAATGCTGCCCAATTTTCTATAGCCACTTTCCGATGGATTTTGGTACTTTAGTTATTCCGACAGTTTTTATTTTTAGACATTCCGATAGTTTAAAATAAAAAAAAATAATAAAAAAATAATAATAATAACAACATTCCGATACAACAAACCACATTCCGATGGATTCACATTTACACATTGCGATGGATTAAAGAATGTCATGCTAGCTTGCTAGCTTACTTCTTTTCCCGCTTTTTATTTTAAGCTAGTAGCTTGCTAGCTTGAGCTAGCTGGCTGCTAGCTTGTTTATTTATTAGTATTGTTCCGTAATCGTTTAGTTTTATCTGAAAGTTATTCCGATTTTATTTCTGACTGTCACGTATTTTTAGTTAATTTTTTCATCTAATTTTAAAATTAATATTTTTTCGTAAGGTTCAAGTTTTATCTTTTATTTAGTACCCGCTTTAGGTTTTGCCTCGTTTAATTTTAAAGTACCCACTTAGTTTTATTCTCTCTTTTTTCATTAAGTAAACTTTATTTTCGAGTCGATAGTTAATTTCTTCGTTTAGTTTTATTTTTATTAATTGTTTCGCTTTAAATTACGTTTTATTATTTGTTTTACTATTAGTTTTAATATCGTTTTAACTTTTAGTTTTTAATATTCACCTTGTTTTACTTTTATTATTTGTACTTGTCTTTAGTTTGTTTTTAAATACTTTTCGCATTTACTTTTTAATTAGTTATAGATAATCAACTTCCCTTTTTCTTAACCAAAAACAATTGAGTCACTCATTTAACCGGAAATCAAATCGTTAAGACACCGAGAATAACGAACTTTCAACTAGTAAAATCTATACATTAGCCCTTGTTGAGTGGTGTGACGACGATGAGGTTCCTTTTGATTGCACTGGAGGAAGATGCTGAGACGGTGGCTGCGTTATCCACAACATTCTTACCTTTTGGGGTACGAAGTGTTTCCTTTAACCTAACCAAAGCCAAATTTTTATCACAAATTTGTTCCCTCAAATCAGATATTTCCACTGACTTTCGATTTAATCATTCAGTTAATGATTGATTATGTGCAGTGGTATTAGCACATGCTGGCTTTACTGAATCGAAGAGTTGTGTATTTTTTGTTTTAAGTTGTCAACTTTGGACAAAATCTTGGAAACTCGATTATCTAGATCAAGTTTAAAATTCTCAGCGGCCTCAAGTACGTTCACACAGTTAATCTCCTTAGATTTCTCTATGTCTATTAGCCATGATTTAGCAACCTTGTCACTTGGCTGACGCTGGTTTGATTGTAGATTCAATTGAAAATTCTTTTGAAAATTTTAATCATCTATATTAACACTTTCGAATGAGGTTTCAAAAAGCTCTTGAATAAATTGTTGTTTACATTCAAGCGAAATACAATGTTTTTGAATCTCATCAAAACGTTTTGAAAGCGAATTATAGGAATCTTTAAGCTTTAAAAATACAACGTCAGATTTGTGACAAGTACTATCTACCACATTATCCATAGATTCAACATTATGCACAATAGAATCATTATCAACACTATTATTTACATAGACGGAAACAATTTCATGCGACATCACTTGCTTCAGAAGCTGATCATTTTGGCATGAAATTCGTTCTATTTCAACTAAACCGTTTTCATAAGCATCATCCATTTCATTGAAAACACGTTTAACTTCATCTAATTCTAAAACCAAATCTTGATCAATATTGCTAAAACATGCTTTAATATTGTTTACAAAGGGAACAATTTCGTCTCGAAATGCAGCTCTAGTGTGTTCAAAATTCCATTCACCTTCCGTTATGGCCGAAGCAGTCATACGTTCCTTAATGACCTTGTCGAAATCGACAAAGTGTTGGTGCAACGCATTTAAGCGATTAGACACCTTACTTACCGGTGGAATTAACTTCGTTAAATCCTTTATGACAAGTGTAGGAGACGTACTAGAAAGGTTTTCATTTGACAAACTTTGGGACACACAAGCTGATAATTGAGCTAATTCCTTTTGTAGTCGAAAACGGGTCTTTTTATCAAATTGATCTTTATTATGCTTAACATAATCAAGCTTATGGAATGTTAAAATCATTTTGGATCGAGTTTCTTCCGTAAGTAACATTGTCTCCTCATTATCACGAATATAAAGTGCTTCTTTCGATTTGCCAATTAGGGTCACATCATAAAGACAAAGAATATATTCATGAGCTTGTTTTGCATAACCGGAATTAGGTGGTAAATCTTGAAGACGCTTAATAACTAGTTATTTAAACGATTTAGTTAAAAGATGAACCTTTTCTGTGGAAGCATATTGTTTTAAAAGCTGTTGTTCCTTGAATTTAAGAAGTTTGGTAGCATTAATTTCCGATTCAAACTTTTTAGACTCGAGAATTTTGAAATCCGTTTTAAGTTTTTGAAAATCATTTACAACCGGCTCTTTTTCTTTTGATTCATTGGAAAGATTAGCGTTTAATGATTCTATTTCATTTAAGTGTTCTATCCTTTCAAAACGAAATTGGTCAAATTCAGAATAAGTTATTTTCTCTGCTTGAGGGACTATTTCAAAAGTTTTGACCTTTTCCTTATACAACGCAAGATCTACGGTTAGATTGGCATTCAAATCTATGGTTTGTAGGACGGCCACATTCATGTTATCAATAATATGTTTAGGCACCATTACCAAATCATGTTGATCATAAGATTCCATACCCGTCGTAGCATTTGGTTGAGGTTCACTCAAATGTGTTGGATTGATTACCACATCATTTGAGTTACTAGTTCCTGAATGCTGTTCGAGGTTGTCATTTTCATGCTCAACTTGATGTGGATTATCATGAATATTTGTGGTTGGTACTTCATTGACGACATTTGAACCGTAGTGAGAGAGATTAGCAACGAGAGCAGCTTGGGCTGAATGAATGTCATCACAATCTGAATTATATGCATCAAGATCGTCTGCTTGATATGCTGCATTAGAAGTAGAGACGACTGGAATGCCTTCATTATCTGTTGCCCCTGGGTCTGCAAGAAATGCTAATTCCTATGAATCCAAAATCTTTCCCTTAGATTGAGCGTCGACCAAATACATCTTCTCCCGAAACCACGTTGTATCCCTTCTCCTTTTCAGCTGAGTACATTCCTTAGCCATATGACCTTGTCCTCGACAATTGTAGCAAGTCACAACTTTTTGAGGACCAATAGGGCTTCCATTTCCACTAGCTTGAGAATTTGCAACTTGAGCGTTCGCGGTCCTTGTAGTGGGTCCATATGAATTTTGCCTTCCCTGAATGGATTGCACCGTCACTTGACCGTTTTGAATAGTGGCTTGTTGTCGAGGATTTGAAGAAGTGCGGAGCTGATTGTTTGTTGGTGGAAAACCTCTAGTAGCAACAAGTTTTGACAAGTAGGCAGTGAGATGGTTTAAAACATCTATTGGCGTATCATTTGGAGTAAAGACCGGTGCTTGAATTGGTGGAAGTTCATTGGATTAGAAGGCTTGTGCTTGTGGTGCTTTAATTGGAAAATATCCTTGCTGAGGAGAATAGCCCCTGTGTAGAAGTGATAACTTGTGATGGTGATGCCTGATGTGTTGGTTACTGTGGATAAGGCTGTTGAAGAACACTTTGTTAAAATGCTTGCTGTGGCCTCATTGATGGTTGATAAAATGATTGCTGTGGTTGCTGATAAGTTTGTGGTGGTTGTTGCAAGTATGATGGTTGTTGATAAGAATATGTCAAGTTTGGAGTAGTCATTTGATGAGAAGCAATCGTGGCAAGCGGATCATGAACTTGAGGTGTTGAAAACCGAGCCTCAATTACGTGGCATTCATGTTGTTGATACCAAATGTTGTCCCATATCATTATGATGATTAATGATAGAATATAGATGAAAAGAGATGGATTCCTAGAGAGAGAAAGTAGTGAGACAAAATAGAGAGAGAGATGATTAACTTGGTGAATATTAGATTAGAGAAAATTAGAGTTACAAATGATCATCCGCCCTTCCTAACATGCTAGGAAGGGCCTTATATAGCCGGGCTTACATGTAACCATAATGGGCTATATTGTTTGGACCGGGCTTGTCTTTTGGGCTTTAAGTAGCTTAAATCCAAGCCCATGAACCACGACTATTTAACTATCTATTACAACGTTCTAATAAATATTACAATAGAAACCTATGACCGAACATTCTTGTTTGACTCAATATTTTGAGGCTAACAATCTCCCCTAATGTGAGGTCATTCCTCTTCGATATTTGGAGTCCAATGGAGATTTATCAATTTCGTCATAAATGAGGCTTGAACGTGTAACAGTAGTTTTGTTCCTACATGCTGTGATCTTTGAGCCTTTGTCATTGTCTTTCGACTTAGTCTTTTATTTTGAGATCTTCAAATCATTCTTGACTTGTCTTTGCCATCTTGTGATCTTGTGTCTTTATCCACATGCTCACACTATTAATTGTTGAATAAGTCTTTGGGCATGAATATGTGGTTTTGAATCTTTGACTTTGCTGACTACACCGTGACGCCACCTTCTCGAGACAAAACATAGACACAGACTGAATGGCTTTGACATTCGTCCTAAATCGACAACGTTTCACCTCCGGTCGGTGAAGACCGTTATACGATATTAAATACCGTACCTGTGATTAGGTAGATTCAATTAAGAATCTCCTTGATAGGGTTTCGCGGCTGTACTAGCCGTTCTCTTTACTCGACCGTCTCAAAGCAAGACTGCGAACATAAATAGTGAATCAATTGGATAAATATCCGCTTGATTAAAGTCATCAATTCAAATTCCTGGAACAAGTTTGATTCATTAAGAATCTTACCATTGTTTCTTTCCAGTTGACACAAGTTTGATTCATGAGAATCTCACAAGTCACCTACCGTAGTGCTGTTTGATGTTGACGCTAGAAGGGTTTCCATTCGTCACTGTGAATATTAATGAGTATCACTCTGAATGTTTTGGCAAGACCATAAAGATATTGCATAGAAACCTGAAACGAGTTTGAATCAATTCAGAATCAAACCACTGTTGCTTTTCAGTTTTACATATGTTCAATTCATAAAGAATCTTGCATATGACCTACCGTAGTGCTGTTTGATGTTAACACTGGAAGGATTTCCATTCATCATTGTGAATACTAAGTAGTATCACTCTGAGTGTTCTAGCAATATCGCAAGGATATAGCGTAGGACTCTCTTTATCTTCATCCGTGTGTCCTAACGAGATTTGATTGATCTCATGGCTCTAGACTCGATTTGTGCACTTTTAGTGGTCGGAGGTTGGAACAGATGCCACCTATTCAATATCAACTATCTCGGAGTGAGAAAGTCAATAGAAGTCGTGTTGATCTCCGTGACAATAAAACAAACTTCTTTTGAGAGAAGCCTGAGTAGCTAGGAAAGGGCTGTGCTTCACATCACTGGGTCTATGATGAGTTGTCTTCATGATGTGTTGACCCGATTTCTGCCTAAGTTGTATTGAGGGCTTCTTTCTTTAGACTCTTTATCCTTACATTTCTTTTTCATTCTTCAACCCCTTCAATGCTTACCAAGACATAATTACTAGCACCTTGTTGTGATTGTTCCACTGCTAGCATCAGTACTTAGTCGGCATTCAGCTACGTTCACATTCTACTCCATCTTTCCTACGGACTTCTAATAATCTATTGGATTTTCCCTGGGAAGATCCCTCCAGTTCTAGTTGGATCATAGGACTTAAACCTAACCACCCTTTTGACACCAATAATGTCGTGAATTAAAGATGTTGTGGGTATTTGATCGTAACCATAAGTGCTTGAGTCTATAGATCACATTTTAATCACATTTTCTCCCCTATCTCTAATATATAAAATCTTTTGATATCAGAGATACCAAATTTGATTAAAATATATTTTGAAAAATAATCTTGAAAATCTCCGGGAGAAAGATGTGTTAATCTTTGCATGAAGTTGAAATGCTCCCCCTCAAAAATTGATCCAATGGAATTGTCATTATGAGGATGTGATCCACATTAAACTTTTGAGGATATGAGTTGTTGAACATACAATTTTTGAAAGATTTTGAATATCATTGAGAAATTCTTGAAAAAATCGTGTTCAACGTTTTTTGAAAAATCAATTCTTTTTAGCGAAAGGTTTTTATAAAGCATAAACTTGAGTTCATAGACTTTGAATGTCTTGACGAATCCACTCAAGTATAAGAAGATTTAACTTCTTTTGCTAAGGGTAAGGGCACAAAATCGTACACTCCCCCGTGAATATAGTTCCGGGTTTCAATCTGAAAGTGATTACAAGCCATTGTGTTGAGCTCAAAACGTTGAATGTTTTGTGACAAGCTCAACCCGAGATAGATTGCTCTACCCGTTGTTGGAAATATTGTCCAAAAGAGACAATTTCCTTTAAAAAGATAGAAATGACATGTTTTGAAAAATATTTACAACTTTCATTCGAGCTTTATGTACACACCCGTGTCGTTATTGAGCGACATTTCTATGTACGTCCATATTATCAATACTGAAAGACATGTCGAGAAGAATATTTTTGGATTATCAATGATTTTTTAATTTTGTATTTTGCTTTTTCATTAATATTTACAGGTAGATGTTTGATAGGTGAATCAAGCAGGCTTCTTCGCTAGAACCTCCAGTTCTGCTGGAGTCAAACATCTCATACCAATTTGCCTAACAAGATACGCAAACCTCTCTTTCGAAAGAGCTTTTGTAAACAAGTAAGCTAATTGGTAATTGATGTGTCGTGATGTGTATAGTGATAATTTGATATTACGTTATAGGGTAAATTAGAAAATTACCTTTAGGAAAAAGTAATAGTCTAATAATACCAATGACGAATTCAATTAAACATGTGAGTGAGTCGAGTTCGTTGTACACGAAGATCTTATGAATTTGAGACGTTTTGTTTTGATTTGGACAATCGATTTGAATTGGTTTTCGGTTTTTAAACTACAAATTAAATCTACAAATTTTAAGCTATTTAAAATTATCCTAAAGTGCATGAATCGTAAACCCCGCCTATTTTAAAATCTAAAAACAATTACTTACTTAAAAATTAAGTCTATTTAAAAATTAAACTATTTAAAAATCTATAAAATAAATCTATTTAATTACTTTTAATCTACTCAAAAAATCTTATTTAAACTTTCTAAAACTAATTTACTTTATTAAAAATTACTTAAAAACAATTCTAATTAAAATCTATTTTTATTTAAATCAAATGTTATAAAAATCCTATTTAATTGAAAATAAACTAATTAATCTATTTAAATTTAATAAAAACATTTTTTTTATATTATATTTTTATATCTTATTTTATTTATTAATTAACTAAAATTTACTTTAAATAAAACATTAACTAAAAGTTTATTAAAAAAATGGATTAAAAGTAAATTAAATGTTACTTAAACAAAATCTGCCAAAACTAAATTATACTATATTAATTAATCTGAGAATAATAAAACCAAAGAGGCCAGTTAGCCTAGATGGTTATCACACAAGGCACACGAACAAGAGGTCTCGAGTTCGAAACTAATACGGGACACATTTGTTTGATTTATTTCTTTTTGACAGATTAGTTAAGAAATATCACAGGAGTGACTTTTTGTTTTGAAGACTGATAGAAATCAGTTTTTGAACCATCAAATAAATTGTATCTGATGGCTTTTGTGATCAACAAATTCAACAAAAGCAAAACTAGGACAGATTAGCTAACAACAAGCAAATTTTCAGTAAATACAGACTCAAGAACAAGTTAATATCAGATTAAGCAGATTTAACATGACCGTTAAATAGACTTATCAGTTTTGAAGGAAAAATGATAAATCTCACAAACTAGCAGACTAACTATCACTCAGTAAAAAGACTAAGGCGACTATCTAAAAACAAGCATATCTAAATCACGAATACTCAGTCTCGATCAAACCAAATCAATTCAGGCAGGCCAAACAGGTATATCGAATTACTAGCTACAATTAAGCAAGAGATCTGCTACACCCAACATTAAGCAGCTAGCAATCATATAAAGATCCCACACATATTATAAATCTCAACAGATCTCTACTCTGAAAATTCCTAAGCAGGAAAAGCATTCAACTCCAATTCTTCACAGTAATCTCAATAATCTTAAAACAGCAACTATCAAGTATCGAAATCTTACAGCTAAAATCTCAAGTGTTACTACTCATTCTTACAAAAATCTATAGCAACAGTTTTATCAAATCATCAAACTAAAAATATTAGCAGTATATCCATAACATATTAAACTAAGCAGATCTAGTAACTTTAACATCCAAACTCATCTCACATAACCACATAATTTCATAATAATACAGAAACATATGACTATATCAGTAAAACAAACTCACAGTAATATACAAACCAAAATTCTTTAGCAGCTTCGCAAAACCTCATTCGACAACGGATAACATCAATATTCAAAGAACATAGCACATAACTCATAAACAGATTATTGGAAATATAAAATAACATTTAATTAAAAGAGTAACACACCTATTGTAGAAAACCTTTGAGACGTAGAGCGGCGCTGAGCCGTCTAGATGAACCGTATCAAGACCACCTTCATACGAACGGAACATCAAACACCATCGAACCTAAAACCATCTATTGATTCTCGAACTGCAAATATCATCACCATACGACCCAATTTTTCACAAAAACTTTCCAGTGGGGAAAGCTAGTTCCCTTAATCACTCTTCATTACTCACATAAGCTATCGAATTAGCTTATACGAGCAACACATCATTATAACATCAGTTTAAAAATTAGATTGCAAACACTTTAATAAAATAAACAAAGATGAGAGATTAACAGTAAATAAAAATGAACTTTTATTAAATCAAAGTAACATTACAACTTTTATAAAAATAAAATGCAATTTCTAAATTAAATCTAACATTATAACTTTAAGAAGAAAAAGGGATGCCTCAATTACAGAAACTAGAGGGTTTTTATAGCCGTCCCCAAAGGCTTCTTGGAAAGAATATTCGGATCTTTCAAGGGATATTCCATTTTCTTCTCAGCCTTTGATCTTCAATTCCTTATTCTCTCTCCTGTGAAGCTTCAATCGGATGGTTGATATTACACTAACTATCACACGGATTGCCAACATGGCATCCGTGTGCTAGTTGTGTTTCTTTTACAGCTTTTGATTGGTGGAATAGGCTAGATGAGGTGTTGCATCCAATGAGATTAAGCCACGTATCAAGCTCCTCCTCACACTCTCTTCCTTAAAATTGGGGCTTTTATTTCTTTTTATGTGAATTAAAAGAATAATAAGAAGCCCTTTGGTTGATTTATTTTTTACTGGTTTAGGGTTTTTTTTTGAAACAGTAACTGTGATTGGTACTTGTAGGGAAGAAAAATGGAGAAGAAAGGTTGGTATAGGAAACATCGAAAGAATTAATGTGTGTGGGTGGGAAAATTAAACGTGTGAGAGATATAATTTAATGGATGAGAATGACGTGTGGGTGAGATTGGATTGGTTTAATATAATATTTGTGGGGGATAAAACAAAACGTGTGAACTCCATACGTTTATAAACGTATCATTGGGTAAAAACCCTAAAGCCAACAATCTTCATTCGTTTATTCATTCCTTGGTAGCTTAATGATCAATGGGCTTGGGCCCATATCCTTATTTCCATCCGTCCCATATCATCATTATGGGCCTTGTAAGTTTTCTAACATTTCACAAAGTTAACTTGAAAATTAAATGGGCTTTTGAGCCCATTTACCCCATAGTGGGACCCACTTAGCTCAAATCACTTATTTAAATATTAAATCCTCTAAATCGAACTCGATTTTGGCTTCCTCGATCTTTTTCATCAATCTCGTGCCGGTTTTCATCGGTTTTCGTGAACTTGGTACCTACACACATGAAAACAAGAAACAAGCATATCCAAGGCATATTTGATACATTTCATGCATAATTTCAATGTTTTAAGCTACAAATGATATGAGTAAATTCACTCATATCAAATTCCCCCATGCTAAGCAATTGCCGTGTCCTCACGCAATGATAAAATTAAACTATATCTACACCATTATTCAACTTTTGACATTTTATTTTGCAAAGACATAAAATAACTTTAAGGATCATAAAAGCTCAAATAGATTCATCGTCCTCGACTTTTCACTTTTCCATACCAAGTGCAAAAACAAGATCATTGTTATTATAAGTTGGTAGACTAACACGAACTCATGTGGGCCAATTATTCACTTAGACTCCCTTATTCCTAGGTGTTTCTTTTATATTTTATTGTTGTCTTGAATGATCACGAGGATGCATTGTTGACTTATTTCGATAATTTATTAGGCCGAAAATAAAGTGAACGATTTAATCCATAGTTAGCTAAAGGACAAAATCTTTTAAAACTGCTTCTCGGGCTCTCATAAAGTTCATATCTTGGCATAACTTGCTTCGCGATTTGAGACCTTTCTCGGACCGATATTTGGCAGTGACTTTATACTTCCAACCTTGAGAGACGTTCATGAAATATTGGTCTTCTCTTCATATAGGAATTTCTTCACTTGAAGTTTTGAGAGATTCATACTTGGACCACGACTTCTTCATTTTTCTCCAATCTTTATTTGGGATTTTGATTTACAACGATCCGCCTCCTTTTTGGACTTGGCTTCATTTATCCCCATACCTTATTTTGGTCTTTTTGGATAGACTTCTCCATGACTTTTTGGGAGTGTTTGCTTTTCATCGTGTGTCTCGATCCTTCATATTGATTTTTGATAAATGAATCTTCACATCACTTGAGATCTTTAGCAATAAAACATAGCCCTCATGTCTTGTTAGGACCTTTTTGGACTCGCCAATCTTCGCATCCCGCTTCAATAAGTTATGCCTTGGCTATGAACTCTAATCCATACCGAGCAACTTTTAAACTATCTTGGGCTAGAAGCTAAGTAACTTTTTAAATCGTTCAACCTTATTTATTGCAAATAATTTTATTAACAAGCGATGGGAGAATAGGCTCATAATTAAATCACATAAATTCCCGAAAGAATACCAAACTTATAATTGGCTCTATCATCTCTTGTTCTCCATATTGTAAAATTCCAAAAATGAAATCAATGGATACTTAGCCTATTAAATCAAAGTTTTGGGTTTTCAAGTCATCTATAGGATCTTGCATCTTCTTATACTTTTGCAAGTTTTAGAATTTTCGTTTTAAAGTTCCCTTGATAGACGACTTTCTAGGATCAATTATAGGAGCTTGCGAAAAGTTCTTGTTCTTAACTCGTATGAATTAAGACTTTCGCTTTTTAAAGCTCCCTATATAATAGCCTAGCAAAACTTAATTCAAATACGTTAAGGAAAAGCTAATGGTTAAAAACCGAGTCGAGTCAAAAACTATTCTTACTGAAAGCCTACATTCGTGTCAAAAACACTTATTTCCTTTATTAAAACTTAAAAATAACACAAAAAATTTAAAATTTTATTGAAAAATGAGAAAAATAACACGTTTGGACACGACAAAAGCAATTGCAAGCGATTATATCGATTGACTCCCCCATGCTAAATCCAAACATTGTCCTCAATGTTTCTTAGCTCAAGAGTAACACCCCCTTGCTAAGACACGAAGAGTCTAATGCAAATTCCTAGCATAGAAAGAGCACGCAAATCTATAAGCCGTTTATTAATTATGCCTCAAGATAAAACGTTAGTCGATAAAAATCAAGGGTAAGAAAGTGTGCCCCTTTTTGGCATTCAAGTAATGGAAGATCAAGTGGACCGGCAAAAACCGAACACGAGAGTCTTCAAAAATTAGGGTCATACCTAAGATCACAACACAACACAACACGAGCACGAGCTTGAAAGATCAAGCCTTATTAGGTGTTAGAAAATAGAAAGAAGATAGAATGTATGGGACTCCCCCACAAGGCACCTCGTTTTTGTTCACCGAGTCATGAGCTCGAATCGATCCCCACATTCATTGATCCTTAGGGAAAGTTTGAAGATCCGGGACAACCTCCGTAGGTATGTCCCCTCCAAAGTAATGTTTCACACGATGACCATTCACCTTAAAATTAGGCCCGTCTTTTTGAGCTATCTCAACGGTGCCATAAGGGAAAACTTGTGCAATGGTGAATGGTCCGGACCAACGAGATTTAAGCTTGCCTGAGAAAATCTTAAGTCTAGCGTTGAATAAGAGGACTTGATCACCAGCATTGAAAATGCGGTTTTTGATCTTAGAGTCATGAATTCTCTTAGTCTTCTCTTTGTAGATCAAAGAATTTTCATAAGCTTGATCCCTTAATTCACTTAGTTCATTCAATTGAACCTTGCGATGATCACCCGCGGTCCTCAAATCAAAGTTACAATGCTTAAGAGCCCAATACGCCTTATGTTCGAGTTCAATTGGCAAGTGGCATACTTTTCCGTAGACCAACCTAAATGGTGTACAACCAATTGGTGTCTTGTAAGCCGTACGGAAAGCCCACAATGCATCGTCCAATTTATCCGACCATGAAGTGCGATTTTCTCCAATAGAACGCTCCAAAATCCTTTTAAGAGCTCGGTTTGAAACCTCCACTTGACCACTCGTTTGAGGGTGATAAGCCGTAGAAAGTCGATGAGTGACACCATATTTCTTTAGAACTTTTTCAAATTGTTCATTACAAAAATGGGTCCCACGATCACTTATAATAGCCCGCGGAGTTCCAAACCTAGCAAAGAGTTGTTTCAAAAATTTCACCACAACTCGAGCATCATTCGTGGGCAAAGCCTTAGCTTCAACCCATTTAGACAAATAGTCCATGGCTACGAGAATGTATTTGTTTCCTTTCGATGATGGAAACGGCCCCATAAAATCGATCCCCCACATGTCAAAGATCTCACAAACTTGGATAATGTTTTGAGGCATTTCATCCCTTTGTGAGTTCTTTCCTTGACGTTGAAAAGCATCACAAGTCTTGATCAAGTCTTGGGCATCACGATATATGGAAGGCCAAAAGAAGCCGGCATCAAAGACTTTCTTTGCGGTGGCGTTAGCACCATGATGTCCCCCGGTGGGTCCCTCATGACAAGATTTAAGGATATCTTGAGCTTCTTTGCCAAACACGCACCTACGAATCACTTGATCCGCGCACACACGAAACAAATAGGGGTCGTCCCAAACATAGTAGGAGATATCCTTGAAAACTTTCGTTTTTGTTGGGACGACATACCCTTGATCACAAACTTCCCCGCATGGTAATTTGCGATGTCCGCAAACCATGGGGTACTATCATCACCACGAAAAGCAATCATACCAAGTGTCTCGAGAGGAAATGTTTCATTGATTTCCTTGTTCTCTCGATCACTTTGGTGAGGATTCTCAAGTCGAGATAAATGATCGGCCACGAGATTCTCGGCTCCTTTCTTGTCTAGAATTTTGACATTAAATTCTTGAAGGAGGAGAATCCACCAGAGCAACCTCGGCTTAGCATCTTGTTTATTAAGAAGATATTTGATAGCCGAGTGGTCCGTATACACTATGGTTTGAGACAAGACGAGATATGGTCTAAACTTTTCAAAAGCATACACAACGGCAAGTAACTCCTTTTCCGTTGTAGTGTACTTTGTTTGAGCATTCGTCATAGTCTTACTTGCATAGTGTATAGGCAAGAAGTGTTTAAGCTTACGTTGCCCCAAAACCGCACCTACCGCATAATCACTAGCATCACACATAATTTCAAAAGGTAGATCCCAATCCGGGGCAACTAAGATTGGAGATTCGGTTAACTTCTTTTTAAGCATCTCAAAGGCTTGAATACACTCATCCGAAAAGATGAAAGGAGTCTCTTTTTCCAAAAGATGGGTCATAGGCCGAGCTATCTTAGAGAAGTCTTGTATAAAACGACGATAGAAGCCGGCATGGCCGAGAAAACTCCTTACTCCCTTAACGGTGGTGGGTGGAGGCAATTTGGCAATCACGTCGATTTTAGCCCTATCAACCTCAATACCGGCCTTAGAGATCTTATGACCTAACACAATTCCCTCTTTGCACATGAAGTGACATTTCTCATAATTAAGCACAAGATTAGTTTCCTCACAACGTTGCAACATTCTTTCTAAGTTAGAGAGGCATGAAGTGAAGGATTTCCTAAAAACCGAAAAGTCATCCATGAACATGGTTTTCTCGATCATATCATGGAAAATGGCCATCATGCACCTTTGGAACGTCCCCGGTGCATTGCATAGTCCAAAAGGCATGCGTCGATAGGCAAATGTTCCATAAGGACAAGTGAATGTGGTCTTTTCTTGATCACGAGGGTCAATGGGGATTTGGAAATAGCCGGAAAATCCATCCAAAAAGCAATATAATTCATTCCCCGCTAGTCTCTCTAACATTTGATCCATAAAAGGTAATGGAAAATGATCCTTCCTAGTGGCATCATTAAGCTTCCTATAATCAATACAAACACGCCAACCGGTCACAAGTCTAGTAGGAATCAATTCATTATCCTCATTAGTAACAACCGTCATTCCTCCTTTCTTTGGAACACAATGCACGGGGCTAACCCATGGACTATCCGAGATAGGGTAGATCATTCCGGCGTCTAGAAGTTTAGTGACTTCCTTTTTGATCACCTCATGAATCTTTGGATTGACCCTTCTTTGATTTTGGATAGCGGGCTTATAATCATCCTCCATTAGAATTTTATGAGTACAAAATTTGGGATCTATACCCTTAATGTCGGAGATTTTCCATGCAATGGCCCGTTTATGTTTCTTAAGCACTTTGATAAGCTCATCCTTTTCATTTTCCTTTAACCCCTTAGCAATAATCACCGGTAACTTATCCGATCCCTCAAGGAAAGCATACTCCAAATGAGTGGGTAATTCCTTAAGTTCTAATTCGGGTGCTTCCTCAATAGATGTTTTCACTTTAGTCTCATTTTCATTCACAACTTTTAGTTCCATAGGTGGTGATTCAAAAGGATCCATATTCAACAATTTTTCAATCAACGCAATATCTCCCTCGGGATCAAAATTCTCACTATCAAACTCACTAAGATCAAACGGTGTGCTAAGGTAATCATCAATTTCCTTCTCGATTTTTGAATATCCATTATTCTCAAGCTCTTCAAGAACGAAGTCACCTCCCTCAAATGGAGTGAGTGAAGGCTTAGCCGAAGAGATAATAGGATTCGAAGAAGTGGGATTGCCACTCTTAGAAGAGGCCGAGAAACCAAGAACTTCTTGAGAATATTCTTCACAAGTAACATCAATCAAATCGATTTGATTAATTGATTCCTCATAGTACTTGGAAGAAAATTTAGAGATATGACCAATATCAAACGTGATATGTTCCTCATCAACTCTTAAAGTCAATTTCCCCGCTTTCATGTCAACTAAAGCACTAGCCGTCATCAAAAAACGGTCTTCCCAAAATTAATGATACACGAGAATCTTCGGGATAATCGCAAACCACAAATTCCGTTGGAAAGACAAGTTTCCTACCTTGACAAACACGTCCTCGGCTATACCTTTTGGTAAGGCGATCGATCGATCCGCTAGCTCGAGAGTCATCTTGGTAGGTGTAAGCTCGGGAAGTGATAACCTTTTCCACACGGAAAGAGGCATCAAATTAATGCTAGCACCAAGATCGGCTAAAGCTAAGCATTCTTCCATATTAGGGAAATCACATGGTATCACAAACTTGCCCGGATCTCCAAACTTTTTGGGAAGCTTTTGTGTAAGAACCGCGGAACAATTAGCATCTAAAGATGTAGACACTTCAACCAATTTCCCTTTATCATTCATCAATCTCTTAATAGTCGAAGCAAACTTAGGCATGTAAAGCAATGCATCCGCGAAACTAACATTAATATGAAGATTCTTAAACATCTCTAAAAAAGTAGCCATTTGAGCATTGGACTTTTCGCGGAGCTTCTCTTGGTTAAGTCTCGAAGGGTAGGGTAGTGTGGGTTTAGTCTTCGGAAGCTCGGGTTCTGGAATAGGCAATTGGTCTACCTTTGGTGGAATAGGAATTTCCTTTTCTTTAACCACCTCGGGTTCTTGCTCCACTTCCCTCACCGTAGAGGTTCTCACATGTGGAAGCAAAGGTCCGTCCAAAGCTTTCCCACTACGTGTGGTTATAGCTTTCATCTCACCCTTCGGGTTTGGAATGGTGTTACTAGGTAAGCCACCCGAAGACGAGGAAGGTTGACTCATAAAGGATTCAAACATCGAAAGCAATTTGTTTTGACCTTGTTCCAAATTTTTTTGCATACGATTTTGGTTTTGCTCTAGCCTTTGTTGATTAAGCTCAATCTTATTGTTTTGCCCTTTAATCGTATTTTGAAAATCGAGTTTCAAAGTATTAATTTGCCCTTGAATGTTATTTTGAAAAGCTTTCATATTTGCCTCATTTGACTTGATATAGCTTGACAAATCATTTTGATTATTCCCTTGAAAACCTTGATTGTTTTGATTAGCATTAAAACCATTTCCTTGATTATAATTCCCTTGGTTACCACGGTTAAAATTATTCCCATTGTTTCCATTGTTGTACCTATTTTGAACCGGTGGAAAACCCGGTTGTAACACCCTACTTGGATAAGTGGACCGTTACGTGTATTTATGGCGTGTCATCAAAGCATAAGGTAAATGTCCTAAAACATTAACTGACCATAACGGAAATACCGGAATCAAACATCGGTAATCCAACCTAATCTCAAAAACATGAAAAAATAAAATACTGAAGGAAAGGACTAAACAATGTCCAAATAAGCAGAATAATGTAAGAAGTGCATAAAGTAAGAAGTCCGGATAGCTTCTACTCAATGCACATGCTCTCAGAATCCTAAGAGCGTCCTGGTGTACCTGCCGTTAGAACATGAAAGAACTACGGCTGAGCATAACGCTCAGTGAACGGATATGAAGCATGATAAGGAATTACTGAAATGAAACAGATGATAAAAATACTGGAGCTGTAAGACTGATAAGTAAAGTTGCAACGGAAATCTGTGTATAATCTGTAAAGTCTGATTTATAAATAATAAAGCTGAACTGTTGTCTGTTAAATCTGAAAACATGCATTTACTGTATTTTAATTGCCAGAGCTTATATAGGTCATGTGCTGTAACAACTGCGCATGAATAACTGGAGGGGTGACCTCGTCATGCTGTAGAGGGGTGACCTCTAAATAACTGTAGAGGGGTGACCTCTAAATACTATGCTGGGTGGAGGGATCAACTCCAATGTGAAGGATGTAGAGCACACACCACATTCACCCTGATAACTTGTAAACTGATAAGCCTAGGATGCATCCATACGCCCCACTAAACATACTTATAAAAATGGCCAAACTGAACATGAGTGGGACGATGCAGGATATCACTCTCCTGCATGTGAGTCAGGACACCGGTGCCTCTAGTGCCATGGCTACGGTACCTCCGTAACTAGTACATAAACTTGGTCATACTTGTATATAATGCTCAGGCAATTTATTTAGTTATTAACATGATTACTGATAAGCTTAAACATATACTGGGGAAAAACATTTGGCTGCAGACGGGGAATCCTAATCATGCATAGAAAGGAAGTCCTTACTGAAAGGACGGAAAATCCGTACCTCGTGTCCAGTAATGAAATAAGAATGAAAGCTGAAGGATCTACTCCGACTTCACGGATACTACATAAATGAGGGACGTGAAATGAGTTGTCTGGTTACTGTTTATTTTTACTGATACTTAGTTGTTCTTAGTTTGATTTATTTTATTCTTGTATTACTATTTATGTATAATCTGATAAATTCTGACTGTCTTTAATATTTACTGACTAATGTATATTTTATACTTCTGATTATTGTATACTATGTATTCTAATATTATAAATAAACCAAACACCTTTTTTTTCAAATAATAATTGTATTAATTTACATGACGTGATACTTTGCATTCTCAAATTTCTCATTGTTATAATGTCATAATAACTTGCTCATTTCTAGTTATGTACGCAAATAACAATATTATAAAACTTACATTTTATAAAACAATGAAAATCAATGCTTCTGTGTATAAATAAGTTCATGTCACAAAACATTTAGCTATTTCAAAAAAAATCATTTCCATCTTGCTGCGCTTTGACGCAGGATGTTGCCAAATCATGCTTCATATATATCAGCCCATAATGCGTTATTTACGTATTCCAAATACTAAGATTTGTGGCTACCGTGATTTATGTTTGATGGTTAGTAATTATGCTCATTGTGTCATTTATAGATTTAACAAACAACTAGTGTTTTAACATTGATTCTTAGCCATTTAAATCCTAGTTTTATCATTATATCATATACTATGTATTACTTATAAGCATATCAAGACTCAATAGATACCTCAAATAAAATATGGATGAATCGAAACGAACATGATCAACTATGAACGTCGACTGAACGAATCAACACTAGCACCGAGAAATAACCGACCATAACTTCAAATGTTCACCATCGGCCACATGTATCGAACACGAAACCAAAGCCGTGAGCCATGCATAAACATGAACGGTGTCCAATCACATACCTCAGCTTCATATCAAACTCGAACGAACAAACCGCAACGCGACATTAATTCAAACCTTGAACTTTAATAATGAAAGCTAGCAACTGATCATCAACACTCACGCTCACCTTCCTTCACGTCATTTTAATTCATGTGTTTATTATTCCTTCTTTAGTTTCATGAATTTTTGAAAAGATGTTAGATGTGAAAGAGGTATAATATTCGGTGTTTACATGAACCTTCGAAAGTAAATGAGATGAATATTGTTATTCATTTATATAAGGTAAGCGTGTATATAGATAAGAATTGGCACGAACCATTCGCAAGAAATGTGTGGAGTGAAAGAAAGTAGTTAAAGATTTTTAATGGTAATCAATATTTCTTATTCAATGTATGAACCAAGCGTTTCTTTTTTTCTTTTTTTCTTTTAATATCTTATGAAGATTCGCATATCAATTTTTCATTACGTAATATTTTAAAATCAAATTTGTAGTTATCTCTTACACTGACGAAATAAAATACAAGCCAAATTTTTGGGTTTTACAATTATTCCCCTCTAAAAAAAATTCGTCCTCGAATTAGAGACACGATAATGCTGTGGTTTTACAATTCTTTCCCTCTAAATAGGAAAATTTGCCCTCGAATTAAAGGTAATAAGCTAATGAAGTTATAAGAACTGAAAGAACACATAAGCTGAAAGGACATGTAAGCTGAAAGGATAATTCGTCTTTTAGTTAAGACATAATGTTGCTGAGAGAGTATAAATATGACATGACTGAAGTGATCATGTAACGTGACATGGCTGAAGAGATCATGGAACGTAACATGACTGAAAGAACTTAACTGAATCCATTGGAGGAAAAGGATAAGAGGTCTGGATGGACTCCTCCGTTTCAAGTGGCCTCCTGCTCGAAACGATTCCTTCAAAGGTCTAAACATAATGAAAAATTTTGGTCCTGATGACCCTGTCTTGATGAATGCTGAATAGTTTCTGGTTCCATACTTAAGATGGATTTTCTGAATCTGATAGAATGAATAAGCTATAGAATGTAGGATACATGAAAAGGGTACGTACAATTATCCTAAAAATATAACATTTATATCTCTGAGCAAGTTTTTGAAAACATATAGGGACGAACTACGTGAACAATTGTGAACGTGCTACATGAGTAATTGTGAACGTGTTTCATAATTATATGAGGAGCGCTGGCATGGAATATATCATGAATGTGATACGGAAAACATACTGTGAACGTGATACTAGAACATATCATAAACGTATGCTGCCTGAGGAGGAAATGCCAAACGATACGGCCTGAGATGTGAAACGTCTGCCTGGTTATGGAAAATTTGTGCTAAACTTGGGTCTGGTTTCTCAAGCTGCCTGTAACCGTATTCGGTAGTAAACTGTGAAACGCGTATCGTGCGATGGAACACGAACTTGAACGTGAACAATTTAATGAATGCGAATGTGAATTTAAATCATGAGATTAGCACAAATATGGACTGAAATAATATCAAAATGCGAGCGGGAGACACAACCGTGAAAGTGAACGTAAACGTAAAGTGAACGTGAACGTACACGTGATCGTGAACATGAATTCTGTCTGGTATGATGGTCGGTGGAATACCTTCAAAATCTTAAGATTTATTGTTGAACTTCCTACAGATCTGCTACTGCGTAATCCTTTCGGATGAAAAAAAACACGCAGGTTGATTACATGGATGAAGATGACTTAGATAGTATCATTCTTTTTCTGAGTCTGTGGTAACTGATAATGATTTCATGAAATTTCTTCTCATTTCTGTTCAGAAATTTCTAAGGATTGTAGTAATTCACTAACATGACAGCGTTCTATCTTGAACCTGCGGTATGTCACACATCTAGATATGAACATAGCTGCATAATTGTGTGATACTGCTTCTATCAAAATTCTGCCTGATTATGGGACATTTTGGTGGAAATCTGGTTGACTAGTCATGGAAAAATATTATTCATAAATTTCATAACATAGCTGGAGCATTAGGGAGCTCAGAAGTATAAAATCAAAATTTTTAGAGAGACTGCAATATGTGCAACAGCAGTCAGGAAAACATCAAGTTCTTCTCTCACCAATACTGGTGTCACGGTTGCGAATTGTTCTGGAAAATATTTAAGATATCGTAGCAGGTCAGATAACCTATTATTCGTGGAATGAGTATCGTTTTATGAATGGCGATCTTGTAAATTTTTGGTGATCGATACATGATCTCATGTTACCGGCCTTCTTTCTGATAGACATAAACGGTACACCTCCTAGTGGTGCGTTAGGGCGAATACAGCCTTGTTCCGGTAACTCTTGCAGCAAATGTTGCAACTCTTTTAACTCAGCTGAAGTCCTGCGATAAAGAGTTCTGAAAACAGTTTCCGTCGTTGAGACAAGCTTGATGTTAAACTCTGTCTCGTGGTTAGGAATGATTTCTGGAAACCTTCTGCAATGACATTTGGAAAACTTTAGGATAATTTGCTGATCATGAATTTAAAGAGTTTCAGAAGTAACTTTATAACTGATAGTTATAAGTCTTCGTAGCTATGGACTGAGAATTCACGCACTTAAGGCAGAAAAATTTGTACCGATTTTCTGGCCGAAATATAAAGAATATATTTGGGATCTAGTAAGACGGATCTCGTCGTTAACTGAACTGAAACCCTTCATAATTACCGTGTGTACTGTGGATTCTTTTCTGGCTGTAAGGTAGATCATGTCTGATTTAGATAAAGCTGACATATGAATAATTTAGCAAACATGGCAAATTTTGCTGAATATGTTTGTCTGTAACCTTACAAAATGAACTCTACGTGTTTAATCTGAATAATGCTCTAGTAGTGGTAACTGAGTTTTGAATTATCTGATTTAGGCGTGTCATGACAAAAACGGTATACTCCCTTGGAGGGTACCCTAAATTTCCGAGAGCCTCGTATGACGTGTATCATGACTGGTGTCCTGATATGTGTCTTCCGAAATGATACATGAGACCTGTGTCTTAACTGTTGTCTGGACATGTATTTTAATGGTGAGTCTGAATAAGGTTAAGAATTTCTGGTAACTTCTAGGATTGGCGAACCGGCTAGACTACTGATCTCTGTATTTCTGGTCACGTCCTTTCCGGAGTTCTGATGGTTACTGACTAATTATTTTTAAGCACGGTGGTTGTCGTTACCGCCTTGTCTGTCACTTTATGACGGTCATTATCATAACCGTGATTCCTGTAACTATTCTGCTGAGTGGCCGGCTGGGCTCCGGTTCCCACTCTTCTAAATGAACGGTTAGCTGAGTGAAGTGTGCCATATAGCTGAGAAGGTAAAAGTATGGAATGGAATGGTAGTGTCTGATGGTTGAAATTTTATTCTTGTCAGAAATTTCAAATTTATAGTTTTCGTCCTTGTTCTGCAGAGCCTTCATAGTATGAATGACATTAGCATCTTGAGAAATCTTCAAAGTATCAACAGCATCAGCATTTGTGAGGTCTTTAAGGTGTTAGCAGCATCAGCATCTGGTAAAATCTTCAACTCACGAGCAGCATCAGCACCTGGTAGAATATCGACAAGTGGCAACGCCTGAGATGTTTGAGGATCGATTAGCAATATCCATGGAGTAGGGTACCTGGAGTACACCTGGACTACTGTACATGAAGTACAAAATGAATACTGCACATGGAACATATCTGAGGCACTGTACGTGGAGTACACATGAAATACTGTACATGGAGTATAACTAAGACACAGTACATTGGGTACATATGGAATACTGTACATGGCATTGGTGGAAATTTTATAGGATGATTGATACTGGTGTCGCTTTTCTGACATGATCAAAGAAATAAATTTGATTTAATTAGTTAGCAACTGAACCGAAATAGTTAACATGATAGGCTGAAAATTTCTGCGTAGACTTAATGCTGGTTGTATAGAGGCTGAAAAGTATGATTAAACAGAGTTTCATCAATGTTCAGTATAAGGACATGATTGATAAAGACCAGAACATGATTTGTCTTGAAATAGGATTTTACTGTAATTCTTCTGTATCTTAGCATGAAAACATCATCACCTTGCTGAAAACGTAATCCTCATAAAGAGACATGAACTTAATCAGCAATGAAAACGACATCCACTTGGGAGTACAAACTTGACTGATACAAAGAACATAGAAGAATAATCAACTGAGGTTTAACATCAACTGACGTGGATAGTTATGGTTTAGTTCATAGTATTCATATTAAGAAGCATGTGACTAAGTATGGGTGATTCTGGTTCGATCCATACTTGTCAAAATTTCATGAGAACTGTCATGTATAGAATTTACGATATGGGACTAAATATGGATGGCGGTAGTCCAATCCATACTTGTCAGAATTTTATAAAATGTCAAGATATGAGAAAAAGTGAACATCTATGGTCCAGTTCACAAAACAATATTCGACTGAAAGCATGAAAATTTGACCTGAGAAGTGGTGAACGCATATGGGACAGTTCACCTAATAACATTCGACTGGAACATGAATCTGTCATGAGTAAGGATGAACGCCTATGGGTCGGTTCACCAATACAAAAATCTGAGCGGGCAAGGGTGAACGCCTATGGGTCGGTTCACCAATACAAAATTCACAGAAAAGCACATACGACTAAATATGGGCAGTCCTGTACCGACCTTTTACTTAGTCAGAAACTTTAGGAAAATCGACCGATAACTGAAGAAAACTGACTGATAAATGCAGGAGAAACATGAAAGATAACAACGCCAAAATCTGGAAATTCCTGGTGACTACCCACTAGTCACAAGTCAAGTTTTAGAGCCTACAGGTCGAACCTTGCGCTCTGATACCATAATTGTAACACCCCACTTGGATAAGTGGACCGTTACGTGTATTTATGGCGTGTCATCAAAGCATAAGGTAAATGTCCTAAAACATTAACTGAGCATAACGGAAATACCGGAATCAAACATCGGTAATCCAACCTAAGCTCAAAAACATGAAAAAATAAAATACTGAAGGAAAGGACTAAACAATGTCCAAATAAGCAGAATAATGTAAGAAGTGCATAAAGTAAGAAGTCCGGATAGCTTCCACTCAATGCACATGCTCTCAGAATCCTAAGAGCGTCCTGGTGTACCTGCCGTTAGAACATGAAAGAACAACGGCTTAGCATAACGCTCAGTGAACGGATATGAAGCATGATAAGGAATTACTGAAATGAAACAGATGATAAAAATACTGGAGCTGTAAGACTGATAAGTAAAGTTGCAGCGGAAATCTGTGTATAATCTGTAAAGTTTGATTTATAAATAATAAAGCTGAACTGTTGTCTGTTAAATCTGAAAACATGCATTTACTGTATTTTAATTGCCAAAGCTTATATAGGTCATGTGCTGTAACAAATGTGCATGAATAACTGGAGGGGTGACCTCTAAATAACTGTAGAGGGGTGACCTCTAAATACTGTGCTGGGTGGAGGGATCAGCTCCATTGTGAAGGATGTAGAGCACACACCACATTCACCCTGATAACTTGTAAACTGATAAGCCTAGGATGCATCCATACACCCCACTAAACATACTTATAAAAATGGCCAAACTGAACATGAGTGGGACGATGCAGGATATCACTCTCCTGCATGTGAGTCACGACACCGGTGCCTCTAGTGCCATGGTTACGTTACCTCCGTAACTAGTACATAAACTTGGTCATGCTTGTATATAATGCTCAGGCAATTTATTCAGTTATTAACATGATTACTGATAAGCTTAAACATATACTGGGGAAAAACATTTGGCTGCAGACGGGGAATCCTAATCATGCATAGAAAGGAAGTCCTTACTGAAAGGACGGAAAATCCGTACCTCGTGTCCAGTAATGAAATAAGAATGAAAGCTGAAGGATCTACTCCGACTTCACGGATACTACATAAATGAGGGACGTGAAATGAGTTGTCTGGTTACTGTTTATTTTTACTGATACTTAGTTGTTCTTAGTTTGATTTATTTTATTCTTGTATTACGATTTATGTATAATCTGATAAATTCTGTCTGTCTTTAATATTTACTGACTAATGTATATTTTATACTTCTGATTATTGTATACTATGTATTCTAATATTATAAATAAACCAAACACCTTTTTTTTCAAATAATAATTGTATTAATTTACATGACGTGATACTTTGCATTCTCAAATTTCTCATTGTTATAATGTCATGATAACTTGCTCAATTCTAGTTATGTACGCAAATAACAATATTATAAAACTTACATTTTATAAAACAATGAAAATCAACGCTTCTGTGTATAAATAAGTTCATGTCACAAAACATTTAGCTATTTCGAAAAAAATCATTTCCATCTTGCTGCGCTTTGACGCAGGATGTTGCCAAATCATGCTTCATATATATCAGCCCATAATGCGTTATTTACATATTCCAAATACTCAGATTTGTGGCTACCGTGATTTATGTTTGATGGTTAGTAATTATGCTCATTGTGTCATTTATAGATTTAACAAACAACTAGTGTTTTAACATTGATTCTTAGCCATTTAAATCCTAGTTTTATCATTATATCATATACTATGTATTACTTATAAGCATATCAAGACTCAATAGATACCTCAAATAAAATATGGATGAATCGAAACGAACATGATCAACTATGAACGTCGACCGAACAAATCAACACTAGCACCGAGAAATAACCGAGCATAACTTCAAATGTTCACCATCGGCCACATGTATCGAACACGAAACCAAAGCCGTGAGCCATGCATAAACATGAACGGTGTCCAATCACATACCTCAGCTCCATATCAAACTCGAACGAACAAACCACAACGCGACATTAATTCAAACCTTGAACTTTAATAATGAAAGCTAGCAACTGATCATCAACACTCACGCTCACCTTCCTTGCGTCATTTTAATTCATGTGTTTATTATTCCTTCTTTAGTTTCATGAATTTTTGAAAGGATGTTAGATGTGAAAGAGGTATAATTTTCGGTGTTTACATGAACCTTCGAAAGTAAATGAGACGAATATTGTTATTCAGTTATATAAGGTAAGCGTGTATATAGATAAGAATTGGCACGAACCATTCACAAGAAATGTGTGGAGTGAAAGAAAGTAGTTAAAGATTTTTAATGGTAATCAATATTTCTTATTCAATGTATGAACCAAGCGTTTCTTTTTTTCTTTTTTTCTTTTAATATCTTATGAAGATTCGCATATCAATTTTTCATTACGTAATATTTATAGATCAAATTTGTAGTTATCTCTTACACTGACGAAATAAAATACAAGCCAAATTTTTGGGTTTTACACCGGTGGAGCAACATGATTTTGACGAGGAACTTGACCGTTGGAGCCATAAGTTCCCGTCGTGGCAAAAGCACTAGCTTGATCAAAACCCGTGTTTATACAAGCATAATTAGGATGTGCTCCACCACATGATACACAAACATTTTCAACCATATTAATGGATCCATGAGGATTCTTCCTAATCTCACTCAACAAAGTCGCAAATCTACTATCAATCTTAGAGTCCAATCTAGAAATCTCGAGATTAGATGAATTCACATTGGAAACACCCGGTGTGTTTCGTGAATATTGTGCTCTAGACTTATCCTCAACTATCCTCCACGCGTCTCTCGGAGTTTTTCTTAAAAGATTACCACCCGCGGCGGCATTTAAAGAATCTTGTTCAATCATTTTTAGCCCATTATAGAAAGTATTAATTTGATGCAACTCCGAGAAACCGTGGTGTGGACATTGTCTTAACAAATCTTTAAATCTTTCCCATGCAACCCCAAACGATTCATGCACTTTTTGTTCAAATCTAGTGATCTCATTCTTAAAGTGTGTTGTCTTAGAAGGTGGAAAGAAATAATTCATGAACTTTGACACTAAATCATCCCAAGTTAAGATCGAACCCGGTGGTTCTTTCTCATACCAAAACTTAGCATTACCCTCGAGCGAGTACGGAAAAAGCATGAGCTTAATCACGTCATTCGGCACATCTCTAAACTTGAGAGTCGAGCTAATTCGATTAAAATTCCGAATGTGAGAATGCGGACCATCGGTCTCATTGCCACGAAATTGGTCGGCACGAATGAGTGATAAAAGACCCGTCTTAATCTCAAAATGATCCGCCAAAATAGCCGGCAGAACGATTGCTTCCCCGTACCCTTCGGTGGGTGCACGGAGCAATTCCTCCATTGTTCGGTTATCGGCCATCTCTACAACAATAGGTGGAAGCTCGGGTTCCACTATTCGTTGTTGACGATTTCTATTTCTACGAGGAATATTTTCAAGCCTATTAAAATCAATCACAAGACGAGAAGAGCTTAATTGCATACACTACAAAGACGAGAATTTTAGAGGATTGAAGAAAAGAAATTAGACAAGAAGAAGATTATTTTTGGTATTTTATTTGGTATTGCTCAATCAATAATGATCGATAAAAAACAAGGAATAAGGATAACTACTATGGAAGTAAATTACCCTCGGTCGACTTTGAAACGATAGGTGAAAACCTAAACGTCTCGAGGTTCAATAAGTAAACAACAAAAAATAAGATTTATTACTACTTGAGTCGGCAAACCAATAATAGGTTGTCCCTCTCAATATACGCACAAGCAAGCGGGGAAACGAGGTGGCACAAAGCACTTAAAAACCTTTTTCCTTAGACAGCCTTTTATAGCATGTCGCCTTATACCCACCTTATAGTTTGTATATATCGAGTTCAAACTTCTTATTAGTATTTACTATTTTGCCTTTATTTTTGTTTTGGGTTCGAATACAATAGCTAGGTGATGAAATCCCAACTAACGCTTATTTGAAAAGTATGTAAAATTATTGTTCTACGTAATACAATATATTATTCACAAAAAACGAGAAAAACGATACATACTATATAATAAAAAAATAACAAAACTTTCCGAGGACGGAAAGGGTCTTCAAATCCACGATCAACAAATCTCCACAAAAGCGAATCGTACACAAGATCCCCGGCAGTGGCGCCAAATTTTTTTGATGTGTCGTGATGTGTATAGTGATAATTTGATATTACGTTATAGGGTAAATTAGAAAATTACCTTTAGGAAAAAGTAATAGTCTAATAATACCAATGACGAATTCAATTAAACACGTGAGTGAGTCGAGTTCGTTGTACACGAAGATCTTATGAATTTGAGACGTTTTGTTTTGATTTGGACAATCGATTTGAATTCGTTTTGGTTTTTAAACTACAAATTAAATCTACAAATTTTAAGCTATTTAAAATTATCCTAAAGGGCATGAATCGTAAACCCCGCCTATTTTAAAATCTAAAAACAATTACTTACTTAAAAATTAAGTCTATTTAAAAATTAAACTATTTAAAAATCTATAAAATAAATCTATTTAATTACTTTTAATCTACTCAAAAAATCTTATTTAAACTTTCTAAAACTAATTTACTTTATTAAAAATTACTTAAAAACAATTCTAATTAAAATCTATTTTTATTTAAATCAAATGTTATAAAAATCCTATTTAATTGAAAATAAACTAATTAATCTATTTAAATTTAATAAAAACATTTTTTTTATATTATATTTTTATATCTTATTTTATTTATTAATTAACTAAAATATACTTTAAATAAAACATTAACTAAAAGTATATTAAAAAAACTGATTAAAAGTAAATTAAATGTTACTTAAACAAAATTTGCCAAAACTAAACTATACTATATTAATTAATCTGAGAATAATAAAACCATAGAGGCCAGTTAGCCTAGATGGTTATCACACAAGGCACACGAACAAGAGGTCTCGAGTTCGAAACTAATACGGGACACATTTGTTTGATTTATTTCTTTTTGATAGATTAGTTAAGAAATATCACAGGAGTGACTTTTTGTTTTGAAGACTGATAGAAATCAGTTTATGAACCATCAAATAAATTGTATCTGATGGCTTTTGTGATCAACAAATTCAACAAAAGCAAAACTAGGACATATTAGCTAACAACAAGCAAATTTTCAGTAAATACAGACTCAAGAACAAGTTAATATCAGATTAAGCAGATTTAACATGACCGTTAAATAGACTTATCAGTTTTGAAGGAAAAATGATAAATCTCACAAACTAGCAGACTAACTATCACTCAGTAAAAAGACTAAGGCGGCTATCTAAAAACAAGCATATCTAAATCACGAATACTCAGTCTCGATCAAACCAAATCAATTCAGGCAGGCCAAACAGGTATATCGAATTACTAGCTACAATTAAGCAAGAGATCTGCTACACCCAACATTAAGCAGCTAGTAATCGTATAAAGATCCCACACATATTATAAATCTCAACAGATCTCTACTCTGAAAATTCCTAAGCAGGAAAAGCATTCAACTCCAATTCTTCACAGTAATCTCAATAATCTTAAAACAGCAACTATCAAGTATCGAAATCTTACAACTAAAATCTCAAGTGTTACTACTCATTCTTACAAAAATCTATAGCAACAGTTTTATCAAATCATCAAACTAAAAATATTAGCAGTATATCCATAACATATTAAACTAAGCAGATCTAGTAACTTTAACATCCAAACTCATCTCACATAACCACATAATTTCATAATAATACAGAAACATATGACTATATCAGTAAAACAAACTCACAGTAATATACAAACCAAAATTCTTTAGCAGCTTCGCAAAACCTCATTCGACAACGGATAACATCAATATTCAAAGAACATAGCACATAACTCATAAACAGATTATTGGAAATATAAAATAACATTTAATTAAAAGAGTAACACACCTATTGTAGAAAACCTTTGAGACGTAGAGCGGCGCTGAGCCGTCTAAATGAACCGTATCAAGACCACCTTCATACGAACGGAACATCAAACACCATCGAACCTAAAACCATCTATTGATTCTCGAACTGCAAATATCATCACCATACGACCCAATTTTTCACAAAAACTTTCCAGTGGGGAAAGCTAGTTCCCTTAATCACTCTTAATTACTCACGTAAGCTATCGAATTAGCTTATACGAGCAACACATCATTATAACATCAGTTTAAAAATTAGATTGCAAACACTTTAATAAAATAAACAAAGATGAGAGATTAACAGTAAATAAAAATGAACTTTTATTAAATCAAAGTAACATTACAACTTTTATAAAAATAATATGCAATTTCTAAATTAAATCTAACATTATAACTTTAAGAAGAAAAAGGGATGCCTCAATTACAGAAACTAGAGGGTTTTTATAGCCGTCCCCAAAGGCTTCTTGGAAAGAATATTCAGATCTTTCAAGGGATATTCCATTTTCTTCTCAGCGTTTGATCTTCAATTCCTTATTCTCTCTCCTGTGAAGCTTCAATCGGATGGTTGATATTACACTAACTATCACACGGATTGCCAACGTGGCATCCGTGTGCTAGTTGTGTTTCTTTTACAGCTTTTGATTGGTGGAATAGGCTAGATGAGGTGTTGCATCCAATGAGATTAAGCCACGTATAAAGCTCCTCCTCACACTCTCTTCCTTAAAATTGGGGCTTTTATTTCTTTTTATGTGAATTAAAAGAATAATAAGAAGCCCTTTGGTTGATTTATTTTTTACTGGTTTAGGGTTTTTTTTTGAAACAGTAACTGTGATTGGTACTTGTAGGGAAGAAAAATGGAGAAGAAGGGTTGGTATAGGAAACATCGAAAGAGTTAATGTGTGTGGGTGGGAATATTAAACGTGTGAGAGATATAATTTAATGGATGAGAATGACGTGTGGGTGAGATTGGATTGGTTTAATATAATATTTGTGGGGGATAAAACAAAACGTGTGAACTCCATAAGTTTATAAACGTATCATTGGGTAAAAACCCTAAAGCCAACAATCTTCATTCGTTTATTCATTCCTTGGTAGCTTAATGATCAATGGGCTTGGGCCCATATCCTTATTTCCATCCGTCCCATATCTTCATTATGGGACTTGTAAGTTTTCCAACATTTCACAAAGTTAACTTGAAAATTAAATGGGCTTTTGAGCCCATTTACCCCATAGTAGGACCCACTTGGCTCAAATCACTTATTTAAATATTAAATCCTCTAAATCGAACTCGATTTTGGCTTCCTCGATCTTTTTCATCAATCTCGTGCCGGTTTTCATCGGTTTTCGTAAACTTGGTACCTACACACATGAAAACAAGAAACAAGCATATCCAAGGCATATTTGATACATTTCATGCATAATTTCAATGTTTTAAGCTACAAATGATATGAGTAAATTCACTCATATCAGTAATCAGTTCCAATAAAGTATAATTCAACAATACCCTTTTCAACTTGTTCCTTAATGAAGTGATATCTGACATCGATGTGCTTCGTGCGGGAATGCTGTACCGGATTGCAGGAGATGGCTATGGCCGAGTTTGAGTCACAGTACATAGGTACTTTATCAAAGTGGAAGCCATAATCCGTGAGTTGTGTTCTCATCCAAAGAACTTGAGCACAACACGCAGATAGAGACACATACTCCGCTTCGGCTGATGACAATGATGTGCAATCCTGCTTCTTGGAAGACCATCCTACAAGCTTATCTTGACCTAGAAATTGTGCATCACCAGAAGTACTTTTACGTGTATCAAGACACCCTGCATGATCAGAATATGAATAGGCTGTTAGAAAGAAACCGGTTTCCCTCGGATACCAGAGTCCCATGTGAATGGTATTCTTAAGGTACCGAAAGATCCGTTTAACCTCCTTGAGGTGCTTTTCAGTGGGTCGTGCTTGATATCGTGCACAATAACATGTAGCATGATGAATATCAGGTCTGCTTGCTGTCAAGTACATGAGGGACCTGATCATGGAACGATATCTCATTTGATCTATGGGTAATCCCTCCAAATCAGCACCTAGGGATGTGGTTGATAATGGTGTCCCAACGGGGTCACATGTTGTCATACCATGCTTTTTGATTATCTCTTGACAATACTTAGCTTGGTTAATGAAGATACCACTTGGGGATTGGTGAACTTGAATTCCTAGAAAGAATTTTAGTTCGCCCATCATAGACATTTCAAATCTGCTGTGCATTACTTTTTCAAACCATTTTGAAAGTTTTGGGTTTGTAGACCCGAAAATAATGTCATCAACATAAAATTTGCACAAGCAAAATATCATCCTCATATTTATAAGTGAACATATTTAGATCAATGGAACCTTTTGAGAAACCTTTGGAGACCAGAAATTTCGAGAGCTTGTCGTACCACGCCCTTGGAGCTTGCTTGAGTCCATAAAGTGCTTTGTGGAGACGATACACCTTGTCAGGATAATGAGGATTGACGAATCCTTCCGGCTGTGTGACATAGACTTCTTGCTTCAAAGGACCGTTAAGAAACGCCGTCTTTACGTCCATTTGATAGACAATGAATCCCTTATGTGCAGCATAAGCAAGAAAAATCCTGACCACTTCCATTCGAGCTACTGGTGCAAATGATTCTTTAAAATCAATACCCTCTTTCTGTCCATACCCTTTAGCCACTATCCTAGATTTATTCTTGATGATCGTGTTCTCTTCATCCATCTTGTTTTTCCAGATCCATCGAAGATTTAATGGTATAACATCGTATGGCCTGTCAACAAGTTCCCAGACTTTAAGTCTTTCAAATTGTTGAAGTTCATCCGTCATCGATTCAATCCAAGCGTGATCAACCATGGCTTCTTTGATTTTTTTCGGTTCAGCTGAACTCACGGCGAGTACGAACATACAAACATCGCCATCGGTGTGAAGCTGTCGTCTTGTACGAACGAGATGTGAAGGGTTTCCAATTACATGAACCAAAGGATGATCTCGGGTCAAATGATGTGTTGAAGGATGTCGTTGGTAGAACGTGTGCATATTTGACGGATCAACATGGCGAGTAGAAGACTCTCTAGTTTCGTGTACCGGTGTACCGAATGGGTTGATAAATTCGTCTTCGTCAGATAATGCATTGTCTGCTTGATTTGTGTTCTCTAGAGCAATGACAGTAGTTATGGATGTTGTAGGATCGATTGTTGAAGTGTCTGTAGCAATCGGTGTTGAATTAGATGAAGTTGTATCCTTTTGTTGACGATGATCGGTATCATCACTCTTATCATGAGTGACAGCGGAAGACTTCGATACAACTTGTTTCTCCCCCGTGAAATATTCATCATACATTGGTCCATATAACATTTCCAACTCTTCAATTGTCGTGTCGACTGTCATATCAGCTCTAGGAACATTTTCTAGAACCAGCGTTGAACTTGACGGTTCATTGTTGTAGTCTTGAGTTCCGAGTTCCGTGCGGTTGTGAACGGAAGTCGTTTGTCGTTTTGGATCGGGACTTAAACTGTTTTGTTCAAGTGCCATCTCTTGAAATTCATCAAATCGGATGTGAATAGTCTCGACAATCAAGTTTGTTCTCTTGTTGTATAATCTATATCCCTTAGACTGAGTTTCATATCCCACAAGAATACATGCATCACCTTTCTCTTTCATCTTATCCAAATTTTCACCATCTCGTATAATGTAACAAGTACATCCAAAAATATGAAGGTGTTTGAGTGAAGGTTTTCGATCATGAATTATGTGATATGGTGTCTCTTCGTGTCTTGGGATAATTAAGGAACGGTTTTGTGTGTAGCATGTGGTTGACATGGCTTCGGCCCAAAAGTATAGTGGAAGTTTTGAAACGGATAGTAATGTTCAAGCAGCCTCAACTAAAGTACGGTTTCGTCTTTCAACAACGCCGTTTTGTTCGGGTGTTCGAGCAATAGATGTTTAATGTTCAATTCCTTCGGCTTCAAAATAGTTTCTCAGATTTTAATTCAAAAATTCTGTACATCTGTCAGTACGAACCACTTTAACTTGAGCTTGAAGACCACGTTGTATCAGTTTAAGAAAGCTGATGAGAACTTCAGGTGTTTCATCCTTGGACCTCAAGAAGTGAGTCCATGTGTACCTTGAGTAATCATTGACAATTACCAGAATATATTTCTTTCCATTGATACTTTGAACACGCAAGGGACCACACAGATCCATTTGAAGAAGATCTAACCGTCCTTTAGAGCTTGGTGTGGTCTTTGTTTTGAAACTACTTCATTTAGCTTTACAAAGCTCACAAGAAGAACAAAGATGATCTTTGATGACTTTCAAACTTGGAAGGCCTCTCACAATATCTTTCTTGGAAAGCAAGTTGATGGTATCAAAATTAAGATGAGATAAACGTTGAGGCCATAACCATGCCTGAGTCGATGAAGCTTTAGCCATGAAGCAAATTGGAGTTGATGAAGTTGTGTCTTGAAGTGAAATTGTGTAAAGATTAGTACCCCGTGTACCGGTAAGTAAGTCATTCCCATCATAATCACGAACAAAACATGTCTTCTTTCTGAAAGCAACCTCCAAATCCGCATCACAGAATTGACCAACCGAGAAAAGATTATGATTAAGCCCTTCGACGTAGTATACCCTTTTAATCGTGATATTCCCCTAAACCAAATCTTCATATCCTAGGATCGGTTCAAATTGATCATTTCCGAATCGGACCGTACCTAGGAACTTCTCCACGAAGTTAATTAGAAGCTTGAGATTCCCTGTCATGTTCTTCGTGCATCCGGAGTCCATTATGAAGAGAATTATTTGTATCACCTGCAGAAGAGTTAGAACACGATGGAGCATTTGCTAAATTGGATACCACAATAGTTGTGATAGTAGAATAATTAGTGTCCTTATCAACATTTAAAGACATACTAACACTCGAAGTCACATTTTCTGTCCTAACTTTAGGCATCCATTTATATCCTGGAGGACATTGATTAGCAAACCACCATTTCCAAGACTTGCTAGCAGACTCATATAATTCCTTGATTTTGCTTCTAGGATTCTTAGTGGTGGAGTCTGATGCATTACTTTTCTTAGTGGGGGTAGCACCAGAAAGGTTCACTTTGCGTTTGGGTTTACTAGCTCTAATAGGCATTGCAACTTGCTTCTTAGTTCTAGAATCTATGCCTTTGACTTTATTCATAGCACACATAGAATGATTAGCATTAGCACACTTTCCACATTTGACACAAACAAATTTTACATTCATATCATTCAAATCATTCACATCATTCAAATCGTCATTACATGCGATTACAGACTTTTTATTCTTAAAAACATTCAAATTCCTAGGGTGTTCTTATACTTACTTCATCTTCCCTTGATTCTTGTATTTCTAGACCTTATCCTTCACTTGAGTGCCCTTAAGCTGAGGCCGGCTAACACTAGTAGTGGAGACTATTCCTGTAGTAGAAGACACACGAATATTAGTGTTTCTAGAAGTCTGAGGCGATTGAGTAACTTTGTTTGTGGGCTTAGTGGGCATTCTATACATCCCTAGTTTAATCACATTATTGTGCTTAACGCTTGATGCTATGACATTCCTTATAGGTTGATTATGTGGCGACCTTTCCTTTCCATCCATCTTGGGGGCAAACACAAGTTTTGCAAACGAGGAATTTGAGAAAGCAGATGGTTTTCCCAAGATAGAGGATCTATTCTCTTTAGAGGCATTAGGTTGTCTAACAACATGTTTCTTAATGCTAGGTTCCACAACTTTCCCACCCATTTTAGCAACGAGTTTCTGCAACTCTGTTATCGCTCTTTCCCTGTCTTGTAACTGAGCTTTCAACCCTTTAATTTCCAAATTTTGTTCATTCATTTCTAAAAACATTTTGGAAAGTTTTTCTTGCAAGTTATTATCATGTGGAAAACTACCAACGTCTTTTTGCAAAGCAAGTTCAAGAGAATGACAATGTTTTTGAAGGAAATCAGTTTTGTGTTGAAGTAACTCAAAAGCCTTTTTATCAATATTTTCTTTACGTTTCGAAAGCTCAATTTCAAGACGCTCACATTCTTTGATCTTATCAAGATATTTGCATGCAACGTCAGAATATTCATCAATATCAGCACAAGATGTAAAATAAGCACACATAACATCTTTAGAAACGCATTCTTGCAAGAGTAAATCATATTCATCTGAAAAATCAGACTTCTCCATTTGAAGATCATCAATGTGTTTCTCAAGAGATTCAACATATTTTAAATCATCATACATTTCAGTCCGAATGAACTCCTCAAACTGAATAACAATTTCTTTAATCAACGCCGTATTTGTAACTAAGAGTTCTTTCACAAGCAAGGTAATATCTTGAGTAATCGGGCGTTGCCACTCAGCATTTTCACGTTTTACACAATCTCTTTCAACAATAGATTTAACATTATCTATGTGGTGTTTAAGAATACCTAATGTTTTCCTACTCTTGCTTTTAGATTCATCTAGAGGGAGGTAGTTAATGTATTTGTAAACATTAGATTTCTTAGGGGCAAATGCTTTCTTCCATTGAATTCTCTTTTGTTTTCATTCTAAAAACACTTCCTCACGGGTTTTCTGAGTTTGTTTGTTGAAAAGACCATAAAGACTATTCATGTAAGCGTAATTATATGGTTTCACAAACTCCTTATTGTCAAGTGGTCGACTATCATCATCCCAAAGGGCAGTCTCTTCACTATCGGCACTAACAGACATGCAATCAATATCGGTCCTTTTAGTCTCATCAAGATAAAGACACGGGTTCGCAGCTTGAGCTTTAGCAAGGTACTCAGGACTTGCAAAGATAGCTTGACCCTTAAACATTGACGGAGGTGCTAGCATTCTTATGGTTTGAATAGAATCATGCGTTTTATAAACAACTTTCTTCAAAAATTCGACTTGTTCTTCTAGTTTCGTTACTTTTTATGTTTCTTTATCATATCTACTTTTGAAGTCTTGTTTTAACGCATCTACCTCTTGTTTCTTAAACTCAATAATTTTAGCAGAATCGGAAGTGGTCATAGAGAGCTTTTGTTCAAGTTCATTAACTTTGGAATTGGCAAGGTACGTTTTTTGACGTTCATCCATTAAGAAAACATTATATTGACGCTTCTCTTTGGCTAATAACTCAAGAGTTGTATTATATTTGTTTTCAAAATCGTCCTTTTGACTTTTTAACGCACTACCCTTGTACCCCTCAAGCTCTTTGGTTTTCTGAAGGAGCTCATCTCTATAGCTTTCAGTCATCTCAGTAGATTTGATAAGAGCATCTTTGCATTCTTCAAAATTTTGAGTGAGCGTAGCGTTTGCCTTCTTTAATTGCTTTTGACTCTTTTTATTTTCAGGGACATCTTTTTGTAAAGTGGTAATTAAATTAGCAAGCGCAATTCTTTCCTCTTCATCATACTCATTTGCATGTTGATCATCCTCAGACTCATTATTGCACATGTCTGATGAATCGGGTGTGGTATTTCTATCAACCATTTTCATCATACACGTGTCATTAATGGCATTGGGTAGATCAGTATGCTCATGAATATCACCAAACACATTATATTCATCAGTAGTGTGTATCTTATCGATTGGCTCAGTGTCAAAGATAGGGCCATTGTCATCTTTAGTGACTTTGAGAACTTCTTCAACCTTTGCCATGTACGAGTAATGTGTATCGAGTTCTTGATCAGAATCTTCATCATCAGTGTCATCAAGCATTGCTCCTTCCTCAACTGACAGTTTAACCCCTGCTTCCATCTTCTTGCATAGCAGCATCTTTTCCTTGTGATAGCTGGAGTCTCTAACCCTTTTCGGCTTCCTGCATTCCTTTGCCATATGCCCATAACCTTGGCAATTAAAACACTGAATCCCACTCTGCTGAACCACTTGACTTCTAACAGTTTCCCTATTCCCAGTAGCAACAACAATCCTCGGAGTATCATACTTGGCAGTTTGTCAATCATACCTTGCAGAACCCTCAACATATGTTAGATTATGTCGATCATACCTAGAAGGACTTTCACCACGTCGACGTGTGTCATACCTTGGAGGACTCTCAACATATTGGTTCTTTGTGTTAGATGATGTTCGAAGATTGTTGTTGGTGGGTTTGTAGATTTTCTTGTAAGTCTTCATTATGAAAGCAATTTGTTGTTTCATCTCTCGATTCTTTTGAGTTTGGTCTTCATCACTATCTTCTTCAGATGATGATTCAGATGGTGGTAATGGTGCTCTTGGCACTTTACCTCGTGATCTTGTGGATGATGAAGACTTAGATGAAGTGGAATATCGTGGTGAGGATGATGTAGTGGAGTATGGCATAGGAGCACGTGAGCGATGATCTTGAACATGTTGAGTGGTAGTCACTAAAGCAAGTGGATTAGCCGTCTTTACAACACGTTCAACTCGAATCTCATTTGCTTCATTCTGAAACTGCTTCAAGATACCAAAGAGTCGATGATATGAGACCTCGTCTAACTTTTCTTGTTGTTTCACTAAAGTGACGAACCGTGTCCACTCAGGTTGAAGTTGTTGAAGAAATTGAACATTGACTTGCATGGTGGAAACTTGTAGATTATTTCTTGTCATGTCATTCATCATTTTATAAAACCTGGAGTAATATGAATCAATTGATTCTCCATCCTTTGAAGTAAACTTGCCAAAATTCCAAAACAAGTTTGTTTTGAAATATTGTTTGTTGAGTGATTCTCCTTGTTGCAAGCGTTCAATAGCAGTCCACATTTCATGTGCTGTAGGGCATGCATCAACCGTGGAATAAATATCATCTCCAATCCCACTTAAAACCATATAGATGGCTTCCTTCTCCGCATCATGCCAAGCATAATTTTCAGGTGTGAGATCGGCTCTTGTTTCATCACGTTCACTTGCAGGTATTGGATCAGTAGTATCTGTGGCTGGTCTTGGAGGAATTTCGATTTTCTTGAATACATATGGTCCATGAGTAATACATTTCCTCAAGGCATCACCATTTGGTCTTGTATCAAGGTATCGTATGAAACGTGATTGCCATTGAGCATACCGACCAGACACAAGCATTGGTGGTCTCTCTTTATTACCTGCCACCATGATATTGTTGTTTGTGACACGATACTCTTAAGTAGAATCCATATCTAGAGACTTGAAATCGATGAAGTGAAAATGGATCTTAAGTAGATGTGTTGTGATTGTTGTTGTCGATGAAAAATGTAAACATCCCCTAAAAATTGTCTTCACAAGAAACCAAAAATTCAAAGGCGAAAAATCACACGATAAAAATTTTCACTTTTGTAAAAATCTTCAATTTTCGGAATATTGAATAATTTCTGAATAACTGACTTTTTCACAGAATTTGGGTTTTTTCGGAATAACTAACATTTTTAGAGAAGTTGGGTTTTTTTCGGAATAATTGATGTTTTCAGAGAATTGGACCTTTTTTGGAATAATGGGTGTTTTCAGAGAAACGGACCTTCTTCGGAATAATTGATGTTTTCAGAGAAACAGACCTTCTTCGGAATAATTGATGTTTTCAGAGAAACAAGGATTTTCAAAAAATGATATCTTCGGAATATGTGAATTTTTCAGAGAAATGAGAATCTTCGGAATAAGTAGTGTTCTTTGGAATATGTGATATTTTCAGAGAAATATATTCGGAATAATATACTTTTTCAGAGAAATTGAAAATTTCAGAGAAACGTACCTTCTTCGAATAAACGTTTCTTCGGAAAAGATGCTTTTTCAGAATAAAGTAAATTCAGAGAAAAGACTTTCTTCAGAATAGTAAAACCGTTTCCGAAAATATTTTTTCGGAATAAAAAACCCTTATCCGAAAATCTTATTTCGGAATGATCTTGAAGCAGTAACGAACCGTAACACAAAAATCAATCCAACCACCTCAATAGCTTGCGATTTTTACCACAAAAACCAAACCAAATCCCTACCAAATCGATATAAATGAGTTATATCAAGATTTATAGCCTGAAATACTAAAAAGAAATTTAATTCGGGATGATTTAGATGGAAAAATCAACCGAATCAAACTAAAACCAAACAACCAAACACAATCTACCCCGTGGCGATTGATACCAAATGTTGTCCCATGTTATTATGATGGTTAATGATAGAAAATAGATGAAAAAGATGGATTCCTTGAGAGAGAAAGTAGTGAGAGAAAGTAGAGAGAAGGAGAGATGATTAACTTGGTGAATATTAGATTAGAATAATGAGAGTTACAAATGATCATCCACCCTTTCTAACATGCTAGGAAGGGCCTTATATTGCCGGGCTTACATGTAACCATATTGGGATATATTGTTTGGACCGGGCTTGTCTTTTGGGCTTTAAGTAGCTTAAATCCAAGCCCGTGAACCACGACTATTTAACTATCTATTACAACGTTCTAATAAATATTACAATAGAAACCTATGACCGAACATTCTTGTTTGACTCAATATTTTGAGGCTAATAATATCTTCCTAATATATAAAAACGTGTTGACTAAGTATTCTGTTGTAGCTGGGACTTCTCTTGTTAGCGCTTGAATATCTCTTGTCAGTGCTCATTCTATCAGCGCTTGATTTACTCTTGTCAGCGTTTGAAATCCCTTTGTCAGCAACATAGTGATGTAGCTAATTTTATTCCCAATAATCATCCCCTAAACTTGATACTTATACTAATATTTAAGTTTCTGAATAAAAACAAAATACAAAGAGGATTCTTACATATAAAACCTACTCCTGAATTTGAGAATATATGAATCTCATAAAGTCCATGCTAACATCACTGGTGTAGTCAACTTCAAGTCTGGCGGTGATCAACTTCTTCAATAAATCTTGTGACAATGGATACTTCACATCTATCAGCAAGAATTCTGCAAACTTTGTGGTACAAAGATAGAACACACCAGCAACTGAATACGAGTGCCACTTCAAGCTACTCAAATCATCCAGATTTAACCAAACTGGATCAGCAACATCATGGGAAAACATCCTACTAAATGTTGTCCAGATTTTTATTCCATTCAAGGAGGAAGGAGCTTCTGCTTCATACTTCTCCTTTAGCAAACTCCACAGAGTTTCTACATCTTCTCTAACCAGGCTGGCAAACAAAGAAATGAATGAAGTAAAAGTATGTACCTTTCCTCCAGCCCTGGTAATCACCCAAAAACCAATAGAATCCTCCCCATACTTAATAATTAGATTCTTAAAATCAAGAGGCACAACAGTAGTCATATCAGATGCCTCCAAAGGAGAAAGCACCATGTTCTTCTTTAGAACAACCTCATGTGGATTCAATTGATCAAGACTTGGAAATTTAAGCTTGAATCCCTTCTTTGGTTTTGGCACAACAAAAGCCTTTTCAATCTGCATAGCTTCCTCAATTTCTTCCTGTCTTTCCACATAAAGCATCCTAAATATATTATCCTTAAAAACACATTCCCAAATAGGAAATGCAAAGTACTCCAACTGTTCAAAAGTAAGCTTCTTCAATTTAGCATAAGTCCATCCTGTTTGATGACACCTAAGAAGCATGTATTAAAGCTCTCTTTTGTCCCTTTTTCTCTCATAAAGTACCTTGTTTGCCCTATGATTCAAAATGATCTTGCAATCACTTTGAACTCTCAACAGAATCTCCAAACCCCAAATCTTTTCTAACAAAGTCATGTCTGGATTTTCTGTAACCTTCTCTTCCCATTTGAAATACATGGCAACTACCTCAAGCATATCAAAATCAACCTACATTTTCATCTGTTTGAGCTTTTCCTTAGCTAGCTCATCATTATCACCATATTCCAATCTTTTTGGGTCTTCTTCTAAAGCATTAGACCCATGATCACTCTCTTCCTATTCATCACCAGATTCATCCTTCTCATCACCTTCAGATTCTGATGAGAGAATCTGTTCTTCAATACTACCTTTCTTAAGCCTCTTCTTTTCTTTCTCTTGTAGTTGATGAGCAAGCATTTCATCAAACTTTATATGGGCTGCATCTTTAGGAACATCTTCTACTACTAATATAGCTTTACCCTTATCCATAGGATCAATAGAGGGAAAAGTAGAAGATTGTACCTGAGTGGATGACTCCTGAATCATGAGTGGTGGTTGGGATACACTAGTCATACTTGGAATCCTGTCAGCGTCTAAAATAGGCGTGTCAGCGTTCAAGTTGCCTTTGTCAGCGGCTGATAGTCCACTAGCTTGTATCATCATCTCAGTAAAAGACTGCTTCAAAGGAGTGTTCAAAAAGGGAGTAGCTTGTTCCTTCATACCTGTCAATGCTTCAACTATCTCCTTTAGTCCCATACGAACCTTCATGGGACCCCTTATCACTTATATTGAATGGCTCAGTAGGTTCATCCTCCCATTTGTAAGAATCATCTTCAGAGGACAAAACCATTGCTCTCTTTCTTCTTGAGCCAGCAGCCTCCAAAACTACTATCCTCTCCCTCAATTGATTGAGTTCAAAGCCTTGGTTAGTGACTTTTTGTACATGTTCTGCATTTGACTTTTGTAAGCCAATGCAGATAGCCGCCAATTCTAAAACAGATAATGGTTGCAGACTGCCCTCCTCCAAAATGAGGATTTGACTCCTCAATATGGATTTATCAGGCAAAACTCTCTCAACCTCATGGCTAGGACCACCAGATAAGGCTCTAGTAGTCCTTTGTCTTTTCACCAGGCGAAAGTCAAAAGGTTCACATGAGGAAGTGGATTGGTGAACATGTGTTTAGGGTGGTGAGGTGACAGCGGGTGAAATGGGTGTGTCAGCAGCTGAAACGCGAGTGTTAGCGGCTAAAGGGTCAACGTTCATAGAGTGCTCTTGGTGAGGGGAAGGTGGTTGTTATTCTTGTTCAGGTTCAGGCCCTTGGTGAGGTAGAGGGTTGTTGGCTGCTTCAATAACAGCCAACATGGGTGGTGTCAAAGGTAAAGGTCTAAAAGGTCTGGTGTTCATGAACATAATTTTTTTAGCTTTTTGAGTAGGGATCTTATAAAAATTATCATGATCCCTACGGCAATAACCTTGGTGCTCAAAAACCATCTGTAAAAATCTAGGGTAAGCAAGAGTCATCTTGTTACCCTTGCTTTTCAACATGCCCTCAAAAATCATATGGGAAAAATTAAATTTTTGCCCAGTGGCCAAACAAACAAGAATACAACCAAAAGAATGATTGATTTCATTGAAAGAAGTACACTTGGGACTAAGACACAACAAGAGGACATGTATCAAGAATTTCCAGGCTGGAGGAAATTGTTGTTTTGAATATTTATTAATTTTGCCCTCTGGGGGAAACTCATAACCCAAGCCTCTAAGTCCTTCTTCTAACTGGTCATGAGGAAGGGTAGTCACACCATAAGCATCATCAAGCTGTAAGGTTGACGAATAAGTCCTTCGGTGACAACCCATTTTGTCCCATGAACAGTCCCTAACAATGTAATCACTCCATCAACTGTTTTAGAACTCGTAGTGTTCCAAAACTATTTGATGTGTGTGATAGGAATGAGTGGAGAATGAGTCAAATCATACCTTAAGTTAGACGCCAAGAGATACTCAATTATTCCTGTGTATTGAGGATGATGTGTGTTATCAGCCTCAAGATAGGCGATCATGTTGTGTTGATCCCTAAATCCCAAAGTAGCACCAACAGGTTTAAATAAAGGAGCCATGAAAACAGTTTATGAAAGGTTAGAAAGTATGAAGGTAATAATGGAAGGTTTTGGAGAAAATATAAGACAATCAAGCAAGTTACCCTGTTTAAAACAGTATGGGTCGTATTTATAGGATGGAAACTAGGATACTGTTGGTTGAAATAAGAGGTAAGTTATTCAAAATACAGTGACGAAAATCTTGAAAAATAATAACTTATCGCTTAGCAATTAAAGAATTTACCAAATCCATAAAATTACGGCCCAAAATATCGCAAAAGTAACAACTAGGTGAGACCCAGTTTTCTTCAACGGTCAAAATAGTAGTGTCAGCGGGCAACGACTATATTTTGTCAGCGTGTAAATTTGCCATGTCAGGGTTTGAAAATGTGCTTGTCAGCGGGTGAACCACTATGTGTCAACGACAAAAAATAAAAAGTAATAAAATAAAAAGACCTTAACAAAGAGGTTTACCCTAATAAAGATAACTCTTACTCTGAAAATGACTGAAGTTTGGCAAGCACTATCCAATCATGCACACTTGCGTAAGCAGGATAGACATAATTGTCCTCAAGTTTCCCTTGCTAACCAAAGTTCTTAAGAGTGAAGAAATCTCATATAAACCCTTTGTAACTTCCCAGGTAAGCCTATTTTTATTTACACCAAGTCTCCCAACCGACCAATCCTAATTCTAGGCCAAAAAGTCTTGGCAACATGCATAGTATATCAACTTTGCATGCTTAGTGCCTCAAGGTTTAGGAATTCCAACAATTCTTAAAAAGAAAAGCCTTCATTATTCCTAACTCCTACTCACTAGTGGACACAATCTAGAATTGTGATAAGAGCACTCTATAAGTACCCAAATACCTAAAGGTTTCCTAAACCTCCCCTTATACTTACACAGATTGCAAAGAAATAATAATGATAAATTTTTATTTCAAGATAGGAATGTAAACATTCCAACCATCATAAATATAAATTCTTCAAGATATGAAGTCCATAAGCAACTATGTATCCTATTGCACAATGCTAAAAAATGCATACATGATTAGATCAAAAACCACAAAAACTAACATTTGCTGTCAGCGGCCAAAATCCACTTGTCAGTGGATAACATGCCTTTGACAGCGTTAGAAAATATAGTGGAAAATCTAATACCTTTACATGAAATAATAACAATGCATATCCTGTACATATTATACAATATTCTCAAAAACACATATTTTATGGATTGATCATTCTAATACTTGTTACCAAGTACTGGAACCTCCCAACATCAAAAGGTTTAGTTAATAAATCAACCACATTATCTTCTGTGTCCACTCTATCTAGATGTATTAAACCTTTTTCAAAACAAGCCCTTATAAAATGATGCCTTATTTCTATGTGTTTAGTTTAGAATGATGTACATGATTTTTAATAATGCATAGCGTACTGTTATTATCTAGAAAAATCTTAGTATGCATAAAAATTGTACCCTTAATCTAAAAGCTGATTTTGAATCCATATCACTTGCCCACAACATGCAACAGCTGCTACATACTCAGCCTCAGTTGTTGAATTGGCTAACACAGTTCGCTTCTTGCATTGCCAAGATATAAGCCTGCTCTCAAGAAATTGGCATCCACCAGTTGTAGATTTTCTATCATGATTATCACCTCCATAATCACTATCTAAATAGCCAATGAGCTCCAAAGGAGACTCTCTAGGATACTACAACCCCAATGTGGGAAAGCATCTAAGGTATCTAAAGATCCTTTTAACTGCATGAAGGTGACACTCCTTGGGTGTGACTTGAGACGTGCACATGCACATACTGCAAACATAATGTCAGGTCTTGAAGCTATAAGATACATCAATGATCCAATCATTGATCTATAGTGCATGACATCAACCTCTTTACCTTCTCCAAACTTTCCCCATGGGTGTTCCTTGTCCATGGGAGTGCTAGCCCGTTTTTTATGTGGTGAAAAACCAAAGTTCTTCAAAATCTCAGCCACATACTTATCTTGAGAGATGAAAATACCATCCTCTTTCTGCTGAACTTGTAGACCAAGATTGAAGGTCATCTCTCCCATAACACTCATCTTAAACTTATATGTCATAAGTTTAGAGAATTCATCACTCATTCTTTGGTTAGATAAACCAAAGATGATGTCATCAACATAAACCTGGACAAGAAGAAAATCCTTTCCTTCCTTCTTTGTAAATAATGTCTGGTCTATGGTACCCCTCTTGAAGCCATTATCCACTAAGTAGGTGGAAAGTGTTCCATACCATGCTCTAGGGGCCTGATGAAGGCCATACATAGCCTTTTCTACTCTATAAACTTTATCTGGATGCACAGAATCTTCAAAACCAGGAGGCTGCATGACATAGACTTCTTCTTTGATTGCGCCATGCAAAAATACACTCTTCACGTCCATTTGGTATACTTTGAAACCCATGCAGGAAGCAAAGGCTATGAAAATCCTTATTGCCTCAATCCTAGCAACAGGTGCAAAAACCTCTTCATAATCAATACCCTCTGTAACACCCCATTTTGGAAATGGAAATATCACAGAAATTATGGCGTGTCATCAAAGCATACAAGAAAAAATGTCTAAACATTACTTGACCATAAAAGGAAAATACCGGAATCAAACATCGGTAGTCCAAAAGTAAAGCTCATCACATACAAACATACTATAATAAAGGAAAGGACTAAACAATGTCCAAAGCATAAGTATCATAAGAAAGGAAATGCATAAAGTAAAGAATGCTAGACAGCTTACAGTCCATATGCACGTACTCTTAGTGTCTACGAGCGTCCCTGAGTACCTGCCGTTTTGGGAACATAGAAAAGGAAAACGGCAAATACGCTCAGTGCACAGATGTACAATAAAGCATGAATAGAATAAGCATATAACATAATAACAGCGGAAGAAACTAAGTCCCGAGTAACCTGGTTAAGTCGTAATAAAAACTGGTTTTAATAGTTTGAAAGTCTTATGTTTATCTTATAAAAACTGTTTGTCATATTTTACCATTAGCCAATATAGGTCATGAAAATACACCGTGCATGAATACTTGGAGGGGTGACCTCATCATGCAAATTAAAGGGACTGCCTCTAATTTAATATACTGGTTTTTGGGTAGGAGGGATCAGCTCCTTGTGAAGGATGCAAGGCACACACCACATTCACCATGAAATCCTGAATAAAACATGTAACTAGGATGCACCCATACGCCCCACATGATAAATATAAATAAATGGTCAAAAGCTGAAGGGACGCCACGAGCAATCACTCCGCCGTGGTGAAGTCATAACATCAGTGCCTCTAATGTTATGGTTATGGTACCTCCATAACTAGGTGAAACTGGTCATGCATGTATATGGCTATATGTAATCTTAATTAAACATAAGCAATCAAACACATAACTTATACTACGAGAAAACATTTGGCTGCATACGGGGAATCCTAATAAGGAAAGAATGTGCATACTGAAAGGACGGGAATCCGTACATTATGTCCAGTGAACGAGAAAGACGAACTGAGAGGAATCCTACTTCCGAATCACTAGTGCTACATAAATACATACATGAATAAGTATCTGCTTACTAAATACGTAGTTGGTTTTATGTCATGTCTTAGCTTATTTTATGTGTTCTTACCATGTTTTACTCTTTTAAAGCCTTAAACTGTGTTTTATCTTATATTCTGTTTAATCTGATTAAGTATTTTTGATATTTCATGTGTTATTATACTTACTGTGTAATAATAAGTAACTTTCCAAAAATAGCAGGTTTCCTAAAATAGAAAGTTTCCAAAAATAAAAAGTTTCCAAAAATAGAAAGTTTCCAAAAATAGAAAGTTTCCAAAAATAGAAAGTTTCCAAAAATAGAAAGTTTCCAAAAATAGAATTACTGCTTAAAATAGATAAGTTTATAAAAATAGAAAGTTTCCATAAATAGATTAGCTGCCTTAATTAAATAAGTTTCCATAAATAGATTAGCTGCCTGAAATAAGTAAGTTTCTAAAAATAGAAGGTTTCCATAAATAGATTAGCTGCCTTATTTAATTAAGTTTCTAAAAATAGAAAGTTTCCATAATTAAAAATAAGCTGGTTAAATAAGCTAAGTATATAAGCCTAAGTGTTTACATGATTATTTTCTAAGTCATATGATATACTGTATAGTTTAATAATTATTTCATGTAATTAAATTAAACTATAGGTTAAAATATTTAATTAAAGTATAACATGTTTTTAATTAAATAAGTTAAATACTTAGGTTAAAATACGTATTATTATATATTAATAATATAATCTAAGTCATGTTAATTAATTAATTATATCCATGGTTTTAAAATAATTAATTAATTATAAGTCTTAAATATATAAATACTTAGGTTAAAATAATTTCATGATCATTAATAATTAAATAACCTAAGTCATGTTATTAAATTAATCACATCATTTTATTAATTTAGTTTTAACATAAGATCATAAACATAAAAAAACTAACATACACCATGAACCGGATCTAGACTAAAAAGCATGAACCGGACATGAAATCGACACCGTACCCCGAACCAACTCGGGGTACCCCGTGTTTTACTGCTGCCGTGGGACCCAGACGCACCAACCAAGACCATATGGTCTTGGTGGTGGTCGGCTTGGCAAACCGAAACCCATCCGGGTTCGGTGCAGCCTGCGGCCAAACAAACACCCCTTAAAACACCCTTTTGATTTTATTTAACACCAAATCATGTTAGATCCATGTTTAATTATTATGTTTTTATAAAAACAACACATGTTCTTGATTTATAAAAAGATTAAATCAAAAGAAAAGGTTTAAAAAGGTTTTACCGAATTCGTGGATCGAAAGGACGAAGAACCAACACGATCAATCACTAAAACTTCAAGATCCAAGATCACAAATCACCTCCTATGGTGGTTGTAGGGTGGCGGCACAAAGGAGAAAGGAGGAAGGAGGTTTTTAGGTTTTTCTTAAAAATCTTCTGTAAAGTTTAATTGAGTAGTAAAAAAAGTAATAACCCCCTTTAGTAAATTTGACAAATGGGCTTGGCCCATTTGCCTCTTGTTGCCGCAGGTAGGGACCCCACTTGGGGTACCCGTACCTTTTTCCGTGTCTCGTTATTAAGTTAAACGTTTGTGATTATTTGTGTTCGTGTTTTAAATGTTCTCGTTACGTAAATACCGTGATCTAATATATTTAATTACGCTCGTAATAAATATATATACGTAATTAATAATAGTTCGTGTTTTAATTACGTTCATTATTTCATGATCGCATGTTCGTGATTAATTATCGTCAAATAATTATTACGTGATCGTGCATAGTAAATACTTATCGTGTTCTAACACGTATGTAATACGTAAACTCCTAACACGTAATCGTAATCATGCTATATTAGGAAAGTTTTAATCTAGTACGTACGATCCTAAGGGTACTATGCATGGTAAAAGCATGCGGGTTTTACAACTCTTCCCCCCTAAAAAGAATAATTCGTCCCCGAATTATAGATAAAGTAAATTGGAAAAGAAGAACATACCCGAATTCAAAATATGAAATGAGGGTAAGAAGCCCGGATAGACTCCTCTGTTTCCCAAGTGGCTTCCCGCTCGGTATGATCCCTCCATAGAATTTTGACGAATGGAATCGTCTTCTTTCTCATGACTCGTTCCTGTCTGTCAAGAACTCGTTCGGGTTCTTCTATAAAAGTGAGATCTTCACGTATCTGTTCCAGTGGATACTGAACCATGTGAAGGGGATGATACTGGTACCCTCTGAGTAAGGACACATGAAACACATTGTGCACATGCGAAAGCTGCGGAGGTAACGCCAATCGGTAAGATACTTCACCGACTCGTTGAATGATATCAAACGGTCCGATGAAACGAGGACTGAGCTTCCTTTAATCCCGAAGCGTCTAACACCACGTGCCGGCGAAACTTAAGGAAGACGTGATCTCCTACGTTAAAGTGTATATCCCTACGATGCTTATCGGCGTAACTCTTCTGACGTGACCGTGCCTCCTGAATTTTCTGCTTAGCTACTGCGATCCTGTCATTGGTCATCTCTATGATTTCCGGTCCTTCAAGTGTTCGCTCGCCAACCTGATCCTAGCAGATTGGGGCGCGACACTTTCTGCCATACAACATCTCAAATGGAGCACACTTGATGCCTGCGTGCCAACTGTTGTTGTATGCAAACTCCACCAAACAGATGTATTCGTCCCAATCACCCGTCCATTCTAACGCACATGACCTCAACATCTCCTCTAATGTCTGAATGGTTCGCTCCGAATGTCCGTCCGTTTGAGGATGAAAAGCCGTGCTAAGCTTAAGTTGTGTACCCCAAGCTTTCTGCAGACTTTTCCAAAAGCGCGAAGTGAATCGAGGATCTCTGTCTGAGACGATGCTGGATGGTGCACCGTGGAGTCTCATGATCTCTCGTCTGTACGTATCTGCGAGTTTACTTACCGGATCTTCCTTGCGGATCGGTAAGAAATGAGCTGATTTGGTAAGTCGATCAACGATAACCCAAATTGCATCGTGCTTCCTTTTGGTAGGCGGAAGACCGGTAACAAAATCCATGGTGATTTTGTCCCACTTCCACTCTGGATTATCTAACGGTTGAAGGAGACCGCCAGATCGCTGATGCTCGATCTTAACCTGCTGGCAGGTAAGACATTTGGAGACGTAAGTGACCACATCCTGTTTCATACCACTCCACCAAAAGTACTGCTTGATGTCATGGTACATCTTAGTCGAACCAGGATGTATCGAGAATGGGGAGCTATGAGCTTCGGCCAACAAAGCTTCCCGGAGTTCTTGGTCATCAGGAACACAAAGTCTAGTGCCCTACCATACGATACCATCTGCATCTACTCTGAATTCTGTCTGCTTCTCCAAATTCTGTACTATCGCCCAGATTTCTCCGTCATCCTTCTGAGCTTCCTTGATCTTAGATAGTAACTCGGGTTCTACTCTAAGATTAGCCCAGTAACCGTGCTGTCCACGTACCATGTACTCGATGTCTAGGCGCTCCAAGTCTCTTATGATTTCCTCTTCGATTCTAATGCCGTTGATCATTCCGGACTTCCTGCTAAGAGCATCTGCTACTACATTTGCCTTTTCGGGATGATACTGTAGATTAATGTCATAATCCTTCAACAGCTCTAACCATCTCCTCTGTCTCATATTCAATTCACGCTGAGTGAAGATATACTTCAAGCTCTTGTGGTCCGTGAAAATGTCACATGATTCTCTATATAAGTAGTGCCTCCATATCTTCAATGCAAACACGACTGCAGCAAGTTCCAGGTCGTGCGTGGGGTAATTTTCTTCATAAGGCTTAAGCTGCCATGAAGCGTATGCGATCACTTTCCCATGTTGCATGAGAACACAGCCAAGTCCCTTCCCCGATGCATCGCTGTAGATTTGAAATCTACCCGTACCAGATGGTAGAGTAAGAATAGGTGCAGATACTAGCTTCTGCTTAAGGTCTTCAAAGCTCTTCTCTCGATCTTCAGTCCAGACGAATTTCTCCCCTTTCCGCATCAGTTTGGTCAATGGTAGTGCTAGGCGGGAAAAGTTCTCCACGAACCTACGGTAATAGCCAGCTAATCCTAAGAAACTGCGGACTTCCGTCGCTGATGTCGGCCTTGGCCAGTTAGTAATGGCCTCAACCTTCGCTGGATCCATAATGATTCCTTCTACTGATACAATGTGACCTAAGAATGCCACCTTGTCTAACCAGAACTCACACTTGGAGAATTTAGCATACAACTGCTTCTGGCGAAGAATCTGTAGTACTGTACGAAGATGGTCTTCGTGTTCCTCCTTAGACTTTGAGAAAATCAGGATGTCATCGATGAAGACAATGACGAATTTGTCCAGAAATTCATGGAAGATTCTGTTCATCAAATCCATGAACACTGCTGGAGGATTTGTCAGGCCAAATGGCATAACTACAAACTCGTAGTGGCCATAACGGGTACGAAAGGCAGTCTTAGCGATGTCCTGCTCCTTGACCCGTAGCTGATGATAACCTGACCTAAGATCGATCTTGGAGAAGTGTTTGGCCCCTTGGAGTTGGTCAAACAAATCGTCAATGCGTGGCAACGGATACCTATTCCGAATGGTAATCTTGTTGAGCTCGCGATAGTCTATGCAAAGACGCATACTGCCGTCCTTCTTCTTAACAAACAAGACCGGTGCGCCCCATGGAGATGCGCTCGGTCGAATGAAACCTCGTTCAAGAAGTTCTTGTAGTTTATCCTTCAGCTCCTTCAGCTCTATGGGAGCCATGCGATAAGGAGCCTTGGAGATTGGTTCAGCTCCTGGAACCAGCTCGATACTGAATTCCACTTCTCGTGCAGGTGGTATGCCCAGAAGTTCTGCTGGAAACACATCTTGGAATTCCGACACTATAGGTTGATCCTGAATCGATGGAGATTCAGCATCCATGTCGTGAACCGTAGCTAGATAACCCTCGCAGCCATGTGACAGTAGTGCACGCGCTTGCAAGGTGGATATGACTTGTACAGACCGTCCGGGTATGAACCCATTATGAATGTACTCTGGTGCGTTGACATCACTGAAGATAACTCGATATGAATGGCAGTCTATGGTAGCATGATACTTGGATATCCAATCCATGCCCAAAATCATGTCGAAGTCATTCATGTCCAGCGGAAGTGCGTCGACAGGTCGAACCTTATCATCAAATTCTAGGGGAAGACTCTTGTATACATGTGTGATTAATACAGAGTCCCTCAAAGGCGTGGAAATAGTAAGCCTATTTTCTAGTGGCAAGGGAGGCATCCTAATGTTCTTAGCATAAGCAGTAGAAATCACCGAGTGAGTAGCACCCGTATCGAAAAGAACACATGCAGCTTGACCATACATATACAAGATTACAGTGATGGTACCTGTAGACTTGTTGGCCTGGTCTCGAGATGTCGTGTAGACACGCCCGGCAGTAGGAGGAGGCTTGGTATCAGCATGTCCCGATGTACCCTCCATCTCGCCCTTACGGCAATCCTTCATAATATGGCCAAGAAGACCACACCTGAAGCACGCATCAGTATTACGGCGACATGGTCCTGGGTGCCTACGGTGGTAAGTAGAGCAAAGAGGATGAGTGTATCCTCCAGCAGGTGCTCTGGCTGGCTGAGAACCTGATAAACATTTTACATAAGACATGATAGTTGGGTACAAAGGACAAAGCGGATAAACGTAAGGTTGAATACCAGTGATAGCTGGACGGCTAGGCTGCGAACCTCTCTGGTTCTGGTCCCTACCGTTTCCATGGTTCCTGGTAGAAGTTTTACTAAAGTGTCAGAATATGAGTTATAACATAAAACGTAAGGAAATGCGTAAGTATTAGGACCTGCTGCTGTTGGAGTGCCCAGCGTTGTTACGGTAATTGTCATTACCGCCACGCCTATCCATAGCAGAACGGTCGTTAGTCTGACCGTTTCCCTTGGGCTGATGAGGCTGCTGCTGAGTAGCGGCTGAGACCGGTCCCCAGTTTTCTGCCTGGAAGATACATTTAAGAGATGAATAATTGACATATGGCAAGTATACGAATTGGTCACCGCTTGAATACAGATGTTTACCTCTTGTCGGGTCTTTCAGCTTCCCCGAACTCATCTCTCTCCTGCAGCATCTCCAACTTTCGTGCTGCATCGGCCACTTGTGCTACAGTGTTGAATGTAGCACACACCAGATTGTTTGCGACCAATGTGCGTAGAGCCCATCTAAAGTGATGTGCCTGCTCTTCCGGAGTACCTGCTGCCGCACCAAGGAAACCAGCCAAGCGAAGGAAGCGCTGCATAAACTCGTTGCTATTCTCCCCAGCTCTCTGTCGGATCCCATGGTACTCTCTCTTGAGCTTGTCCTGCTCAACCTTGGGAAAGAACTGCTCCATCACCCTGTCCTTGAACTGAGCCCAAGTCAAACCAGCAACCCACTCATCACCACCTTCAGATTGCATCAATGCTAACCACCAGTTGAGTACATCGCCTTCGAACTGATAGCATGCCAACCTCGCCTTGTATGCGGGGTCACAGCCCATGGCGTTGAAAATCTTCTCGATGTGAGCCAACCAGCTTTCAGCATCGCTGGGGCTATCTGTCTTCTCAAAAGCTCGAGGGCGGAGCTTGTTGAATCTCTCCAGCCATACTGCTAATGTCACTGGAGGAGGAGGAGGAGGTGGCTGATTGTGCTGCTGATTGTTGGCAGCTTGAACTTCAGCCCTGATGTCATTTCTCAGTTGAGGAAGCAAGGCTTGCATGGCAGCCTGAATTGCAGCATTGAGCTGCTCCTGTTCGCGTGTGAGAACCATCTGACAGTATAACATAAAACATATGATTAAACAGATCAAAACATAAAATATATATATATATATATATATATATATATATTTATATATACATGAAAAAAAAAATTTATACTAAAATTTCACGAGAAAAATTTTATGCAAGAAAATTTTGTGTATGAATGCATGATGTAGTTTTATGAAAACTTTTGTATGCTCGAGAGTGAACGCCTCTGGTCAGTTCACCCAAAACAAAAGACATAGCGAGGGGACGCCTATGGGTCGGTCCCAAATCTAAAAGTTTCGATAAAACACATGCGACTAAATAGTGCCAGTCCTGTACCAACCATTACTTAGTCAAAAACCCTGCAACAATGACATGTATATGTATGCTTAAAAATGATGAATGCATGAAAACAACTGTCAGTTCTAGGAAGACCGTAGTGACTACCCACTAATCATAGGTCATATTTGAGAGCCTACAGGTCGAAGCCTTGGCTCTGATACCATAATTGTAACACCCCATTTTGGAAATGGAAATATCACAGAAATTATGGCGTGTCATCAAAGCATACAAGGAAAAATGTCTAAACATTACTTGACCATAAAAGGAAAATACCGGAATCAAACATCGGTAGTCCAAAAGTAAAGCTCATCACACACAAACATAGTATAATAAAGGAAAGGACTAAACAATGTCCAAAGCATAAGTATCATAAGAAAGGAAATGCATAAAGTAAAGAAGGATAGAAGGCTTCCAGTCCATATGCACGTACTCTTAGTGTCTACGAGCGTCCCTAAGTACCTGCCGTTTTGGGAACATAGAAAAGGAAAACGGCTGAGCAAATACGCTCAGTGCACGGATGTACAATAAAGCATGAACAGAATAAGCATATAACATAATAACAGCGGAAGAAACTAAGTCCCGAGTAACCTGGTTAAGTCGTAATAAAAACTGGTTTTAATAGTTTGAAAGTCTTATGTTTATCTTATAAAAACTGTTTGTCATATTTTACCATTAGCCAATATAGGTCATGAAAATCTACCGTGCATGAATACTTGGAGGGGTGACCTCATCATGCAAATTAAAGGGGCTGCCTCTAATTTAATATACTGGTTTTTGGGTAGGAGGGATCAGCTCCTTGTGAAGGATGCAAGGCACACACCACATTCACCATGAAATCCTGAATAAAACATGTAACTAGGATGCACCCATACGCCCCACATGATAGATATAAATAAATGGCCAAAAGCTGAAGGGACGCCACGAGCAATCACTCCGCCATGGTGAAGTCATAACATCAGTGCCTCTAATGTTATGGTTATGATACCTCCATAACTAGGTGAAACTGGTCATGCATGTATATGGCTATAGGTAATCTTAATTAAACATAAGCAATCAAACACATAACTTATACTACGAGAAAACAGTTGGCTGCATACGGGGAATCCTAATAAGGAAAGAATGTCCATACTGAAAGGACGGGAATCCGTACATTATGTCCAGTGAACGAGAAAGACGAACTGAGAGGAATCCTACTTCCGAATCACTAGTGCTACATAAATACATACATGAATAAGTATCTGCTTACTAAATACGTAGCTGGTTTTATGTCATGTCTTAGCTTATTTTATGTGTTCTTACCATGTTTTACTGTTTTAAAGCCTTAAACTGTGTTTTATCTTATATTCTGTTTAATCTGATTAAGTATTTCTAATATTTCATGTGTTATTATACTTACTGTGTAATAATAAGTAACTTTCCAAAAATAGCAGGTTTCCTAAAATAGAAAGTTTCCAGAAATAGAAAGTTTCCAAAAATAGAAAGTTTCCAAAAATAGAAAGTTTCCAAAAATAGAGAGTTACCAAAAACAGAAAGTTTCCAAAAATAAAAAGTTTCCAAAAATAGAAAGTTTCCAAAAATAGAAAGTTTCCAAAAATAGAATTACTGCTTAAAATAGATAAGTTTCTAAAAATAGAAAGTTTCCATAAATAGATTAGCTGCCTTAATTAAATAAGTTTCCATAAATAGATTAGCTGCCTGAAATAAGTAAGTTTCTAAAAATAGAAGGTTTCCATAAATAGATTAGCTGCCTTATTTAATTAAGTTTCTAAAAATAGAAAGTTTCCATAATTAGAAATAAGCTAGTTAAATAAGCTAAGTATATAAGCCTAAGTGTTTACATGATTATTTTCTAAGTCATATGATATACTGTATAGTTTAATAATTATTTCATGTAATTAAATTAAACTATAGGTTAAAATATTTAATTAAAGTATAACATGTTTTTAATTAAATAAGTTAAATACTTAGGTTAAAATACGTATTATTATATATTAATAATATAATCTAAGTCATGTTAATTAATTAACTATATCCATGGTTTTAAAATAATTAATTAATTAATAAGTCTTAAATATATAAATACTTAGGTTAAAATAATTTTATGATCATTAATAATTAAATAACCTAAGTCATGTTATTAAATTAATCACATCAATTTATTAATTTAATTTTAACATAGGATCATAAACATAAAAAAAACTAACATACACCATGAACCGGATCTAGACTAAAAAGCATGAACCGGACATGAAATCGACACCGTACCCCGAACCAACTCGGGGTACCCCGTGTTTTACTGCTGCCGTGGGACCCACACGCACCAACCAAGACCATATGGTCTTGGTGGTGGTCGGCTTGGCAAACCGAAACCCATCCGGGTTCGGTGCAGCCTGCGGCCAAACAAACACCCCTTAAAACACCCTTTTGATTTTATTTAACACCAAATCATGTTAGATCCATGTTTAATTATTATGTTTTTATAAAAACAACACATGTTCTTGATTTATAAAAAGATTAAATCAAAAGAAAAGGTTTAAAAAGGTTTTACCGAATTCGTGGATCGAAAGGACGAAGAACCAACACGATCAATCACTAAAACTTCAAGATCCAAGATCACAAATCACCTCCTATGGTGGTTGTAGTGTGGCTGCACAAAGGAGAAAGGAGGAAGGAGGTTTTTAGGTTTTCTTAAAAATCTTCTGTAAAGTTTAATTGAGTAGTAAAAAAAAATAATAACCCCCTTTAGTAAATTTGACAAATGGGCTTGGCCCATTTTCCTCTTGTTGCCGCGGGTAGGGACCCCACTTGGGGTACCCGTACCTTTTTCCGTGTCTCGTTATTAAGTTAAACGTTTGTGATTATTTGTGTTCGTGTTTTAAATGTTCTCGTTACATAAATACCGTGATCTAATATATTTAATTACGCTCGTAATAAATATATATACGTAATTAATGATAGTTCGTGTTTTAATTACGTTCATGATTTCATGATCGCATGTTCGTGATTAATTATCGTCAAATAATTATTACGTGATCGTGCATAGTAAATACTTATCGTGTTCTAACACGTACGTAATACGTAAACTCCTAACACGTAATCGTAATCATGCTATATTAGGAAAGTTTTAATCTAGTACGTACGATCCTAAGGGTACTATGCATGGTAAAAGCATGCGGGTTTTACACCCTCTTCCTCTGTATATCCCTAAGCAACCAATCTTGCCTTTTTTCTAACAGCAATGCCTCTCCCATCCTTCTTGTTTCTTAGAACCCATCTTGTCCCAATTGGCCTGACATACCTTGGACAATCTACTAGCTCCCAAACATCTTGAATAGCAAACTGATGAAGCTCATCCTGGATTGCTTCAACCCAGCTTTCCTCTTTGAGAGCATCAAAAATCTTCTTTGGTTCTAACTGAGAGAGAAAACAGGCAAACAAACATTCTTGAACAAAAGGAGTATCCTCCTTCTTGTGAATATTAGCAATGAATCCACCTTGAGTGTTCTTAGTTCTCCTTGTTTGAACAAGAGTCTAAATATCACCAATTATTTGAGAGGGAGGACGATCGTTGGCCACCTTTGTAAGTATTCCTCCCCCAAATAGTGAGTTGTCATGAAAAGTAGACTCCATGTTGCCAATATCATCATTATTGCTACTCTCGTTCCCACTGGAACTTGGAGATATGTTGTCAGCGGCTGTAACTGGGCCACTGACATCTTGATTGGGTATGGGATCTTCAAGATGATAAAAAATGTTTCTGTTGGAGGAAGAGAATAAATTTCCAAATAGACTGTCAGCGGCTGAATTCCATGTATCAGTGTTTGGTTTGGCTGTGTCAGCGGATGAAGATGCATGCATTGATTCATCAACTGGTTTCGCTTGTTGCATTTCTTCCGCCTTTCCAGCAGCAACAGATGCTTGCAAAAACTCATCAGTCTATATAGGTATGGTGACATAATCAAATATGGGAGTTGGCTCAACTACATGTGATCCTTCTTCTTTATCAACCTGTATACCTGCATTGTCAACTATAGGTGCTTCCAAGACAACTGGATTAGTCACAGGCATATAATTCACGGACCTTGATAATGGTTCTAAATCAAATAGCCAATTAGGTCCAGACTCAGGATCACTTGGTTTACTTTCCAAGAAGTCAACATGAATGTTTTCTGTTAGAATCCTAGACTTCTTGTTATAAACCCTATACTCCTTGCTATTTGTGGAATATCCCATAAACAGTCCCTCATCACCTTTAGAATGAAACTTACCTAGGTTATCACTAGTATTCAAAATCACTACATGACATCTAAAAGGCCTAAAGAAGTCTATTAGGCTTCCTATTCCAAAGTAATTTATAGGGAGTCTTATTATGAAACTTATTAACCAAGACCCTATTCTGAACATAGCAAGTAGTGTTTACAGCCTCAACCCAAAAATAAATGGGTAGATTTGCATCTACTAACATGGTTCTAGCCGCCTCAATAAGAGTTCTATTCCTTCTTTTAGCTACACCATTCTGCTGTGGAGTTCTAGCTATGCTAAACTCCCTAGAGATTCCCTTATTGACACAAAAGGTATCTAGAAGGCTGTTCCTAAATTCACCACCATTATCACTTCTAAGAATTTTAACCTCATTACCTATCTTCTTTTCAATCTATGTAATGAAATTGATCAAAGTCTTAGCAGTATCACTCTTTAATTCCAAAAAGAAGGTCCAAGTAAACCTAGAATAATCATCAGTGACTACAAAACAATGGGATTTACCATTAATACTTTCTATATTAGTTAGGCCAAATAAATCCATGTGTAATAAGTGAAGTGGCTTAGAACTAGTATGAACAAGCTTAGACTTAAATGAGGCCTTATGCTGCTTTCCTTTAAGGCATGCAACACAATTATGATCATTGTAGAATGCCTTTGAGGGCAATCCTCTTACAAGATCATGTCTCACAAGTCTATTCATGTTTTTGAAGTTAATATGCCCTAACCTTCTGTGCCATAATCTACTTTCATCCACTGAGGCCTTAGCATAAAGACAAGACAAGTTTTTATTCATTTTAATGGCATTTAGATTCACATTATAAACATCTTTATGTCTAGGTGTTCTAAATTCTATGAACTTGTTAGCAGGAATCTCAAAGTCTTTACTTAAAACTAAGCACTCAGTATCAGTGAAAAGAGCCTTATTCTTGTTATCACATACTTGTGACACACTAAACAGATTGTAATTAAGTTCTTTTAACATGAAGACTTCCTCAAACCTCAAGTTATTGGTGATGAGTGTGCCTTTTCCAGAAATGTTGCCATAACTTCCACCAAAATACACCTTATCACCATCTTTAATAGGAGTGAAATCAGTAAGGTAATCTTCCTTCCCCATCATGTGCCTTGAGCATCCACTATCCCAATATCCAAAATCATTGACCTGCTTGTGAATACCCTGCACATGAATAAAACAAATTAGTTTTCTTAGGAACCCAAGTCTTTGTAGACTTGGATTCATCTGGTTGTTCAACAAGAATTAATTTATTCCTTGTAACAACCCCCTGTTCATCCCTTTGTGCCCTAAACACCTAATTTACCCCAATGGGTTTAGTGATGACCTTTTCAAGATACTTAAACTGTTGCAGATCATAGAAATTCCATTTGAATTAGGGTTTTGGTCTTGTTTAGGTCTCCATGTTAAACTGGATGAAGCTTTAGACCCTTGTCCCTTAGGCTATAAATACCTATTACTTGGTCTAACATAAGGTCTGACAAAAGCCAATTGTGGCATTTTAATACCAAACCTAGATCCGTCAGCGACTGATTTAGTATTGTCAGCAGACAATTTGTTCCTTTCAGCGGGTGAATTAGGGTTTGCTACAAGAACCCATTGTCTGTTAGACCAAGTATTAATCTTATGAAAGGGTCTTTGTCCATTGGTATCAGTCCTTCTAGAAACGAAATGAGCTGGTCTTGTAGTCTGAGGACTTGTTTAGACAAAAGGTCTAGGTTTGACCATGGTTGACCTATTGTCAGCGGGTGAATTGTGTCCGCTGACACAGTTATAGGCCAAATGTGAAAACCCCCTGTTAGAAATACGTTTTTACGTATATTAGAAGTATCGGTCACTCCACAATACTATTAATGTTGTAATAGCTCGTAGTTAATAGTTACTTATTTAGTTAAGTAAGAAACCGGCCCATGGGCTTGTCATGGGCCGGCCCAAGTCCAAATAAGGCTTGGAAGTATAAATACCCCTTTCCTCCTTGGAAAGGGGTTGGTTGTTGTTCACTTTCTAGTTTTCATTTAATAAAAGACACATAGTTTTCTCTCACTTTCTCTCTCTAGTTTCTCTCTCTAGAAAACATCAACCCACTTCATAGATTCATAGGTTATCAAGATTCTACATTTGGTATCAAGAGCTATGGGGTGATTTAAGGTAATGATTTGTGTGGTTTTTTAGTTTTTGATTGTATTAGTGTTCTTTAAGAAGATCCATCTTGATTCTTGGAGTTTTTGGTGTTTTTGTGATTGGGATTAGTAGATAAGTATTAGTTTTCACTTATTATTGTAGAAATCACAAAACTTTTTGGGTTATTTGGTAAAAATCTGGGTTTATTTCACCTTCTTTGATCGACTGTTCATCACGAACAAGGTTACTGTTTCCCAGAAAAAGTTCCGGACCAAAAACTTCCGGACCAAAAAGTTCCGGATCAACCAAAGTTCCGGATCAAAAGTTCCGAACGAAAAGTTCCGGATCAACAAAAGTTCCGAACCAAAAGTTCCGAACGAAAAGTTCCGGATCAACAAAAGTTCTGGATCAAGAAGTTCCGAACCAAAAGTTCCGGATCAAGGAAAGTTCCGGATCAAGGAGAAAGTTCCGGATCAAGGAAAAAGTTCCGGATCAAGGGGAAGTTCCGGATCAAGGGAAAAGTTCCGGATCAAGGGAAAGTTCCGGATCAAATCTTCCGAACCAAAAGTTCCGAATCAAGGTATTCCAAGCCAAAATCTTCCGAATCAAACTTCCGAATCAACAAAAAGTTCCGAATCAAGGGTTATTTTACTTGTTTTTTCGACGATTTTTTAGAGGATTTAATCTTGGTTTCTTACAATAAAAACTCAACACAATTCACAAGCTTTACTTCATTGCTCGATCAACCGATAATCTTTGTCTCTTTGAAGTGAACAAAATGAATCCGAATTCGGTAATGCCTCAGATGACATCACTTACGGATATTTCCGTCATTACGGGAACAGATAATCGCCCGCCAATGCTCATCAAAGAAGTTTTTGAAGCATGGCAAGGCCGGATGATGTCTTACCTTAAGGGAAAACCGGTATATGGGAGGCTTATGGTTAAGTCAATTTTAAATGGTCCACTTACTATGGTACCATCGTGGTTAACCATGTGACTCGACCAAGGGAGTTTGAAGAACTTACACCAGCTCAACAACTTGTTGCCGATGCAGACGAAAAGGCTCTTCAAATCATTCTCCAAGCCCTTCCACATGACATCTATCGAATGGTAAGTCAGTATACGGTGGCAAAGGATTTATGGGAACGTCTTAAGGTGTTGCTACAAGGTACGTCTCTTACCAAACAGGAAAGGGAATGTCAGTTGTATGATCTGTTTGATAGATTCACGTACAACCCAGGGGAAACGCTTCACGATTATTACTTCAGATTCACCACTCTCATGAATGATCTGAATGTATATAATCTCGTGATTGCTCCAATCCAGGTTAACACCAAATTCTTGAATACTTTACCTCAAGCTGAATGGGGTGAGTATATTACCGATGTTAAGTTAACCAGGGATTTGCATAAGTGCAATTTGGATCAACTATATGCTTTTCTTCAGCAGCATGAGAAACATGTGATCATGCACCGTTCACCTCGAGGTATGTACCCTGATTCCTTAGCTTTGATGGCGAATCAACCAAGCTTGTCTCACAACAACACTCCTTATATCTTGGGACATCAAGCCTATCATCAATCACCTTACATGACACCAACCTTCCCCCAATACTCTATTCTACCGCAACCACCCACCTCACATCAGCAACAATATCGGTTTAATGCACCTTCATCACACTATGCTTCACAACCTCACCCAGCAAGCATTGCACCTTATGCTCAGTCTTCATATTCTTCTTATCAAGAGAATGCAGCATATCCATCAAGTTACTCTGACTACATGAGTGATCCTTCTAGTGCTTATAAAGCTCAACAAGACCAAGCATTGTATTGTGATGATGCTGAAGCCCCCATTCCTGAATTCAAACAAGGAACTGATCCAGTTGAAGTGTTAGCCACTATGTCTGCTTACTTTACAAGGACTTTAAGCAAACGAGGACTTAGAGGAACAACTCCTACTAACAATCAGTTGAGGAATTCATCTAATTCTCGCCAACAAGCTACTATTGAGAATGGCAGGGTAATGGTTCAACCTATTCAACCATATCAGGGGAGACCTACTACATCAACCACCAATGCTCGCACGGTCAATCCTGCTCCAATGGTCAACACTCCTCCACGGGCTAATTCCACAAGCAAGTTGCGAATGATTACATGCTATAACTGCAAGGAAGAAGGTCACATGTCTAGGGATTGCAAGAAACCCAAGAGGAGAAGGGATGGTCAATGGTTTGCAGAGAAGATTTATCTGGTGAATGCTCAGGCACAAGGAAGGGAACTTGATGAAGAGGAGCTTGCATTTCTTACTGATCCAGGAATTGCTGAACAAGACGTTGTCACCACACAGAATGCAGCATACCAAGCAGATGATCTTGATGCGTATGATTCAGACTGTGATGAATTTCAATCTGTAAAGGCAGCTCTTATGGCAACTATCTCCAGCTTAGGGCCAGAAAAGAGATATGAGGTACTTATTAATACCACTGATAATACCACTGATGCTAGTATTCAACCACATCAAGTTGTGCAAGAGAGTGCTGATTCGAATGAGTCTTCGGTGGTGAGTCTTTCAAATGAGGAGACAATCAATGATAGTAATATCAATGTGAGTCCCCAGACTTTGAGTGAATCACAACCGGGAGCCATTTCGCATACGCATACTCCTGCTCAACAAGATTTGGTCATGGTTCCTGCTACATTACTTAGCCAAATGAATGATGCACTCTTAGAAACCATAGCTAAGAATAAGAATTTGTCTGATGAGCTTGCCTTAAGCAACGAGAAAGTTCACACTTTGGAATTAGTGCCTTCGTCTAGTGTTCTCACAAATCCCGAATATGATCATTTTCGAAACAAACAAATGGGTCATTTGCAAGAAATTGAAACCTTAAGAGAAAATCTTTCTAACGAACTTAAAGAAAAAGAGTTAGTGGTCACTAATTTTCAAAAACTTCAAACGGATTTTGAGTTACTCGAGTCTAAGAAGAATGAAATGGAAATTAATGCGGCTAATAAGATTAGAAGTCTAGATTACTTGCTTTTAAGACAATACTCTGCTTCTCAACTAGTGCACTTATTTGATGCTTCGTTTGTAGAATTTAACTTATCACGTCAAAAAGGCCTTCCCCCTAACCCACGGTATGCAAAACAAGCTTTGATCCATAATCCTAGACTTTATAATGCAACCCAATTAGGATTGGTCTTAGACCCGATTGTTATTTTTGATGATCACACAAGTAAGGATCTAGTTGATGAGGATCGGTCATACAACCTTGCAAAATATCCCGAGTGTGATTATTTTAAAATGAATCAGGAGCTTGCAAAAAGGGATTTTAGAATTCGCTTCCATATGGATAAAGATCTCATCACAGCACCAACCCACATGTTACATGAAGAAAACCCTAGTACACTTCCTACACTTGTCAAAATGGAAGGACCTAAGGCAATTCCAAAGGATCTTCTACCCGTTAGCACTGTATGGTTAAACTTGCAAGAGATTAATCAATACTTTGCTAGTTTTGACAAGGTCATTTTGGAATGTACGACTTCAAATGGCCTAAACGCCGGAGAATGGGCTTTCGAACACATGAACGAGGTGTTTAAGAATGAGATCAATCCGTTTGTCGAAAGTCTAAAAGGAAGTTTTGCATCTCTTAAGGAAAAGCTTGAGTTTGAAATTGGAGAAGTTCAAAAAGTGTTTTATGAAATGGACACCGCTTACGAACTACAACTAATTGAAAAGGAAAAGATTTTATCCGAATATGACCAATTCTTGTCCCAAGTTATTTCGTGTGATGTGCTTACTAATGTGAATGTTAATTATTCGAATGAGCTTACATCCGCTATGATTAACTGTGATGCTGTGAATATATGTGATGATGTGTGTGATCTCTCTGTAAATGTTGCTGATACTGTAAATGAGGTAGATAATCATTCTTGTCACGAATCTAACGTTGAATTTTTAAAGCTACAAGATTCTTACAATTTACTTTCAAAACGCTTTAATCAACTCGAACAACATTGTATATCTTTGGAATTAAAAAAACAAACTCAAAATGAGGATCTTTTGATATCAAATAGTTGTGAAAACGGTGTTGAGACGAGTGACAAGATGATTGCAATAGTTAAGGCATTAGAGGAAGAGATTATGAGATTGAAGAGAGATGTGTCATCAAATGAAACATTAAAATTGGAACTAGAGGCTGCAGAGTCTAAAAACTAGGTCTTAGAAATTAGACTTTCGTCTATTCTAGGGGAGATGGATCGGGAAAGACAGGGAATGTCCAAACTTTATGGTTCACTAGAAGAACGCTTCGCTTTTAATGCGGCAGAACAACAATCATATGTTGAACAATTGAACCAAAAATGTGAGGAAATTTCTGACTTAAACATCCTGCTCATTGACAAAAATATGGTTTTGGCTGAGTTAAAGGAGACACTTCTTCTCACCCGACAAGAAGCTGTTAATAACTTAGCTACCACCTCTGCACCGTCCTCTAGTGCTCGAACAACCAAGTCAGTAGTGCTTTATAAGAACCCGCTCCATAAGAAAAACCCGGTTACCTACGATGTTTATATGAGGAATGCAGTTAAGCTTGTAGATCTTGTTAGGGATATTTTAGACGATCTTTATGCCTTAGATCCCTCAAGTAGCTACTATTACTCAGCTCATGAATACATTAAGCGAGTTCAATATTGCTTAGCATATTTGCAATACATAGGTAAACCAGGTTCTGCACTCTTTACTAATCGACCCATTGCTGTAACTCCATTTAACAAGACTCCAGGAGCAAAACCGTCATTGGCACAATCAAGTAAGGCACCTTTAAAATCTGTTGCTAATGTTCCCACTTTGCCTTCTACAGGATTAAAAGAGACTACTAAGGCTAAAGGATCGCCACTCAAGAAAGATAAGATCAAGCCCTCCACTAGTAGTGCCAAAAAGAAGAAAGTAGAAGCTCACCATAGGAATGTTAGTTCAGTTTTAAATAAAAAGAATCATGTTAAAACTAAAAGCTCTGCGCCTGTGTAGAAGCCTAAACCATTCGTGAATTCTAATTTGAATTGTTGGAATTGTAATGAATGTATGTTTTCCCAACGTCATGATTTGTGTCTTATTGATCATGTGAATGAAATGAATACCATTAGGAATAATCTTGAATGGAAGCCGACTGGCAGAACTCGTGCCCAAGTTGGCTGGCAATGGCGTCCCACTGGTAGGACCTTTACATTAGATGGAACAATGTGCCCTTTAACTAGGAATGCATCCATTGAGGTTAGGTCTGAGCGTCCTTTAGTTAGGCCCGCAAGCACTAAAGTAAGGAATCCGCGCCCTTTAATTAGGTCTGCCCCCACTATAGTGCCTATCAGTGAAGAAATACCTCAGGATTTAAGCCAACTAGAATCTACACCACCAACTAGGAAGAAGAAGGCTAGGAAATCTAAGAAACCTAAAGTTAGCAAATCTAAGATTATTAAATCTGTACCTGCTAATAACAAGGAACATTCAGATTCCGATACCTCTACATTGTCCGTGTGTGGTGATATTTTCAGGTGGTCCAAGTCATCCTCTGGTATTTGGACTCCGGTTGTTCAAAGCATATGACCGGAGATCGCTCGATGCTCCGAAATTTCGTCAGCAAGTTTCTTGGTACGGTTAAATTCGGTAATGATCATATTGCAAAGATAATGGGGTATGGTGAATATCAGATTGGAAACGTTACGATTTCAAGGGTATACTATGTAGAAGGTCTTGGTCATAATTTATTTTTAGTAGGACAGTTTTGTGATTCCAACCTAGAGGTTGCTTTTCGACAACATACTTGTTTCATCCGCAACTTGGAAGGAAAAGACTTGTTGAAGGGATCTCGTGGTGCAAATCTTTATACGTTGTCCCTACAAGACATGATGGCCGCCTCTCCAGTATGTCTTCTCTCTAAAGCATCTAAGACCAAGTCATGGTTATGGCATCGCAGATTATCTCATCTTAACTTTGATGCTATTAATCATCTGGCTAAAAAAGAATTAGTTCGTGGTCTTCCAAAGCTCAAATTTCACAAGGACCATTTATGTTTCGCGTGTTCAAGGGGGAAAAGTACCAAGAAATCATATAAGCCCAAAGCTGAAGACACTAATCAAGAAAAACTTCATCTTTTGCATATGGATCTTTGTGGGCCAATGAGAACTGAAAGTGTGAGCGGTAAGAAATTCATTCTCGTTATTGTGGATGATTTCTCCAGGTTTACATGGGTTAGATTTCTACGTACAAAGGATGAAGCACCGAAGGCTATCATCACTTTTCTGAAATTCATTCAGGTACGTTTGAATAGTACTGTCCGCCGTATTCGTACAGACAATGGAACAGAGTTCGTCAACCAGACTCTTCGTGATTACTATGAAGGAGTTGGTATCTCACATGAAACATCCGCTGCACGTACTCCACAACAAAACGGTGTCGTTGAAAGACGGAATCGTACGCTTATGGAAGCTGCTAGGACTATGCTAATTTATGCGAACGCTCCATTGTTCTTGTGGGCAGAAGCTATATCTACTGCATGTTTCACCCAAAACCGTTCTATCATTCGGAAACGCCATGGAAAAACACCTTACGAGCTTCTACATGACCGTAAACCCGATGTTTCATTCTTTCATGTGTTTGGTGCTCTTTGTTATCCAAACATTAATAGTGAGAACTTGGGCAAGCTTCAACCTAAAGCCGATATAGGTATTTTCATTGGCTACTCACCCTCCAAGAAAGCATACCGAATTTACAACCGTCGTCTTGGTAAGATTGTAGAAACTATGGACGCAGATTTCGATGAGCTGACAGCGATGGCTTCTGAGCAACACAGCTCTGAACCCGCGCTTCATGAGATGGGAACCGGTGCTATTAGCTCCGGATTAGTTCCCAATAATCCTACTTCTACATCATTTATACCACCTACAAGGCCCGAGTGGGATAAACTGTTTCAACCGTTGTTTGATGAATTCTTTGATCCTCCAAATGTTGAAGCTCCAGCACCTGTAGTGATAGCTCCAATCCCTGAAGTTGTTGCTCAAGCTAATGAAGCTTTATCTAATGCATCTTCAATTAACATTGAACCGGATGCACCTTTACCAAGTGATTCTCAAACTACACCTGAATCGTCACCCCTACTTGTACCAAATGATGAGGAAGAGGATTCTACTGATCACGATTTGGAATATGCTCACCTGCAAGAGCTTCCTTTCTTTGGAGTAGCGATACCTGAAAACCCTTCAGCCGCGTCTACCTCAGAAAAAGCTCCTTCTATTGTTCACTCCAGACCACCTAGGATTGAAAAACATAGCACCAAATGGACAAAAGATCACCCAATTAGGAATGTCATTGGTAATCTCGATCGACCAGTATCTACACGCCATCAATTACAAGAGAGTGCACTCTATTGCTACTTTGATGCATTTCTCTCCGAAGTTGAACCTAAAAATTGGCAACAGGCTATGACTCAATCATCTTGGATTGAAGCCATGCAGGAGGAACTAAATGAATTCCAAAGACTTGAAGTATGGGAATTAGTTCCTCTCCCTGACAAGGTTAACATCCTTACTTTGTTGTGGGTTTATAAGGTTAAACTCGATGAGATGGGTGCAGTATTGAAGAATAAGGCTAGATTGGTCGCTAGAGGATATAAACAAGCCTTGGGTGTAGACTTTGAAGAATCTTTTGCCCCTGTTGCAAGATTGGAGGCTATTAGACTATTCCTTGCGTATGCTGCTCATATGAACATGATCGTCTATCAAATGGATGTGAAGACGACATTTTTGAACGGTGAACTAAGGGAAGAAGTCTATGTTAGTCAGCCGGATGGGTTCGTTAGCACGGAGTTTCCTAATCATGTGTACAAGCTTAAGAAGGCTCTTTATGGGTTGAAACAAGCTCCACGCGTGTGGTATGATCTCCTTTCAACATATCTCATCTCGGAAGGCTTCTCCAAAGGCAAGGTGGACCCCACTCTATTCACTCTCAAGGAGGACAACGACATGATTCTGGTACAAATTTATGTTGATGATATAATATTTGCTGCCACTAACATAGAATTGTCAAATCGCTTTGAGAAGATAATGTCCACATGCTTTCAGATGTCGATGATGGGAAAATTTCATTTTTCTTAGGATTACAGATTTCTCAGAAGCCCAGAGGAATCTTTATTAATCAATCTAAATATGCTCTAGAATCTTTAAAGAAATATAACTTTGAAAATTGTGACCCCGTGGACACTCCAATGGTGGAGAAATCCAAGTTAGATGAAGATAGGAATGGGACTATTGTCGATCCAAAACTTTATCGTGGGATGATCGGCACCCTTCTCTATCTGACTGCTAGCAGGCCTGATTTGCAATTTGCTGTATGCATGTGTGCCCGGTATCAGGCTCGGCCTACCAAAAAGCACCTACATGTTGTGAAAAGGATCTTTCGGTATCTCAAAGGAACACTTCATCGTGGTCTATGGTATCCGAAAGATTCCTCTATTGCTTTAGTATCATACGCAGATGCCGATCATGCTGGGTGTCAAGACACGAGGCGTAGCACTTCTGGATCTGTGCAACTCCTTGGAGACAGATTGATCAGTTGGTCTTCAAAAAGGCAGAAAAGCGCTGCATTCTCTAGCACGGAGGCTGAATACATCGCCATGTCCGGTTGTTGTGCTCAAGTCCTTTGGATGAGATCACAATTAACTGACTATGGTCTTGGATTTAACAAAATCCCGATGTATTGTGATAACAAGAGCGCCATTGCCCTTTGCTGCAACTATGTTCAACACTCCCGGGCCAAGCACATAGACATTCGCTACCATTTCATTAAAGAGCAGGTGGAGAACGGAGTGATCGAGCTGTATTTTGTCACTACTGAGTATCAGCTGGCGGATATGTTCACCAAAGCATTAGATCGAGGACGAATCGAGTTTTTGATCGACAAGCTTGGCATGAAATCATTCACTCCAGCGACTCTCAAAGAATTGGCAGAAGAATCAGCTGAATAGTGGTGGTAAACTATTCAGAGTATCCTTTGTTCGTGATCATGTATATTATCGTAAATACATAAACCACAAAAAGAAAAATACAAAAATATAAAACCAAGAAAAACCATAAAAAATATAAAATCAAGAAAAACCATAAAAAATATAAAACCTAGAAAAACCATAAAAATTATAAAATCCAGAAAAACCAAAAATATTTTTTAAAAAAACGGGCATGTCTTTTAGTACGGTAATATTTACGGCCTTAGAAATGTCGATCAATATTGACACGGTGCCATAAATAGAGTCCGTATAAAAGTTTTACATTTTTAAAACATGCCCATTATGGCTTGTAGTTATTTCAGACTGCAACCCGGTTTTCATATTAAAGTCACGTATTTCCTTGGAAAACGTTGGCTCAGAACGGGAATTAATTTTCTCGGGCATGATTTACAAGCCAAATCATGCAAAGAGATCAAGTTTACTTTATAACTTGGTCTAACACGAGTTAGTGGACGTCTCAGTGCATTAATTTGTCAAAATAAGAGAAATCTTATTGCCACCACGAATCAATCTTTTTCAAGACATTAATTGGAAATGTTGTCATCAATATTTGACTCTTTAAACAATGACTACAACTCTTTAAATAGAAAACGGGTCATCATTTAAGGGGGAGAAAATATTAAATCATCTTTGTCATCAAACCGATTTTCGAAAGTGATTGTGGAAAATTAATGGCTAAATGGTAAATGAGTGGTATTGCTTTAGAAAACGACTTGTGTTCGTTCAATGTGATAGGACTTGCTTTAGATTTTGGAGATTTGCAAATATGTTGCGATTGCTAAGTTGTGTGAAAGTTAATAGTGGCTAAGCTTGACAATGGTTAGGAAAAATGAAAAGTAATAAACCAAAAAGGAAAGGAGTGAAAATGTAGGGTTAAAAAGTGACAAGTTGAGAAAGTTGCAAAAAATTTTGACCTAGTCAACCAAAACCCCCCTTGCGTTTATTTTCTTCTTCACTGTTTCATTTTCACTTTGCCGCCATTGAAACACACATACAAGCTTTAAAAAACTCTCGTTTCAATCAATCTAATCTGTTTCATCCGTTCCAAAAGGTACAAACATCAATCATTTGAATCATTAATTCGTTTAAATCATTGAAATCCAGTTAATTAATTCGCATAAGCAAGATTATCCAATTAGGGTTCGTATGCTTAAATTAGGGTTAATTGATTAAGGGTTTTTGATGGGTTTTGCTCGGAATACCATTAGAAGATGATTTGTTGCCTTAGATTGCTTTAGAACTCACTAAATGCGACTAGATTAATCTTTCATAGCTGCGTTTGTTAAGTTCCGGATGAACATGGATATCAACTTCCGAATGAAGGAATTTTCCGAAAAACTTCCGAATGAAGGAATGTTCCGAATGAACTTCCGAATGAAGGAAGTTCCGAATGAAGGACTTCCGAATGAAGGAAGTTCCGAACGAAGGACTTCCGAATGAAAGAAGTTCCGAATGAAGAAGTTCCGAATGAAGAAGTTCCGAATGAAGAACTTCCGAATGAAGAAGTTCCGAATGAAGGACTTCCGAATGAAAGAAGTTCCGAATGAAGGACTTCCGAATGAAGAAGTTCCGAATGAAGGACTTCCGAATGAAGAAGTTCCGAATGAAGGACTTCCGAATGAAGAAGTTCCGAATGAAGGACTTCCGAATGAAGAAGTTCCGAGTGAAGGACTTCCGAATGAAGAAGTTCCGAATGAAGGACTTCCGAATGAAGAAGTTCCGAATGAAGAACTTCCGAATGAAGAAGTTCCGAATGAAGAACTTCCGAATGAAGAAGTTCCGAATGAAGAACTTCCGAAGGAAGAAGTTCCGAATGAAGAACTTCCGAATGAAGAAGTTCCGAATGAAGAACTTCCGAAGGAAGAAGTTCCGAATGAAAAATTTCCGAATGAAGAAGTTCCGAATGAAAAACTTCCGGATGAAGAGTTCTGAATGAAGGAAAGTTCCGGATGAAGAGTTGTTTGATTTATAGTTGTTTGCATGTTCTAAGTACTTGGTGAAATATGTTATGCTTAGAAATAAGGATGATACATATCTATATATTTTTGTGCATCAACCTTTCATGTCTTATCTTAAGCAGATACAATGACTAATCCAACAGTACAAGCAATCCAAGACTCTAGAGAAGCCGCAATTTCTGAAGCACGAACCCTCAAGTTCATACCAAACAATTACCGGCTGAAGCAAGTTTCAAAATCCACTCACCATGGATTTAAAGTAGCCATAGCAATTCTTGATCAATCTCATTTCAAGAATGCTTTAAGGAGTACTGCCTCGGTGCCTTATGATTATATGTATGAGTTCTGGGCTACCAAGGAAAGCATTTCAAACAAGATCACCTTCACCATCGACAACAAACAGCAGACACTTTCTGTATCAGACTTCCGTAAGATATTTGGCATTAGGGATTCACCCAAAGGTATGGCATTTTCGAGGGATCCTACTAAAGACGAACTCATGGAGTTGTTCGATGCTATTGGATGTCCTGACATACGAGTTGCGTCTGAGTTTACCACTGCTAAAGTAGGACAGCCTTGGAGAGCAATGTTGGGTATTCTTAGTCGATGTCTTACACCAAAAACATCTGGGCATGATGCTTTGCGTAGTCCGATAATGAACATCTTCCATGGGATGTACACAGGCGCAAATGCAGATTATGCATTATTGTTGTGGGAAGAATTCACCTTTCAACTCTTCCAAAACAAGAAGCTGAAGAATAACTTCTTTCCTTACCCTCGATTTATCAAGCTTATCATTAACTATTGTATGAAGAATGATGTTTCAATTAATAGGTGTGCAGCAAGTCGTCATCACACAGAAGAGGCTGATCACACTGTAGATCTAAGGCATGAAGGACCATCTGGTGGTGTTATTCCTGGTCCTATTCCCGATTACCTTCTGACGGATAGAATTAAAGGTTCTGCTGATTACAAGCTACTGCAGCTAGAAATCAAGAAGCTAAAAGCAAGCCTTCAGACTGGAGAAGATTCGTCTACTACGGTCAAGAGTAAAGGCAAACGCAAGCAACCAGCTACTTTACCTGAACCTGCTGCTTTACCTGAACCTGAAACCAAGAAGAAGAAGACTGTGGCTAAGAAGGGAAAGGGTTTGGTTGATGAGTTAGTTCTCCGTGACGAAGAAGATGTTGATGATCCTACTCTTAACAAGGCTGAGAGAAAAGCAATGAAGATAGCTATTGAAAGGAGTAGGAAAGATACGGGCGGTAGTGGTTCAGGTGAACAGGTGAATATTGAAGAAGAGTACGAGGAACCAGAGGATGTTGATGAGTTTGGGTCACCTGAACGGTATTCTACTTCGAAGGAGACATCCATTCCTATTTCAGCAAGTGTGGAAAAGGAGTCCGTTGCTCCTACAATCATGGTACCTACTCAACCTTTAGTAACTCAACCTCCACCAATACAACACTTACCAACCCGACCGGTCTCAACACCATTTCTTCCACCACCAATAACTCCCATCCTTAGTACCGTAGTAACAACCGAGCCTCTTCAACCAACTCAGAGCAGCTCTGCATCGTCTTCAATGGCTGCATTTGTAATGGCCGAAATGTTGGATAAACATACGGATCTTCAAAAAAGAGAGATGAATGAACTTCGCGAAGAGCTACATAGACGAGTTCAAAGTGAAGAAGCATATAAGAAAGCCCAAGAAGAGATGCTTGCTAGGTTCACTGCAGAGATGGAGACGACACGTAAAGCTCATGCAGAAGAACTAGCTCATGTTAAGCAGGCTGAAGCTGATAAGCATGCTACACGTATCACAAGACTTCAAGCTATGAGGGATAAATACAAGGAGCAAAAAGAAGCACTTGAAGCTTCTGTTGAAGAGAGATTGAAAGTATCCGTTGAGTCCATTATGCCAAAACTGCGCGATGAGATGAAGAAAATCACAGCTGATAACTTGATGATCAAGTCATCCAATCCTTCAGAATCCGCCTACAAAATTGCTTATGAGTTAACGGATTTTGAATTAAAGAAGATCCTGAAAGCTCGAATGAGGGAACTTGGATTGTTTGATAAATCTAGGATTCAAGGGGTTCTTTACAAATCCCTGAATGACGCTATCATGGAGGATGATAGGTTATTTAAAACGTTTGGAAGTGTGGTACCATACCACATTCTGCCTAAGGAAGAAAGGGAAGAAAGTGAAGAAGAAGAGGGTACTGGTGAAGAAGAAGGTGGAGAAGAAGAAGAAGAAGAAAAGGATGATGACGATGACGATGACGGTGATGATGATGAGGATGATGATGATGATGATGATGGTGATGATGGTGGTGATGGTAATGAGGAAAGTGCTAAGGGGAGCAACGAGGATAGCGACGAGGATGATGATGGGGGTAAACAGCCTGAAAAGGGAGATAAGGTTGCCAGCTCAAAGAAACCTGCTAAGTCTGGAACTAAGTCTAAGAAAGATGCTGAGCAGAAGGAAAAGTCTACCTCAACGGAATCAAGACGTTCCAAGTGGCGCCACGATGTGAATGCTACTACGGCGTCATCGATTCCCGGTACATCTATTGCTGTATCTTTACCTATTACCACTAACCCCGTTAGTTCTGTTGTTGTTGCTCCTGTGATTGCAGAATCGGTAACTGAACCTGAAGCTGCACAACACTCACCCGTTCATGACACCGCCGAGATGCCTGAATCAGAACCAGCACGTGTTCAAGTCTCCTCTCCTCTACAACAAGAACCACAATCTACTGTTCCTAAGTCAAGCACACGGGACTGGGCAGACACGTTAGAGATTGACGAGACTGCACCACCACAGGCTTGGATCACGGCAGCGGTGCAATATGATCCAATCACAGACGCTGACAGAGATGTTTTATATCTCCGTATCCGTAGTCCGATTGACTTGTGCGCATTTCTGGCTCATGAGTACAAGACTTTGGTTACTCCGTCTTTGGTGAAGAAAGCACTAAAGGATAAGAGGATTCGCGCCAAAACCCGGTTAACCCGAATGGAGTTCGAGTATTATGCTGATGAGATCCTGAAAGCTCTGAATACCGTTCAACGGCCAGGTCTTCATGAATCAGAAAGAGCTCCACCTCCACTTGATCCTACTCAAGATAATCAGATTGCTCTCGACTTCTTCGTCACCTATGATCTTGAGTATCTTCTGAAGGGTTCATCAAAGTACGCAACCTCCTTGACCTTGCTAAAAGCTACCAACTGGGGGACAATACCCTGGATCGATGAAAAGGTAAACCGACTCTGGGTCCCAAGGGTAACTCGTAATTATGATATGTATGCTGTTATAGGTGCATCTCATTGGGACGAACGAGTCCGAAGGGCGTACAGGGGTTGCTGCTTAGTCAATTCAGGAAGCAACGTTAGATCCGATATCCGCATCTCCAGTATTTTAGGGCTGAAAACTGAAGCCAAGAATGGCTATTATCATGTGACGGAGATTCGTTTGAAAAGGGAGGATGACAGAGAATACAAAATCCAACAGGGAGATTTTTCTATCATTCGTCTTGAGGATATCGAAGATATGTTGCTTCTGATGACCCGTGATCAACTCACACATATTCCTCGTGAAGACCTCGTTGCCTTGAATACAACACTTCGTATGTTCACACGAAGCGTGGTTATCAAGAAACGAGTTGAAGATCTTCAGTTGGGAGTCGAAAGCTACCAAAGGAAGCTTAACCTCACTCGTCCAGTGAACCAAGTTCTACCTCAACATGTCACAAGATGTCCCTATACCGGCATTTCTGTTCCGAATTGTGGGATTTTCTATCTGAACAGCCGTGGGATTATGAAGTTCATGAGGGTAGGAGAACTTTACAAGTACAGTGATGGGACTCTCCTCTACGTCAGAGGAAAATTGGAGCATCTTAATTCGGGTGGGTCTTTACCAGAGATGACTGAGGATTGGCATCAGGGTTATCGGCAGATGGCGAAGTATGTGATCAAGAAGATTGATCAAAAGCTCCGTGAACGTAGATTGATGAGGAGTTTAGAGAGATTCGTTGGTGGTAGACCATATTTAGTGCACCACAAGCTACTGCAACGATCCATCTAATGGGTCGTACATTTCAGGTCCACTTTATATTGGTTTTCAATTGTGAATATGTATATTTGTGAATATTGTGCTTGTACGGCTTGATGTAGTGTTAAGGTATGATAATTTTTCAAGAATTTCTCACGAGATTCTAAATCTTTCAACATATATCATACTAAAGCACTACAAATATCCCTTATTAATTTAAGGGGGAGCATTAACATGTTCTATGGCCAAACATCGATTTCATTTTTACCCAAAGACCGGTTAATCCATTCAATATCCCAAATATTAATGGTTAACATTTTGGATAAGGGGAGAAAATGGGATTAAGGAGACTTAAATGATACTTGGCTAAAAGATGAAAAAGACTTAACGATTATCCAACTTAACATGTGTAAAGCACGTGTTAAGGGGGAGCGTTTTTGATGAACAAAACACCTAAGGTACAAAACTTTTGATTTCAATATCACAAGTACTTTAGGTGATTTTCAATGATTTTTCATGGTGGCTACACTTTCCCAAAACACGCTTAATTCACGACGAATGTGGTGACAAAAGGGTGGTAGGAATAGGTTTAGTCCAATGATTCATCAGAGCCGATGGAATCTTCCCAAGGACAATTCCCTAGATAGAATTAGAAGTCCTAGGAAAGTTGGAGAAAGATTGTGAACGTAGCTGAATGCCGACCAAGTACTTAAGCTAGCACTGGAACAATCACAACAAGGTGCTAGTTATGACGTATTGGTAAGCATTGAAGGGGTTGAAGAATGAAAAAGAAATGTAAAGATAAAGGGTGTAAAGAAAGAAGCCCTCCTTACAACTTTAGGCAGAAACCGGGTCAATACATATGCTATTAAGGTCATTTTTGTTAATGATTCTCGATATTGAAGAAAGACGTCATGGACCCAGTGATGCAATGCACAACCCTTCCCAGCTAACTCAAATATCTCTCAAAAGGTATTTGTTTTAATCACACGGAGATCAACACGTTATCTATTGGTTTATTCACTCCGAATAGACTGGTATTGAAAAGGTGGCACTCCTCTCCAGCCATCGCTCACTAAATCAAAACGCACAATCAAGTCTAGAGCCAAGAGATCATCAAAGTCTCATTAGGACACTTTCCATTTATTCCTTGCTTTCTCACACACTGTGAAAAGTAAGAGATTTTCATGAGTCCTACGCAGTATTCCTGTAATATTGCCAGAACATCCGAGTAATACGCAAGTATTACAATGAAGATGGAAATCCTGCTTGAGCCAACATCAAACAAGCTCATGGTAGGTTACACGTGCGGTTCTTTTAGAACCAATCTTGTGAAAAACTGGAAAGAAACAGTGGTTTAATTCTTAATTGAACTTAAACTCGTTCCAGGCCTCTACGCATTATCATATGATCTTGCCAGAACACTCAGAGTGACTCTTTATTGATCACAGTGACGAGTGGAAATCCTTCTAGTGTTAACATCAAACAGCACTTGGTAGGTGACGTGCAAGATTCTTTATGAATTGAGCTCGTGACAACTGGAAAGCAACAATGGTGAAAATCTCAATTGAAATTCACTTGTTCCAGGTTTCATGAATTGACGGCTTCAAATCACAAGGATAATTTATCCAAGTGATTCACTCTTTATGTTCGCAGTCAGCTTTGGACGGTCGAATAAAGAGAACGGGTTTACCCGCGAAATCCTGTCAGGAAGTTACTTAATTGAAACTATCCATCACGGGTACGATATCTAATATCGTCCAACGGTCTTCACCGACCGGAGGTAAAATGCTACCGAATTAGAATAAAATGTCAAAGCCATTTTATTCGTGTCGTTGCTGTGTACCTGTTAAAGATGGTGGCGTTGCTGTGTACCTGTTGAAGACGATGGCGTTGCTGTGTACCAGTGAAGACAGTGGTGTTGCGGTGTACCTGTAGAAGTCGTTCCCACATGCTTATGTTTTTCTGCATAAAGTTCAGCAAAATTCAAGAAAGTGCAAAATGAAGTCTTCCGCTGTACTAAACTCTGAAGCTTTCGAGAATTCACCAAAAAGACATAAATGTGTGGAACATGAAGTCACGAGGAGGCAAGTTTCACAAGAAGGCAAAGATCGCACGTGAAAGGCCAAAATAATAATGCTCTCAAGCCAAAGCCTATAAGATCAAATCAAAATATTCACAACAAAAAGATAGAAGAAAAGACTACGAGCTAAAGAACGAAGACTTAGTATAGTATGCTAGGTTTAGAACTTTGTAACGTGGAGTGACCTCCCTTAGGGGGAGATTGTTAGAAATACGTTTTTACGTATATTAGAAGTATCGGTCACTCCACAATATTATTAATGTTGTAATAGCTCGTAGTTAATAGTTACTTATTTAGTTAAGTAAGAAACCGGCCCATGGGCTTGTCATGGGCCGGCCCAAGTCCAAATAAGGCTTGGAAGTATAAATACCCCTTTCCTCCTTGGAAAGGGGTTGGTTGTTGTTCACTTTCTAGTTTTCATTTAATAAAAGACACATAGTTTTCTCTCACTTTCTCTCTCTAGTTTCTCTCTCTAGAAAACATCAACCCACTTCATAGATTCATAGGTTATCAAGATTCTACACCCCCACATGTATAGCAAGCATTTTTAGACACAAATTTAGGCTTGGACTGATAAAACCCTGTCCCATTAACACTCACTTGGCTTTGAGGTGACCTAGGTTTTCTATACATTTCAGCATACTTGACACTAGGTTTACTTTTTGGTGTTGAGCCAAGGTCAATATTTTTGCCAGTGGTGGGGTTGGTCATAACAATGGATTTAGTTTCAACTTGTTCATCTTTAAGCAGTCCACCCTTAACAAATAGAAGGTTGGCTATTTTCCATTGTTCTAGGTCAGTAACCTTTTTCCTATATTCTTCAACTGGACTGAGCACACGTGGTGGAGAAAAAAATTCCTCCTCTTGTAGTTCAGGAATGCCAGTCCAAGAGAGGTCCTTTTTAAGGACACCATAAAAGTTTCCAGCAGGTGGTGGGATAGTAGCATATTCTTTCACCCCAATCCCAGACATGTCCCCATGTTGTCTTTTCTCACTCAATATTTTTCTAGGGTTTGGCTAGCTTTTTCAAACTTTTCAATTTTTAACCCTACATTTTGTTTAGACCTGATAACTTCATGTAACTTAAGTTGTAAGTGTGCTCTAGATTTATTAATAAATCACTAGCTTCATTACAAACATCCAGATCTCTGGTTAAGACATTTATTTGATCTTTTAGGCCAAATTCCATTTTCTTATACTCCTCAACCATCCCATCAGATTGAGAAAGCCCCCTTTTATAGTTTGCTAGTCTGATTTCTACATAAAAACATATGATTTTCTAACACCCCAATTTACATTGCGCAGCGAAAATACACAATTGGGTGCTAGACACAAGCATCATCACACAAGGTATATTGAACGACTCAAAATAGAGAAGTTTACACATAAAATATAAACATGATTTTCATAATAGGTCTAAAACATAAATTTCATCCCGTAATTGTACTAAAACGACATCAGAGTAAAGCGTTTAGTCCCCATGGATCTCGACCAACAACCAACACAAGTTTAGTACAGTACATCCTTATAAAGTAAATTGTTCAACAGTAAAGGGTAGAAACAGTTTTTAGACCAACATTCTTCCAAAAGCCAAGCCACAACCTCCACAGCAAAGCTCCATGCTCCATCACCCCATATTACTTGAAATACATGCTAAAACGAGTCAACAATAATGTTGAGTGAGTCTATAGGTTTATCAAATCACATTTGAACACAAGAAGAAAATCAATCATAATCATTTATAGAATTGTCGTACACACAATCTATATTCAAGGCAATAATAATAATAATAATAAACACTGTATTTAAGCTCATGACACCGACCCCTTAACCAAATAGTCACCTACGCCAAATGCCAGCATGACTAGAATAAATCCATTGCCCCTCTAGGGTATCAGTTGCTAGAATACCACAATCATATTCACGTAAAATTATCTTTCCCAGCGGGTTACTCAACGTAATGCCCTGGTCTCAGATAGGGTGGTCAACCCAATAGTACTATCATTAGAACAAGCGGCTATTCCCGACTCACAACATCAAGTCAGAAGATAGCTAACGGCTCATGAATTTAGGGTCTTTAGCAACAAGTTACTCAATACAATGAAATCAACTTTAGGCAAAATTCACAATTACTCATGACTTGTGTTAATTTATTTTCAAATAGCATGTATCCCCCTTGCGGGTATAAATGTAACACTCTCAATTTTCGTATCGGTACAGCGGAAGGGTCTTTCAGAGTGTTACATGATAGCACAATAACTCCAATCATAGACAACACATAAAAATGGTTGTACAAGGTTCAACATACATTCATTCGATAAAAAGTTTTAAAGTGTACAACAGGTCCCAAATTATACAGGTCATTAAGTTTACAAAACATAGATCGAATGAACATTTTTAATATTATGTGGGCCATCAGAGTCGATCTCCGTCCGGATTACCTTCAAGTACCTGAGATAAAAACATGCAAAAATCATATCAGCGAATGCCGAGTGAATTCATAGAGTTTAATAAAACCGTTATATAAAAAAATCGTTGAAATCAAAACACAAGTATAATATCGGAAATAAGTCCTCGTATTGCTAGTCAGGCAATATATAAATCAAGCATACATCTGAAACCGTCCATGAGACCGTAGCCTCAATATCACCATTATAGGTAATATTACTATCGTTATTAACATGCATCATATCGGATATTTAGAGTTTATATAGGATTATTATTAGCCGCATGACATTGTTACCTTACTATGAAAACAACGGGCCGCGAACCCCCGACAAACAATTTTCCCATCTAAGTTAGCGTGTCGACACAAAAATCACGCTAGGTAATCTTCTCATACATAAATTCGCTTACCAATCAATGTGGTACGACGGGGATCAACCGTCAAGGCGCGAACTGGGGTGATTGTCCCCAAATAGTACTATCATATGCATAAGCGTCTACCAAATTCCGGTAGTTCACAATTCATTCTAATGGGACTTTAAGTGACATAACCTAACTACTAATAATCCTTTTTATCTCGTTTATAGGGTCATAGCATCATTCGGGTCCATATCATTAAGCATACCATCGGGACTACTTGTGTTCTATTTTATCAAAATCTAGCATGTTATCTCCCTCGCGGGTTTACAAATCATTTTATAAAACATTTAAAAGAGTGCGAGGCTATGAACTCACGTTGATAATGAAAGGCGGATTATCGGCTACGGGCGTGCTTCGGTCACAGAAACCTATATAAATAATAATCGGTCTTAGACTCTTGTCCAATGACTTTATCAAAATAAAAATATACATATGATGATTTTGTACATATGATGATGATCAAGTGGGTTTATATATCCTTGTTTACTCATTTTAGTGTTTATGTATTGGTAACTTTTTACTAGTTTACTAGTTTTACCTATTTACATGTTTTTAAGTCAAATAAGCTTATTATAAGTTCTTTAACTTGTTTTAATCCATTTTATACTTATATTATCAGTATTTACACTTTACATTTTGGGCCAAAATTGGTTAATCCCAATAAGTACTTTTTATAAGTGTTTAACTTATTTAGTCCAATTATTAGTCCAATATGCTTACTTAGCTCGTTAATTTCCGTATGTCCTATAGTTCGGGTTTTATCGGTTTTTACTTGTATTAGATACTTATATATCAGTATATGACTTTTAAAAACTTTACATTAGACGGGTTTGATCGTTTAAGTTTTAATTGGCGAAAAACGTTAATTTTACGGTAATAGCCGAAAAAGTCGTAAAAATCAAGTTTATAGTTTTTATAGCTTATAAATATTATTCAACTACCATTTTTATAAATTGTCCATTTATTAAACCTTATACATATTTATATAAATGAAATTTATAAGTTAGTGGGTTTTAATTTCACATTTTATACTATATAATTTGAGTGCTTATATAATAGTAATAAACATTAATTCTTCAAAATCTGATTTTTATTTTTATCTTCACCATTTTTATCATATCTAGAGTTGTACAATGAATTAGAAGCTCATTCTTGAATGGCATGAACTTCATCTTATGTTCTACAAATAACTTAGTTATAGCTACTGCTCATTTTAAGTTTAACTAGCCTTAACAGTCCCTACAAAACAGCTTATTCAGATTAGCACACTCATCTTGTTTTGACCATATCTCACTCATTTTAATGATTCCATTGCATGGCCAACTCTCACATGTGTATGACATCCTGTACTTACTGTAAATGGATCCTACCATGCAAATTTATCAGTTCAAGTTTTGGTTACATACTGTTTTTATACAGCCAACAAATTAAGCATGATTTTAGCCTTGTTTCTTATGGTTATTAATCTTTTTAAGCATATTTATCAACACTTGATCCCCACACAATATTTTTATCATCATATATTCATCATATACATATAAAACAAGAAAGAAAAATACATTTGATCTTTACAAAAATAACAAGAGAAAATGGAAAGGATGATCTTCTTTACCAACCAAGAGTATATCTTGTTTTTGGAAGACAACAACTTGATGAACACCAAATGTAACCCCAAGATCATCAAAAACCAAGAAAGTAAGTTGAGAAATCAGCCCTAGGACACAAGCAAATCACCTCCTTTGTTGTTAAAATGGCCACCAAGTGATCAAGGCTTCAAGGTAACTCCATGATATAGCTAGATAACAAGTATTTTGTGGCTAGAAAAGATCAAAAAGGGGTGTTTGTTCTTTGAAGTGGGACGGCAATGGTGATGTGGTTGAGAGAGTTTTTGGTTGATTTTGCATGAGAGAAATGGTGGTATGAGTAGCTAGTTGTTTTTGTGGGATGAGTGGAAGGAACTAGCTTAAGTGTTAAGCTTAAGCTTACACTTGTAAGCTACATGTTAACATGATGCCACATCTTTGATGTGGTGTCATGTTTGGCCGTCCCATGCTATAATGGGGTGGGATAAATTATTTTGTCCCATCCCGCTAATTTACGGGTACTCCTCGATTCTAGTTTCCTCGATTTGCGTGCCCTCGGGTCGTTTCACGAAAAACGTTTTTATAAATAATGAATCAACAGCACAAAACGAATCCAATTAAAATTGTCTCATAAAAAACGGAGTTCAAAAACGTAAATACGTAATCCTAAGGTTTCTGGTTTAGTCGTAAAGGACGCTAAATTATGCACGTAAGCCCAAATTTAAATCCGTAAATTGTGAGTTCATCAACCAATACAAAAATAAGTTCCAAAATATTATACGAGAAAATAATTCTCTACCTGAAAATGTTAGATTGTCACAGCTTTTCCTCCTAAAAGGGATCAACGTCCTCGTGATCCATTTCATTTTGATGTCCGTTTTGTATTGAAATCGAAGAGGTGCGGATATTTCTTCCACATTTCATCCTCTCGTTCCCAAGTATATTCCGGTCCATGCTTTGAATTCCATCGGATCTTGACAATAGGTATCTGACTTTGTTTCAGTTGCTTTACCTCACGATCCATAACCTCTACGGGTTCTTCGATTAAATGCAACTTCCCATCTATTCGAACCTTATCTAACGAAATTTTCTCATCACTCACTGCTAGACATTTCTTCAGATTAGATACATGGAATGTGTTGTGAACACCATGAAGTTCTGGGGGTAACACTAGTTTGCAAGCCACCGGACCTACTCTAGATAAAATCTTAAAGGGTCCAATATAACGGGGATTCAATTTTCCTCGCTTTCCAAATCTTATAACGCCTTTCCATGGCGATACTTTCAACATTACATGGTCACCCACTTTAAACTCCATCGACTTCCGCCGCACATCCGCGTAACTTTCTGTCTACTACGGGCAGTCAACAACCTATTCTTAATCTGAACTATCATCTCCGTAGTCTCCCGGATCAATTCCGGTCCCGTGAGCTGGGTATCCCCAACTTCACTCCAACATACAGGAGATCTACACTTCCTACCATACAAAGCTTCAAACGGTGCAGCCTTAATACTAGAATGGTAACTATTGTTATACGAAAACTCTGCTAACGGCAAATGTTTATCCCAATTCTTACCAAAATCTAACACACAAGCTTTCAACATATCTTCTAGTGTTTGTATCGTCCTTTCACTCTGCCCATCAGTCTGGGGGTGATAAGCGATGCTCATGTCGAGATTCGTTCCCAAAAATCTTTGGAGAGATTTCCAAAAATTCAATGCGAATCTAGGATCTTGATCTGAAATGATCGATACAGGCACTCCATGCTTGCATACAACATTCTCAAGGTATATACGAGTCAGCTTCTCCAGTGAGAACTGCTCTTTAACCGGAATGAAGTGTGCTGATTTGGTCAGTCTATCGACAATAACCCAAATCGAGTTGTTTCCAAATGATGTTCTAGGAAGCATGGTGATAAAGTCCATCGTAATTCGCTCCCACTTCCATTCAGGAATCTTTGGCTGTTGAAGTAGTCCTGATGGCTTTTGATGTTTAGCTTTAACTCTAGCACAAGTCAAGCATTGAAGAACATACATAGCAATATCAGCTTTCATATTCGGCCACTAGTACAACTTCTTCAAATCATGGTACATCTTATCAGATCTCGGATGAATGGAATACTTAGATTTATGGGATTCTAACATAATCAAGTCTCTTAAGCCTCCAAACTTAGGTATTCACATACGACCTCTTAAGCATTTCACTCCATCAGCTCTAACCTCTAAAGGATCTCCTTCTCCTCGGAACCCTTCATTAACAAGATTTTCCTTCTTACAAGCTTCTATTTGCGCATTTCTAATTTGCTCAGGCAAATTATTATGCACGGTCAAGACTAGAGAACGTACCCTGATAGGCTCTCTATCTTTCCTGCTTAACGCATCGGCAACAACATTGGCTTTTCCTGGGTGATATTTTATATCACAATCATAATCACTTAACAACTCTATCCATGTTCATTGCCTTATGTTCAATTCCTTCTGGTCGAGAATATATTGTAGGCTTTTGTGATCGGTGAATACCGTACACTTGGTGCCATACAGATAATGTCTCTACAACCTAAGAGCAAAGACTACAGCTCCTAACTCAAGATCATGAGTAGTATAATTCTCCTCATTCTTCCTTAATTGCCTAGAAGCATAAGCTTTCACTTTCTCTCGCTGCATCAAAACAGCTCCATAGCCTCTAAGAGATGCATCACAATACACTACAAAATCTTCACTCCCGTCGGGTAATGATAAGATTGGCGCACTACATAATTTTTGCTTCAATGTCTGAAATTCTCCATCCTCATCACTTCCCCAAACGAAAGGTTTATTCTTCTGGGTAAGCTTAGTCAAGGGTTTAGCTATCAAAGAAAATTCTTTAATGAATCGCCTATAATAGCCAACCAATCCTAAGAACTGTCGCACTTACGTTGGCGTTGTCGGTGCAGGCCAATTCTTAATGGCTTCAACCTTTGCAGGATCAACATGAATTCCATCTTTGTTAATCACATGACCAAGAAATTGCACAGAATCTAACCAAAAATCACATTTCGAAAACTTAGCATACAACTTTTCATCCTTCAACAAAATCAAAACAATCCTTAAATGTTCTCTATGTTCATCTTCATTCTTAGAATAGATTAGAATATCGTCAATAAACACAATCACAAATTTATCCAAGTAGGGCTTGCACAATCAATTCATTAAATCCATGAAAACCGCAGGTGCATTAGTTAACCCAAATGGCATTACTTGAAATTCATAGTGTCCATAACGAGTTCTAAATGCAGTTATAGGAATATCTTCTTCACGGACGCGAAGTTGGTGATATCCTGACTGCAAATCTATCTTAGAATACACACTAGATCCTTGTGGTTGATCAAACAAATCATCAATCCTAGGTAAAAGGATATCGATTTTTAATTGTCAACTTATTCAGTTCCCTATAATCAATGCACATACGGAAAGATCCATCCTTCTTCTTAACGAACAAGACTGAAGCTCCCTAAGGCGACGAGCTCGGTCGAATAAAACCTTTATCAGACAACTCCTTAAGTTGCTCAGATAACTCCTTTAATTCAGAAGGGGCTAATCAGTAAGGCGCACGTGCCACCGGTGCAGCACCAGGAATTAAATCGATTCGAAACTCAACTTGCCTTATCGGTGGAAGTGCGGGTAAATCTTTAGGAAATACCTCAGGAAATTCACAAATAATAGGTGCATCTTCCAATCGTTTCTCCCTAGACTCATTCCCGGTCACTTGAGCTAAGAATAACTCACAACCATTCATGATGTACTTTTGGACTTTAATACATGAAACGACTTTCAAACGGGATTCACCTCGATTACCATCAATTACTAACGTCCTATTCCTAAGAGGAATCTTAACTTTCTTCTCTCCACATAAAATAGTAGCGTTATTGAACGATAACCAATCCATACCAATAATAATATCAAAACTACCTAATTCTATCAACATCAAATCAATCGGAAAGGAATAGTTCAAGAGATTTAGAGAGCATCCTTCTAATAGCTTATTAGTTTTCACTAATTTACCATCAGCCAATTCCACCTCGTAACTGGTATTTATCTCAACAGGTTCAATGTCAATAAGGGCACTAAATTTAGTGGATACAAAGCTCCTATCAGCACCCGAATCAAATAAAGCAACAGCATAGTGATTGTTGAGTAAAAACGTACCGGTAACGACATTCGGATCCTCTTTCTTCACCTCAATCGTTCCAAGTTGATAGACACCACCCTGGGGGTTTCTTCCAGGTACAATCGCTTTCAACTTGGGGCATTCCGATTTCCTATGACCTTCTTCATTACAGTTGAAGCAAATGGTTCCCTTCTTACACCTTTCAACCTTGTGTCCAAGCTTTCCGCAATTTCGGCACTTCCAGCAATCACCAGCATGCCTCTTGTTGCCACACTTAGGACATCTATCATCGTTGCGTGGTGTGTTGTTGGTAAGAGCATTTGCATTCCCCTTTCTCTGGTTCTGACGGCGATTGAAATTCTTCCTATTATCACCTCTATCTACACGATCACCGTCACCCTTTCTTTTCTCACCTACACGGGCTTCATCTTCCCTATCCTGAATTATCTGTCCAATGAGTTGGTAAGCCATTCGAACAGCATCATCAGTGGTCAGTGGTTTAGATGATGTCACGTCCCCCCGGATATTCATGGTCAACCCTTTAATATATTGCTCAATTCGGATCTCTTCGGGTTCCACCAATCGAGGACATAGCAAGGCCAACTCATGAAATTGGTTTGTGTAACTATCAATGTCCACACCTTTCATTCGTAGATGAATCAACTCTTGTTCTAACCTAATGATCACACTACGAGGACATGTTGATCCCAAACTTAGATCGATTAGCTTTGTGTATACGAGATTAGATCAAGTATAACACGTAGAGAAACCTTTGTTATATACTTTGTGAATCTAAGTGTTATGCGGAATTTAACACTTAAACAAGAACACAAGATGTAAACAAAACTTTCACTTTGATTATGAATGTCGAACTTGCTTACAATGAAAGATGTTTACGAATGAAAAACTTATATAAAACTTGATATAAAACATTAACCTAAAGGCCTTCTTTTATAGACTAAGAAGCCTTGTACAATAAGCTACGTATCAACTATTCTAGGTAAAGATAAATATAGAAAATACATTGTCGTTTCTATCCTTACTAGAAGTATTCTAGAACATATATAAACATGTAGCTTATATCTTCCATCAGTGCTTGTCTTCAATGTGTCAACGCTTGACTTTAACTTGTCAACGCTTGAGCTGTCAGCGCTCACTTTGTTCTTGTCAACACTTAAGTTGTTCTTGTTAGCGCTCAAGTGATCTGGCCTTAATTTATTCCCAACAATCCTCCCCTAAACTTGATATCCACTCTTATGATCAAGTTTCTGAATAAGCATTAAGAACTTGGAGGAGTCTGACAAACCTTCTCATATTGATAATAAATAAATCTGATCAAATTCTTTGCCACGTCACTTGTATAATCTATCTCCAACTGGGTGTCCTTCATCTTTTCCAAAACAACCTTGGATATGAAATACTGAGCATCCACAAGTAGATACTCAGCAAACTTTGTAGAACTCAAATGGTATACACCAGATGCTGAATATAACCTCCATTGAAGACCACTGAGGTCATCTTCAAGATCCTTCCATATTTCAGGATCTTCCTCATTTGTCCCACACATTCTTTTAAATGTGGTCCAAAGTTTTATTCCATTAGCTGAAGTTGGTACTTCAGCCTCATACTTGGTCTCTAGTAACCTCCAAAGGTCCACTAAGTCTTCTCTATCACAACTTGCAAATAAAGATATGAGAGTGGTAAAAGTGTGTACCTCCTTTCCAAATCTTCCAATCTTCCAGAATCCACATTCATCCTCATCATAACTCACAATTGGATTCCTGGAATCTAATAGTAACACATGCACCATATCTGAAGCTTCTAATGGAGAGAGCTTGAGGCTCTTTCTGATAACTGCTTCACTTGGATATAGTGGATTCATACCTTTTGGAAACTCAAGTGTAAATCCCTTCTTCACTGGTCTGGGAACTATCATAGCTTTCTTGATTTCCATCTCTTCTGCAAGTTGCTCCTTTCTTTCATCTGAAAGAAGTCTGAAAGTGTTTTCTTCCTGCACTTTCACCTAAATAGGATAAGCCCTATGTTCCAACTCATCAAATGTCAAAGCCTTCAACTTCTGATGTGTCCATCCAACTCCATGACATCTGAGCAACATAAAATAGAGCTTCCTTCTATCCCTTTTCAACTCAGAGAGAATATTGCTTGCCTTGTGCTTCAAAATCACCTTACAATCCTTCTGAACTCTAAGAAGAAGCTCCAAACCCCATATTTGATCTGAAATGGTCAAGTCTGGATTATCCATACAGCTTTCTTCCCAAGAATTGTACATCTGAACCACCTCTGGCATGTCAAAGTCAATCTGCAACTTTAAATCTCTCAACTTTTCCCTGGCAAGCTCATCACCATACTCAAGCCTTTCTGGTTCTATAATCATCACACTTGAGTCTGAGCTATCTCCATCACTTTCTTCTCTAGAAGTCACAACAAATGGTGACTTTTCCTTTTCACCTTGTTCCATCATTTGTTCAGCCAATCTTCTATCAAATTCAACTTGGGCTACATTCGTTGGAACAATTTCTTCTACCAATTTACCCTTACCCTTATCTGATGGTGCAATGGTTGGTAAGGTAGATGGTAATACCTGAGTAGAAACTTCTTTGATGATAGATGATGACTGGAATACATCACCTTCATGTGCAGGTCTGTCAACGCCCAAATTTCCTCTATCAGCGCCCAAAATACTTCTATCAGCGTCCAAATTTGTCTTGTCAACGCTCAAATATTTTCCCTCAGCGCCTTGTGTAACCTCTCTCAACATAGTTGTAAATGATAAATTTAGATTGGTTGGAGAGATTAAGGACGTATCAAAACCTGTTTGTTCCTTCAAAGTTGTAAGAGCTTCAGCAACATCCATTGATTGACCATCTTGACTGCTCTTATCAATCAGATTTCTTTGATCTTCCTCCCCTTTGGAAGACTCCTCCATACCCCTCCTAGCATGATCACTCTCCAAAACAACAATCCTCTCCCTCAATTGCTTGAGTTCAAGGCCTTGTGAGCTGACAATTTGTACTAAGTCTGCATTTTGCTTTTGCAAGCTAATGCAGACAGCCGTCAATTCCAAAAGAGTCATTGGTTCCAGTCTGCCCTCTTCTAAAATGGGGATTTGACCTCCCAAGTCAGATTCATTGGGCATGGATGAGGACTTAATGATGGTGGGACTGCCTTGGCCAGCATCTAAGCCAGAACCAATAGTCCCAGCCTCATCCAGGTCACCAGCCACACTTGTGGTGGTGGTTCTCTCTGCTTCATGGCTAGGACCACCAGAGGAGAACACTCCAGTAGTCCTTTGGCGTTTGATCAACCTATAATCAGGTGGTGTGGAAGATGGTGTGGAAGAATGTGTAGATGTGGGTTGGTTAAGGGACGTTTGGGATTGTGAAGGTTGGGTGTCAGCGTTGGAAATAGGCACATCAACGCCAACATTAGATGTGTCAGCGTCAAAGGGTTCTTGGTCAATTTGCATTTGTTCAGGTGAGGGTAAAGGTTCAGGAATGGGTTCAAGTTGTGGTTGAGGGTCAATGTGAGGTTGGGGGTCTGGTTGGGGTTGTGCTGCTGCAATAACAGCAAGCATGGCTGGGGTTAAAGGTAAGTCTCTATGAGGTGGTGAATCCATCTTGGTAAAAATAGCTTTCTTTTGTTCAGGGATTTTATAAAAATCATTGTGAGCCCTTGAACAATAACCTTGAGCATCAAAAACCATTTGCAGAAAACGGGGATAAGCTAAAGTCATTTTTGTCCCCTTGTTTTTACACATTCCTTCAAAAATCATTTTAGAATAGTTATATTTTTGCCCTGTTGCAATGCACACAATAGCACTGGCAATGGATCTATTGATCTCATTGTGTGCAGTACATTTGGGACTCAAACATTGAAGGAGAATGTGAATGAGGTACTTCCAGGCTGGGGGAAATTCCTGCTTATGATACTTATTAAGAGTACCTTCATCAGGAATAGGATATCCCAAAGCCCTAAGCCCTTTGTTCTATTTCAGTTATGGGAAGGATGGTTATACCATCAGCATCATCAAGATGCAAGGCCTGGCGTACCAAGGCCTCAGTAACCACCCAAGATCTCCCATGAACAATAGAAGTCAATGTGGTCACTCCATTAACTGTTGAGGAACTGACAGTGTTCCAAAACTGCTTAATGTGTGTGACTGGAATAAGTGGTGCATAAGAAAGAGCATACCTTAGTGGGGATGCGTTCAAATACGCCACCATTTGTGTGTATTGAGGAAACAAATCATTATCAGCAACAAGATAAGCAATCATGTTGTGTTGAGACTTGAACCCCAAATCCAATTCTGCTGAGTTAAACTTTGGTTCGGCGTGATACCAATTGTGGAAACCTTGGTTTCCGGATCTTTTAAGCTACTAGGAATGATCATTGTTCATATGATTAAATAATCAAAGCGGAATTAGAACAACAACCATTAACAAGGTGTTTAGGCACAATAACATGAATTAAAACAATAGGATTGCTAACTATATTAATAATTAACAATCACTAGACGTGTATACATTGAATCCCACGTCTAGTCGACACACACTTTAGGTTTACATTGTGAATGAATTGAATTGAATAAAACCTAAGACCCTTGTTCCTTTTATAGTGGAAGGAACAGAATCTACAAGAGATAAAATCAAATAAACAACTAAATATTCTATTTCTATAGATATATACTGAATATATTATTTAGAATATATCCAATATATTCTGTAAATAGAATTCTCCATCAAATCCATCAGCGTTGACTTTTGTTGACTGCGTTTCTTGTCTTGTTGACTTCTGTCAACGCCTACATTGCTCTTGTCAATGTCTATATTACTCTTGTCAACGCTTGAGTAAATGTTCTTTGATTTTGAGTTTCTGCCACATCAACTTTTTGACCCAACAATCTTCCCCTAGTTGATGGTGGCAAAACTCTATGTGTATCTCTTGTAAGTTGTACATGATCTTCAAGTTGCTTCCCCTCAAGTGTAGCATGTATTTCTTCCCCTTTTTGTCACATCAACAAGCAAAGTAAACAATGTATGCAATCTTCGAAGATTCTCCAAATGTAGGCTCTGTGTAATGATCTTGAAGAACAATTAATATAATATTTTTGATGTAGAAGTAGAATAACCCAACCTTGTGTTCCATGTCTTGTATTATCCACGTGATGAAAAACTTATCCAAATGACTAAATATAAGTAGACCTCGATCCCTTGTCAATATTCTCATCCTTTGTGAGACACTGAGCACGATAATGTAACTCCTTCAAGTGTTATGACAAGTCTTCATCACCAACCATGTAAAGCACGAACAAGTTATCTTCAAACCAATGGTATCCCTCCATGATTTAAAGATATGATAAAACACAAACTCGCGAAAATCTTCTTCAATCATCAAACTTACCATAAGAATTCTTCCCCTTAAGCTAACACCTCTTCATGAAGAATCTTAATCTTCATATCATATGTAAAAGCACTAAGACGGATAACTCTTTTACAAGGCTACCCCGATTACATAATCAAATCTAATAAATTTCCTCACGAATTGTTGCTAACTTGCTTTAAGATCATTAATTCCTTTTAAAAATATCCGAGCCATAAATATCACCATGATATTCTAAATTAAAACGGAGATTCCATATACCTTTGTGTGTATAATCCTCCTTTTTGTGTGCTTAAAACGTCCAATTTTCTCAAACAGCAGCAAACCTTGTGTTGTCTAATATCCTCTTCTGTCCAATATCTTTGGCAGATGTATTGTCCAATATCAGACAATACTTATCAGCGCTTGAAATACCATATATCGGACGACACTGTCAACCTATCAGCGTTGACTTATTCTGTCAGCGTCAAAATTAAGCCTGTCAGCGCCTAAATAACAAATGTCAGCGTCAACTTTAAACCTTGTCAGCGTCTTGTCCCAAACGCTGACGTCATCAGCGTCTCATCCATGCCTTGTCAGCGTCTAAATAACTCCCATCAGCGGCTAATTGATCTAGGGTTTTATAAACCCTAAATCATTATTTCATGTGAAAATCCATAAACTGCAGTGAACTTCGACAGCGAATAACTTCTTCATAAATGCTCAGATCGAAGATCCCTTTGGTGAGATCCTAGACATAAGTGTCAAGAACCTACAGATCGAATTTCACGCGGATCCAACGGTTAACGAAGGAGAAATCGCGTTTTTACTATTACTGTTCACAGAAAACAGCATATGACCCCTGCTGACTTCGACGCTTAATAACTTTTTCTTGAGGATAAAACTCGACAATCCCTCCGGTGGATATCTAGATATATGTATGTAGAACACACATATAAAATTTCATGGCGATCCAACGGTTCAATAAAAAGTTATGCCCTTCTGAATGCTGCTGCGCACACAAAAACGTCCAGAAAAACCCTAGACGGATTTTTCTTTTCTTCTCGAAACACGAACACCTTGTTGGTCCTAGCATCACGAGCCACGAGGCTCTGATACCAATTGTGGAAACCTTGGTTTCCGGATCTTTTAAGCTACTAGGAATGATCATTGTTCATATGATTAAATAACCAAAGCAGAATTAGAACAACAACCATTAACAAGGTGTTTAGGCACAATAACATGAATTAAAACAATAGGATTGCTAACTATATTAATAATTAACAATCACTAGACGTGTATACATTGAATCCCACGTCTAGTCGACACACACTTTAGGTTTACATTGTGAATGAATTGAATTGAATAAAACCTAAGACCCTTGTTCCTTTTATAGTGGAAGGAACAGAATCTACAAGAGATAAAATCAAATAAACAACTAAATATTCTATTTCTATAGATATATACTGAATATATTATTTAGAATATATCCAATATATTCTGTAAATAGAATTCTCCATCAAATCCATCAGCGTTGACTTTTGTTGACTGCGTTTCTTGTCTTGTTGACTTCTGTCAACGCCTACATTGCTCTTGTCAACGTCTATATTACTCTTGTCAACGCTTGAGTAAATGTTCTTTGATTTTGAGTTTCTGCCACATCAACTTTTTGACCCAACATGACAAAACTCCAAAGTCATCCACTTCTTAATTTCAGCCCAAGGAGTAGCATTAGCAGCATCAATACCCATGAAAGCATTTCTCCCGTTCCACCAAGTCAACGCACAACCTTTAAGAGTAGCCATAGAAAAAGTCACCTTATCTTCCTCCTTACACTTACTAATCCGAAACATCGACTCAATCTTCTCAATCCACTGGCTTAATCCTACAACACCTTCAGTTCCATTAAAAGGTAGATGTTCACACTTCATGAACGTCACATAAGTACATCCACCAACTTTAGGTGCATTAGTTCCAAGTCCTCCTACATTTCCTCCAGCATTAGCATTCACATTATTAGCATTCACATTCACATTAGTACCGCCAATTCCACTACCGCCAGCTCCACTACCGCCAACTCCACTACCGCCAGCTTCATTTCTAGCATTTGCCATAAATTCAGTCATAGATGCGGTAACTTGCTCCGTAATAATCCTACATACATCATCCTCAGTCACAACCTTCTTGGGCGGCATAGTTCTATAATTTCACAATTTCAAAGTATTAAGCATTCACCCAACAAGGGATTCATATAATATGGATTGAATTCATAATCAAGATACAAATAAGTCACAATATGGAATTCAAGACAAGATACATATTTCATTCGATTTGAAACAAAAGCATTGTCTTAGTTACATCCCATATCAAAGTTCTAGCACTATATATACTCAAAAGTCGTGCCAAGTCTACTACTAACAAGTCGGTTCAGTCAAAGCTACAAAAGTACAAAAGATACAAAGGTCACTACTAAATACAGACTGGTCTACTGAGAACCGCCAGATGGTCCATCACCCGTCGTCTTCTGTATCTTCGTCGGACGATCACTAGACACATCTTCAGCTGGGCGCTTACGGATCACTCCTCTTTCAACCATGTCAGCATAAAATCTACTATTCCATCCCACGGATATATTCAACTCCTTCTCAGCTTTCTCACGCATCGCACGAGCTACATTCAACTGAATCTCCATAGAATTCACTTTTTTCTTTATAGCAGCAAACTCACCGCTTTCTAACACCGATAAACTCCTAAAAGCCTCATTCAAACCACGCTCTACATTAGTCAAATCCAAACTAAGCAATTCCCGCTCTTTCTCACCAACCTTAGTCTTCGACTCCAAATAAGAAACTTGAGTCTGAACAACACCTAATCCAATCTCTGTCATACTACTCTTAACACGGGAAGCATGTAGATCACGTCTCAAGGACCATGGTGCAAGACCATCAATATGAGTAGCCTCTCGAGTACTAGACGACTCTCCTATCACACGTCTACGAGTAGCAATACCATCAGTACCGTTAGGTGCATTATCATCCTCATCCTCCTCTGATTCAGAATCAGATTCAGACGATTCAGACATTTCATCCCTAGGTAGCTCAACCTCAGAATCAGACAAATAAACTGGTGGGGGTAAAGGCTCGCCCTCTGGAACATCATAAGGGTAAATAAGCTCGGCTTCCTCATCATCACCAACCTCATCGTCTATGCCTACATCCTCCTCGACATCCTCGTCGTCAATCTCATCATCTAAATTATCTAACCCAATCTCATCATCATTCTCAATATCAACATTATCAATCTCATTTTCTACCATATCAACTTGAGGGGCAATCTGATCTCCTAGTCCTATCTCGGGCTCGGGATCCTCAAATGGTTCCTCCTCATCATCCATATCATAATCTACTAAGTCTAAATAAGGATCATCATCTACATTAGGTTCGGGAATAGCATGGTTTTCTACAGGAATATTAGGGTCAGCATGACAATCTGCATTTATATATATATCTCGTATTAGGATAACATACTATTTAAACAATTACATACTGAAATCACGATATATACATATATATAAATTAAATTATATATATCAAAATATATATCTTCTCAATAGGGCTTGTTGGTAACGTCGGAGATCTCTGGCACCGTTATAGTCAAAAGATTTTTCAAATATTTTCTCAAATGTTCATTGTTAAAAGATTTTGAAAAGTTTTGTTCAAAACCTTGGTTTTTAAAATCTTTTGTTCTTTATAACGAGAGCTCTGGTACCAAACTGTAACACTCTCAATTTTCGTATCGGTACAGCAAAAGGGTCTTTCAGAGTGTTACGGGATAGCACAATAACTCCAATCATAGACAACACATAAAAATGGTTGTACAAGGTTCAACATACATTCATTCGATAAAAAGTTTTAAAGTGTACAACAGGTCCCAAATTATACAGGTCATTAAGTTTACAAAACATAGATCGAATGAACATTTTTAATATTATGTGGGCCATCAGAGTCGATCTCCATCCGGATTACCTACAAGTACCTGAGATAAAAACATGCAAAAATCATTTCAGCGAATGCCGAGTGAATTCATAGAGTTTAATAAAACCGTTATATAAAACAATCGTTGAAATCAGAACACAAGTATAATATCAGAAGTAAGTCCTCGTATTGCTAGTCAGGAAATATATAAATCAAGCATACATCTGAAACCGTCCATGAGACCGTAGCCTCAATATCACCATTATAGGTAATATTATTATCGTTATTTACATCGCATCATATCGGATATTTAGATTTTATATAGGATTATTATTAGCCGCATGACATTGTTACCTTACTATGAAAACAACGGGCCGCGAACCCGACAAACAATTTGCCCATCTAAGTTAGCGTGTCGTCACAAAAATCACACTAGGTAATCTTCTCATACATAAATTCGCTTACCAATCAATGTGGTACGACGGGGATCAACCGTCAAGGAACGAACTGGGGTGATCGTCCCCAAATATTACTATCATATGCATAAGCGTCTACCAAATCCCGGTAGTTCACAATTCATGCTAATGGGACTTTAAGTGACATAACCTAACTACTAATAATCCTTTTATCTCGTTTATAGGGTCATAGCATCATTCGGGTCCATATCATTAAGCATACAATCGGGACTACTTGTGTTCTATTTTATCAAAATCTAGCATGTTATCTCCCTCGCGGGTTTACAAATCATTTTATAAAACATTTAAAAGAGTGCGAGGCTATGAACTCACGTTGATAATGAAAGGCGGATTATCGGCTATGGGCGTGCTTCGGTCACAGAAACCTATATAAATAATAATCGGTCTTAGACTCTTGTCCAATGACTTTATCAAAATAACAATATACATATGATGATTTTGTACATATGATGATGATCAAGTGGGTTTATATATCCCTGTTTACTCATTTTAGTGTTTATGTATTGGTAACTTTTTACTAGTTTACTAGTTTTACCTATTTACATGTTTTTAAGTCCAATAAGCTTATTATAAGTTCTTTAACTTGTTTTAATCCATTTTATACTTATATTATCAGTATTTACACTTTACATGTTGGGCCAAAATGGGTTAAGCCCAATAAGTACTTTTTATAAGTGTTTAACTTATTTAGTCCAATTATTAGTCCAATATGCTTACTTAGCTCGTTAATGTCCGTATGTCCTATAGTTCGGGTTTTATCGGTTTTTACTTGTATTAGATACTTATATATCAGTATATGACTTTTAAAAACTTTACATTAGACGGGTTTGATCGTTTAAATTTTAATTGGCGAAAAACGTTAATTTTACGGTAATAGCCGAAAAAGTCGTAAAAATCAAGTTTATAGTTTTTATAGCTTATAAATATTATTCAACTACCATTTTTATAAATTTTCCATTTATTAAACCTTATAAATATTTATATAAATGAAATTCATAAGTTAGTGGGTTTTAATTTCACATTTTATACTATATAATTTGAGTGCTTATATAATAGTAATAAACATTAATTCTTCAAAATCTGATTTTTATTTTTATCTTCACCATTTTTATCATATCTAGAGTTCTATAATGAATTAGAAGCTCATTTTTAGATGGCATGAACTTCATATTATGTGCTACAATTAACTTAGTTATAGCTACTGCTCATTTTAAGTTTAACTAGCCTTAACAATCCCTACAAAACAGCTTATTCAGATTAGCACACTCATCTTGTTTTGATCATATCTCACTCATTTTAATGATTCCATTGCATGGCCAACTCTCACATGTGTATGACATCTTGTACTTACTGTAAATGGATCCTACCATGCAAATTTATCAGTTCAAGTTTTGGTTACATACTGTTTTTATACAACCAACAAATTAAGCATGATTTTAGCCTTGTTTCTAATGGTTATTAATCTTTTTAAGCATATTTATCAGATTAGCACACTCATCTTGTTTTGATCATATCTCACTCATTTGATCTTTACAAAAATAACAAGAGAAAATAGAAAGGGTCATCTTCTTTACCAACCAAGAGTATATCTTGTTTTTGGAAGACAACAACTTGATGAACACCAAATGTAACCCCAAGATCATCAAACACCAAGAAAGTAAGTTGAGAAATCAGCCCTAGGACACAAGCAAATCACCTCCTTTGTTGTTAAAATGGCCACCAAGTGATCAAGGCTTCAAGGTAACTCCATGATATAGCTAGATAACAAGTATTTTGTGGCTAGAAAAGATCAAAAAGGGGTGTTTGTTCTTTGAAGTGGGACGGCAATGGTGATGTGGTTGAGAGAGTTTTTGGTTGATTTTGCATGAGAGAAATGGTGGTATGAGTAGCTAGTTGTTTTTATGGGATGAGTGGAAGGAACTAGCTTAAGTGTTAAGCTTAAGCTTACACTTGTAAGCTACATGTTAACATGATGCCACATCTTTGATGTGGTGTCATGTTTGGCAGTCCCATGCTATAGTGGGATGGGATAAATTATTTTGTCCCATCCCGCTAATTTACGGGTACTCCTCGATTCTAGTTTCCTCGATTTGCGTGCCCTCGGGTCGTTTCACGAAAAACGTTTTTATAAATAATGAATCAACGGCACAAAACGAATCAAATAAAAATTGTCTCATCAAAAACGGAGTTCAAAAACGTAAATACGTAATCCTAATGTTTCCGGTTTAGTCGTAAAGGACGCTAAATTATGCACGTAAGCCCAAATTTAAATCCGTAAATTGTGAGTTGATCAACCAATACAAAAATAAGTTTCAAAATATTATACGAGAAAATAATTCTCTACCTGAAAATGTTAGATTGTCACAATAAAACATTTAGTAGCTAGCATAAAAAGCGAGGCTACAGACTCACCTTAGTATAAGAGATCTAGCGAGATGATCGTCGATGATAATGGATGCCTTTCAAACACGAGAACCGCTACCTATCAAATAAGGCGCGTTCATTAATAATGACTCGAGAAATAAACCATATATAACAACATCAAACTCAAACTCATAAAGTCGCGATAAAATCGAGAGAAAACGATATAAATAACTTCATTATACTTTACTACACATTTACTTTACCATTTTATACTTTTAATAAAGTCCGTCGGTACATACTACATGTACTAGCTTATTTACCCCCTTTAAACTCGTCAACCGTTAATGAAATGACTCGATAAACTAACTTACTATATATAGGAAGTCCTCCCACAAGTTTATCAAACAAAATTACTTTTAAAGTCCTTAACCCGACTCATTTTCAAACTACAAAATCCGGACAGATTTACGTTAATTTTTCATACAACCGTTTTAACTTATTTAAACGACTCCGTTTACAAAACCGACACTCGGGTTTTAAAATAAACTCAACCTCTAAGGTAAACAACTCATTATCAGTAGGTTACATATTTCATAACTTCTATTTAGAGTCCCCGAGATTCGATCCAAATATCGACAACAAATATATGTAGTGTCGATACTCGTCTCCCGGTACACGATCATTCAAAACATCATAACTTCGCGCTCGTTTGGAGCTAGAAGCTCTACCTTATATCAAATAGAAGCTAATAAAATTATCTTCAACCCTAGGCTATAAGTTAAGCCATTTTCAAAACATAAAAATTCGGATTTTACAGTTTACTTACTGTTATAAAATGACCATTAAAATCTTGTACAAAATCACCTTTTTGATCAAAACCAACCATAGAAATGTTCATTCCTATACCCTAACATCAACATATATGAACCATAACATCTAAATCATTATCAAAATTAAAAACCTTTGAATCAAAATGAAGTTTTTAACAAGATTCTTGCAACAATCACCATTGATCATGGTAAGAACACCATGCATGATCATGGTTTCTACCTACCAACATAAAAAAATAAAATGCCTTGCATGTGTAAAATTATTACACCAAAATGATCCTTGATCAATTCTAAGAGTGGGTCTATAATTAGTTTTTCTCAATTCATCCTCAAAATCAAGTTAAATTTGAAAATGTATGTGTTTGGGGTGGTGGGTGGTGTTTTGGCAAATGAGAGAGAAAGAAGAGAGATGGTGAAAATTTTGAGTGGATATAATGGAGTGTGTATGTTTGTTTAAACTTTTTATATAGTGGTTGAGAGACCTTGGTTGCAATTTGGCAATAGTTGTGGCTAAAAATGAAAATAGTTAGCTAAAAAGCGGGAAATAACTATTAGTAAATTTTGAAAATATTTACGGGGCTCGGGTTTCATAAAGATACTTTTAAAAATTTAAAACGTACCTAAAAAATAATAATATCGACTCTCGACTCGACTTAACACGTCATTTAAAATAAAACCTCAAAAATGAAAAAAAATCCAACAACCGACAATAAGACGTAAAATATTTGGCATCCATCGACATCACGCTTGCTAATACTCCTTATAATTAATAAATATTAAATATAGACCTTCCAACATCGGTTTAAACTTAAACCTCCAAAAATAAATATAGTTCAAACTCATCCAAAAATTTCAAAAATAATCGTAAAATAAGATTAAGCAATGACCTCGGTTTTGGGTTGTCACATCCCCCATTCTTAAAAGAAGCGACGTTCGCGGCGCTTAATCCTTCCTAAACAAATGAGGATACTTGTACTTAAAGAAATCCTCACGTTCCCACGTAAACTCTGGCCCACGTCTAGAGTTCCATCCACTTTCACAATCGGAATTCTACTATGCTTCAACTTCTTAACTTCCCTATCCATTATCTCTACATGTTCCTCTATAAAATGCAACTTATCATCAAGTTGAATTTCCTCCAATGGAATCACCACATCCCTTTCAGCTAAACACTTCTTCAAATTAGACACATGAAAAGTACTATGAATCGCCTTAAGCTCATCAGGCAACTCTAACTTATAAGCCACCAATCCAATCCTTTGGATAATCTTAAATGGTCCAATAAATTTCGGGCTCAAATTTCCTCTCTTTCCAAAACGAATTACTCCTTTCAATGGAGATACCTTCAGTATAACCATGTCTCCTACTTCAAATTCTAACGATTTCCTTCTGTTATCAGCATAACTCTTTTTTCTACTTCTGGTAGATAACAAACGCTTCTTAATTTGTACAATCTTTTCAGTCGTCTCAAATATCAATTCAGGCCCAGTCAATTGACTTTCTCCTACCTCACTCCAACACACTATAGATCTACACTTACGTCCATACAAAGCTTCAAATGGTGCGGCTTTAATACTAGAATGATAACTGTTATTGTACGAAAATTCAACCAATGGCAAATGCTTATCCCAACCATTTCCAAAGTCTATCACACATGCACGAAGCATATCCTCTAACATTTGAATCGTTCTTTCACTTTGTCCATCAGTTTCCGGATGATATGTTGTACTTAAACATAACTCCGTTCCCATCGCTTTCTGCAAAGACTTCCAAAGTTCTGAAGTAAACCTACTATCACGATCAGAAATTATCGACAAAGGCACAACATGTCGACAAACAAACTCCTTGACATACACTGTTGTTAACCTCTTCATACTATCTGTTTTCTTCATTGGCAAAAAGTGAGCAGACTTAGTCAATCTATCTACAATCACCCATATCATATCACTACCATTTGCAGTCCTTGGCAAACCTGTCACAAAATCCATAGTAATCTTCTCCCATTTCCACTCAGGAATCTCAGGTTGCACTAATAATCCAGACGGTTTCTTATGTTCAGCCTTCACCTTCGCACAAGTTAAACACTTATTAACATAATGTGCTCTATCTGCCTTCTTATTCAGCCACCAATAAACTTTCTTGAGATCTTGATACATCTTGTCCGATCCAGGATGTATTGAACACTTCGACTTATGAGATTCATTCATCACCAAATCTCGCACTCCTAAAGAACCTTCCTCAGACGGACACAATGGTAACCAAATCCTATTCTCAAAGTACCTCAATCCATTCGACCTTACTTCAAACAATGGTTTCAACATTCTACCCAAGTTTTCTGCCTCAACGTTCTGTTCCTTCAAACCATTAGTTTGGGCTTTCAATATCGCTTCTGTCAAATCAACACTTTCCAACATTGTCAAAGCTCTAACTCTTATAGACTTATCTCTTTCCTTTCTACTAAGTGCATCAGCTACCACATTCGCTTTACCAGGATGGTAACGAATCTCGCAGTCATAATCACTCAGCAACTCAACCCATCTCCTTTGTCTCATATACAATTCCTTTTGGTCCAAAATATACTACAAACTCTTATGATTAGTGACAACCACACACTTGGTTCCATACAAGTAGTGTCTCCACAGCTTCAAAGCAAAAATCACAGCCCCAAGTTCTAAATCATGCGTAGTGTAATTCTCTTCATGCTTCCTTAATTGTCTTGATGCATACGCTATTACTTTCTTCTTTGCATCAATACAGCTCCAAATCCTTTATGAGACGCGTCACAGTACACTAAAAAATCCTCAGATCCTTCTGGCAAAGACAATATCGGCGCAAAACACAACTTATCCTTCAATATACTAAATGCAGATTCCTCTTCCAATCCCCATTCTAATACTCGATTCTTTTCTGTAAGCTTAGTCAACGGCTTAGAAATTAGCGAAAACTTCTCAATAAACCTTCTATAATACCCAGCCAAACCAAGAAATTGGCGAACTTCAGTCGGCGTCTTCGGCACTGACCAATCCTTAATTGCCTCAATCTTAGCAGGATCCACACGAACACCTTCACTATCAATTACGTGCCCCAAAAATTTGCACTGATTTCAACCAAAATTCACACTTAGAGAATTTCACATACAACTTCTCCCTCTTCAACAACTCCAAAATTGTTCTCAAATGCTTCTCATGTTCCTCTTCGCTCTTGGAGTAAACGAGAATATCATCAATGAATACGATAACAAACTCATCCAAATACGGCTTGCATACACGATTCATCAAATCCATGAATACAGCAGGCGCATTTGTTAACCCAAAAGGCATCACTTGAAATTCAAAATGTCCATATCGAGTACAGAAAGCTGTTATAGGAATATATTCTTCCCTAACTCTCAGTTGATGATACCCAGACCTCAAATCGATCTTCGAGTATACACGTGACCCTTGCAACTGATCAAACAAATCATCAATCCTCGGCAGTGGATACCAATTCTTGACAGTCAATTTGTTAAGCTCTCTATAATCAATACACATTCTAAAAGAACCATCTTTCTTCCTAACAAACAAAACAGGCGCACCTCACGGCGACGAACTTGGTCTAATAAATCCCTTATCCATCAATAATAATTCTTTTATCTCAGATGGAGCTAAACGATACGGTGCACGAGCAATAGGCGCATCACCCGACACTAAATCAATACAAAACTCCACTTCACGATGCGGCGGTAATCCTGGTAATTCCTCAAGGAAAACCTCAGGATACTCTCTAATCACAGGCACATCCTTCAATTTCCTTTCATTCACACCATCATTACTTATCTGTGCAAGAAACACATCACAACCTGCTTCTATATACCCCATCATCTTTAAACAAGAAACAACTCTCAAACGAGAAGTACATTCATCTCCTTCTACAGTCAATACCCTATTCCTTAGCGGTATCTGAACTAATCTTTCTCCATAAACAATTACTACACTATTACCAACTAACCAGTCCATTCCAATAATCACGTCAAAAGATCCTAATTCTATAGGCATCAAATCAATACTAAACACATAATTACCTAACTTCAAGGAACAATCTTTCAGTATAGAACTAGTGCTTACAACCTTACCATCAACTAACTCCACATTATAACTAGTTGTCAATCTCACTGGTTCTCTATCCAATAGCTGACTGAATCTAACATCTACCAAACTTCTATCGGATCCAGAATCAAATAACACACTAGCATAACAAGCATCAAGTAAGAACGTACCAGTCACTACATTCGGCCCTTGAGGTTTGTCAGCATCTCCCACGACATAGGCTGGAGCAGCAATCCTAGCAGCAACAGCAGCAACATTGCCTCCCTGTCGTATGCCAACCCTCGGACAGTTCCCTTGCTTATGTCCACGGCCTCCACATCCAGAACAGTTAACTACCTTGACAGCATTGGCCCCAGTGGCTACACCCTTGTTTCTACAATCTGCCATCTTATGTCCGGCCTTCCCACACTTGTTGCAAGCAGGTGGACAATTTCCAACATGATACAGATTACACCGTCCACAATTTGGATTCACCTTGTTACCTTGATTTCCTGTGGCATCACGAACACCATTATTCCTTCTCAAATTGTATTGCTGATTCCTATTCGGTCCTTGGTTATTGTTATTACGATAAGCACCTCGATTCTACCCATGACTTGAGTGTGCAGCTTCCCACTTTCTCTTATTCCCCTCAGCAATACTATCCTTTCGATCCTGCAGCTTTACATCCATTAAAGCATGAGCCATTTGAACAGCTTCATCAAATGACTTGGGTTTCGAAGAAGTAGTTTCTCCCTTGATATTACTAGATAAACCCCTAATATACTGCTTCATCTTCTTACGGTCATGAGCAAAAGCATCAGGACACAACAAACATAAATCAGAAAATCTCCTTGTATAAGCTACAATATCATTATTTCTCAGCACCAAATGCCTCAATTCATCTTCCAACTGACCTAACTCTTCCACAGGACAAAACTTAGCAGTCAACAGTCCCTTGGTCACAGTCCATGTTCTAGCATTCGCTTCAACCAACCCCACAGTAGCTACTTGACTATTCCACCAACTCAATGCATCATCCTGAAAAGTAGCTGCAACAAATTTCACCTTACTAGCTTCTGAACATCCACTGATTTCAAAAGTACTTTCAATCTTTTCAATCCACCTCCTTAATTCCAATGCACCACCAGTACCACGAAACTGGGTAGGTCCACATTTCATGAAACTAGCATAAGAACATTCCTTCTGAACCTGCTGAACATCAGCATTACCTTCAACTTGTCCCTCAGCATTTCCTCCTGCTTGTTCATCAGCATTTCCTCCAACCTGATTTTCAACAATCCCTCCAACCTGACCAACAGCATTCCTATTCTCAGCCTCTTGGTTCCTCGCAACACGTTCAGCTTCCAAAGCTCTAGCAATAGCTTGCTCAATCATGGTATTAACATTAGCAGTCGTCAATTTAGGCGGCATGTTTATAGGAAAACTAACCAAACAACAATTTAGTAAAGTCAGAAAAATGCCTCCCAACTCCTTCCTGTATAACCATAACAGTAAAAGAACAAGTAAGTATTCATATCATGATAAGAAGAAGGATTTCTCTATCAAGATGTAACATGGATACTACATGCACCAACAACACAATTTACAATGAATCATTAACCAATTCACACAAGAAGTAATGTGACAATCCGTCAATTTATGGTTTATATTTTATTCTCAATATTTATTTGAAAACAATATTTTAATGTTATAATATGAACTCACTTATTCTTGGGAAGAAATTTGGATTTACGTCTTGAAGTAGCATCGACTACATCTAAACCGGAGGATTTTACGTTACGTGCTTACGTTTACATACACCGTTTTGGTGACAGTCCGACATTTCAGAAAATAAATCTATCCGTGAATATTATTTTGAGATTTTAAATTTGTGTTGGGTCATAAACTCACAAATTTACGAGAAGAGATTAGGACTTACGATTATAATTTAACGTCCTTTACGACTAAACCGGAAACCTTAGGATTACGTATTTACGTTTTCGAACTCCGTTTTTGATAAGACAATTTTTATTAGATTCGTTTTGTGCCGTTGATTCATAATTTATAAAAACGTTTTTCGTAAAACGACCCGAGGGCACGTAAATCGAGGAAACTAGAATCGAGGAGTACCCGTACATTAGTGGGATGAGACAAGATAAATCTTGCCCCACCCCACTCAAAATGGACGGCAAAACAAGGATACCACATACTTGATGTGGCAAACTTGCAACAATATAGCTTACACTTGTAAGCTAAGCTTATAAGTTAAGCCAACTATCCCACTAACTAGTCAAAACCACTAGCTAAACATTCACACATTTCCCTCACATGCAAACCACTCCTCTCTCTTCCTTGGCTCTTCTTTGCGCCGTCCCTATTGCCACCACCACCACCATGTTCATCAAATTTTCCACCATAAATCTTATGTTTAACTTGCATAAGATGGAAACCTATAGAAGACTTGAAGATTGGAGGTTATTATAACATCCAAGGAGGAGTTTCTATGGAGTCTTGGGGCTGATTTTCCACAAGGAGTTCTTGAAGAATGGTGGTCTTGAAGATGGTCTTGGTTTATCACAAGTTTCTCCATCAAAATCCATGTCTTGATCACAACCTACATCATCATGGTGGTATAAAGAATGTTCTCCTCATCCTCATGTTATTTTGATTATGTAATCATATATTTTATTTCCTATTGTATATGTATATGATGAATATATGATGATAAAAATATTGTGTGGGGATTTGGTGTTGATAATCATGGGTAAAAAGATGAAAAACTATATGTAAAAAGGTTAAAATCATGCTTAAAATGATGACTGTATAAAACAGTAAAGAACCATGTGATGAACTGATAAAATAGCATATATTAATGGATATACAGTAAATAATATGTCTTGTACACATGTGAGAGTTGGCCATGCAATGGAATCATTAGGATGAGTGAGATATGATGAAAACAAGTTTAGAGTACAAATCTGAGTTCACTGTTTTGGACGATTTTTAGAAAATACTTAGAGGCTGATTCAACAGTAGCTATACAGGAGTTAAATGGAGAACATATCATTTAGTTTATGTCATAAAAATTTGAGCTTCTATCTCCATATAGAACTCTAGATATGGCTGTTTTGGTGAACATGAAACAAAAAATCAGATTTTTAAAAAATTAATGTTTAATAGTATTATATAAGCACTCAAATAAAAATAGTATAAAATGTGAATTAAAACCCACTAACTTATATAATACATTTATATAAATATATACAAGGATAAATAAATGGACATCTTATAAAAATGGTAGTTTGATTAGTTTTATAAGTTATAAAACTATAACCATGATTTTTACGACTTTTTCGGCTATTACCGTAAAATTAACGTTTTTGTTAAATAAAACTTAGACGGTTGGACCCGTCTAATGTAAACTTTTATAAACACATATACTGATATATAAACATATATAACAAGTAAAAACCGATAAAACCCGAACTATAAAACATACGGACATTAACGGGCTAAGTTAACGTTATTGGACTAATAATACAACAAAATAGGCTAAAACACTTATAAACTTATTTATTGGGCTTAACCCATTTGGGCCCAACATGTAAAGTGTAAATACTGATAATACAAGTATAAAATGGATTAATACAAGTTAAAGAACTTATAATAAGTTTATTGGACTTAAAATATGTAAATAGGTAAAACTAGTAAACTAGTAAGAAGTTACCAATACATAAACACAAAAATGAGTGAATGAGAATATATAAACCCACTTGATCATCATATATATAAAATCATCATATGTATACATAATTGTTATTTTTATAAAGTCATTGGACAAGAGTCTAAGACGAGTATTATTTGTCTAGGTTTCCGTGATTGAAGCACGTACCGTACATCCGAATTGCCGATAATCCGCTTTCCCACATCAACGTGAGTTCATAGCCTCGCACTCTTTAAATGTTTTTATGAAATGTTTAATAAACCCGCGAGGGAGATAACATGTTAGTTTTTATGAAATAGGACACTAGTTGTCCCGATTGTCTGTTTATTGATTTGGACCCGAATGATTGTATGACCCGATGAATGATTAAATGACCCAATAGATGAAATAAAATGGATTATTAAAGTTAGGTTATGTCACTAAAAGTCCCATTAGCATGAATTGTGAACTACCGGGATTTGGTAGACGCTTATGCATATAATAGTACTATTTGGGGACGATCACCCCAGTTCGCGCCTTGACGGTTGATCCCCGTCGTGCCACATTGATTGGTAAGAGAATTTATGTATGAGAAGATTTACATAGCGTGACCTTTGTGACGACACGCTAATTTAGATGGGCAAATGAGTTTCGGGCTAGCTACCCGTTTTTTGTTGTAGTAAGGTAACAATGTCATGCGGCTTATAATAATCCAATTAACGAAATACTGCTAGACGCACCGAATTACGATGTATTGCCTGACTAGCAATACGGGGTCATACTATTGATATTATGTTCGTGTTTTGGTTTTCATAACCATATTCATATAACGGTTTTTATTTAACTTTATACAACGTCATAAGACGTATTGTATGATGTTTTTACGACATTGGCTCGTATAATGATTTTTAAGGCAAATGCCTATATTATGATTTTCGATAAGGATTTGTATAAAATGACTTTGGCTATTTTATGGCCTATTACAATGATTTGTACAAAATGATTTTCGGTAATAATTTTATACCGATGTTATGTTAATGGTTTCATTAAACTCTATGAATTCACTCGGCGTTATCGCTGACCTTTTCTTTTAACATGTTTTGTCTCAGGTACTTGAAGTTAATACTCGGGAAGACAACAAGAATTCATGGCCCGCACTTAAACAATAATTTCCATTCAAATACTTGTAAAACTTTGTACGAAATAATATGACTTGGGACCTATGTAAACTTGATATTTATGAATGGAAATGTTTTATTATTAAACGACGCGATTTTTAAGCGTTGTCTATGATGTGAGTAATGTGCTATCCCGTAACACCAACTAGTCTTCCGCTTTATTGAGTTGTATAAATTTGGGGGTGTTACAAGTAATAAGACAAATCATAAGTCATGAAGGTAATTTGGATTGCGTTGGAAAATCTCCACAAAATTGTGACAAGTGATGTCACTACAATCCTTCATCACAACAAACTTAAAAGTCATTAAGTTTCATCACAAACTACAGTACGAGTCTACATAAGTTCTATTACAACAAGGCTAAATAAAACAAGATAAAGAACTAAACATCAGATCCCCGTAGCTTCTTCTACATCGGCTCGTCATCACTGCTGCTATCATCATCCTTAGAATCTTCTTCCACTTTTTCCTTCCCCTTTCGACTACCTCCTTTACTTGGTTTCACCAACACTCGAGCTTCAACCTGATTCGGCACATCACGAATCACAACACCTTGACTAGGAAAAGATCTCATCGGCAGACCCCACGCATCCAACCTTGCATTCCTTTCTAGCTCCCTACGTAACCTTTCAACTTGCCCACTCAAATTCAACACCATAGATCTTAATCTAACAACTTCATCCATTTCCCTTGCCCTAACAAACTCTGATCTCCTCACACTACCAACAAACCTGTCAAACTTTTTCTCATTCTGCTCAAACCTCCTAATCACACGGGTCTCAACCAAATACCTTTCAAACAAAGACCTATCAAACTTCTTAAGAAACCAGAAAATATCATCATAAGACCTAGGACCTAGACAATAAACCTTAGGAATACCATCATGAATAGATCGAGCACTACTCGACTCAATAGGAACATCACCCCTAGCATATGCAATCACAGGCAAACTGCTAATATAAGCATCACAAGTAGGATTCGAAGAACGAACAACAGGTCACTGAGAATCTGGAATAGTCTGTGGCACTACATCAACCCTTGGAACATAACTACCTTGTATCAACTCAGGCTCTGTCTGACCAACTGCAGTAAGTGGAATCCCATCATCTAAAAACTCAAAAGGCTCCTCATCGTCACTAGCACCAAAATTATCTACTTCCTCACCATCCACTACATTAGTCAAATCAATTTATCCATCCTCACGAGGTAAACCAACCATTTTCTACAATTATAAGGGTTCAAGGATACTTAAGGTCATCGTTAATAAAATAATAATTAGTATGCAATGCTCATGCAAATGTCATACATAATCCATGCTATGCAACACAATGCAAATGATGTTTATGCAATGCTCTCAAAAAAATAAATATTATACTGACAAGCACTCAGCGTACTTTCAGTAATTCCAATACAATATCGTAGTATTTACTTAATAAATACTCGGGAAATCATTTCAGTTCTGAGTGATACATCTACAATGCAAAACAAAACTAACAGTGATCTTACCGGAGCGTTGCAGAGGAGTTGTGTGCTTTAGAAGAATAAATACTTTCGATACCAAAGTTATAGTTTAGGACAATTTTCAAAATCGACCCAGTTCTCTATAACTTGCAGCTCTGATACCAATCTCTAACACCCCCAATTTACATTGCGCAACGGAAAGACACAATTGGGTGCTAGACACAAGCATCATCACACAAGGTATATTAAACGACTCAAAATAGAGAAGTTTACACATAATATATAAACATGATTTTCATAATAGGTCTAAAACATAAATTTCATCCCATAATTGTACTAAAACGACACCAGAGTAAAGCTTTTAGTCCCCATGGATCTCGACCAACAACCAACACAAGTTTAGTACAGTACATCAACATAAAGTAAATTGTTCAACAGTAAAGGGTAGAAACAGTTTTTAGACCAACATTCTTCCAAAAGCCAAGCCACAACCTCCACAACAAAGCTCCATGCTCCATCACCCCCTATTACCTGAAATACATGCTAAAACGAGTCAACAATAATGTTGAGCGAGTCTATAGGTTTATCAAATGACATTTGAACACAAGAAGAAAATCAATCATAATCATTTATAGAATTGTCGTACATACAATCTATATTCAAGGCAACAATAATAATAATAAACATTGTATTTAAGCTCATGACACCGACCCCTTAACCAAATAGTCACCCACGCCAAATGCCGGCATGACTAGAATAAATCCATTGCCCCTCTAGGGTATCAGTTGCTAGAATACCACAATCTTATTCACGTAAAATTATCCTTCCCAGCGGGTTACTCAACGTAATGCCCTGGTCTTAGATAGGGTGGTCAACCCAATAGTACTATCATTAGAATAAACGGCTATTCCCGACTCACAACATCAAGTCAGAAGATAGTTAACGGCTCATGAATTTAGGGTCTTTAGCAACAAGTTACTCAATACAATGAAATCAACTTTAGGCAACATTCGGGTCCAACAATTACTCATGACTTGTGTTCATTTATTTTCAAAGCATGTATCCCCCTCGCGGGTATAAAACATTTAGTAGCTAGCATAAAAAGGGAGGTTACAGACTCACGTTAGTATAAGATATCTAGCGAGATGATCGTCGATGATAATGGATGCCTTTCAAACACGAGAACCGCTACCTATCAAATAAGGCGCGTTCATTAATAATGACTCGAGAAATAAATCATATATAACAACATCAAACTCAAGCTCATAAAGTCACGATAAACTCGAGAGAAAACGATATAAATAACTTCATTATACTTTACTACACATTTACTTTACCATTTTATACTTTTAATAAAGTACGCCGGTACATACTACATGTACTAGCTTATTTACCCCTTTTAAACTCGTCAACCGTTAATGAAACGACTCGATAAACTAAATTACTATATATAGAAAGTCCTCCTACAAGTTTATCAAATGAAATTACTTTTAAAGTCCTTAGCCCGACTCATTTTCAAACTACAAAATCCGGACAGATTTACGTTAATTTTTCATACAACCGTTTTAACTTATTTAAACGACTCCGTTTACAAAATCGATACTCGGGTTTTAAAATAAACTCAACCTCTAAGGTAAACACCTCATTATCAGTAGGTTACATATTTCAAAACTTCTATTTAGATTCCCCGAGATTCGATCCAAATATCGACAACAACTATATGTAGTGCCGATACTCGTCTCCCGGTACACGATCATTCAAAACATCATAACTTCGCGCTCGTTTGGAGCTAGAAGCTCTACCTTATATCAAATAGAAGCTAATAAAATTATCTACAACCCTAGGCTATAAGTTAAACCATTTTCAAAACACAAAAATTCGGATTTTACAGTTTACTTACTGTTATAAAATGACCATTAAAATCTTGCACAAAATCACCTTTTTGATCAAAACCAACCATAGATATGTTCATTCCTATACCCTAACATCAACATATATGAACCATAAAATATAAATCATAATCACAATTAAAAACCTTTGAATCAAAAGGAAGTTTTTAATAAGATTCTTGTAACAATCACCATTGATCATGGCAAGAACACCATGCATGATCATGGTTTCTACCTACCAACATCAAAAAATAAAAATGCCTTGCATGTGTAAAATTATTACACCAAAATGATCATTGATCAATTCTAAGAGTGGGTCTATGATTAGTTTTTCTCAATTCATCCTCAAAATCAAGTTAAATTTGAAAATGTATGTGTTTGGGGTGGTGGGTGGTGTTTCGGCAAATGAGAGAGAAAGAAGAGAGATGGTCAAAATTTTGAGTGGAGATAATGGAGTGTGTGTGTTTTTTTAAGATTTTTATATAGTGGTTGAGGGACCTTGGTTGCAATTTGGCAATAGTTGTGGCTAAAAATGAAAATAGTTAGCTAAAAAGCGGGAAATAACTATTAGTAAATTTTGAAAATATTTACGGGGCTCGGGTTTCATAAAGATACTTTTAAAAATTTAAAACGTACCTCAAAAATAATAATATCGACTCTCGACTCGACATAACACGTCATTTAAAATAAAACCTCAAAAATGACAAAAATCGAACAACCGACAATAAGACGTAAAATATTTGGCATCCATCGACATCACGCTTGCTAATACTCCTTATACTTAATAAATATTAAATATAGACCTTCCAACATCGGTTTGAACTTAAACCTCCAAAAATAAATATAGTTCAAACTCATCCAAAAATTTCAAAAATAATCGTAAAATAAGATTAAGCAATGACCTTGGTTTTGGGTTGTCACAGATTTTAAATTTTAAAACTTCTTTGCTAAGTTTTTTAGTGTTTAACCTACAACCCTTACTACAAAAGACATCATCATATACCTCATTGTCTGATGAAGAGGAAGAATTGGCAATGAGAGCATATTGCACATACTCTTCCTCATTGTTAGCTATCAAAGCTTGATTTTGTTCCACTTCATCAGCCATGAAACTCCAGTCCCATCCAAGTCCATCAATCCCATGCATGGCTACCATAGCCTTTGATCCAACATCTTCAACCTTGATGATTTGGCTTGAGTTCTTTCTAGCATCAGTTCTACGTGGAGATCTGCATTCTCTCATAAAGTGTCCCATCCTATGGCAGTTATAGTATTCGACCTTGGATTTATCAAATCCAGTAGTCTCCTTGCCATTGAAAGTCATTCTCCTTCCAAATCTTTTGTTCCATCTATTGGCCCTTATGCTAGCAAGTGCCATACTCCACTTGATGTCCATCTCTTCAAGATCAGAATCACTAATTTTCTCAAGATCCTCATAAGTAACTAGAGAACCATTGGGCAAGGCAGCAATATATGCACACACAGTATCCAAGTCAATACCAACTGGTTTAAGACTTGGGGAACAAACATTGTAGGTGTCAGCGGCTGAAGTTGAGCCACTAACATATGTTGAACCAATGACTGGATGAACATCCAAGCTGTTGACATGTGAAACATTGTCAGTGGTTTGTGAATCATTGTGAGAGATAAATGCCACACTTCCAGATGTTGAACTTACTCCTTGTTTGAGAATAGATTCAGGTTCCATGGTCCTTAATTGATTATAGATATTATCAAAGGAGGCATTCATGTAAGCCATGGTAGCAATGATAGATTTTGCATGAATCTCCCATGCATCACCAAGACCTCCAAGAAAGGTAGCTGTGATATCTTGTTCTTTAAGTTCTGTTCCCATGAATGCCAACTTGCTAGTGATGTCTTGTAGAGGACTTCTTACCTCACTAAGCTTCTCATTAGGACGAGCTTTAAAGACAGTATACTCAATAATAAACTGCTTCTTCCTTTGCTTAAGGGTTTCCTCATTACCACCATAGATGACTTCAAGAGCTTCCCAAAGTTCCTTAGCAGACTCATACTTCCTGAATTCATGTTTCTCCTTAGGACCAAGAGCAAGTTTGAGTGTGCTTAAGGCTTTCATGTCATTCCTTCTATTTGCTACTTCAGCAACAAAAACAGCTCTTCCATCTTCAGGCTTTGCATTAAGATCATCACCAGTCTGTCCAACTGTGCTTCGTGTTTCAATAGCAGCTTAAATCTTTGCTTCCTTATTGAATTGATTGCCATACTCAATCACTTCCCAAAGAACATAGTTATTAATAACTCGATTTTACTCAGGTTAAAGATTATGTTCGTTGTATTGGTCTAATCGAATTGATCTAGGTTCTCTATGTGACTCAGTTGATTCTTTGGTGAAACAAAAAGGTTGTCGTTGTAGTATATGAAAGTGTACAAAACAATTAAAGTAAATGTGCGTTAAAGTAAAGTCTAAGTCTAATTAAAAGAAAGGTGCGATATTTAAAAACTTTGAAAAGTAAAATAATAAATGACAAAAATTTAAAAGCGTGACGGGAATTAAAATTGACAAAGTATTAAAATGAGAGTGTAAAAATTAAACAAGGCAAAACATGAAGAGTACTCTAATCAGAATATATTCCGATCTTACCTTGATCGGAATGTTAGCTTACACCCAAATCGGAATATTGATCGGGAAACCAATCGGAATATGTCACTTACCCCAGATCGGAATATCCAGACAAACCTTGATCGGAATATAGACTAACCTCTGATCGGAATATGGGATAGACTTGGTCGGAATGCTGATCGGATCCCTTGATCGGAATGTTGATCCCGTCGGAATATGGAGTGGGACTCGGTCGGAATGCTGATCGGAACCTGTGATCGGAATACCACCAACACCTCGATCGGAATATGGCAAAGAGCACCAATCGAAATATCTGTCACTTATCTGATCGGAATACCCAAGACTCTTCTGATCGGAATACCAAAGTCTCCCAAATCGGAAAGTTGAAACCCTTTTCCGACCAAGCAATGTAGCTATGGTCGGAATATACAAACCCTTGATCTACCCCAATCGGAATACAGTAAAGGAAAATGGAGATAAGCTAGAAAAATAAGCTATTATTCTAATAAGCACTAGACGAAATCCTAAGGTAAACTGTATGAAAATAAGCTACTGGACAGAAATTTAACAACTTTTAACACAAGAAATGAATAAACTTTACGAAAAACCACTTTTTATACGAAAATAACTTTTGTAAAAACTTTAAAAACTTGAAAATAAACAAAATAAGTTATGAAAATAAATGGTTTAAAACAATCAAAAGCATAAAAATGAAATCTTTAAACAAATAAACGAGACAAAAAGCTTATAAATCAAGGATTAAAGAAAGGTAGAATGAGATCAACAAGATAAAGTAAAGGTGTGAGAATTAAAAGAAAAACTTACTTGAAATTAAATGGTAAATAAGGTGCAAGACATGTAATTAAAGGTGCAAGTAATTAAAGGTGCATAAAAGTAAAGGTGGAAGAACTAATTGTCACGATTAGTCAACAAAACTAAATGAAATGAAATGAGAAGTATTTATAGGTGATTAGGGGGATGGTTAGAGGAAGCTTCCTCCTCTCCTTCCTTTCTTCTTAATTGCGCCATTAAGTCCTTCCTTCTTAATCTTTTTGTTAATCTTGGACTTTGATGACTTTTGGCTCGGGATTTCTTTGGACTCGTCTTTTAATTCTTCGATAAATAAGACTTGAGTTCCTCGGCTTTAAGTAAACTTCCGTCTTTTGACTTTTTCTTCGATAAATCTTCAGAATTGGTCTTGGACTTCCGTTCTTTTTGCACTCTTGACTTCTTGACTTCGTCTTTCGTCTTTTTCTTCAATAAAAGTCCGTAAATGCCCGTGAATGTCCTTGTTTTCTCCACTTTCCACCATTTCGTCCTAAATCACAACAAAAACACAAACCACGCATAATTCCGACATAAAAGACATAAAATACACGTTTTGGTCCGGTTATTATTGTAATTAAGTGGTAGAAAAGATGTGTGTTTACACACATATCAAATCCCCTACACTTGACCATTGCAATGTCCTCATGCAATGCATTAGTTACAAAGCAAGTTTGCATTTCATCATAATCAATCCACGTTGGCCTTTATTAAAGAGATAGAAACTATAAACAGTCAAAGTAAAGAAATCAAAAGCATACCTTGGATTTTGGAAATGTCATGAATAATCATCATCCTCAACTTTTCACTTTCTCCAAACCAAGCTTAAAAACGAGATCATTGTTATTATAAGTTAGCAAACTAACACGAACTCATGTGGGCCAATTATTCACTTAGACTCCCTTATTCCTAGGTGTATCTCTTATATTTTATTGTTGTCTTGAATGATCACGAGGATGCATTTTTGACTTATTTTGATAGTTATTTAGTCTGAAAATAAAGTGAACGATTTAATCCATAGTTAGCTAAAGGACAAAATCTTTTAAAACTGCTTCTCGGGACCTTATAAAGTTCATATCTTGGCATAACTCGCTTCGCGATTTGAGACCTTTCTCGGACCGATATTTGGCAGCGACTTCATACTTCAAATCTTGAGAGACGTTCATGAAATAATGGTCTTCTCTTCATAATTGGAATTTCTTCACTTGAACTTTTTGAGAGATTCATACTTGGACCACGACTTCTTCATTTTTCTCCAATCTTTATTTTGGATTTTGATATACAACGATCCGCCTCCTTTTATGACTTGGATCTATTTATCCTCATACCTTGTTAGGGTCTTTTCGGATACACTTCTCCATGACTTTTGGGAGTTTTTGCTTTTCGTCGTGTGTCTCGATCCTTCATATTGATTTTCGGTAAATGATTCTTCACATCACTTTGGATCTTTAGCAACAAAACATAGCCCTCATGCCTTGTTAGGGCCTTTTTGGACTCGCCAATCTTCGCATCCCGCTTCAATAAGTTATGCCTTGGCTATGAACTCTAATCCATACCGAGCAACTTTTAAACGATCTTGGGCTAGAAGCTAAGTAACTTTTCAAATCGTACAACCTTATTTATTAGCAGATAAATTATTTAGCAAGCGATGGGAGAATAGGCTCATAATTAACTCACATAAATTCACGAAAGAATACCGGACTTATAATTGGCTCTATCATCTCTCGTTCTCCACAGTTTAAAATCTCAAGGAATGAGACTCGTGGATGCTTAGCCTATTAAATCAAAGTTTTGGGTTTTCGAGTCGCCTATAGGATCTTGCAAATTCTTAGACTTTTTCAAGTTTAGAAATCGCGTTTTAAAGTTCCCTTGATAAACGACTCTCTAGGATCAATTATAGGAACTTGCGAAAAGTTCTTGTTCTTAACCCGTGAGAGTTAAGACTTTCACGTTTTATAGCTCCCTAAATAAAAGCCTAGCAAAACTTGACTTAAACACGTTAAGGATACTAGCTAGAGTAACTTAGATAAGTAAACTCGGGTTGAGTCAAAAGATTCACAATGTTTTGAAAATTAAAACCACTTATTTAAAGATTTATTCTAATAAGGAAAGAAAATAACTATACAAAGGCATAAACTAATAGGCCAAAATAGATCAAAAATTTTGAAAAATGTCGAAAAATTGATTTTCCGGTTAAAATGAAGACAAATACAAGGAAAAGGCCACTTAACTTCGATAGAAGTCCCCCCTACACTTAAGATAAACATTGTCCTCAATGTTTAAGCATGTGGGAGTAAACTCCCCTACACTTAGGACATTGTGCACGTTGTTTAAATCACGCTAAGGAAAAGACAACTAAAGAGATTCCTATTTAATATTGAGAAAATATAAAATAGTGAATCGAAAAGAGGTTAGGATAGAACCGGGATAATGGAACACGGAAGCACGGGTCGTCAAGAATCATCAAGAGTGGATCATTGAAGCTCGAATCCCTGATTAAAAGAAGAGAGGATAGAGCAAACACCAAAGGGTCTCCCCTACACTTATGGTAAAGAAAGCGAAAAGATAGATGCATGGGTTGCCTCCCAAGAAGCGCTTGATTTTTGTTAACCGAGTCGTGAGCCTGACTCGACCTTGATTATAAACGGAAGAAACATGAACATATCCACCAGGATCAAAGACATAGTTTTCATCCATCAAATAGCAGAGGCTTAAGGCGAACAAGGCAAGCCAAATAAGAGTAGGTAAGGTTCCCTTAAGCAGCGATGGAGCACGGTGGAAGCAAGTATGGTGAAGTGGTGCAAGCATGTCTTCAATAATTCCAAAGATTTTTCCTTTTATTTCATCAGGTGGATACTGAGATGGCTTAAAGATTTCAATACCGGGGTCGAACACCTTTTCCTTTAAGGGAAAATAGCACTCAGGCTCAGCAAAGTGTGAAGAAGATCCGCGAAGAAGCACAACCTCGTCCTCAGAAGGGGGACAAAGAGGTGTTAACTCATACGTGCTGCGGATATCGGTGTCGACCGGTTTCTTCTCCTTTGAAAGAATGTGCTTCAAATCCAAAGTAGGATCAAGACGATAATCTTCAAAGTCCAAAGGAGGTGCATCACTCTCATGAGGGAAGTAAGTGTTAAGAAATGTAGAGAAGTCGTCCTCAAATGAGTAATCGTCCAAAGTAGGATCGAGTGATGGCGGAGGATCTTCATCAAATGTAGGTGCAATGTCATCAGTAGAAGAATCGCTCGAAAGAGTCCTGGCATCCTCAAAATCATCAAAAGTGGGCATGTCTGGATACTCAGAAGTAAGGTCATCATAATCATCCGAGTCTGAGCTAGAATCATCATCATAAGCATCAAAGACCGGTGAAGAATCATAAATGGGAGAAGCTGCCAAAGTAGGGAGAGAATCATCCACATCGTCTTGAAACAGTGGATTATCATCACAAGACTCGAATAGAGGATTGTTGTAAACGATAAAATCATCGAGCACATTAATCATATTCACAGATTCTCGTCCTCCAAAGGATTTGCCTGTAAGCTTCCCCATTTTAAAAACTTGTGAATCATCACCGACTCTTAAGATTAACTCACCTTCGGCCACATCCACTAAAGCTTGTCCGGTTCTCAAGAATGGCCGATCAAGTATTAAAGGAATACGAGGGTCCATTTCGTAATCAACAACCACAAAGTCAACCGGGAAAGTAAATGTGCCAACTTTAATAAACACGTCTTCGGCTATACCAACGGGGTAAGCGAGAGTGCGATTTGCAAGTTCAAGAGTCATCTTTGTTGGAGTGAGGTTGGGCAATGATAGTGTTTTCCAAACACTCAATGGCATCAAATTAATACTAGCCCCGAGATCAGCAAGGGCAGTAAATTATTCAGTTTTGTTGAACACGCCAGGCAACACAAAACGACCGGGATCTCCAAGCTTTTCTGGAAGTTCTTTAAGAATAACTACAGAGCAGTTTTCATTTAAGCGTGTGTTGGCGAGTTCAATCAGCTTCTCCTTCTTGTTTAGCAATTCCTTAAATGCTTTAACAAATTTGGGCATGTGGACAAGTGCTTCAAGAAAGCTAATGTTGAAGTTCATCTGAGAGATCATCTTCACATAGCGTGTCACTTCAGAGTCATCCTTGGTTAACATTTTGTTCTTGCCTAAACGAGAGGGATAAGGGATATTGGGTTTGGGTGGTGAGGGTGCAGGTGTAGTAGGTAAAGGTTGGGATGTTGAAGGGTCATTTGTGGGAACTTCATCACGTCGATGCGGAGACGGTAATGGTGCAATAATACTAGGTGTAGGAGGAGTAGGGATAAATGGTGGTGGAGGAGGTGTAGATGATGGGGGTGGGATCGGTGGATCGACAATGGTAATTCCACTACGAGTAGTAATAGCACTCACATTTGCTCGCGGATTAGTGACGGTGTTTGAAGGTAGAGAACTCGAAGTAGAAGGTTGAGCAGGGGGCAAGAAACTAGCCAGCATATTCTTTATATCATTCGTTTGAGAGCTGATGGAGGATTGAAGATTATCTCGAAGTTCGGATCTAATCTCATTTCATTGCTTGGTAATATCTCCTTTCAGATTGATAATTTGGCTCTGCAGGTTCTTGATTTGCTCACCGTGGGTTCTCATGATGGTTTCAACATCGGGGTTAATGGGTGGGAGTTGTGGAGTGGGTGGGTGATAAGGATTAGAAGCTCTTGGTGGGATTTGGTTGCTTCTATTGTAGTTGTTGGCGGGGTTTTGGTTTTGAGGAGAAAAACCGGGTGAAAGGTAATTGTTGGATCGGTAACTCAGCAGATTTCTATCCCCTTGTCGAGCTTGGTAATTTTCCGATGAATAATTACCATAAGCTGCATACACATTTTCCGGATTTCCTTGTGTAGAAGGACAATCGGTGTATGGGTGTGGACCGCCGCATGTTTCACAAGGAGTAGCAACAGCTTTAACTTGTTGATGTTGTTGGTTTGAAGCTAAGAGTTGCATACTTCTGCTCATTTCAGTCAGCACACGGGTGAGTTCGGTCATATCAGGGTTTGCTGAGGTGGAAGAAACATTGACTCTCGGGTTGTTCCTTGAAGAAGCAGAGGAATCCCAGTTTTTGTGGTGAGTAGTCATGTTCTCAATAAGCTCTCTACACTCCTCGGGTCTCCTTTTCATGAATGTGCCACCGGTGGCTGCATTAATCGTATCACGATCTCGAAAAGTCAAACCGTTGTAGAAAGTATCAATTAAGGTCACAGGTAGCATGTTGTGGTTTGGACATCGGTCAATCAATACATTATATCTCTACCAAGCATCAAAAAGAGATTCATCGGGATCTTGCATGAAACCGCTAATTTGATTGCGAAGGCTTGTGACCATGGATGGTGGAAAGTAGCGCGACAAAAAGCGTTGAGTCATGTCATCCCAAGTGTGAATAGAATTCTTCAGGAGACGATCAAACCATTTCTCGGCATGATGTAATAAAGTATGTGGAAAGAGTTTTAGGCGAAGTTCATCCATTGTGGCACCAGCCAACTTCATGCTTTGGGTGATTGTAATGAACTTGTCGAGGTGTTTGTTGGCATCATCATCAGGCAATCCACGGAATGGGTTAGTTTGCACTTGCTGAATCATGTGGTGCTTCAACGAAAACTCAGGAGCGTTGATTTGCATCGGCGCAATCGGTCCTCCTCGTCCAAACATGGTAGGATGACAAAGCTCCTCCATGGTCCGAAGATCGGGCTATGGAAGAACATTGTTGTTATTATTAAGGTGCGGTGGATTATTGTTGTTGACACCTGACATAGCTAAATCTTCTTGAGTCTCGGGCTCTTGATAATTAGAAGATCTAGTACGCATACACCTGAAAATGCAAAAGAAAAAGAAACCAAACACAAAGACAATATATATATACAATAAAGATAAAATCTTTTTGGATTTTTGAAATTTTTAATTTTTATGGATTTTTAACAATTTTTAACTTTTTATGGTTTTTTTTTTTTTTTTTGAATTTTTATGCAAGAAAAATAACGCTCACAAGTGAACGGATCCCAAAAAGCAACGCGTCTCTCACAGAAAACCGTTAATCTTTACGAAAAGAGCCGGCAGCGGCGCCATTTAATAACTCGATTTTACTCAGGTTAAAGATTATGTTCGTTGTATTGGTCTAATCGAATTGATCTAGGTTCTCTATGTGACTCAGTTGATTCTTTGGTGAAACAAAAAGGTTGTCGTTGTAGTATATGAAAGTGTACAAAAAAATTAAAGTAAATGTGCGTTAAAGTAAAGTCTAAGTCTAATTAAAAGAAAGGTGCGATATTTAAAAACTTTGAAAAGTAAAATAATAAATGACAAAAATTTAAAAGCGTGACGGGAATTAAAATTGACAAAGTATTAAAATGAGAGTGTAAAATTAAACAAGGCAAAACATGAAGAATACTCTAATAGGAATATATTCCGATCTTACCTTGATCGGAATGTTAGCTTACACCCAAATCGGAATATTGATCGGGAAACCAATCGGAATATGTCACTTACCCCAGATCGGAATATCCAGACAAACCTTGATCGGAATATAGACTAACCTCTGATCGGAATATGGGATAGACTTGGTCGGAATGCTGATTGGATCCCTTGATCGGAATGTTGATCCCGTCGGAATATGGAGTGGGACTCGGTCGGAATGCTGATCGGAACCCGTGATCGGAATACCACCAACACCTCGATCGGAATATGGCAAAGATCACCAATCGGAATATCTGTCACTTATCTGATCAGAATACCCAAGACTCTTCTGATCGGAATACCAAAGTCTCCTAAATCGGAAAGTTGAAACCCTTTTCCGACCAAGCAATGTAGCTATGGTCGGAATATACAAACCCTTTTCCGATCTACCCCAATCGGAATACAGTAAAGGAAAATGGAGATAAGCTAGAAAAATAAGCTATGATTCTAATAAGCACTAGACGAAATCCTAAGGTAAACTGTATGAAAATAAGCTACTGGACAGAAATTTAACAACTTTTAACACAAGAAATGAATAAACTATACGAAAAACCACTTTTTATACGAAAATAACTTTTGTAAAAACTTTAAAAACTTGAAAATAAACAAAATAAGTTATGAAAATAAATGGTTTAAAACAATCAAAAGCATAAAAATGAAATCTTTAAACAAATAAACGAGACAAAAAGCTTATAAATCAAGGATTAAAGAAAGGTAGAATGAGATCAACAAGATAAAGTAAAGGTGCGAGAATTAAAAGAAAAACTTACTTGAAATTAAATGGTAAATAAGGTGCAAGACATGTAATTAAAGGTGCAAGTAATTAAAGGTGCATAAAAGTAAAGGTGGAAGAACTAATTGTCACGATTAGTCAACAAAACTAAATGAAATGAAATGAGAAGTATTTATAGGTGATTAAGGGGATGGTTAGAGGAAGCTTCCTCCTCTCCTTCATTTCTTCTTAATTGCGCCATTAAGTCCTTCCTTCTTAATCTTTTTGTTAATCTTGGACTTTGATGACTTTTGGCTCGGGATTTCTTTGGACTCATCTTTTAATTCTTCGATAAATAAGACTTGAGTTCCTCGGCTTTAAGTAAACTTCCGTCTTTTTACTTTTTCTTCGATAAATCTTCAGAATTGGTCTTGGACTACCGTTCCTTTTGCACTCTTGACTTCTTGACTTCGTCTTTCGTCTTTTTCTTCAATAAAAGTCTGTAAATGCCCGTGTTTTCTCCACTTTCCATCATTTCGTCCTAAATCACAACAAAAACACAAACCACGCATAATTCCGACATAAAAGACATAAAATACACGTTTTGGTCCGGTTATTATTGTAATTAAGTGGTAGAAAAGATGTGTGTTTACACACATATCAGTTATCAACTTGTAAATATTGCTCAAAGTTTAATTTCCAATATTCAAAGTTATCAGGATCAAGTATTGGAATCTTGAGATTGTGATTTGAAGATTGTGATACGATTGCAGTGGACATGATGCTTAGATGAAATTAGGGTTTTCAGCGATTTAGGGTTTTTAGGGTTCTTTTGATCAAAGTTCCTCAACAAGCTCTGATACCACTTGTTGATCCCAAACTTAGATCGATTAGCTTTGTGTTAACGAGATTAAATCAAGTTTAACACGTAGAGAAACTTTGTGTTAACAACAATCTAAGTGTTATGTGGAATTTAACACTTAGAACAAAGAACAATGTTAAACACAATATAAACTAAACTTTCACTTCGATTGATTAACTTTTGAATACAATGAAAGTGTAAAAACATATATCAAACATAAACCCTAAGACCTCCTTTTATAACATAAGGAGTCTTGTACAATAAGCAAACTTGTCAACTATTCTAGGAAGATATATTGAGATAAACATACAAAATACAATATACAATGCATATCTTCCTAATATATAAAAACATGTTGACTAAGTATTCTGTTGTAGATGGGACTCTTCTTGTCAACGCTTGAATATCTCTTGTCAGTGCTCATTCTGTCAGCGCTTGATTTACTCTTGTCAGCGTTTGAAATCCCTCTATCAGCAACATAGTGATGTAGCTAATTTTATTCCCAACAATAGGAATTGCCAGGCCATAGATGTTGAGCTCATTCATCAATAGAGTGAATCTTAAATAGTAATCATTGAGAGTCTCCCCGTGGACATAAGCAAACTTATCAAACATATCATATAGCTTACACTCTCGTTCTTGTTTAGTTAACGAGGTTCCTTGCATTAAAACACGAATTCTATCCTATAACTCTTTGGTAACTTTATGTTTACTGACGAGTTTGTAGACATATGGAGGAAGGGCTTGGAGAATGATGTTTGTAGCTTGTTTATCATACTTATCTTGAATCTTAGCATCTCCAGTTAATTCACCCGTTGTGCGAGGACGAGTAACTACACCTTCTGTCACAGTGCCACAAACCAATGGTCCATTGAGCACCGATGCCCAAATGAGATTGTAGAAACTAGAAGAGGGGTTGAATAGTTTCTCTTCGATTAGTCACCTAATTAAAATTACGTTCAGTTAGGTTTGTATCAAAACTATCTTTTACTTGAAGCTAAGTTGCATAATGATTAGGTTCAATTCAAATGCATTAACAATGGTAATAGGTAAGTGTAATGATAATGAAATAAGTAAAGAGTAAGGAAAGAGACAACCTAATGACAAGACACCAAGATTTATAGTGGTTTGACAACTAGGCTCTATCCTCGTTTCTACTCCACTCTTCGAGTACACCTACTCGAGATTTCCACTATATCCACAAGCTCCCTTCTTGGCGGAGAAAACCTTACATCGTCGCTTACATTATATTCCGACACTAAGCTAAATGTCGAGACCTAATATTTATCTAGGAACAATCTACATAACGTTGCCTACTTAACAATTTAATGACACAAGGCTAGATGTCGAGTTCTAATCTCAAGGTAGAACCAATCTTCACGACGTTGCCTACTTCACCATTTTACGTCACAAGGCTAGATGTCGAGTTCTAATTCAAAGCTAGACCCAATCTTCACGACTCTTCACTTTGGAGGTAAGTGAGAACTTCACACAACACAACTACTAATCACTTTCAAGTTTAGTGAGAACTCACAAGACACAACCACATCACTTAATAGTTTAGTGAGAACTACTACACAATCTATTACAACTCAACTAGACATATCCAAGTACACACATGTAGCTTGGATCTACACAACACAAATCCAAGCAAACACATATGCAATAGATGTACACAACAAATCCAAGTATTCACAAATAGCTTGGATGAACACATCTAGTCCAAGTATTTATAAATACAAATGGATCAACATAAAACAAAAAGGCTAACATGATGAACATGACTAAATCATGGATTCGTCTTTATCACAACACTAGTGAGTGAGTGATCTTCTCTTTGGACAAGGTAAAGGCGGAGATCAAGAGGATAATCATATGTAAACATACTTAACACATTAAGTGATCATTTACTAATGATTATGCTATAGAAAAGAGAAAGGGGGCTGAGAAAAACGTCTAAGAGGGTTATTGGAAAATGAGATTTGATCCACTATTTATAGAAGACAAAGTGAAACGGCTAGGTGAGCGCGGTTCTTTAACTAGCCCGCGGTTCCATATCGCTAGAGAACCGCCTAGTTATTTAAGGTACCGTCCAATAGACTACGATCCTTTTTTTGTCTTTTAGTGGGGTAGGAATATCTGAGGTTTTTTAAACCTTCAAAGGATATTCTTATGGCATATGGAATATGCCATTTTCAAATTTACATTTTCCATTTTAATAAAACATTTTTTTAAAAAGAAAGTTTATTAAAAAATCTTTTGTCATATTAACAAAAGTGAGTTTTAGGGATAATCACTTTGATGATCACTAAGTATGATTAAGAAAAGTTAGTGATATGATTATTACCTTGATGATAGTGTTAGTTAAATAATTCGTTTTGTGTTTTACACTAAATGTGTTGTATAGTTTGTTGTGATCAAAACTAAGAAAGATTAGTTAACACTAATAATGTTTTTAGGCATCAGTTGCATTAACAATCTCCCCCTTTTTTATTACAACAAACTATAAACTCATTTACGTAGAAACCCAAAATATCGAATTATTAACGAGTTTATCACTATCATTTCTCCCCCTTTGTCGTAGCAAAAAGGTAAGCACAAGTCTTTGAAGAGAACCGGACTTTGCTAGTAGCTCCCCCTTGGTGGTTGCTCCCCCTTGCTTGGGGCACCAAGTGTATGAGCTATGGTGACATGCTACACAAAGGTTAGTAGAAAGAAAAGAAACACCAATGTATATATGATCACTACCTACTAAGTAACTTGAGAGGGAGAAGGAGAAGAAATCTCAAATTAGAAGCAAGTATTTGCTAAGTATGTCCAAAGAGGTAAATGACAAAATCAAAGTTCAATTGGTAGAATGGAGGTAGAAAAGAAACATCCAACCAATGAAGATGATAAATTTGTCAAGGGGTTAAAATTTAGAATTGATGGAATCACCCATAATCAATTGTAAAGATTAACCACGATCAACTCAAAAGAAAGAGAGAATGATCAAATAAAGAAAACAAACACAACACAAAGGTTTCATATTACAAAAATATGAAAGAAACAAACAAGGTAGATAGTCATACACACAATATGAGTATCTAAAGTAGAAGATATGGAAAATAATCCACAAAGCATAAGCTATTCTAATAGTGATAATTTTCCAAGATTGCTTAAAATGTTATTGACTCCAAAATAACTAAAGTATTATTGACTCCAAGAGTGCTTAGTCCTTTAGTTGGAAAAATAAGACGACGAGGCATCATTCGAAGTTTTGTCCACGGGAACGAAAACTTTGAGATGAGGTCGAGTGAGGAGGAATTCAAGAAAATTTAACTTCTCATACACATGAGCAAGTTCAATTTTTTGAAATCGACCAAAAGCACACGAGGATCCATGATGCAAAACAAATTTGGTTGATGGGGAAAGGCCATCACACCTAGGGTTTTGTGGTGGTGAGGAGAGTGGGTAGGAAATTTTTTCAAAATGCCTTGTGAGGTTTGGGAAGGTTGAAAGGTCATTGAGTTGAGGGGTGTCGAAAGGTTTTGGTGGTGGGGGAAGATTTTCCTTTTCTCCGGTGATGGGGTTAATGGAGTAGGTCTCATTCCAATACTTGATTGGAGAGAAGGTGGGGTTCTTGGGTGGTTTGGATGAAGATGGTTCATTTTTCTTGATCCAAATAGGTCGAACCGAGATCTTCGGTTTCTTGGAAAGCTTGGATGAGGAAGCTTTGGGTGAGGAGGTTTGTGACAATGAAATGTCAAGGTTATGAAAGGAGGAGTTAGGCATTGTTGAGGTGTGAGAATGAAATCTCAAGGTGGAGGTATAAGAAGAAAGTAGATAAGGCAAAGGTTTGAAAATCAAATGTAAAGTGTCAAGGAATGTTTAGCCAAATTGAGTAAACATGGAATCTTGACAGGGGATAGGGTGGTGAAGAAAGACCAAAAAACGAGCCAAAACTTGGCTATCTGTCCGCGGTTCCTTATAGGGACCGGCGGTTCCTTGGCACTTAAGGAACCGCGCACTTTAATGAGCCGCGTGTAGTGGACTTGAAACCATGATATAACACCCCCCAAATTACAATGCGCATCGGAAATACACATTTGGGTGCTAAATACAAACAATGTTACACAAGACATTTTGAACAAACTCAAAATGATAAATTTGAAGTATAGAAGGACATAATTTAACCATTGTCTAAAACTTTCGATCCCAAGTAAAACAAAATTTAGAAATATCAGACCTATATTTAGGTCCCACAAAGACTTTATCAAATCCACAGATAATTTACCAATGTACTTGGCCGTACATTATTATTTTTATAACAAATGGGGAAGAAATCCGTTTTAGACCAATCACCACAAAAGCAATCCCGCAATCCTTCTCCAGCAAGCTCCGCAATTCATCATCTTCAATACCTGAAATACATGCTTAAAATCATCAACACAACAGTTGAGCGAGTCTATAGGTTTTCCAAATCAACATTTGAACACAAGAGAAAAATCAATCAAGATCATTTAATAGAATTGTGCGCATACAATCTATTAGTCAGGCATTCTGGTATATAGCAATAACTATTGAATTGTATTAAGCTCATGACACCTACCCCGTAACTTAGTCACCCACGCCTAAAGCCGGCATGACTAGATGAAATTCCAGTGCCCCTACTAGGGTATCCATTGCAAGAATACCAATTCTCATTCTCGTAAAATTATCCTTCCCAACGGGTTACTCAGCGTAAAGCCCTGGTCTCAGATAAGGTCGTCAGCCCAATAGTACTATTATTAGAATAAGCGGCTATTCCCAACTCACAACATCAAGTCAGAAGATAGTTAACGGCTCATGAATTTAGGGACTTTTGCAATATAGGTACTTATACAATTCAAAACAACAAAGGAAACAAAGGAAACATTCGGGTCCAAACAATCAATCATGACTTGTGTTCATTTTACTTTCAAATAGCATGTATCCCCCTCGCGGGTTTTAAAATCATTCAAACAATTACAAAAGCGAGGCTATAGACTCACCTGGAGCAATAGCAGAAGTAAGACGATCTTCGACGATAGTTGATGCCCGATAAACACAAAAACCGCAACCTATCAAATAAGGCGCGTTCATCAATAATATACCCGAATAAAATCCATAATTACTAACATCAAACTCAAAATCATAAAATCACACTCAACCCAAAAATGAAAACAATACAAGTGACCTATTACTTCATTCTATATGTTTACTTTTAGTTAATTCTTTCGATAAAAATCTGCCGGTACACACCAAATGTACGGGCTCGTTTACCCCACTTAAACACATCAAATGCTTATGGTACTAACCAGGGACCTCACTTACTATATATAGAAAGACCTGTTAAAAGCCCATCAAAAGATTTTACCTTTAAAGTTCCCTGCCCGACACATCTTTGAACTACAAAAACCGGACAGTTTTACGTCAACAACTCTTATAGTCTTTTAAACCATTTATTTTTCTCCGGCTACAAAACCGACACTCAACTTTGAAAATAACTCAACATCATCATAGTTATCCTTAAAAATCAGTCCATGACTCATTTTAAAAATCCATTTTATAGTCCCCGAGATTCGATCCCAATATCGACAACAATTTTATATTGTGACGATACTCGTCTCCCGGTACACGAATAATCAAACTAACGTAACTTTTCGCTCGTTTGGAGATAGAAGCTCTATCTTATACCAAAACGAAGGTAAAAACATCCTATACAACAATATCTAACTAGTTCATCTCAAACTCAAACTCATATTTTCGGAAAATTAAATTTAATAATCTGCTTAAAAATACACTTTTAAAAATCCATCAAAAGAAAATTTTCACCACATTTTAATCATTCTCATATGCCTAATATCACCCTAATATCACTACCAACAACATAACTAACCCATAACACATTTAAAATGATCATACAAAAATTACCCACTCAAAAATTCATACATGCAATAATTAAAATATGAATAAAACAACACTAACAACAAGTATATAACAACAAAATGGATCAAACCTTCATGGATCATCATAAAAAAAATGAAAGTTCTTGCATGTATGTAAAATTTACATCATTGGAATCACCATTGAATTTTAGAGATGGGACTTTGTTTAGTTTTCATTGATTCAAGCTAAATTTTTGAAGATCAAATGGTTTAGGTGGTGAGGGGTGGACGGCTAAACAAGAGAGAAAGGGAAGAGAGATAAAATTTTTGCATCTTTGTTTTTGTGGTGAGAGAAATTCCTTTTATATGGTGGTGGAGGGGCTAGTTTTGCCAATTTGTGATAGTTTTGGTCCAAAATGCAATTTAAATAGTTGTAAGGGTGGAAAATATAAATTGTCAATTTTGAAAATATTTCCGAGGCTCGGGTTTCGTAAAAATACTTTTTAAAAGTTAAAACACACTCAAAATATGATGATAATATGATCCTGGTTCGACTTAATACGAACTTAAAATAAAAACGTCAAAAATATAAACATCGAGACGACAAATGATAAAACATAAAATCTCGGGCATCCGTCGATATCGTGGTCACTAATAATCCTCGCTATTAGTAAAAAGATAAAAATAAAACCTCCAACGTCGGTTTTAAATAAAACCATCAATCGTCATTTCATTCAACTGATCAAAAATTTCAAAATCATTCGTAAAAATAATATTATATAATATTAAATAAATGACCTCGGATTTGGGTTGTCACATCCTACCCTCCTAAAAGAGAGCGACGCCCCGGCGCTCGGCCCTTCTTATATTTACATTCCATACCTCCAGAACAAAAGAATTCTTTTTCCTTAAAGAAATCCTCATGCTTCCTTCACGAATTCAAATCCATTCCTAGAATTCTTGTATATTCACAATGTAATTCTCACTATGTTTCGTCCTCATAAAAATTCTTCACAGTTCTTTCTTTGAAAAGCAACTTATCTTCAAGTTGAATTCTTTCCTTGTTGTTCTCAAAACAAATTTGACCCGTCATAACGACACCCTACGCATATCCACGTTTCCAAATTTCAAACTCCATCGATTGTCAACATAACCCTTCTGACAATTCCTTGTTACTAACAAACAGTCCTTTAACCCACACAATCTTATCAAATATGTCAATATCACTTCTAGTTTACTCATTTAATTCCACCTACATTTCTGCAATGCACCAAAAGCCTAATCTTACGTCCATAACTCACTATCTTTAACCTTCACGAATTGAAGTTCTTTATGTACCATCAATAGTACAGCCTTACTACTACTAGCATGACAATCATCGTCATATAAAAATTCCAACAATTTCTATGTCAATCACACATGTACAAGCATACCGTTCAATGTTCGAATCGTCCTTTCACTCTATCCATCAGTCTCTGTATAACACACAGTACTCAATTCAACTTTCACCTTTACCCAAACCAAAACGTATCAATTACTTGACTTGTGAGATTCCTTCATCACTAAGTCTTACTCTCTCAACTTAGATATGCTAGGAGTTCTCAATATACCATGCCTAACTTGGCTTTACAACAAAATCCTTTCCATAAGTTCGATAAAATGTTGAAATCACTTCTCTTGACCTCCTTCTCAAATCAGACCACTAACTTAAAATTTCATATCCTTGCTATCAAGCCCACACTTCTTGTCATTACCAAAACTCAAATCTTAAAAAGTTTTCCCCTTTTTATCCCTGATAAGTGCATTAGCTACCACATTCGCCTTTCCCGGATGGTAGCGAATCCCGTAGTCATAATCACTCACAGTCGTAATCATCAACATACTCAAATACTCAAAATATATAACTGGTAATCCTCTACTCATTTCCTTTATCATCCCAAGAAATAAATTATGGAGCAACTTCTATGATCCTTTATCACTACACACTTGATTCCATACAAGTAATATTCCTAAAATCTCAAAGCAAACACCACAACTACATAACCCTTATGAGACGCATCACAACAAACTACAAACTATAAATCCTTCAGGTCCTTTCAATAATGACAACATCGGTGCAGAACACAACTTACCCTTCAGTGTTTAGAATATAACTTCCTCATCAGATGGGAATCAGATCTCGAAACTTACAATTTAGATGTATAAGTGGGTCTCACACACCCAATTCTTCTTAGTCAGCTTAATCAATGGTTTAACAATCAGTGAAAACCTTTCGATAAACCTCCGATTATTCCCAGCTTAAACCAAGGAATTAACAGATTTCCGTCGGCGTCGTTGGTACCGACCAATCTTTAATCTTTTCAGTCTTGGCAAGATCTTCACGAATACCTTTGTTGTCAATCAACTACCTTAAAAACGCAAATATTTCAACCAACATTCACACATCTGAAACTTTACATACAGTTTCTCTTTTTCCAACCATCCCAAAAATTATCCTCATATGCCACTTATGTTCCTCCTTTCCCCTTGGAATAAAATAGAATATCTTCAATAGATATAATGACTAACTCATCCTAGCACATCTTACACACAAGATTCACCCAGTCCATTAATATGGCAGACACATTCGTCAATTCCAAAAACACCACTTGAAACTGAAAGTACCCACATCAAGTACAAAGAACAACTATAGGAATATCTTCCTTCCTAATTCTCAGTTAAGGATAACCAGGACTCAAAGCGATCTTTAAGTACACACTGGATCCAGACAAGTTGTAAGAATCAAACGAATCATCAATCCTCGGTAATGGATACCGATTCTTGGCTGTCAATTGTTAAGCTCCCTATAATCAATACACATCCGAAACAATCCATCCTTCTTTGACAAACAACACAAACGGTCGCCATTGGCAACAAAACTTAATCTAATACATCTCTTATCCATCACTTCTCGCAGTTGACCGAATAATTCGTTCCACTCCGTCGGTGCCAAATGATAAGGCATACAAATACTACTCAACAAAACGCAACATCACTATACAACGAAACGCAGAAGCACTACACCTATTGTTTACAACACTCAATCGACACGAATTCCACTTCATGAGGCGGCAACAACTCTGTAAAACTTTCAGGAAAACTTCAGAATACTCTTGAGTCATTAACAATCTCTCAACTTCTCCTTAACCACTCTATCACTAATTACCTGAGCTAGGAATACATCACATTCCTCTTCCACATACTTCCTTGTTTCCAAACAAGATACTTCTCAAACGGAAAAATTCACTCATCACCCCTCATAGTCAACACTCAGCTTTTGCCGCAAAATCTAAACTAGCAGCTATCAATTTACAGTGAAGATTAGTCTAATCTTAAGCATCAGCACTTCGTACCACTAACCAATTCATACCAATAATCCATATCCAAAGATTCCAACTCTTTGAACATCAAGTAGATACTAAACACCTACTTTTCTAAATTCAAGGAACACACTCTCAGTGTAAATCTAACACTAGCAACCTTTCCATCGGTTAACTTCACATCATAGTTAATTGTCAATCTTATTGACTCTCCGTTGATAAAACAACTGAATCTTTACATTTCTACAGTTTCTACCCGATCTAAAATCCAACAACATACAGACATAAAGAATCTCAAGTAAGAATATACCATTTACAACATCCAGACCATAAGGTTTGTCATCATCATTTAAACGTAAGCTGGAGCGACAACATTCCTATCTTGTCAATTTCCTTTCCTTGGACAATTCCTTTGTTTGTATTCTTTCTCACCACGGCTAAAACATATCACTACTCCAGGGGTACTAATTACAATGACTAATCCTCTTGTTCTGCACTTTGCAACTTTATGACCAGGTTTTCCTAACTGTAACACCCCATTTTGGAAATGGAAATATCACAGTAAATATGGCATGTCATCAAAGCATACAAGGTAAAATGTCTAAACATTACTTGACCATATAAAGGAAAATACCGGAATCAAACATCGGTAGTCCAAAAGTAAAGCTCATCACACACAAACAAAATATAGTAAAGGAAAAGGACGAAACAATGTCCAAAGCATAAGTATCATAAAGAAAAGAAATGCATAATGTAAAGAAGACTAGACAACTTCCAGTCCATATGCACGTACTCTTAGTGTCTACGAGCGTTCCAGAGTACCTGCCGTTTTGGGAACATAGAAAAGTAAAACGGCTGAGCAATACGCTCACTGCACGGATGTACGATAAAGCATGAATAGGATAAGCATATAACATAATAACAGCGGAAGAAACTAAGTCCCGAGTAACCTGGTTAAGTCTTAAATAAAATTGGTTTTATAGTTTGAAAGTCTTATGTTTATCTTATAAAAACTGTTTGTCATATTTTACCGTTTAGCCAATATAGGTCATGAATATCCACCGTGCATGAATAATTAGAGGGGTGACCTCATCATGCAAATTAGAGGGGCTGCCTCTAATTTAATATACATGTTATGGGTAGGAGGAATCAGCTCCTTGTGAAGGATGCAAGGTACACACCACATTCACCATGAAATCCTGAATAAACGTGTAATTAGGATGCACCCATACGCCCCACATGATAAATATAAATAAATGGCCAAAAGCTGAAGTGACGCCACGAGCAATCACTCCGCCGTGGTGAAGTCATAACATCAGTGCCTCTAATGTTATGGTTATGGTACCTCCATAACTAGGTGAAACTGGTCATGCATGTATATGGCTATAGGTAATAATATTTAAACATAAGCAATCAAACTCATACTTATATTACGGGAAAACAGTTGGCTGCATACGGGGAAATCCTAATAAGGAAAGAATGTCCATACTGAAAGGACGGGAATCCGTACCTTATGTCCAGTGAACGAGAACGATGAACTGCGAGAATCATACTTCCGAAACACTAGTGCTACATAAATACGTACATGAAATAAGTATCTGCTTACTACATACATAGCTGGTTTTATATCATGTCTTAGCTTATTTTATGTATTCTTACTATTTTACACTGCTTAAAGCCTTAAACTGTGTTAAATCTTATACTCCGTTCATTCTGATTAAGTATTTCTTATATTTCATGTGTTATTATACTTACTGTGTAATAATAAGTAACTTTCCGAAAATAGCAGGTTTCCTTAAATAGAAAGTTCCCAAAAATAGAAAGTTTCCAAAAATAGAAAGTTTCCAAAAATAGAAAGTTTCCAAAAATAGAAAGTTACCAAAAATAGAAAGTTTCCAAAAATAGAAAATTTCCAAAAATAGAAAGTTTCCAAAAATAGATTTACTGCTTAAAATAGATAAGTTTCTAAAAATAGAAAGTTTCCATAAATAGATAAGCTGCCTTAAATAAATAAGTTTCCATAAATAGATTAGCTGTCTTAAATAAATAAGTTTCTAAAAATAGCTGGTTTCCATAAGTAAATTAGCTGCCTTATTTAATTAAGTTTCTAAAAATAGAAAGTTTCCATAATTAGAAATAAGCTGGTTAAATAAGCTAAGTAAATAAGCCCAAGTATTTTCATGATTATTTTATAAGTCATATGATATATTGTATAGTTTAATAATTATTTCATGTAATTTAATTAAACTACAAGTTATAATATTTAATTAAAGTATGACATGTTTTTAATTAAATATATTAAATACTTAGGTTAAAATATGTATTATTAAATATTAATAATATAACCTAAGTCATGTTTAATTAATTAATTATCTCCATGGTTTTTAAAATAATTAATTAATTATAAGTCTTAATAATATAAATACTTAGGTTAAAATAATTTCATGATTATTAATAATTAGTTAACCTAAGTCATGTTATTAAATTAATTACATCATTATTAATTTAATTTTAACATAAGTTCATAACATATAAAAAAACTAACATAACCATGATCCGGATCTAAGCCTAAAAACATAACCCGGACATGAATCGACACCGTACCCCGACCCAAATCGGGGTACCCCTTGCTGCTGTGGGACCCACACGCACCAACCAAGACCAAAAAGGTCTTGGTGGTGGTCGGCTAAAACAAACCGAACCCCCTTGGGGTCGGTTGTACCTTGCGGCCCAAAAACAAACACCCCTTAATCGACCCTCTGATTTAACTAATGATCAAAACATGTTAGATCTATGTTTAATTAATGTGTTTTTATAAAAAAACATCACGTGTTCATAATTAAATAAAAGATTAATTAAAAGAAAAGGTTTAAAAAGGTTTTACCGTATTCGTGGATCAAGAGGGTGAAGAACAAACACAAACAAACAATAAATTAACAAGATCAAGGATCAATGGAATCACCTTGTTGGTGATTGTAGGTGGCGGCACAAAGAAGGATGAGGAGGAAGGGTTTTAGGTTTTTCTTAAAATTCTTCTGTAAAGTGATTTGAGTAGTAAAAATTACTTAACCCTTCTTTTAGTAAAAATAGGTAATGGGCTTGGCCCATTACCCTTGTTTGGCCGCGGGTAGGGACTCCCCCGTGGGGTTCCCGTACCTCGTTTCGTTTCTTGTTATTTAGTACTCGTTTATGTTTAATTATGTTCGTGTTTTAAATGTTCTCGTTACGTAAATACCGTACTCTTATATATTTAAATACGCTCGTATTAAATATATATACGTAATTAATCATAGTTCATGTTTTAATTACGCTCGTGATTTCGTGATCGTAAGTTCGTGATTAATTATTGCTAAATAACTATTACGTGATCGTGCAAATAAAATACTTATCGTGTTCTAACACGTACGTAATACGTAAACTCCTAACACGTAATCGTAATCATGCTATATTAGGAAAGTTTTTAACTTGTATATACGATCCTAAGGGTACTATGCATGTAAAAAGCATGCGGGTTTTACAACTCTTCCCCCCTAAAAAGAATAATTCGTCCCCGAATTATAGATAAAGTAAACTGGAAAAGAAGAACATACCCGAATTCAAAATATGAAATGAGGGTAAGAAGCCCGGATAGACTCCTCCGTTTCCCAAGTGGCTTCCCGCTCGGTATGGTCCCTCCATAGAATTTTGACGAATGGAATCGTCTTCTTTCTCATGACTCGTTCTTGCCTGTCAAGAACTCGTTCGGGTTCTTCTATGAAAGTGAGATCTTCACGTATCTGTTCCAGTGGATACTGAACCATGTGAAGGGGATGATATTGGTACCCTCTGAGTAAGGACACATGAAACACATTGTGCACATGCGAAAGCTGCGGAGGTAACGCCAATCGGTAAGATACTTCACCTACTCGTTCAATGATATCAAACGGTCCGATGAAACGAGGACTGAGCTTCCCTTTAATCCCGAAGCGTCTAACACCACGTGCCGGCGAAACCTTAAGGAAGACGGGATCTCCTACGTTAAAGTGTAAATCCCTACGATGCTTGTGGCGTAACTCTTTTGACGAGACCGTGCCTCCTGAATCTTCTGCCTAGATACTACGATCTTCTCGTTTGTCATCTCTATGATTTCTGGTCCTTCGAGTGTTCGCTCACCAACCTGATCCCAGCAGATTGGGGCGCGACACTTTCTGCCATACAATATCTTAAATGGAGCACACTTGATGCTTGCGTGCCAGCTGTTGTTGTATGCAAACTCCACCAAACAGATGTATTTGTCCCAATCACCCGTCCATTCCAGCGCACATGACCTCAACATATCCTCTAATGTCTGAATGGTTCGCTCCGACTGTCCGTCCGTTTGAGGATGAAAAGCCGTGCTAAGCTTAAGTTGTGTACCCCAAGCTTTCTGCAGACTTTTCTAGAAGCGCGAAGTGAATCGAGGATCTCTGTCTGAGACGATGCTGGATGGTGCACCGTGGAGTCTCATGATCTCTCGTCTATACGTATCTGCGAGTTTACTTACCGGATCTTCCTTGCGGATCGGTATGAAATGAGCTGATTTGGTAAGTCGATCAACGATAACCCAAATTGCATCGTGCTTCCTTTTGGTAGGCGGAAGACCGGTAACAAAATCCATGGTGATTTTGTCCCACTTCCACTCTAGAATATCTAACAGTTGAAGGAGACCGCCAGATCGCTGATGCTCGATCTTAACCTGCTGGCAGGTAAGACATTTGGAGACGTAAGTGGCCACATCCTGCTTCATACCACTCCACCAAAAGTATTGCTTGATGTCATGGTACATTTTGGTTGAACCAGGATGTATCGAGAATGGGGAGCTATGAGCTTCTGCTAGCAAAGCTTCCCGGAGTTCTTGGTCGCCAGGAACACAAAGTCTAGTGCCCTGCCATACGATACCATCTACATCTACTCTGAATTTCGTCTGCTTCTCCAAATTCTGTACTATCGCCCATATTTCTCCGTCATCTTTCTGAGCTTCCTTGATCTTAGATAGCAACTCGGGTTCTACTCTAAGATTAGCCCAGTAACCGTGCTGTCCACGTACCATGATCTCGATGTCTAGTCGCTCCAAATCTCTTATGATTTCCTCTTCGATTCTAATGCTGTTGATCATTCCGGACTTCCTGCTAAGGGCATCTATTACTACATTTGCCTTTCCGGGATGATACTGTAGATTAATGTCATAATCCTTCAACACCTCTAACCATCTCCTCTGCCTCATGTTCAATTCACGCTGAGTGAAGATATACTTCAAGCTCTTGTGGTCCGTGAAAATGTCACATGATTCTCCGTATAAGTAGTGTCTCCGTATCTTCAATGCAAACACGACTGCAATGAGTTCCAGATCGTGCGTGGGGTAATTCTCTTCATAAGGCTTAAACTGCCGTGAAGCGTACACGATCACTTTCCCATGTTGCATGAGAACACAAACAAGTCCCTTCCCCGATGCATCGCTGTAGATTTGAAATCCACCCGTACCAGATGGTAGAGTAAGAATAGGTGCAGATACTAACTTCTGCTTCAGGTCTTCAAAGCTCTTCTCTCGATCTTCAGTCCAGACGAATTTCTCCCCTTTCCGCATCAGTTTGGTCAATGGTAGTGCCAGGCGGGAAAAGTTCTCCACGAACCTACGGTAATAGCCAGCTAAGCCTAAGAAACTGCGGACTTCCGTCGCTGATGTCGGCCTCGGCCACTTAGTAATGGCCTCAACCTTCGCTGGATCCATAGTGATTCCTTCTGCTGATACAATGTGACCTAAGAATGCCACCTTGTCTAACCAGAACTCACGCTTGGAGAATTTAGCATACAGCTGCTTCTGACGAAGAATCTGTAGTACTGTACGAAGATGGTCTTCGTGTTCCTCCTTGGACATAGAGAAAATCAGGATGTCATCGATGAAAACAATGACGAACTTGTCCAAAAATTCATGGAAGATTCTGTTCATCAGATCTATGAACACTGTTGGAGCATTTGTCAGGCCAAATGGCATAACTACAAACTCGTAGTGGCCATAACGGGTACGAAAGGCAGTCTTAGCAATATCCTGCTCCTTGACCCGTAGTTGATGATAGCCTGACCTAAGATCGATCTTGGAGAAGTGTTTTTCCCCTTGGAGTTGGTCAAACAGATCGTCAATGTGTGGCAGTGGATACCTATTCCGAATGGTAATCTTGTTGAGCTCGCGATAGTCTATGCAAAGACGCATACTGCCGTCCTTCTTCTTAACAAACAAGACCGGTGCGCCCCATGGAGATGTGCTCGGTCGAATGAAACCTCGTTCAAGAAGTTCTTGCAGTTGATCCTTCAGCTCTTTCAGCTCTATGGGAGCCATGTGATAAGGAGCCTTGGAGATTGGTTCAGCTCCTGGAACCAGTTCGATACTGAATTCCACTTCTCGTGCAGGTGGTATGCCCGGAAGTTCTGCTGGAAACACATCTTGGAATTCCGACACTATTGGTTGATCCTGAATCGATGGAGATTCAGCATCCATGTCGTGAACCGTAGCTAGATAACCCTCGCAGCCATGTGACAGTAGTGCACGCGCTTGAAGGGTGGATATGACTTGTACAGACCGTCCGGGTATGAACCCTTTTAAATTGTACTCTGTTGCATTGACATCACCGAAGATAACTCGATATGAATGACAGTCTATGGTAGCATGATACTTGGATAGCCAATCCATGCCCAAAATCATGTCGAAGTCATTCATGTCCAGCGGAAGTGCGTCGGCAGGTCGAACCTTATCATCAAATTCTAGGGGAAGACTCTTGTATACATGGGTGATTAATACAGAGTCCCTCAAAGGCATGGAAATAGTAAGCCTATTTTCTAGTGGCAAGGGAGGCATCCTAATGTTCTTAGCATAAGCAGTAGAAATAACCGAGTGAGTAGCACCCGTATCGAAAAGAACATATGCAGCGCGACCATACATATACAAGATTCCAGTGATGGTACCTGTAGACTTGTTGGCCTGGTCTCGAGATGTCGTGTAGACACGCCCGGCAGTAGGAGGCGGCTTGGTATCAGCATGTCCCGATGTACCCTCCATCTCGCCCTTACAGCAATCCTTCATAATATGGCCAGGAAGACCACACTTGAAGCACGCATCAGTATTACGGCGACATGGTCCTGGGTGCCTACGATGGCAAGTAGAGCAAAGAGGATGAGTGTATCCTCCGACAGGTGCTCTGGCTGGCTGAGGACCTGATAAAAGCATTTTACATGAGACATACTAGTTGGGTACAAAGGACCCAGCGGATAATCGTAAGATTGAATACCAGTGATAGCTGGATGGCTAGGCTGCAAACCTCTCTGGTTCTGGTCCCTACCGTTTCCATGGTTCCTGGTAGAAGTTTGCTTAAAGTGTCAGAATTTGAGTCATAACATAAAACATAAGGAATTTCGTAAGTATTAGGACCTGCTGTTGCTGGATTGCCCGGCGTTGTTACGGTAATTGTCATTACCGCCACGCCTATCCGTAGCAGATCGGTCATTAGTCTGACCGTTTCCCTTGGGCTGATGAGGCTGCTGCTGAGTAGCCGGCTGAGACCGGTCCCCAGTTTTCTCCCTGGAAGATACATTTAAAGAGATGAATAATTGACATATGGAAAGTATACGGATTGGTCACCGCTTGAATACGAAGGTTTTACCTCTTGTCGGGTCTTTCAGCTTCCTCGAACTCATCCCTCTCCTGCAACATCTCTAGTCTACGTGCTGCATCAGCTACTTGTGCTACCGTATCCAACGGAGCGCCTGATAAGTTGTTTGCAATCCTTGGATTGAGAGCCCAACGAAAATGTATTGCTTGTTCCTCAGTGGTGCCCGCAGCTGCCCTCAAGACACCAGTGTAGCCAAGGAAACGCTGCATAAAGTCGGTGCTGTCTTCGTCAGGTCGCTGTCTAAGCGTATAGTATTCCCTCATGAGCCGATTCCTTCCTTCCATGGGAAAGATGTTAGGCGGGGGAGGATAACCGTCGTTATGAAGAAGAGCGTCTTGCATTTCTGCATCAGTAGCTGCAAATATTGCCCAGATATCGTTTGCGTTTGCCATCTGACAGTATGACATAAAACATATGATTAAACAGATCAAAACATAAAATATAATACATACATAAAAAAATTTATACTAAAAATTTCACGAGAAAAATTTTATGCAAGAAAATTTTGTGTATGAATGCATGATGCAGTTTTATGAAAACTTTGTATGCTCGAGAGTGAACGCCTCTGGTCAGTTCACCCAAAACAAAAGACATAGCGAGGGGACGCCTACGGGTCGATCCCAAATCTAAAAGTTTCGATAAACCACATGCGACTAAATAGGGCCAGTCCTGTACCAACCATTACTTAGTCAAAAACCCTGTAACAATGACATATATATGTATGCTTAAAAATGATGAATGCATGAAAACAACTGTCAGTTCTAGGAAGACCGTAGTGACTACCCACTAATCACATGTCATATTTGAGAGCCTACAGGTTGAAGCCTTGGCTCTGATACGATAATTGTAACACCCAATTTTGGAAATGGAAATATCATAGTAATTATGGCGTGTCATCAAAGAATACAAGGTAAAATGTCTAAACATTACTTGACCATATAAAGGAAAATATCGGAATCAAACATCGGTAGTCCAAAAGTAAAGCTCATCACACACAAACATAATATAGTAAAGGAAAAGGACGAAACAATGTCCAAAGCATAAGTGTCATAAAGAAAAGAAATGCATAATGTAAAGAAGGCTAGACAGCTTCCAGTCCATATGCACGTACTCTTAGTGTCTACGAGCGTTCCTGAGTACCTGCCGTTTTGGGAACATAGAAAAGGAAAACGACTGAGCAATACGCTCAGTGCACGGATGTACGATAAAGCATGAATAGGATAAGCATATAACATAATAACAGCGGAAGAAACTAAGTCCCGAGTAACCTGGTTAAGTCTTAAATAAAACTGGTTTTATAGTTTGAAAGTCTTATGTTTATCTTATAAAAACTGTTTGTCATATTTTACCGTTTAGCCAATATAGGTCCTGAATATCCACTGTGCATGAATAATTGGAGGGGTGACCTCATCATGCAAATTAGAGGGGCTGCCTCTAATTTAATATACTGGTTATGGGTAGGAGGGATCAACTCCTTGTAAAGGATGCAAGGCACACACCACATTCACCATGAAATCCTGAATAAACGTATAACTAGGATGCACCCATACGCCCCACATGATAAATATAAATAAATGGCCAAAAGCTGAAGGGATGCCACGAGCAATCACTCCGCCGTGGTGAAGTCATAACATCAGCGCCTCTAATGTTATGGTTATGGTACCTCCATAACTAGTTGAAACTGGTCATGCATGTATATGGCTATAGGTAATCATATTTAAACATAAGCAATCAAACTCATACTTATATTACGAGAAAACAGTTGGCTGCATACGGGGAAATCCTAATAAAGAAAGAATGTCCATACTGAAAGGACGGGAATCCGTACCTTATGTCCAGTGAACGAGAATGATGAACTACGAGAATCATACTTCCAAAACACTAGTGCTACATAAATACGTACGTGAAATAAGTATCTGCTTACTACATATATAGTTGGTTTTCTATCATGTCTTAGCTTATTTTATGTATTCTTACTATTTTACACTGTTTAAAGCCTTAAACTGTGTTAAATCTTATATTCCGTTCATTCTGATTAAGTATTTCTGATATTTCATGTGTTATTATACTTACTGTGTAATAATAAGTAACTTTCCAAAAATAGCAGGTTTCCTTAAATAGAAAGTTCCCAAAAATAAAAGTTTCCAAAAATAGAAAGTTTCCAAAAATAGAAAGTTTCCAAAAATAGAAAGTTACCAAAAATAGAAAGTTTCCAAAAATAGAAAGTTTCCAAAATTAAATTTACTGCTTAAAATAGATAAGTTTCTAAAAATAGAAAGTTTCCATAAATAGATAAGCTGCCTTAATTAAATAAGTTTCCATAAATAGATTAGCTGCCTTAAATAATAAGTTTCTAAAAATAGCTGGTTTCCATAAATAAATTAGCTGCCTTATTTAATTAAGTTTCTAAAAATAGAAAGTTTCCATAATTAGAAATAAGCTGGTTAAATAAGCTAAGTAAATAAGCCTAAGTATTTTCATGATTATTTTATAAGTCATATGATATATTGTATAGTTTAATAATTATTTCATGTAATTTAATTAAACTATAGGTTATAATATTTAATTAAAGTATGACATGTTTTTAATTAAATATATTAAATACTTAGGTTAAAATATGTATTATTAAATATTAATAATATAACCTAAGTCATGTTTAATTAATTAATTATATCCATGGTTTTTAAATTAATTAATTAATTATAAGTCTTAAGAATATAAATACTTAGGTTAAAATAATTTCATGATTATTAATAATTAGTTAACCTAAGTCATGTTATTAAATTAATTACATCATTATTAATTTAATTTTAACGTAAGTTCATAACATATAAAAAAAACTAACATAACCATGATCCGGATCTAAGCCTAAAAACATAACCCGGACATGAATCGACATCGTACCCCGACCCAAATCGGGGTACCCCTTGCTGCCGTGGGACCCACACACACCAACCAAGACCAAAAAGGTCTTGGTGGTGGTCGGCTAAAACAAACCGAACCCCCTTGGGGTCGGTTGTACCTTGCGGCCCAAAAACAAACACCCCTTAATCGACCCTCTGATTTAATTAATGATCAAAACATGTTAGATCTATGTTTAATTAATGTGTTTTTATAAAAAAACATCACGTGTTCATAATTAAATAAAAGATTAATTAAAAGAAAAGGTTTAAAAAGGTTTTACCGTATTCGTGGATCAAGAGGGTGAAGAACAAACACGAACAAACAATAAATTAACAAGATCAAGGATCAATGGAATCACCTTGTTGGTGATTGTAGGTGGCGGCACAAAGAAGGAGGAGGAGGAAGGGTTTTAGGTTTTTCTTAAAATTCTTCTGTAAAGTGATTTGAGTAGTAAAAATTACTTAACCCTTCTTTTAGTAAAAATAGGTAATGGGCTTGGCCCATTACCCTTGTTTGGCCACGGGTAGGGACTCCCCCGTGGGGTTCCCGTACCTCGTTTCGTGTCTTTTATTTAGTACTCGTTTATGTTTAATTATGTTCGTGTTTTAAATGTTCTCGTTACGTAAATACCGTACTCTTATATATTTAAATACGCTCATATTAAATATATATACATAATTAATCATAGTTCATGTTTTAATTACGCTCGTGATTTCGTGATCGTAAGTTCGTGATTAATTATTGCTAAATAACTATTACGTGATCGTGCAAATAAAATACTTATCGTGTTCTAACACGTACGTAATACGTAAACTCCTAACACGTAATCGTAATCATGCTATATTAGGAAAGTTTTTAACTAGTACGTACGATCCTAAGGGTACTATGCATGTAAAAAGCATAGTACCCAATTGATATATGTGTTGGTTTGAGGATGATAAGCGGTGGAAAGACGGTGATTGACACCATACTTAGCCATGACTCTTGCAAATTGATCGTTGCAAAAATGAGTCCCGTGGTCACTGATAATAGCACGAGGAACACCGAATCGAGCAAATAGTTGTTTCAAGAAATTACAAACCACCCTTGCGTCGTTAGTGGGTAAAGATTTGGCTTCAACCCATTTAGAAACGTAGTCAACAGCGACAAGGATGTATTTGTTGCCTTTAGAAGAAGGGAATGGCCCCATAAAGTCGATGCCCCATACATCAAAGATTTCACATTCTTGTATGAAATTTTGAGGCATCTCATCTTTATGTATGATCTTGCCTTGTTTTTGGCAAGCATCACAATGTTTAACCATCTCGTGAGCATCACGGTAAATGGTGGGCCAATAAAATCCCGAGTCAAACACTTTTTTGGCGGTGTAGTTGGGACCAAAGTGACCACCAGTGGGTCCTTTGTGGCAAGCCTGGAGAATGTCCAAAGCGGCCGGTGCGTCAACACATCTGCAAATAATCAAGTCAGCGCATTGTTTGAATAGAAAAGGGTCATCCCAAAAGTAAGTCTTAACATCGTTCAAGAACTTCTTCTTTTGTTGGGATGTTAACCCTTTGATGAGAACACCACCCGCTAAGTAGTTTGCAATATCGGCAAACCACGGGGTGCCATCAAGATTGAGATTTATAGACATTAAGGTCTCAAGGGGGAAAGAATCATTGATCTCTTTGTTCGGATGATCCCCTTGATATGGATCCTCAAGTCTGCTCAGATGATCCGCGGCTAGGTTTTCAGCACCCTTCTTGTCACGAATTTCAATGTTGAATTCTTGAAGGAGTAAAACCCAGCGGAGAAGTCTTGGCTTAGAGTCGTGTTTAGTCATCAAGTACTTCAACGCAGAATGGTCCGTGTATACGATTGTGGTGGATAAAACAAGATAGGGGCGGAATTTTTCAAAAGCATAGACAACAGCTAAAAGCTCTTTTTCGGTTGTCGTATAATGCAATTGAGCCCCCATCATTGTTTTGCTAGCATAGTGGATTGGTTGGAAATGTTTGTTGATCCTTTGTCCCAAAACCGCACCAATAGCGAAGTCGCTAGAATCGCACATCAATTCAAAGGGTAGCTCCCAATTAGGGGTAACCAAGACCGGTGCCTTAGTTAGCTTATCCTTAAGAAGATTGAAGGCTTCGATACACTCTTTAGAAAAGATAAAAGGAGTATCTTTTTCCAAGAGGTGGGTCATCGGGCGAGCGATTTTAGAGAAATCCTGAATGAATCGACGATAAAAACCCGCATGACCCAGAAAACTTCTCACACCCTTCACGGTTGAAGGTGGAGGTAATTTGGCTATGACATCTACTTTAGCACGGTCGACTTCCAGACCGGCTTTAGAGATTTTGTGTCCAAGCACAATGCCTTCTTTTACCATAAAATGGCATTTTTCCCAATTCAGAACAAGGCGAGTGTGTTCGCACCGCTTAAGCATACGTTCCAAATTTGCAAGGCAAGAAGAGAAGGAATCCCCGAAGACCGAGAAATCATCCATGAAGACTTCCATGGTTTGCTCAACCATGTCATGGAAGATAGCCAACATTCACCTTTGGAAAGTCCCGGGGCATTGCATAAGCCAAAAGGCATCCTTTTGTAAGCAAATGTGCCATAGGGACAGGTGAATGTTGTCTTCTCTTGATCTTGGGGATCGATGGGTATTTGAAAATAACCCGAGAAACCATCAAGAAAGCAGTAATATTCATTACCCGCTAAACGTTCAAGCATTTGGTCCATAAAAGGTAGAGGGAAATGATCCTTTCTCGTGGCATCATTGAGTTTGCGGTAGTCTATACAAACTCTCCACCCAGTAACGAGACGGGTAGGAATCAACTCGTTGTTTGCATTGGGCACAATGGTAATTCCGCCTTTCTTAGGCACACAATGGACTGGACTAACCCATGGTTAATCCGAAATAGGGTAAATCATACCCGCATCAAGAAGCTTGATAACCTCTTTTTTGATGACTTCATGGATTTTAGGATTCACCCTTCGTTGGCTTTGAATTGTGGGCTTAAAGTCGTCCTCCATGAGAATTTTATGTGTGCAAAAGTGAGGATCAATTCCGCGAATGTCGGAGATTTTCCAAGCGATAGCTCTTTTATGCTTCTTCAACACGGCGACAAGTCGGGCTTTTTCTTCTTCTTTCAGGTCCTTCGCGATGATGACCGGTAAATTCTCGTTGTCTTTAAGGAAAACGTACTCAAGATGAGGAGGTAGGTCCTTAAGCTCAAGAGTAGGAGGATCCTCAATAGATGGTGTAACTAACGATGGATCATCATTAGTCACCTCTTTAGGAGAGGGAGGAGGAAACGGGTCTTCATTGAGAAGTCTCTCAATGTACGAATGTCTTCATCCCAATCAGTGGAAGAATCATCATACTTAATATCGAGAGGACCCAAGCTAGCTTCGAAATCATCCAAGTCACTTTCTCCAAAAGGAGTCAATGCCGGAGCAATTGAGGCAACGGTCTCTACATTGGGTAGAGAAGAAAGAGTACTTTTGCAAGCATCATGAAAATGTTCTTCACAAGCCTCATCGAGAACATCAATAGCATTAACACTCTCATATGAATAAGGTTGCTTAGAAATCTTACCCATGTTGAAGACAATTTGATCGTCACCAACTCTCATGATTAATTCGCCCGCGGCTACATCAATGAGAGTGCGACTGGTCCTCAGGAATGGACGTCCAACGATTAATGGAACACGAGGATCCATCTCGTAGTCAACGACGACAAAATCTGCCGGGAAGGTGAATTTGTCAACGCCAACAAAGACATCTTCGGCTATCCCCACTGGATAAGCAACCGTACGGTTGGCTAATTCCAAAGTCATTTTGGTGGGGACTAGCTCGGGGAGAGATAATTGCTTCCAAACACTTAAAGGCATTAAGTTTATACTGGCACCTAGATCGGATAGGGCCATGCAATTCTCTACTCCCGGGAAGTTGCAAGGAATCAAGAAGCTACCCGGATCACCAAGTTTGGTGGGCAATTTCCTTAAAAGCACTGCGGAGCAGTTCTCATTAAGTTTGGTCTGAGCAATGTCAAGAAGCTTTTCCTTATCACTTAGAAGATCTTTAAACATCTTAGAATATTTGGGCATGTGAGCGAGAGCCTCGGCAAAGGAGATGTTAAAATTCAGTTGTTTAAACATTTTAAGAAAGTTTGAAACCTGAATATCATCCTTGCTCTTTTGCTTCTCTTTCCTCAACCTTGAAGGATAAGGTATATTGGATGAAGAAGAAGGCTTTAAGGGAATAGGATCACTCACAACCACGGGTGGTGGGGAAATGGGGATAGAAGGTAAAGGGGGTGGGGAAAGTTGCTCTTTTTCCTTGTTCACAATCACGGGTGGAGGTGTAGGAAGGTCGGGTTCCATATAACCTTTTCCACTACGAGTGGTGATTGCTTTCATCTCCCCTCTTGGATTCGCAACGGTATTACTCGGAAGAGTACCCGAAGAAGAGGGTTGATTACCTTGGATGAGCGAACCAATCATATCACGAAGGTGAACCGGTTGATTATGAAAAGAGTCTCTCATGTTTACATTAATTTCATTGCTGTGTTTGGCCATATCATTCCTTAGCTCGGCTCGAATATCGCTCCCTTTTTTCGCCATGTCATTCTTCAAGTTGACAAATTGACTCTGAAGATTCGTCACCATCTCACGATTAGTCTTCATGAACGTCTCGACGTCTTGGTTTACTGCCATCGGTTGATTGAGAGGTGGAGCTTGGTAAGCTTGAGAATTTCCTTGAGTTGGGTATGGGTTTCTTTGGGACTGATATTGATTTTGAGCACGAGGTTGGGATTGGTTGTTTCGGTTATAGCTTTGTTGTTGATTTTGGTTCTGAGGAGGGAAACCGGGTGGAGCAAGATAATTGTTGGAACAATAACTTAGCAAGCTACGGTCTCCTTGAGGGCGAGCTTGATAGCCTCCCGTGGGATAAGTACCGTCTACCGCGTTAAAGTTTTTAGAATAATTGCCTTGAGTAGAAGGACAATCATTGTAAGAATGAGGACCACCACATGTGTCACAAGAAATAGAAACGGCTTTAGCTTGTTGAAAGTGGTTTGTGGCCATGGTCATGAAATTCTTATTCATCTCAGCGAGTTGTCGAGAAATTTCAGTCATTTTAGGATTGGAAGTAGTAGAAGAAACATTGACTCTCGAGTTAGATCTTGAAGATGCGGATGAATCCCAATTCTTGTGGTGAGTAGTCATGTTTTCAATCAACTCTCGACACTCCTCCGGTCTTCTTTTCATAAAAGTACCACCGGCGACGGCATTGATCGTGTCACGATCACGAAAAGTGAGACCATTGTAGAAAGTATCAATGAGAGTGACGGGGAGCATGTTGTGATTAGGACAACGGTCGATCAAATCATTGTACCGTTCCCAAACATCAAAAAGCGATTCATCATTGTCTTGCATGAATCCACTAATTTGGTTGCGAAGGCTCGTGACCATGGATGGTGGGAAGTAGCGCGACAAAAAGCGTTGAGTCATGTCGTCCCAAGTATGAATAGAGTTCTTTGGGAGACGGTCAAACCATTTTTCGGCATGGTGAGAAAGCGATGGGGAAAGAGTTGAAGGCGAAGGTCATCCATAGAAACACCTGGGGATTTCATGCTTTGGGTGATGGTTATGAATTTGTCGAGGTGTTTGTTGGCATCATCATCCGGAATTCCGTGAAATGGGTTAGTTTGCACTTGCTGGATCATGTGATGCTTCAACGAAAACTCTTGAGCCGTGACATGCATTGGTGCAATCGGGCCTCCACGTCCGTTCATCGTGGGTTGACATAGCTCCTCCATGGTTCGTAGGTCGGGTAAGGGTGGATTATTCATGTTTTGGTGGGGCGGGTTATTATTATTGTTGTTGTTTGGGAGGGGTGGATTATTAATGTTGTTGTGTACACCGGCCATGTCTAATTGTTCGAGAGTCTCGGGCTCTGAATAAGACGTTGATCGAGTACGCATACACTAAGAAGAAAATTCAAGAGAAGATATTTTTGGTTTTTATAGGTTTTTTAATGTTTTTGTATTTTTGAAAATTTTATATTTTTATGGGTTTTTTGAAAATTTTTGTGCTTGAAAATAACGTTCCCGAAAGAACGGATCCCGAAATCCAATTTTTCTCACAAAAAACTGTTGATCTTAACGAGAAGAGCCGGCAGAGGCGCCATTTTAATAACTGACTTTTGTTTGGTTAATAAAAGGTTTTTGCTTGCAAGATCTTTCTTTGCGTTGCTCGTACCCAATTGATATATGTCGTTGTTTCGTTCTCGGTATCTTCTCGAATTGATCACGGTCAAAAGTGGAATAGTTGTAATTGGTGACTAAAAAGAGGGAGCTTTGGTCTAAATCTACTAAAATGATAAGGACAAGTAATAATAAAATTAAACTAGAAACAAGAACTGAGAATAAATCCAGAATTTAAATGAAACAGAATTTAAATGAAACAGGAAGTAAGTACCTCAACAAGGAAAAAAAACAACTTATTCGGAATGTCCCTTCTCATGCAGAATAAAACTGGGAAACTCTATTCTGAATGCCTATGCGGAATGTTGGTTCTTACTCGGAATAATCAAGACCATGCGGAACTTTGTGCTATGCGGAATGTTTAGATTATGCGGAATATTTTGACTATGCTGAATAACAGTCATGCGGAATAACCTATTCGGAATGTTTGAGAAAAAACAAAACCTTTATGCGGAATAATTAAAATTGACTCTATGCGGAATATTTGAAAAGTAAGGCTATGCGGAATAATTAAAAATCAACCATGCGAAATATTGTAGAAAAACCCTATTCGGAATAATCTGATGAAAACACCATCCGGAATATATTGATATTCCGAATAATCAAGAAAATGAAACACCACTCGGAATATTTTGAAAGAAAACTTATGCGGAATATTTGGAAATTCCGAATAACGAAAGACAAGTTCAACCTACTCGGAATAATTGATATTCCGAACCGACACAAAATCTTAAACTCTATTCGGAATATTTTGAATATTCCGAATAAACAACAAAACACCACCTTGATCCGGAATATTTTGATATTCCGAACCAACGAAATTTCAGAAGTTCTATGCGGAATCTGGGCAACTCAGTAACCAAACGAAGAACAGGGGATTACACAAGCACGAATTTAACACCAAAATTTACCAAGTTTTCAATCAAAACTCAAATCAATTTAACCACTAATCATTTACCTAAGGTAAACATCAATCCAAAACCACAAAATCGCAAAACCCACTTACTTTTGATAATCAAACCGATAGAATAAAACTTAAGAACTTAGAATCAAAAAGAGATGAAGAACAAGATGATGGAAAGATTAAAAGTAGACTTGTATTAATGATTTAAGATTCAACAAACAAATGGAAAGATCAAACTTACAAGATTGGGAGAAATCAAAGAAAAATGGAAACCACTCCTTAAGGGAGATGGTTTCTTCCTAAGAACTCGGAAAGAAAAATAACAGAAAAGGAACTAGTGGAGTCTTGAATGGGAGGAGTATTTATAGGCTTCTCCCTTGATTGGTGAGTGGGCTTTCTTCCCTTCTTTTGTCTTCTTGTCTTTTCAGAAAAGTTGACGTTTTCAATTTCGATTCGGGATTTGTCGACGAATAATTTCAACTCGTCTTTTAATTTCTTCATTTAATAGACTTGAGTTTCTTCGACATAGGTAAATCTTCCGTCTTTGGTCCTTTTCTTCGATAAATCTTCAAATAGGCCCATTGACTTCAAATCTTTTGCATCTCTTGGACTATAGACTTCATCTTTTCGTCTTTTTCCTCGATAAAACCCGTGCAATCCCATGTTTTCTCCAATATTAATCCGGTTGGCTCTAAAAACACAACAAACACACAAACCACGCATAATTCCAAACAAATGACATTAAATACGCGTTTTGGTCTTGTTTTAGCAAGAAATAAGTGGTAAAAGGAAGGGTGTTTTCACACCTATCAAAAAAGCATGCGGGTTTTACACTAACTCTAGTCGCATTTGTGGGAAAATTACCTACATGGTATAGACTATAGAGTACAGCAAACACACTTGAGATTTATCTTGTCACTTCTAGACACAGTGGCAGCACGAATTCCATCATTCCTTCCAGGGTTTAAATACTGATTTCGGTTCTGTCTTTGGTTATTCTTAGTACTGTAATCCTTACAATTCAGACCTTGATTCGAGTTGGACTGAGCAGATTCCCACTTTCTCTTATTGTTTCAACCATGCTATCTTTTCTAACATGCACTTTCACGTCCATTAAATCAAACGTCCTCTGAACAGCTTCATCGAAAGATTCAGGTCATGAAGAAATAATCTCACTCTTGATATCACTAGACAATCCCCTAATGTACTGCTTCCTTACCGTACAAGCATTCACAAAAGTATCAGGACATAGCAATTATAGCTCAGAAAATTTCCCAGTAATCAGTAATATCATCGTCCCTTATCACTAATTATCTCAATTCGGGTTCCAACTGTCCAAGTTCCTTCTCGGGACAAATCCTAGCAGTCAATAGTCCTTTCATCACGGTCCATGCCTTACTATTAGTCACAACCAATCCTAAAGTAGTCACTTGGTATTCCACCATCTTAGGGTACCATCCTGAAATATAGCAGCAGCAAATTTCACCTTATTAATTTCTGAACACCCAATAATCTCAAAATACTCTCTATCTTATCAATCCGACTATGTAATTCTAATGCACTACTAATACCACCAAACAGCGCAGAACCACACTTCTGAAAACTAACATAAGTACATTCTCTTGAACTTGCAGAACAACAGCAACACTATCGTCTGGATCAGCAGCATCCTCATCATTATTAGCAGCATCGCCATTATTTTCAGCAGCATCATCATTATTCTCAGCAGCATCATCATTATTCTCAGCAGCATCATCATTATTCTTAGCAGAATCATCATTATCTCCAACACACTTAACCCTAACATCTTTAATTCCTGGCAGCACGATCAGCTCCAAAAGCTCTAGCAATAACTTGTTCAATCATAGTGCTCACAGTAGCAGTCGTTAGTTTTGGCAACATATTTCAAGAAACTTAGTCACGTAGCGATCTACTAATGACAGAAATATGATTCCCCTACTCCTTCTTCCATCATCACGGAAGAAAGAAACATGATAAGTATACATATCAAGAATAAAGAAGGAATTCTTTATCAGGATGTCTCATGAATACTACATGCATGAATAACACAAGCTACAATGGTTCATCAACCAAAACACAAAAGAGTTTATAAAGGCACATCATAGATCATGAGGGTAATTTAGATTGCGTTGAGGATTCAACAAAATTGTGGCACTGTCTGTCACTACAATCGTCTACCGAACAAACTTAAAAGATAATAAGTTCCATCACAATGCTACAAAACAAGGGTTTAAATAAGTCCAATCAAAAAAGAAAATAAGATACAAAGAAATCCATTACGATATTAGTTCCTTAGACAACAGCTCCTCATCCTCCTTAACATTGTTTTCAGCTACATCACACTTGTCTATTTCCCATTTCACACTTCAAAGTCAAATCCATAACATGATGGCAGCTCATTCCAAAAATTCAAATACTCACTCCTACACGGCATATTAATCACAAAGCAAATCTCAGTACGACTTCAACATTCCTAAACTTCCAAACTCCAATCAGAATTGATCTCACATGAGACTCCCACTCACTCATCCTTTCAAAGCTTACCTACTTCTCTTTAAACCTTTCAATTCAAGCACACAGATTCATCACAATCGACCCAAGACTAGCAATCTCATCCATCTTCCAAGTCCTAACAAACTCAATTCTCCACATACCAAATACAACCTTTTAAAACCACCTTTCTTTCACATCAACCTTCTAATCACACCATTTCAACCACATATCTATCATACATCAACTAATCAAACTTCCTCATACCCGATACAAGTCGCAAAAATTCAGTTGTAAAATCGTTCATCATCTGGTCTATTGTGTTGATCCCAAACTTAGATCGATTTAGCTTTATGTATACGAGATTAGATCAAGTAATACACTTAGAGAAACCTTTGTATATGTATATGACAATCTAAGTGTTATGCGGAATTAACACTTAAACAAGAACACACAAGATGTAAACAAACTTTCACTTTGATTAATGATCTCAAACTTGCTTACAATGAAAGTAGTTTACGTATGAAAACTTATATGAAACTTATAACCTAAAGGTCTTCTTTTATAGACATAAGAAGCCTTGTACAATAACCTACATATCAACTATTCTAGGTAAAGATAAATATTGAAAATACATTGTTGTTCCTATATTTACTAGAAGTAATCTAGAATACAATAAACACGTAGAGTATATCCATCCATCAGTGCTTGTCTTCAATGCATCAACGCTTGACTTTGTCTTGTCAACTCTTGAGCTGTCAGCATTTGTATTACTCCTGTCAATGCTTGTTTTACTCTTGTCAGCACTCAAGTAGACTGGCTATAATTTATTCCCAACAATCCTCCCCTAAACTTGATATCTACTCCAGTGATCAAGTTTTTGAATAAACATTAAGAACTAGGAGGAATCTTACAAACCTTTTCATATTGGTAATAAATAAATCTGATCATGTCTTTTGCCACGTCACTTGAATAATCAATTTCCAGCTGAGTGTTCTTCATCTTCTCCAAGACTTCCTTGGACATGAAGTACTGACCATCCACAAGTAGATACTCAGCAAAATTTGTAGAACTCAAATAATAAACACCATCAGCTGAATACAATCTCCATTGAAGACCACTGAGGTCATCTTCAAGACCCTTCTAAACAGCAGGATCTTCACCAATTGGTCCACACATTCTCTTGAATGTGGACCACAGTTTTATTCCATTAACTGAAGTTGGAGCTTCAGTTTCATACTTGGCTTCTAACAATCTCCATAGATCCACCAAGTCTTCTCTATCAAAACTTGCAAACAAAGATATAAGGGTGGTAAAAGTGTGAACCTCTTTTCCATACCTGCCAATCTTCCAAAACCCACATTCATCTTCCTCATACCTTACAATTGGGTTTCTGGAATCAAGTGATAACACTTGTACCATATCTGAAGCTTCTAATGCTGAGAGTTTGAGACTCTTTCTTATAACAGCTTCATTTGGATGTAATGGATCCATATCTTTGAGAAACTCAAGAGGAACTCCCTTTTTTACTGGTCTGGGAACAAACATTGCCTTCTTAAGCTCCATTTCCTCTGCAAGTTCTTCTTTCCTTTCATCAGAAAGAAGTCTTAGAGTGTTTGCTTCCTGCACTCTAACCCAAATGAGATAAGCTCTACATTCCAACTCTTCAAATGTCAATGCCATCAACTTCTTATAAGTCCATCCTGTTCCATGGCATCTGAGCAACATGTAGTACAACTCCCTTCTATCCCTTTTCAAATTGGAGAGAACATTGCTTGCTTTGTGTTTCAGAATGACCTTGCAATCCTTTTGTACTCTGAGAAGAATTTCCAAACCCCATATCTAATCTGAAATGGTCAAGTGTGGATTCTCAATACACCTATCTTCCCAAGCATGGTACATCTGAACCACCTCTGGCATATCAAAATCAACCTGCAATTTCAACTCATTCAATTTCTCCTTGGCCAGCTCATCACCATACTCAAGTCTTTCTGGCTGTTCTATGATCATAACACTTGAGTCTGAACTAGCTTCATCACTTCCTTCTTGCTCTTCTGAAGTGACAACAAAAGGTGATTCTCCCACCTCCTTCCTTTCTTGTTCCATAATTTGTGCAGCCAACTTTCTATCAAACTCAATTTGTGCTGCATTCTTTGGAACAACCTCTTCTACCATAATACCCTTACCCTTATCTAATGGATCAATTGTTGGTAAGGTAGATGGTGATACCTGTGAAGAAACCTCCTTGATGATATATGATGACTGGAATACATCACCCTCATGTGCAGGTCTGTCAACGCTTACTTTTGCTTTGCCAGCGCCCAAAATACTTATGTCAGCGTTTAAATCTGTCTTGTCAACGCCCAGTGTACCTGTCTCAGCACCTCTTGCAATTTCCTCCAACATGGCTGTAAATGATAAATTTAAGTTGGTAGGAGCAACTAGAGAGGAATCAAAACCTGCTTGTTTCTTCCAACCAGTAAGGGCTTCAGTTACGCCCAAAGATTCTTCATCAAATGAATCCTTTCCACCCTCAACAAAAGGTTCTGTAACAGCTTCATGTGAGCCCTTATCACTCAAATTAACAGGCTCAGTAGCAGCTTCCTCCCCTTTGTAAGAATCCTCCTCAGATACAAGGACCCTTGTCTGCCTTATCCTGGACTCAGCTGTTTCCAAAATAACAATCCTCTCCCTCAATTGCTTGAGTTCAAGGCCTTGTGTGCTGACAACTTGTGCCAAGTCTGCATTTTGCTTTTGCATGCTCATGCAGACTGCCGTCATTTCCATCAAAGTCATTGGTTCCAATCCGCCATCTTCTAAAATGGGTATTTGACCTCCCAAGTCAGATTCATTGGGCATGGATGAGGTTTTAATGATGGTGGGACTGCCTTGGCCAGCTTCTAAGCCAGAACCAATAGTCCCAGCCTCATCCATAGCACCAACCACACTTGTGGTGGTGGTTCTCTCTGCTACATGGCTAGGACCACCAGAGGAGAACACTCCAGTGGTCCTTTGGCGTTTTTGAAACCTATATTGGGTTGGGGGAGAAAAAGATGTAGATTGTGTGGATGTGGGTTGGTTAAGGGGTGTTTGGGTCTGTGAAGGTTGGGTGTCAACGTTTGAAATAGGCACATCAAAGCCAACATTAAATGTGTCAGCGTCGCAGGGTTCTTGGTCAATTTGCATATGTTGTGGTGAAGGTAATGGTTCAGGTATTGGTTCAACTTGGGGTTGGGGGCCTGGTTGGGGTTGTGCTGCTTCAATGACAACAAGCATAGATGGGGTTAGGGGTAGATCACGATCTGGGGGGTGTTCATCTTCATAAAAATTGCTTTCTTTTGCACAGGGATCTCATAAAAATCATCATGATCCCTTGTGCAGTAACCTTGGACCTCAAAAACCATTTGTAAAAATCTGGGATAAGCTAAAGTCATTTTGTTCCCTTTATTTTTACACATGCCCTCAAAAATCATTTTGGAATAATTAAATTTTTACCCAGTAGCAATGCACACAATAGCACTTGCAATAGACCTATTGATCTCATTGTGTGCAGTGCACTTGGGACTCAAACATTGTAGAAGGACATGTATTAGGTACTTCTAGGCTGGGGGAAATTCCTGTTTATGATATTTATTTAAAGTTCCTTCATCAGGAAAAGGATAACCCAAAGCCCTTAGTCCTTGTTCTATTTCACTAATGGGGAGAGTGGTTATACCATCAGCATCATCAAGATGCAAAGCTTGGCGTACCAAAGCTTCAGTAACCACCCAAGTCCTCCCATGAACAATAGAATGTATTGTAGTCACTCTATTAATTGTTGAGGAACTAACATTGTTCCAAAACTGTTTAATATGTGTGACAGGAATGAGTGGTGCATAAGAAAGAGCATACCTAATGGGAGATGCATCCATATACGCCACCATTTGTGTATATTGAGGAAACAGAGTATCATCAGCTTCAAGATACGCGATCATGTTGTGTTGACTTCTGAACCCCAATTCCAAATCTGATGGTTTAAACTTTGGTGCCATTGTTGAAAGCTGTGTGAATGATTGAGAAAGATGAAGTTTATAGGAGAAAATTGTGTTAGACAAGAATAATAGGTACCCTGTTTAAAAATAGGAGCCAAATTTATAGGAGAAGAAAATGCATGTGATTGGCCCAAAAATAGGCAAGTATTTTCAAAATGTAATCATGAAAATATTGAAAAAGAATAAGTTTATCTCATGCATTAAATGAAAGATATCAACTCCCAAAATTACAGCCTAAAAATATGTCAAAAAGTAACAACTGGGTAGGTCCCATGGAGTGTCAACGGTCAAAAATAACCCATCAACGCCCAACGGCTATTTTCTTGTCAACGTTTGCCTAAGCCATGTCAGCGTCTAAATTGGTCACAACAACGCTTGGAAAAATACTTGTCAGCGTCCAAAAATAAAAATGTTTAAAAATGAAAAATGACTTTAGCAAAGTAATCTATCCTAGAGAAGATAAACAAAAGTTGATAATTATTATAGGGCGGCAAGCACTGTCCAGTTATGCACACTTGCTTATGCAAGATAGACATATCAGTCCTCTAGTGTCCCTTGCTAACCAAAACTCTTAACAACTAAGTTACCTTATAAAATTCCTTGTTACTCCCAGGTAAAACCCATGATAAAATCATTCCCAAGTCTCCCAACAGACCACAACCAATTCTAGGCCAAAAATGTCTTGGCAGCATGCATAGTATATCAACTTTGCATGCTACAGTGCCTCATGATTTAGTAAAACTAACTCATACTCACCTGTGGACACAATCTAGAATTGTGATAAGAGTATCATATGGATACCCAAACATCCTAAAGGTTCCTAAAACCTCCCCTTAAACTATGATACATATGTTGCTAAAAATATGCATGAACATAAAAATTTATGTCAAGATAGGAATTAAAAATTCCAACCATCATCCATAACTAAAAACATGTCCAAATGATTCTCCAATGATCCATAAGCAACTCTGTATCCATTGGTAGACAGCTAACACCACCTGCACATTTAGATTGAAAACCACAAAACTAACATTGTTGCTGTCAACGCCCTGATAACACATGACAGCATTGAGGGAAGCTTTGTCAGCGTGAGACAAATATATTGCTGACAACGTTACAAAAACACTCATCAGCGTTTAAGCAACCTTTGTCAGTGTTAGAAAAGATAGTGGAAAATCTAAATACTCAAAAAGACCAATAACAATGCATTATCCTGTACATACTTTTACAAAAAGACTCCAAACACATATTATGTGAGATTGATCATTCCAATACTTGTTATCAAGTATTGAAACCTCCCAACATCAAAAGGTTTAGTTAGTAAATCTGACACATTCTCTTCTGTGTCAACCCTATCTAGTTGTATTAAACCTTTTTCAAAACAATCTCTTATAAAATGGTGTCTAATTTCTATGTGTTTAGTTTTAGAATGATGTACATGATTCTTAATAATGCATAAAGTGTTGTTATTGTCAACAAATATCTTGGTATGCATGAAATTATACCCATAGTCCAACAGCTGGTTCTGAATCCACAAAACTTGTCCACAACAAGCAGCTGCAGCCACATACTCTGCTTCAGTTGTAGAATTAGCCACCACTGTTTGTTTCTTGCATTGCCAAGATATCAACCTTCTCCCAAGAAACTGACATCCACCAGTTGTGGATTTTCTATCAAACTTATCACCTCCATAGTCACTGTCTGAATATGCAATCAGCTCCAATGGTGAATCCTTTGGGTACCACAAACCAAGATTAGGATAACATTTTAGGTACCTAAAGATCCTCTTCACAGCATAAAGGTGACATTCCTTAGGAGTCACTTGATGGCGTGCACAAGCACACACAGTAAACATGATGTCAGGTCTAGAGGCTGTAAGATACATCAATGAACCAATCATTGATCTATAATGCCTGACATCAACATCCTTTCCATCTTCAATCTTTCCCCAAGGGTGTTCTCTATCCATAGGAGTAGTAGCCCTCTTTTCATGTGGAGAAAAGCCAAACTTCTTCAAGATTTCTGCCACATATTTATCCTAGGAGATGAAGATACCATCTTCTTTCTACTGAACTTGTAAACCAAGAAAGAAGTTCATCTCCCCCATAGCACTCATCTTGAATTTGTCTGTCATAAGTTTGGAGAAATCCTCACTCATCTTTGGATCAGTAGACCTAAAAATGATGTCATCAACATAGACCTGAACAAGCAACACATCATTACCTTTCTTCTTTGTAAACAGTGTCTGATCTATGGTGCCCCTCTTGAAGCCATTGTCCACTAAATAAGTAGACAAAGTACCATACCATGCTCTTGGGGCTTGATGAAGTCCATACATAGCCTTCTTGACTCTATACACCTTGTTTGAATTCTCTGGATCCTCAAAATCAGGAGGCTGCATCACATATACCTCTTTAACAATTGTTCCATAGAGGAAGGCACTCTTGACATCCATTTGATAGACAGTGAAGCCCATTCAGGATTCATAGGCTAAAAAGATCCTAATAGCTTCAATCCTAGCAACTGGTGCAAAGACCTCCTCATAGTCTATCCCCTCCTCTTGTGTATATCCCTGAGCCACTAATCTTGCCTTGTTTCTGACCACAATACCTCTTTCATCTCTCTTGTTTCTTAGAACCCATCTTGTCCCAATAGGTCTGACATATCTGGGACAATCAGCCAGCTCCCAAACATCCTGAATTGCAAATTGGTGAAGCTCATCCTGCATTGCTTCCACCTAACTTGGTTCTTTGAGAGCATCAAATATCTTCTTGGGTTCCTGTTGGGACAGAAAACAGGCAAACAAACATGCTTGCACAAGAGGGGTATCAACCTTCTTGTGTATATTGGCAATAAACCCACCAAGACCTTGATGAGATCTTCTAGTCTGAACAGGAGTCATAATATCACCAATGATTTGTGAAGTAGGGTGATTCTTCATGGTAGAAGTGAGAACTCCTCCTTCAAAAAGTCTGGTGTCTTCAATTTCATTCTCCAAGTTGCCAATATCTTCTTCATCAGACTCTCTTTCATCAACATGAGGATGAACCTCTTCATATAAATTGGAAGGTTCACCCTGTTCAAAAGTAGAAGAGAAAAGATGTGCAAAAGTGTTGTCAACGCCTGAACCTTGGTTGTCAGCGTTTGGACTAACAACGCTTGAACTGTTCGTCAGCGTCTGAGCCATCAACGTCTGAATTGGTCTTGTCAGCGCTAGATTTGCCTTTGTCAGCGCCTGAAGGACCATGCATGTTTTTGACTGGTGGTACTTGGAAACCACAATTATCTCTTCCAGCAGCAGCAGCAGTAGCAAAAGCATCTGTCCATATTGGGATTGTAACATATTCTTGTATGGGAGATGACTTTTCTGCTTGTGATCCAACCTTTTCATGAACCTGTGTACCTGAAACATCAACAACTTGTTCTTCCACAACATTTGAAGTTACCTTCACAATGTCTGGATTAGTGACAGGCATATAATTTAAAGTTATAGATAAAGGTTCCAAGTCAAACAACCAATTTGGACCACTTTCAGGATCACTAGGTTTACTCTCTAAAAACCTAACATGTACTCTTTCAAGAATACGTTTTTCCTTTTTAAGATAAAACCTATACCCCTTGCTCTGCACTGAATACCCCATGAAATAGCCTTCATCACCTTTTGCACTAAATTTACCTAAGGTATCACTAGTATCTAAAACTACTACATGACAACCAAAAGGTCTGAGAAAACCAATATTAGGTTTTCTTCCCCAAAGTAACTCATAAGGTGTTTTGTTCTGTATTTTGTTGACCAATGCTCTATTTTGAACATAGCAAGCTGTATTAACAGCCTCAACCCAAAAGGCTATTGGGAAATGAGCATCAGCCAACATGGTTCTGGCTACTTCAATTAGGGTTCTATTTTTCCTTTCTGCAACCCCATTTTGTTGAGGGGTTCTGGCAACACTAAATTGCCTAGTAATTCCTTTCCTGGCACAAAAATCATCTAACACTTTATTCCTAAATTCACCACCATTATCACTCCTAGGCATTTTAACTTCATTGCCTGTTTTCTTCTCAATCTGAGTGATAAAATTAATTAAAGTGTCAGCAGTATCACTCTTCATAGCTAAAAAGAAGGTCCAAGTAAACCTAAAAAAGTCATCTGTGATGATAAAGTAGTAGGACTTACCATTTAAACTTTCTATATTGGTTGAACCAAAGAGGTCCATATGAAGCAAATGAAGAGGTCTAGTACTAGAGTGCACCTGTTTGGACTTGAATGAGACCTTGTGCTGCTTGCCTTTAAGACATGCAACACAAGAGTGGTCATTGTGGAAGGCCTTTTCAGGCAAACCATCAACTAAGCCAAGTCTCACAAGCCTGTTTATATTCTTAAATTTTATGTGCCCTAGTCTCCTGTGCGATAAATTACTCTCATCTACTGAAGCTTTAGCATAAAAACAAGACATATTGTTGTTCATTCTAATCCCATTCAGATTCACATTGTATATGTCTTTATGCCTAGGTGTTCTATAGTCAATATATTTCTCATCAGGGATCTTATAATCCTTGCTTAACACCAAACATTCAGTATCAGTAAACATAAATTTATTTTTGTTATCACAAACTTATGATACACTAAAAAGATTGTAATCAAGTTCCTTTACCAAAAATACGTTCTCAAAAGGCAAATTCTTGGTGAGAAGGGTTCCTTTGCCTGTGATAGTACCATATCCGCCTCCAAAGTAAACCTTATCACCATCCTTAATGGGAGTGAAGTTGGTCAAATAATCTTCCTTCTCTGTCATGTGCATTGAGCATCCACTATCCCAATATCCAAAATCATTGACCTGTCTTTGAATGCCCTGCACATAAAGAAAACAAGTTAGTTTTCTTTGGGAACCCAAGCCTTGGAAGACTTGGATTCATCTGGTTGTTCAACAAGAACAGACTTGGTTCTCATAACAACCCATGTTCATCCCTCTTTGGATGAAATACCCAGTTAACCCTAATAGGTTTTGTAATGACCTTTGAAATGTAATTAAATCTGTTGTAGGTCATTGAAATCCTATTATCATTAGGGTTTTGATCTTTCTTAGGTCTCCATGTTAAGCTTGAAGAAGCTTTAGACCCCTTATCCTGTGGTTGCAAATATTTAGGTCTGATCACGTTTCTGTCAGCGTTGGATTTGGTCTTGTCAACGCTGAAATTTCCCTTGTCAGCGTTGAACCTAGGGTTTGCTACAGAAACCCATTGCCTATTAGACCAGGTATTTGTCTTTTGAAATGGCCTTTGTCCATGAGTGTTAGACCCTCTAGCGAAGAATGGGGCAGGTCTAACAACTTGTGGACTTTGCTGCACACAAGGTTTGGGTCTGACAACGTTTGACTTTCTAACAACGTTGACTTTGGGAGCGTTGACACACTTATATGCTAAATGTGAAAAGCTACCACAAGTGTAACAGGCTTTTCTAGACACAACCCTAGGTCTAGAAGAGAAGAAGCCTGTTCCATCATTGCTAACTTGGCTCTTAGGTGACCTAGTATTCCTGTACATCTCTGCATACTTAATGCTAGGTTTTCTAACAGTGTTTGAGCCAAGGTCAACAGCTTTACCAGTGATTGGGTTTGTAACATTGATGGGGGTTGACTCATTAGGACTTTCACATAGCAAGCCACCCTTAACAAATAAGGTAGGATTAGCTTTCTTCCATTCATTCAAGTCAGTCAACTTTTGTTGATACTCTTCAACTGGGGTGACAACTCTTGGTGAAGGAATGAATTCCTCCTCTTGGAGTTCTGGCAAACCAGTCCAAGATAAGTCCTTTTGTTGGACACCATAGAAGTCACCAGCTAGTGGTGGAACAAGAGTATAGTCTTTCATCCCAATCCCAGTCATGTCCTTAGGATCCCTTTGTTTATTGACACGTTCACCTAGAGTTTGTGAGGCCTTATTCAATCTCTTTATTTTAAGGTCAACATTATCCTTATTCTTAATGGCCTCATCTAATTTAGCCTGTAACTCACCATTAACCCTTTCTATGATGCTCCTAACATCATTACTAGCTTTTAACTCATGTTTTAGGATGTTTATTTTATCTTTTAAATCAAATTCCATTTTCTTGTATTCAGAAACTGTCTTCTCAGTTTGAGTGAGAGCTAGTTGATAATTAGACAGTTTGCATCTCTTAGTACTCACATTATCTAATAATCTTAACACTTCTTTGTTAAGTTTCTCAGTATTTAACCTACAACCTTTACTACAAAAAGCATCATTGTATACCTCATTATCAGATGAAGAGGATGAGTGTGCCATGAGAGCATATTGAACATGCTCTTCTTCTTCTATTTCAGCAACCAAAGCTTTATCCTCTTCCCCATCCTTAGCCAAATAGCTCCAATCCCATCCCATACCATCAATTTCATGAACAGCAACCATGGCTTTAGGATCCTGAGCCCTAACAATTTGGCTTGAGGGTTTGCCATCATCAGATCTTCTAGGAGATCTGCATTCCCTCATGAAGTGCCCCATATGATGACAATTGTAGCATTCAACCTTGGATTTATCAAATCCAGCAGTGTCCTTTGCATTGAAGGTCATCTTCTTCTTGAACCTTTTATTCCACTTGTTTGCTTATACTAGCAAAAGCCATGTTCCACTTAATATCTATCTCTTCCAAGTGCTCATCACTTATCTGCTCAAGATCCTCATATGTAATCACTGAACCATTGGGCAAAGAAGCAATATAAGCACATACAGTATCCATATCCAAACCAGCAAGTTTAACTCTTGGTGAGTCACTTTTGTCAGCGTCTGAGTATGAGACGTTGACAGGACATGTTCTAGCGTTCACACATGTTGATCCAGTAACTGGATGTGTAATACTTGATTTTGCAACCAAGTATAAAATATTGTTATCCCAAGTCTTTTCGAATTGACTATTGGTCTAAAGTGCTACTCAATCGTCTTTTGGTGAACAAGAGAATGGTTTGGTTTAGTTATCTAATTTTAAAACTAAATGCAAGTAATTAAAGTTGTCGTTGAGTACAATGAAAATCTGAGAATTAAACTACAAATAAAAGCTTGTAGCGTTGGAAACTAAAATGTAAATGATTCAAAATTCGAAAAGATGTTTAAACAAATATCTAAGACAAAAGGCGGGAAAAAATAAAATTTGAAAACTTAGGAAAATGGAACAAAGACTAAAATAAGTGCACTGCGATCGCACTCAGATCGCAGCCACTCCATCGCAACATACCATCGTAACTCAATCGCAACATGCCATCGTGACTTACCATCGTACCCACCATCGCAACCTGATCGCAATAGGGGATCGTAACAAACTAATCGCAATCAATGCGATCAAAACAAGGAAGAGACTCAATCGTACTCACTTAGTACGATGGGAGGGCGATCTTACTACCAGATCGCAACCACGATCGCAATGAGTGATCGTGGTTTTGGATCGTGGTTACGGATCGTGCCAGGGAAGTAACAAACTGATCGCACCCCAAGCGATCAAAGCCAATGATCGTACCAAGAAAACCCTTATCAGATAAAAGTGGCGTCCAAAGGGGAATAAGCACAATCCAATAAGCAGTAACCAATAAGAGATTTTCAAACCTATGAAAGAGTAAATAAATGCAAATTCTAAAACTTTTGAAACCTAAATCAATCAAACTTCCATAAGACGGATTTAAAATCAATAAGACTTTTTAGAAAACTTGAAGAGTAAATAAACCATTCAATCGAATAAGCCACTAAGCATGAAGAGCTTATAGCTTATTCGTTCAACAGCTTATGGAGAACAAGAAAATTTAACCTTTTAATCATGAAACACCACCACAATCAACACGAATCGAGAACCATTCGGATTAACCATGAATTTTCGGATTAGGAACTAGTAAATAAAGAAAGGTAGAGGAAGATTAAAGAACAAAAAGCTTAACTTGAATTAGATAGATGAAATCCAAATACAAGAATGATGAAAGCTTAAAAGAAAGGAAGAATGAAAAAAACTTAGTGAGAGAAAGTTTAGAACTTTCTCTCTCTAAAACTAGAAAGGAAACTTAAAAAAATAAAAACTAGCTAACCCCCTCCTAATGTGATTAGAAGGGTATTTATAGGGAAGTGGGAAGTGCATGTGTGGTGCTTCCTTCTTTTCTTCTCGACTCGATTTAATTCATTTGTCTTCCTCGATGTCGTCTCGGGATTAATTAAACTCGTCTTAACATTTCTTCATTTATTTAGACTTGAGTTCTTTGACTTCATTAAACTTCCGTCCTTATACTTTTTCTTCGATAAATCTTCAGAATAGGTCTTGGACATCCGTTCTTTAAGCACTCTTGATCTTTTGACTTCGTCTTTTCCCGTTTTCTTCGATAAAAGCCCGTGAAAGCCCGTGTTTTCTTCCTTTTTCATCTTTTGGTCCTAAAACACAATAAAAACACAAACCACGCATAATTCCGGCTTTTACGACATAAAATACACGTTTTGGTCTTGTTATTATTGGAAATAAGTGGTAAAAGGATAAGTGTTTTCACACTTATTAGATCCCCTACACTTGACCATTGCAATGTCCTCATGCAATGCATTAATTTTAAAGCACGGTTTACATTCTCCATCATAAATAACCCACCTTGGCCCTTATGAAATGCTAATCATAAAAAGATAAAAACAAATAAAGAAATCAAATACTTACATTGGGTTTTGGCTGTCATGAACGTTTATCATCCTCAAGTTTCACGTTCCCCATACCAAACTTAAAAACGAGATCATTGTTATTATAAGTTAGCAGACTAACACGAATTCATGTGGGCCAATTATTCACTTAGATCCCTTATTCCTAGGTGTATCTTTTATACTTTATTTTTATCTTGAATGATCACGAGGATGCATTGTTTGACTTATTTCGATAGTTATTTAGGCCAAAAATAAAGTGAACGATTTAATCAATAGTTAGCTAAAGGACCAAATCTTTTAAAACTGCTTCTCGGGACCTCATAAAGTTCATATCTTGGCATAACTCGCTTCACGATTTGAGACCTTTCTCGGACCGATATTTGGCAGCGACTTCATACTTCGAATCTTTGAGAGATGTTCATGAAATAATGGCCTTCTCTTCATAATAGGAATTTCTTCACTTGAAGTTTTGAGAGATTCTTCATCTTTGGACCACGACTTCTTAATTTTTTCTCCAATCTTTATTTTGGACTTTGATATACAACGATCCGCCTCCTTTTAGAACTTGGATCTTTTTATCCTCATACCTTGTTAGGGTCTTTTTGGATAGACTTCTCCATAATCTTTTGGGGAGTATTTGCTTTTCGTCGTGTGTCTCGATCCTTCATATTGATTTTTGATAAATGATTCTTCACATCACTTTTGGATCTTTAGCAACAAACTGTAGCCCTCATGCCTTGTTAGGGCTTTTTCGGACTCGCCAATCTTCGCATCCCGCTTCAATAAGTTATGCCTTGGCTATGAACTCTAATCCGTACCGAGAAAATTTTAAACGCTCTGGGGCTAGAAGCTAAGTAACCTTTTAAATCGTACAACCTTATTTATTGCAGATAAATTTATTAACAAGCGAAGGGAGAATAGGCTTATAATTAACTCACATAAATTCACGAAAGAATACCGAACTTATAATTGACTCTATCATCTCTCGTTCTCCACAGTTTAAAATCTCAAGTAATGAGACTCGTGGATGCTTAGCCTATTAAATTAAAGTTTTGGGTTTTCGAGTCATCTATAGGATCTTGCAACTTCTTAGACTTTTTCAAGTTTAGAAATCGCATTTTAAAGTTCCCTTGATAAACAACTCTCTAGGATCAATTATAGGAACTTGCGAAAAGTTCTTGTTCTTAACCCGTGAGAGTTAAGACTTTCGCGTTTTATAGCTCCCTATATAAAAGCCTAGCAAAACTTGACTTAAACACGTTAAGGATACTAGCTAGAGTAAACTAAGATAAGTAAACTCGGGTTGAGTCAAAATGTTCACGACTAAGAAAAATTTAAAACCACTTTATTAAAAATTTATTCTAGCAATGGAAAGAAACTAAACATAATAAAGGAAAATACAACTATACAACTAGGCCAAAATAGATTAAAGAATTTTGAAAAATGTCGAAAAATCAAATTTTTCGGTTAAAATGAGGGCAAATTCATGGAAAAGACCACTTACTTCGGAAGTCCCCCCTACACTTGAGATAAACATTGTCCTCAATGTTTAAGCATGTGGGAGTAAACTCACACACACATATGACACTGTGCACTTTGTTTAAATCTTGCTAAGGAAAGGACAACTATAGTGAGTTCAATGTGAACATATAAAATATGAAATATTGAATAACAAGAGTTTAGGATAGAACCGGGAAGATGGGAACACGGTATCATGGTTCGTCAAAAGTCATCAAGGTGGATCTTTGAAGCGTCAATCCCTACACAGCACAAGAAACAAGACAACAAACACATACGGGGCTCCCCCTACACTTATTATGAAAGCAGTAAAGGATAGATCACGGGTTGCCTCCCGAGAAGCGCTTGTTTTTGTTCACCGAGTCACGAGCCTGACTCGACCCAAATTTAGTTCATGGGAAACATGGTGAGGGATGGAATCATCTCATGAGAGATGTCCTCACCAAAGTACAGCTTCAAACGCTGGCCATTCACCTTAAAGTTAGGCCCATTTGGCTGAGCAAGCTCAATGGTGCCATATGGAAAAACTCTGGTGACGGTGAATGGACCAGACCAGCGGCTCTTCAACTTGCCAGAGAAGATCTTCAACCGAGAGTTAAAAAGTAAGACTTGATCACCAACGTGGAACTCTCGGTTCTTGATTTTAGCGTCATGAATGAGCTTCTTCTTCTCCTTGTAGATTAGTGAGTTCTCGTAAGCTTCATTCCTCAGTTCATCTAGCTTGTTGAGTTGAATCTTGTGATGATCACCGGCTTTGTTGATGTCGAAGTTAGCCCACTTCAAGGCCCAGTGCGCCTTATGTTCCAGTTCGATGGGGAGGTGGCAGGCTTTCCCGTACACAAGACGATAAGGTGTACAACAGATCGGGGTCTTATAAGCAGTACGGAAAGCCCACAGAGCATCATCTAACTTATCGGCCCACGCGGCATGATGCTCTCCCACAGTACGCTCCAAAATTCGCTTCAATCCACGGTTGGATATCTCGGCTTGACCATTGGTTTGGGGATGATAGGTGGTGGAAAGACGGTGATTGACACCATACTTAGCCATGACTCTGGCAAATTGATCATTGCAAAATGAGTCCCACGGTCACTGATAATAGCACGATGAACGCCGAATCGAGCGAAAAGTTGCTTCAAAAAGTTCACAACCACCCTCGCATCGTTCGTAGGGAGAGCCTTAGCTTCAACCGATTTGGAAACGTAGTCAACGGCGACGAGGATGTACTTGTTCCCTTTGGAGGATGGAAATGGCCCCATAAAGTCGATGCCCCATACGTCAAAGATTTCACATTCCTGTATGAAACTTTGAGGCATCTCATCTTTATGTGTGATCTTTCCTTGGTGTTGGCAAGCATCACAATGCTTAACCATTTCGTGAGCATCACGATAAATGGTGGGCCAATAGAATCCAGCGTCAAACACTTTCTTTGCGGTGTAGTTGGGACCAAAGTGACCACCGGTGGGTCCTCTATGGCAAGCATCAAGGATTTGCAAAGCTGCCGGTCCATTAACACAACGACGAATGATCAGATCAGCACATTGTTTGAATAGATAAGGGTCATCCCAAAAGTAAGTCTTAACATCATTCAAGAACTTCTTCTTTTGTTGGGATGTTAACCCTTTGATGAGAATACCACCCGCTAAGTAGTTTGCAATGTCCGCAAACCACGGGGTGTCATCAAGATTGAGATTTATAGACATTAAGGTCTCAAGGGGGAAAGAGTCATTGATCTCTTTGTTCGGATGATCCCCTTGAAATGGATCCTCAAGTCTACTCAGATGATCCGCGGCTAGGTTTTCAGCACCCTTTTTGTCACGAATTTCAATGTTGAATTCTTGAAGGAGTAAAACCCAGCGAAGAAGTCTTGGCTTAGAATCATGCTTAGTCATCAAGTACTTCAACGCGGAATGGTCCATGTATACGATTGTGGGGGATAAAACAAGATAGGGGCAAAATTTCTAAAAAGCATAGACAACAGCTAAAAGCTCTTTTTCGGTTGTCGTATAATGCAATTGAGCCCCCGTCATTGTTTTGCTAGCATAGTGGATTGGTTGGAAGTGTTTATTCACTCGTTGGCCCAAAACCGCACCAACAGCAAAGTCGCTAGCATCGCACATCAACTCAAAAGGAAGCTCCCAATTAGGGGTAGCCAAGACCGGTGCCTTAGTTAGCTTATCCTTAAGAAGATTGAAGGCTTCGATACACTCTTTAGAAAAGATAAAAGGAGTATCTTTTTCCAAGAGGTGGGTCATCGGGCGAGCGATTTTAGAGAAATCCTGAATGAATCGACGATAGAAACCCGCATGACCCAAAAAACTTCTCACACCCTTCACGGTTGAAGGTGGAGGTAATTTGGCTATGACATCCACTTTAGCACGGTCGACTTCAAGACCGGCTTTCGAGATTTTGTGTCCTAGCACTATGCCTTCTTTTACCATAAAATGGCATTTTTCCCAATTCAGAACAAGGCGAGTGTCTTCGCACCGCTTAAGCATACGTTCCAAATTGGCAAGGCAAGAAGAAAAGGAATCCCCAAAGACCGAGAAATCATCCATGAAGACTTCCATGGTTTGCTCAACCATGTCATGAAAGATAGCCAACATGCACCTTTGGAAAGTCCCGGGGGCATTGCATAAGCCAAAAGGCATTCTTTTATAAGCAAATGTACCATAGGGACAAATGAATGTTGTCTTCTCTTGATCTTGGGGATCAATGGGTATTTGGAAATAACCCGAGAAACCATCAAGAAAGCAGTAATATTCATTACCCGCTAAACGTTCAAGCATTTGGTCCATAAAAGGTAGAGGGAAATGATCCTTTCTCGTGGCATCATTGAGTTTGCGGTAGTCTATACAAACTCTCCACGCAGTAACGAGACGGGTAGGAATCAACTCGTTGTTGGCATTGGGCACAACGGTGATGCCGCCTTTCTTAGGTACACAATGGACTGGACTAACCCATGGTGAATCCGAAATAGGGTAAATCATACCCGCATCAAGAAGATTGATAACCTCTTTTTTGATGACTTCATGGATTTTAGGATTCACCCTTCGTTGGCATTGAATTGTGGGCTTAAAGTCATCCTCCATGAGAATTTTATGTGTGCAAAAGTGAGGATCAATTCGGCGAATGTCGGAGATTTTCCATGCGATAGCTCTTTTATGCTTCTTCAACACGGCGATGAGTCGGGCTTTTTGTTCTTCTTTTAGGTCCTTCACGATGATGACCGGTAACTTCTCGTTGTCTTCAAGGAAAACGTACTCAAGATGAGGAGGTAGGTCCTTAAGCTCAAGAGTGGGAGGATCCTCAATAGATGGTGAAACTAACGATGGATCATCATTAGTCACCTCTTTAGGAGAAGGAGGAGAAAACGGGTCATCATTGAGAAGTCTCTCAATAGTACGAATGTCTTCATCCCAATCGGTGGGCGAATTATCATACTTAATATCGAGAGGACCCAAGCTAGCTTCGAAATCATCCAAGTCACTTTCTCCAAAAGGAGTCAATGCCGGAGCAATTGAGGCAACAGTCTCAACATTGGGTAGAGAAGAGAGAGTACTTTTGCAAGCATCATGAAATTGTTCTTCACAAGCCTCATCGAGAACATCAATAGCATTAACACTCTCATATGAATAAGGTTGCTTAGAAATTTTACCCATGTTGAAGACAATTTTATCGTCACCAACTCTCATGATTATTTCGCCCGCGGCTACATCAATGAGAGTGCGACCGGTCCTTAGAAATGGACGTCCAACGATTAATGGAACACGGGGATCCATCTCGTAGTCAACGACAACAAAATCCGCCGGGAAGGTGAATTTGTCAACGCCAACAAAGACATCTTCGGCTATCCCCACTGGATAAGCAACCGTACGGTTGGCTAATTCCAAAGTCATTTTGGTGGGGACTAGCTCGGGGAGAGATAATTACTTCCAAACACTTAAAGGCATTAAGTTTATACTGGCACCTAGATCGGCTAGGGCCATGCAATTCTCTACTCCCGGGTATTTGCAAGGAATCAAGAAGCGACCCGGATCACCAAGTTTGGTGGGCAATTTCCTTAAGAGCACTGCGGAGCAGTTCTCATTAAGTTGGGTCTGAGCAATGTCAAGAAGCTTCTCCTTATCACTTAGAAGATCTTTAAACATCTTAGCGTATTTGGGCATGTGAGCGAGAGCCTCGGCAAAGGAGATGTTAAAATTCAATTGTTTAAACATTTTTAGAAAGTTTGAAACTTGAATATCATCCTTGCTCTTTTGCTTCTCTTTCCTCAACCTTGAAGGATAAGGTATATTGGATGAAGAAGAAGGCTTTAAGGGAATAGGATCACTCACAACCATGGGTGGTGGGGAAATAGGGGTAGAAGGCAAAGGAGGTGGGGAAAGTTGCTCTTTTTCCTTGTTCACAATCACGGGTGGAGGTGTAGGAAGCTCGGGTTCCATATAACCTTTTCCACTACGAGTGGTGATTGCTTTCATCTCCCCTCTTAGATTCGCAACGGTGTTACTCGGAAGAGTACCCGAAGAAGAGGGTTGATTACCTTGGATGAGCGAACCAATCATATCACGAATGTTAAGCGCTTGAGTGCTAAAAGAATGTCTGATGTCGGCACGAATTTCATTGCTTTGTTTTGCCATGTCATTCCTTAGCTCGGCTCGAATATCGATCCCTTGTTTCGCCATTTCGCCCTTCAGGTTGATGACTTGACTCTGAAGATTCGTCACCAGCTCCCGGTTAGTCTTCATGAACATCTCGACGTCTAGATTCACTGCCATCGGTTGATTGAGAGGTGGAGCTTGGTAAGCTTGAGAATTTCCTTGAGTTGGGTATGGGTTTCTTTGGGATTGATATTGATTGTTGGCACGAGGTTGGGATTGGTTGTTTCGGTTATAGCTTTGTTGTTGGTTTTGGTTTGTAGGAGGGAAACCAGGTGGAGCAAGATAATTGTTGGAACGATAACTTAGCAAGCTACGGTCTCCTTGAGGGCGAGCTTGATAGCCTCCCGTGGGTTAAGTACCGTATGCTGCGTTAACGTTTTCAGAAAAATTGCCTTGGGTAGAAGGACAATCAATATAAGAATGAGGGCCACCACATGTGTCACAAGAAATAGCAACGGCTTTAGCTTGTTGAAAGTGGTTTGTGGCCATGGCCATGAAATTCTTGTTCATCTCAGCGAGTTGTCGAGAAATTTCAGTCATCTCAGGATTGGAAGTAGTAGAAGAAACATTGACTCTCGAGTTAGATCTTGAGGATGCGGATGAATCCTAATTCTTGTGGTGAGTAGTCATGTTTTCAATCACCTCTCGACACTCCTCCGGTCTCCTTTTCATAAAAGTACCACCGGCGGCGGCATTGATCGTGTCACGATCACAAAAAGTGAGACCATTGTAGAAGGTGTCAATGAGAGTGACGGGGAGCATGTTGTGATTTGGACAGCGGTCGATCAAATCATTGTACCGTTCCCAAGCATCGAAAAGCGATTCATCATTGTCTTGCATGAATCCACTAATTTGGTTACGAAGGCTTGTGACCATGGATGGGGGAAAGTAGCGCGACAAAAAGCGTTGAGTCATGTCATTCCACGTATGAATAGAATTCTTCAGAAGACGGTCAAACCATTTTTCGGCATGGTGAGAAAGCGAGTGTGGAAAAAGTTGAAGGCGAAGGTCATCCATAGAAACACCGGGGCACTTCATGCTTTGGGTTATGGTAATGAATTTGTCGAGGTGTTTGTTGTCATCATCATCCGGAATTCCGCGAAATGGGTTCATTTGCACTTGTTGGATCATGTGATGCTTCAACGAAAACTCTTGAGCCGTGACATGCATTGGCGCAATCGGGCCTCCGCGTCCGTTCATGGTGGGTTGGCATAACTCCTCCATAGTTCGTAAGTTGGGTTGGGGTGGATTATTCATGTTTGGGTGGGGTGGATTGTTATTATTGGGGAGAGGTGGATATTTATTGTTGTTGTTGTGTACACCGGCCATGTCTAAATCTTCGAGAGTCTCGGGCTCTGAATAAGACGTTGATCGAGTGCGCATACACCTGCAGAAGAAAAATATACACAGAGAATATCTATATAATCTTTTTGGTGCAAAACCTTTGTAAAAGAATTGCTTTTAATGATTTTTCAATGTTTTTGTATTTTTGAAAAGTTTTATAGTTTTAAGGGTTTTTGAAAATTTTTTAAAGCAAGGAAAATAACGTTCAAAGAACGGATCCCAAAATTCAATGCGTCTCTCACTAAAAACCTTTAATCGTAACGAAAAGAGCCGGAAGCGGCGCCATTTAATACTTGATTTTGCAACCAAGTATAAAATATGGTTGTCCCAAGTCTTTTCGAATTGACTATTGGTCTAAAGTGCTACTCAATCGTCTTTTGGTGAACAAGAGAATGGTTTGGTTTAGTTATCTAATTTTAAAACTAAATGCAAGTAATTAAAGTTGTCGTTGAGTACAATGAAAATCTGAAAATTAAACTACAAATAAAATCTTGTAGCGTTGGAAACTAAAATGTAAATGATTCAAAATTAGAAAAGATGTTTAAACAAATATCTAAGACAAAAGGCGGGAAAAAGTAAAATTTGAAAACTTAGGAAATTGGAACAAAGACTAAAATAAGTGCACTGCGATCGCACTCAGATCGCAGCCACTCCATCGCAACATACCATTGTAACTCAATCGCAACATGCCATCGTGACTTACCATCGTACCCACCATCGCAACCTGATCGCAATAGGGGATCGTAACAAACCAATCGCAATCATTGCGATCTAAACAAGGAAGAGACTCAATCGTACTCACTTAGTACGATGGGAGGGCGATCTTACTACCAGATCGCAACCACGATCGCAATGAGTGATCGTGGTTTTGGATCGTGGTTCCGAATCGTGCCAGGGAAGTAACAAACTGATCGCACCCCAAGCGATCGAAGCCAATGATCTTACCAAGCAAACCCTTATCAGATAAAAGTGGCGTCCAAAGGGGAATAAGCACAATCCAATAAGCAGTAACCAATAAGAGATTTTCAAACCTATGAAAGAGTAAATAAATGCAAATTCTAAAACTTTTGAAACCTAAATCAATCAAACTTCCATAAGACGGATTTAAAATCAATAAGACTTTTTAGAAAACTTGAAGAGTAAATAAACCATTCAATCGAATAAGCCACTAAGCATGAAGAGCTTATAGCTTATTCGTTCAACAGCTTATGGAGAACAAGAAAATTTAACCTTTTAATCCCGAAACACCACCACAATCAACACGAATCGAGAACCATTCGGATTAACCATGAATTTTCGGATTAGGAACTAGTAAATAAAGAAAGGTAGAGGAAGATTAAAGAACAAAAAGCTTAACTTGAATTAGATAGATTAAATCCAAATACAAGAATGATGAAAGCTTAAAAGAAAGGAAGAATGAAAAAAACTTAGTGAGAGAAAGTTTAGAACTTTCTCTCTCTAAAACTAGAAAGGAAACTTAAAAAAATAAAAACTAGCTAACCCCCTCCTAATGTGATTAGGAGGGTATTTATAGGGAAGTGGGAAGTGCATGTGTGGTGCTTCCTTCTTTTCTTCTCGACTCGATTTAATTCATTTGTCTTCCTCGATGTCGTCTCGGGATTAATTAAACTCGTCTTAGCATTTCTTCATTTATTTAGACTCGAGTTCTTTGACTTCATTAAACTTTCGTCCTTATACTTCTTCTTCGATAAATCTTCAGAATAGGTCTTGGACATCCGTTCTTTAAGCACTCTTGATCTTTTGACTTCGTCTTTTCCCGTTTTCTTCGATAAAAGCCCGTGAAAGCCCGTGTTTTCTTCCTTTTTCATCTTTTGGTCCTAAAACACAATAAAAACACAAACCACGCATAATTCCGACTTTTACGACATAAAATACACGTTTTGGTCTTGTTATTATTGGAAATAAGTGGTAAAAGGATAAGTGTTTTCACACTTATTAATGTGTGTAAGAGTCCTTCTGATTAAATTGACCTTCACTATGTGAGAAGAAGGCCATGTTGTTGTTGGTAGACTTGCTTCCATGCTCCAAAAGAGTTTCATTCTCCAACAGTCTCAGTTTGTTATAGATATCATCAAAAGTAGAACTTTTGTGAGTGTTGTTGGCAAGAATAGATCTTGCCTCAATCTTCCATGCTTCACCAAGACTTTTAAGAAGTTGATAGGATAACTTGCTGGTAATATCAAGAAGTCTGCTTCTAACACTGCTAAGTTTTTCATTAGGTTGAGCTTTGAAAACAGCATACTCATGCATGAGCTGCTTCTTCTTTTCTTCCTTAGTATCAGCATTGCCACCATATGCAACTTCAAGAGCTGCCCAGAGATCCTTTGAAGATTCATAACCTCTGTATTTATGCTGGTTTTCTTGTCCCAAAGAGAGTTTCAGAATATTTAGGGTTTTCATATCAACCCTTTTCTTAGCTATGTCTTCAGCAGACACAGCTCTACCATCATCAGGCTTTTCTTTCTTATCTTCTTCTGAACATCCAGCAACAGCTGCTCTTCCAGAGATAGCATCAGCAATCTTTTGAGCTTTATCGAATGTGTTTCCATATTCAATAATCTCCCAGAGGGTGTAGTCATAGATCCCCAGATATTGCTCAAAATTGAATTTCCACAATTCAAAGTTGGTTGCATCAAGCACGGGAATCTTGATGTTAGGTAAAGGTGAGGAGGAGTTTACTTCTGGATTTGACATGATGTTTGTAGGGTTTTGAGAAAATTAGGGTTTTGGTGATTTTAGGGTTCTTGAGTTCTTTAAGATCAAAAGTTCCTCAACAAGCTCTGATACCACTTGTTGATCCCAAACTTAGATCGATTTAGCTTTATGTATACGAGATTAGATCAAGTAATACACTTAGAGAAACCTTTGTATATGTATATGACAATCTAAGTGTTATGCGGAATTAACACTTAAACAAGAACACACAAGATGTAAACAAACTTTCACTTTGATTAATGATATCAAACTTGCTTACAATGAAAGTAGTTTACGTATGAAAACTTATATGAAACTTATAACCTAAAGGTCTTCTTTTATAGACATAAGAAGCCTTGTACAATAACCTACGTATCAACTATTCTAGGTAAAGATATATATTGAAAATACATTGTTGTTCCTATCTTTACTAGAAGTAATCTAGAATTCAATAAACACGTAGAGTATATCCATCCATCAGTGCTTGTCTTCAATCATCAACGCTTGACTTTGTCTTGTCAACGCTTGAGCTGTCAGCGTTTGTATTACTCCTGTCAACGCTTGTTTTACTCTTGTCAGCGCTCAAGTAGACTGGCTATAACTTATTCCCAACATATTGTTCTAGACCCTCGGCGGTATACAAGGTCATTATTTAAAACTATATACATATGCATTACATAAAGAAAATTACGATAAGAAGTACTCAACGTACTTTCAACAACATCAATACATCATCAATACATCATCAATACATCGTTATATATCATCATAATATTTACTTAATAAATACTCTAAAATCAATTCAATTTTAAGGGATACATCAATCAATAAAACAATACAAAATAAATAATCTTACCGGAGCCTTGCAGAGAAGTTGCGTGCTTTTGTGAAATATTTTCGACACCAAAGTTATAGTTTAGGACATTTTTCAAAAATCGACCTAATTCGCTATAACTAAAAAGCTCTGATTACCAATCTATAACACCCCCCAAATTACAATGCGCAACGGAAATACACATTTGGGTGCTAAATACAAACAATGTTACACAAGACATTTTGAACAAACTCAAAATGATAAATTTGAAGTATAGAAGGACATAATTAAACCATTGTCTAAAACTTTCGATCCCAAGTGTAAAACCCGCATGCTTTTACCATGCATAGTACCCTTAGGATCGTACGTACTAGATTAAAACTTTCCTAATATAGCATGATTACGATTACGTGTTAGGAGTTTACGTATTACGTACGTGTTAGAACACGATAAGTATTTACTATGCACGATCACGTAATAATCATTTTACGATAATTAATCACGAACATGCGATCATCAAATCATGAACGTAATTAAAACACGAACTATTATTAATTACGTATATATATTTATTACGAGCGTAATTAAATATATTAGGTCACGGTAATTATTTAACGAGAACACACAAAACGCGAACACAAATAAACACGAACAAACACGTAAAACACGAACACGAGAACACACTTATTAATTAGACACGGAAAATGATCGGGTTACCCCTTGTGGGCCCCATTACCACGAAATTAGGAGGGAGGATGGGCTTAGCCCATCAATTTTTCACTAAAAGGGGTTAAATAATTTTTCACTACTCATTTTTCATTCGCAGAAGATTTTAGAAAAAACCCTAAAACCCTCCTTCCCTTCTTCTTTGTGCCGCCACCCTAAAACACCACAAGGAGGTGATTTTTGATCTTTGATCTTGAGGTTTTAGTGATTGATCGTGTTGGTTCTTCGTCCTTTTGATCCACGAATTCGGTAAAACCTTTTTAAACCTTTTCTTTTGATTTAATCTTTTTATAAATTATGAACATGAGATGTTTTTACAAAAACATAATAATTAAGCATAGATCTAACATGTATTGGTGTTAAATAAAATCAAAAGGTTGTTTTTAAGGGGTGTTTGTTTTGGCCGCAGGCTGCAACCGAACCCGAATGGGTTTCGGTTTTCCAAGCCGACCACCACCAAGACCATATGGTCTTGGTTGGTGCGTGTGGGTCCCATGGAAGCAAGGTAAACACGGGGTACCCTAAGTTGGTTCGGGGTACGGTGTCGATTTCATGTCCGGTTCATGTTTTTAGCCTAGATCCGGTTCATGGTGTATGTTAGTTTTTTTTTTATGTTTATGAACTTATGTTAAAATTAAATTAATAAAATGATGTGATTAATTTAATAACATGACTTAGGTTATTTAATTATTAATGATCATGAAATTATTTTAACATAAGTATTTATATATTTAAGACTTATAATTAATTAATTATTTTAAAACCATGGATATAATTAATTAATTAACATGACTTAGGTTATATTATTAACATATAATAATACATATTTTAACCTAAGTATTTAACTTATTTAATTAAAAACATGTTATACTTTAATTAAATATTATAACCTATAGTTTAATTAAATTACATGAAATAATTATTAAACTATACATTATATCATATGACTTAGAAAATAATCATGAAAACACTTAGGCTTATATACTTAGCTTATTTAACCAGCTTATTTCTAATTATGGAAACTTTCTATTTTTAGAAACTTAATTAAATAAGGCAGCTAATTTATTTATGGAAACCAGCTATTTTTAGAAACTTATTTATTTCAGGCAGCTAATCTATTTATGGAAACTTATTTAATTAAGGCAGCTAATCTATTTTTGGAAACTTTCTATTTTTAGAAACTTATCTATTTTAAGCAGTAAATCTATTTTTGGAAACTTTCTATTTTTGTAAAATATCTATTTTTGGAAACTTTATATTTTTGGAAACTTTCTATTTTTTGGTAACTTTCTATTTTTGGAAACTTTCTATTTTTGGAAACTTTCTATTTTTGGAAACTTTCTTTTTTAGGAAACCTGCTATTTTTGGAAAGTTACTTATTATTACACAGTAAGTATAATAACACGTGAAATACCAAAAATACTTAATCAGATTAAACAGAATATAAGATAAACACGGTTTAAGGCTTAAAAACAGTAAAACATGGTAAGAACACATAAAATAAGCTAAGACATGACATAAAACCAGCTACGTATTTAGTAAGCAAATACTTATTCATGTATGTATTTATGTAGCACTAGTGATTCGGAAGTAGGATTCCTCTCAGTTCATCTTCTTCGTTCACTGGACATAAGGTACGGATTCCCGTCCTTTCAGTATGGACATTCTTTCCTTATTAGGATTCCCCGTATGCAGCCAACTGTTTTCCCGTAGTATAAGTTACGTGTTTGATTGCTTATGTTTAATTAAGATTACCTATAGCCATATACATGCATGACCAGTTTCACCTAGTTATGGAGGCACCATAACCATAACATTAGAGGCACTGATGTTATGACTTCATCACGGCGGAGTGATTGCTCGTGGCATCCCTTCAGCTTTTGGCCATTTATTTATATTTATCATGTGGGGCGTATGGGTGCATCCTAGTTACATGTTGTTATTCAGGATTTCATGGTGAATGTGGTGTGTGCCTTGCATCCTTCACAAGGAACTGATCCCTCCTACCCAAAAACCAGTATATTAAATTAGAGGCAGCCCCTCTAATTTACATGATGAGGTCACCCCTCCAAGTATTCATGCACGGTGGATTTTCATGACCTATATTGGCTAATGGTAAAATATGTTAAATAGTTTTCATAAGATAAACATAAGGCTTTTCAAACTATAAAACCAGTTTTATGAACATGTTCCAGGTTTTTCAGGACTTATGCATTTCCGCTGCTATTAAGTCTTTATTATGCTTAGTCATTCATACTATGTCTAAATCCGTGCACTGAGCGTTTTGCTCAGCCGTTACTTTCCTTTCCATGTCCCAAAGCGGCATGTACCCTAGGAAAGATTCAAGCATTTGGAGGACGTGCATAGGATGGAAGCTGCTAGAGACTTCTTTTCCTTTTGCCTTCATATATTTATGCTTGTGTAGTCTTTCATTCATTTCTTTTGCTTTATTATGTTTTGGGCTTATGTTTGGGAACCGATGTTTGATTCCGGTTATCCCTATGGTCATGTAATGTTTTATACATTTATCCTTGTATGCTTTGATGACACGCCATAATTACGCGTGACATTCCATTATCAAAATGGGATGTTACAATTATGGTATCAGAGCCAAGGCTTCGACATGTAGGCTCTAAAACTTGACCTGTGACTAGTGGGTAGTCACAAGGAGCTTCCTAAGCCAACACTGTTATTCCACGTATTGATGTTTTCAGCGCATTGTTGTTTTAACCATGATGTTTTCAGCACCTTGTGGTTTTAACCTTGATGTTTTCATTGATATTGTTTTGCTAATATGGATGGACAACCGTCATTCATATTTAGTTATGTGTCATTGTTTCATGCATAATGTTCCTCGTGAACTGTGGCTATGTGGACTGAACCCCAGTAGTTCATAATTAGTCACATAAAATTTTTTTTACTGATAAGTTTTGACATATGAGTTTCATTTATTTATGTTTCATGTATCAATGTTGCAGGGATTATGACTAAGTAATGGTTGGTACAGGACTGGCCCTATTTAGTCACATGTGCTTTTATCGAAATTTTTAATTTTGGGACCGACCCATAGGCGTCCCCTCGCCATGTCTTTTGTTTTGGGACCGACCCATAGGCGTCCCCTCGCACATATAAAGGTTTTTATAAACTACAGTACGCATTCATGCACAGTTTTTCATACATAAAATTTTTCTCATGATTTAAATTGGCATAAATTTTTTCATGTCCCCTCATAAGTTATTATGTTTTATGTCAAGTATGTTTCATACTGTCATGGTTAACCTCAGTTTCATGCTGTTTATGTTATATATTTCTTTGTGATAGATGGTTTCATGTTTCTTCATGATAATTTCGTCTTCATGTTGATTATGTTTTACGCCTCTGTTGTTATTTACGTTGTCCCGCAAGGCATTGTTGGATTTCATTGAATTCTGCTTTCATGATAGTCATGGTTGGTTTTCATCGATCATGCTGTCAGGCAAATCATCGTTGAATTTTGTGTAACCACACTTTAGCGTTTCTCTATGCAACCAGAATGAGGTATATACTGGCATTGCCAGGTTGTCATGATGGTTTTCCTAACCGTTTAAATGATATACTTTCTTTAGATCATGATAAATGATCGACCCCATACCGATCATTTCATGTGCATTCAACGTGTACTCCATGTACCGTATTCCATGTGTATTGCACGTACCTAAATCCATGTGTATTTCACTTGCAATACTGCACGAGTATTCGCTAGTCGATTTTGAATCACCTCAGGCGTATTTTCAATTGCTGATGTTCTACAAGATTGCTGATGCCGCTCATAAATGGGAGATGTTACTAAAGGTTGATGCTGCTGACATTCGGAGACGCTATGAGATGCGGATGCTGTTCACAACCTGGAGATCCTACAAGACGAAGACAAAGGCGTCGGAGCAAAGCAATTGGACGAGAAGATGCTTCACCATCAGACAATTTCCATCAATCATTGTCCCTAATTCTTAGTTACATGTCATACGTCATTCAGCTGTCATTTCAGCCATATGAGTGCAAACCGGTACCAGCCGGCCACTCAGCTGAATAGTTACATGAATCACGGTCATGAGAATGACCGTCATGGAACTGACAGACAGGACGATAGTAACCACTACTATGACAGAAACTATCCTAGAAATCGCAACCGAGGCTCCGGCTGCGGACGTGATCAGACATACAAATGATCAGTAGTCCAACCGATCCGCCAATTCTGGCATAATAACCTTATATTGTGGTTATATTTGTTTCACATCTCGAGACACATGTCAAGACATCAGTCAAGACACATGTCTCACGTATACTTTCTGAAGACACATGTCAAGACATCAGTCAAGACACATGTCTCACGTATACTTTCTGAAGACACATGTCAAGACACCAGTCAAGACATATGTCATGCTTATAGTTCCAAGACACGAGTCAAGACACATGACTCACGTCCAACTATGGAACATTTCTAAGAAATTCAGGGTACCCTCCAAGGGTATATCCATTTTGTTGTGCCATGTATTAATCAGGCCACAAAAATTTCAATACCATTATCGGCGTATCATTGAGAACTGTCACGTTGCCGATGTCACTTTCATTCTTTCACCATACTTCATATATTCATGACCATGAAAAACGCCTTTCGCATTCCCTCAGACAGACACGAGATGAATTTTATCCTAATTATGTACTATGAACAGCACACCATGCTACGATTCATAATTATGTAAAGTAATGTTCAGGCTCCTGAATACATTCATCTTGATTTTCCATCGAGAAAATCGGTACAAATTATCTATGCTTACAAGCATGTGCGTTTTTAGCCATGGTCGCTAAAATTTACTAGCTGTCAGTAAGACACGACCACTTAAGTCTTCTACGCATAACCAGTTGATTATTCCAAAATCTTCCCATACATTCCAGGAGAACCTACAAGGAGAAGGATGGTACCATGAGATTATGTGTCGACTACCGTCGACTTAAACAAATCACCATTCATGACCGTTATTCTCCTCCACGTATTGACAACATGTCCAATCAACCGTATGGTGTTAATCACTTTTCCAAGATCGAACTCATGATCATGCTGCCAATAGTGACGAGTGAAAGAGCAGGACATGTCCATGACTGCTATTCGTACACGACTTGGTCATGCTAAATTCATGATTCTGTATTAATCTCATAAATGCTTCCACAGCATTATGGACTTAATAAATTGAGTTTCCATGAACTCATAAGCAAATTTATCAGTGTTTTTCATTGATGATAACCTGATTTCCTTTAAGCCTAGAGAAGAACAGGAAGACCATATCTGCACTATGTTGCAAATTCTATTAAAAGAGAAATTTTACCCTAGAAAATTTTTCCAATAGCAATTCTGTTTGATTACAGTGACACGCTGGATCACATAGATTTACATGGTTAATCTTACCATGACTCTGCTTATGGCGTAAAGGAGAGAACCCTACACTACATTAGGTGTTCTAGAAAATCCTACGCTAGGAGAAGTCTAGAGTCAGAGACTCAGAGTTTCGCAAACTCCTATGTATCAAGTTCTACGAAGCAAGATACAGTTACGTTCATATCTAGGTACCTGACATACCAACAGGTTAAGATAGGACACCAACAAACTGGGATGGTTTTCATCATCTGAAATGGTGAACTGAAATGGGACAAGATCTCCACGGATTTTGGCTACCAGTTTAACGCAAACTCCGAAAAAGCATGATGCTATCTGGTTTATTGCAAACAGTTTGATCAAGTCTGCAGAATCCTTACATCCGCAAGGATTTCAGAACCAACAGATTGATCGGACATGTTCCAACCAAGGCTCATCCGATCACTTGGCAATTCCTCAGTTATCAGGACAGACAAATATTCATAATTATGCTCCTTATTTACTTCACGTCCTTGTTCTAATTCCACGCCTTGCTTTCGCGCTCGCGTTCATGACACTATTCACGTTCATGATCGTATTTTGGTTTACGATTTTACGTTCATTTCTTTTCTCATTATGGGTAGTTTGCAAGAACTTGAGAGATCAGACCCAAGTTTAGTATAACTCCCTATCCTCAGATAGACGTTTCTCGTCATAATCTATGTCTCACCTTCTAGCGTTTGTCGTTACCGCCATTATATTCTATGATCACGATATGTTTCACATGTCATGTTCATTCCACGTTCCTCATATCCTGATCAAGATATGTTACACGTATCAGGGATCACAATATGTTTACTCATACTACACTCGCCATATCTCCACGTAGCACGTTCAAAATTTTTCACGTATCACGTTCAAAAATTTTCACGTACTACGTTTCTATATGTCTCGCGCATCGTTGCTAGTTATCGGTTAAGTCGGATTGTTTTGCACCATAATGTTTCAGTTACTCTTACACGTTAATTCTTATTCCCTCGATCAAATTTAGGGGATCTACCTTACGTTGATAACCAGGAACTTCTTCGTATTCCAAGTCAAGGTCAGGAGGACCAAGACTTATCATTCGTGTCAAGATCTTATAAGGAACCGTTCCAAGAGGGAAGCCACTTGGAAACGGACAAGTTCATCTGGACTTCTTATCCGTTTTCTCTTATCAATTAGATATGTCCTTTCAGCCACGTCACGTTCCATGTCCTTTTAAGACATGTCACATTCCGTGTTCTTTCTGCCAGGTCACCTGCACGTTAATTTATCTTACATACCCTCTCAGTTTGATTCGGGTATGTTTCTCTTTCAGTTACGTTATCTATAATTCGGGGACGAATTATTCTTTTTAGGGGGGAAGAGTTGTAAAACCCGCATGCTTTTACCATGCATAGTACCCTTAGGATCGTACGTACAAGATTAAAACTTTCCTAATAAAGCATGATTACGATTACGTGTTAGGAGTTTACATATTACGTACGTGTTAGAACACGATAAGTATTTATTATGCACGATCATGTAATAATTATTTAACGATAATTAATCACGAACATGCGATCATGAAATCATGAACGTAATTAAAACACGAACTATTATTAATTACGTATATATATTTATTACGAGCGTAATTAAATATATTAGGTCACGGTAATTATTTAACGAGAACACACAAATAAACACGAACAAACACGTAAAACACGAACACGAGAACACACTTATTAATTAGACACGGAAAATGATCGGGTTACCCCTTGTGGGCCCCATTACCACGAAATTAGGAGGGAGGATGGGCTTAGCCCATCAATTTTTCACTAAAAGGGGTTAAATAATTTTTCACTACTCATTTTTCATTCACAGAAGATTTTAGAAAAAACCCTAAAACCCTCCTTCCCTTCTTCTTTGTGCCGCCACCCTAAAACACCACAAGGAGGTGATTTTTGATCTTTGATCTTGAAGTTTTAGTGATTGATCGTGTTGGTTCTTCGTCCTTTTGATCCACGAATTCGGTAAAACCTTTTTAAACCTTTTCTTTTGATTTAATCTTTTTATAAATTATGAACATGAGATGTTTTTACAAAAACATAATAATTAAGCATAGATCTAACATGTATTGGTGTTAAATAAAATCAAAAGGTTGTTTTTAAGGGGTGTTTGTTTTGGCCGCAGGCTGCAACCGAACCCGAATGGGTTTCGGTTTGCCAAGCCGACCATCACCAAGACCATATGGTCTTGGTTGGTGCGTGTGGGTCCCACGACAGCAAGGTAAACACGGGGTACCCCGAGCTGGTTCGGGGTACGATGTCGATTTCATGTCCGGTTCATGTTTTTACCCTAGATCCGGTTCATGGTGTATGTTAGTTTTTTTTATGTTTATGAACTTATGTTAAAATTAAATTAATAAAATGATGTGATTAATTTAATAACATGACTTAGGTTATTTAATTATTATTGATCATAAAATTATTTTAACCTAAGTATTTATATATTTAAGACTTATAATTAATTAATTATTTTAAAACCATGGATATAATTAATTAATTAATTAACATGACTTAGGTTATATTATTAACATAGAATAATACATATTTTAACCTAATTATTTAACTTATTTAATTAAAAACATGTTATACTTTAATTAAATATTATAACCTATATTTTAATTAAATTACATGAAATAATTATTAAACTATACATTATATCATATGACTTAGAAAAAATAATCATGAAAACACTTAGGCTTATATACTTAGCTTATTTAACCAGCTTATTTCTAATTATGGAAACTTTCTATTTTTAGAAACTTAATTAAATAAGGCAGCTAATTTATTTATGGAAACCAGCTATTTTTAGAAACTTATTTATTTCAGGCAGCTAATCTATTTATGGAAACTTATTTAATTAAGGCAGCTAATCTATTTATGGAAACTTTCTATTTTTAGAAACTTATCTATTTTAAGCAGTAAATCTATTTTTAGAAACTTTCTATTTTTGGAAACTTCTATTTTTGGAAACTTTCTATTTTTGGAAACTTTCTATTTTTTTAGTAACTTTCTATTTTTGGAAACTTTCTATTTTTGGAAACTTTCTATTTTTGGAAACTTTCTATTTTAGGAAACCTGCTATTTTAGGAAAGTTACTTATTATTACACAGTAAGTATAATAACACATGAAATACTAAAAATACTTAATCAGATTAAACAGAATATAAGATAAACACGGTTTAAGGCTTAAAAACAGTAAAACATGGTAAGAACACATAAAATAAGCTAAGACATGACATAAAACCAGCTACGTATTTAGTAAGCAAATACTTATTCATGTATGTATTTATGTAGCACTAGTGATTCGGAAGTAGGATTCCTCTCAGTTCATCTTCTTCGTTCACTGGACATAAGGTACGGATTCCCGTCCTTTCAGTATGGACATTCTTTCCTTATTAGGATTCCCCGTATGCAGCCAATTGTTTTCCCGTAGTATAAGTTACGTGTTTGATTGCTTATGTTTAATTAAGATTACCTATAGCCATATACATGCATGACCAGTTTCAACTTGTTATGGAGGTACCATAACCATAACATTAGAGGCACTGATGTTATGACTTCACCACGGCGGAGTGATTGCCCGTGGCGTCCCTTCAGCTTTTGGCCATTTATTTATATTTATCATGTGGGGCGTATGGGTGCATCCTAGTTACATGTTGTTATTCAGGATTTCATGGTGAATGTGGTGTGTGCCTTGCATCCTTCACAAGGAGCTGATCCCTCCTACCCAAAAACCAGTATATTAAATTAGAGGCAGCCCCTCTAATTTGCATGATGAGGTCACCCCTCCAAGTATTCATGCACGGTGGATTTTCATAACCTATATTGGCTAATGGTAAAATATGTTAAACAGTTTTCATAAGATAAACATAAGGCTTTTCAAACTATAAAACCAGTTTTATGAACATGTTCCAGGTTTTTCAAGACTTATGCATTTCCGCTGCTATTAAGTCTTTATTATGCTTAGTCATTCATACTATGTCTATATCCGTGCACTAAGCGTTTTGCTTAGCCGTTACATTCCTTTCCATGTCCCAAAACGACAGGTACCCTAGGAAAGATTCGAGCATTTGGAGGACGTGCATAGGATGGAAGCTGCTAGAGACTTCTTTTCCTTTTGCATTCATATATTTATGCTTGTGTAGTCTTTCATTCATTTCTTTTGCTTTATTATGTTTTGGGCTTATGTTTGGGAACCGATGTTTGATTCCGGTTATCCCTATGGTCATGTAATATTTTATACATTTATCCTTGTATGCTTTGATGACACGCCATAATTACGCGTGACATTCCATTATCAAAATGGGGTGTTACACCAAGTAAAACAAAATTCAGAAATATCAGAGCTATATTTAGGTCCCACAAAGACTTTATCAAATCCACAGATAATTTACCAATGTACTTGACCGTACATTATTATTTTTATAACAAATGGGGAAGAAATCCGTTTTAGACCAATCACCACAAAAGCAATCCCGCAATCCTTCTCCAGTAAGCTCCACAATTCATCATCTTCAATACCTGAAATACATGCTTAAAATCATCAACACAACGGTTGAGCGAGTCTATAGGTTTTCCAAATCAACATTTGAACACAAGAGAAAAATCAATCAAGATCATTTAATAGAATTGTGCGCATACAATCTATTAGTCAGGCATTCTGGTATATAGCAATAACTATTGAATTGTATTAAGCTCATGACACCGACCCCTTAACTTAGTCACCCACGCCTAAAGCCGGCATGACTAGATGAAATTCCACTGCCCCTACTAGGGTATCCATTGCAAGAATACCAATTCTCATTCTCGTAAAATTATCCTTCCCAGCGGGTTACTCAGCGTAAAGCCCTGATCTCAGATAGGGTCGTCAGCCCAATAGTACTATTATTAGAATAAGCGGCTATTCCCAACTCACAACATCAAGTCAGAAGATAGTTAATGGCTCATGAATTTAGGGACTTTTGCAATGTAGGTACTTATACAATTCAAAACAACAAAGGCAACAAAGGAAACATTCGGGTCCAAACAATCAATCATGACTTGTGTTCATTTTAATTTCAAATAGCATGTATCCCCCTCGCGGGTTTTAAAATCATTCAAACAATTACAAAAGCGAGGCTATAGATTCACCTGGAGCAATAGCAGAAGTAAGACGATCTTCGACGATAGTTGATGCCCGATAAACACAAAAACCGCAACCTATCAAATAAGGCGCGTTCATCAATAATAAACCCGAATAAAATCCATACTTACTAACATCAAACTCGAAATCATAAAATCACACTCAACCCAAAAATGAAAACAATACAAGTGACCTATTACTTCATTCTATATGTTTACTTTTAGTTAATTCTTTCGATAAAAATCTGTCAGTACACACCAAATGTACGGGCTCGTTTACCCCACTTAAACACATCAAATGCTTATGGTACTAACCAGAGACCTCACTTACTATATATAGAAAGACCTGTTAAAATCCCATCAAAAGATTTTACTTTTAAAGTTCCTTGCCCGACACATCTTTGAACTACAAAAACCGGACAGTTTTACGTCAGCAACTCTTATAGTCTTTTAAACCATTTATTTTTCTCCGGCTACAAAACCGACACTCAACTTTGAAAATAACTCAACATCATCATACTTATCTTAAAAATCAGTCCATGACTCATTTTAAAAATCCATTTTATTGTCCCCGAGATTCGATCCCAATATCGACAACAATTTTATATTGTGACGATACTCGTCTCCCGGTACATGAATAATCAAATTAACGTAACTTTTCGCTCGTTTGGAGCTAGAAGCTCTATCTTATACCAAAACGAAGGTAAAAACATCCTCTACAACAATATCTAACTAGTTCATCTCAAACTCAAACTCATATTTTCAGAAAATTAAATTTAATAAACTGCTTAAAACTACACTTTTAAAAATCCATCAAAATAAAATTTTCACCACATTTTAATCATTCTCATATGCCTAATATCACCCTAATATCATTACCAACAACATAACTAACCCATAACATATTTAAAATGATCATACAAAAATTACCCACTCAAAAATTCATACATGTAATAATTAAAATATGAATAAAACAACACTAATAACAAGTGTATAACAACAAAATGGATCAAACCTTCATGGATCATCATCAAAAAAAATGAAAGTTCTTGCATGTATGTAAAATTTACATCATTGGAATCACCATTGAATTTTAGAGATGGGACTTTGTTTAGTTTTCATTGATTCAAGCTAAATGTTTGAAGATCAAATGGTTTAGGTGGTGAGGGGTGGACGGCTAAACAAGAGAGAAAGGGAAGAGAGATAAAATTTTTGCATGTGTGTGTTTTTGTGGTGAGAGAAATTCCTTTTATATGGTGGTGGAGGGGCTAGTTTTGCCAATTTGTGATAGTTTTGGTCCAAAATGCAATTTAAATAGTTGTAAAGGTGGAAAATGTAAATTGTCAATTTTGAAAATATTTCCGAGGCTCGGGTTTCGTAAAAATACTTTTCAAAAGTTAAAACGCACTCAAAATATGATGATAATATGATCTCGGTTCGACTTAATACGAACTTAAAATAAAAACGTCAAAAATATAAACATCGAGACGACAAATGATAAAACATCAAATCTCGGGCATCCGTCGATATCGTGGTCACTAATAATCCTCGCTATTAGTAAAAAGATAAAAATAGGACCTCCAACGTCGGTTTTAAATAAAACCATCAATCGTTATTTCATTCAACTCATCAAAAATTTCAAAATCATTCGTAAAAATAATATTATATAATATTAAATAAATGACCTCGGATTTGGGTTGTCACACATGATTTTCCAGGTTTTTGAGAAAAACTAAGACTTTTTCAAAAAATTGCAAATCTTGGAATTTTACCTCTATTAGCACTAAATTATGCTAGGGTTGCATAAAAGCAACACATTCACAAAGAATGTCTTGACAAAGGGTGACAAAATATTTAGATAACATTTTGAACCAATTTTAGTCAAGTTTAGAGGTTGTGATAGATTTAGGTTCAATTTTAATTTAAAATTAAAGTTGATTAATGTGCACATAAAGATAGAAATACATAAAGCTAAATCCATAGATCATCCTCATGAAAAACTCATGGAGGGAAGGAAATACAATAAGAAAATGAAAAACAACTAACTAAAACAAAGTTAGCTTAAAAACTAGTTCTTTGATGAGTAGTCTTCCTTGGCTTGGTTTTTCTTGAAAAACACTTATTAAAGAAAAATCATCATTCATCTCCTAGGAGGAGATGGTAAACAAGGTGAGCAAGAAATCTTGCAACCTCCTATGAAGTTCAAACATCTCCATCCTAAGGTTGTGAATGATTTAGTTGTTGTAGAGGCAACATGGACAATGAGAACATGAGCTTCTAGGAACCCAAAGAAGTGAGGATCACCCATAAAGAGAGGAAGTGGGACACCCAAAATGGGAGTGTTTGAGGGAGGTGGAGGTGGAGGAGGTATGTTCTCCAAGGGTGATGTGGGTGAGTGTGGAGGTATGTTCTCCAAGGGTGAAATGGGTGAGTTTAGAGGGGTAAAAGGTGAAGTCACCAAGGTATCAACAAAGTCATTCACAATAGGAATGCTTTGGGTAGGTTGAGGTTGGGTTGTCACATCTAAGAGAGTACTTGGAGTAAAGTGTGAGGATAGCTCATTCATTATAGATTGGAATGAAGAGGAGGTAGAACCATGAGAATGGTTGGTACCATGGGTTGAGGTAGTCTTGCATGGAGCAAGAGGTGGTGAGGGTGATGAAGAGATGAGAATTGGAACAATCTCATTCTTAGGTGTGTGAAAGGGTGAAGAGTTAGGTTTGGGCAACTTAATCTTAATCTTAAGATTTTTCTTTGAAGTGAAGGTTTTGGATGAGTTTGAGGTTCTTGTAGAAACCATGGTTGTAATGAGTGGTTTAAGGGTTAAGGATGAATGGTTTGATGTGTGAAGAACATTGCTAACAAGGTGGGTTTAAAAGGGTGAGGGGATGACCCAAACTAGTAATGGGTTAAAAACATTTTATGTGAATAATGAATTTAGGTAACCTAGTTTAGGAAATGTGCAGGCTTTTACAAAGAATCAAGCAAGGTTTACACAGATTAAGGAAAATAGTGTAAAGCAAAGATTCTATCAGACACAATAGCCGGCGGTTCCCTATCTAGGGTGGGCGGTTCCTTATCAATAAGGTACCGCTGGTCGATATGGAACCGCGACCAGAGGTGTTCAAAAATGGCACTTCCTCAAACTTTGGTTAGCCCAGATTTTTACCAAAGGATTATCAAGCCAAAGTTAACTACTAACAAAAAACTAGGAAGCTAACTAACACATAGGATGCACAAAGCTATGCAAATCGTAAACATGATGGCATAGACAATCATTAGGATAAAAATAACAAGTAATCCAAACAAGTAGTATTAGATAATACACAACCAAGATAAAGTAAAACGAAGCAAATGTTCAACATCACATTACATGTTTACCAACATGTATACTTTGAAACATTTCAAAGTCTTCATCTTCTTTTCTCGCCCAATCCCTTGATCATATTCCACAAGTACTTGAATCCCTTCCTTGACTCAACCCGATGTTCATGTAACTCACCTTGGGTTCGAAGACTTTGACGGTAAAGTTCCTCTATATTGAGATTATTCAGAACTTCACTAAAATGAATGATGAGGAGGGGAAAAAATGTCATCTAAGATGTCCACGAATGAGTTTGTGGAGTGGTGAGAAGTACTCGAAGAGCCAATGGGAGCACTTGTGCCAATGCCATCACCATCACTTGTTGGCATGTCAATGTCCTCATCATTGGACTCTTGTTGGTCGGATTTACGATAACATCTTGTCTTTCTCTTATATACCTCTTGAATAGGTAGCATAACCTGTTTGACCGGTTGAAAATGAGAAAGATCAAGATTTGGAAAATCACGGCCGACCCTTTTAAAAAGGCGAGTGAGAAGCATTGCGTAAGGGAGGTTTGTTTTAGGCTTGTGAATAGAATAATTGATCCGTTGAGCGATAAAATATGCCAAATTGTAATTGGTGTTGGTAAAGATGCAAAATAACATATGCACTAAACACGCCAGAACATGATCCCGGTTCCACCAAGACAAAACACATTTTCCCTAAGGATATTGGTCCATTGGACCATATTATCATTAAGGTCGCTTAAGAGAACCTCATGACGTTTCACTGAACGTACCTTAGTATGAAGGCTTCTTTTAACGGGTCGATTACGCTTTTTGGAGACAATGTCAACAATGTAGTCAAGATCAATTTCCACATGATCATTTGGAGGACAATTGTTGGATTCAAGGAGAGCACTAAGCTTTCATTTATCCGTGAAGCGACAAGTGCCTACAAATGGGACATCAAGAATTTGACCGAAGACTTCGAGAGAGTATTGTATGAGTTGACCGTTCAAGATGAACCTAACAAATATTCCATCATTGTTTTCAATGACGGAGTATGTGCTAAAGAACTCCAATAGGAATCGATGATAGATGTCTTCCTTAATGTGCAACAAATAATCAAACCCAATGTTTTCAAACATAGATTTGAGGTAGACATAATCCTTAGTATCCTTTTGGACAACTCTACCCTCATGAAAACAACGGGATTGAAAGGAGGAATAAGTATGGGCGAAATGTGATGAGTGACAAAAGTCGGAAAGGTTAGGCATATACTGTTTAGTGAGTTGATGATCCTTTTGGTATTGTGAAGGCATGATTAGTATCTAAATAAACACAAGAAAATATATTTCCAATCACTCATATGAAAAATAAAATCAAAAATCAAAATATGAGAATGTGTTATATCAATTTCTTGACAAACAAAGGATTGAATCCATATCATTCTCATGTTCACAATGTATCTATTCCATTATTAACCAAGAACATATGAACTATGTTGGATCAACAATAGACTAGAGCATTGGTTTTCCAAAACAAGGTTTTTAGGTAAGCATTAACAATGCAATTATCTATTTGTTCATGGGTTCATCTCAATTCCATATTTTAACCAAAATCATTTAGCCAAAATTTGGATTTGTTCTACAAGTGGGTTTTAGTGAAATCTTAATGAATATGAACCTAAGGAATCATAGTAAAATAACCATGTCAATCCATATTCCTATTAAGGTTCTAATTCAATTTCAATTTTAAAAATCCCCAATTATGAAAGGATGAACCCTAGAACAAAATAGATGAAATTGAAAGAAAATACTTACAGTTAATTGATGTTTGATGAAGGATGAGTGAAACCCACAACATGGAATCAATTAATTTGAGTGATTGAAGGTTTTTGAAGCTTCAACAATGGTGGAAAAAGTGGAACCCGTCGGCTGTGTGTTTTTGGGAGAGAGAGGGTTTAGTTTGAAAAAGATTAAATTAATAAAACTGGCGCTCTGACAAGTTTTAGCCCGCGGTTCCATATCGATAAAGAACCGCGGGTTTAAACCGCCAGAGATAAAGAACCGCCTATAGAGGCAGGTTTTTATCAATGAAATACGCCAAATTTTTGAAAACCAAGTTTTCTAAAACACTTAAAAATATATCTTAAACCGTTTAGAATATCATTGGATCATCATAACACTAAGCAATATGTCTTAATGAAGGATTACGAGTTGAATCGAGATCGAAAAGAACCGAAACGGACAAACGACTACTCGTAGCGAAAAAGGAAAGTGGAGAGAAGTCAATGGAAGTGAATCAAGACTAAGATCAATGCTCAAGGGGTTAATGACAATCTTCAAATCGTGGAGACGAAGAGCTTGTGTCATATATAGTGGTTTAAGACGTGCCTTTCCGGCGAAGTGTTAAACGGCTTTGGTAATGAATAAACACAAAGCAAATATTGATGCATAGACTAAGATCATTTTCAATAATAGTCTTAGTCTCAACCAAAATACGAGCAAGGTATTAATTCACTTTCTCTCCCACAAAGGGCCTACTAACCGTATGGGTGCAAACCATGGATATCATGCTTGATACTTTAAGCTACTACTAACTCACTCTACATCACCATAGTGAGTCAAGTATCAAAGCAATGCAGGTTTGAGAGGATAAAAGAAAAGAATCACAAACCACAAACAAATGTCAAGGCAAGGATGCTAAGAACAAGCACATAGTCAAGTAATGATCAAAAGAATGATCAAAGGGTGTGTGGAAGAACGAAAGCGTACCTTGGCCACAAAGAGCATTCCAATCCATCAAGGAATCAATGCAAAGCCCAACAATGACTATGATGAGTACTAAGTCTTCAAGGACTAGTATCATTCCCAATCATCATGATATCATCATTCAAAGATGTTGAAGATCAATGAAGATGAGTCTTCTACAAGTGCAAGTAACTCAATCCACAACCAATTAAATGATTGATCTTCATGAGTACCTACACAAAGTAAGATGCAAACTAGTAGATACATTTCAAGAGTAGATATAAAATGCATAAAAGCTACTAATCTAAGAAAGACGCAATATTACCAATTAAAAGACCAAAAAAAAGTTTTGACCAAAGAGAAACTTTAGTACAACTTGACCTTCTAATTTGAGGAGACAATGGATCGATCCAAGTTTTAAAGTAAAATATACTTCAAAGATCTTGAGTAACCATCGCTCTGATACCAATTGTAGAAACTAGAAGGGGGGTTGAATAGTTTCTCTTCGATTAGTCACCTAATTAAAATTACTTTCAATTAGGTTTGTATCAAAACTATCTTTTACTTGAAGCTAAGTTTCATAATGATTAGGTTCAATTCAAATGCATTAGCAATGGTAATAGGTAAGTGTAATGATAATGAAATAAGTAAAGAGTAAGGAAAGAGACAACCTAATGACAAGACACCAAGATTTATAGTGGTTCGACAACGAGGCTCTATCCTCGTTTCTACTCCATTCCTCGAGTACACCTACTCGAGATTTCCACTATATCCACAAGCTCCCTTCTTGGCGGAGAAAACCTTACATCGTCGCTTACATTATTTTCTGACACTAAGCTAAATGTCGAGACCTAATCTTTAGCTAGGATCAATCTACACAACGTTGCCTACTTCAAAATTTAACGACACAAGGCTAGATGTCGAGTTCTAATCTCAAGGTAGAACCAATCTTCACGACGTTGCCTACTTCACCATTTTACGACACAAGGCTTGATGTCGAGTTCTAATCCAAAGCTAGAACCAATCTTCACGACTCTTCACTTTGGAGCTAAGTGAGAACTTCACACAACACAACTACTAATCACTTTCAAGTTTAGTGAGAACTCACAAGACACAACCACATCACTTTATAGTTTAGTGAGAACTACTATACAATCTATTACAACTCAACTAGACATATCCAAGTACACACGTGTATCTTGGATCTACACAACACAAATCCAAGCAAACACATATGCAATGGATGTACACAACAAATCCAAGTATTCACAAAGAGCTTAGATGAACACAACTAGTCCAAGTATTCATAAATGCAAATGGATCAACATAAAACAAAAAGGCTAAAATGATGAATATGACTAATTCATGGATTCATCTTTATCACAACACTAGTGAGTGAGTGATCTTCTCTTTGGACAAGGTAAAGGAGGAGATCAAGAGGATAACCATATGTAAACATACTTAACACATTAAGTGATCATTTACTAATGATTATGCTATAGAGAAGAGAAAGGTGGCTGAGAAAAAACGTCCAAGAGGGTTATTGGAAAATGAGATTTGATCCACTATTTATATAAGACAAAGTGCAACGGCTAGCTGGGCGCGGTTCTTTAACTAGCCTGGCGGTTCCATGTCGCTAGAGAACCGCCTAGCTATTTAAGGTACCGCCCAGTAGACTATGCTCCTTTTTTTGTCTATTAGTAGGGTAGGAATATCTGACGTATTTTAAACCTTTAAAGGATATTCTTATGGCATATGGAATATGCCATTTTCAAATTTACATTTTCCATTTTAATAAAACATTTTCTTAAAAAGAAAGTTTATTAAAAAATCTTTTGTCATATTAACAAAAGTGAGTTTTAAGGATAATCACTTTGATGATCACTAAGTATGATTAAGAAAATTCAGTGATATGATTATTACCTTGATGATAGTGTTAGTTAAATAATTCGTTTTGTGTTTTACACTAAATGTGTTGTATAGTTTGTTGTGATCAAAACTAAGAAAGATTAGTTAACACTAATAATGTTTTTAGGCATCACTTGCATTAACAGAGATGTCCGTTTTCTTTATTCAACATATAAAGTTACATTCAGGAAGCCCAATCCTCGTACATAGTCTTCACCAACATTGGTGGACGATTATCCGTACCCGAGAGAATGGACTTACCCGTAAGTGAAGTAAACTCCATTTCGATAAGTTAAAGATTTACAAACGTTGATCGAACAATGAGAGAAAGTAAATGTGTTGGTTGTCGTATGTAGAAGTCAAGAAATTTTTTTAAATCCCCTAAAATATGTTCTCGAAAACAAAAAAATTATCCAAGACCAAATAACTCATGAAACGAAAATTTCTAAATCACGTTTTTTTGAAAATCTTGGAATATTTGTAAAGATTTCGCAATACTTGCCCTGTTAAAGATTTCGCAATATGATGGAAATTCGAATCTTCGCAATGTGTAAATCCAATCTTCGCAATAATGGAAAATGAACTAACTTTGCAATAACCAAACTTCGATCTTCGCAATAATCAAACTTCAATCATCGCAATAATTCAATCCAGTCTTCGCAATAACCTGAGTAAAAAATCTTCGCAATAACTACAATTCTAGGGATTTCACAATAACAAAAGATAATCTTCGCAATAACTGAAAATACAACACTTCGCAATAAGTAAAAAGCAGCAACTTCTCAATAAGTAAAACCCTTCTTATTGCGAAAATAGCTATTTCGCAATATTAAAACCCTTGAGTATTACGAAGAAAATTAAGGGCCAGATTTCGCAATAATACAAAGTTTATTCCGAATTCCACTTTTCTCGGATAAAACACACCCAATTCGAGATTTTAAGCCAAATAATGATCCAAACACTCAAAATTTTGCGATTTAACCAAAGTAGATATACCAAATCTCTACCACAACTATGTAGATGATTTGTATCAATATTAAACTATAAAAAACACAAAAAATTTTGGTTCGAATGATTTAGATCAAAATAGGCCACGAAAATCAAGAACACAAACACATAAACAATACAATCATCGCATGGCTCTTGATACCATTTTTAGGATTATGTAAAATGTAAATCTTGCTTAATATAGATAGAGAAAGAGATAGAAAGAGATGGTGATATCACACACACACTTGAGAGAGAAAGTATAAAAATACACACTTCTACTATGTGAAATAATGAATGAACCACACCCTCTCCAAAAAAGGAGAGGGTTTATATACGAAGCCCATGAAATGGGCTTGGGCTTACAAGTTGGGCCGGCCATACATGACATGGACCGGGCTTTTCCTTGTTTAATTAATGTAAAGTAACTAGACTACGAGCTACTACTTAATATATTGTCGGAGTGATCGAATCTTCCTAAATACGTAAAAACGTATTTCTGACATAGACATGTTTTATGGACCTTCTCTATGAGTTGAATCCCCAAAAGAATAGTAGTGTGATGGTTCTTTACATTTAGTCTCCTTCTCAGTAATTCATTTGTTTCATAACATACAAATTAAAGGCCACATTTAATTGTTTTTAATAAAATATAAAGTCCATTGAAGCCCAAAATTCTTATTTTTTTCAATGACATATAACCTTTAGAAACCAATTTTCTAGAAACCTAAAAGTCACAAAATACAAGCCTATTACTGTAACTCGAAACCAAGATAAAACACTTTATGAATTACTTATCAAGCGTGTAATGCTTTATTACTTATAAACATAGTATTACAAAGCAATGTTTTAAAACCCGGTTTTTTTATTGACTCGGTTAAGTCGCCGGTTCACCGGGTTATCGGTTCAACTGGCAGGTTAACCCGGTTTTACGTTTAATAGAAAAATTACAAATATATAAGAGAAAAAGGCACCTCATTGTTAGTTTTTAGGTGAATACATATACTCATACAGTACTAGCTTCACTAGGCATGTGGCCTTCACATGCTTTAACTCATCAACCTTCCCTCACCATTCCCGAAACATCTACCGTAGTTTCGTTTAACCAAAAAATAGATCATACTCAACACCTTAACATCCCTCTTTTTAGTTTGATTATACAAGAACTCAAAAACCAAAGACTCATAAACCTTCATCCATCACTTATCATATCACAAATAAACGGATCCATCACTTCTCATCCCCATAAAAATAAGTCCTTATCACACCAATGTATGAGAAATTGAAATCCAAATCGATCGAGCTATAACAAGATCCAGAACCGTATGGTTCTAACTGCACATGGATCTGGTCGAGTTATCCGTTCTACTTTTTTATTTTAATCTGTTGAACAGGACGGTTCCGGTCCGACGGTTTGACCCGGGTCGATTAAAACCGGACGGTTTAATCCGGTTCGATTTTTGGTGAAAACCCGGCTTATGACGGACCGGTCATTACTCCGGTTCCCGGTTCAACCGGTTGAACCGCCCGGGTCAAACCGGTTTTTAAAACATTGTTACAAAGTGTTATGGATCACACTTGTTGAATGACAATGAATGAAACCTTTTGAACAAGTAAACTCGATAGTAGTATAAAGTTTACAAGTGAACCTTAAGAGTCGATGAACACAACCTTGGACTCTAGAGGTTCAATGGGGAGAAAAGACAAACAATATTATCAATAATACAAGTGATACTTTTCTCCCATTTTCTATCCCTATTTATAGTGGTACGATCTAAGTGGAAGAAGTACACTTCATTATATGCATGTCTATTCTTGGACATGCCTTTAATCAACTTTCTATGAACAGTTCTGCCGACTGTTCACATTTCCCACTAGGTCGTACTAGGCGCCTTTTTACTTGAATCTTCACTTTGTCCCGCCAAAAGTGCTTCATCAGATTCTTCCACCTAAACTATAAAGGAGATAAGCCAAGTCTCTGCTTGCTTGATCTTCAAAGGGTCTAGAGTGACCTCTAAGTATTGCCACCTTAGAGGTCCTCGAACACCATCACATTCCTTCTACATTCCAATTTATCCATAAGAGCTGATGAGTATGACTTTGGATGATCTTTGACTTCTCTGACATTGTCTTTGACATGAATGTGTTTGGTGTGCCATCTGAGGCTTTGCCTTCATCTGGTCATTGTCTATGTCGCTGGACTCCATCAGCGACAAATTACACTTAGTCTAATTCAAATCAAATTTAGACTGGGCCATAGTTAGAACTTTCATTGGCCTAACAATCTCCCCCTATTTGAGCATAAATTATACTAAGTCAAGAAATTATTTTTAGTGAGTACACAACTTCTTCTTACACATAACTTAAACAAGCATGCTTGAAGTTTTATTAAAAACCTATTCAATTATAGAGACACCCAAAGGTGATTACAAAATAAAACATAAAAGGTCTTCAAAAATCAAGATTAAGTGCACAGATATTTTCAGCTTCAGCCTTGTCAGCTCTCGAATTAATCTCCACTTGAAACTCATTGTCAAGGATAATTGCATACTCAGAATTCAATTTGAGTCCCTGTCTGAGTCTGATCAGCTGTATTGTGGAGTCCATCTTCATCTTGCATTCCATCTATAAACAATACTCAACATTCTTATTCATGAACACCATACCTCTTTTAGGCTTTGTATAAGCTTGGCCATCAACTGGTCCAATGATTTCTTGGGGAAGTGTACATGCCATCCACAACCACTTCCTTTGTGACTAGTCTTTCAAAGATCTGCCCCATAGGTGTTTTTCATTTCCTGGTGTTCTTGGGCTGGTCATCAGACAATTGACAGGGTAGGGGAAGCTTTAGTTTGTGAGCAGTCTCTTTTATCCCGCCAATCTTGGCTTGGATTTTTTTCATCAGTTGGGCTACACCAGGTCGAGACTTCTTAGAAGCCAGAGACAGGAGTTCCAACCACTCAGAGAGTCATAAAATCTTAAGTTTGAAGTCGTTATCAACTTTGTGATTGGTTGGTTGGTTCCCCCTAAATATTGTCATGTTTACCTTCTTATTTCTATCTGTAAAGCAATTATACTTGTAGATTGGGTCGGGCCCAGCTCTTTCATTCACAAGCTTTAGGCATTCCTCCTTTAATTTGTTTCTTTTCACTTTAATCTCTACAAGTTTTCTTCTTTGGGCTTCCTTTGCAGCTAGAGTAAGTTGCTTTAGAGATTCTTTGCTTTTTAGTTCATATTGCTTGAGATAAACAAGTCTCTTTTGCTCAGCCATATGTGCTTGTGCTTCTTCCAAGGTCCTGGGATTTTCACTAGAGATTCTGAACTTTTGGAGCTATAGGAGCATGGTAGAAGATCCTCCTTCCTCTTGGAGAGATCTTATCTTCAAGACTTGATTTGCTTCATTTGTAATGGATTTGCCTTTGTCTTTGGACATTTCATGAGAAGGAGATGGAGAAAATGTGGTTGTATAAGGTTTGTGGAGATTAGCAGCAAAAGTTTCAAACTCTTTATCATATACTGATCTCAGAGGTGTAGGTGTAGGTGTAGGTGTAGGTGTAGGTGTAGGTGTAGGTGTAGGTGTGGGTATCTCAACAGTTTTAAGCTTCTTGGTTGAATGCTTAGTCAATTCATTATTTTGTTCCCCTTTAAATCCTTCACCAGAGTCTAATAGACAATGAGAGTCTCTGGTGCAATGGTAGTATTATGAGTCTCTTTATCTGTTTTGGGTATGTCGTCAGATGGAGCAACAGATTTCTCCCCCTCAAGTGTAGCCCCAACCTGGGTTATATCTGAATCCATCATCTGAACGACCTTGGTGACTAATTTCGCCTATTCAGCAGAGTATTTTAACATTCGGGAGAGAGTGACTAGATAAATGACTCATGGGTCCAATCTCTGGAAACTTAAGGTTTGCAATCTTTTCAAGAATTTCCTGACTCTTCATAACATGCCTGGAGCACTCTTCATATCTATCAGTGACTTTGGATAGTTCTGCTTTGACAGAGTGTCTGAAAGTTTGCTTCAAAGATTTTTCTAAGACTGCAAATCACTTGGGTTCAGCTCTGTGGAAATCTAACAATTCACTGTGTAGAAAAATACAGATGTAACACCCCACTTTGATAAGTGGACCGTTACATGATAGTTATGGTGTGTCATCAAATCATGCAAGGTAAATTTCCTAAAACATAAATGACCATAAGGAAAGCTAGAATCAAACATCAACCCCCAAACATAAACTCAAAAATGCATAAAGTAAATGAAGTGCAAATGAAAGAAGTATAAGGCAGCTCCCATCCTATACACGTCCTCTCCATGCTCGAGTCTGTCCTTGGGTACTTGCCGTTTGGGTCAGGGAAAGAAAGTATACGGCTGAGCAATATGCTCAGTGAATGGATATAATGACAATGAAATGAGTAGTATAAACATAAGTAAAGAATGAAACGAAAGTATGAAATGATAGTGCAGCGGAATAATGTTAGTCCAGGGAAAACCTGGTGTTATTTTATAAACTGGTTTATATTCTGAAAAGACTTATGTTTATTTTATACTAAAAACTGTATTTTAAATATGCCCAAGAGCCCATATAGGTCATGAGGTATCACCGTGCATGAATACATAGAGGGGTGACCTCATCATGCAATTAGAGGGGTTGTGATGTTCGTTTGCAAGTCATAAATTTATATTACAAGTTTTAGACAAAACAAGGGATTAGAAGACAAACACGGGCAAGTATACCCTTTCGTTCGTAATATAACTTTGTAGTGGTAAGCCAGGATCGTTCGCTGAGACTTAGTTTCGTTTTGGTAATCAAGATAACAATTGAAGAAATAAATGGTTGAAGTAATATCAATAATAACAAATATGACTAATATGGGATAGTTCGTATAAGTTCGTGATGATGATAATAATGATCAAGATATGTTTATGTAGGTAAAGTGTGATAATCCTTTTTCGTCAAAACGGTGGTTACACAATTTACTTGGGTCGATTCAAGACTTATGTTTATTTAAGCGACTTAGCTTAAAACAAGTTGCCAACAAGTTCAATATTTTATCAAGTTTCTAAGCGGATTTCTCCAACCAAAGATTCATGACCATAGAGTTCTAGAAAACTTATTATAACAATTTGCGTTTCTTAACGCCAAACTATCGTAACAAATCAACTTAGATCAAAATATGGTTTGTAGAACTAGGAGATAAAATGGTTCTACAACATCAGCTTGAAATCATATATAAAGGATCATATCATAGCATCATCACTAATTATAATCACATACCCATATAGTCACAAATAGTTTAACCTAACATAGTAATCAAAGTAACAATTGGAAAAGAGTAAGAGAATATCATACTTAGATTGGATTGAATAAACGAGTACACAAGTGTCACGATTGTATCGTTCCTCCAAGAATCGAAGAGTGGAATACTCTCGTTACAAGTATCTCCCAAAAGTGGATAATACTGAAAGTTTACTAAAAGGACTAAAATACTCGAGCTATGGAGTATTGAGAGAGAGAGAGAGGTGTGTGTAAAATGAGTGGAAATGGCCTCTATTTATAGTGCTGTCTGGGGTCAAATGTGCACCGCACTTCTTCTCAAGTGCGCCGCACTTGGGAGATGAGAATGTGCGCCGCACTTACAACTTTGTGCGCCGCACTTCTGGGCGATTCGTAATCTTCTTTTAATAACTTTGGCTTTATTGCATATTGAGGCCCCTTCTTTGCATATCTTCACTTTGCTCCTTCATACTTTATATCTGCATATAAAACACAACATATTAAGTATCAGAAGCTCTTATTTATACTACAAAGTGACATTATAATGATATTTTGAATATGTATAATTAGGTCGTTATCAAATTCCTCCACACTTAGCTATTGCTTGCCCTCAAGCAATCAAAGCGAGAAAACAAATTCAACTTTAAAAATGCTTTTAAGTGTTGTGAAGTATGATAGGAAAATGATTTAATTTTTATGAATAGCAAAAGCAAACGACAAAATAAATTCAGCACCTCACATGGATAGTGTTTGGATTTTAAGTTCACACAAATGTCACTCACAAAAGGGTAAATGTAAGGTAACACTCAATGAGCTCGGTCATAAAATAGATAGCTACCATAGGTTTATACAAGACACATAAACATAACCGTTGCGGCGTGAGCACCAGATACATTTTCAAAGAAGCAAAACGTGATAAATGATGTGGGTGTAGGATCAAAAAGTATATGCCTTTGTCAAAGTTATAGAACAAACTATACTAGAATACTTGACTATTTTTCTTTCTTTTTCATATATTCTTTTTTTTAAGAGAACATCATAAACTTTTATAACTTGACAAGTGGTTAGGCATAACATATAAGGATATTGGTACAATGGATAATATAACATATGCGTACGAGTGCCACATATTTTAGTAAGCCAGTGTAGCTTAACTAAATGATATAAGGGTGATTTTATTTTGCTTCCTTTCAAAAATATCTTAAATGATGATCAAGCACAAATTCTGAAGCATACTGGATTATCGGCTTTCACACAAAATAGATAAATATAAGGCTAAGTTTTTCTCACATATTTGGGAAATGGATTTTGTGCTAAATTATATTGTCAATCAATGAGATTTTTGCTTTGCTAAATACTTATTTACTTACAAAACATATATATTTTTATTTTTTTCTAAAAGATTTTCATGTGGAGAAATTTTATTATATTTTTTATTATTTCATTTTTTCTATTTGTCACCTCCTCCATCCTTAAGTTGAACATCGTCCTCGAGGTAATAACTGATAAAATATTAAAAAAAGGAAAAATGCAAAGGGAAACGAGAACTTCCCGGGGCTTAGTAGAAAATTGCGAGACTTCGAGAGATGAATCCAACTTAGAGCTCCAATTTGCTATTTTCCTGCATGCTATAAAACAAAACAAAACACATGCAATATATACAAGGACGGTTTTATTTATTTACAGGTCCTCCTCTACACTTAAGTTGAAAGGTGGGGATAAAATACGGATTGCCTTCCGAATAGCGCTAAGTTTAGAGTCTTCAGCCAGACTCGGCTACTCGGATCTATTTTAAGAAGAAAGGAATTTCTTCTCCTTCGATTTCATTACAGTGTTCTTCTTCATGGTAGAGCTTAAGTCTATGCCCATTGACTATAAAGGTGCTATTGTTTTGACCGTATAATTCAACATATCTGGATAGATATTGGTGTTTCACTAGATAAGGTCCAGTCCATCTCGAAGTAAGCTTAGGTTGCTTGAATTTATATTCCGAGATAAAGAGAAGTACTTTGTCTCCTTTTTTGAATTCTTTTCTTTGTCGTAATTTATGATCACGCTAAACTTTGGTTCGTTCTTTATATAATCGTGAACTTTCATAAGCGTGATGCCTAAATTCATCTAATTCGTGAAGTTGAAAGTTACGTTTTTTCGGCTGCAATAAGATCTGGGTTGCAGTTTTTAAGTGCCCAATATGCACGGTGTTCAATTTCTATTGGCAGATGGCATGTTTTTCCATACAACAGTTTGTACGGTGTGGTTCTAGTTGGTGTTTTGAATGCGGTATGAAAGGCCCATAGAGCATCTTTTAATTTTTTAGACCAACAAGCAGGGTTGTTTTGAACGGTCTTTTCAAGTATACGTTTCAGAGATCTATTAGTGTTTTCAACTTGGCCACTTGTTTGAGGGTGGTAAGATGTGGAAAATCGGTGGTTCACTCGACATCTTTTCATAACATTTTCCATGAGTTTGTTACAGAAATGAGTTCCTCTGTCGCTTATTAGTGCTTTTGGCATTCCAAAATGATAGAATAATTTCTTTAAGAATGTGATAACAACTCTGGCATCGTTTGTTTGTAAAGCTTGAGCTTCGGCCTATTTCGATACATAGTCGACGGAGACTAAAATGTATTCACATTTATAAGATTTAGGAAATGGTCCCATGAAGTCGATACACACACGTCAAAGATTTCGCAGACTTGGATGTTGGTTAGAGGCATTTCATATCTTTTAGAAATATTTCCAGTCCTTTGACATGCTTCACATAGTCGTACTAAGGTATGAGCTTCACGCATAATTGTTGGCCAATAAAATACAGCGTCGAACACTTTGTTAGCGGTGGTGTTCGCGGCGTAATGTCCTCCGGTCGGTCCATAGTGACATTCATCGAGAATTTTTCTAGATTCAAATCCGGAAATACAACGTCGGATTATTCCATCAGGACAGATTCTAAATAAGTAAGGATCATCCCAAAAGTATTTTTTTAGTTCAGAGAAAAATCTTTTCTTTTGTTGGTGCGTCATTCCCTTTCATAAAATACCTACAGCCAAATAGTTTGCAAAGTCTGCGAACCATGGTGTTTTGTTAGTACTTACTTGCATTAAATGCTCATCGGGAAAATCGTCGATTTCATCATCGCTAGAATCATCATTCACTATGCGAGATAAATGATCGGCATCAACATTTTCAGCTCCTTTTTTATCTTTAATTTCCAAATCAAATTCTTGTAAAAGTAATATCCATCGTATTAGACGAGGTTTGGCGTCTTGCTTTTTGAACAAGTATTTTAAAGCTGAATGATCGGTGTAAACTATCGTTTTTGACAATACGAGGTAGGATTGAAATTTGTCAAACGCGTAAACTACAACCATGAGTTCGTTTTTCGTAATTGTATAATTTTTTTGGGCTACATTAAGAGTTCTACTTGCAAAATAGGTGGGATGAAATTATTTACCATCTTTTTTTCCAAGGACGCATCCAAGGGCATGTTCACTAGCATCGCACATAAGCACAAATGGAAGGTTCCAATTGGGGCTTGTAATAATGGGTGTGCATGTAAGTTTTTCTTTAAGTATTTTGAATGCTGAATAACATTCGTCATTAAAATCGAACGCTCTTTCTTTTTCTAGAAGTTGAGTTAATGGTCTTGCGATTTTCGCGAAGTCTTTGATAAATCGTCGGTAAAAACCGACATGACCTAAGAAACTTCTAATGCCTCTAACATTAGTAGGTGGTGGGAGTTTTGCGATCACGTATATTTTTGCTTTGTCAACTTCAAGGGCGGCTCCAGACACTTTGTGTCCAAGCACAATTCCTTCTTTAACCATAAAGTGACATTTTTCCCAGTTTAGCACAAGATTTGCTTCTTCGCATCGTGCTAACATTTTATCGAGATCGTTTAGACATGTGCTGAAAGAATTTACAAAGACGGAGAAATCGTCCATGAAGACTTCGACTGATTCTTCAATCATATCGTGAAAGATTGCAATCATACACCTCGGAAAAGTAGCAGGTGCATTGCATAGGCCAAAAGGCATGCGCCTATAAGCGTAAGTTCCAAATGGACAAGTAAACGTAGTTTTCTCTTGATCCATAGGGTCGATTGGGATTTGAAAGTATCAAGAAAAACCATCGAGGAAACAAAAGTATTCATTTCCTGCGAGTCTTTCTAACATTTGATCCATAAAGGGTAAAGGAAAATGATCTTTCGCGGTTGCATCATTTAGTTTTCGATAATCAATAAAAACTCGCCATCCGGTGATGGTTCGTGTTGGTTCTAATTCGTTGTTTTCGTTAGTTACTATAGTGATACCTCCCATTTTAGGTACACAATGAATAGGACTAACCCATGGGCTATCGGAGATTGGGTATATTATTCCAGAGTCTAGGAGTTTAAGGACTTCTTTTTTAACAACATCCTTCATGTTAGGATTTAATCTTCGTTATTTTTCAACAATTGGTTCTTGTTATCCAAAAGTTAGATTTTGTGTTTGCAGAATGATGGACATATGCCAGGAATGTCAGAAGTTTTCCAAGCAAAAGCTTGTTTATGCTTCTTGATAATGTCAATTAGATCGTCTTTGTGTTCTTCCGAAAGTTGGGATGAAATAATTACAGGGAGTAATTTTTCTTCGTGAAGAAACGTATATTCCAGATGTTCAGGAAGAGGTTTAAGTTTTAAATCTGTAGGAGGTTCTTCAACATATTTCTTAACTTTGAAATTGGTTTCAAAAGTTATGGTTTCAAATGGGGTTTCGATTTCTTCTTCGAATTTTACGATTGGTTCATCATTGGTATGGTCGGCTATGAAGGCATCAAATTCAGCAAAAAGATCTTCTTCGAGGATGGTTCCTTCGAGACAATGCAAAATTTCGCATCCTTCGTCAAGAAGTGCGTCGAAATCGGCTATAATGATTTCTTCAATGACATCTGTAACACCCCCAAATTTGTACAACTCAGTTCAGCGGAAGACTAGTTGGTGTTACGGGATAGCACATTACTCACATCATAGACAACGCTTAAAAATTGCGTCGTTTAATAATAAAAGCAATTCCATTCATAAATATCAAATTTACATAGGTCCCAAGTCATAATCATTTCATACAATTTAACAAAAGATTTGAATGGAAATTGTTATTTAAGTGCGGGCCATGATTTCTTGATGTCTTCCCGAGAATTACCTTCAAGTACCTGAGATAAAACACGTTAAAAGAAAAGGTCAGCGATAACGCCGAGTGAATTCATAGAGTTTAATAAATACCATCAATATAACATCGGTATAAAATTATTACCGAAAATCATTTTGTACAAATCATTGTAATAGGCCATAAAATAGCCAAAGTCATTTTATACAAATCCTTATTGAAAATCATAATATAGGCATTTGTCTTAAAAATCATTATACGAGCCAGTGTCGTAAAAACATCATACAATACGTTTGATAACGTTGTATAGATTATATAAAAACCGTTATATGAATATGGTTATATAAAACCAAAACACGAACATAATATCAATAGTATGACCCCGTATTGCTAGTCAGGTAATACATCGTAATTCGATGCGTATAGTAGTATTTTGTTAACTGGATTATTATAAGCCGCATGACATTGTTACCTTACTACAACAAACAACGGGTAGCTAGCGCGAAACTCATTTGCCCATCTAAACTAGCGTGTCGTCACAAAGGTCACGCTATGTAAATCTTCTCATACATAAATTCGCTTACCAATCAATGTGGCACGACGGGGATCAACCGTCAAGGCGCGAACTGGGGTGATCGTCCCCAAATAGTACTATTATATGCATAAGCGTCTACCAAATCCTGGTAGTTCACAATTCATGCTAATGGGACTTTTAGTTACATAACCTAACATTAATAATCCATTTAATTTTATCTATCGGGTCATTTAATCATTTATCGGGTCATACAATCGGGTCATACAATCATTCGGGTCCAAATCAATAAACAAACAATCGGGACAAATGGTGTCCTATTTTATAAAAACTAACATGTTATCTCCCTCGCGGGTTTATAAAACATTTTATAAAAACATTAAAAAGAGTGCAAGGCTATGAATTCACGTTGATGTGGGAAGGCGGGTTATCGGCAATTCGGACGTACGGTACGTGCTTCAATCACGGAAACCTAGACAAATAATACTCGTCTTAGACTTTTGTCCAATGACTTTAACAAAATAACAATTATGAATACATATGATGATTATATATATATATGATGATCAAGTGGGTTTACATATTCTCTTTTACTCATTTTAGTGTTTACGTATTGGTAACTTCTTACTAGTTTACTAGTTTTACCTATTTACGTGTTTTAGGTCCAATAAGCCTATTATAAGTTCATTAACTTGTATTAATCCATTTCATACTTATATTATCAGTATTTATACTTTACATGTTGGGCCCAAATGGGTTAAGCCCAATAAATAAGTTTATAAGTGTTTTAGTCCATTTTGTTGTATTATTAGTCCAATAGCGTTAACGTAGCCCATTAATGTCCGTATGTTATATAGTTCGGGTTTTATCGGTTTTTACTTGTTATATGTGTTTATATATCAGTATATGAGTTTATAAAAGTTTATATTAGACGGGTCCAACCGTCTAAGTTTTATTTAACAAAAACGTTAATTTTACGGTAATAGCCGAAAAAGTCGTAAAAATCATGTTTATAGTTTTATAACTTATAAAACTTATCAAATTACCATTTTTATAAAATGTACATTTATTTATCCTTATGAATATTTATATAAATGTATTATATAAGTTAGTGGGTTTTAATTCACATTTTATACTATTTTTATTTGAGTGCTTATATAATACTATTATACTTTAATTTCCAAAATCTGATTTTTATTTTCATGTTCACCGAAACTGCCATATCTAGAGGTCTATATGGAGATAGAAGCTCAAATTTTTATGACATAAACTACATATCCCTCCATTTAACTCTTCAATAGCTACTGTTGAATCAGCCTCTAAGTATTTTCTAAAAATCGTCCAAAACAGTGAACTCAGATTTGTACTCTAAACTTCTTTTGATCATATCTCAATCATTATAATGATTCCATTGCATGGCCAACTCTCACGTGTGTATGAAATCTTATATTACTGTATATCCATTAATCTATGCCATTTTTATCAGTTCATCATATGATTATTTACTGTTTTATACAGCCAACAATTTAAACAAGATTTTAGCCTTGTTTCTTATAGTTTTTCATCTTTTTAAGCATGTTTATCAACACCAAATCCCCACACAATATTTTTAATCATCATTCATCATCATATACATATACATAAGTAAAAGAAATATAAGATTACATAATCAAAAATAACAAGAGGATGGGGAGAACAATCTTTATACCACCATGATGATGTAGGTTGTGATCAAAACATGGATTTTGATCACACAACTTGTGATAAATCAAGACCATCTTCAAGTCCACCAATCTTCAAGAACCTCTTGTGGAAAATCAGCCCTAATACTCCATAGAAACTGCTCCTTGAATGTTAAAACTTGCACCAATCTTTATCTCTTTGAATGGAGATTAACATATGTTAATTATAACATATGTTTGTGGTTAAAATTGATCAATAATGGGGTGGATGGTGATGATAGTTGGACGGCAAAAGGGAGAAAGGTGGGAGAGTTTGGTAGTTTGCATGAGTTGCAAATGAGATGAATGGTTTGGTGTGAGTGGTTTTGAGGTTAGTTGGCTTCAAAATGAAGCTAAGTTACAAGTGTAACTTAGTTTGTGTATGTTTGACACCTAAGGGTGTTGTGTTGCATACTCTTGCCGTCCAAGAGTAGGGATGGGGCAAGATTTATCTTGTCTCATCCCCATTTAAATACGGGTACTCCTCGATTCTAGTTTCCTCGATTTGCGTGCCCTCGGGTCGTTTTACGAAAAACGTTTTTACAAATTATGAATCAACGGCACAAAACGAATCTAATAAAAATTGTTTCATCAAAAACGGAGTTCGAAAACGTAAATACGTAATCCTAAGGTTTCCGGTTTAGTCGTAAAGGACGTTAAATTAAAATCGTAAGTCCTAATCTTTTCTCGTAAATTTGTGAGTTTATGAACCAACACAAATTTAAAACTCCAAAATAATATTCATGGATAAATTCATTTTCTGAAATGTCGGACTGTCACCAAAGACGGTGTATGTAAACGTGAGCACGTAACGTAGAATCCTCCTATTTAGACGTAGTCGATGCTACTTCAAGACGTAAATCCAAATTACTTCCCAAAATAAGTGAGTTCATAATATAACATTAAAATAATATTTTTAATTAATATTTGAGAATAAAATATCAACCATAAATTGACGGATTGTCACAGCATTTACCCCTAAACAGGATCTTTGTCCTCAAAGATCATCTTTCTACTCGCTTCTTATAGAGTTAAAGCCATGTGGGTATTTCCTCCACATTCGGTCTTTTCTCACAAGTGTAATTCATTACAATACGCGAGTTTCATCAAACATAACTACGGGAATAAGATCAGGCTTAATGTTGACTTACTTTCTCTATCCATGATGTTCACGGGTTTCTGATGAATGCAACTTTTCGCCTATCTAAACTTTATCAAGAAGAATTCAGATTTTCACTTGATAGACATTTTATCAAGTTAGATATACGAAACATAATTCGCGCAGCTCTTGAAGTCCTAGGATAGATCCAACTTATATGTCTTTCAAACCAATCTTTTACATCATCTTAATGGTCCCATACAACGGGGACTTATATCCCACGATCTTCCAGATCATCAATTCATTTTCCATGGTTAAATTTTTTTGGCATAACTTCGCTACCCATCTGGTACTTCAAGATCTACATTTCATATTCACATAACCTCTTGCTCACTATCGGCAGTCAATAATCAGATCCTAATTTCAACAATCATTTCAGGTCTCGCGGGTTGGGTATTTTGTAAGGTTAGGTTCGCCATCATAGGCAACCTTAAAACCTAAAAGACATGTCCAACTCACAATGGGTGTATGTCGGGTGTCTTCCTCTCAACTCCTGCTTACAGATGCTCTAATATAGACCCTAACAAGATCCGATCTCGATCCTAACACGATGATTATCAATGATAATCTCTCCAAAGGAAAGCGATTATACAGTTTATTACCAAAGGTCAATCATTCAAGCATAAAACAGCACTTCTAGTATTTTTTATCGTTACTTTACCTCGTCCCTTCGATTGGGGTGGTAAACAGTACTCTCTCATCAAGGTTCGTTCCCAATGACTTCTGAGCAAATCTCTAGAAATTCGATGCGAAGCGAGGATCTTGATAAAGATGTTCGATACAGGCACACTATGTTTACATAACTCCTTTAAATACAAAAAAGTCAATTTCTTCATCAAGAATTTATCATTAACGAGAATGATATTAGCAGATTTGGTCAGTCTATCGACGATCACTCAAATCGAATCAAATTCAGATGATGACCTTTGCGATAGCTAGACGTTTACTAATGTATGAGGCAATGTCTGCCTTCATAATTTGCCATTAGTACAACTTCTTCAGATAAAGATACATTAAATCAGAAATGACAAGAATAGAATACTTATACTTACAAGATTTCAATATGACTACATCTCTAAATCTTCATATTTAGGCAACCACAAGTGGCCTTTTATACTTTTAACGCCATTGGCTTCTCAATTCTAATGGTTCACATTAGCCGTGAACCCCCTTTTTATTATCTATATTATCCTTTTTATAAACATCGTTTATTTTTATATTGTTCGGCAATTTATTTTGCACAGTCATTATTAAGAAATACATCTTAATTGATTCTTTATCTTTTCTACATAATGTGTCGATATCTATATTCACTTTCTCCTGATGAAATATATATATAACATGACCGTATTAATTCAAAATTTCTTTCTTCATGTTTTCCAAGTTTTAGTTTCTTCTCAACTATCATTTTTATCCGTTTTACTCAATCCGACGTCTAAAGCGTCGATAATTATTACAACTAATTAAATATTAAATATTCATTTTTTAAGAAATGTAAACGAAAAGATTTTAAATTTCTTAGTGTGACCAGTTATATAAAATGCTCAAAATAAATTTGAATTTAATTAACAAGATTTTTGTTGATTTATCGAAAATATTTAAAATAGTTAATAAGATTCGTAAATGTTTGAAAAATCTTTTGTTATACTTTGGTCAAAATTTTCTTAGTTGAAAAGCAAAAATTGTCGTTTCAAATTTCAAGTCATGGTTTAAATGGTTTCCTCAATCCTTCTTAGGTTGTCTAGAAGTATACACGAACATTTACCCCTAAACAGAAGTTTAGTTAAATGTTCTGGGTATAAGGGAAGAATCCCTCAAAAGTTCTTTGTTAAAACATTTGTCAAAACATATTTGCACTTTTCTTTTTAGTAATACTCAAAGTCTTAAAAGGGCTCTTAATTTTTAAAGAGTCAATATATTCCATTATCTATTACTCACACGGTCAATTAATATAAAGGATTTAGTCTTTAATCACATGTTAAATATTTAAGGTACAGGTTTTCATCGTTCGGCCAATTTAGGGCAACCTATAAATAATTATTAACTCATTCTTATTCTTATAAACAAACATATGGTCCTTAATGATCACAAGCATGAATTTATCAAATTACAGCCTATACACACGATTCACCAGATTTATGAATGCTACATGTGTATTAGTCAATCCAAACGACATCACGTGAAACTCATAATGTCCATTACAAGTACCGGATGTAGTGATTGGAATACATAATCTTTTTCGCGGATGCGAAGTTGATGATAACCATGCCATGGATCAAATCTTTAGAACATACGCTAGAACCTTGTAAATGATCAAACAAATCTTCCATTTCGAGTTATGGATATCGTTTTCGATTGTCAATTTACTCAGTTCATAGTAATCTATAAATATAAGGAATGATAACACCATAGCTCTTCATGATGACGAGCTTGGTAGAATAAAAGCTTTCTCCGACAACTCTCTCAGTTGTACGGTAATTCCTTTAATTCAGATGGTGCTGACGTATGGTGCACACGCCACAAGTGCAGCACCGGGAATATAATCAATACCAATTTCAACTTGCCTTAATGGCGAAAGTATAGGTAATTCATCAACAAATACCTCCTAAAGTTTCAGATAACAGGAACATCTTTTAATAATTTTAGTTTAAGTTCTTTCTAGATTATAATATCTATGATTAATTCACAACCATTCACGGTATAATTTCAAGTCTAAATGCAGGATATGGTTATCCATCAAGAATTATTTAGATCACTTTTGATAATCAACATCTTATCATTTAGGGGAATTCTACTCGAGTTCCCATCAACTAAGACAATGTCGTCATGTCATAATCAATCAATCCATTCTACTGGCACTATTAACTTTCCAGTTTCATCACCGTTGATAAGATGTGAACTTCTCAAAAGACTAATAATAACTCATAATCCTTCACAAATTCAAGGATATATGGAGACATAACTAATCTTAAAAGAGTAAGGTCAACGCATAATCTATGCGAGAGAATTTCAAATCAGATATAGATGAAAACATTTGACGAATATGAATATATCCCATGTTTTCAAAATTTGAGTACGCATTCGAAAGCTCCTCGGATCGTTACCCAGGTCATTCAAATGAAATGAAATCAACAAAAATGATAGGAACGTCGATACATCCAGTCGGGTATCAACACTCGGTAATCAGATATTTTTCCTAAGAATCTCACTACGGGGGAATTGGACAAGAAAGAATTGTCAATTGTCAAATAAGACAATTTCCACAGATGAGTAAATTCGACTCAAAAGAATAGATGCTACAGGCACATATGTAGGTGTCCCTAACACTATGTCCCTATTTTTCACTTCTTGTAGGTCTCATAAAATTTAATCTTTCACAATCTTAAAAGAAAATGTAGTGTTTATTTATTAGTTTTTATGGTGACTACTAATCAGTCTTGCATGGTCCATTCCAAATTGTATGTAGGCGCGCAACTATATACAACTTCAAGATTAACGATGCAATACTCAGTTCGTCAAAATTTTATCATCATGTTTATAATAAAAACATTTTCATGCTTAACTCTTAAATAAGAATCAAGAATAAATTTACAAAGATTTTCTTTGTTATGAGAATAGTTAAGTTTTCCAAAGTACTTTATAAACAACCTCATTTCGATAACAATCACTTATAAATCTTACTTTGAAAAATCCTTATAGTGATGAAAATTCAATTTTTCTCAGTGGATACGGTTTTATCTTATAAAAACAATTAGTGATCTGCAAAAGAGTGATGAAGAGTTGTTCACCAAGAACTAACTACGATATGATAGGGAATGAGATTAGCCAAATAATCATGAGGTTCATGACCTCGATGGCGCTCAAAAAGAATAATCCACAACGTAACTCAAATCGAGATGAGTACTTGTTCAATGGTTGTATCACTAATGCGAACATTAGGATGAAGCAAAAAGAGATAGATAACATCGATACATGTAGGATTTAGCAATCAAATGTAGTCTTTTCATTAATCACAAACAAGTCGAATTGCACCGTAACACATTACGTGTCACTATGTCATACAATTCCAAGAACTCATCCTACCAACTGATGTCTCAGTTAAGTTAGGGATTATTTTTAAAAGATACCACAATGAATACTAATCTACAAGAGTCATTAGGTGTCCCACCTGTCCCGGAAGATCAATCGGTCCCAATTTAGAAGAAGATTTCTTCAATTTATTTCTTGGACACTGGGCAGTGGACAATGGCCTAGGAACAACCCTTAACACGAATCAACAATCAATTAAAACCTTATAATCCAATCACAGGGCTTAATGACTTCCTCTTAACAATTTCATATTCCATATAAGTTAAATTTTACTTTTATTCAAGTTTCAATCAACTTATACTCAATGCGATATCCTACCTCATTTTCCAATACTTACAACCCTATTCTTCGGCCTTGTAAAGGCAATAAAATCTTAATATGAACAACACTTAATTTCCAATCCTATAGCTCTTTACAACAACAATTATCAAATGAGTCACTAGTATGAAATGACTCACACATTCAATTAGACTTCTCGGAAAGGTACTAGTGGCATGAGGCTTTTGGGTAATGGTTCCATTGACAGCCTCAAGTGAAACATTCACCCTTTCGATTTCAATTTAAGAATTGGATGACAACGAATCAGATGACATCTTTCTAGGTGGTAACGTTTTGTCAAACTCTATTGTATAAGGAAAGATCGTCATGACATCGATATCAGACTTAATCTCGCCAATTCTTTTTCAATATCACAATCAACTAATATCTACATTTCTACGAATATCAACCATTTGTTGGGATCATAAATATCCACAACTTGGTTTAAATCTAGGATAGCTAGAATTCCTACGGGAATAGCTTCGATTAATTTACTAGGGGATTTAGGGTTCCTTGTGACAATCTACGTCGTGTAAATACCTCTTATAAATATCAAAATAATCATCAAACAATCATGTAATAAAGTTACATCATATATATATATATAATCCAAGTTATATATATACATTAAAATAACACTTCTTAGTCTGGCCTTGTCGGTAACTCGGGAATTCTTCAGCACCGTTTTAGTCAAAAGATTTTTAGACATTTTTAGAAAAATGTTTTTAGTTAAAAGGTTTTGAAATGTTTTATTCAAAACCTTTGGTTTAAAAAATCTTTCGTTCTCTATAACGAGAGCTCTGGTACCAAACTGTAACACCCCCAAATTTGTACAACTCAGTTCAGCGGAAGACTAGTTGGTGTTACGGGATAGCACATTACTCACATCATAGACAACGCTTAAAAATTGCGTCGTTTAATAATAAAATCATTTCCATTCATAAATATCAAATTTACATAGGTCCCAAGTCATAATCATTTCATACAATTTTACAAAAGATTTGAATGGAAATTGTTATTTAAGTGCGGGCCATGATTTCTTGATATCTTCCCGAGAATTACCTTCAAGTACCTGAGATAAAACATGTTAAAAGAAAAGGTCAGCGATAACGCCGAGTGAATTCATAAAGTTTAATAAATACCATCAATATAACATCGATATAAAATTATTACCGAAAATCATTTTGTACAAATCATTGTAATAGGCCATAATATAGCCAAAGTCATTTTATACAAATCCTTATCGAAAATCATAATATAGGCATTTGTCTTAAAAATCATTATACGAACCAATGTCGTAAAAACATCATACAATACGTTTGATAACGTTGTATAGATTAAATAGAAACCGTTATATGAATATGGTTATATAAAACCAAAACACGAACATAATATCAATAGTATGACCCCGTATTGCTAGTCAGGCAATACATCATAATTCGATGCGTATAGTAGTATTTTGTTAACTAGATTATTATAAGCCGCATGACATTGTTACCTTACTACAACAAACAACAGGTAGCTAGCCCGAAACTCATTTCCCCATCTAAATTAGCGTGTCGTCACAAAGGTCACGCTATGTAAATCTTCTCATACATAAATTCGCTTACCAATCAATGTGGCACGACGGGGATCAACCGTCAAGGCGCGAACTGGGGTGATCGTCCCCAAATAGTACTATTATATGCATAAGCGTCTACCAAATCTCGGTAGTTCACGATTCATGCTAATGGGACTTTTAGTGACATAACCTAACTTTAATAATCCATTTAATTTCATCTATCGGGTCATTTAATCATTTATCGGGTCATACAATCGGGACAAATGGTATCCTATTTTATAAAAACTAACATGTTCGCGAGTTTATAAAACATTTCATAAAAACATTTAAAAGAGTGCGAGGCTATGAACTCACGTTGATGTGGGAAGGCGGGTTATCGGCAATTCGGACGTACGGTACGTGCTTCAATCACGGAAACCTAGACAAATAATACTCGTCTTAGACTTTTGTCCAATGACTTTATCAAAATAACAATTACGAATACATATGATGATTATATATATATATATGATGATCAAGTGGGTTTACATATTCTCTTTTACTCATTTTAGTGTTTACGTATTGGTAACTTCTTACTAGTTTACTAGTTTTACCTATTTACGTGTTTTAGGTCCAATAAGCCTATTATAAGTTCATTAACTTGTATTAATCCATTTCATAATTATATTATCAGTATTTATACTTTACATGTTGGGCCCAAATGGGTTAAGCCCAATAAATAAGTTTATAAGTGTTTTAGTCCATTTTGTTGTATTATTAGTCCAATAACATTAACGTAGCCCGTTAATGTCCGTATGTTATATAGTTCGGGTTTTATCGGTTTTTACTTGTTATATATGTTTATATATCAGTATATGAGTTTATAAAAGTTTATATTAGACGGGTCCAACCGTCTAAGTTTTATTTAACCAAAACGTTAATTTTACGGTAATAGCCGAAAAAGTCGTAAAAATCATGTTTATAGTTTTATAACTTATAAAACTTATCAAATTACCATTTTTATAAAATGTCCATTTATTTATCCTTATACATATTTATATAAATGTATTATATAAGTTGGTGGGTTTTAATTCACATTTTATACTATTTTTATTTGAGTGCTTATATAATACTATTATACTTTAATTTCCAAAATCTGATTTTTATTTTCATGTTCACCAAAACTGCCATATCTAGAGTTCTATATGGAGATAGAAGCTCAAATTTTTATGACATAAACTAAATGATATGTGCTCCATTTAACTATTCTATAGCTACTGTTGAATCAGCCTCTAAGTATTTTCTAAAAATCGTCCAAAACAGTGAACTCAGATTTGTACTCTAAACTTGTTTTGATCATATCTCACTCATTATAATGATTCCATTGCATGGCCAACTCTCACATGTGTATGAAATCTTATACTTACTTTATATCCATTAATCTATGCCATTTTTATCAGTTCATCATATGATTCTTTACTGTTTTATACAGCCAACAATTTAAACAAGATTTTAGCCTTGTTTCTTATAGTTTTTCATCTTTTTAAGCATGTTTATCAACACCAAATCCCCACACAATATTTTTAATCATCATTCATCATCATATACATATACATAAGTAAAAGAAATACAAGATTACATAATCAAAAATAACAAGAGGATGGGGAGAACAATCTTTATACCACCATGATGATGTAGGCTGTGATCAAAACATGGATTTTAATCACACAACTTGTGATAAATCAAGACCATCTTCGAGTGCACCAATCTTCAAGAACCTCTTGTGGAAAATCAGCCCTAATACTCCATAGAAACTCCTCCTTGAATGTTAAAACTTGCACCAATCTTCATCTCTTTGAATGGAGGTTAACATATGTTAATTATAACATATGTTTGTGGTTAAAATTGATCAATAATGGGGTGGATGGTGATGATAGTTGGACGGCAAAAGGGAGAAAGGTGGGAGAGTTTGGTAGTTTGCATGAGTTGCAAATGAGATGAATGGTTTGGTGTGAGTGGTTTTGAGGTTAGTTGGCTTCAAAATGAAGCTAAGTTACAAGTGTAACTTAGTTTGTGTATGTTTGACACCTAAGGGTGTTGTGTTGCATACTCTTGCCGTCCAAGAGTGGGGGTGGGGCAAGATTTATCTTGTCTCATCCCCATATAAATACGGGTACTCCTCGATTCTAGTTTCCTCGATTTGCGTGCCCTCGGGTCGTTTTACGAAAAACATTTTTATAAATTATGAATCAACGACACAAAACGAATCTAATAAAGATTGTTTCATCAAAAACGGAGTTCGAAAACGTAAATACGTAATCCTAAGGTTTCCAGTTTAGTCGTAAAGGACGTTAAATTAAAATCATAAGTCCTAATCTTTTCTCGTAAATTTGTGAGTTTATGAACCAACACAAATTTAAAACTCCAAAATAATATTCACGGATAAATTCATTTTCTGAAATGTCGGAATGTCACCAAAGACGGTGTATGTAAACGTGAGCACGTAACGTAGAATCCTCCGATTTAGACGTAGTCGATGCTACTTCAAGACGTAAATCCAAATTACTTCCCAAAATAAGTGAGTTCATAATATAACATTAAAATAATATTTTTAATTAATATTTGAGAATAAAATATCAACCATAAATTGACGGATTGTCACAACATCGATATTAAAACAAGTATCATCATTAGAGTACGAGTGTTTCATAGCTTCGTCGATAGAAAAAGAAATTCTATCTTCTCCAACTCCAAGGTTGAGTTGTTTTTGCTTTACTCTAATTATAGCATCAGTTGTGTGTAGAAAAGGTCTACCAAGGATAAGTGGTACCTTGCTATCTTCTTCCATTTCTAAGATTACAAAGTCAACAGGAAAAACAAATTTTCCGACTTCTATGAGCATGTTTTCAGCTATCCCCATTGGGTATTAGAAAGAACGGTCCGCGAGTCGAACACTCATTTTTGTGGGTTTCAAAACGTTTTTAGAGAGTTTAGCATACAAAGAGTATGGCATGAGGTTGATACTTGCGCCAAGATCGGTCAAGGCGTTGCAAGAGTATGAGTGAGGAAAAGTACATGGGATTATGAAACTTCCAGGATCTCTCAGTTTTCGTGGTACTTTGTTTTAGATAATGGCAGAACATTCATCATTTAGAAAAGTTGAAGAAACTTCTTCAAACTTATGCTTGCTCTTGATAAGTTCTTTGATAAATTTGCCATAATTTGGTATTCCAGCCAGAACATCGACTAAAGGCATGTTAATTCGAACTTCTTGTATTATGTCTAGGAATTTACCATACATAGCATGCATCTTTTGCTTGCGTAAGCGTTGTGGATATGGTACTTTTGGTTTATATGGTTTGGGTGTTGGGTTTTGGGTTGGTTTGGTATGGGTTGGTTGGGCTTCATCCTCACTATCACTATCGAATGGAATTTTGATTGGTGTAACTTGAGTAGGTTTGGTAGGTGATTCGTAAGATAAACCGCTCCGCGTGAATACGACATTCACTTGCTCGTTACGAGCTTGTGGGGGTTGATATTTGTTGTTGTTCTTGGGATTTGGGTTGGTATTTCTTGGTAAAGAACCAGAAGCGCGATTCGATTGTTTATCAACCAAACGATCAAATTTAGCTTCAAGGTTTTGAATGGAAGCTTGGTGATTTTTGGTTGTGGTTTCGAACTTGGTTTTGAAGTCAGTGAATGTCTCTCGAACAAAAATGTTGGTTTTTCTTTGAGATTCTATAAAGTTGTAGATTTTGTTTTCAAGGTTGTTTTTGTATTCAGTTTGAGTGGGTTTCTTTTCGTCTCGATCATAACTTGGTTTATCATTTGATCTCCAATTATCACGGTCGCGATTACGATAATCGTTATAAAATCGAGTTCGACGAAAGGTATTCATAAAGTTGGCTTCTTCTTCCTTCGTCATGGGTGTGTCATCGTCATCACATTTACTAGAAGGATGGTTTCCTCCACAGTGTTCGCAGGTTTTGTGTTTAATCTCTTCTATCTTAAGAGACATGGCATCCATTCGAGCCATAATTTTCTCGGTATCGGTTGGGTTGTTGCTTCCTTCGGCAAAAGCTACGGTTTTTTGTGAGTTTTTGTTTTTGTGATTTTTAGACCAATCAAGGTTAAGTAGGACTTTGTCATCCAATAATTGGTAAGCTTGGTTAGGGGTTTTGTAAAGTAGAATTTTGCCCGCTGCGGTGTTCAATACATCTTGGGTAGCATCATCAAGACCATTATAGAAAATCTGGATTATTCCTTCTTTCTTAAGTCCATGACCATGGCAGTTTCTGAGTAGTTCTTTCATTCTGAACCATGCATCAGTGAGAGTTTCTCGTTCTTGTTGAGAAAAGCTTCGGATTTCTCCGAGGAGTTTTTCAAATAGGGCAGGAGGAATGAATCGGATAATGAAAGCAGTTCTAAGACCTTCCCATGTTCGAATGGTTCCTTCGTTAAGTTCGTCGAGCCATGACTTGGCTTCTCCAGTCAGGGATGATGGAAACATCATGAGTTGGACGACTTCGGCTTGTCCTTCTCCATAGTTGAACATTTTACATATTCCGTTGAATTCGTGGATGTGTTTGTGAGGATCGGTTTTGATTCGACCATCAAATTGGTTATTTTTTACAAGGGATAAGTGGTTCCGTTTGATTGCAAAATCGTTTGCAATTTCAGGTAAAACGATTACAGAGCCAGGAGTTGGTGCGACACCTCTATCGACTGACCACATAGGTTCATCATCAGTGTCTGACATTGGATCGTAATGGTTGATGATTTTGGTGAGAAGTAGGATTTGTGAAAGATTGGCAAAAGCTTGGTTAATTATGCGAGGTTGAGTTTGCTCGTGTCTCCTTGATAAAGGTACACGACGATGAAGTCTACGTAGCTTTCGGTTAAGGGTACGTTCAGGTTCAGGTAACGGTGATGTTGGTGGTGTTCCAGATGGACGGGTGTGCATCCAATAAGGCATTTGGTGTTTTCAATAGAAATGTGCGGCGTACTTTTGGTTTTATGCGGCGCACTTTGGTTTGCTACAGGAAGTGCGGCGCACTTTTTGGTTTGTGCGGCGTACTTTCTGTACTGCAGAAATTTTTTTTGGTTTAAAATGAGTAGCAATGGTTCAATTTCTTCAAGGATTATACTAATTTTGGTTACAAAACAGGATTATAAGTCCCCGGCAGCGGCGCCAAAACTTGATGTTCGTTTGCAAGTCTTAAATTTATATTACAAGGTTTAGACAAAACAAGGGACTAGAAGACAAACACGGGCAAGTATACCCTTTCGTTCGTAATATAGCTTTGTAGTGGTAAGCCAGGATCGTTCACTGAGACTTAGTTTTGTTTTGGTAATCAAGATAACAATTGAAGAAATAAATGGTTCAAGTAATATCAATAATAACAAATATGACTAATATGGGATAGTTCGTATAAGTTCGTGATGATGATAATAATGATCAAGATATGTTTATGTAGGTAAAGTGTGATAATCCTTTTTCGTCAAAATGGCGTTTACACAATTTACTTGGGTTGATTCAAGACTTATGTTTGTTTAAGCAACTAAGCACAAAACAAGTTGCCAACAAGTTCAATATTTTATCAAGTTTCTAAGCGGATTTCTCCATCCAAAGATTCATGACCATAGACAAGTTCTAGAAAACTTATTATAACAATTTGCGTTTCTCAACGCCAAACTATCGTAACAAATCAACTTAGATCAAAATATGGTTTGTAGAACTAGGAGTTAAAATGGTTCTACAACATTAGCTTGAAATCATTTGTAAAGGATCATATCATAGCATCATCACTAATTATAGTCACATACCCATATAGTCACAAATATCTTAGCCTAACATAGTAATCAAAGTAACAATTGGAAAAGAGTAAGAGAATATCATACTTAGATTGGATTGAATAAACGAGTACACAAGTGTCACGATTGTATCGTTCCTCCAAGAATCGAAGAGTAGAATACTCTCGTTACAAATATCTCCCAAAATGGATAATACTGAAAATTTACTAAAAGGACTAAAATACTCGAGCTATGGAGTATTGAGAGAGAGAGGTGTGTGTAAAATGAGTGGAAATGGCCTCTATTTATAGTGCTGTCTGGGGTCAAATGTGTGCCGCACTTTTTCTCAAGTGCGCCACACTTGGGAGATGAGAATGTGCGCCGCACTTACAACTTTGTGCGCCGCACTTCTGGGCGATTTAGAATCTTCTTTTAATAACTTTGGTTTTATTGCATACTAAGGCCCCTTCTTTGCATATCTTCACTTTGCTCCTTCATACTTTATATCTGCATATAAAACACAACATATTAAGTATCAGAAGCTCTTATTTATACTACAAAGTGGCATTATAATGATATGTTGAATATGTATAATTAGGTCGTTATCAGGTTGCCTCTAATTATAATAGTTTGGGTTAGAAGGATCAACTCCATGTAACGGATGCAAGGCACACACTACAGTTACCATGTAATCTTGTTAAACTTGTCCTAGGATGCACCCATTCGCCTCACATGATAATAATAAAATAGGCCAAATAACTGAAATTGACGCCGCGAGCAATCAATCTCATAGCGGAAGAGTCATAACAACGGTGCCTCCAGTGTTATGGTTATGGTACCTCCATAATTAGGTGGAACTGGCATGCATGTATATAGCTCAGGAAAATCTAAAATATTAATCACATAAATTACTGTTTAGTTTAAAGTAACTACTGAGGAAAACAGATGGCTGCAAATAAGGAATCCTAATATAGAAAGAGAGTGTCCTTACTAAAGAACGGAATATCAGTACCTTGTGTCCAGTAATGTGGATGAAAACGAAAGTGGAAGATCACTCCCACTTCACGATAGCTACATAATAAAAAGGGACATGAATGAGTTGTCTGTTTAACTTATGTTTACTGATTATTAGTTTACTTGACATGTTCTTAACTTGTTTTACTGGTTCTTGTCTTGTTTTAGTATTTCTTGTTTTATCATGTGATTCTTAGTGATTCATGTGTTACTGATTAGTGTATTTCATGTTTTATGTGTTATAGTACTTGTTATAACATAATAAGTAACTTTTGAAAAATAGAATATTTCTATATATAGTAACTTTCCAAAAATAGCAGGTTTCCATATATAGTAACTTTCTAAAAATAGCAAGTTTCCATAAATAGTAAGTTTCCAAAAATAGAAATTTTCCAAATATGTTTCCATAAATAGCATGTTTCCATATTTAGAATATTTTTATATTTAACGTGTTTCCATAATTAATAATAAGCTTATTAAATAAGTAAAATGATATAAGCTATAGTTTCAATAAGCATATTATATGTCATGATTAATATATAGTAAAGTTTAATAATATTTAATACTTAGTCTTAACATGTGATTATTAATTAATAATAATAGTAATACATGATATTATAAGTATTTATTAATTAATAATATTTCATGACTTATTAATGAAACTTTGCCTTAAATTACTTATTGTATAATTAAATTAAAGTATAGTTATTAATTTAATTAAACCTTGATTAATAATGTAATTAATTTATTAAGCTAAGCTCTTAAATAAATTAATTAAATGTACATCTACTTATAACATGAATAATTAGTTTTAATAATTATTATAACATAATGCTTATTTAAATGGCCATGTATTTTATGTCATGATAATTATTTAGTAATTATATCCTAAGTCTTGTCTTAATAATTAACTTATATTAAACATTTGATAACATGTAATTTAATGATTATGCTAAGTTTCATGAATAAATATATTAGAATAATTATAACATAAGTTTCATGATTTATTAAGTCAATGATAACATGTATTTAAATTAATAGAATTAACAAAATCGTTTAACAACATAACCCTTGTGTACCTGAGCCTTTAACCCGAGCCTACCGAGACCCCATGTCTCGGTCATACTTAGCAAATCAAACAACACATCAACCAAACACGATAGCCCTATGGCTGTGGTTTCTGCTACTGACAGCAAGTGGTCTGCCCCGGCTTAGTGGGTTCCCACTGCCAGGCCAATCACCACCCCTGCTGGGGGTTGGCGTTGCTGCTGACTACACAGGTAGCCACTGGCTATTACCAACTTCCCCCTACTCAGCCAAACTATCCACCAGCCTATGCCGGTACCCCCTGCTGATCACCACAGACCCTCAGTTCCTACTGGTTTCACCAAACGACCCCTGTTGGGTGTGTGGATGTGGCGGCTGAAGGAGGCAACCAGCCACCGACCCTTACAGGTTTCGAATGGTCAATAAAAACACCACCGAGAGTCTTAGGACTTTTGGTTTGCGTGACAACCTTACCAAACAACCACATAGAACCCAATTCCCATGTTTTTAGCTCCTTTAAATCAACATGTTTTATTAATGGTTTTTAATAATTCATGAACAAAAAGAAAATTAAAAGATTAAGGATTAAATAAGTACCGAATGCGTGTTTAATTAGGGATTGGAAACACGAACACAACCCGAATTAAATCAAAGGTCAAAAAACTTTTGTTCATCCCTTTTTCTTGATGAAAACTGGCAACCAGAGGTGTAAGGGGAATTAGGGTTTTTGTTGTTTTATGTGTTTGTTGTAAAAGTGACCAAAACATACGTATGTTTAAGTTTAGTTTTCCTTGGTGGACAGGGCCTTTAGGCCCCTTTTTTCTTCCTATTTAAATTCGGCCAAACTGCCTCTATATATATATCTATATATTGTGTTTTTCGTGTTTTAGTAATTATCGTGTGTGTTCGTATCTTAAATCTCGTGTTTTAAATCCTTGTCGTATTTTTAAATTCTTTTCATGTTTTTAAGTATTATACGTAAATACTTATCGCGAGATAAATTATAATAATAACATACGTAATTATTTGTCGTGATTAATTAATATACATAATACTTATTTTAAATGTTCATGATTCGTGTCATATATTAATTAATTGCAAAGTTTTTAATTTATCCGTGATTTCATACATTTGATGTCCTAAGGTATTCTAAAGCGGGTTTTACAACAGGCCTCTTCAGCTCCCCTTGGAGTATTTTCTTCAAACGAGATTTGGATGGCTTTGTGGCTTTAGCGAGTGCAGCGACATTTGTGGCTTTAGCGAGTGCAGCGACATTTTCTTTAACAACGAAAGCCAGAGCATTTGACAAGTTTTGATCAAAGCTGGTAATTAGAACTGGTCGAAGATTGGTTTTTAACGCTTCACCCAGAAGTTGAGGAAGCATAGATCCGAGAGTTGTGTCGAGAGACTTGGATATACAGCTTTCCAAGTTGTTGCTCAGATCTAGTGCAACGTTTGATAAAGTTCGAAGCTCAGATAGGATAGCATCATGTTTCACATCTGGTTTGGGTGAGCTTAGGTCACCTTGCTTGACCCAGAGTTCCTCAGCACCCAGCGCCTGAACACTTGGCATTGAGGGAAATGGGATGGGCTTGAGCAGTTGTTGTTGTTCCCAGAATTTCTTAGCACTAAGATCTTGAACATCTTGCACCGTGGTGAATGGAATCGGGCTTGAGCTTGGTGCAGCTTGTTGTTGGGACCAAAGTTTATGGGTTTCAAGTTCTTGGAAATTGCGCAAGGATGTGATAATAGAGCATTTGATAGCGGAAATTACTTGGTCATCATCATCCTCCATGTCTACAAATCCATAGATTGTGGTATCCTCTTCAATCTCCATCACATCATCCTTTGGCATAGATTCCAATTCAGATTCAACATCTTCTATGATAGTGGATACTCCAGTGATGTCATCATCTGTGAGTATGTATGACTGATCATCCATCTGTTCATCATTAGGATTTTGTTCATGTGTAAAATATGTTAGTGCAAGAATGATGAGTTTGTAATGAATTGAAATATCTCCATTCATTGCCCTTAGGAAAGCTGGGTGTGATTATCCAGCCACCCTAAGGATTTCTCCTTGGGAATCTTTTATTGTGAGTTGTAATAAAGTGAAGGGTCGTCATTCGCTTCCCCTAGGATAGCTGGGTGTGATTATCCAGCTCCTCGTTAAGGATTACTGATTAGGACTCTTTTAATGTGAGTTTGTAATAAGGGGAATGATCAGCTTTCGCTGCCCCTAGGATAGCTAGGTGTGATTATCCAGCTCTCCCATAAGGATTACTCATTGGGATTCTTTTAGGGTGAAACTTGATTAGGTGAATGGCCGTCGTTCGATGCCCTTGGGATAGTTGGGTGTGATTATCCAACTCCCCCTTTAGGATTACTCCTTCGGACTCTTTTATTGTGAAACATGATAAGTGGAATGGTCACCACTTCTCACTGCCCCTAGGAAGGCTGAGGGTGATTATTCAACCTCCCCAAAAGAATAAATTCTTTGGGACTCTTTTGATCATGAGGGGACCCGGAGACTGAGTGAGGTTCAGAGGTTTTGGGTCGAGACATATGTGTAGTCTAGTTGTTGTTTCCCATAGTACTGTCTAAAGGGTGCAGGATCATCGGGATGCCTTATAAGCACAAAAGAATCATTTCCTGATACAGAGACAGAGTGTACAGAGGTATTAAAGGTTCTAAGTGCATAGACAGACTCTCTAAGGGTCAAGGCTAACCCTAAACTTCATCACTCTCTCCTACAGACGTTTGAGAGTGGTTGCTTGTGAACCTCTAAAAATAAAGAAGTAAAGACAGACTGAATACCTTGGAGATATCAACGGTGGATGGGTTCCCTGATGTCTCAGCTGATATAGAGACGTTAGACGCATGTTGTTCATCAGCTTTGGGCTCGTCATCATTATCATCTAGTAGAGCGACAAATGAGTGTTTCTTGTCTTTATTCTTCCTTTGGACATCTTTTGAAGATTTGGGTTCAAAGGAAGGGGGATTTCCTTCTTCCTTTTCTTATTGTCCTTAGGAGCCTTGGGCTGAGTGATAGTCTGTACAGCGGTCTTGGATAAAGGATTGTTAGATGTTTCATCAACATTCACGTCAGAGTTTTTAGGGATTAAAACTCCTCTGGTCCAGCAAGACCAGCAAATTTTAGCATATTTCGAGAGAGTGACACCTCATTATCCAGCGGAGTCTTCAAGGATGCAGCGGTGATACGGAAAGGAGAGAATGACGGAAGATCAACATCCAAGTAGTCATTTCCCAAGAGGTGCTCGATGATAAGAGAGATATATCTTGTATAGCCTATAGTTGGTATCCTATGATTCTTTCCTTTATTTACCAACTTCGCAATGAGGTCTAAGTAGAGGATATGAGCAATTCCTATATCCAAACCCTAGATGAGGCTGTACATAATCGCCTGTTGAGACGCATTTAGTTGGTCATGTGATCCTTAGTTTCCACCTAGACATTTTACGACATACAACATCAGGGTCTTCCACAGAGGAGAGAAAAATTGATCTTGTTGAGAGATCTCTTGATAAAGGCGCTAGTGGTGAGGGGTTTGTTGTCATCATCATAGGGTTTTAGGGTCATCAAAGCCTTTTTCACTGTGTTACTATTTGGTATAAATACCATGTAATCATTGACCTTGAGTCCAATGATTTTTGAAAAATCACTTAAGTCGAAGGTAGGGTTTTGGGATGGTTAGAGAGGTTGAAGGAGATGTTGTTTGTTGAATGATCCACTTCGGTCGTGAACAAAATTCCTTGAGATATTAGGAATAGCAGGTGGATGGGGTTCTAGTGAGAGCTTCAGAAATACAACACTTCTTTAAGAATTGAAACAACGGTGAGTAGAGAGGACCGGAGTGTTCAAGCAAGGCTACACAATTGTTTTGGTTAATCTTTCCTTCGTCCACTCCAAAATCGACATTTGATGCGGCCGTGATGGTATACTTGGTAGACTTAGAAACGGACACCATTGATGATTTGTAAATAATAGGAGGTTTTTGAGAGAGAAAGTTTGTGATAAAATGCAACGAAAGTAACACACAATTAAACACAAGTCAAGGGTTATACCCAAAAATTCAAACGTTTAATTATATGCATTAAATGAAAAGTAAAAAACTTTTACAGAATTGTGGGACCCCTTGACTCTTCGAAAACAGTTGTCCCCTTGGAATGTGGAAACGTTGTTCGCATTAAATGGAAATCATTTGGATTCGGTATAGAGAATATATGTTTTCCATTTGTGATGTAACTACCTTTTTACATTCAATACGATTTAATGTCCAAAGACAGAGACCAGTCATCAGATTTTTTCTTTCCCAATATTCAACATACCTAACTCAGCAACCAGCCTAATAAAACTTGCCTCAGCCAAAGGCTTGGTAAAAGTGTTAGCGAGCTGACATTCAGTGGGTATAAAGTGCAGCTCAATATCACCTTTTAAAATGTGGTCTCTGATAAAATGGTACCTAATGTCAATATGTTTAGTTCTGGAATGTAGTACCGGATTGTTGGAAATAGCAATGGCACTTGTGTTGTCATAGAATAAGGGAACCTTCTCGTAAATGATCCATAATCAGCCAGTTAACTTTTCGTCCAGAGAACTTGAGCACAACATCCAGCTACAACAACATATTTAGCTTTAACTGAAGACATGGCCATAGAGTTTTGCTTCTTATCACTCCAACATACTAACTTTCCACCAAAGATATGACAACTTCTAGATGTACTCTTCCTGTCTAGGAAACATCCAACGTAGTCTGAGTCTGAGTAGGCTTTTAGGTTAAATCCAGATCCATTGGGATACTAGAGACCAAGTGAGGATGTTCCTTTGAGATGCCTGGATTTTTTTAACAGCTACAAGGTGGGATTCCTTGGGGTTAGCTTGGTACCTAGCCCAGAGACATGTGGAGAATTGAATATCTGGTGTACTCATTGTGAGGTAGATCAGTAACCCAATCATACCTTTGTGTAAGGTCTCATTAACAGAGACCCTTACATCATCAGATCCCAAGTCATTGGGTGGAAGCATAGGGCATTTCACTGATGCACAATCAGACATATCATATTTCTTGCGCAAGTCTCTTGTTTAATTGGAAATCTAAGAAAACGGTTAGCTCCCCCATCATGCTCATCTCATACTTTTTGGTCATAAGTTTAGCAAATTGCGTGCTCAATATTATGTTGGTTAACCTAAAAATAATGTCATCCACATAAATCTGTACAATAATGACATCACCCTTGGACTTGTATGTGAACAAGGTGTTATCAATAGTACCTCTGACAAATTTATTGTCAAGTAAGAATTTTGAAAGAGTTTCATACCAGGCTCTAGATGCTTTTTTCAGCCCATATAGTGCTTTGTGAAGTCTGCATGGACGTTTGTTGTTTTCAAACCATAGAGGTTGTTTCACATACACCTCCTTAGCTAATTTTCCATTTAGAAAGGCACTTTCACATCCATTTGATACACAGTGAAACCCATGTATGCAACATAGGCCAGAAAGATTATAATGGCCTCTAGTCTAGCAACAGGGGAAAAGGTTTCATCATAGTCAATTCCCTTTGATTGACTATACCCTAAAACAACGAATCTGGCCTTGTTTTGAGAATTTTTCCATCTTCATCCCTTTTGTTCTTGTAAACCCATCTGGTTCCAACCACTTCCTTCCCAATTGGAGCTTTGACTAAGGTCCATACCTTGTTTTTCTTGATCTGATTAATTTCCTCATGCATCGTACTAACCCATCCTTCATCTAGTAGAGCAGCTGAAATGCTTTTGGGTTCATCTTTTGATAGAAAATCACTGAGTAAGCATTCATTGGCAAAGGCGGCTTCCAAATTTTTAAGTTTTCCTCTAGTAGTTACTCCTTTAGAGGGTTCTCCAAGAATATTCACCAGAAGAATATATTGCTTTCTACACCATTTGTCTTGTGGTGCAGGTGCATCATTTGGTTCAGATGAAGGTTCAAGAGATAATTGAGGAAGTGGGGTAGAATGTGCTGCATCTGATGGTCGTACTTCACACATGATTTCTTCATCCATGACCTCTTCATCCATTTGAAAATAAATAATTTCTGTGTCAAATCTTTCAAGGACCGGAGGTTGGGGAGGATCATCATAGACAACAGGTGTTTCAGACATAAGAGTATCTGTAATAGTGATGTCGATGATAGAGTGGGGATCAAAATCATGAACATATAGAAATTCCTTGTGACTGGTCTGGGATGAATTCTTTGGAGTTGAGAAATCATCTTCAGGATATGACTTTACTTCATTGAGGTCAATATCACCAACTTAAGAGTTGTGGTGAGAGATGACAACATCAAATTCATTGAAGGTAAAACGGATTGATTCTTCAAGCTCTTGTCTACGAATGTTGAACACTCTGAATGCTCTAGAGGTTGGAGAATAACCAAGAAAGAAACCATCATCCGACTTCTCATCAAATTTACCTAGGTGATCCTTGTAGTTGTGAATAAAAGCAGGCAACCAAAGACATGAAAGTAGCTGATATCAGGGGCCCTTTTTCTATAGACTTCATAAGAGGTATTTCCATGTCTTTTCACAATGATGGACCTGTTTTGTGTATAACATGCAGTGTATATAGCTTCACCCCAGAATTGTTTGGGAAGGCTAGATTTGTTGAGCATAGTTCTAGCAGCTTCAGTAAGGGTTCTGTTTCTTCTTTCAGTGACACCATTTTGTTCTGGGGTTCCAAGGGTGGAGAATTTTTGTGATATACCCTTTTCATCACAGAAGGCTCCATGGCATGATTTTTGAATTCAGTGCCATTGTCACTTCTAATTTCCTTAACCTTGCAGTCATTGAAGTTTTCAATTTCATTTATAAATGACATGATACAGTCAGCAGCTTCACTCTTCTTTTGAAGAAAGAACACCCAAGTGAATCTGGAATAATCATTTACAATGATGAGGGTGTATTTGTTGTGATTAAGGGATTAAGGTTTAACTGGTCAAAATAAGTCCATGTGTAATAGGTGAAGGCACTTGTTGATGGAGAATGATTGTTTTGTCTTTAATGAAGTTATGTGGTGTTTTCCTTTTTCACAAGCTGAGTAGGGCCTATGTTTTGAAAATGTCAAGGAGGGAAGTCCATCAACTAGATCATTCTTGGCCAGTTTATTGATGTTCTTGAAGTTAAGATGGGACAGTCTCTTGTGCCAGAGCCAGTTTTCACTATCAAAGGCTTTGGCAAAAAGACAGGTGTTGCTTCCCTCTGGACATGATGTCATGTCAATAACATACACATCCCTTTTTCTTGGTGCAATGAGAACATCATCATCATCTTGATTAAAAGTTATTCCTTGGATCTTGGTGAACAAAACTTTGAATCATGCATCATAGAGTTGACTGATGTTGATATCCTTCAGTAGCCCATGAGGAGTCATCTCCAAAGACTACCTTGGGACCAAACTCCTTTTTATATTTGTGCATATATTGCTTAACCCTTCTTATGTGTCTAGAGCAGCCACTATCCAGATACCATATTGATTTCTTTAAATGTTCATGCACAAATATAATGAAACATATTAGTTTCAATGATGAACTCACTTTCGAGTGGGTCCATTCTGTCACTAATGAGCGACTATGGGTCTTCTTTAGTTTATTTCTCCCCCTCTTTGGTTGCAATCTCTGGTTTCATGAATCATACTACCACATATGTCACATCCTGGATAGTGTTCACACTCGTTAGAGTTATGATCATAAAGACCACAATATTTGCATGGAGGAGATGGTCTAAGTCTCTTAGGAGATCACTGGGTCTGTGCTCAGGTCATCTAGAGGACTTGTGAAGAGTCAGATCTCATTTTAAGTCTGGCCTTTTGGTCCAAGGACTCACACGTAATACATTTGGGTTTCTTCAAGCAATTATCAAACGGATGATTTCTAAACCCACAATACTTACACGGTCTAAACATAGTTCTTCCCTTGGATTGACTACTACTGGTCCCTTTAGCATGGGATCCAAAGGAGGAGCTGTCTAAGAGAGGTTTGATTTGCTCTTTCAACCCTTTAACCTCTTCCATGAGGGTAAGAATAAGTTTCTTTGTAGGGGAAAATCATCTGAAGTAGGATGGGTTTGGTTTCCTTAAGCTCCTTGGCCACAAAAACCTTTTTGTAAGATTTATCAATAGCTCTGGCTAGAGGTTTGGCATTAGCACAATTTCCAGAGGTGTTGGTGGTAGGAATGGGGCCTAAGATTGACTCTAAAGGACTAGCCATTGTGAGTTTAGGTAGAGATAGCAAGGGACTTAGTTCTTTGGTTCACTTTCAGATTCATCTTCAACCACAAAGGTGATTTTTGGAGATGATTCATATGAAGGAACAAATTTAACTTTGGACACAGGTTTGTGATGTTTATACCTACCTTTCCCCCAAATGTCTTGGATAACATTTCCAGGGACACTTTCAGAGACTATGTCCTCAATGCTGAATTGACCATTAACCCATTTCTCAAGGACCTTTTTTAATTCACCATTCTCATCAGTCAGAGATTCATTGTCAAATGTAAGTTGACTAACTTCATTTTGAAGTTGAGAGGTGTCTCCAATATAGGGTTTGAGATTGGTAATTTCATATTGACTTAAGTTTAGTTCCTGTTTTAAAGCATGAAAATTATTTACCAGGTTTCTTTCTTTGTTCTTCTACAAAGTGGAGGTCAATCAGTGTATAGTGAAGGACATGGTCTCTGTCCTGACCTTCAGTCATGGTGAGTAATCTTTGTACCTTTTTCATGGTGATATCTACCCATTAACCAGATCTGACTTCACTTTTACCAACAGCTGGTTCATTATCAGCAATGGCCATGAAGGCTCGAAAAGTTGTGGTGGTTTCATCCTTATATGTAAGAGGTTCATCATCCCAGTCAAATGAGGCAGTTATTAGAACTTTGTCTATCTTTTTGCTCTCTTTTTTCTTGGTTTCTTCATCAACCTTTTGACTCAGTTTCATCAGCTTAACATTTAAATCTTTGTACTTAACTTTGTAGTCATTCTTTCCCTCTGAGTCTGACTAAAAGGCTTGTTTAAAAGGAGATGGAGTGAACTTGTTGCTGCCATTGAACTTGCTGGTGGAGATATAGCTTGGGGATGAAGTTTTTTTTGGAGTAACAGTCCTTTTGAAAGTGACCAGGCTTTCCACAAGAGAAGAATATTACTTTGGACTTGTCTGCTTTGGCAGCTCCAACTCTTCCAGATCTTTTGTAGTATCTATTTTGATCAGCTATGAGAGCTCTGTCGTGAAATTCGACGTTAAGTTCTTCAAGGAACTCCTGACTGCTGCTGGTATCTTCTTCCACATTAGAGTCGCTGTCCTAAAAATAATGATTAGCAACAAGAGCTTTCGATCTAGTGATCTGAGTGGTAAACCTATCAGTCTCAGATTTATAGATAGAATCAATTAATCCTTCCTCATAGTTATATCTTCCAAAAAGTTGAGCCAGAGTATCATTCTTAATAACATTGTTAGCTCTTAGGGTCTGGTGTAGGCTTAACCATTTTCTAGGTAGACTATTAACAAATATGGCATTAACTTCAGCCTGTGGTATAACTACATCATTGTTTCCAAGATCATTAAGTAAAATCATAAGTCTGGTGTAAGTTTGACTAACAGTTTCACTATCTAGAGCTTTAAAGGCATTGAACTTAAGTCTTAGGGCTTGGATTTTTGTCTCTTTAGTTTCAGCTGGACCTTCATACCCAAGAACTAATTTAGTCCACATCTCTTTAGCAGAGGCACACTTAATGATGGACTTCATTATGTTTTTGGGTAGGAAAGACACAATGATACTTTTCAGCCTCTTGTCTTGGTTGGCCACACGTCTATCAGCTGGAGACCATTGCTTCACTGGTTTGTTTCAAGGTCTCTCAGGGGTAGAGGTGGGGGCCATGGGAACGTAAGGTCCATCTTCTAGGATTTCTAGAAGAAAAGGTTCAAGACCATCCAAGTATATAAGAAATTCACATTTCCAACTAGAGAAATCATCTTCATCGAATGCTGGAACATTAGACACGTGAGATCATCCTTTACTATCAAGAAGTTGAGGAAGATCGTCATCATTAGTACTCACACTTACAACTGGTGTAGGTGTGGTAGTATTTGAGGTTGTGGTAGTATTATTCGTAACATTCGGTTGGATAGTTTGGCCAAAAGGTGGTGGTATAGGAGGTATAGTATTAGGCATATTAGGATCTTGATTTTAAAACGAGAACGATTTTTGAATTTTTTTATAAATATGATACCAATTAAAAGTCCCGAAATACAAGCCTATTGTAATACTATAACTCGAAACCAAGATAAAACACTTAATGAATTACTTTTAAACGCGTAATGCTTTATTGCTTATAAACAAAGTATTGCAAAGTGTTATGGATCACACTTGTTGAATGACAATGAACAAAACCCTTTGAACAAGTAAACTCGATACTAGTATTAAGTTTACAAGTGAACCTTAAGAGTCGTTGAACATAGTCTTGGACTCTAGAGGTTTAATGGGGAGAAAAGACAAACAATATTATTAATAATACAAGTGATACTTTTCTCATCTTTTCTATCCCTATTGATAGTGGTATGAGGTTGCTACCTTAGTGGGGGTAGTTGATACATGTCAGCTTCTAAGTAGAAGAAGTACACTTCATTAAATGCATATCTATTCTTGGACATGCCTTTAACCAACTTTCTGTTAACTGTTCACTTTTCCCACTAGGTCGTACTAGGCGCCTTTTACCTTGAATCTCCACTTTGTCCTGCTAAAAGTTCTTTATCAAATTCTCCCGCCTAAACTATAAAGGAGATAAGAAAAGTCTCTACTTGATTGATTTTCAAAGGGCCTGGAGTGACCTCTGAGTATTGCCACCTCAGAGGTCCTCGAACACCATCACATTCCTTCTACATTCCAACTTATCCATAAGAGCTGGTGAGTATGATTTCAAATAATCTTCGACTTCTCTGACGTTGTCTTTGACATGAATATTTCTGGTGTACCATATGAGGCTTTGCCTTCTGCTGGTCATTGTGTCTGTCGCTGGACTCCGTCAATGACACATTACATTTAGTCTAATTATAAATGGAATTCACCTTCTTTAGAGAATACAAATAAAATTTTGAACCATATTCTACCAAACATGCAGATTATATGAATTTTCATAAGTCGGTAATTTTCTCTTTAGTATTCACAATTTATGTTTGTGTAAATTATCCACATTACCGCAAACTGTTGGAGTATGGCGAAAAAGATGAGTAGATCTTACATGTTGGTAGGGGTGGATTGTTCTGACGATAGAGGAAGTTAGGTAGCAGCGGTGATTAGGTAGCGATGGTAATAAGTTTTGTGAGGATTTTTCGCATCTTAGACTAAATAGTGGCGTTATTTGATTGGGTTCGGGCGGGTAGTGGCAACGGGATTCTCCGGTACCTCTCTTTTGTGAGGAAGTGATGGTTATAGTTTTTTTATGTGTGGGTGTTATGAATATGATTTTTATGATAGTTCAGGGATTAGTCAATAGAAAGATTGTAAAATACACATACTGTCCTTTTTACTATTGAATTAATTTTCAGTTTTTTAAACCACTAAATAACACTTGTCAAATAATTATTGGGTTCTTATTTTTATCATTTTAAAAAGTTCTCATTTGAACTAGATTATATATATATATATATATATATATATATATATATATATATATATATATATATATATATATATATATATATATATATATATATATATATATATATATATATATATATATATATATTATATATATAGGGAGACGTTAACGTAGTATACACTCTTAAAATAGGTTATTATAGGCACAGTTGTGGACCACTAGATCAAATCATCAAATATTTTAGATGAAATGTAGCATTTAAGAACTTGAATTTATAGATTAGTAAATAGATGAATCATAAGGGTATTTTAGTCATTAAAATTTAATGTATCATTTTGAGAGGTGACGTGTGCCTGTGATTTTTATTAGCGAAAGTTGTTGAAATTAACAATCAAATTTGGATTAATCTGGTAAATAAGTACCAATAATGGTACACTATAAAGCACCTTCGTCTAATTTATATGGTACCTTTAGTAAAAATATTATTTTAATTAAAATAATATTTTATTTATGCACAAATAATTTTCAAGCAGATTATATATGGTGTGATACATAACCATTTTTTGTTAAGAATTTTTTTTTTATTTAAAACCTTTTTTTGAAAGAAAGTATATAATACCTTTCGTAAAAAAATTTATTCTCGCAACACCATGATACATATTTTTACAAATACTTAGGTGACACATCAATTTCATTAATGTATGCTTATTCGAGGGTGCTTGCTCACTACAAGAGGCCGCATAATTCAGGGGAGAAATGGAAGAACATCGTATAACTTATTCGATAAAAAAAACAAAATGATACCTTATAGGATCAACAAATTAAAACCATTCAGTAAAAAACCCAAATGATACCGACTATAAAATCCAAATAGGATACAAATTTAAAAAAGGGATACAAGTGTTCAAATGACCCGAAACAAGAGGCAATAGCAGCAGCAGTGGTATACACGACCCGAAACAAGAGACGCTAGCGACGGCGGTGATACATTATGGTCGAAAACATGACACACAGTGGTCGTTAAGATGGCTTAGATAACGACTGCGACATAAAAACACAAGGCTCTGCTAACATTCATATGTGTGCTAAGCTCCGATCAGATAACACGGCGACAAACCAACATCACCCGCTAAGATCTAAAGATGTTTCATGTGTGAAATGTTTTCGTGGAAAACGAGTTACAATTTAGATGTTTCTTGTGATTAGAAGACAACATCATACATTGGTCTGAAATTAGTTTCATTGGTCAGAAATTAGTTTTCATACTAGATTTGTTTATTAATTGAAGATCTCTTTTCATGATGAATGAAAAACTAATACATTAACGATGGATGATTTACAAAATTTTCAAGAAGTAAAGATATGATTAAACAAATAATTCACACACGTTAGTGACTATTATTATTTAGTAGATCAACAAGAGTCAAGATATATAGAAATTCATTCACCATATAAAAAACACAACACCTTATCACCGCATGCATCTCTTTGAATTAAATGTATCACTTTGAAGGTGGCTTGATCTCGAAATCTAATAGTGAATACCGGTCGCATCATCTTCATAGAACAATGAGATACGTAGTAGCTATTAGTTTTTTTAATAATGAAAAGAGGGATATAACAATAAAAATTGAGAACAAGATGTCTTTTTCAGATCTTAAAAATTAAGTGGGTTATCTTTAAGATGAGAAATACGAAAATATCTAAACAAAATATCTGGAATTAAATCGATAAAAATCAAGAAAACAACGTTTTGTTTTTCGGTGACGGTTGTGGTGGCCGTAAATATCAATAAAAATTCCGACCGCGTCTGAAAAAAAACGACGACATGAAAATCAATCCAGATCATTTAAATACCCCGCAAGATCTTTATGTGAAAGGCAAATTGGGTTTTTAAGAATTCTTTTATGAAAAAGGAGTTCATGGATTATTTACATACTTGAGATGGCAATGGAGCGTGTAAATGAAATGACGGTTTAGAGGGGATGTACTGATGTAGCATATGTGAATTCCCAAATTGCCCTTTCCTATGGTTAATATTATTAAACCATCTAAATCCACTTGTCATGTTCTCATTGGTGCCTATTGTATCTCATTTTAAGTTGTAACGCACTTAAACGCAAATCTATATATATATATATATATATATATATATATATATATATATATATATATATATATATATATATATATATATATATATATATATATATATATATATATATATATATATATATATATATATATATATATATATATATATATATATATATATATATATATATATATCTTTATATTATATATAGGTGTAATTATGATTTGAAACCATACTTTTTAATCCAGTCATATCCCAGTCACATCTTTAAACCAATAGGATTTGAGAAATTCCTAGAAAATCTCCATTTTCCATGTTTTTTATTATTTGAAATCGCACTTTTCTGAAACTGCGTTTTGCAAACGCTGTTTGGGAACTTTTTTGAAACTGCGTTTTGAAAACGCAATTTTGGAAATTGCGTTATCGAAAAAAAGCGGTTTTGAAACCTGCGTTTTTAAAACGCATATTTGATTGGAAATGCTGTTTTGAAACTTGCGTTTTCAAAACGCATTTTTTGATTATCTTCGTTTTCTTTAAAAAAAAATTGCCATTTGCAAGAATCGAACATGGGACCTTTTGTTTAGGGGTAATCAAACTTACCAACTTGCTATGGTAATATTTTTGTTTTATTGTTACTAACCCATATACTTAAGCTCACTAAAAATGAATACTTTTATTTTTTGTTTTTAATTTTCGAAATATTTTATTAGTTTTCATTTTAAGTTTCAAATTTTTTTATTTTCTAAATTTCGGATTAAAAACATGTTTATTTCAACTTTTTTTCAATCTTTTCCAAAAATATGAAATTTTCATATTCTAATTTTTAATAAAAACTGGAAAAACCCATAATACCCTTTTGTATATCTTTTACCAAATAAAAATAAAACATGTTCAGATATCTATTTCTAACTCTATTTTATGTTTTTGTCACTTTTTAACGTTTTTTTCAAACGTTTTACGTTTCGACAGTTTCTCATGTTTTTGTCAGTTTTCTTTATGTTTCTTAATTTTTCACGTTTTTGCCATTTCTTAATGATTTTTCAGTTTTTTGATGTCTTCGTCAATTACTTTTACGTTTTGGTTAGTTTTTCACGTTCTTTTCAGTTGTTTACGTTTTCGTCAGTATTTTTACATTTTCGTCAGTATTTTTAAGTTTTCTTCTTTGATTTAGTCCGTTTTCGTCGGTATTTTTACGTTTACATCAGTATTTTTACGTTTTCGTCTGAATTTTTATGTTTTCATCTGTATTCTTACGTTTTTGTCACTACTTTTACATTTTCGTCATATTTTTACGCTTTCGTCAGAATATTTACATTTTCGTCCGAAGTTTTACGTTTTCGTACGATTTTTTACTTTTTCTTCCGATTTTTTACTTTTTCTTCCGATTTTTTTACGTTTTCGTCATTATTTTTACGTTTTTGTCTGGATTTTTACATTATCGTCCGATTTTTTAGGTTTTTGTCCCTTTTTTTTACGTTTTCTTCAGCTTTTTAATGTTTTCATCCGATTTTTACGTTTAAGTCAGGTTTTTTATGTTTTCGTCCGGTTTTTTACGTTTTAGCCTATTTTTTACGTTTTCATCAATGTTGGGAACTATTTGTTAAGTGTCAAGTACCGTTAGTATATTCCAAGTACTGTTAGTGTTATGTAAGTACCGTTAGTGTTAACGCGGTACATAGTAAGTACTGCTACTTATAAAGTAAGTACTGCTATGGTGATTAGGACGAATATATCTTTGTATAAGATATGTCATAGTTATAGTTAGAGTATATCTTATGTGATATACCTAAATAGTTAGAATACTGATAATATATCGTCTGATATAGTTATCTTTATAGAATATTCTAAGGTTTCTAGGGTTCCTTACTCTATAAAAGGAACATAGGTACAATGTCTTTCATGTACCTCGTTCAAGTCGATTAATAAGAGAATCGAATAGTTAAAAGTAATTATGTTCTTCTGTGCTTTATAAGTTAGATTCCGCATAACTTATTTAGTATTAGTAAGAGTGCTCAAAGTGTTTTAGTTTGATTACAAACTATTATACTAATTCTTAACAGAATATAGATCCAACAAAAGGGATCAACAAGTGGTATCAGAGCTTGTTGAGAAACTCTGAAAAAGAAGAACATGACCCCATACACTCTACACATACCAAATCTCAATGTCTCAACCAGATGGTGATAATGCTCACTTGGATGATGCTCAGATCCCTGATCCTATTCCACAGGGACAACCACCAGTTGTGCATCCTGCACCAGCACAAGGTGCTCAAGTCGTGAATGTTGTAGCTACCTCTACACCAACACCTTCTCATACTCTGTCTGTTGTTAAACTCCCAGTTCTCAAAGGTGACAATTATGAGACTTGGGCTATGCAGATGGAACATTACTTGAATCACACAGATCATACTGTGTGGCAAGTTATCAAGAATGGGAACACACCAAAGAAGCTACACTGGTTGCCAGACGATACATGCTATGCTCTACCTGCTGTGACTGCTGAGCAGATACAAGCAGAGATCAGAGAAAGAAAAGCCAGAACTGCTTTGGCTATGGCTCTTTCTAAGGACATTCTACCAAGATTTCATCATTATAAAGATTCCAAAGCTATGTGGGATGCTATAAAACTTAGATTTGGAGGAAATGACAAATCTAAGAAAATTAAGAAGATTGTTCTTAAACAAGAATTTGATAACTTCTTAATTACCAGTATAGAGGGAATACATGGTGGATACGGAAGGTTCAGCAAGTTGCTTATTCAGTTAGCAGTTTATGGACAAGTAATTCCTAATGAAGAAGCTAATCTAAAATTCTTAAGAAGTGTTCCACCAGAATGGAAAGCAATGGCTATGCACTTCATCACAAGAGATGATTTAGAAACAATTCTGTTTGATCATCTCTACAACAATCTTAGAGCATATGAGATGGATGTGAAAGGCACTGAAGTAAAAACAGCAACTGCTTCAAAGTCTAAGTTGGCTTTTGTGTCAGATGGGAACAGCGGTACTTACTTTTAAAATACCGCTAGTGGATCTAGCAACGGTACATACTTCACAAATACTGCTGGAGGACTTACAAGCAGTACTTACCCACAAAGTATTGAAAGTAGTCCAATGGTCTCTCAAAATCCACATGGAAGGTCTTCACCATTGTTTAGTGACAATGATGCCTTCTCATTCTTTGCTGGACAAGACAACAGGCCAAGATTAACTCAATGACTTGTTCCAAATGGATGATGCTGATGTTGAAGAGATGGATCTTAAATAGCAAGCTGCTATGGTGTCAGTAAGATCTAATAGGTTCTTCAAGAAGACTGGAAGAAAAATGACTATTGATCCTAATGAGCCATTTGGATATGACAAGTCTAAAGTTGAATGCTATAACTATGGAAGGAATGGACACTTTGCAAGAGAATGCTCTAGAGATAAAGCTGAAACTAGCAATTTGAAGTCCAAGAACAGCTATAGAACCAGTCCAAGAATAACTAAAAGATTTTCAAAAGGAAGCAGCACGAGTCCTAAAGGAACCAAAGCATTGGTTACTGTAGATGGAGTGGTGAATTGGGTAGAAGAAGAAGAAGAAGAAGAGCTTGGATTAATGGCTCTCTCACATGAAGATACTGAGGTACATCCTTGTTCTAAAGATTGTATTCTTAAATTTAATAGTCTAAAAGTAGAACTAGAGGAACAGTATCAAAAGGTTAACACATGCACTGTAGAAGTAGAGGCTTTCAAACAGGGTGTTGTTAAATTAGAAGAAAATATAGTTTTGTACAAAAAGGCTCAACAAAACTATGAAGAGAAAATAAGGATTTTGACTCTTCAAATTAGAGAAAAAGATGTGGAAATAAAAGCTTTTGAAAGACAACTTTTAAAAATAAATACAGAAAATGAAGCTTTAAAAACCAGTCTTTGTAATGAGAGGGAAGTGATTAGTCATTGGCAACAATCCTCTAAGGGATTGGGAAAATTGATTAATTCACAAATGGGGTATTATGATAAAACAGGCCTAGGATATATTGAGGATCAACCTAGGATAACCTTAACTAACAAAGACTTATCAAAAGGGATTTTTGATAGTTCTAGTGAGGTAGATGATACACCTAAAAATGATTGATATGCTGAAGGAATGAAGGCAGTTCCTCCACCAGTATCAGGAATTTTCATGCCCTCTTGTAATGATACTAGCATAGAGTCAGAAGAATCTAAGATTAATAATGTCTTTAACTCTAGTACTGTGTCTCAAGAAAATACTGATGTGACCAAGAATATTGTTTATCCACCTTTAATGAACAACTTTGTTTCTGAGGAATCTAAGACTAGTTCTGCTCCCAAGCAGGTAAAAACTCCTAGCAAGATATTGGAAAACAATGAACAACATACTAAAACCAAAAGGGGTGGGCTAGGTTTTGAAAAAGTAAAGTCAAAACAACCTTTTGGGTCTTCTTTAAGAAGAAAAGGATGTTATGTTTGTGGTAGTCTAAGTCATTTTATCAAAGACTATACATGACATGAAGATAAAATTATGAAACAGAAGACACAAAGGGTCATGAAAAACAGTAATGGGAAAAATGCACATGTTTATAGGAAGTAGAAACGTAAAGATGACAAACCTAAGTTTGATAACACAAGGGTAGTTAAACAGGTTAAAAATTATCCTACTTAAAGTTTTGTTCCTAGGGTAGTACTTATGAAGCAAGGACTTGTATCCTTAAAGTCTGGTAAACCAAGTACCGGCAAGCCTAAACCTACAAGTACTGCTAGACCAAACTCATGTACTGTTGGTTTAAAGTCTGTAAAACCAATGTTCTCCAAGACTTCTAAGAAAGTTTTTGAAAAAGTTAAAACACCTAGAAGCAAGGACAAGAACAAACCAGTACAAATGTGGGTTCCTAAAATAGATATACCATGTGTTAAAGCAAGTACCGCTAAAGCAGTACTTAAGTCAAAGAAGTCAAAGCACATAGAGTCACCCTATGAATTTGACTACATAAATGAAACCATGAAGTATAAGAGTAAAAGTAGCATTACTGGAAATGCTTCAGTACAAACTCTTAAATGTGTAGGTCCCACAAGATCCGAACCAAATGTGGCTTGGGTCCCTGTTAAAAACTAATGAGTTTTATTTGTGTGTAGGGGCATCTCATTGATGAATTAAAAGATAAAGGAATTGTAGATAGTGGATGCTCAAGACACATGACAGGGAACAAAGATTTTCTTGCTGAATTTGAAGAATTCAGAGGAGGTCCAGTAGCCTTTGGGGGTAGCAAAGATAGAATCACTGGCAAAGGGAAAATCAACACAGGAAAGTTGGAATTTGAAGATGTCTTCTTTGTAAAAGAATTGAATGAGTTCAATCTCTTTTCTGTATCACAAATGAGTGATAAGAATAACAAGGTGCTATTCACAGACAAAGACTGCTTGGTGTTGTCCAAAGACTTTGAGATGCCCAAGGAATCTCAAAAACTACTTAAAGTACCCAGGCAAGAAAATATGTACACCTTTAATCTTCATACTATTACTCCAACATGTGGTATTACATGTTTGCTACCTAAGGCTTCTTTAGATAAGTCAAACTTATGGCATAGAAGGTTAGGTCATGTGAATTTCAAGAATCTTAATAGATTGGTAAAAAGAAATTTAGTTAGAGGTCTACCTAACAAATCTTTTCAAAATGATTTCACATGTGCTGCTTGTCAAAAAGGTAAACAACATAGAGCCTTTTGTAAGACCAAGACTGTATATACTGTAACAAAACCTTTGCATTTCTTGCATATGGATTTATTTGGTCCAATTTCTATCAGAAGCATTAGTCATAAGACCTTTTGTCTAGTCATAACTAATGATTATAGTAGATTCAGTTGGGTATTCTTTTTATCCCTTAAAAGTGAGACAAGTGAATTACTAAAGGATTTTATCACTTTAGTTGAAAAACAGTTCACTAAACAGGTTTTAATCATTAGGACTGATAATGGAACAGAATTTAAGAATGCTGATTTTGATGAATTCTGTAGGTCTAAAGGAATTAAGAGACAATTTAGTAATCCTAGAACTCCACAATAGAATGGAGTAGCTGAAAGGAAGAATAGGACATTAATTGAGGCTGCTAGAACTATGCTGGCTGATTCACTTTTGCCAAATACCTTTTGGGCAGAAGCAATCAATACTGCATGTTATGTGTTAAATAGAGTCCTAGTAACTAAGCCTCAAAACAAAACAACTTATGAACTCTTGACTAATGTAAGGCCAAACATAAGTCATTTAAAACCTTTTGGGTGTCATGTGTCCATACTAAATACTCTTGATTATTTGGGAAAGTTTGATGGAAAGTCTGATCCAGGATATCTTGTAGGATATCCATTGCAAAGTAAAGCATATAGGGTTTACAATTTAGCAAGTAAGAAAGTTGAAGAAAATGCTCATGTCAATTTCTTAGAAAATAAACCCAATGTTCCAGGAATAGGTTATGCTTGGATGTTTGATTGAGATTATCTAACTAACTCCATGGATTACTACTCTTTGCAAAAAGATTGTCAAACTAACAATGCAGGTGAGGAGTCAAGTGCAACTAATGTAGGTACTCAAGAAGATGTTTCTTCATCAGATGATGATATTCATATCTATGTGCCAAACATGCCTACTGTTACTCCCATGTCTGCAACTCCCAAGAAGCAAACCATGCCATCAAATGATGATCAAGCCTCCCAGGGGCTTCAGAGGCTTCAAGATCAAGAAAAGAATGCTACATCTGCTAATAAGCATTCAGGAGAAGAGTCTTTTGAGTCACAACACTTAGAAGTACATACTATACCTAGCGGTACTTTATCTGCAAGTACTGCTAAGTTAAAATCTGCTAAATCTGCTGACTCACTAGAAGAAATTTTGCAAGCATTGGACGATGAAGACTTATATTCCAGTCCAGCTGAAGTAATCTTCTCCAAAGCTTCCTATGATGAGCAGGGTGCAGTAACTGATTTCATCAATTAGAAGCAGAAATTCCAGTCAGTTCTATTCCCACTCATAAAGTCAACAACAACCATCCTACTACATAGTTTATTTGTGATCCAAAATCTGTTGTACAAACTAGAAGACAACTGCAAACTAATATTGAAACTCATGTACTAGTGACTTATGTCAAACAACAGCAGAGAACAAATCATAAAGATAATCAACATTGTTTGTTTGCCTGTTTCTTATCTCAAGTAGAGCCCAAAAACATCTCTCAGGCTCTTGATGAAGAAAGTTGGGTAGATGCCATGCAAGAAGAATTAACACAATTTGAGCTACAAAAGGTTTGGATTCTTATGGATCTTCCCTCAGGTAAAAGAGTAATTGGTACTAGATGGGTCTTCAGGAACAAGAAGGATGAAAGAGGGGTTGTTGTAAGGAACAAGGAAAGACATGTTGCTCAAGGCTATAGACAGGAAGAAGGGATAGACTATGATGAGGTTTTTGCACCAGTGGCAAGGATAGATGCCATTAGATTATTTTTGGCCTTTGCATCATATATGAGATTTATAGTCTATCAAATAGATGTGAAAAGTGCCTTTCTATATGGTACTATTTTAGAGGAGGTATATGTCTCACAACCTCTAGGTTTTGTAGATCCTAAATTCCCCAATAGAGTCTACAAAGTTATCAAAGCACTTTATGGTCTACATCAAGCTCCAAGGGCCTGGTATGCAACTTTATCCCACTTTCTACTAGAACATGGATATAGGAGAGGAACCATTGACAAAACTCTGTTCATCAAGAAAAATCCCAAGGACATCATTCTAGTTCAAGTCTATGTTGATGACATCATTTTTGGTTCTACCAAGAAGACATGGTGTGAAGAGTTTGAAGCTTTGATGAAAGGAAGATTTCAAATGAGTTCTATGGGAGAACTAACTTTCTTTTTGGGACTACAAGTCAAACAAAGGAAAGATGGAATATTTATCAGCCAAGATAAATATGTTGCTGAAATCTTAAAGAAATTTTCATGTATGGATACAAGGAGTACAAGCACACCTTTTGAAGCCAAGAAATCTTTATCAAAAGATGAACATGGAGAAGATGTTGACATTCATCTCTATTGGTTAATGATTGGTTCATTGATGTATCTTACTGCTTCAAGACCAGATATAATGTTTGTTGTGTGTGCCTGTTCAAGATTCCAAGTTCATCCAAAGGTGTCACATCTATATGCTGTGAAGAAGATTTTTAAATATCTTAAAAGTCAATCTAATTTAGGATTATGGTATCCTAGAGATTCCACCTTTGAATTAGAAGCTTACTCAGATAGTGATTATGCTGGAGCAAATCATGATAGGAAATCCACAACAGGAGGTTGTCAATTCCTAGGCAGAAGACTCATATCATGGCAGTGTAAGAAGCAAACCATTATTGCTACCTCTACAACTGAAGCTGAATATGTAGCTGCTGCTCATTGATGTGGACAAGTACTTTGGATTCAAAATCAATTGTTGGACTATGGGTTTAACTTCATGAACACCAAGATTTACATTGATAATGGAAGTACTATATGCATTGTCAAGAATCCAGTATTTCACTTCAAGACTAAGCATATTGAAATAAGACATCACTTTATATGAGATGCTTATGACAAAAAGCTTATTCAAGTCTTGAAGATTCATACCGACAACAATGTAGCTGATTTGTTGACCAAGGCATTTGATGCAAAGAGATTCGAATTCTTGGTGACACACATTGGTATGCTTAACCAATAACATGCTACATATGTTGAGGGGAGGTAATAGCTGTACAAGTTTTATATAATTTTTATTGTATAGTCTATGTTTTGTGTTTGTTATTGCAGGTTTATAGAAAAAGATAAAAGAGGTTACATGTCTAGTGGAAAACATGAACTGGTCAAAATTGTGAGGTACCGTTGTTGCTCCAAGTACCGCTAGCACAAAACCAAGTACCGCTTATGTTCCATGTACCGCTACATGTCCGTTGTACCGTTAAGGGTCTCTTTTGTAAATTTGGCGGTTTCTTCGCGCTTGGGTTTGTTATTTACTTAAATACTTACCCCAATTACACAATTGATTCACCTAATCTTTTATTTTTATCTATTGATTCTATAACCTTCTCTCTAATCTTTCGATCATCAAAAATACTAATGGCTGCTTTACAAGTAATCTCTAAGCATAATTTGGTTGCGAATCTTGCTACGAATGATGACTCTCTTGGTTTCCATGAGATGCTTGATTTCCTATCTCGAAGTCATGTTCGTTTCGCACTCACTGTAAGTCCAGTTGTCTCTATACCCATTGTTGAACAATTTTGGGATATTGTTGTGTTAGGTACTCGTTTTGATCAACCTTGCATTAAGGATAGGGTGAATCATAGGAATATATATGTCACTGAGGTACTGCTACGAGCAAGTTTGAAACTTAATGACGAAAATAGACTTAGTATGCTTAATAATACAGAGATTCATGATGGCCTTGCAGCCATGGGCTATGGGGGTGGTAGGGAAAGTCTTACTTTCTTTAAAGCATTATTTTCAACTCAATGTAAATTGCTTTTTCATGCTATTATTCACTGTTTAAGTTCAAAAAGTACATCTTTTTATCAAATACCTGATGCATTGGCATCTACTGGTATTTGTCTAGCAAATAACAGGGTTTTTAATTTTTCAAAATTAATTTTTGAAGGCATGACTAGGAATTTGGAAGGGACTAAGAAGTTTTTAATGTATCCTAGATTCATTCAGACTTTAGTTAGTGACCAAATACCTAACCTACCAGCATTAACTGATACATGGGATGTTCCTTCATTCACAAAGAGAACTTTCTCTTTCTTGACCAAACAAGGCAATGCCTTTACAAGAACAGTAACACCATTGTTTGCTCATATGTTAGCCCAACCTGCCAATCAAGAAGGTGAGGAACCTAGAAATGCTAGTGCTTCTCAGCAAACTCCTACTCACCAGAGCTCCCACTCTCTAGAAGATTCACAATCTTCTTCTCACAATGTTGTGTTCCACCAAACACTGATGAGATGATCCACACACCTGCTGCTTCTATTGCTGCTAGTGGTTCACCACAAGCACAAGCACCAGAGGTGGTGGATGTTGCAAATTTAACTGCTTTGTGTACAAGTTTGTTCCAACAGGTACAATTATTGCAGAAAGAAAAGCTTGTTCAACACAAGAAAATTGCTGAATTGGAAGCTAGCCTACTCAAGTTAAGGAACAAAGTGTCATCTTGGATGAGGAAATATAGATCTGTTCAGAAAACTGCAATCAAGATGCAAAGATTCAGGAACCACTAGAAAAGGCAACTGAATGCAACCAAACAGGGGAGGAATAATGAAGAACAGCGAAGGAATAATGAAGAACAACCACCTTCTTCTGATAATCAAACAAGGATCTCTAGAAATGACATCAATTTTGAAATGGATGAAAATGTCATGGGGACTTATAAAGATGGAACTTGTTTAGAGACTGGTGTGGATGGACCTTCAGATATGGAGATTCAACATCAAGAACCACAACCTACTCCAGAGGAACCACAAGTTGCAGAAACATTGGCAACTCAGCCAGAACCATCAGTTCAATCACCACTTCAAGCTAATAGGAGTGATTTCTATGAGAAGTTGGAGGAAATTTCTATTCAGTTTCCTGCTCCATCACCACAAAGCAATAAATCAGATAAGACTAAAGAAGTGCAAGTTGATATGATGGCTTCTATGGAAGATAAAGTATCTGGGGATACACAAGTGATTGAAGAAACAAGTGTGTCTAATACTGGTGAAGTCAACATTGTTGAAGATCCAAGTACTGCTAAGCCAACTAAGCCGACTGCAAGTACTGCTGACATTGTTGAAGACCCAAGTACTGCTAAGCCAACTAAGCCGATTGCAAGTACCGCTGTTGATCATCCTTCACCAAAAAGTCAAACTTCCTTTGGAGAATATGATACTTTAGCCCAATTGCTGCTTGATTTAAAGAAGAATTTAGTTGAGAAGACTAAGCAAGCAAAAGTGGAGAAAAAGACACAATAAGAAGTTCTTGCCACAAAGGATCAAATTCAAGGTAAGAAAGTTCAAGCTTCACACCCTACAAAAGGTATAGTCATTCAACAGTTAGCTAATGAAGAAGTAGCTGCCAAGCTGAAGAAGAAGCTACCTAAGATAAATCCAAAGGATACGGGGAAGAAGCAATTATTGTCAGAATCTGAAGATGAAAGTGAATCAGATGATGATATAAACAAAGTCATGTACAGATTTAATCAAATAGACCATGATGAGGAATTTGCTTATAGAATGCAAGCACAAATTCGTGAAAATGAATTGCAGGAAGAACTTGCAGCAAAGCAAGATATGCTAGAAGCTAAAAGGATGCACCAAGAATGGAACATACAATAGTATGACAGGATTCGGGCTGAGATACATGTTAGTGAGCTTTTTACAGACTCATTGATAGCTGAAGAGAGAGATGCATATGATGAAGAAGAGAAATCAAAATTGATTGATGATCTGGTAAGGGAGCAACAAAGATTCTTTGCTGAAAAGAGAAGGAAAGAAAGGGTTAAGCCTCCAACTACTATGCAGATTAGAAATCAGATGATGAACTTTCTAAAGAAAGTAAAAGGATTTACTCATATTCAGCTGGTCAAGAAGAATTTTGAAGAAATCAAGACTTTGTATGAGCAAAGTAAGAGGACTGAATTGAATTTTGTTGAGGTTGGATCTGAAGCAGACAAGAAAGCTGTTGAAGAATTGAAGAAACATCTGCAACAACAAAGACAATTTGGTAGCACTCCTAGAATTGAGCCAAGTACTGCTGAACCTACAAGTACATCTCCACCTATCAAGACCACTTATGTGAGGAAGAATAGAAAGGAGAAAGTAAGTGATGTAGAGTGGAATGTATATGTGATAATTAAAATACGTTATAGGGTAAATTAGAAAATTACCTTTAGGAAAAAGTAATAGACTAATATTACCAATGACGAATTCAATTAAACACGTGATGAACCAAGTTCGTTGTACACGAAGATCGAGTGAATTTGAGACGTTTCGTTTCGTTTTGGACAATTGATTTGAATTGGTTTTCGGTTTTTTAAAACTAGAAATTAAATCTACCAATTTTAAACTATTTAATTTTACCCTAAAGTGCATGAATCGTAAACCCCGCTATATTTAATCTAATACAAATATTTAAAATTAAAATTTAAACTATTTAATAATCTATAAAAAATTAATCTATTTAATAAAAATGACTTTTAAACTATATTTAGAAATCTAATTAACTTTTTAAAACTAATCAACTTTATTAAAAAAATTACTTATATTAATTCTATTTTTTTAAAACTAATTTTATTTAAACCTAAAATTATAAAAATCTAATTATTAATATAAACTAATAAAACTTTTAAATTAATAAAAACATTTTTTTATATTTTAATTTATATTTTTAAACTATTAATAATATTTAAAAAAAACTAAAAAATTACTTTAATAAAATCACTAATTTAAATCTATTTAAACGGAATTAAAGTAAAAAAAAATGTTACTAAATGAAATCTGCGAAGTCAATATCACTATATTAATTAACTAACGGGTAATTAAATCAAAAAGGCATGAAGCCCAGTTGGCAAACACGCTGGGTAATCAAACGAGAGGTCTCGGGGTCGAGACCCACTTGGGACATAATTTTGGTTATTATTTATTTTTGAACAAACAAGTACTTCAGCCACAGGAGGTTACTTTTTGTTACAAGATTTATATAAAGCTGAACAGGAATTCAACTTATAAGCTAATCAGATCAATGAATCTGCTAGCAGATAACTACGTAAATTCAGCAACAACAAATAATAAACTCTAAAACTTAATTTACAGCCAAATTCATACAACTCAGCTAAGAAATCAGAAACAGACCAAATATAACAGTCATAAATAAAAGCTCAGCAATATCAGATCTAGTTACACAACTAAAACGCAAGCAAACAAATAAACTCTAGCCCAGCAGGAGTGGATAAAACTTCAGCAATAATTATAAACTTAACACTTCAAGTTATCAGTAATCCTATATCATTTCAGCAAATTTATACCAGTAGGTCAATAACAAGCAGATATTCAACATACCAAAAACGAATCAATAGCAGTACACTTAACAAATCCGAAGGTCTTTAGAAAACATAATTAGTAAATTAATAACAAATAAGGCTAATCATAATAAAACTATCAGATTTAACCTATAACAGAAATAATCATCTAACATCAGTAATAGAAACCAAATCAGCACCAGCAATACTCAAATACTAACTAGCAATCTAACTGATAAATCACATAACCATATCAGAAATCACAAAACATCCAGAAACTCGAAACTTTATGAAAACAATTACAAATCTTAAACAGTTTACTCTAACGAACAACATAATAGCAAGAGTTAATCCATACCAATATCATTCACCAGTTAACGAAAGCTAAACCATCTAGATAAACTATAATGAACAAAGTACAACATTCAGCCTTAAAATCTAAATAAACTAACAAATCAATCCATTATATTCATATCAGCTTATTCATTAAAATCAAACAAACAAGCCTCATTCATTATACTAAGCAGATCTTTAAACATAAACACATAAGATAAAAGAAAAAGAAGGAAAAGAAAGTAACACCTATTGGAGATTTCCGTTGAGTAGTAGAATAGCGCTGAGCTATCTAATGAAACGAAACTACACCTTCACCGTTACCACCATCTTAAATCGAAACACAAACACCATCGAATCATTCGAGCCAAACAGTTATTTTAATCAAACCATTAGGGTTTGATTTATTTCCCAATTTCACTTCAATATTTCATTAAACTATTGAGCAGTTTAATTAAATATCTTTTATATTAATAATATTAAATTAGACTGAGAAAGGAGATAATTGAATTTAAACAATAACAACACACGAATTATTTTTAACAGAATAAAACTTTTATTAATCAAAATAAAATGATACAGTACTATTAAAAATAGAAATACAATTTTCTTAACTCGAATCCAACATTATACCATTAAGTAAAAAAGGGATGAAGATTACAAGAGAAATGAGGGGTTTTTATAGCTATCCCAAGGATTGTTGAGGGAGAATATCCGGATCTTCCAAAGCATATTCCTTCTTCATATAAACCCTTAGATCATCTCTTTCTCATGGTTGTTTTGATCGGATGGTTGATAAGGCACAACTAGCACACGGATTGCCAACGTGGCATCCGTTTGTGCTAGTTGTGTTTCTTTGATGCCTCTTGATTGGCTGATTGGAGAAAATGAGGTGTTTCTTCCAATCAATCACTGCCACGTATCTTGTTCCTTCCTCATATTCTCTTCCTTAAAATTGGGGGATTCAATTCCCCCGCACTTGAATCAAACGTGGGAGTATAAAGAAGTAAAAAGCCCCAATTTATTTCATTGATTTCTTGAACTAGGGTTTGTGGGAATAGTAAGTTTCGTCTGGTTTTCTTTTAGGTTGAAGGAGAAAGTAACATAGAAAGTATCGATTATTTATTTAATTGTTGTGTAGGAAAAAATGTGTGAGTGGGAGAATAAAAACGTGTGAATGTAAATAAAGGGAGTGGGTGAGGATCGGTATTTAATGTGTATACACATTTTGAACGTAAATAAACAAAACCCTAAAGCCCATTAAATTTACTTCATTCGTTTGCATATTTGAGGACATTGGGCTTTTGGCCCAGGTTAAATTTCCCATCCGTGTTTATAACATTCCCCTTAGTTTTTAAGGCCCAAAAACAATTCAGCCGTATCAATACTTTATCAAATGGGCCTTGATCCACTCAAATAGATTATCATCTTTCTAAATGGGCTTTTAAGCCCATTTACTCCAATGTGGGACCCACTAGGCCCATAAACTTGACAAATGATGAAATCCGCTAAAGTCGAGCTCGAATATTGGCTTTGTTGATCTTTATCTTCGAACTCGTGTCGATATTTGCCGGTTTTCGCGAACTTGGTACCTACACACACGAACAACAAAAACAAACATATACAAGACATTTTCATGATATTAATGCAATTATTGAATGTTTATTGCTACAAATGATATGAGTAAAATTACTCATATCAAATTCCCCCTTGCTAAGCAATTGCCGTGTCCTCACGCAATGATAAAATAAAACACTAACTACACCATTATTCAACTTTTGACTTTTTATTTTGCAAAGACATAATGTATTGCTTTCATTATTGAAAAATAACTTTTAGGATCATAAAACTCAAATAGATTCATCGTCCTCGACTTTTCACTTTTCCATGCCAAGTGCAAAAACAAGATCATTGTCAATCATAAGCCCCAAAATTAAAGCAACTCATACAAGTAATTTGTGTTAAACTCAATCTCCTATTATTCCTAATTGTATCTCTAGATTTTATTTGTCATTCACCCAAAGGCTCATTTGACTTTATTTGATACTTATTAGTCCAAAAATGAAGGCAAGAACGGTGTAAACTCAACACTCAAAACCTAACCTCGACTTCAAAAACCGTTGTCACTAAAGAAAGCCCATATCAAGGATAACTTAACACGATTTGAGGGATAAATCCCGGACCCGAAATTTGGCTAATATGGCTACTTAAAGCAACAATAAAAACCTCCAAAGTCAATTAGGACCTTATTAATGGAGTTAGCAACAACTACATCATAACACCTTTTGGCTCTTTAAGATGCAATTGTGCTCCTTATTTAAAATCCACACCCTAAGGCTCCTTGGACAAAAATAAGGGAATTGACTTCACCATCTCACCTTACGGATCATGATGATGAATCAATTTTTATTCAACACGCCTCTTGACATACACCCTAAGGCTCTAATGAAAAGGTTAGTGCTACATGACTCCCACCTGAAGGCTCATAGAGAACATGTTCTTATTTATTCTTCTTTATTAATAAGATATTTATAGTAAGCCAAATTTCTGCAATCCCATGATCAAAAGTCCATGACGCTGACACCCTTAAAGTGTTCTCACTTTAATTACAAGGGAAGAAAAAGAAGGAGTTACGAGTTAAGATATCAAGCCTAAACCGCTAAAAACTTCATTTATTAAGCAATTATTATTCAAGTGTGGAAAGTAAATACAAGGAGATTAAATCAGACACAAAAATACTTGCACAAAGAAGAGTTAATTTTAGAAACTTATGATTTAACTCTATCATCTCTTGTTCTCCATATTGAAAAATTTCAAAAATGTGAAATCAATGGATACTTAGCCTATTAAATCAAAGTTTTGGGTTTTCAAGTCATCTATAGGATCTTGCATCTTTTAGACTTTTTCAAGTTTTAGAATTTTCGTTTTAAAGTTCCCTTGATAAACGACTTTCTAGGATCAATTATGGGAGCTTGCGAAAAGTTCTTGTTCTTAACTCGTATGAATTAAGACTTTCGCGTTTTAAAGCTCCCTATATAAAAGCCTAGCAAAACTTAATTCAAATACGTTAAGGAAAAGCTAAGGTTAAAAACCGAGTCGAGTCAAAAACTATTCTTATTTTCACCAACGAAAAGCCTACATTTGTGTCAAAAGCACTTATTTTATTTATTAAAACTTAAAAACAACACTAAAAATTTAAAATGTTATTGAAAAATGAGAAAAAACAATACGTTTGGACACGACAAAAGCAATGGCAAGCGATTATATCGATTGACTCCCCCATGCTAAAACCAAACATTGTCCTCAATGTTTCTTAGCTCAAGAGTAACACCCCCTTGCTAAGACACGAAGAGTCTAATGCAAAATCCTAGCATGGAAAGAGCACGCAAATCTATAAGCCGTTTATTAATTATGCCTCAAGATAAAACGTTAGTCAATAAAAATCAAGGGATAGAAAGTGTGCCCCTTTTGGCATTCAAAGAATGGAAGATCAAGTAGACCAACAAAAACCGAACACGAGAGTCTTCAAAAATTAGGGTCATACCTAAGATTCACAACACAACAAAACACGAGCACGAGCTTGAAAGATCAATCCTTATTAGTGTTAGAAAATAGAGAGAAAATAGAATGTATGGGACTCCCCCATAAGGCACCTCGTTTTTGTTCACCGAGTCATGAGCTCGACTCGATCCCCGCATTCATTGGTCCTTAGGGAAAGTGCTGAAAACCGGCATAATGGAATAAAATCCAACGTGAAGCACGATGCCGGGGTCAAAGATCACATCCTCATTGTCGGATGACAAACGAAAAGATAAAACTCTAACATGAATCTCTAAAAAGAGATGGTAGTCACAAATAATGGTATGGATGTAGCATGCTCCCCGAGATAAACTCGCACCAAGATGATTAAAAAGTCTTTCAATTATTGCATCGGTGAAAGGCCGAGGTTTCCCTAAATCAAAGATTCCGGGGTCGAATACCTCGTCCTCGTGAGAGAAAGGAATAGACAACAAGGTGTCGTCCCCCCATGCTAATCCTAAATAATATAAAGCACATGGTAAAGGTGGAATAAAAGTCTCAACACTAGTGGTATCAACTTGCATGACTTTGTCGACCTTGTCACTCTTATGAATGTGAATAAAGGGATCATGGTACTCAAAACGAGTCGCATGAAAAACCTGCACATTAAGATCAAAACAAGTGGGAAGGATAATTGGAGCAAAAGTAATTTCTCCCTCCGGGTCAACATTGTCATCATCATAAATTGGGTGATCAAACCAAGAGTCTTCATCACCGTCATTAGACTCTTCCTCAAATTCCGAAGGAATGTCTATCGAAAGTAACTTATCAAACTCCTTGATGAAGAACTCATCATCACAAAGGTTGTGAGATGTAGGAGATATGATGCTCTCAAAATCCTCTTGAAACAATGGATTATTGTTCATTGAAGCTTCAAAGAGAGGATTTGAGTAAGTCACAAAAGTGTCATCAATCTTGTCATCACAAGAAATATCCGACAAAGTATCGAGTGTGTCACACTCGGATACAAGATCATCATTCTCATTAGAAGGAAATTCATCGGAGAATTCCTCGAGAATGGTAGGTAAAACATAAGAATCACGCTCGATCTCGAGATCGGAAACGTCTTCACTTCCCCGTGGAAGTGGATCAATGATAGCAAAAAGTTCATCGATGAACTTATCACATGAATAGTCACTAACCTCACTCAGTGTGAAGTTAGGAATCAAAGGCTCTTCAATTGAAGATTGTGCCTTAGGAACATCAACATCATCCTTAGAAGAGAGTGAAAATGAGTCCATTTTCAAAGATTGTTCAATTAAAGCAATATCACTCTCGGGATCAAAATTCTCACTAACAAACTCACTAGCATCAAATGGCTCACTTAAGTAATCATCAATTTGTTTTTCAATCTTATCATCCTCGTGTGGAGTGAGTGGAAATGAGGAAAGGTTACAACATGTTTCAACAAAGCAAGCTTCTTCATTTGAATTTAACTTTTTACTTTCACAAAATGGAATTTCCAAAATTGGAAAAACACCTTTATCAAAAAGAGCTTTCTTATTACTTTCAATTGTTTCAACAAGTTTAACACTTTCAACTTTCTTAGAAGCAAATCTTGGAATCTTTTCCGGTTTGAAAATAATGCTTTTATCTCCATAAAACAATTTAATTTCCTCTTTCCTCATATCAACTTGAATTTGAGCCGTGCACAAAAATGGTCGTCCTAAAATAATTGGCACACGAGGATTGGTCTCATAATCAACTATAGCAAAATCGGCTAAGTACAATAAATTTCCCACTTTAACAATGACATTTTCCGCTATACCAACCGGTCGAGTGGTGGTACCATTAGCAAGCTCAATGATCATTCGAGTGGTACTAAGTGGTGCATAATCAATAGTCTTCCAAAGGGCTAGGGGCATTATGTTAATGCTAGCTCCTAGATCGGCTAGGCCTTTGCAAACCCCAAGCTCATTGAAAACACAAGGTATCAAGAATTGACCTGGATCTTTATACTTCTCGGGAAAGAAATCAAAGAAAACCGAGCTACTAATCACATTCAAAGTAGCCTTGGTGACATCTAGAAAAGTTTCCTTAGGTGGAGGACTAAACTCAATCACTTCAACTTCATCTAAATTATCACAATCATCATAAACGGTTATGGCCTTAAGCTCTCCCTTCGGGTTTGGAATGGTATTACTAGGTAAGCAACCCGAAGAAGTAGATGGTTTAGACATAAATCCCTCAAACATCGAAAGCAATTTATTTTGACCTTGTTCCAAACTTTGTTGCATACGATTATGACTTTGCTCTAATATTTGCTCAAAACGGTTTTGGTTTTGTTCAAGTCTTTGTTGATTAAGCTCAATCTTATTGTTTTGCCCTTTAATCGTATTTTGAAACTCATTTTTCAAAGTTGCTATTTGTCCTTGAAGATTATTTTGAAAAGCTTTCAAATTTGCCTCATTTGATTTAATGTAGCTTGACAAATCATTTTGATTATTGCTTTGAAAACCTTGATTGTTTAGATTAGCATTAAACCCATTTCCTTGATTATAATTCCCTTGGTTACCACGGTTAAAATTATTCCCATTGTTCCCATTGTTGTACCTATTTTGAACCGGTGGAAAGCCCGGTGGAGCAACATGATTTTGACGAGGAACTTGACCGTTGGAGCCATAAGTTCCCGTCGCGGCAAAAGCACTAGCTTGATCAAACCCCGTGGTTGAACAAGAATAATTAGGATGTGCTCCACCACATGATACACAAACATTCTCAACCATATTAATGGATCCATGAGGGTTCTTCCTAATCTCATTCAACAAAGTCGCAAATCCACTATCAATCTTAGATTCCAATCTAGCAATCTTGGGATTTAATGAATTCACATTGGAAACAACCGGTGTGTTTCGTGAATATTGTGCTCTAGACTTATCCTCAATTATTCTCCACGCGTCTCTCGGAGTTTTTCTTAAAAGATTACCACCCACGGCGGCATTTAAAGAATCTTGTTCAATCATATTAAGCCCATTATAAAAAGTATTTATTTGATGCAATTCCGAGAAACCGTGGTGTGGACATTGTCTCAACAAATCTTTAAATCTTTCCCAAGCTACCCCAAACGATTCATGCACTTTTTGTTCAAATTTAGTGATTTCGTTCTTAAAGTGTGTTATCTTAGATGGTGGAAAGAAGTAATCCATAAACTTAGACACTAAATCATCCCATGTTAAGATCGAACCCGGTGGTTCTTTCTCATACCAAAGCTTAGCATTACCCTCGAGCGAGTACGGAAAAAGCATGAGCTTAATCACGTCATTCGGCACATCTCTAAACTTGAGAGTCGAGGTAATTCGATGAAAATTCCGTATGTGAGAATGCGGGCTATCGGTCTCATTGCCATGAAATTGGTCGGCACGAATGAGCGATAAAAGACCCGTCTTAATCTCAAAATGATCCGCCAAAATAGCCGGCACAACGATTGCTTCCCCATACCCTTCGGTGGGTGCACGGAGCAATTCCTCCATTGTTCGGTTATCGGCCATCTCAACAACAATAGGTGGAAGCTCGGGTTCCACTATTCATTGTTGACGATTTCTATTTCTACGAGGAATATTTACAAGCCTATTAAAATCAATCACAAGATGAGAAGAACATAATTGCATACACTACAAAGACGAGAATTTAGAGGATTGAAGAAGAGAAATTAGACAAGAAGAAGATTATTTTTGGTATTTATTTGGTATTGCTCAATCAATAATGATTGATAAAAAACAAGGAATAAGGATAACTACTATGGAAGTAAATTACCCTCGGTCGACTTTGAAACGATTGGTGAAAACCTAAACGTCTCGAGGTTCAATAAGTAAACTACAAAAATAAAATTTATTACTACTTGAGTCGGCAAACCAATAATAGGTCGTCCCTCTCAATATACGCACAAGCAAGCGGGGAAACGAGGTGGCACAAAGCACTTAAAAACCTTTTTCCTTAGACGGCCTTTTATAGCACGTCGCCTTATACCCACCTTATAGTTTGTATAAATCGAGTTCAAACTTCTTATTAGTATTTATCTATTTTGCCTTTTATTTTTGTTTTGGATTCGAATACAATAGCTAGGTGATGAAATCCCAACTAAGGCCTTATTTGAAAAGTATGTAAATTTATTGTTCTACGTAATACAATATATTATTCACAAAAAACGAGAAAAACGATACATACTATATAATAGAAAAATAACAAAACTTTCTGAGGACGGAAAGGGTCTTCAAATCAACGATCAACAAATCTCCACGAAAACGAATCGTACACAAGATCCCCGGCAGCGGCGCCAAAATTTTTGATGTAGAGTGGAATGTATATGTGATAATTAAAATACGTTATAGGGTAAATTAGAAAATTACCTTTAGGAAAAAGTAATATACTAATATTACCAATGACGAATTCAACTAAACACGTGATTAACCAAGTTCGTTGTACACGAAGATCGAGTGAATTTGAGACGTTTCGTTTCGTTTTGGACAATTGATTTGAATTGGTTTTCGGTTTTTTAAAACTAGAAATTAAATCTACCAATTTTAAACTATTTACTTTTACCCTAAAGTGCATGAATCGTAAACCCCGCTAAATTTAATCTAATAAAAATATTTAAAATTAAAATTTAAACTATTTAATGATCTATAAAAAATTAATCTATTTAATAAAAATGACTTTTAAACTATATTTAGAAATCTAATTAACTTTTTAAAACTAATCAACTTTACTAAAAATAATTACTTATATTAATTCTATTTTTTTTAAATTAATTTTATTTAAACCTAAAATTATAAAAATCTAATTATTAATATAAACTAATAAAAGTTTTAAATTAATAAAAACATTTTTTTATATTTTAATTTATATTTTTAAACTATTAATAATATTTTTAAAAAAACTAAAAAATTACTTTAATAAAATCACTAATTTAAATTTATTTAAACGGAATTAAAGTAAAAAAATGTTACTAAATGAAATCTGCCAAGTCAATATCACTATATTAATTAACTAACGGGTAATTAAATAAAAAAGGCATGAAGCCCAGTTGGCAAACACGCTGGGTAATCAAACGAGAGGTCTCGAGGTCGAGACCCACTTGGGACATAATTTTGGTTACTATTTATTTTTGACCAAACAAGTACTTCAGTCACAGGAGGTTACTTTTTGTTACAAGATTTATGTAAAGCTGAACAGGAATTCAACTTATAAGCTAATCAGATCAATGAATCTGCTAGCAGATAACTACGTAAATTTAGCAACAACAAATAATAAACTCTAAAACTCAATTTTCAGCCAAATTCATAAAACTCAGCTAAGAAATCAGAAACAGACCAAATATAATAGTCAGAAATAAAAGCTCAGCAATATCAGATCTAGTTACACAGCTAAAATGCAAGCAAACAGATAAACTCTTGCCCAGCAGGAGTGGATAAAACTTCAGCAATAATTATAAACTTAACACTCCAAGTTATTAGTAATCCTATATCATTTCAGCAAATTTATACCAGTAGGTCAATAACAAGCAGATATTCAACATACCAAAAACGAATCAATAGCAGTACACCTAACAAATCCGAAGGTCTTTAGAAAACATAATTAGTAAATTAATAACAAATAAGGCTAACCATAATAAAACTATCAGATTTAACCTATAACAGAAATAATCATCTAACATCAGTAATAGAAACCAAATCAGCACCAACAATACTCAAATACTAACTAGCAATCTAACTGATAAATCACATAACCATATCAGAAATCACAAAACATCCAGAAACTCAAAACTTTATGAAAACAATTACAAATCTTAAACAGTTTAATCTAACGAACAACACAATAGCAAGAGTTAATCCATACCAATATCATTCACCAGTTAACGAAAGCTAAACCATCTAGATAAACTATAATGAACAAAGTACAACATTCAGCCTTAAAATCTAAATAAACTAACAAATCAATCCATTATATTCATATCAGCTTATTCATTAAAATCAAACAAACAAGCCTCATTCATTATACTAAGCAGATCTTTAAACATAAACACATAAGATAAAATAAAAAGAAGGAAAAGAAAGTAACACCTATTGGAGATCTCCGTTGAGTAGTAGAATAGCGCTGAGCTATCTAATGAACCGAAACTACACCTTCACCGTTACCACCATCTTAAATCGAAATACAAACACCATCGAATCATTCGAGCCAAACAGTTATTTTACTCAAACCATTAGGGTTTGATTTATTTCCCAATTTCACTTCAATATTTCATTAAACTATTGAGCAGTTTAATTAAATATCTTTTATATTAATAATATTAAATTAGACTGAGAAAGGAGATAATTGAATTTAAACAGTAACAACACACGAATTATTTTTAACAGAATAAAACTTTTATTAATCAAAATAAAATGATACAGTACTATTAAAAAGAGAAATACAATTTTCTTAACTCTAATCCAACATTATAACATTTAGTAAAAAAGGGATAAAGATTACAAGAGAAATGATGGGTTTTTATAGCCATCCCAAGGCTTGTTGAGGGAGAATATCCGGATCTTCCAAAGCATATTCCTTCTTCATATAAACCCTTAGATCATCTCTGTCTCATGGTTGTTTTGATCGGATGGTTGATAAGGCACAACTAGCACACGGATTGCCAACGTGGCATCTGTTTGTGCTAGTTGTGTTTCTTTGATGCCTCTTGATTGGCTGATTGGAGAAAATGAGGTGTTTCTTCCAATCAATCACTGCCACGTATCTTGTTCCTTCCTCATATTCTCTTCCTTAAAATTGGGGGATTTAATTCCCCCGCACATGAATCAAACGTGGGAGTATAAAGAAGTAAAAAGCCCCAATTTATTTCATTGATTTCTTGAACTAGGGTTTGTGGGAATAGTAAGTTTCGTCTGGTTTTCTTTTAGGTTGAAGGAGAAAGTAACATAGAAAGTATCGATTATTTATTTAATTGTTGTGTGGGAAAAATGTGTGAGTGGGAGAATAAAAACGTGTGAATGTAAATAAAGGGAGTGGGTGAGGATCGGTATTTAATGTGTATACACGTTTTGAACGTAAATAAACAAAACCCTAAAGCCCATTAAATTTACTTCATTCGTTTGTATATTTGAGGACATTGGGCTTTTGGCCCAGGTTAAATTTCCCATCCATGTTTATAACATTCCCCTTAGTTTTTAAGGCCCAAAAACAATTCAGCCGTATCAATACTTTATCAAATGGGCCTTGATCAACTCAAATAGATATATCATCTTTCTAAATGGGCTTTTAAGCCCATTTACTCCAATGTGGGACCCACTAGGCCCATAAACTTGACAAATGATGAGATCCGCTAAAGTCGAGCTCGAATATTGGCTTTGTTGATCTTTATCTTCAAACTCGTGTTGATATTTGCCGGTTTTTGCGAACTTGGTACCTACACACACGAAACAACAAAAACAAACATATACAGGACATTTTCATGATATTAATGCAATTATTGAATGTTTATTGCTACAAATGATATGAGTAAAATTACTCATATCAGTAAGTTCAAGGGAGGAAGAGACTGCTCAAAGAATGAATACAGGAGTTGAAACTCAAGGTATTGCTCAAACTGAAAATGTACAAGCAGTACATACACAGTCAACAGTACATACAACAGTACATACTGAGGAAACGGTACGTACAAGCTTGGAAGAGGGTTCAACAGAACTTGAGGGAATTTCCAAGAGTGTTAAAAGGAAAAGGTCAACAAAGCTAAAGAAGAAAGCTAAGAGAGCTAAAACAACAGCAGAAGATAGTGATGATGATGAGAGCTTAAGGAAGTACTTAAAGATTGTGAAATTTGAAGATCAATGTATTGATATAGAGATTTTTGGAAAAATAGAATCCATTGTTAAGTGGATTTACTCTACAGATCAAGGACTTGAAGCTCATGGAATTCATAGAACTGATGGCACAACAAGAATATTCAGACTTTTGGAAGATATTCTTCACATTCTTGACAGACAAGATATTCAAGATCTTTTAAGGTTAGTTCAAGAAGCCAGTGCAAGTAAAACTGAAGTATCACTATTATATAGGGAATTTCTCTTTATGTATGAGCCACACAACTGTGATCAAGAAATGTTGAAGGTATTAGAGGATCAAGTTCCTAGTTACTTGAGATATTACAGGTCATGTGGATTGCATATTTTGGATGTAGATGATGTTACATACAATATGCTGCAAGAGAAAACTTACCCCTTCAAAAGAAAGTTGTTGGAAAGGATGTTAGAACAACAATTAGAAGTTACAGAAGAGTCTGTTGATGCTTTGGAGTTGATCAGAATGGTTAAACAACAAATCAAGGATTTGAAAGATGAGGAAGAAGCTGAGAAAGAATCTTAAGTGTTTGACTTTCAGTCACACTTCATAAATGGTTCTCAGTTCACCATGTCTAACACACATAAGAACTGGCTAGTCCATAAGCAAATGGTTTGTGGTAAAGACTTATCAAATCCGTTGAAAGCTGATAGTTTGCTAAAAACTATATGGTTCTAACTCACCTTGTTTCGAGACAAAGAGTTGGCTAGTCCTAGACAAACGGTACTAGGTAAAGACTTCATCAAATCCGTTGATGGTTGACAATTTACCAAAAATTGTAAGGTTTTCATTACACCTTATTCTTTTTGAATAAAGTATTGGCTATTCCAGAGTGTACGGCTAACTGGTAAAGAATTTATCAAATCCGTTGATAGCTGGTGATTTGCAAAAATCATGAAGCCAATACAGATTGGTGTTTGTTGTTAACTGTTTTATTTTAGGTATGAAGATTGCAGGCAAAGAAGTATTAAAAAATATATAATACTTAGAAGGTTTTGTTATCATCAAATCAAGAGAAAGATTTATGATCAAGAGTTAAAGGACTAAACTCAAGAAGACAATAACTGATGCTGCAAAGATGAATGAATGTTTAGAAGACACAAGAAGATCATAGTTTGAAGACAAAGATGATGCTCATAATGTTTGAAGATTATCTTATCAGAAGAAGATCTACATTTGAAGTGTTTGGCTACATTCAGTTGAATACAAATACAAATTACCAAGTTCAATCCAAGGATGAAGGAAAGACTGAAGACATGTATTTTTAATACATCCAGTACAAGAGAAACAAGAAGACAACAAGTTATCATTTCTTGTTTAGGGGAGGATTGTTGGGAATTATTTGTTAAGTGTCAAGTACCGTTAGTATATTCCAAGTACTGTTAGTGTTATGTAAGTATCGTTAGTGTTAACGCGGTACATAGTAAGTACTGCTACTTATAAAGTAAGTACTGCTATGGTGATTAGGACGAATATATCTTTGTATAAGATATGTCATAGTTATAGTTAGAGTATATCTTATGTGATATACCTAAATAGTTAGAATATTGATAATATATCGTCTGTGATATAGTAATCTTTATAGAATATTCTAAGGTTTCTAGGGTTCCTTACTCTATAAAAGGAACATAGGTACAATGTCTTTCATGTACCTCATTCAAGTCGACTAATAAGAGAATCGAATAGTTAAAAGTAATTATGTTCTTCTGTGCGTTATAAGTTAGATTCCGCGTTACTTATTTAGTATTAGTAAGAGTGCTCAAAGTGTTTTAGTTTGATTACAAACTATTATACTAATTCTTAACAGAATATATATCCAACCAAAGGGATCAACAATCAATGTTTTTACGTTTTCATGAGTATTTTTACGTTTTCGTCTGTAATTTTACGTTTTCATCTGTATTTTTAAGTTTTCACCATTATTTTTACGTTTTCTTCTAAAATGTGCAAAAAATCTGAGCAAAACGTAAAAACGACGATGAGAACGTAAAAAGGGACGAAAATGTAAAAATACAGATAAAAATATTAAAATACTGACGAAAACATAAAATTACTGATGAAAACATAAAAATGATGACAAAAACGTAAAGACGCTGACAAAAACATAATAACGCTGGTGAAACCTGAAAAAACGTAAAAAAAACTGGGCGAAAACGTAAAAAACTTGATGAAACCCTAAAAAATCGGACGAAAACGTAATCATACTGATGAAAAAATAAAAAAGCTGATGAAAATATAAAAATGCTGATGAAAACGTAAAAGAACTTACGAACACGTGAATAAAGAAGACAGGAAATAACATATGAAAATGTAAAAAAAAAACTAGCAAAAACGTGAAAAAAATGATCATGAAAAAAATGTTTGAAAATAGTTTCGTCTAAACATTGTTCATGTTTTTAGAAAATGATAAATACTATCTAAACAGTTGTTCAATATTTTCAACTCTACTCTAGAAAAGAAAACTCTTTCATTCTCTAGAAATTTATAAGCAGAAAATTATAAAAAGTTTTCATAACTACACTGCCCTTTTATATTTTTTTTTAATTTCTAAAATATTTTTATTAGTTTTCTTTTTAAGTTTCAAAATTTTTTATTTTATAAATTTTGGATTAATTTTCGCAGCTCAATAATTATCCGAGTGTAACAGTTTAGACATGTAAAAACTGCCATGGAATAATAAAAATTAAACACAAAAACTTGCGTCGGATAAAAATATATTTAAAGACCCAAAATAACCATTGCTACTTTTAAACTTGTGTCATTCCAGTTTAGGAAAATAACATAACGTTATTTTTGTGAAATTTGGTATTCTTTTTAAGGTTTATTCGAGTTTAAAGCTTTTTGTTTTCATTAATACGTGTTTGTGAGGTTTAGACGTGGAATTTTTTTATTCATTTTCTAAATGGATTTTTTTATAAATTCGGATTGAATTTTAATCTTTTAAAATATCTATTTTTAACATAAATTTAAAAATCATATTATAGCAATATATCAGGTTACGGTTTCACCACCGGGTCAACCCGGTCAAATCACCGGGTACTGAGATCGATCATTAGGTCAACCTGATTGAGTCACCGGGTCACGGGTTCATCGTCAATTGTTCGTTCATATTAAGAAAAAAAAAAGCAATGCCGCCCATTGATTACAAATAAACGTTACTTAAGCGTAAACTATAACTAAAATATATACTGAAGGTTAAATTACAAATTCAAAAAACTAAAAAAGCACAACAATAAACCCTCCAAAACAAGAAAAAAAGCGACCCTGCCCGTTGGGCGGGTTACGACGCTAGTGTGTATATATATATATATATATATATATATATATATATATATATATATATATATATATATATATATATATATATATATATATATATATATATATATATATATATATATATATATATATATATATATATATATATATATATATATATATATATATATATATATATATATATATATATATATATATATATATATATATATATATATATATATATATATATATATATATATATACTAGCGTCATAACCCGCCCAACGGGCGGGGTCGTTTCGTAAATCGTTTTTAAAAGTACGTTTATGTATTAGTTTTATTTATTTGCAGTTGGACGTATTTTTGTTAAAAGAAAACTAAAAGAAAACTAAAAACAAACTAATATTCAATATTTTTAGGCCTTGGCGTACCTAATGGACGTGTTTTTTCCCATGTTAATCTTTGCTTGTACAAATATCGGTTTGTGTTTTTAAAAAATATTTTTGTTAAACGTAAAATAACTTTTGATAGTGTTACGCCTAAGTATAACCAACGACTATGTTTGGTGCCATGATTTTCGAATATACATAATCTACGTCCTATTCAAGGAATAATAAATTATGATTTTTAACATTTAAAAAAAAGGAGATTCGACTAACACAATTCTTTAATTTACTACACCGTATACCTCGTGTTCAAGGAATAATGAATTATGATTTTTATCATAGTATAAATTGCATATAACCAACTAACCTGTATGTGGTATATTTTAACCCATACACTTTCCTAAGATGAATAAGTACATAAGTAGATTGATATTGGAAATTTGGAATGTCTTTGATGCTCAATCCCAATCAACAGTCTCAACGAAAAGTAATAATATAAAATGACCACTTAGCATATTAACCGTTATTCTACACATCCTTCAGTGGGAATTATATCCAATTCATGAAGCACTGAACCTGTAATTCATGAAGCACTGTCATAATTTCTCCAAATTAAATGCCTGACCCAAGTTAAATCTGTCAATGGGTCTGACCAAGATGTTATTATTTGAATAAAGATGATAGTGTACCTGGAAAGTGTGCCAAACCAACAACCAATCTGAATGAGCACTCAAACAGTAATGGTGGCAATTCTTCAAGCCCAAAAGTGGCATAGGAATGCAGACAATGGATGTTCCTAATTTGCCACTAAAATTAAGAAGTACATGCACACAATGATTTTGCTAATGATTATGCTGCTACTAATTCTACTAATGCAAATGTAGCAAGTGATAAGGTGATAATTCAAAAAATGACTAATTAAACTAGCACCATCTAGTGACCATAGATCTTCGCCACCAGCATACATTAAGCACCATCTAGGAACCATTGTAAAACACCGACGAGATAAAAATCAGTTACAGTCTTGATAAAAGCCTTTGAGAGTTGCAGCGTCAAAATATATTATTTTTTCACGGTCTAAAGCAGTACAAAATGTGACTATTTTAGATTAATGGGTTAAAAGAAATTGTTCTGAACTAATCTTTCGGATTGTTCTACGAATCCAGGAATGATCTATTTACTTGCCTGATAATAGAAGTGGATGGAAGTAGGATTAGCACTACATGGATCGTGATGTCACACATATCAGATAATAATATTTGATGGATGCAGATCATGGCTATAAAAGGAGCTCCTACCTGCTTTGATCAACACTTAGATTAAAGTTACAAAAAGAAGCAGCTCCCCCTCGACTACCCTTGTTAGCCCTAAGCGAGGGCATGTGCTTGACCCTCAACCGTTAATAGCATCTTCTTCTTATTCATGTGATCAGAACTTCAAACAAAGTGAAACACATGAAAACACTCGCCCTGAAACATGTCCTCTCGTGGCTTTTTGTCACGCACTATAAGCGTGATCCACATACCTACAATGCATATTCATATTCATAAACAGTATAAGTAAAATGAATCATATTATGAAAAATAGCTGGAAAGGTGTTTTAGCGTCAACGTATAAGTACAACAGAATATTATATTAATAATATAAGAAACAAGATACGAGTGAGATAAATACTTGATAAGCTTGTAAACTCGTTCTAGTCATTGAACGCATCATCATCTGTGTTGTCCACCATATCGGTAGTAGAGCTAGAAACACGAATCGCCCACTGACTATCTTGAAACCAGTCGGCGGCGTCTGATTGCTGTTTCTTTGAATTATCAGGATCTGAACTGTCGTTCTGAATCAAGTCATTGAACAACGACGAGGAAGAAACTACATCATTATGTGGTTTCATATCAAATAAATTATCATCTTTATTGATACTTGTGTTGTTTGTAACACTTTTCTACCAGTTTGTATTTTTAAACCAATCCACATCGACACCTTGTGCAGATGAATCATTCAAATTATCCTGTAAAGATCCATCATTATGTTTGCCAAACACGTCTAACGGATCAGCCTGCTGAGACACCGCAGTATTGGCGGCAATACTTTTCTGCCAAATACCATCATTAAACCAGTCTTGTTCATCCATGCCTTCTGAATATTGATCATTTGGATGACCTGAAAACCCGTCAATTGCTTGAACAATTGGATCCAACGGATCAACTTGCTGAAAAGTTGCAGAGGTTGTGTTGGCAAAAAGGTCATCTTGAGCCCAATCTGCGCCAGTAGAAGGGAAAGGATCTGAATCAACGTTCGTTCTTTTGTTATACAGACCTTCCATCTGCCCAAAAAGGTCATCTTCAGTCCAATCTTTATCTACAGAAGGAAACAGGTTTAAATCATCGTTAGGTTTTCTGTCTTTTAGCCCTTCCATCTGTCCAAAAACTGAATCCATGTGGGCGGATAGATCAGTTTCAGCAAATACAAAAGGGTCAAATGATTCGGCAATATCGTTCTCCACTTTCGTATTGTTTATAGATTGAAAGTCTGCATTCCAAGCAGATGAAGCATCATTACCCGCGTCAATGGAGAAGGTGACAAATGTCTCAGGAGGCAAAACATTCTTGAATTAGAGTAAGATTTTCTTGTCCCTCAAAGGCTGTATCTTCGGGTACCTCTGACACAGTATCTCTTTTTTGACTCTACAAAGAAGTCATCAAACTCGGCTTTACTAAGTCTCGAAGAACAGTTAAGTTCAGAGGTCTTGACGTGGGAATATCTTTCAGATCTTTTGGGCTGGTCCCGCCATAGGATTTTCAAATCCATAAGCTTGGACAATCATAATTCATGAATAAAGAGCAGCCCTTTCCATTAAAGATATCTTGCAGGCCAATTTGTAAGCCAAGTAATAATTTAGGACTCATTAAACAATGGTAACATACATGAGGGCCTGCCATAAATCATGGTCCATTCAGTAACTTTATTCCAATAGTTGAAAAGAAAGAAGAAACATATTATTCACACAACAGAGTCCAAACTTTATAGATGGCGAGTTTAAAATGGTTAATTGTAAGTTTGGTCGAAAAGGGCCAGGTTGTGCCAATTTGACCATCAACACCTAGCCATTTTTTTATCAAAGTATTGTATATTAGATACTGTACATTGTCGTACGATTTTAGACCAGTTTGGGCAGTGTGATGGGGCGAAATCGTTGGAGTCACTACTTATGGAGAATATTTTCGCCGTGATCTGCTAGATTGCGCTTGAGCTGCTACGACTTTCTGTTACTGAGCAACTTCCACCTGCATTTTCGCACAGAATTGATCAGATAAAGGAAACATAAAAGCTATACAAATCCAAATTTGTATAGCAGTTGCAGAGTTGGAAAACATATGTCAGTAAAGATGTGAAAGAAATAAATGCAACTAATGGTCTAACAGGTATAATAGATCAATACTACAAAGGTACACAAATTTGTATGCCCTTTCAAGAATTTTCTGTTTATTTAGACTCGTAGTATCTTTTCACGGTGTAGCTTATTGAAACAAAGAAGGGTCGACCTGGGGAGTGGGCCAATTGCTTTTCACTCTATTGTCGCTCTTTTGGATATGAAACTCGTTTGGTAAGATGTCTATCTGCTCTACTATTTTGGTTGCATGTGATGCCTTATTGGTTGATGAACATATAAATAATGGTTATCAACTTCAACTTAATAGAAACGTGCAAGCCTATCTGCCAAACATAAGTTTTATTTCTCTTTTTAGTGAAAGTTTGATGCTAAAGTTACTATAGCATTTTAGTCCTCGCCATTAGGTCCACCTTTTGCTAAATAGTATAACAGAATAGAAAAAAAAACAAGTCATTTCACCATTAACACTAAATAGCGCAAAATCTTGAAAGCCTATTAGGATTTTTTCAAATTTTGCCCTTTATTAAAATCTCAGGGGGTGTTTGGTTTATGAAGGGGAATCGGTATGGGTTTGTATGTGGTATAAAATTGCTTAGGTTTGTAGCTTGATACCCATTTTCGAGAACCAAACCCACCAACCAAACATCTATCTTGGGAACGGAAATCGTCCTACCATTGGTATACCCTCAAACCAAACACCCCCTCAATCTCTAACAGGTAGTTCATATAAAATCGAGTTAATTAATTTACTTACTACATAATCCAATGTAGTCAGCGGCACCAAGAGGCTTGTTACAGAGATCCTCAAACTGAAAATATGCACATCCATTCCCACCCAAAGATACCTATCTACAGAATATGATAAGATGAGCAGAGTGACTACCAAATGATATGGATCATAGACTTTTTTAGTACAGGTGGCAATATTACCCATTTACAACTTATTTATGACCGAGTCTTGTGTACGAATTGTCTTAAAGGATCAAAGATAAGAAGAAGAAACAACCTGATAGTTAGTGTTATTTACAAACTTTCAAGGTTTGACTAAGACACGTTATGTTAAATGCACTTGGGAAAAATGTGTAAAACGCAACATACACATGCTCCTTGTTTTTCATCAGGTGGGCTGCTTATTGAAGCTTTTTTATCCATCAAAAAGACTATAACCAAGACACTGATTAAAAGTGCTTGCTGGAGATATCTTGGAGGCACTACTGCAGCCAGCTAGCTACCCGTTGTCGCATCCAACGCTTCCCATACCATGCGACTGTTTGAAGTCATTCCTGATAATGTGACCCCAATACCACCCGAACCTGATAACCCAAATGATTCAGTCAATGAAGCAATACAGAAATTAAAACGTAGTAATAAAATCAATAAAAATCTATCAATAAGACAGAATAAAGTGATACTTTTGATGCCAAACAGTCTGAGGTGGATGAAGAAAAAGTACCTTGTGCAGTCGAGGAATTACTTCCATCTGGATCTCACCCATTTGCTACCCAAATTTGTGTTAGCATACTATTAAAGCTTGAGGACCTGAAAAATACAACACTTACCCATTTTAGACTTGTAAATGAATTCCCAAAGCAACTATCTAGGGCTTGATCCAGATGATCCCAAACAGCGCCACAATGTTTTCCCAGAAAATTTTGACCATGCTACTCCCTAACTATATAAAACATCTGACAGGAATATAAAAGGATAATCCCATATCTATTGATTCAATCAATAACAATGTCAACACTCCACCAGCAAATACTACAGTACAAAATAGAAGACTCAAACAGTTTTGAAGTCGGTTTACTTGCAGCTCATTTAGAGCCTGAAAAAGAGGGAAACAAACTAATCCCTTTAACATATATGGTGAAATAACAATTTACTCATCATGCAGGTTGCACATCTTGTTTTAAAGGTCACCCACTCTTTCGTAAGTAAGTGACAAGGCTGCAAATGTTTTGTCACTGTCTGAAAATGCCTCGTGTTAGTCATAGACTACCACATTTGCTAACTCGGGGGTGTTGAACTTCTTTCCCGTGCAAAGAGTAATTACTGTTGTATATTACCGTTTCACCTTTTAGCGCATTTTATATTTGAAATAAGTAAAAATGTAGCCCAAATCAACCTATTATTAAGTAAAAGGGTCCAATTTATCACCCACCAATTTTGTAATTCATACAATACCACAGAATTTGGCGTCTGTTTTAGCACACATTGTAACAAACCTTTTTGTGCACTTTGTTCAACTGAAAGAAAGAAATTGTGTAACTAATGAACGGTTTTACTCTCTAAAACGCTTACTATCTACAAAAAAAGCCTATTATTTACCCCAAAACCCATTATCTACCTGCTTATAGCTGATAGCAAGACTAATGAGTTGAGCTTGGTGATAATTATTACAGGAGTAATGTTGAATGAGAAATCCAAATTGGTCTTTTTTTTTGGTTTTACCAAAAGCTATATAGGCCGTTATTATACTGGTCTAGGTATTCGGGCGTAACTTTAAACCTTATGACCTGACACGAGGTGACGGCAATCATCACCAGCCGTTCTGTCTTTTTTATCACGCTACTAAGACCCATCATATGACTTACAGTGTCCCTGAAGTGTCCAAGATACCACTCAGAACTCCATTTTCATTGAGTGTGACCCCATTGGTTTATGTTTAAGGAATCACCCACAAAGAATGGTCTTTTATCTCTTGGTCACTCTATCACTTACTTTCTGTCAAACCTGCACAACATACAAATCGTTAGAAACAAATAATAATATTAAAGCAGTAAATCGTTAGTCATGGTCGATACCAAATTTGGGTACTAAGACATATGCATTATAGTTTCCTGTTTTTTTCATCATTGACAATCGTTAACAATCCTAGGAAGTATTGCACAACAAAAGAAAAGAAAAAAAGGTATTAGGATTGATTTGAATCAAAGATCGAAGAAAAAAAAGGTATTACTATTGATTGTGTATCAAAGATCAAAGATCGATTGATTTCATATGTGTTTAGATTAGGGTTTACCCCCGTCAAGATTGATGCATGTGTTTGGATTAGGGTTTACCCGTCGTCAAGATGAAAAGGAAAAAATGGATGGTGTGTGTGTTTTTTTTACACCGTTTGTGTGTGAGAAAAATGAAAAAAAATAAAATACCATTATATATAGTCGCGGTATGAAAACGCGATTTGTAAAACAAATTGCGTTTAAAAATAGCGGTCCGCCCAAAATCAAGAAAAATGAGTTAAAAAAGGAAAAAAGTGAGATTTTTTAGCAAATACTCAATTCCTATTGGTTAAAAGATATGACTGGGATATGACATGGATTAAAACTGTGGTTTCAAGCCATAATTATACCTATATATAATATATATATATATATATATATATATATATATATATATATATATATATATATATATATATATATATATATATATATATATATATATATATATATATATATATATATATATATATATATATATATATATATATATATATATATATATATATATATATATATATATATATATATATACATATGTATAGTGTAACTTTATTTACAGAACTAATTTAAGTGAAAGAACTCATAGAACTCTCTATTTAAACCATTGGACTCTTTTAGATGAGCTATCAATGGTTAAAAATGATTGTGTCAAATCTGTAGTTAAATAAATAAATATGCAGTTTATTTCAAATGCTTTAAGGGTACCGTAGACATTTTACAATCACATCTATTCTCTATTGCTACCTAAAATTGATATGGTGATATATATCCATTTTCAACATTAACCTAAATTATTCCCTTTCTTGAATAAACAACACACCGCCGCTACCATTATTTCAATGTTCTCATCTCCTTGCAACATATCTTGATTATTTGTTCTCTAGTATGTTCGTCATTTTTTGATTTAGATTTAGTATAAGCAAGTTTATTTTCTTCAATTATTTTTATTAGATATTATCATATTTTTTTTGTATTAATCAATTTTTAAAAGTGAGTTAAAATTGGCTTATTTGGTTTAGAAAATTGCCTTTTCCGATTACTTTCATTAGATAAGATCGATTGCTGCAATGACCGTTGTTGTTTCTTGACGGTCGACGGCAGCGGTGATGAGACGGCGGCGGTGATGAGACGCTGGAGGTGATGAGGCGGCGGCGGTGGCGGCGACGGACGATGGTTGTCACCGGAAAAGATAAACCTTCTGTTCATATTTTACAAACAGGTTCTTTTTTCTAAATCTCTATCATGTGTCAAGAGTTTGATAGATTAAAGATTATGCATCTTTTTAAAAAATGTCACTCTTTTTTTATTTATTAACGTTGGGATACAGTGTCTACGTATGTAGATAGATCTAGTTTTTGTGTTTGACTATGAATATGATTTTCTATTTAGATCAAAGGTTTTTTATTGTTCGATTGAATAATTATTTCATTTTTTTATTTGATGTATCCTTAACTTAATGTTTTTAGTTTAAAGGTAATACTTGATTAGTTTATTTAAATATTCATCATTGTTAAATGGGATAGATTTGTCATATATTGATTTTAAGCAGCGTATGAAATGAGTGAAAATTAAAGCATTGCAAATTGGTCATGTATTAATGAAACACCAATTGGGCCAAATAATTACTTTTGTATTGAGTGTCATACGTGCATAAGTAATTAGAGAGAATTTTGTCTGTACGTAATTAGGAAGTAATGTACTTATTATTTATAGGAAACATGTATGTTTCTGCGCGAGAACATGTATGTTTCTGCGCGAGAACATGTATGTTTCTGCACGGAAACATCTATGTTTCTGCACAGAAACATGTATGTTTCTGCGCGAGAACATGTATGTTTCTGCGCGAGAACATGCATGTTTTATGCGCGAGAACATGTATATTTTTTGCTAGTAAGAAACATGTATGTTTTTTTGGCTAATAAGAAACATGTATGTTTTTTACATGTGCGAGATTTTTTTAATAGAAGGGTATGCATTTTTTTTAAACATATATGTTTCAGAAAGTGTGAAACGGGTATTTTAACATTATAAGAAGCATGTATGTTTCTTATGTGTATGAGGGGTATGCATTTGAAACATGTTTGGAACATATATGTTTTAGAAAGTATGAAACATGTATATATTACGTTTTAAGAAACATGTATGTTTTAAGTATGGCTTCTTTATCGTTATTATAAAAAGAATATATGTTTTGTTGTTATCAAAGCATTTATGTTATAAGAAACATATGTGTTTTATCGCTCGTATAAGATTAATGAAAGAAATGTGTATATATGTTTGTGATTTGATTTGTTTTTTTGCATGCTTGTTTCAGATATATGAAGATGATGAAAGATGATGATGCCATTTGAAGACTTAGAAGTAGATGAAAGATCATGATATCATTTGAAGACTTAGAAGTAGATGAACCCATATACAGATGAAGATAATTTTGCCATTTCTAGACTGTTGTATATATGATTTTTTTTTGTACTTGTTATTAAATGAAATGTAATATGTATGTACATGAATATTTTTTTCATTTATAAAGGTTTAGGTTATTTAGTATTTGTTTCAAATTCAAAAAAGTATTACACACAATAAAAAGATGTATATTTACGTTAATATAGAAAAAAACATACATGTTCTTAAGAGAAAAATACATGTTTTTAAGAGAAAAACCATTCATGTTCTTAAATTTTTCAAAAATATGAATGCTAAAAAAAGAGATAAAAAAGAAAAAAATATTTTTGAAACAAAACAAAAATTAATGAATTTTGAAAACGTTTTTAATAAAAAAAAGTAAAAATTTATGTTTTACTATTATGCCCTTTTGATTTAAATTAAATCTATTAATAATACTAAATTGTGATTGGTTGAAAGGAGTTCTGCAAGTTCTGTCACTAAGATTGGTTCTTTAAATAAAGTTCCTATATATCAGAATCAGAAACCCTTATATAAGAAGGATGGTGAAACAATACCTTATTTGCGAAATTCTATTAAAACTACACGTGTAAATGAGTAACACATTTCCATAAAAATCACTGTCAACAAATCCAAAGAAAAAGCCTTATTTTTTCTCATGAGATCTCCAAATCGTGTCAATAAAAATCATTCACCATCAGATTTGAGAACAAATAATTGAATCATTACTTATTATCCTTCAAAATCAAAATCCCTAATTTGAAACCCCCAATCAGTGAATCAAGAAATCAAACACGATTGAGAAGTTAGATTACTTTATTTTAGGATATTTATGTCCGTAAACCATGATCTTCGATGTGCTACATCAGATGCCGATTTGATAATTGATGGTCAAGGTAAATTAAATTTCTGAACGAATACTTATTATTCAAAATCCCCCAAAAAAAAACATTTACAGGATCAGTATGATATATATGCTTCAATCGAGTATATTTATAACTTCGAAGATGGTTAAAACACCAAGGAAGGTTTCGAGCATAACTGATTTTGGATTCAAGGTTTTTTTATTTAATTTATTGAATTTGTGTTTTTTTATTTCATTCGTTACATGATGTTTTGCATATTTATTGGATTTTATACTTTATCTGTTACGGGGATTATTGGTGTGATTTAGATTTGGAGTATGTTGGGAAAAGAGTGCTCACAAAGTGTTTGGTGAAACTCTTGTGAACAATAGTTTGTAAAATTTTAGTATTCACTGGATTTTTTTTTCCTGGCTAAATCCCTTTCTACACAATTATATTTGTCATCTGTTGTGCTAATATCAGACGGAATTTTAAACTTAATTTCTTATAAATGGGTAGATAAAAATTGTTATGACGGTTATGGGTTGAATGAAATAATAGTCGAAAGTCCGTTTATGCATTACACATACTATATCGTTTATGTTTTAAACATTTTGACCATTTGCAATAAAAATTTGTGTAACGATCACCAACATATTAATTGTTTATATTTTTTATGAACCTTAGAAAAGGGCCCATAAGGTTTAAACCTGACCAAGACCAGTTTTACCCATACAAAAGTGAATGTATATAAATCAGACCTATGTTGCATTGATCTTGCCTTTTTCAGCTCTGTGAAGATGAAAATGTCCATTCTCATTTGAGTATCACAAACGAATCTTGGAATAATACTAAGCATGTTCTATGCTCTGTACTTCAAGAAGCTTTCAATGTTTGGCAAGCTTATATACAATCATCATAACAGTTTACGATATCTTTTGTATGCGAATTTATTGTATTTACTTATATATCGTATAGTCTGTTTATTCCACGAATGATCTTTTGAATAGTCTGTTTCTTCTAATTATGCACTTTCCAGGTTCTAATTTATTCCACGGATGATCTTTTGAATAGTTTGTTGGTTATCTTTCACTCCTTATCATTGTGAAGTGGGTCACGGATTCACAAGCAAATCGAACATGTGATAATATACGTGTTCCTTAACCGCACTGATGATCTCGGTGACAACAAGCTTTTCCCACACAAGAATACTGTTCCGGTTTGACTCTTCTACTATCCTCATTTTTTGTTGCCTTTTCATGTTAAATCCTAAACACAATGATAGTTAAATACATCTTCTATGTTACTTAAATAATAAAAATTGTTTCATTATGAGCTTATGCTTCTACTGCTTTCTTTAATTGGTGTCCCATGGACGTTACTACCGAATCCTTTCATTTTAAATGCACAACATAACAGGGTATATGCCATTTTTACACTATCTCAAACATTAGTTTTATGCTTGGTGCGTGACGATCATATTAGCAATGATGGCAATGGAAATTGCAATAGAAAAGTTGAGTTTATTAACAATAACATGGCATGTTATTGAGCCTAAATCTGTTTTTCTCATGTAGAATAGTTTTATTAGTATGAACATTAGGCTCTTCATATAGTTGACTCTTATTACAATAGATTGTAACAACAAGTTGGTTATTTGATATGTAGCTGGGAGGTGATCGTGATCCATGAAAGAGTTATGCACATAGTGGTAAAAGTCATCCATCGAATAACCTTTAAAAATTCAAGTGGTATTTGTAACTCGAGCAATGAAAGTTCATATGCTGAAATGCATATCATACATATTACACACATATTTTTAATGCCCATATATAGTAAGGTTTTGAAGTGGATGATTTATAAGAATATCAAAAAAGATGTAACACTTAGTGATTTGGTCATAAATAATGGAATGGTTACTTATTGATGCATCGCCAGGTTAGTGCTTGGAATAAACTAAATATTACACATAATAAGTTGGATTTATTTATTGGTTTATACCGCAAACAACTAGAAATTCGGAAATTAGAGTTCATGAGCTTGTCTGGGATAACACTTTTGATCTAGGTAATACTACCAACTATATAGACGCAGAATATGAAACAACATGTTTTTATTAAATGGTGTATCAATTCAAGTTCAAAGTGGTCTATTTATGATAAATAGTTAATGTATAGTCATTGTCATTAGAAATGATTATTTGAATATATGTGCACATTTTGATTCATTTGATTTTGTAGGCAGACATGACATAAGTAATTGCTACTCTTATTGTAGTACTATTTACACAAGGTGACATATACATGTCTAAAAAGAAAAAAAGGGTTTGAAGCAAGTAATGAGATTTTGGGTACATAGTAGATGTATGTAAAGGAAGTCTAAAGCTTCTATAAAGACTGATGTGTAAGAGATTATGGTATTTGGCATGCTTTTCATCTATTATTACTTACTCCATTTTATTAGACACATGCGAGTATGAGTTCTGAGTTTGACCGTGGAATAGTGGTCAACCTTAGATTAATGGAGTATGCAAATGACGTTGATAATTAAGGAGTACTTTTATGTAAGGATTCATCTTGGGATTATTATTTGTTCATGTTTAATCTAATTAACCAGGTACAAAGTGGATTACCTCTCAAAAGACAACTTTTCTATTTGCTTAAGATAAGGCATCCCACTTGATGACTTCTCTATGTTAGAAAACGAGATATTAGAGCTATAATATAGAGTTGGTGTTGGATAAATCAAATATCTAAAGTGTAAACCTTCGTGTCATATAAATCACAATTGATCCAAAGTATGTTGTACCTTCATCAAAGGGTAGGTGCATCCTGGAAATATATACAAGTAAATGTTGGAAATTACAAATCGGGTTTATCATTTTACAAAACTAAGTTCTAATATTTAAAACGTCAATTTGCTAAACTAAGGTTTCATATTTAAATTGCATGACCATTTTATTTTTGGTTTTATTTTGTTCTTAAAAATTTGTTAATACAACTTGCAATTTTCTTCAAAACTATTGATCCTCCAAGAGATCTCTACGTATGCTTTTTGTAGCATTTCAATCATGCTTGTGGGTTTAGCTGCAAAGCAAGGATACATTTTATCTTGCCTTTTAATACATTATTTTCAATCGTTGTAAGCGTGGATAATCTTTAAGTGTTGCGTTGTGACACTGACATATATGAAAGTACTATGATTATACAATGAAAGTTGCATAAACCAAAATTGTGTAAAAAGAAGTTATGCACAAGCTATAAGTTTGACACTTTTTCTTTCTTTTATCAATAACAAAGTATGTAATTTTCTTTTACATTTATTATTAACATGATCATAATTTATATATATATTAGCATTACATTCATTTTAACGTGATCTATTTAAGTTTTGTAGATTATTTATATTAATTATACAACTTCAAAATTTATCAAACGATTTTAATGCTTTATGCTAAGTTATGACATTATTTTTTACAAGCTTCGATTATCTATTATATAACCTGATTTTTAATTTATTTTAATTCCATTTTATCAACCCAAAAAACATTTCTTAGAGCTAGCCCGTCTATCGGACGGGCCTTAAAGCTAGTATATATATATATATATATATATATATATATATATATATATATATATATATATATATATATATATATATATATATATATATATATATATATTTGCGTTCAAGTGAGTTACACCTTAAAATGAATTATAATAGGCACCAATTATAATATGACATGTGGCACTTAAATTTAATAAATGAAATTTAATCAATTAAAATAAACTAAAACTATTATTTAAACCAACATGGCATTTTTGGTAGTTCAAAACATCTTTGTATCCTTGAGCACTTTCTTCTCCGTGAATCCACTACATCACTTGTTTCATCACTACTACAAAATGAGGCTATTGCAACATTTTATAAGCAACACTTTCAAAATGTGTTGGTTTTTATAAAACATCAAACAAAAGCAACATTCTCATACATAAGTGTTGCATTAATATGTCTAGTGCAACATCTTTTTAGAAGTGTTGCAAAGGGTATCTATTTCGTGAATACAATTTCTTTAACCGCCTCCCCCACTTCCCAATTTTTTTGAACTAACACTCCCCAAATATTAGATCCCCAAAATGAAATTTTTAGATTGAGGTCTCCCGCTCCTCCAAATATTAGTTCCCCCCAAATCAGTTTCCCCTCTCACCAAAAAATAAATTTTTTAATCGATCTTGTTCCTTGCTCATAGCGTTGTCACAACCTCATTATTTCTTCACCAATATTTGATAATTCGTATTGCATCCATGTTTTCCGAATTTGAATCCTTTATCATGGTAACAAAAATAAATTTATTATAATTGTATGTATGTTATTATGTTCTTTTATGTTCGATTGTCTTTAGTTATGCTATTTTATTAGATTTAATGAATGCAAATTGATATATTTTTTAATTATCCAAGAAGCCTAATCATATAGCAATAGGGTGTATTATGCTAAAAATTGATCAACATAGTGGTAATTTTTTGGTTCTCTGGAGTTTATAAAATATTGGATAGGACTCGATTTTGGGAGTAGATGTTCTCAATCATATAAAGATTATTTGGGTGTATTTCGGGTTTGTATTTACATTGAGGCTGTACTAATCACAGATTTCTTACTTACGCTCTACAAGGGTTCTATTGTTTGTCTATTGTTTATTGATCTTTGCTTATAGTTGATGTTTCAGGCGAGGACTATTAATTTGTGAACCACCATCTGCTGAACATAGTCTTTTTAGGGGACAAATATCTTGCGAACCTTTCAAGTGAAGAAATCAAAGTTCCTGGCACGTTTGGTATACTTGCTTGTGAATGTGAAAACAAGAGCATCCACAAGATCAATGTCATTTAACAGTAAGGTTCTTTAACTCATTGAATGCTAAAATATTTTGATTCACTTTTAATCGCCTCTAGGATGCCTTAAGACATAGGAGTAACTAAGGATTAAGAGTAATTATGTTAAGTTCATCTAGTGTTTTGGCCTTAGAGTAAGATTACAAGTTCACATGATGTTTTAGTATCAAATCTCAACAAATACTATGGGGCTTAATACGAGGTGTTTAGATTTACAAAGATATTTTAAGAAATAAAGATATCGCTTTGTTGTCCTTGGGAACGGAAGTATTTCGGGTTTTCATCAATAAGCCAATAACCAACTATATAGATTGATATCTATGCTGTGGTGAATCGGTTCTTTCGATCACTGATGTATGTATATTAAAGAACTGTATTACATGTTATTTATGTATTTACACACTATTAATGCAAGCTCGTTTCATCTGTAGTTTATCACTTGATCAACCACATGTTTGAAATTAGTAAAATTTCTGAAATTAAATATTATACTTCTCGCAAATTCTTTTTATTTACTAGTTGCCCTCTATATTTTTTCTTCTTATTTTGTGGTTGATACCAGATAGAGATATTTTAGGTGTTTGTTAGATTCTGCTCAAAGTAAGTATAAACGTAATTACATGAAATTCCTATGAATAATTTTATGTTTGTCTTGCTGCAGCTTAACCTGTACACAAATCCCGAGACTTTAAAGATGATGGGTAAGTTAGCTACTGATTTTGTAGCATATAATTTAGTTCTGAAGGTGCATACAACTGAACATATTATTGTTGCACAATTATTTTGCCTTACCCGTCTATTATCTCTAGGTAAGGAGCATGCTCTCCATAGTTAAGTAACAGTTATGTACGAAACACAAAACACACAAGTTAATAAACTAAGTTGGTTAACCCTTGACAAAATACAATGTGACTCAATAAACCTACGCTCGTTTTAACAACAAACCCAACCCGCCTATCTGGCTATCTTCTTTATATTTCTACAAGTTTATATTTGTTGTTAATTTTCATTCGATGTATTATACTATTGGTTGACTTAGACTTGTTATAAATCGGATAACCTTGATTTATCATCATACTAAACCCGACGCAGCCTATCCTTTTTTCTTCCCATATCTTTTACTACGTACTTTATAATAGTGTTAGATAGGATTAAGGTAGAAATATAATATTGAACGAGAATTAGGTTTTCTTTATTATAATATGAATTAGATTCTACTATGGCAAAAATAAATAGGAGAATTGCAAATATTCAAATGTTTGATCTTTTTTCTTTTATGAGCTTTCTCAAATTATTTTATGAACTTTGAATTATGATGTAGGAATTTTGCTTAGGATTTTGAGACTTTTTTTAAAGGACTAGAAACCCATAAATCTTTGTTACAGAAATCATTTGAAATATTGTTCAACGCAACTGCTCAAGGGTGGCAAAGGTAGTTGTGGATATCACTCTAAACTGTGTGATGTCTCAATTTTAGTTCTGCTAGATGCAAACAACCTTGAAGTTGTCACGTCAACCTCTTGAAAAGAGATGGCTTTACATGGTTTGAGTCTGTGTGACGGTGAATTCATACCCTGTAAATTAGTCGACGATTGTGTCGGAAATCATGATTACCCAAAAAAATAATTCCCATGGCTAAGGTGGTGGATAAAGACATCAAAGGAAGGCACTTTAATAATTTATCCACAATTCCAACTATTGATGAAAGCATATCGAAGGCTATTTTGTTTATTTAAACTTCCTGGTTATACAGGGGTGTTGAAGTTGCTTATTCGAAAAAAAAATTGCAGCTTGGGAAGGAAATGGTAGACGCACAAAGTTAGTTTTAAAATATGCAGGTAAATATAGTTTTATGTCTCAATTGGACTTTTATAAAAAAACATATGTTTACACTTTTTTTTAAAAAGACAATATACATTGACATTTATTATGTTTACACGTATTTGTTATGTTAACTCATACATGAATGTGGATATGTATATATTATTTTAATAAATAAATCGACTTGGTATCTGCTGATCTGTAAGATATTAACATTCTTCGTTTCTTATTCGTACTAAGCTAATCATCGATATTTATAGGGTTTAAAGTAAAACCTTACTTTAAAAGCTTTTATCTATATATTAATGCATCTATAAGAAATAATGTTGAAGAACAAGATAACTCAAGCTTGGTTCTAATGGTACATTTAATCCTTTGTGGTTGCTCCTTAGGTTTTGCTAAAAGAGTTGTAAGAGTGTGGATTTGTTAAGTGTTTCATTGCAGCTGCTTTTGGGAAGTTGTTAATTTGGGTGGTATAACTGGGAGAGCATGTTTCTAAAATAGGGCATTGTTTGTGTTTTATATACTCCATACCCTTTATGGTCCTTGTGAAAACCAGGCTTTATGACCTTTTCCGACCTAGCTTTGTGATATTTTTTTAGTAGTGAGCTGATAAACGGAAGGTGGATGGCTACGAAATATCAATCTGATTCAAGGGAGCTTATGGCTACTATAGAAGCTGAAAACACTCTTGGTTGGAATGCAAAGATCGGAGAGGACCATCATGAAGGGAATAAGTTTGAACTAGATGCAAGGCTTAAATAAAAGTTGGCAAAAAGCAGGACAAGTTACTTGAAAATAACATGCAAATGCATAGAGAACCTACTAGATGGAGAGAGAATCTACCCGATGAAACAACTGTTAGCATGAGTTCTTATCGATGTTTTGTATAAGGTAAGAATTCGTAATTCATATTCTATTGATACTAACTGCTGCAATAGTATATTGTATATGACTTTTGTACTAGTAATAGTTTGACCATAAAAATTAAATAATATGGAATAGCTATATGGTCATGACTGATAACGATTTCACTATGCCGTACCCCTATATGGGCCCAAAACTTAATATAATATAGGTTTATTGGTTCATTTTTGTATTGATTGAGTTTTTCATAAAACTATTTGAATAAAATTGTACAGATTTATTTGAAGAGCTACAAAGAAGATGCAAGATATTAGAGAGCTTTAGATGATATTGAAAAACTTGGCAAAATACACTACTGGAATGTATTGGAGAGCTGTAAAGAAGATGCAAGATATCTAGAATCTTGATTAGATAATTTCTCTTTCTATTTATTATATATGTTAGCAATTTTAGGATGAATAACTTGTCAAACTATAATATCATATTTTCTATTGTAATTATTTATTTTTACTAGTATTATGGAATGAAATTGTTATTTTGTATACATTATTAGACTTGTTCAATACATTCAGCAATTGTGTTGCCTGAAATGAAAGTGTCACAGTCAATAGAGAAAGTGTCGCAATGAAGTGTTGTAAGCGTATTGGTGAAGTGTTGCACATCAATCTAAAAAGTGTTATTATTGAGACTAAAAGTGTTGCACTTGTGTGGATAAGTGTCTCACTTGATGATAAAAAATGATGCATTTTATTTTAAAAGTGTTAGCACATTAAAGTATCACAATTGCTATAGTTAAGCAGCACTTTCCAAAAATGTTGCATAATCCAATAAAAGTGTTGCATATACCTAAGGCGACGTTGCATAACGTAGCACTTGACAAAGTGTCGCCTTATACATAATGCAACATTTTAAAGGCATAATACAACACTTTATGAGTGTTGCCTTAACTTCATTTTGTTGTAGTGCATTCTCATCCAAAAATTATTTCCTCCTTCCTCTTACATAGTTACATCTCATCACCATATATATTTTTTTCTATAAAAACTATACTCTTTTAATTTGATATTCACAAAACCCACATCAGTTTTTTACGAGGCATAATTAACAAACACATAGGTTTTATATAATAAATCTAGGTGATGAACCATTCTTTTTCAATGGGATCACTGTCGTTATATTTGAATTCATGCTCCTAAATGTATATGGATATCTAGCTTCATCTGTGATGGGTTTTGATTTTTTCGAACACAAGCTAAGGTAATGTCGGCGTTTAATATTTCGTTTAATATTAGATTTCAAATGGGTTTATATTATGTTTTCGAGTTGTGTATCAACCAGTTCGGTTCGAGTATTAAGCGATTTGGAAGTAGATCTAATTAATTTTCCGCTTTCGAGTTGTGTGTCAACCAGTTTTCGGAGCGTGTGTCGAGCGATTCAGTTCGTGAGTTAAGAGATTCGGATCCTAGTTTTTTGTTTTCGAGCTGTGTGTCAACAAGTTTTCAGTTTGCGTGGATCTTGTAAATGGTGTATTAGAGCTCTCATATGTGTATGAGTTGTTCTTAAAGTTTAATATTAGATCGTTATGTACAAAAATCATACCACATCACACCAGGCCGCCACATGATAATCCTCGTTAGAATCCGGGTTAAAAACTCCAACCACCGGTAGTTCTTTTTTCTCTTTATTGTGGATCTGTAAAGATAACATTTAAGTATCAAATGAATGATCAAATACAATTGACGAGACCATACACTGTATCAGTTTTCAATGTATCATTCCCTTGTCCAAACCATGACGAAATAAAGGACTTGTCGAAACCCTTGCCGCTTTCATTGTGGAAACCTTGAACTATCAAACCTTTGTCGAAACCCTTGCCGCTGCCAATATATATCAACCCTTTGACGAAACCTTGATGAGGCCTTGGTGGATCTGCTACATTGATACATATTTCCAAAAATCGGATTCGTATGTTTCTTACCGGAGATCGAACCTCTCTTTTTTCAATTCACATAGTGATACATGTCGTCTAAAGACGATGCATGGTCGTTTTATTAATATCACGTTCGTCATCGTTATCTTTTGGGTCTCTCATCTGAGCGAGTACATGCGCCATTTGAATGAAATCTAAGTAAATTTGTAAGAGAAAATAGATTTCCTATGTCTTGTTTTTTTGTTGACTAGCTATAGTATATTTGTATTAGTAGCTTTTGGTATGGTCACCAATCTTTTTATTTGTATAGCATCTTTACAAGTAGTTAAACTAATGAGACAGATTTAGTATGAAGGTGTATATTATTGTGTTTTTTGATGTGTGTACTATAAAATGGTTTTGTATCCGTAGGAAGAATTTGGTATCAATTAATTATTTGTATCAGTTGATTATTTGTATCAATTGACTAGTATACATAGGTGTATCAACCTTAGTGATCAAGTCTTGATTATATTACTCTTAAAATGTTTCAACTAACTCATCTTTACCTCGATTTTTTTGTTTAAGATCTGTTTATGTGGTTAAGAAAAACCCACGACCATCTTTTAAGGTGATACGTCTTCTTGTTTACTAGTGATGATTTACATCAAACATGTAGTATTGTAACAGTAAGTTTATATGGCAACCGACATTATAATTATATATCATTCACATCTTGTTGAAACTGAAAGTGTCTATTGTAACACCCTCAAATTTATACAATTCAGTACAGCGGAAGACTCGTTGGTGTTACGGGATAGCACATTACTCACATCATAGACAACGCTTAAAAATCGCGTCGTTTAATAGTAAAGCATTTCCATTCATAAATATCAAATTTACATAGTTCCCAAGTCATTGTATTTCATACAAGTTTTACAAAGCATTTGAATGGATATTGTTATTTAAGTGCGGGCCATGAATTCTTGTTGTCTTTCCGAGAATTACCTTCAAGTACCTGAGACAAAACATGTTAAAAGAAAAGGGTCAGAGATAACGCCGAGTGAATTCATAGAGTTTAATAGAACCATTAATATATCATCGGTACATAATTATTGCCGAAAATCATTTTATACAAATCTTTATAATAGGCCATAAAATAGCCAAAGTCATTTTATACAAATCCTTATCAAAAATCATAATATAGGCATTTGCCTTCAAAATCATTATACGAGCCAATGTCGTAAAAACATCATACAATACGTCTTATGACGTTGTATAAAGTTAAATAAAAACCGTTATATGAATATGGTTATGTAAAGCCAAAACACGAACATAAAATCAATAATAAGACCCTGTATTGCTAGTCAGGCAATATATCGTAATTCAATGCATAAAGCAGTATTTTCGTTATTTTTGGATTATTATAAGCCGCATGACATTGTTACCTTACTACAACAAACAACGGGTAGCTAACCCGAAACTCATTTGCCCATCTAAATTAGCGTGTCGTCACAATAATCACGCTTGTGTAAATCTTCTCATACATAAATTCGCTTACCAATCAATGTGGCACGACGGGGATCAACCGTCAAGGCGCGAACTGGGGTGATCGTCCCCAAATATTACTATTATATGCATAAGCGTCTACCAAATCCCGGTAGTTCACAATTAATGCTAATGGGACTTTTAGTGACATAACCTAACTTTAATAATCCATTTCATTTCATCTATCGGGTCATTTAATCATTCATCGGGTCATACAATCATTCGGGTCCAAATCAATAAATAGACAATCGGGACAAATGGTGTCCTATTTTATAAAAAAACTAACATGTTATCTCCCTCTCGGTTTATAAAACATTTCATAAAAACATTTAAAAGAGTGCGAGGCTATGAACTCACGTTGATGTGGGAAAGCGGGTTATCGGCAATTCGGATGTACGGTACGTGCTTCAATCACGGAGACCTAGACAAATAATACTTGTCTTAGACTCTTGTCCAATGACTTTATAAATTAACAATTATATATACATACGATGATTTTGTAAATATTATGATGATCAAGTGGGATTGTACATTTTTACTCATTCATTATAGTGTTTATGTGTTGGTAATTTTCAAGACTAGTTACACTAGTTCAACTTGTTTACATTTTGAGGCCCAATGGGCCTATTACAAGCCCAATATATTATATTAGCCCAATAAGTAAATTTATAAGTGTTTTACTAACTAGTCGGGTTTATAGTCCAATAAGGCTACTTTGGCCCGTTAATGTCTATATGTTGTAAAGCTCAGCTTTTATCGGTTTTTACTTGTTGTATAAGTTCATATATCAGTATGTGAGTTTATAAAAGTTTATATTAGACGGGTCCGATCGTCTAAGTTTTATTGGACAAAAACGTTAATCTTTCGGTTTTAGCCGAAAAGACGTAAAACTTAGTATATAGTTTTTATAACTTGGAAAAACATTTATACTTGTAATTTATATAACATGTCCTATTTTAATATCAATATTTATATACATCTTTTATTATAATTATTATCCACTAGTGGGTTTTATATATTTATATATTTTATATAATTTTTGAGTGCTTATATTATATATTATTTATACAAAATCAGTCCTAAAAATCTAGTTTACTAAAATGGTCATATCTAGAGTTCTACATGGAGATAGAACCCTAAATTTGTATGAGATATTCTACATGATATTTTATTTATTTTATTCCCTTATAGCTACTGATGAATCAACCTCTAAGTATTTTATAAAATTCGTCCAAAACAGTGTACTCAGATTTGCACTCTAAACTTGTTTTGATTATATCTCACTCATTTTTATGATTCCATTGCATGGCCAACTCTCACATGTGTATGACACCTAATACTTACTGTATATTTATTCCACTTTACCATTTTATCAGTTCAACATTTGGTTACTTACTGTTTTTATACAGCCATCACATTAAGCAAGATTTTAACCTTGTTACCTATGGTTTTTCATCTCTTTAATCATATTTATCAACACTTGATCCCCACACAACATTTTTATCATCATATATTCATCATATACATATACAATAAGAAAGAAAATACATGATTACATAATCAAAATAACAAGAGGATGGGAAGAACAATCTTTATACCACCAAGATTGTGTAAGTATTCATCAAGGCTTGGATTTTTGATGGAAGAACTTGTGATAGATCAACACCAATTTTCATGGCCACCAATACTTGTAAACTTCATGTAGAAATCAGCCCTTGAACATCACCAAATCTTCTCCTTGGATGTTAAAATCACCACCAATCAATAGAGCTTGAAGAGGTTTCCATCATATGTGTGAATAACATAGGATTTCATGGCTAAACCAAGATCAAAATGGGTGTTTTTGGTTGCGATGGGACGGCCAAAAATGGCTAGAGAGAGAGAGTTTGTGTTTTTGGTGGTTTGCATGAATGAAAATGAGATGAGTGGTTTATGCTTGGATGGTTTTGTGAAGTTGCAAGTAGCTAGGACAAGTGTCCTAGCTTACTTAGTAAGCTTTGACACATATGTTGTGTTGTTAGCTTAATATGGCCGGTTATAGTGGGGGTGGGACAAGTGTCCCACTTGTCTCATCTCCACTAATTTACGGGTACTCCTCGATTCTAGTTTCCTCGATTTACGTGCCCTTGGGTCGTTTTACGAAAAACGTTTTTATAAATTCTGAATCAACGGCACAAAACGAATCTAATAAAAATTGTCTTATCAAAAACGGAGTTCAAAAACGTAAATACGTTATCCTAAGGTTTCCGGTTTAGTCGTAAAGGACGTTAAATTATAATCGTAAGTCATAATCTCTTCTCGTAAATTTGGGAGTTTATGAACTAACACAAATTTAAAATCCCAAAATAATATTCACAGATAAATTTATTTTCTGAAATGTCGGACTGTCACCAAAGACGGTGTATGTAAACGTAAGCACGTAACGTTGAATCCTCGGTTTAGACGTAGTCGATGCTACTTAAAGACGTAAATCCAAATTTCTTCCCAAAAATAAGTGAGCTCATAATATAACATCAAAATAATATTTTTAAATAATACTTGAGAATAAAATATCAACCATAAATTGACGGATTGTCACATCATTTACCCCTAAACAGGATCTTTGTCCTCAAAGATCATCTTATCTTACTACTCGCTTCTTATAGAGTTAAAGCCATGTGGGTATTTCCTCCACATTCGGTCTTTTCTCACAAGTGTAATTCAATACAATACGCGAGTTTCATCAAACATAACTACGGGAATAAGATCAGGCTTAATGTTGACTTACTTTCTCAATCCATGATGTTCACGGGTTTTTGATGAATGTAACTTTTCGCCGATCTAAACTTTATCAAGAAGTGATCAGATTCTCACTTGATAGACATTTTATCAAGTTCGATATACGATACATAGTTCACGCGGCTCTTGAAGTCCTAGGGTAGATTCAACTTATATGCCTTTCAAACCAATCTTTTACATCATCTCAATGGTCCCATACACCCGGGACTTATATCCCATGATCTTTCAGATCATCAATTCATTTTTCCATGGTTAAATTTTTTTGGCATAACTTCGCTATCCATCTGGAACTTCAAGATCTACATTTCATATTCACATAACCTCCTGCCCACTACCAGCAGTCAATAATCAGATCCTAATTTCAACAATTATTTCAGATCTCGCGGGTCGAGTATTTTGTAAGGTTAGGTTCGTCATCATAGGAAACCTTAAACCTAAAATACATATCCAACTCACAATGGGTGTATGTCGGGTGTCTTCATCCCAACTCCTACTTACAGATGCTCTAATATATATATCCTCACAAGATTCGATATCGATCTTAATACGACAATTATCAATGATAATCTCTCCAAAGGAAAACGATTTTACAGTTTATTACCAAAGGTCAATCATTCAAACATAGAACAACACTTATAGTATTTTGTATCGTTACTTTACCTCATCCCTTCGATTGGGGTGGTACACAGTACTCTCATCAAGATTCGTTCTTAATGAATTCTGAGCAAATCTCTAGAAATTCAATGCGAAGCGAGGATCTTGATAGAGATGATCGATAAAGGCACACCATGTTTACACAATTCCTTTAAATACAAAAGAGTCAATTTCTTCATCAAGAATCTATCATTAACAGGAATGATATTAGTAGATTTGGTCAGTCTGTCGACGATGACCCAAATCGAATCAAATTCAGATGATGACCTTTGCAATAGCTAGATGTTTACTAATGTACGAGGCGATGTCTGCCTTCACAATATGCCATCAGTACATCTTCTTCAGATAAGATACACTTAATCAGAAATGACATGAATAGAATACTTAATCTTATGAGATTTCAACATGAATACATCACACAAACCTCCATATTTAGGCAACCACAAATGGCCTTATATACATTTAACGCTATCGGCTTCTCAACTCTAATAATTCATATTAGTCGCGAATCCCTTTTTATTATCTATATTATCCTTTTTACAAGCATCAGCTATTTTTAAATTGTTCGGCAATTTATTTTGCACATTCATTATTAAGGAACACATCCTAATTGATTCTTTCTCCTTTTTACATAATGCGTCAGTATTTACATTCATCTTTCCTGATGAAAAAATTATCATGTCTACAATTTACTCAGAAATTCTTTCTTCATATTTTCTAAGTTTTAGTTTCGTCTCAACTATCATTTTTATCAGTTTTACTTAATCCGACGTTTTAAAGTGTCGATAATTACTACAAGTAATTAAATAATAAATATTTAATTTTATGAAACGTAAACGTAAAAATTTTAAATTTCTTAGTTCGACCAATTTTATAAAAATGTTCAAAATAAATTTGAACTTAATTAACAAGATTTTTGTTGATTTATCAAAGATAATTAGTAAGATCTGTAAATGTTTGAAAAATCTTTGGCTATACTTGGGTCAAAATTTTCTTAGTTGAAAAGCAAAAATTGTCGTTTCAAATTTCAAGTCATGGTTTAAATGTTTTCCTCAATCCCTCTTAGGTTGTCTTGAGGTATGCACAAACATTTACCCCTAAACATGAGTTTAGTTAAATGATTTGTGTACAAGGGAATAATCCCTTAAAAATCCTTTGTTAAAACATTTGTCAAAACATATTTCCATTTTCTTTTTGGTAAAACCCAAAGCCTTAATGGTTCCAATTTTTGAAGAGTCAATATATTCCATTTTCTATTAATCACACGGTCAATTAATATAAAGGATTAAGTCTTAAATCACATATTAATTATTCAAGGTACAAGTTTTCATTGTTCGGCCAATTCAGGGCAGTTTATAAATAATTATTAACTCATTCTTATTCTTATAAATAAACAAATGGTCCTTAATGATCACAAGCATGAATTTATCAAATTACAGCCTACACACGTGACTCACCAAATTTATAGATGCTACATGTGTCTTAGTCAATCCAAACGACATCATGTGAAACTCATAACGTTCATTACAAGTACCGGATGTAGTGATTGGAATAGATAATCTATTTCGCAGATGCGAAGTTGATGATAACCATGCCATGGGTCAAAATTTTTAAAACATATGCTAGAACCTTGTAAATGATCGAACAAATCTATCATCTTGGGTAGTGGGTATAGATTTTAGTCGTCAATTTACCTAGTTCACGGTAATCAATAAATATAAGAAATAATAACATCATAGCTCTTCATGATGACGAGCTTGGTAGAATAAAAGATTTCTCCGACAACTCTCTCAGTTGTACGGTAACACTTTCGATTCAGATGGTGCTGAAGTACAGTGCACACGCCATGGGTGCAGCATCGGGAATATAACCAATACCAAATCCAACTTGCCTTAATGGCGAAAGTCTAGGTAATTCATCAATAAATACCTCCTAAAGTTTCAGATAACAGAAACACCTTTTAATACATTTATTTTAAGTTCTTTCTAGATTATAGTATCTATGACTATTTCACAACCATCCATGGTATAATTTCAAGTCTAAATGCAGGATATGGTCATCCATCAAGAATTATTTAGATCACTTTTGATATTCAACATCTTATATTTTAGGGAAATTCTACTCGAGTTCCCATCAATTAAGACAATGTCGTCATGTCATAATCAATCAATCCATTCTAATGGCACTATCAACTTTCCAATTTCATTGCCGTTGATAAGATGTGATCTTCTCAAAAGACTAATAATAACTCATAATCCTTCACAAATTCAAGGATATATGGAGACACAACTACCATTAAAAGAGTAAGGTCAACGCATAATCTACGCGAGAGAATTTCAAATCAGATACAGACGAAAACATTAACGAATATGAGTATATCCCATGTTTTTATAATTTGAGTACGCATTCGAAAGCTCCTCGGATCGTTACCCAGGTCATTCAAATGAAATCTAATCAAAATAAATGATAGGAACGTCGATACATCCAATCGGGTATCAACACTCGGTAATCAGATACTTTTCCTAAGAATATCACTACGGAAGAATTGGACAAGAAAGAATTGTCAATTGTCAAATAAGACAATTTCCACAGATGAGTAAATTCGACTCAGAAGAATAGATGCAACAGGCACATATGTAGGTGTCCCTATCTATATGTCCCTGTTTTTCACTTCTTGCAGACCTCATAAAATTTAATCTTTCATTATCTTCAAAGAAAATGTAGTGTTTATTATTCAGTTTTATGGTGACTACTAATCAGCCTTGCATGGTCCATTCTAAATTGTATGTAGGCGCGCAACTATATACAATTTCAAGATTAACGATGCAATACTCAGTTCGTCAAAATTTTATCATCATGTTTATAATAAAAACATTTTCATGCTTAATTCTTAAATAAGAATTAAAAATAAATTTACAAAGATTTTCTTTGTTATGAAAACAATTAAGTTTTCTAAGGTGTTTTATAAACAACTTCATTCCGATAACAATCACTTATAAATCTCACTTTGAATCATCCTTATAGTGATGAAAATTCAATTTTTCTCAAGGGATATTGTTTTATTTTATAAAAACAATTAGTGATCTGCAAAAGAGTGATGAAAAGTTGTTCATCAAGAACTAAATACTATATGCTAGGAAATGAGCTTTAGCCAAATAATCATGAGGTTCATGACCATGATGGCACTCAAAAAGAATAATCCACAACGTAACTCAATTCGAGATGAGTACTTGTTCAATGGTTGCGTCACTAATGCAAGCATTAGGAAGAAGCAAGAAAAGATAGATATCATCGATACATGTAGAATTTAGCAATCAAAGGTAGTCTTTTCATTAATCACAAACAAGTCAAAGTTGTACCGTAACACATTACGTGTCACTATGTCATACAATTCTAAGAACTCATCCTACCAACTGATATCTCAGTTAAGTTAGGGATTTTTAAAAGATACCACAATGAATACTAATCTACAAGAGTCATGGGGGTTCCACCTGTCCCGAAAGATCCATCGGTCCTTATTCAGAAGAAGATTTCTTCAATTTATTTCCTGGACACTGGGCATCCTCATTATTGGACAATGGTATAGGAACAACCCTTAACACGAACTAAAAATCATTTAAAACCTTATAATTCAATCACAGGACTCAACAACTTCCTCTTAACAATTTCTTATTCCATACAAGTTAAATTTTACTTTATTCAAGTTTCAACCAATTTTATACTCAATTCGATATCCTACCTCATTTCCCAATACTTCAACTTTATTTTTAAACCTTAAAAGGGCAATAAAAGCTCGATATGAACAACACTTAATTTCCAATCCTATAACTCCTTTATCAATAATTATCAAATGAGTCACTAGTATGAAATGACTTGATCATTCAACTAGACTTCTCGGAAAGGTACTAGTGGCATGAGGCTTTTGGGTAATGGTTCCAATGACAGCCTCAAGTGCAACATTCACCCTTTTGATTTCAATTTAAGAATTGGATTACAACGAATCAGATGACATCTTTCTAGGTGGTAACGTTTTGTCAAACTCCACTCTATAAGGAAAGATCATCATGACATCGATATCAGATTTAATCTCGCCAATTCTTCTTTTATATCACAATCAACTAATATCAACATTTCTACGAATATCAACCATTTGTTGGGATCATAAATATCCACAACTTGGTTTAGATCTTGGATAGCTAGAATTCCTACGAGAATAGCTTCGATTAATTTACTAGGGGAATTAGGGTTCCTTGTGACAATCTACGTCGTATAAATACCTCGTATAAATATCAAAATAATCATCAAACAATCATGTAATAAAATTACATCATATATATATATATATATATATATAATCCAAGTTATATATATATTAAAATAACACTTCTCAGTCTGGCCTTGTCGTTAACTCGGGAATTCTTCGGCACCGTTATAGTCAAAAGATCTTTAGACATTTTTAGAAAAATGTTTATAGTTAAAAGATTTTGAAATGTTTTATTCAAAACCTTAGTTTTAAAAATCTTTCGTTCTCTATGACGAGAGCTCTGGTACCAAACTGTAACACCCCCAAATTTATACAATTCAATACAGCGGAAGACTCGTTGGTGTTACGGGATAACACATTACTCACATCATAGACAATGCTTAAAAATCGCGTCGTTTAATAGTAAAGCATTTCCATTCATAAATATCAAATTTACATAGGTCCCAAGTCATTGTATTTCATACAAGTTTTACAAAGCATTTGAATGGAAATTGTTATTTAAGTGCGGGCCATGAATTCCTGATGTCTTCCCGAGAATTACCTTCAAGTACCTGAGACAAAACATGTTAAAAGAAAAGGGTCAGCGATAACGCCGAGTGAATTCATAGAGTTTAATAGAACCATTAATATATCATCGGTACATAATTATTACTAAAAAATCGTTTTATACAAATCTTTATAATTGGCCATAAAATAGCCAAAGTCATTTTATACAAATCCTTATCAAAATTCATAATATAGGCATTCGCCTTCAAAATCATTATACGAGCCAATGTCGTAAAACATCATACAATACGTCTTATGACATTGTAAAAAGTTAAATAAAAACCGTTATATGAATATGGTTATGTAAAACCAAAACACGAACATAAAATCAATAATAAGACCCTGTATTGCTAGTCAGACAATATATCATAATTCAATGCTTAAAGCTGTATTTTCGTTATTTTTGGATTATTATAAGCCGCATGACATTGTTACCTTACTACAACAAACAATGGGTAGCTAACCCGAAACTCTTTTGCCCATCTAAATTATCATGTCGTCACAATAATCACGCTTGTGTAAATATTCTCATACATAAATTCGCTTACCAATCAATGTGGCACGACGGGGATCAACCGTCAAGGCGCGAACTGGGGTGATCGTCCCCAAATAGTACTATTATATGCATAAGCGTCTACCAAATCCCGGTAGTTCACAATTCATGCTAATGGGACTTTTAGTGACATAACCTAACTTTAATAATCCATTTCATTTCATCTATCGGGTCATTTAATCATTCATCGGGTCATACAATCATTCGGGTCCAAATCAATAAATAGACAATCGGTACAAATGGTGTCCTATTTTATAAAAAAACTAACATGTTATCTCCCTCTCGGTTTATAAAACATTTCATAAAAACATTTAAAAGAGTGCGAGGCTATGAACTCACGTTGATGTGGGAAAGCGGGTTATCGACAATTCGGATGTACGGTGCGTGCTTCAATCACGGAGACCTAGACAAATAATACTTGTCTTAGACTCTTGTCCAATGACTTTATAAAATAACAATTATGTATACATATGATGATTTTGTAAATATGATGATGATCAAGTGGGATTGTACATTTTTACTCATTCATTATAGTGTTTATGTGTTGGTAATTTTCAAGACTAGTTACACTAGTTCAACTTGTTTACATTTTGAGGCCCAATGGGCCTATTACAAGCCCAATATATTATATTAGCCCAATAAGTAAATTTATAAGTGTTTTACTAACTAGTCGGGTTTATAGTCCAATAAGGCTACTTTGACCCGTTAATGTCTATATGTTGTAAAGCTCGGGTGTTATCAGTTTTTACTTGTTATATAAGTTCATATATCAGTATGTGAGTTTATAAAAGTTTATATTAGACGGGTCCGACCGTCTAAGTTTTATTTGACAAAAACGTTAATTTTTCGGTTTTAGCCGAAAAGACGTAACACTTAGTATATAGTTTTTATAACTTGGAAAAACATTTATACTTGTAATTTATATAACATGTCCCATTTTCATATCAATATTTATATAACTCTTTTATTATAATTATTATCCACTAGTGGGTTTTATATATTTATATATATGTTATATAAATTTTGAGTGCTTATATTATATATTATTTATACAAAATCAGTCCTAAAAATCTAGTTTACTAAAATGGTCATATCTAGAGTTCTACATGGAGATAGAACCCCAAATTTTTATGACATATTCTACATGATATGTGCTTTATTTTATTCCTTATAGATACTGATGAATCAACCTCTAAGTATTTTATAAAATTTGTCCAAAACAGTGTACTCAGATTTGCACTCTAAACTTGTTTTGATCATATCTCACTCATTTTTATGATTCCATTGCACGACCAACTCTCACATGTGTATAACACCTAATACTTACTGTATATTAATTCCACTTTACCATTTTATCAGTTCAATATTTGGTTACTTACTGTTTTTATACAACCATCACATTAAGCAAGATTTTAACCTTGTTACCTATGGTTTTTCATCTCGTTAATCATATTTATCAACACTTGATCCCCACACAACATTTTTATCATCATATATTCATCATATTCATATACAATAAGAAAGAAAATACATGATTACATAATCAAAATAACAAGAAGATGGGAAGAACAATCTTTATACCACCAAGATTGTGTAAGTATTCATCAAGGCTTAGATTTTTGATGGAAGAACTTGTGATAGATCAACACCAATCTTCATGGCCACCAATACTTGTAAACTTCATGTAGAAATCAGCCCTTGAACATCACCAAATCTTCTCCTTGGATGTTAAAATCACCATCAATAAATAGAGCTTGAAGAGGTTTCCATCATATGTGTGAATAACATAGGATTTCATGGTTAAACCAAGATCAAAATGGGTGTTTTTGGTTGATATGGGACGGCCAAAAATGGCTAGAGAAAGAGAGTTTGTGTTTTTGGTGGTTTGCATGAATGAAAATGAGATGAGTGGTTTATGCTTGGATGGTTTTGTGAAGTTGCAAGTAGCTAGGACAAGTGTCCTAGCTTACTTAGTAAGATTTGACACATATGTTGTGTTGTTAGCTTAATATGGCCGGTTATAGTGGGGGTTGGACAAGTGTCCCACTTGTTTCATCTCCACTAATTTACAGTTACTCCTCGATTCTATTTTCCTCGATTTACGTGCCCTCGGGTAGTTTTACGAAAAACGTTTTTATAAATTATGAATCAATGGCACAAAACGAATCTAATAAATTTGTCTCATCAAAAACGGAGTTCAAAAACGTAAATACGTAATCCTAAGGTTTCCGGTTTAGTCGTAAAGGACGTTAAATTATAATCGTAAGTCATAATCTCTTCTCGTAAATTTGTGAGTTTATGAACTAACTCAAATTTAAAATCCCAAAATAATATTCACAGATAAATTTATTTTTTGTAATGTCGGACTGTCACCAAAGACGGTGTATGTAAACGTAAGCACGTAACGTTGAATCCTCCGGTTTAGACGTAGTCGATGCTACTTCAAGACGTAAATCCAAATTTCTTCCTAAAAATAAGTGAGTTCATAATATAACATTAAAATAATATTTTTAAATAATACTTGAGAATAAAATATCAACCATAAATTGACGGATTGTCACATCTATACATGGAGATTTACATATATATTTACTACTATAACTACACAAATTTACTTTGAAGAAGTTTTATCATATAACATCCACTTCTACTTTTTGGAACAAATGACGAAACGTCAAACTTTTTTATACATGATGTTTTATAGATGATACGTATTCGTTAAATTTTTCGAAGAGACGTCGAGTAGGTGCTTTAAAGACGTGTATCATCGGAGCTTGGCTTTTATCCAGATTTTATGATTCTTAAAATTGTTTGCATGTGTGTATCCTTAAAAAGGATATGCATTAATGTGTATCATTTTGATGTACCACATATAAGTAAAAAAAATGTGTCGTTAAAAGTGTGTCACGATAATATCACTGATAAATAAACTAGATAAGAAAAAGTGTCACTAATAATGTTAGAAAATACAAACAGAAAATACTAGTAAAATAAAGTTGCAATCCGTACCTTTTTTAACAATCCATGCATGCGTTTTCTTTTTCTCTATTTAATACGAGTATGTGATACTTAGAAGAGGTTATTATATTAAACTTATTTACAAGATTGCCATTTTAACTATTTATTTAGTAAAAATTAATTATGATCTTCAATATTTAATCTAATGGCTCACAAATGTACCTATTATAACCTACTTTAAGGGTGTAACTCAAAATAACGCTACCCTATATATATATATATATATATATATATATATATATATATATATATATATATATATATATATATATATATATATATATATATATATATATATATATATATATATATATATATATATATATATATATATATATATATATATATATATATATATATATATATATATATATATATATATATATATATATATATATATATATATATATATATATATATATATATATATATATATATATATATATATATATATATATATATATATATATATATATATATATATATATATATATATATATATAAATATATAGATTTTATAAAAAAAGAAAAAAAACAAACCCTTTTATCTTCGTAAAAAACAAATCATCTTATTTATTCTTTTTTTCAAACACATACAAAAAACACACTGTTGTCCCTTGTTATTTGATGATTAAAGATAGAAAATAGATGAAAAGAATGAAGATTTCTAGAGAGAGAAAGTAGTGAGAGAAAGTAGAGAGAAGATGGAGAAACTTGGTGAAATTAGGTTAAAGAAAAATGAGAACCTCCACCCTCCTAACATGCTAGGAGGGTGCTTATATAGTCCACCCACATGCGGACTCTCTAATGGACTATATAATTTTTGGGTCGGGCTTGAATAAATGCTTAGTACCTTGAAAGAGGCCTTTTAAGCTAACCATCAAGCCCGTAATGTCACGACTATTTTAACTAACTATTACAACGTCCTAGTAAATATTACAATATAAACCTATGACCGAACATTCTTGTTTGACTCAATATTTTGAGGCTAACAATCTCCCCCAATGTGAGGTCATTCCTCTTCTATATTTGGAGTCCAATGGAGATTTATGAATTTCGTCATAAATGAGTCTTGAACGTGTAATAGTAGTGTTGTTCCTTCATGCTGTGATCTTTGAGCCTTTGTCGTTGTCTTTCGACTTTGTCTTTTATCTTGAGATTTTAAAATCATTCTTGACTTCTCTTTGCCATCTTACGATCTTGTGTCTTTATCCACATGCTCATACTTTGCATATTCTTGAAAGCTTGCTAACAATATCCTTTGAAGAGAAGTCATTCCTCTACATTAATTGATAAGGAAGATTTTGATCATCAGAGTTGCAAAAGTCTTTAGCTTTCTTGATTGTTGAATGTCTTTGGGTATGAGAATGTGGTTTTGAATCTTCGACTTTGCTGAGTACACCGTAATGCCACCTTCTTGAGACAAAACATAGACACGGACTGAATGGCTTTGACATTCGTCCTAAATCGGTAGCGTTTTACCTCCCCTCGGTGAGGACCGTTACATGATATTAGATATCATACCTGTGATTAGGTAGATTCAATTAAGAATCTATTTGAAAGGGTTTCGCGGCTGTACTAGCCGTTCTCTTCATTCGACCGTCTCAAAGCAAGACTACGAACATAAAGAGTGAATCAGTTGGATAAATATCCGCTTGATTAAAGTCGTCAATTCAAATTCCTGGAACAAGTTTGATTCATTAAGAATCTTACCATTGTTGCTTTCCAGTTGACACAAGCTTGATTCATAAGAATCTCGCAAGTTACCTACCGTAGCGCTGTTTGATGTTGACGCTAGAAGGATTTCCATTCATCACTGTGAATGTTAATAAATATCACTCTGAATGTTCTGGCAAGACCATAAAGATATTGCGTAGAAACCTGAAACGAGTTTGAATCGATTAAGAAACAAACCAATGTTGCTTTTCAGTTTTACATGTGTTCCATTCATAAAGAATCTTACACATGACCTACCACAATGTTGTTTGATGTTAACACTAGAAGGATTTCCACTCATCATTGTGAATACTAAGTAGTATCACTCTGAGTGTTCTAGCAATATCACAAGGATATAGTGTAGGACTCTCTTGATCTTCATCCGTGTGTCCTAACGAGATTTGATTGATCTCTTGGCTCTAGACTCGATTTGTGAACTTTTAGTAGTCGGAGGCTGGAGCAGATGCCACCTATTCAATATCAACTATCTCGGAGTGAGAAAGTCAATAGAAATCATATTGATTTCCGTGACAATAAAACAAACTTCTTTTAAGAGAAGCCTGAGTTAGCTGGGGAGGGGTTGTGCAATACATCACTGGGTCCATGATGCTTTGTCTTCATGATGTGTTGACCCGGTTTCTGTCTAGGTTGTATGGAGGGCTAATTTCTTTACACCCTTTATCCTTACATTCTTTTTTCATTCTTCAACCCCTTCCATGCTTACCAAGACATCATTAATAGCACCTTGTTGTGATTGTTCTAGTGCTATCATCAGTACTTAGTCGGCATTCAGCTTCGTTCACATTCTACTCCATTTTTCCTAAGGACTTCTAATAATCTATTGGATTGTCCCTGTGAAGATCCCTCCGGTTCTGGTTGGATCATAGGACTTAAACCTAACCACCCTTTTGACACCAATAACGTCATGAATTAAAGATGTTGTGGGTATTTGATCGTAACCATGAGTGCTTGAGTCTTTAGATCACATTTTAATCACATTTTCTCCCCCTATCTCTAATATATAAAATCGTTTGATATTAGAGATACCAAATTTGATTAAAATATATATTGTGTAGAAAAGTCTTGAAAACTTTCGGGAGAAAAATGTGTCATACTTAGCATGAATTTGGAACGCTCCCCCTCAAAAATTGATCCAATGGAATTGTCATTACAAGGATATGATCCATATTAAACTTTTGAGGATAGGAGTTGTTGAACACACAATTTTTGAAAGATTTAGAATATCATTGAGAAATTCTTGATAAAAAATTGTGTTCAACGCTTTTTGAAAAATCAATTCTTTTTAGCGAAAAGTTTTTCTAAAGCATAAACTTGAGTTCATAGACTTTGAATGTCTTGACGAATCCACTCAAGTGTAAGAATATTTAACTTCTTTTGCTAAGGGTAAGGGCACGAAAGCGTACACTCCCCCGTGAATTTAGATCCGGGTTGCAATATGAAAGTGATTACAAGCCATTGTGTTGAGCTCAAAACGTTGAATGTTTTGTGACAAGCTCAACTCGAGATAGATTGCTCTACCCGTTGTTGGAAATATTTTCCAAAAGAGACAATTTCCTTTATAAAATATAGAAATGACATGTTTTGAAAAAAATTTACAACTTTCATTTGAGCTTTATGTACACACCCGTGTCGTTATTGAGCGTCATTTCTAGGTACGTCCATATTATCGATACTGAAAGACATGTCGAGAAGAATATTTTTAGATTTTCAAAGATTTTTCATTTTGTATTTTGCTTTTTCATTAATATTTACATGTAGATGTTTGATAGATGAATCAAGCAGGCTTACTTGCCAGAATCTCCAGTTCTACTGGTGTCAAACATCTCATTCCAATTTGCCTAACAAGATACGCAAACCTCTCTTTCGAAAGAGATTTTGCAAACAAGTCAGCTAATTGGTAATCAGTTCCAACAAAGTATAATTCAACGATACCCTTTTCAACTTGTTCCTTAATGAAGTGATATCTGACATCAATGTGCTTCGTGCGGGAATGTTGTATCGGATTGCAGGAGATGGCTATGGCGGACATTGAGTCACAGTACATAGGTACTTTATCAAAGTGGAAGCCATAATCCGTGAGTTGTGTTCACATCCAAAGAACTTGAGCACAACACGAAGATAGAGACACATACTCTACTTCGGCTGATGATAATGATGTGCAATCCTGCTTCTTAGAAGACCATCCCACAAGCTTATCTTGACCTAAAAATTGTGCACCACCAGTAGTACTTTTTCGTGTATCAAGACACCCTGCATGATCAGAATCTGAATAGGCCGTTAGAAAGAAACCGGTTTCCCTCGGATACCAGAGTCCCATGTGAATGGTATTCTTAAGGTAACGAAAGATCCGTTTAACCTCCTTGAGGTGCTTTTCAGTGGGTCGTGCTTGATATCGTGCACAATAACACGTAGCATGTGATATATCTGGCCGGCTTGCTGTTAAGTACACGAGGGAGCCGATCATGGAACGATATCTCGTTTGATCTATAGCATCTCCCTCCAAATCAGCATCTAGGGATGTGGTTGATAATGGTGTCCCAACTGGGTCACATGAGGTCATACCATGCTTTTTGATTATCTCTTGACAATACTTAGCTTGGTTAATAAAGATACCACTTGGGGATTGGTGAACTTGAATTCCTAGAAAGAATTTTAGTTCGCCCATCATAGACATTTCAAATTTGCTGTGCATTACTTTTTCAAACCATTTTGAAAGTTTTGGGTTTGTAGACCCGAAAATAATGTCATCAACATAAATCTACACAAGCAAAATGTCCTCCCCATATTTATAAGTGAACAAAGTTAGATCAATGGAACCTTTTGAGAAACCTTTGGAGACCAAAAATTTTGAGAGCTCGTCGTACCACGCCCTTGGAGCTTGCTTGAGTCCATAAAGTGCTTTGTGGAGACGATACACCTTTTCAGGATAATGAGGATTGACGAATCCTTCCGGCTGTGTGACATAGACTTCTTCCTTCAAAGGACCGTTAAGAAACGCTGTCTTTACCTCCATTTGATAGACAATGAATCCTTTATGTGCAGCATAAGCAAGGAAAATCCTGACCGCTTCCATTCGAGCTACTAGTGCAAATGATTCTTCAAAATCAATACCCTCTTTCTGTCCATACCCTTTAGCTACTAGCCTAGATTTATTCTTGATGATCGTGTTCTCTTCATCCATCTTGTTTTTCCAGATCCATCGAAGATTTAATGGTTTACATCGTATTGTCTGTCAACAAGTTCCCAGACTTTAAGTCTTTAAAATTGTTGAAGTTCATCTGTCATTTATTCAATCCAAGTGTGATCAACCATGGCTTCTTTGATGCTTTTCGGTTCAGCTAAACTCACGGCTAGTGCGAACATACAAACATCTCCATCGGTTTCAAGTTATCGTCTTGTGCGAACGGGCTGTGAAGGGTTTCCAATTACTTGAACCAAAGGATGATCTCGGGTCCAATGATGTGTTGAAGGATGTCGTTGGTAGAACGTGTGCATATTTAACGGATCAACATGGCGAGTAGAAGACTCTCCAGTTTCGTGTACCGGTGTACCGAATGGGTTGATAAATTCGTCTTCATCAGATAATGCATTGTCTGCTTGATTTGTGTTCTCTGGAGCAATGACAGTAGTTGTGGATGTTATAGGAGCGGTTGTTGATGTGATATTATGAGGAAGTAACTCTGCAGCAACCAGTGTTGAAGTAGATGAAGTTGTATCCTTTTGTTGACGATGATCGGTATCATCATTCTTATCATAAGTGACAGCGGAAGTCTTCGATACAACTTGTTTCTCCCCCATGAAATATTCATCATACATTGGTCCATATAACATTTACAACTCTTCAAGTGTCATGTTGACTGTCATATCTGCTCTTGGAACATTTCCTTGAACCAGCGTTGAACTTGACGGTTCATTGCTGTGATCTTGAGTTTCGAGTTCCGTTCGGTTGTGAACGGAAGTCGTTTGTCGTTGTGGATTGGGAGTTAAACTGTTTTGTTCAAGTTCCATCTCTTGTAATTCATCAAATCGGATGTGAATAGTCTCGACAATCAATTTTGTTCTCTTGTTGTACACTCTATATCCTTTAGACTGAGTTGTATATCCCACTAGAATACATGCATCACCTTTCTCTTTCATCTTGTCCAGATTTTCACCATCTCGAATAATGTAACACGTACATCCAAAAACATGAAGGTGTTTGAGTGAAGGTTTTCGATCATGAATTATGTGATATGGTGTCTTTTCATGTCTTGGGATAATTAGGGAACGGTTTTGTGTGTAGCATGCAGTTGACACGGCTTCGGCCCAAAAGTATAGTGGATGTTTTGAAGCGGATAATAATGTGCGAGCAGCCTCAACTAAAGTACGGTTTCGTCTTTCAACAACGCCGTTTTATTCGGGTGTTCGAGCAATAGATGTTTCATGTTCAATCCCTTCCGCATCAAAATAATTTCTTAGAGTTGAATTCAAAAATTATGTGCTTCTATCAGTACGAAGCACTTTTACTTGAGCTTGAAGACCACATTGTATCAATTTAAGTAAGCTGATGAGAACTTCGGGTGTTTCATCCTTGGACCTCAAGAAGTGAGTCCATGTGTACCTTGAGTAATCATCGACAATTACCATAACATGTTTCTTCCCATTGATACTATGAACACGCATGGGACCATACAAATCTATATGAAGAAGATCTAACCATCCTTTAGAGCTTGGTGTAGTTTTTGTCTTGAAACTACTTCGTTTAGCTTTACAAAGCTCACAAGAAGAACAAAGATGATCTTTGATGAATTTCAAGCTTGGAAGGCCTCTCACAATATCTTTCTTGGAAAGCAAGTTGATGGTTTCAAAGTTGAGATGAGAAAGACGTTGATGCCATAACCATGCCTGAGTCGTTGAAGCTTTAGCCATGAAGCAAATTGGAGTTAATGAAGTTGTGTCTTGTAGTGAAATTGTGTAAAGATCAGTACCCCGTGTACCGGTAAGTAAGTCATTCCCATCATAATCACGAACAAAACATGTCTTCTTTCTGAAGGCAACCTCCAAATCTGCATCACAGAATTGATCAACCGGGAAAAGATTGTGATTAATCCCTTCGATGTAGTATACCCTTTTGATCGTGATATTTCCCTGAACCAAATCTCCATATCCTAGGATTGATACAAATTGATCATTTCCGAATCGGATCGTACCCAGGAACTTCTCCACGAAGTTAATTAGAAGCTTGAGATTCCCCGTCATGTGCTTCGTGCATCCGGAGTCCAGTATGAAGAGAATTATTTATATCACCTGCAGAAGAGTTAGAACACGATGGAGCATTTGCTAAATTAGATACCACAGTAGTTGTGATGGTAGAATCATTAGTGTCCTTAGAAACATTTAAAGGCATACTAACACTCGTTGTCACATATTCTGTCCTAACTTTAGGCATCCATTTATATCCTGGAGGACATTGATTAGCAAACCACCATTTCCAAGACTTGCTAGCAGACTCATATAATTCCCTAATTCTGCTTCTAGGGTTCTTAGTGGTGGAGTCTGATGCAATACTTTGCTTAGAGGGGGTAGCACCAGAATGGTTCACTTTGCGTTTGGTTTTACTAGCACTAATAGGCTTCGCAACTTGCTTCTTAGTTCTAGTATCTACGCCTTTCACATTATTCATAGCAACATAGAATGATTAGCATTAGCACATTTTCCACATTTGACACAAACAAATTTCACATTCATAGCATTCAAGTCATTCAAAGCATTCAAATCGTCATTACACGCGATTATAGACTTTTTATTCTTAAAAACATTCAAATTCCTAGGATGTTCTTCTACTTCCTTCATCTTCCCTTGACTCTTGTGTTTCCAGACCTTATCATTCACTTGAGTGCTCTTAAGTTGAGGTCGGCTAACACCAGCAGTGGATACTACTCCAGTAGTAGAAGAAACATGAATATTAGTGTTTCTAGAAGTCTGAGGCGATTGACTAACTTTGTTTGTGGGTTTAGTGGTCATTCTATACATCCCTGGTTAAATCACATTATTGTGCTTAACGCTTGGTTCTACAATATTCCTTATGGGTTGAGTATGTGGTTCCCTTTCCGTTCCATCCATCTTGGGGGCAAACACAGATTTTGCAAACGAAGAATTTGAGAAAGCAGATGGTTTTCCCAAGATAGAGGATCTATTCACTCTAGAGGCATTGGGTTGTCTAACAACAGGTTGCTTAACGCTAGGTTCTACAACTTTCCCACCCATCATAGCAACGAGTTTCTTCAACTCTGCGATTACTATGTCTTTTTCTTGTAACTGAGCTTTCAAATCTGAAATATCAAGACTTTTTTCGTTTAGTAATCGACATGACTCAGATAATTTAACTTCCAAAGGTGTATCATTTGAAAAACTGCCAACTTTCTTTTGCAAAGCAAGTTCAAGTGAGTGACAATGTTTTTGAAGATAACATATCTATGTTGAAGCAACAAAAACGCTTTTTGGTCAACTTTATTCGAAAGCTCAGTTTCAAGATGTTCACATTCTTTAACTTGATCAAGATATTTGCATGCAACATCAGAATATTCATCAATATCAGCACAAGAGGTAACATAAGCACACATAATATCTTTTGAGAGACATTCATGTAAGAGCAGATCGTAAGCTGTAGAAAACTCGTCTCTTTCAGGTTGATGGTCGTTCACTTCTTGTTCAAGAGATTCCACATATTTCAAATCATCGAACATTTCTTTCTTAATTAATGTTTCAAATTCCAAATTATGTTTTTGCGTTCTTTCCGCAAGCGGAATCAAAATACTTTTCACAAGCACAGTTATATCGTGACGAATTTCTTTGTCTCCTTTCGAAAGTTCACGTAGTCATCATCAACAACATTTTTGAAATATTCAATGTTACTCTTGAGAATACTAAGTGCTTGCTTACTCTTGCTTACAGAAGCTTTAAATGGCAAGTATTCAATAAAATGTGAAACATTAGTTTTCTTAGTGGCAAAAGCTTGTCTCTATTTAACTCTTATTTGTTCACATTCGAAAAATATTTGCTCACGAGTTTTCTGTGTTTGCGGTTTGAAAAGACCATAAAGATTGTTTTCATAAGCATAATTATATGGTTTAACAAATTCTTTATTAACTTTTGGTCTACTCTCTTCTTCCAAATCATTTGTCTCGTCACTATCTGGCCTAACAACAAGACAATCAAGATCGGTCCATTGGGACTCATCAAGATATAAGTGCTGATTCTCAGATTGAGCTTGCTCAAGGTACTTAGGATTTGCAAAGCTAGGTCTATCCTTGAAAAACGAACGAGGTGCCAACATTCTCATGGTTTGAATTGATTGATTCGTTTTGTAAACAACTTTCTTGTAAAAATCAAGTTGAGTTTCAAGTTCCACCATTTTGTCGATGTCATTCGCTTGTTTAGTTTTGAAATCCTTTTCCATCTTTTCAACCACATCTTTCTTTTCATTAACAAGTTTAGTTTTATCCTCTTGAATAAAACCATTTACTTGAGTTAGCTCATTGACTTTAGTGGTAGCAAGATACATTTTGTGACGTTCAGTACTCAAAGAGGTGTTATAATTACGTTTCTCTTGTTCAAGAAGCTTAAGAGTTTCGTTATATTTCTCTTGAAAATCGTCCTTTCTAACATTAATTAAACACCCTTTGTACCCCTCAACCTCATTTGTCTTTTGAAGAAGCTGAGCTCTATAGCTATCAATGCTCTAACTAGATTTAATTAGAGCAGCTTTGCATTCTTCAAAATTTTGAGTGAGCGTAGCGTTTGCCTTCTTTAATTGCTTTTGACTCTTTCTAGTTTCTTTGACATCTTTTTGTAAAGAAGCAATTAAGTTAGCAAGCGCAATACGCTCCTCGTCATCATCATACTCATTTGCATGTTGATCATCCTCAGACTCATTATTGCACATGTCTGATGAATCGGGTGTGGTATTGCTATCAACCGTTTCCATCATACATGTGTCATTAATGGCTTTGGGTATCTCAGAATGCTCATGAATATTACCAAACACATTATATTCCTCTTCAGTGTGTACCTTATCGATTGGCTCAGTGTCAAAGATAGGACCATTGTCATCTTCAGTGACGTTGAGAACTTCTTCAACATTTTCCATGTACGAGTAATGTGCTTCAATTTCTTGATCGGAGGCTTCAGCCTCAGTATCATCAAGCATTGCTCCTTCCTCAGCCGACAGTTTAACCCCAGCTTCCATCTTCTTGCATAGCAACATCTTGTCCTTATGATAGCCAGAGTCCTTAACCCGTTTCGGCTTTCTACATTCCTTTGCCATATGCCCATAGCCTTGACAATTAAAGCACTAAATCCTACTTTGTTGAACCACTGGAGTACCAACAGTTTCCCTATTCCCAACAGCAGTAGCAATCCTCTAAGTATCATACTTAGCAGTTTGTCGATCATACCGTGCAGAACCCTCAACATGTGTTGGATTACGTCGATCATACCTTGGAGGACTTTCATCACGTTGACGTGTGTCATACATTCGAGGACTCTCAGCATAATGGTTCCTTGTATTTGATGATGTTCGAAGATTGTTGTTGGTCGGTTTGAATATTTTCTTGTAGGTCTTCATAATGAAAGCAATTTGTTGCTTCATTTTCCTATCCTTCTGAGCTAGTTCTTCATCACTGTCCTCTTCAAATGATGGCTCAGGTGATGGTGATGGTGCTCTTGGTTCTTTGTCACGTGATCGTATGGGAGCAAAATACTTAGAGGAAGTGGAGTATCTTGGTAAGGAGGATGTAGTGGAGTACCTTGGTGAGGATGATGTAGTGGAGTATGACTTTGGAGCACGAGAGCGATAATCTTTAACTTGTTGAGTGGTAGACACCAAAGCAAGTGGACTAGCAGTCTTTGCTATCCTTTCAGCACGAAGTTCATTCGCCTCATTTTGAAATTGTTTCAAAATGTCAAAGAGCGTGTGATAGTTGACCTCGTCTAACTTACTCTGTTGTTTTACCAAAGTTACGAATCGTGTCCACTCTGTTTGAAGTTGATGTAGAAATACACATTGACTTGCATGGTGGAGACATGCAAATTTTTTCTTGTCATGTCATTCATCATTTTGTAGAACCTTGAGTAATATGAATCAATTGATTCCCCATCCAATGAAGTAAATTTGCCAAAGTTCCAAAACAAGTTGGTTTTGACATCTTGTTTGTTAAGTGATTCTCCTTGTTGCAAGCGTTCAATGGCAAACCACATTTCTTTTGAAGTAGAGCATGCATCAACCGTTGAGTAAATATAATCCCTGATCCCACTTAGAATCAAATAGATTGCTTCTTTCTCTGCATCAATCCAAGCACGTTTCTCTTTCGAAGTGTTCTCATATGTTTCCTCAATTGTTTGCTCATCGGAACCGGTCGTCGAGTCGGTTGTTGGAATTGCAGGAATGGTTATTGTAGTGAGAGTATAGGGCCCTTCTTTGATGCAACGTCGGAGAAAATCACCATTGGGTTTTGTGTCAATATATCGAAGGAATCGTGATTGCCATTATGCATATCTACCAGTCATAAGCATTGGTGGTCTCTCTTTGTTACCCGCCACCATGATGTTGTTGTTTGTCACACGATACTCTTGAGTAGAACCCATGTTGAAAAACATGAAATTGGTGAAGTGAAAACGGATCTTAAGTAGATGTGTTGTGATTTTTGTTGTCGATGAAAAATGTAAAAATCCCCTAAAAATTGTCTTCACAAGAAACCAAAAATTCGAAGGCGAAAACTCACACGATGTTAAAAAATTTCACTTTTGTAAAAAACTTCTATTTTCGGAATATTGAAGTTTTTCGGAATAACTGTGATTTTCGGAAAAATGATGATCTTCGGATAACTGGTGATCTTCGGATAAATGGTGATCTTCGGATTAATGGTTATCTTCGGATAAGTGAAGGTTTTTCGGAATAATGGTTTTTCGAAAAACTTAAGTTTTTCGGAATAAGTAACCCTTCTTCGGAATAATGGTATTTCTTCGGATAAAGAATACCTTTTCGGAATAATGACCCTTCTTCGGATAAATGGAACTTTTTCGGAATAAACTCCTTTTTCGGAAAAATTTGGACTTTTTCGGAATAAAGACCTATCTTCGGATAAACATCTATCTTCGGATAATCCCACTTTTTCGGAATAAATCTTTTTCGGATAATACACTTTTTCGGAAAAATATCTTCGGAATAAACTGAATTTCTTCGGATAAAATGAATGTTTTCGGAATAATTGGTTTTTCGAAATAATGTCTTTTTCGGATAACAAGGCTTTTTCGGATAAAAAACACTTTCTTCGGAATAAACAACTAACCTGTTTTTCGGAAAAATCCCAATCTTCGGAATAGCAAAACCCTTTTCCGAAATACCAATTTTCGGAATATCAAAACCCCTTTCCGAATATATTTATTCGGAATGTTCTTGTTGGCCAATATAGCTACTGTTTACGAACCGTATCTCAAAAACCAATCCAAACACCTCAAAAACTTGCGATTTTAACTACAAAATCCGTACCACATCTATGTAAGTGAGTTATATCAAGATTTATCGCCCGAAAACACTAAAGTTTTTTTTTAATTCGGGATGATTTAGATGAAAAATCAACCGAATCAAACAAAAAACCAAACAACCAATCACAAATCTACCCTGTGGCGATTGATACCAATTGTTGTCCCATGTTATTTGGTGATTAAAGATAGAAAATAGATGAAAAGAATGAAGATTTCTAGAGAGAGAAAGTAGTGAGAGAAAGTAGAGAGAAGATGGAGAAACTTGGTGAAATTAGATTAAAGAAAAATGAGAACCTCCACCCTCCTAACATGCTAGGAGGGTGCTTATATAGTCCACCCACATGCGGGCTCTCTAATGGACTATGTAATTTTTGGGTCAGGCTTGAATAAATGCTTAGTACCTTGAAAGAGGCCTTTTAAGCTAACCATCAAGCCCGTAATGTCACGACTATTTTAACTAACTATTACAACGTTCTAATAAATATTACAATATAAACCTATGATCGAACATTCTTGTTTGACTCAATATTTTGAGGCTAACACACACACACAAAAACAAACCATCTTAACTGCTACTAGGGTGTGGGGGATTGATTTACTCTTTTATCTCCTCGTTGAAACTTGGCGAGTGACAGGCGGGGGGGGGGGGGGGGGGGGGGGTGGCGAAGGCCGGCGAAGTGTACACCTTAACCTGCGAAGGCCAACCCACCGTGACACCCCTTCATCTTAAAAACTTTTTACATAAGTTTAAAAACTCTCAAGTCATTTGTAATTTACAAAGTTATTTTCCCTTTCCTTTAGGTTAAGAACATGATTCTTTTTTTTACTTTATCTCAAGAATATATAAATAACATTTTCTTCACTTTCCTTTTCATTTCCACTTCTTACTCTTTTACTTTTTTTTATTTAAAATTTAGAAACTTAGTGTTAGATAATCCTCCACTCATAAATGTGTTTTGCACTAATTGCATTAAATACATCAAAATATTAATGTTTGATGTATTACATATCTACTACCTTTATATGGAAGGGTTTCTTTTCCTACAAAAACTCTGCCTAAATCCTAATCAATTGACACGTGTAATCATTATTTTTAACGACCGTCTGATTAAACCAATGAATATAACCGGTTCTTTGTTATACCTCTATAACACTTTTTTCCCCAAATCATTTTAAACTATCCCTTTTCATCTCATACCATATTTAATCATCCAAAATACAAAATAATCAAAATCAAAATTAATTAATACATCTATCCATAAGCTTTTCTTGATTAGTAGGATCCAAATAATCCTATCATTTATTTAAAATGATTTCAACCACCGTTGATTTGCGTGAATCAAGTAGAAAGATCACAGATTACATACGATTGATTTGGGGAAAACATCGACCATCTACAAATCATTGCTTCCTATTTGAAAAAATCAGGTATTAATTATCTTTTTTATTTTTTTATTTTCTATATATTATTTTTCATCATTTACCCATTCACAGTTGGAATCCCATGAATTGATTTTAGGTAGATATTATTTTTTGATTATTTACCCATTCACAGTTGAAATCTGATGAATTTATTTTAGGTAGATAGAAACAATTTTTTGTATTTTACTATTTTAGGTAAATAGATTGAATTGTTTGAATTTGATTTAAACAAAAGAAACGCCTCATTTAAGATAATAATTTATCTCATGATTTTAGCATTATTTTTTTGAATTTAAACAAATCATTTCCATAACTAACTGCCTGAAATTTCTCAGTTTTCAAAACCATGCTAACCTAATTAACCATATATAAACCTCGTAATTTGCTAATTTTGTGAATACATTATCATATATGATCTTTGCACGTGATAAATACCTTACACTTGTGTTTAAAAGGTATTTAAGTTACGTTTCAAGTATACCCTCATTAATTTGAGTGGGAGCTTGTAAAAATCTTGAAGATAAATGGATTTAATCGGATTTGTATTTTTCTTCCCAAACTTTCTTAAAATCTCATTAAATCAATTGATATTAAAAACATCGATTGGGTTAATATTTTTAATATAGGGGAGAAAATGTGATTTAATATGAGATCAATTAATTCAATGGTTTGACTTAATGTGCTGGCTCATCCCAACATGTGCGAAATATTTTCGAATATCGTGGCATATGTTAAGGGGGAGCAAAATGGATTTGGATATTAAAATGGATTTCATGGTGACGTATACTTACCCACAACATCTTAATTCACGACAATGACGATTGTGGTGACATAAGGATGGTAGGATAGGTTAAAGTCCAATGATTCCACTAGACCGGAGGAATCTTCCCAAGGACATTCCATAGCTAGAAATAGTAGTCCTTAGGAAATATGGAGAAAGATTGTAAACGCAGCTGAATGCCGACCAAGTACTTAAGTTAGCACTGGAACAATCACAACAAGGTGCTAGTTATGACGTATTGGTAAGCCTTGAAGGGGTTGAAGAATGAAAAAGAATTGTAAAGATAAAGGGTGTAAAGAAAGTAGCCCTCCTTACAACTTAGGCAGAAACCGGGTCAATTCATATGCTATTGAGATCATTTATGATTCTCGATATTGAAGATAGAAATCATGGACCCAATGATGCAAGGCACAACCCATCCCAGCTAACTCAGATATCTCTCAAAAGATATTTGTTTTGATCACACGGAGACAACACATTCTCTATTGATTTATTCACTCCGAATAAATTGGTATTGAAAAGGTGGCACTCCTCTCCAGCCTCCGATCACTAAAATCGAAAATACACGATCGAGTCTAGAGCCATTTGAGATCATCATATATCTCATTAGGACACACTTTCATAATTCCTTGCTTCTTCACACACTGTGAAAAGTAAGAAAGTTTTTAAGAGTCCTACGCAAAATCTTCATGATCTTGCCTGAACATCCGAGTAATACGAAAGTATTTACAATAAAGATGGAAATCCTTCTTGAGCGAATATCAAAAAGATCATGGTAGGTGACTTGTGCGATTCTTTATGAATCAAACTTGTGATAACTGGAAAGCAACAGTGGTTTAATTCTTAAATGAATTTAAACACGTTCCAGGCCTCTACACAATATCTTAGTGATCTTGCCAGAACATTCAGAGTAATACTATTAAGTATTTACAGTGACGAATGGAAATCCTTCTAGTGTTAACATCAAACAGCACTTGGTAGGTAACTTGCAAGATTCTGTATGAATCAAGCTAGTGACAACTGGAAAGCAACGATCGTGCGGTTCTTAGTTGAACTTCACTTGTTCCAGGAACATGAATTGACGGCTTCAAATCATGTGGATAATATTATCCAAATGATTTACTCTTTACGTTCGCTGTCAGCTTTGGACGGTCGAGTAAAGAGAACGGGTTTACCCGCGAAATCTTGTCAAGGAGGTTCTTTATTGAAACTACCTGTCACAAGTACGATATTTACTATCGTCCAACGGTCTTCACCGACCGGAGGTAAAATGCTACCAAATTAGAATGAAATGTTCAAGGCCATTTCATCCGTGTATATGGTTTGTTGCTAACTGTCTTATGCAGCGTAACAAGAAGGTGGCATTGCGGTGTACAATCCAGAAGAAGTCGTCACCACATGCTTATACTACATACAATTAGTACTTCAACAAATTCAAGAAAGTCTGAAGGTCAAGTCTTCCGATGTATCAAACTCTGAAGCTTTCAAGAATTTAAAGGTATAAGTATGTGGAACATGAAGTCACGAAGAGGCGAATGTCACAAGTGACGGATGCACAAGGTCAAGGCAAGAAAACATGCTCAAGACTTAAGTCAAAGATCACATCAAGCATATTCACAAGAACAAGATCGAAGACTCAAGCATAGATTCTAGGTTTAAGATTTTGTAAAAAGATGTGACCTCCCTTAGGGGGAGATTGTTGGAAATACGTTTTTCCCAATAAAGTCTCGGTCACATCTTAATTAGCATAGATCACGAGATATAGACTATTTAGAACTTTGTTTCTTGGAGCGACCTCCCTTAGGGGGAGATTGTTGGAAATATGTTTTTACGTATTTATGAAGGATCGGTCGCTCCAACGATATATTAATGTAACGGGCTCGTGATCTAGTTACTAAACGTATAACCCATATAGCCCACATGTAGGGTGGGCTATATATACCCCTCCTAGCATGTTAGGAGGGGTTGGTGATGTAACACCCCCAAATTTATACAATTCAATACAGCGGAAGACTCGTTGGTGTTACGGGATAACACATTACTCACATCATAGACAACGCTTAAAAATCGCGTCGTTTAATAATAAAGAATTTCCATTCATAAATATCAAATTTACATAGGTCCCAAGTCATAGTCATTTCATACATTTTTACAAAAGATTTGAATGGAAATTGTTATTTAAGTGCGGGCCATGAATTCTTGTTGTCTTCCCGAGAATTACCTTCAAGTACCTGAGACAAAACAAGTTAAAAGAAAAGGTCAGCGAAAACGCCGAGTGAATTCATAGAGTTTAATAAAACCATCAATATATCATCGGTATATAATTATTACCGAAAACCATTTTATACAAATCTTTGTAATAGGCCATAATGTTATCTCCCTCGCGGGTTTATAAAACATTTCATAAAAACATTTAAAAGAGTGCGAGGCTATGAACTCACGTTGATGTGGGAAAGCGGTTTATCGGCGATTCGAATGTACGGTACGGGCTTCAATCACAGAAACCTAGAAAAATAATACTCGTCTTAGACTTTTGTCCAATGACTTTATCAAAATAACAATTATGTATATATATGATGATCAAGTGGGTTTATACATTCTTATTTACTCATTTTAGTGTTATGTATTGGTAACTTTTATACTAGTTTACTAGTTTTACTTATTTATATGTTTTAGGCTCAATAAGCCAATTATAAGCTCAATACCTTCACTTAGTCCATTTTACACTTTCATTATCAGTATTATACTTTACATGTTGGGCCCAAATGGATTAAGCCCGATAAGTAATTTTTATAAGTGTTTAACTTATTTAGTTAAATTATTATTCCAAATATGCTAACTTAGCTCGTTAATGTCCGTATGTCATATAGTTCGGGTTTTATTGCTTTTTACTTGTATTAGGTACGAAATACATGTAGGATCATCATTAGGACCATCATACTTGCTGACCATCGATGAACTGATCGGATTAACCAACCAAAATTCGCAATACATCAGTATATGACTTTTAAAAACTTTACATTAGACGGGTTTGATCGTCTAAGTTTTAATTGGCGAAAAACGTTAATTTTACGGTAATAGCCGAAAAAGTCGTAAAAATCATGTTTATAGTTTTATAACTTATAAATCTTATTCAACTACCATTTTTATAAATTTTCCATCTATTTAACCTTATACATATTTATATAAATGAAATTTATAAGTTAGTGGGTTTTAATTCACGTTTTATACTATATTAGTTTGAGTGCTTATATAATACTATTAAACATTAAGTCTTCAAAATCTGATTTTTAGTTTCATCTTCACCATTTTTATCATATCTTGAGTTCTATAAGGAGATAGAAGCTCATTTTTGGATGGCATAAACTTAAATTATGTGATACAAATAAGTTATTTATAGCTACTGCTCATTCCATGTTTAACTATCAGTAACAGTCCCTACAAAAAAGACTATTCAGATTGGTGCACTCATCTTGTTTTGATCATATCTCACTCATTTTGATGATTCCATTGTGTGGCCAACTCTCACATGTGTATAACACCTAATACTTACTGTATATTGATTCTACTTTACCATTTTATCAATTTATCATTTGGTTACTTACTGTTTTTATACAGCCATCTTATTAAGCAAGATTTAACCATTTTTACATGTGGTTTTTCCATCTTTTTACCCATGTTTATCAAACCTATCAACACCAAATCCCCACATAATATTTTTAATCATCATTCATCATCATATACATATACATAAATAAAGAAAATACAAGATTACATAATCAAAATAACAAGAGAATAGGAAGAACAATCTCTATACCACAAAGGTTGTATAGTTTATGATCAAGGCTTGGATTTTTGATGGCAAAACTTGTGGTAGATCAACACCAATCTTCAAGGCCACCAATACTTGTAAACTTCATGTAGAAATAAGCCCTTGGACATCACCAAATCTTCTCCTTGGATGTTAAAATCACCACCAATCAATAGAGCTTGAAAAGGGCTTCATCATATGTGTGAATAACATATGATTTCATGGTTAAATTTGATCAAATGAGGGTGTTTAGGGGTGGTTCTTGGACAAAATTTAGAGAGAGAGGAGAGGGAGAATAGGTGGTTTTGCATGTATGAATGTGTAAATGGTTTGTGTGAAGTGGTTTGAGTGGTTTTGTGTAAGGTTAGCTTGTTTATTAAGCTTTACATGACAAGTGTAGTCGTATTTAACTACAACTTGACACCTCAAAGGGTGTGGTGTTAGCTAGTTAGCCATACCATGTGTGGGGTGAGGCAAAACTTGTTTTGTCTCATCCCATTAATTTATGGGTATTCCTCGATTCTAGTTTCCTCGATTTGCGTTCCCTCGGGTCGTTTTACGAAAAACGTTTTTATAAATTATGAATCAACGGCACAAAACGAATCTAATAAAAATTGTCTCCTAAAAACGGAGTTCGAAAACGTAAATACGTAATCCTAAGGTTTCCGGTTTAGTCGTAAATGACGTTAAATTATTCACGTAAGTCCTAATCTCTTCTCCTAAATTTGTGAGTTTATGAACTAACTCAAATTTAAAATCTCAAAATAATATTCACGGATAAATTTATTTTCTGAAATGTCGGACTGTCACCAAAAACGGTGTATGTAAACGTAAGCATGTAACGTAGAATCCTCCGGTTTAGACGTAGTCGATGCTACTTCAAGACGTAAAATCTAAATTTCTTCCCAAAAATAAGTGAGTTCATATTATAACATTAAAATAATGTTTTCAAATAAATATTGAGAATAAAATATAAACCATAAATTGACGGATTGTCACAGTATTTACCCCTAAACAGGATCTTTGTCCTCAAAGATCATCTTACCTTACTACTCGCTTCTTATAGAGTTAAAGCCATGTGGGTATTTCCTCCACATTCGGTCTTTTTCTTACAAGTGTAATTCATTACAATACACGAGTTTCATCAAACATAACTACGGGAATAAGATCAGGCTTAACGTTGACTTACTTTCTCTATCCATGATGTTCACGGGTTTTTGATGAATGCAACTTTTCGCCGATCTAAACTTTATCAAGAAGAATTCAGACTTTCGCTTGATAGATATTTATCAAGTTCGATTTACGAAACATAATTCACGCAGCCCTTAAAGTCATAGGGTAGATCCAGCTTATATGCCTTTCAATCTACATTTCATATTTCATATTCACATAACCTCCTGGCACTTCAAGATCTACATTTAATATTCACATAACCTCTTGTCCACTATCGACAGTCATTAATCAAATCCTAATTTCAACAATCATTTCAGGTTTCGCGGGTCGGGTATTTTGTAAGGTTAGGTTTGTCATCACAGGCAACCTTAAACCTAAAAGACATGTCCAACTCACAATGGGTGTATGTCGGGTGTCTTCATCCCAACTCCTGCTTACAGATGCTCTAATATATATCCTCACAAGATTCGATCTCGATCCTAATACGATAATAATCAATGATAATATCTCCAAAGGAAAATGATTATACGGTTCATTATCAAAGGTCAATCATTAAACATAAGACAAGACTTCTAGTGTTTTGTATCGTTACTTTACCTCATCCCTTCGATTTGGGGTGGTACACAGTACTCTCATCAAGATTCGTTCTCAATGACTTCTGAGCAAATCTCTAGAAATTTGATGCGAAGCGAGGATCTTGATAGAGATGATCGATACATGCACACTATGTTTACACAACTCCTTTAAATACAAAAGAGTCAATTTCTTCATCAAGAATCAATCATTAACAGGAATGATATTAGCAGATTTGGTCAGTATGTCGACGATGACCCAAATCGAATCAAATTCAAATGATGACCTTTGCAATAGTTAGACGTTTACTAATGTATGGGGCGATGTCTGCCTTCATAATTTGCTATTAGTACAACTTCTTCAGATAAAGATACATTTAGTCAGAAATGACATGAATAGAATAATTATACTTACGAGATTCCAACATGACTACATCTCAAAATCTACATATTTAGGCAACCGCAAGTGGCCTTTTATACATTTAACGCCATCGGCTCCTTAATTCTAATGGTTCATATTAGCCGCGAACCCCTCTATTATTTATATTATCCTTCTTACAAGCATTGTTTATATTTTAAATTGTTTAGCAAATTAATTAGCACCGTCATTATTAAGAAACACATCCTAATTGATTCTTTATCCTTTCTATATAATGCGTCAGCATTTATATTCATCTTTCCTGATGAAATAATTATCATGACCGTATTCATTAAAAATTTATTTCTTCACATTTTCTAAGTTTTAGTTTCGTCTCAACTATCATTTTTTTATCAGTTTTGCTTGATCCGACGTTTTAAAGCGTCGATAATTATTACAAGTAATGAATATTTAATTTTTATGAAACGTAAACGTAAAATTTTTAATTTTCTTAATTCGACCAATTATATAAAAATGTTCAGAAATAAATTTGAATTTAATTAACAAGATTTTTGTTGATTTATCGAAAATAATTAAGATAATTAATAAGATCCGTAAATGTTCGAAAAATCTTTGTTTATACTTTGGTCAAAATTTTCTTAGTTGAAAAGCAAAAATTGTCGTTTCAAATTTGAAGTCATGGTTTAACGGTTTCCTCAATCCCTCTTAAGTTGTCTTGAGGTATACACAAACATTTACCCCTAAACAGGAGTTTAGTTAAATGATTTGTGTATAAGGGAATAATTTCTTAAAATTCCTTTGATAAATTATTTGTCAAAACATATTTTCACTTTCTTTTTGGTAAAACCCAAAATCTTAAATGGCTCAAATTATTGAAGAGTCAATATATTCCATTTTCCATTAATCACACGATCAAATAATGTAAAGGATTAAGCCTTAAATTACATGTTAAATATTCAAGGTACAAGTTTTCACTACACGGCCGACTCAGGGCATTCTACAAATAATTATTAACTCATTCTTATTCTTATAAATAAACAAATGGTCCTTAATGATCACGAGCATGAATTTATCAAATCACAGCCTACACACGAGATTCACCAAATTTATGGATGCTACATGTGTATTAGTCAATCCAAACGACATCACGTGAAACTCATAATGTTCATTACAAGTTCTGGATGTAGTGACTGGAATAGATAATCTTTTTTTTGCGGACGCAAAGTTGATGATAACTATGCCGCGGATTAAATCTTTAAAACATACACTAGAACCTTGTATATGATCGAACAAATCTATCATCTTGGGTAGTGGATATAGATTTTAATCATAAATTTACCTAGTTCATGGTAATTCAGCAAATATAAGGAATAATAACACCATAGCTCTTCATGATGACGAGCTTGGTAGAATAAAAGCTTTCCCCGACAACTCTCTCAATTGTACGGTAATTCTTTTAATTCAGATGGTGCTGACGTACAGTGCACATGCCACGGGTGCAGCACCAGGAATAAAATTAATACCAATTCAACTTGCCTTAATGGCAAAAGTCTAGGTGATTCACCAATAAATACCTCCTAAAATTTCAAATAGCAGGAATTTTTTTTTTTAAGTTCTTTCTAGATTATAATATCTATGACTAATTCACAACCATTCACGGTATAATTTCAAGTATAAATGCAGGATATGGTCATCCATCAAGAATTATTTAGATCACTTTTGATAATCAACATCTTATCATTTAGGGGAATTCTACTCGAGTTCCCATCAATAAAGACAATGTCGTCATGTCATAATCAATCAATCCATTCTACTGGCACTATTAACTTTCTAGTTTCATTGCCGTCGATAAGATGTGAACTTCTCAAAAGACTAATAACAACTCATAATCCTTCACAAATTCAAAGATACATGGAGACTCAACTACCATTAAAAGAGTAAGGTGAACGCATAATCTACACGATAGAATTTCAAATCAGATACAGACGAAAACATTTAACGAATATGAATATATCCCATGTTTTCATAATTTGAGTACGCATTCGAAAGCTCATCGGATCGTTACCCAGGTCATTCAAATGAAATCAAATCAAAAGAAATCATAGGAACGTCAATACATCCAGTCGGGTATCAACACTCGGTAATCAGATACTTTTCCTAAGAATCTCACTACGGGAGAATTGGACAAGAAAGAATTGTCAATTCTCAAATAAGACAATTTCCACAGATGAGTAAATTCGACTCAGAAGAATAGATGCTACAGGCACATATGTAGGTGTTCCTAACACTATGCCCCTATTTTTCACTTCTTGCATATCTCATAAAATTTAATCTTTCACAATCTTTAAAGAAAATGTAGTGTTTATTAATCAGTTTTATGGTGACTACTAATCAGCCTTGCATGGTCCATTCCAAATTGTATGTAGGCGCGCAACTATATACAATTTCAAGATTAACGATGCAATACTCAGTTCGTCAAAATTTTATCATCATGTTTATAATAAAAACATTTTCATGCTTAATTCTTAAATAAGAATCAAAAATAAATTTACAAAGATTTTTCTTTGTTATGAAAACAATTAAGCTTTCCTAGGTGTTTTATAAACAACTTTATTTCGATAACGATCACTTATAAATCTCACTTTGAATAATCCTTATAGTGATGAAAATTCAATTTTTCTCAGGGGATACTGTTTTATCTTATAAAAACAATGAGTGATCTGCAAAAGAGTGATGAAAGCTTGTTCACTAAGAACTAACTACAATATAATTGGAAATGAGCTTTAGCCAAATAATCATGAGGTTCATGACCTCGATGGCGCTCAAAAAGAATAATTCACAACGTAACTCAATTCGAGACGAGTACTTGTTCAACGGTTGCATCACTAATGAGAACATTAGGATGAAGCAAGAAAAGAATAGATAACATCAATACATGTAGGATTTAGCAATCAAAGGTAGTCTTTTCATTAATCACAAACAAGTCAAAATTGTACCGTAACACATTACGTGTCACTATGTCATACAATTCCAAGAACTCATCCTACCAACTAATGTCTCAGTTAAGTTAGGGATTTTTAAAAGATACCACAATGAATACTAACCTACAAGAGTCATTAGGTGTTCCACATGTCCCAAAAGATCCATCGGTCCCAATTCAGAAGAATATTTCTTCAATTTAATTCTTGGACACTTGGCATCCTCATCATTGGACAATGGCCTAGGAACAACACTTAACACGAATCAACAATCATTTAAAACCTTATAATTCAATCACAGAACTTAACGACTTGCTCTTAACAATTTCTTATTCCATACGAGTTAAATTTTACGTTATTCAAGTTTCAACCAAATCATACTCAATGCGATATCCTACCTCATTCGCCAATACTTTCAATCCTTATTCTTAGACCTTAATAGGGCAATAAAAGCTCGATATGAATCAACACTTAATTTCCAAACCTATATCTCTTACATCAATAGTTACCAAATGAGTCACTAGTATGAAATGACTCGATCATCCAATTAGACTTCTCGGAAAGGTACTTGTGGCATGAGGCTTTTGGGTAATGGTTCCAATGACAGCCTCAAGTGCAACATTCACCCTTTCGCTTCAAATTTATGAATTGGGTGACAACGAATCAGATGACACCTTTCCAGGTGGTAACATTTTGTCAAACTCAACTCTATAAGGAAAGATCGTCATGACATCGATATCAGATTTAATCTCACCAATTCTTCTTTAATATCGTAATCAACTAATATCAAAATTTCTACGAATATCAACCATTTGTTGGGATCATAAATATCCACAACTTGGTTTAGATCTGGGATAGCTAGAATTCCTACGAGAATAGCTTCGATTAATTTACTAGGGGATTTAGGGTTCCTTGTGACAATCTACGTCGTATAAATACCTCGTATAAATATCAAATAATCATCAAACAATCATGTAATCAAATTACATCATGTATATATATATATACTAGCGTCGTAACCCGCCCAACGGGCGGGGTCGTTTTTTATTCTTGCGGAGGGTTTGTTGTTTGTGCGTTTTTAGTTTATTATATTTTAATTCAACCTTTAGTATATTTATTGTGTCGTTTGCGCTTAAGTAACGTTAAATTTATGTTAAAAGGGCGGTGGGAACTCCTCGTAGTAGACTAAAAAAAATAGTTTTATATTATATGTTAAAAATAAGATAATGTTAGTCATTATCTAGTATCTTTTTCCTTTTCCTTTTGTTTTAATCGACCCAAACCGGTCATCCTTTTATTTTATATTATCTTTTTTCTTGTCAACATAAATGGCGCATTTTTTTTTTGTTTTTTTATGTAAATATAAATAAAAAAAATTCACAAGTTTAGTGATTAAATTGATAATTACATACATTTTATAGCATATATCATTACATGTTCATCTTTTTATTTAACTAAATATTATTCTTTCACTTTTCCTTGACCATTATCCTTGACATCCTTTATTTGCAAAAACAGTAGGTATAAGATTTTGAACATTCGTTAATTGGTCGATATATTAAAATGTAAGAATACTGACTTTGTATTTGTAATGAAAAAGAGTTTGTTATAGCTATATCTATATACACCAAAACAAAATTAATTATTAATACCAACCCAATGGCAACATAAAATCTAACAAATATTAATTATACAACTATGTTAAACATATTTGTTTTATAAAGTATAGTTGTTAAGTGGACCAAAGCTTAAAAATATCAAATATATGTTTCGAAAGAAGTATTTGATCTATCTTGATACCTACATAAATAACTTCACACGTACCCTTCAAAGTTAATATACTACATAGTTTATTGTCTTAACAGCATGTGTTTTTTTATCCACTAAATTTAACTTGACGGGTCAATCCGGTTTTGAATTTAGTAAAAACCTGGCTCCCAACAACCCGGTCATTTTTCCGGTTCAACCGGTTCGACCGGACGGGTTGAACCGGATTTTAAAGCATTGCATTATGGACATGCTTTATAAAAGAAAATCATTTGTTAACTATCCATTGATTTCACAAAGGCATTGAGTAGTAATAATTTTTATATTAAATGTATAATTTTTATTAACTTTTTGCCTGATTTTCGAAAAAAAGTTGTATCTAAGTGACATATTTAGTTCAACACTCACCATAACACTATTTAGCACATCAAGGATTAAAAATGCATGATTTGGGTTTATAGTCATTGTTTTGATGACAAATGGCTTGCTGGCCTATTCTTTTAGTAAGTAGCTCGATAATTGAAGTATCAAAATTTAGAGTTCAAAAAATAAAAAATATGACTAAAATGTGACTAAAAGAGATATGACATTAGCAAAAGAAATGCACGTCAGATATATATTTTGTAGCATAATTTTTAAGTATTAAGAGTTGCACGTCCAATATAGTCTGTTTTCTCATGGTCCATTCAAGTAGCTACTTTTGATACTATAGCTTCACCACACGTTCCTTTAAGCTCAGTAGCATAAGTTCTCATACTTCTCACGTTCTCTTTTGCTCAAGATAACTCTCATTATGTTGTTTTTAAGCATTATAAATCTTTTACAATGTTTCAAAGTACTTCGATAATAAAATATAAGGGACAATTCACAAATTATGTGCAATCAAACGTGGTGCCTATCACTGCTTTTATTTAGAAAATCAACCAAGTGCAAATACGATGGTTAAAGAACCCATCACTAAAGTTTTCAAGTATAACATTTCTGAGGATTTTGCATTTACAACAGTCGTTTTGAAAGTCATATGTATCATAGTTACTTATATAAGTTATGTAAGTTATTCACCCAGCCGATTAAGAGAGACCATCGCCAAAAAAGTAAATGAGAATTTGCGAAATGATGACATAATTAAGATTGGTAATTCACAGTGTAAAAGAATTAGAGAGATGGATCAACTTACAGAAGCAGCTGATCCATATGTCCGAAGATCTTCAGAAACAATACTGGGTGAAGAGATATTGATAATTGGCAACCGAAGTCGGGAAAACTCCTTTATAAACAACTCTTGCATAGTCTTTGATTGATGGCTACAAGCCAGAATTTCCAACATATGTTTCATGGCCACATCAAAGCGTCCAATATTAACGTACCACGTATAGGAATAATGTATTTGTGATGTGTTGCTAAATGTATCATTATATCTAACTCCAATATACATCTCCATGGACATATATTATAACATACTTTCCAATTTAGAAATGCACATGATAACAAATACGACTCCATGTTGTTCCTTTAGATACAGAAAGCGCATTTCTGTATGCACGAATTGTATGTTTTATCTGATATAAGAAGATGGAACTTGTCGGAAGCATGCAAACATAAAATGTTCATTTAGTTCACTTTAAGTGTCTCCTTTCAATATAAAGCAAACTACTCATCAACTCAAAATTTATATGCAACTCAGCTGGATATATTGTATGGGATTGCTACCAATTAGATTAGCTTTGTGATATAAGATAAAAAGGAATTTATTCTTAATTCTTTAACTAAAAAGCTCGCGTTCAAAACTCCAAGTTGGACCACACTAAAAGAATTTATCTTTTTAGCTTATTTATGTACTATTTTACCTAGTTTCTTTACTATTTAAAGTTGGGATCAGTAACAGTACCTGGTCGCAATTCTCATACAGATCACCAGACAGAACGAGATGAAAAATATATTTCCTTAACATGGGTGGTTTAGCTAGAAGGTAGCAGTAAGATGCTTGCTCAAGCATCACAGCTGAGTGAAGATGTTCCAGAACATAAATAGAGTTTTAATGAAAAGTAAACATATACTGTCTACACAGACGGGAATTGATCATTACCTCACCAGAGATACGAAAGTAAACACCGGCAGCTTCTTTATACTGACCACTTGCCTTCAACACTTCAACCGACCACCACACCGTGTATCATTTCCCTTGCCTGATGTCCCAAGTCGCTGAATAGGAGTACGCTTTATTATTAAAAACTGTTATTACTAAACAAAAGGTACATATAAAAGAAATAACATTCTTGCAGTAAATAAGAAAAGTATATCAAGTAAGTGTTGAAGGCAATATACATGCAATACTCAGCATCCCTTTTTGATTGGTCCAACATAAAGTATGTCAAAGCCATCATTTCCTGCAAATAAAGAGAAAAAATATGAAGTCATGCAAGCAATCACACGTCATAAGATGCATCAGCACAAAACTACATCAGTCTGGCAAACTGTATGTGTTTGGTTTTTAACAAACAACTTCCTTAAATAATGTCCGAGCTAATGGGAAACACATAGGTTGAATTTTGTATGCTACGATCTTACATGATGTGGAGGGAAATGAAACAAAATAAAGGAATATTGAATTTTGTGTTCTCAGAGTTAAAAAATAAACGAATTTAGAGGCCGATTATTAATATTATTTGTCTACTCTAAACAGGACATACACAATCAAAACCTGCTTTGGAGAGCCTTAAAAACCCCCGTAACTGTTTGGTTTTTAAAAGACAGATTTCTATAATGACTGACCAGCCAAAGAGGCAAAGAGAAAAAGGTGTATGCTACGATCTTACATGTGAAGGAAAATGAAATAAAATAAAGGAATATTGAATTTTGTGTTCTCAGAGTTAAAAAAAGAAACATATGTACTCAAATTTTGAACATCTTCTTCATTTTTCTAAAATTAACAGAACTTGAACATTTATGTGGTATGTTTTCCTTTGAAGACACGTCTCCACCTTCCTCGCCCATGACGGGAGTGTCTTTTTCAAACACTGCCGACATGTCCCCAGAAACTGTGTCGTCATATTCTGGGGCCCTATTTTCTGTTTCATCCATGTCTTTCTGAGTAGATGACAGGAGTGAGCATGGAGATCTTATAAAGTTATGCTTGTGGATTGCATTGCTTGCACTCAGAGGACCTGACTTTTTCTTCTTTGACTGGTTTTTTGCCGCCTCATTGTGGTTGTTTGGTAATGACGTTATCAGCTTTACCATTAAGTTTTTTTTTTGTAATTAGCTCCTGAACTTAATAAATGGGCACACATATAAACAAAGGGTTAATGGAAGCGTAAACTCAGTAGCTCATGAACTTAATATTACATGTGAAAATAGTTTGGTTATCAAAGTGACAGTTATTAATAAGCAGATAATCTAATATAAGCAGGAAATTTTATCCAAACACACACAACTGCTTACTTTTTAGATGATAAGAACTCAAAGTAGGTTCTCGAGGGTTTTTTTCCTTTCTGGCAAAGACATTATGCAATATTACTGAGCTACCAGTGATGATCGACGCTCGGGTCAGGATTTTGTCCATGGCTGGAACCTAACCAATATATTAAGACAAAGAAAAATGGGTTTGAAGAACTTTGTATTAACATGTAATGTAGGCTATATCTAGACTTCCACAAATATCAAGGGGATACGGTGCAATCAATCGAAAAAAATTGCATATATGTTAATTTTATTATATATCAAAAGTCATCAGATAATCGAATGGGGCGATGGATTATGTACAAATTCACTAACCTTCAGACTTGATAGTTGGCGATTGCATACTTTGATGACTATACTTCTGGGGCGAATTAGGAAAATGATACGAAAGAAAACCAAATAATTTACTATTATTACCCAGCTAGAGTTCCAGATGATCAGATTCATACATATAATTATCATTGTAAAATTTAGATCCTCTTAGAATCTGTAGGCATAATGTGAACTTGCAGTTCGAAGAAGAATCGTTTTTTTTTGTGCACGACAACCTATTAGCATGTATAATAGCGTGACTGATAAAGTGATGCTGATCTAATTTTATAACATTTCTAAGTATAATAGCTTGACGGTATAAGGTCATTTAAAAATTAATTTGTGATATAATACATTCTGGTAACTGTATTATTGTTTGTCCTATCTTGGTATTAAAGTTACGGCAAATCCCAAGCGCCTGAGTTGTGTTAATATAGCTCAGCAAACACAAACGAATCCACTTTTAGCACAACCTTGTGAAGAAATGGAACCAAATTGATTCACCAACAGTTAATTCACACGTTCAACTAACAGCATTGATTCGAGCTTGGAAATTAAACTTACCTTTTGGTTTCACTCGGAGGACCAGACCGTTGAATTGAGTGATTTTTTTGAAACATCCGAGGAGGGTAATTAGTCACCTGAGGAACAGGGCCACTGCAAGTACAGAAAGAGCACAAAATCATTCAATGCTTAAAACACTCATAATCATGAAAAACTTTACCTGTTATTGTGTAGAAACTATAAAAAGTACAGTTGCGTTGAGGTTGCTCCCCCTATTCCTCGTGTAGATTGAGTCGATATTGATGCTGATCCAGTCATTTACTACTGCGTTTTGCAAACAAAAGTAAACACTGAAACTTTTAATTCATATCAGGATAGACACACAGAAGAATGATTAACTTTTGGAACCAACATACTTACACAGTTAAAACACCAATTAGAAAAATTGAGAAAAGGATCGCTGGCCTTTGTGTGGAAGAACGTATTTGAGCAAAATAGTAGAAAACAAGTTTTCTCTATGAATTTGCAAAATCAAACTTACAAAGATTAATTTATAGATATATGCAGCCATTGCAAAAGGTGGACCGGTTAGTTGAACTTCCAATTAGAAAAAAAAGTAGATCCGCTTGGTATAGATAGTATGATATATGTAGCCATTGCAAGAACTTACCACTGAAACTAAGAATAACCAAAAGAGGTGTTCCTATAGATATCATTAGCTGTAAAAGGTGCTAAATGCAGTCAGTTATCAACCAGCACTCAAACATTGAAAGAGCCATGTGAAATTTACCCTTATGATAGTACAACCTAGACATCAATGTTCCATTTCAGTCTCGTCTGACTGGCGCTTACTATCATTTATAATATTTCTCATAAATCTCCTGAAAGACAATATGCAACCAAAGTTACATTACAATATCTAACAAATTTGAATAAAAATCTACTAAAGATGCATTTGTTATGTTTCTTTTTTTACATTAGCTAATCACTGTCACATGATGACCCATTGCTTTTGCAATTATAACACCTAAATGACCAACTCCACCCGGCCCAAACCCAGTATCCCTGCTTTAATTGGCTTTTCGGAGTTTATAAACTGTTCTAAGGGGCTGTAAGCTGTCACTCCAACACATAGTAGTGGTGCTGCCTGCTTAGGGGATAGCTTATCTGGTATGTTGACTACATAGCTGCAAAAACATGACTTGATTATTAGTTTAAGTTTCATCATATGAAATGAAGCGGGTAGATTAGGGGGCTTTGTTTTGCTCACTTTTAATGGACTACCATGGCAGATGAGAAGCTTCCTTGTGTAAAGCTTCCGTCACTGTAAATGGCGTTGTAAGTGAACACCATTTTAGTGCAATATTGTTCTTTGTTGGTTTTACAACACATGCATTTCCCACAAGATCCTACCAAGCACCCAACTCCCACAATGTCGCCTACACCGAATATCTTCACCTTTGAGCCAACCTCAAAAACTCCTCCCACAACTTCGAGCCTACAAGAACACTGTGAATAACATGTGTTGTACAATTATATTGCATGAAATGATGATACTAAGAGCCATACCCTGGAACCAATGGGTATGTAGTGGAGTGAATCTCATTCCTGATATGATGGAGGTCAGTGTAGTCTACACTACAGTACACGATCTTGAACAATACATCTTCTGAACCTATTTTCCTGCACATTTTGAATCCACTTACAGTTAAATATAGGACAAGTTCATGACCAACTTTGAATGACTGCTGATCAAACTGTGTCTAGAATTTGCAGATAAATTCATATGTTTATAAGAAGGATACTTGAGATGGTAAGAATTAGGAGAAAGAACGCGAGATGAGTCTCTTGCAGCCCAACCCGTAACTTTTCTTCCTTCCATCACCTTTAGCCTGTTGTTTGTCAGAAATAATGTTAATTTGTTGTTTGTGTTAAATTGATCTGATTCTTTCCATAAATACATGACACTTTTGGAAAGCAGGTGGGGTTAGTGGTTATGAATTTGTCACTGAGACGTTAATTTCAATAAGAAAATTTCAATCAGTTTCCTTCTTCATGTTGTTGTGTGCTTTCAACTGCTATGCTTCAAAGCAGCCTGATCCATCAGACCAGTTAGAAAAGGTTAACAAAGCAAATCAGAATTGTAAAAGTTGCTAATCTTTTAGACTCTTTATGATGAGTAATTGAGAGTTGAAACACGTTAATCATCTTTTTTTTTATAAAAAAACTACCCAGATTAAAAAACGGCATAAATAATCAATTATCAAATACTCTTTTTATCACAAAAAAATATTCAATTATATTAAAAAAAAAAATTACCTTTTTTGAAAAAAATACAAACTACCCAGATGGAAAAACTGCATAGACAATCAAATTACCAAACACCCATATGAAATTTCATATTTTTTTAAAAATAAAACAGATATTTTTATAAAAAAAATGCTTAAAAAGATAGATACCTCACAGGGAATTTCAATAGAACAATGTTATCACAGGAGCTTGCAGCAGAAATAAACTTATCACAAAGGAGTTACAAAAAAGGTCGATCAGTCAATGATTCAGTGATAGAAGATTTTTAAGGACGATGATTCAGTGATATAGGATATTTTTAAGGATATGAATGATTAGGGTTTGAAAGGAGGGATCCGATTAATTAGGGAGATATAACAGCAGCTTTGAGAAGAATGAATGTATCCGAATTAATGAATGATCTTTTAATTATTTTTTACCAGCAAAGAAGTCAGATAAGATATTGATGAAGATGTAGTGGATATTGATTAGATCTAGGGTTAAGATTGAAAAGAAGGAAAAGGGTTTCAAGAAAAAAGAAAAAAAAGGAGGCGTAAGAAAAAGAAAAGCACCGTGAGGTTTAGCAATAAAAGGAGTCCCCTATTAAAAAACTACGATTGTGATTTTTTTGCAAAACTGCGTTTGGAAAACGTGGTTACCAAAACAAATCCGAATTTTTTTTGAGTTTTTTTAGGCAAAAGTGAGATTTTTTAGGATATAAACAAATTTTATTGGCTGTAGGATGTGACTGGGATATGACTGGATTAAAAATTGTGGTTTCAAATCATAATTATACTTATAATATATATATATATATATATATATATATATATATATATATATATATATATATATATATATATATATATATATATATATATATATATATATATATATATATATATATATATATATATATATATATATATAGGGGGCCGTTATCGTGGTAAACACTTTTAAAGTAGGATACAGTAGGCACAGTTGTCCACCATTGGATCAATTTTGATAAATTAAGATCACATTTAATGAATTGAGTGGCTTAATTGTAATAAAATGAAAAACTTGTGACATTTTGTATCATTTTAATTTATTTGATAATTATAATCTTTTAAATAAAGTAAATTTCTATTAACGTTTTTTTATGTTTCCTTTACAAACTTTTCGAAAAATTATATTTTATTTTTCTGAACACGCAGTTATTTTTATGAATCAAATACCGCATTCAAGTTTTATTTTTATATTTTTAATATCGTGATGCATCAGTTCATTTTTATTTATACTCAATGTGACCATGCTAAACTAATAATTATTTTTAACACTATTTTGTAATCCAAAATGTATGAACGAGAGAGAGACAGTCGTCTAACAATTGTACGATAATTTGAGTGAAAAGTAAGATTGATACTACTTTTAGAGCAATTAACATTACATTAGTAGAGTAAGAAAAAAATATCATATCTAGATGATACACTGTTAAAAATTCATGTAATATTAATTCTCACATTTGTAGTATTAACAAAAGAAACAAGTATAAGTACGGTATCGAACGAGATTCGAATATGTGTATCGGTATGAATATCGGCGCCGGTAATAAAAAATCAAGTTTTTCTCATTTTTTTTCTTGAAAATTTCTCGAGTTGGTACCGATCCCGTATCAAATTAGTGGTCCGGTTTTTTTCCACTTTATTTCGTAGTCCCGGTACCGTATCATACCCAAATACAGCGCATCGCTACGATTCCAATTCGATCTCAGGATTCGAGTCGAAATGCTTATCCCTAAACAAATACAATGTACCCTTTAGTATAAAACATCATTGAGAATGAAACAACTCTTAATTCATTGCTACCAATACAAGGATCATTGTCTATATGTTATCAGCTAACTACTGTTGATGATTCGATCATCATATTATTTAGGTAATACGAGATTTAAAATGTACATGTCTTAACATGTTAGTCTTTTGATTTAAAATCTATTACAAATGCACCATAAGACTTGTCACAATTTTAGATCTTTCTAATGACATAATCAAATTATTAATTCGTTGCTTCTCTGTTAGTTGCTATTAAGAACGCATATACCCCAAATCAATATATTACCGAACTGGTGCATATAAAAAAGTCTCATCAAAAGCCATGTGTCACTTATTTCAACTGATTTATTCATTTCATCAGCACACCAGCATATTTCGGCAAACGACTCAAATTTCAGTCACAAAAAACAAGGTGGCTAGGAATCTGATCTGAATAAACTAGTGCAGGTGAGGAAGGGAAATCTTTATTCGCATCCTCACAACTCAAAGATACAAATCTAGGCCATCGTATTTTCCCAAACAATCAAATCCGACCCACACCATGACCAAAACTCCATCTATATCGCGACCCTAGACAAGAAACAAGTCATCGAAATATGATCTGAGGTCGGTTGTGATAAGGAATCATCGAGAGGAGCAACATAGATCATTGACAAAACCGAAATAAACAAAATTAAAAAGTATAACTGACACATTTTTGTACCGAATGTTCAGCACGTAAAAGTAATCCACACTTCGATGATACATAAACAGAAACCACATAATTTTGTTTGACCATCGAAGTTGATACAAAATTATCCAAAGACCTATATTTGAGCCCGATATACGCGCAAAGCCGAATAACGGTGGAACATGATTCATGAATGATACATTTGGAACATAATTCAGAAAAATGTACCAATGATACATGCTAACATCTCTAAAAACCCGAAAGACAACAAACACATATACGAAATCGTTTTAAGACAAAGATTGGCCGGAGTTCAGACATGTATCACCTTGAAATATCTCGTAGCGTGCCATCCGAGATGCGATATTTTACGGCGTCGTTAGGGTTAGATCTGCATGTGACGACTGACGAGAGAGGAAACGAGATAGATTATGATTGTGCTTTTTCTCTTTTTGATATAAATGATAGAACATGGACGACCTTTTCTAGGGGGTTAGAGGAGTGAAATAAGGAATGCTTAAATTTCCCAAATTGCCCTTTTAATTACTTTTATCATATACGTTTTAATTTAAATCTGAAAATTCACATGTAAGCTAAAAACTGCCACTTGTCAATTCCTTATTGGTGCCTATTATATTTTATTTTAAAGTGTAACTCACTTGAACGTAAATCTATATATATATATATATATATATATATATATATATATATATATATATATATATATATATATATATATATATATATATATATATATATATATATATATATATATATATATATATATATATATATATATATATATATATATATATATATATATATATAAAATCCGAGATATATATATATATATATATATATATATATATATATATATATATATATATATATATATATATATATATATATATATATATATATATATATATATATATATATATATATTAAAATAACACTTCTCAGTCTGGCCTTGTCGGTAACTCGGGAATTCTTCAGCACCGTTATAGTCAAAAGATTTTTAGACATTTTTAGAAAAATGTTTATAGTTAAAAGATTTTGAAATGTTTTAGTCAAAACCTTGGTTTTAAAAATCTTTCGTTCTCTATAACGAGAGCTCTGGTACCAAACTGTAACACCCCCAAATTTATACAATTCAATACAGCGGAAGACTCGTTGGTGTTACAAGATAGCACATTACTCACATCGTAGACAACGCTTAAAAATCGCGTCGTTTAATAATAAAGCATTTCCATTCATAAATATCAAATTTACATAGGTCCCAAGTCATAGTCATTTCATACAATTTTACAAAAGATTTGAATGGAAATTGTTATTTAAGTACGGGCCATGAATTCTTATTGTCTTCCCGAGAATTACCTTCAAGTACCTGAGACAAAACAAGTTAAAAGAAAAGGTCAGCGAAAACGCCGAGTGAATTCATAGAGTTTAATAAAACCATCAATATATCATCGGTATATAATTATTACCGAAAATCATTTTATACAAATATTTGTAATAGGCCATAAAATAGCCAAAATCATTTTATACAAATCCTTGTCAAAATCATAATGTAGGCTTTCGCCTTCAAAACCATTATACGAACCAATGTCGTAAAAATATCATACAATACGTTTTATAACGTTGTATAAAGTTAAATAAAAATCGTTATATGAATATGGCTATATAAAACCAAAACACAAACATAACATCAGTAATAACACCCCGTATTGCTAGTCAGGCAATACATCGTAATTCAATGCGTATATCAGTATTTTCGTTATTTGGATTATTACAAGCCGCATGACATTGTTACCTTACTATCACAACAACGGGTAGCTAACCCGATACTCAGTTTGCCCATATAAGTTAGCGCGTCGTCACAATAATCACGCTATGGAAATCTTCTCATACATAAATTCGCTTACCAATCAATGTGGCACGACGGGGATCAACCGTCAAGGCGCGAACTGGGGTGATCGTCCCCAAATAGTACTATTATATGCATAAGCGTCTACCAAACCCCGGTAGTTCACAATTCATGCTAATGGGACTTTTAGTGACATAACCTAACTTTAATAATCCATTTCATTTTATCTATCGGTCATTTAATCATTCATCGGGTCATACAATCATTCGGGTCCAAATCAATAAACAGACAATCGGGACAAATGGTGTCCTATTTTATCAAAACTAACATGTTATCTCCCTCGCGGGTTTATAAAACATTTCATAAAAACATTTAAAAGAGTGCGAGGCTATGAACTCACGTTGATGTGGGAAAGCGGTTTATTGGCGATTTGGATGTACAGTACGTGCTTCAATCACAGAAACCTAGACAAATAATACTCGTCTTAGACTTTTGTCCAATGACTTTATCTGTTGTCCCTAATATATGATGTTATACTACACGAAATAAAGAAAGAAAGGTAGATATGAGATGAATTTTAGAGAGAGAAACTAGTGAGAGAAAGTAGAGAGAAAATGGTTGGAACTTGTGGAATGGTAGATTGAGAAGTGAGAGTACAAATGAACCAACCACCCTCCTAACATGCTAGGAGGGTAGTATATATAGTCCACCCACATGCGGGCTTTAATGGACTATATATTGGGTCGGGCTTGTCTTTTGGACTTTATTAGTTTAAATCCAAGCCCGTGAACTACGACTAAATAACTATCTATTACAACGTTCTAACTAATGTTACAATAATAACCTATGACCGAGCATTCTTGTTTGACTCAATATTTTGAGGCTAACAATCTCCCCCAATGTGAGGTCATACCCTTTTGATATTTGAAGATCAATGGAGATTTATGAATTTCGTCATAAATGAGTCTTGAACGTGTAACAGTAGTTTTGTTTCTTCATGCTGTGATCTTTGAGCCTTTGTCGTTGTCTTTCGACTTTGTCTTTAAGCTTGAGATCTTCAAATCATCCTTGACTTGTCTTTGCCATCTTGCGATCTTGTGTCTTCATCCACATGCTCACACTATTAATAGTTGAATATGTCTTTAGGCATGAGTATGTGGTTTCTGAATCATTGACTTTGCTGTGTACACCGTGACGCCACCTTCTCGAGACAAAACATAGACACGGACTGAATGGCTTTGACATTCGTCCTAAATCGGTAGCGTTTTACCTCCGGTCGGTGAAGACCGTTATACGATATTAAATATCGTACCTGTGATCAGGTAGATTCAATTAAGAATCTCCTTGACAGGGTTTCGCGGCTGTACTAGCCGTTCTCTTTACTCGACCGTCTCAAAGCAAGACTGCGAACATAAAGAGTGAATCAATTGGATAAATATCCGCTTGATTAAAGTCGTCAATTCAAATTCCTGGAACAAGTTTGATTCATTAAGAATCTTACCATTGTTGCTTTCCAGTTGACACAAGCTTGATTCATAAGAATCTCACAAGTTACCTACCGTAGCGCTGTTTGATGTTGACGCTAGAAGGATTTCCATTCGTCACTGTGAATATTAATAAATATCACTCTGAATGTTCTGGCAAGACCATAAAGATATTGCGTAGAAACCTGAAACGAGTTTGAATCAATTCAGAATCAAACCACTGTTGCTTTTCAGTTTTACATATGTTCAATTCATAAAGAATCTTGCATATGACCTACCGCAGTGCTGTTTGATGTTAACACTAGAAGGATTTCCACTCATCATTGTGAATACTAAGTAGTATCACTCTGAGTGTTCTAGCAATATCACAAGGATATAGCGTAGGAATCTCTTGATCTTCATCCGTGTGTCCTAACGAGATTTGATTGATCTCTTGGCTCTAGACTCGATTTGTGCACTTTTAGTGGTCGGAGGCTGGAGCAGATGCCACCTATTCAATATCAACTATCTCGGAGTGAGAAAGTCAATAGAAATCGTGTTGATCTCCGTGACAATAAAACAAACTTCTTTTAAGAGAAGCCTGAGTAGCTAGGAAAGGGTTGTGCTTCACATCACTGGGTCCATGATGAGTTTGTCTTCATGATGAGTTGACCCGGTTTCTGCCTAAGTTGTATGGAGGGCTTCTTTCTTTACACCCTTTATCCTTACATTTCTTTTTCATTCTTCAACCCCTTCAATGCTTACCAAGACATCATTACTAGCACCTTGTTGTGATTGTTCCAGTGCTAGCATCAGTACTTAGTCGGCATTCAGCTACGTTCACATTCTACTCCATCTTTCCTAAGGACTTCTAATAATCTATTGGATTGTCCCTGGGAAGATCCCTCCGGTTCTGGTTGGATCATAGGACTTAAACCTAACCACCCTTTTGACACCAATAACGTCGTGAATTAAAGATGTTGTGGGTATTTGATCGTAACCATGAAAACCACTTTAAATTCTAACAAAGTGTTTGAAAAATATTTAACACCTTGCTAGTTTTGTCGTTTCAGAAATGCTCCCCCTTCACATGTGCATCGATAATCGAAAGTGTTTCGCACATGTAGGTAAGAGTTAAAGTGCTTGAGTCTTATATTAGATCACATTTTAATCACATTTTCTCCCCCTATCTCTAATATATAAAATCTTTTGATATTAGAGATACCAAATTTGATTAAAATATATTTTGAAAAATAGTCTTGAAATCTCCGGGAGAAAGATGTGTTAATCTTTTGCATGAAGTTATAATGCTCCCCCTCAAAAATTGATCCAATTGAATTGTCATTATGAGGATATGATCCACATTTCGCTTTTTGAGGATGGGAGTTTGTTGAACACACAATTTTTGAAAGATTTTGAATAATCATTGATAAATTCTTGAAAAAATTGTGTTCAACGCTTTTTGAAAAATCCTATTTCTTTTTGTCGAGGAGGTTTTTCTAAAGCATAAACTTGAGTTCACAGACTTTGAATGTCTTGACGAATCCACTCAAGTGTAAGAAGATTTAACTTCTTTTGCTAAGGGTAAGAGCACGAAATCGTACACTCCCCCGTGAATATAGAACCGGGTTGCAATCTGAAAGTAATTACAAGCCATTGTGTTGAGCTCAAAACGTTGAATGTTTTGTGACAAGCTCAACCCGTGATAGATTGCTCTACCCGTTGTTTGGAAATATTGTCTAAAATAGACAATTTCGTTTTGAAAAGATAGAAATGACATGTTTTGAAAAATATTTACAACTTTCATTCGAGCTTTATGTACACACCCGTGTCGTTATTGAGCGACATTTCTAGGTACGTCCATATTATCGATACTGAAAGACATGTCGAGAAGAATATTTTTGGATTTTGAAAGATTTTTAATTTTGTGTTTTGCTTTTATGTGTTTTATATTTTTGTATTTTGCTTTTTCAAAGATATTTACAAGTTGATGTTTGATAGATAAATCAAGCAGGAACCTTTGCCAGAATCTCCAGGTCTGCTGGAGTCAAACATCTCATACCAATTTGCCTAACGAGGTACTCAAACCTATCTTTCGACAGAGCTTTCGTAAACAAGTCGGCTAATTGGTAATCCGTTCCAACAAAGTATAATTCAACGATACCTCTTTCAACTTGTTCCTTTATGAAGTGGTATCTGACATCGATGTGCTTCGTGCGGGAATGCTGTACCGGATTGCAAGAGATGGCTATGGCCGACTTTGAGTCACAGTACATAGGTACTTTATCAAAGTGGAAGCCATAATCCGTGAGTTGTGTTCTCATCCAAAGAACTTGAGCACAACACGCAGATAGAGACACATACTCCGCTCGGCTGATGAAAGTGAAGTGCAATCCTGCTTCTTGGAAGACCATCCCACAAGCTTATCTTGACCTAGAAATTGTGCACCACCAGAAGTACTTTTTCGTGTATCAAGACACCCTGCATGATCAGAATCTGAATAGGCCGTTAGAAAGAAACCGGTTTCCCTCGGATACCAGAGTCCCAAATGAATGGTATTCTTGAGGTACCGAAAGATCCGTTTAACCTCCTTGAGGTGCTTTTCAGTGGGTCGTGCTTGATATCGTGCATAATAACATGTAGCATGATGAATATCAGGTCTGCTTGCTGTCAAGTACATGAGGGAACCAATCATGGAACGATATCTCGTTTGATCGATGGCAATTCCCTCCAAGTCAGCATCTAGCGATGTGGTTGATAATGGTGTCCCAACGGGGTCACATGAAGTCATACCATGCTTTTTGATTATCTCTTGACAATACTTAGCTTGGTTTATAAAGATACCACTTGGGGATTGGTGAACTTGAATTCCTAGAAAGAATTTTAGTTCGCCCATCATTGACATTTCAAATTTGCTGTGCATTACTTTTTCAAACCATTTTGAAAGTTTTGGGTTTGTAGACCCGAAAATAATGTCATCAACATAAATTTGCACAAGCAAAATGTCATCCCCATATTTATAAGTGAACAAAGTTAGATCAATGGAACCTTTTGAGAAACCTTTGGATACCAGAAATTTTGAGAGCTCGTCGTACCACGCCCTTGGAGCTTGCTTGAGTCCATATAGTGCCTTGTGGAGACGATACACCTTGTCAGGATAATGAGGATTGACGAATCCTTCCGGCTGCGTGACATAGACTTCTTCTTTCAAAGGACCGTTAAGAAATGCTGTCTTTACGTCCATTTGATAGACAGTGAATCCCTTATGTGCAGCATAAGCAAGAAAAATCCTGACTGCTTCCATTCGAGCTACTGGTGCAAATGATTCTTCAAAATCAATTCCCTCTTTTTGGCCATACCCCTTAGCCACTAGCCTAGCTTTGTTCTTGATGATCGTGTTTTCTTCATCCATCTTGTTTTTCCAGATCCAACGAAGATTTAAAGGAGTCACATCGTATGGTCTGTCAACAAGTTCCCAGACTTTAAGTCTTTCAAATTGTTGAAGTTCATCCGTCATCGATTCAATCCAAGCATGATCAGCCATGGCTTCTTTGATGTTTTTCGGTTCAGCAGTACTCACGGCGAGTGCGAACATACAAACATCGCCATCGGTTTCAAGCTGTCGTCTTGTACGAACGGGCTGTGAAGGGTTTCCAATGACATGAACCAAAGGATGATCTCGGGTCCAATGATGTGTTGAAGGATGTCGTTGATAGAAAGTATGCATATTTGACGGATCAACATGGCGAGTAGAAGACTCTCCAGTTTCGTGTACCGGTGTACCGAATGGGTTGATGAATTCGTCTTCGTCAGATAATGCATTGTCTGCTTGATTAGTGTTCTCTAGAGCAATGACAGTTGTTGTGGATGTTGTAGGATCGATTGTTGAAGTGATATTCTGAGGAAGTAAATCTGCAACAACCCGTGTTGAAGTAGATGAAGTTGTATCCTTTTGTTGATGATGATCGATATCATCATTCGTATCATGAGTGACAGCGGAAGACTTCGATACAACTTGTTTCTCCCCCGTGAAGTATTCATCATACATTGGTCCATACAACATTTCTAACTCTTCAATAGTCGTGTCGACTGTCATATCAGCTCTAGGAACATTTTTTGGAACCAGCGTTGAACTTGACGGTTCATTGCTGTGGTCTTGAGTTCCGAGTTCCGTGCGGTTGTGAACGGAAGTCGTTTGTCCTTGTGGATCGGGACTTAAACTGCTTTGTTCAAGTGCCATTTCTTGAGATTCATCAAATCGGATGTGAATTATCTCGACAATCAATTTTGTTCTTTTGTTGAACACTCTATATCCCTTAGACTGAGTTGCATATCCCACAAGAATACATGCATCACCTTTTTCTTTCATCTTATCCAAATTTTCACCATCTCGTATAATGTAACAAATACATCCAAAAACATGAAGGTGTTTGAGTGAAGGTTTACGATCATGAATTATGTGATATGGTGTCTTTTCGTGTCTTGGGATAATTAAGGAGCGGTTTTGTGTGTAGCATGCGGTTGACACGGCTTCGGCCCAAAATTTTAGTGGAAGTTTTGAAGCGGATAATAATGTTCGAGCAGCTTCAACCAAAGTACGGTTTCGTCTTTCAACAACGCCGTTTTGTTCGGGTGTTCGAGCAATAGATGTTTCATGTTCAATCCCTTCGGCTTCAAAATACTTTCTCAGATTAGAATTCAAAAATTCTGTACCTCTGTCAGTACGAACCACTTTAACTTGAGCTTGAAGACCACGTTGTATCAATTTAAGGAAGCTGATGAGAACGTCGGGAGTTTCATCTTTGGATCTCAAGAAATGAGTCCATGTGTACCTTGAGTAATCATCGACTATTACTAGAATATATTTCTTGGCATTGATACTCTGAACACGCATGGGACCACATAGATCCATATGAAGAAGATCTAACCGTCCTTTAGAGCTTGGTGTGGTCTTTGTTTTGAAGCTACTTCGTTTAGCTTTACAAAGTTCACAAGAAGAACAAAGATGATCTTTGATGAATTTCAAGCTTGGAAGGCCTCTCACAATATCTTTCTTGGAAAGCAAGTTAATGGTATCAAAGTTGAGATGAAAAAGACGTTGATGCCATAACCATGCCTGAGTCGTTGAAGCTTTAGCCATGAAGCAAATTGGAGTTGATGAAGTTGTGTCTTGTAGTGAAATTGTATAAAGATCAGTACCCCGTGTACCGGTAAGTAAGTCATTCCCATCATAATCACGAACAAAACATGTCTTCTTTCTGAAAGCAACTTCCAAATCCGCATCACAGAATTGACCGACCGAGAAAAGATTGTGATTGAGCCCTTCGACGTAGTATACCCTTTTAATCGTGATATTCCCCTGAACCAAATCTCCATATCCTAGGATCGGTGCAAATTGATCATTTCCGAATCGGACCGTACCTAGGAACTTCTCCACGAAGTTAATTAGAAGCTTGAGATTCCCCGTCATGTGCTTCGTGCATCCGGAGTCCATTATGAAGAGAATTATTTGTATCACCTGCAGAAGAGTTAGAACACGATGGAGCATTTGCTAAATTGGATACCACAGTAGTTGTGATAGTAGAATCATTAGTGTCCTTATCAACATTTAAAGGCAAACTAACACTCGTTTTCACATTTTCTGTCCTAACTTTAGGCATCCATTTATATCCGGGAGGACATTGATTAGCAAACCACCATTTCCAAGACTTACTGGCAGACTCATATAATTCCTTAATTTTGCTTCTAGGATTCTTAGTGGTGGAGTCTGATGCAATACTTTTCTTAGTGGGGGTAACACCAGAATGGTTCACTTTGCGTTTGGGTTTACTAGCACTAATAGGCATCACAGTTTGCTTCTTAGTTCTAGTTTCTACGCCTTTGACATTATTCATAGCACACCTAGAATGATTAGCATTAGCACACTTGCCACATTTGACACAAACAAATTTCACATTCATAGCATTCAAATTCGAATCATTCAAATCGTCATGACACGCGATTACAGATGTTTTATTCTTAGAAACATTGAAAATCCTAGGGTGTTCTTCTACTTGCTTCATCTTCCCTTGATTCTTGTGTTTCCAGACCTTATCATTCTCTTGAGTGCTCTTAAGCTGAGGCCGGCTAACACTAGTAGTAGAGACTATTCCTGTAGTAGAAGACACACGAATATTAGTGTTTCTAGAAGTCTGAGGCGAGTGAGTATCTTTATTTGTGGGCTTAGTGGGCATTCTATACATCCCTGGTTTAATCATATTATTGTGCTTAACGCTTGGTGCTACAGGATTCCTTATGGGTTGAGCTTGTGGTAACCTTTCCTTTCCATCCATCTTGGGGGCAAACACAGGTTTTGCAAACGAGGAATTAGATAAAGCAGATGGTTTTCCCAAGATAGAGGATCTATTCTCTTTAGAGGCATTGGGTTGTCTAACAACATTTTTCTTAATGCTAGGTTCCACAATTTTCCCACCCATTTTAGCAAGAAGTTTCTGCAACTCAGCTATCGCTCTGTCCCTGTCTTGTAATTGAGCTTTCAACCCTTTAATTTCCAAATTCTGTTCATTCATTTCTCGAAATGTTTGCGAAAGTTTTTCTTGCAATTTATTATCATGTGGAAAACGACCAACATCTTTTTGCAAAGCAAGTTCAAGTGAATGACAATGTTTTTGAAGGAAATCAGTTTTGTGTTGAAGTAACTCAAAAGCCTTTTTGTCAACATTTTCTTTACGTTTCGAAAGCTCAATTTCAAGACGTTCACATTCTTTGAGCTTATCAAGATATTGGCATGCAACTTCAGAATATTCATCAATATCGGTACAAGATGTAAAATAAGCACACATAATATCTTTAGAAACGCATTCTTGCAAGAGTAAATCATATTCATCAGAGAAAACGGACTTGTCCATTTGAAGATCATCAATTGCTTTCTCAAGAGACTCAACATATTGTAAATCATCAAACATTTCAGACCGAATTAAGCTTTCGAATTTAAGAACATTTTCTTTTAGTGTGGCCGCGTTCGGTATTAAGATTTGTTTGACAAGCACAGTTATGTCTTGAGGAATTGGTTTCTTCCACTCGTCATTTTGTCGTTGTTTCCAATCATTATCAATAATGGACTTAATATTATCTATGTAATGAGTAAGAAACCCAAATATCTGCCTACTCTTGCTTTTAGAAGCATCTAGGGGCAAGTAGTTGATGAACTTAGAAACGTTTGTTTTCTTAGTGGCAAACGCTTTCTTCCATTGAATTCTCTTTTCCCTGCATTCTAAAAATACTTCCTCACGATATTTCTGAGTTTGTTTGTGGAACGGACCATAAAGACTATTCTCATAAGCATAATTATATGGTTTCACAAACTCCTTATTAACTGATGGTTGACTATCAGTATCCCAAAGGGCAGTCTCTTCACTACTGGCACTTAGAGGCATGCAATCAAGATCTGTCCTTTCAGTCTCATCAAGATAAAGATGTGGGTTCGCAGCTTGAGCTTTGGCAAGGTACTCAGGACTTGCAAAGCTAGCTTGACCCTTAAACATCGATGGAGGTGCTAGCATTCTTACGGATTGAATAGAATCATGCGTTTTATGAACAACGTTCTTCAAAAAGTCGACTTGTGCTTCTAGTTTCGTAACTTTTTCGGTTTCTTTATCATATCTACTTTTGAAGTCTTGTTTTAACGCATCTACCTCTTGTTTCTTATCCTCTAGAATTTTAGCAGAATCAGTAGTGGTCATAGAGAGCTTTTGTTCAAGTTCATTAACTTTGGTATTGGCAAGGTACGTTTTTTGACGTTCATCCATTAAGAAAACATTATATTGACGCTTTTCTTTAGCTAATAACTCAAGAGTGGTATTATATTTGTTTTCAAAATCGTCCTTTTGACCTTTTAACGCACTTCCCTTGTACCCCTCAAGCTCTTTGGTTTTCTGAAGGAGCTCATCTCTATAGCTTTCAGTCATCTCAGTAGATTTGATAAGAGCAGCTTTGCATTCTTCAAAACTTTGAGTGAGCGTAGCGTTTGCCTTCTTTAATTGCTTTTGACTCTTTTTATTTTCAGTGACATCTTTTTGTAAAGTAGCAATTAAATTAGCAAGCGCAATACGTTCCTCTTCATCATATTCATTTGCATGTTGATCATCCTCAGACTCATTATTGCACATGTCTGATGAATCGGGTGTGGTATTACTATCAACCGTTTCCATCATACACGCGTCATTAATGGCATTGGGTAGATCACTATGCTCAGGGATATCACCAAACACATTATATTCATCAGTAGTGTGTACCTTATCGATTGGCTCAGTGTCAAAGATAGGACCATTGTCATCTTCAGTGACTTTGAGAACTTCTTCAACATGTGCCATGTACGAGTAATGTGCTTCTAATTCCTGGTCGGAGGCTTCATCATCAGTGTCATCAAGCATAGCTCCTTCCTCAGCTGATAGTTTGACCCCTGCTTCCATCTTTTTGCATAGCAACATCTTTTCCTTGTGATAGCTGGAGTCTCTAACCCTTTTCGGCTTCCTGCATTCCTTTGCCATATGCCCAAAACCTTGGCAATTAAAACATTGAATCCCGCTTTGTTGAACCACTTGACTTCCAACCGTTTCCCTATTTCCAGTAGCAGCAGCAATCCTCTGAGTATCATACTTTGCAGTTTGTCGATCATATCTTGCAGAACCCTCAACATGCGTTGGATTATGTCGATCATACCTAGAAGGACTTTCACCACGTCGACGTGTGTCATACCTTGGAGGACTCGCAACATATCGGTTCTTTGTGTTAGATGATGTTCGAAGATTGTTGTTGGTGGGTTTGTAGATCTTCTGGTAAGTCTTCATAATGAAAGCAATTTGTTGTTTCATCTCACGATTTTTCTGAGCTTGATCTTCATCACTATCTTCTGCAGAAGATGACTCAGATGGTGGTGAAGGTGCTCTTGGTGCTTTGCCGCGTGATCTTGTGGATGATGAAGACTTGGAAGATGTGGAATATCGTGGTGAGGATGATGGGCTAGAGTATGGCTTAGGAGCACGAGAGCGATGATCTTGAACATTTTGAGTGGTAGTTAATAAAGCAAGTGGATTAGCCGTCTTTGCAACTCGTTCAGCTCGAATCTCATTTGCTTCATGCTGAAATTGTTTCAAGATATCAAATAGAGTGTGATAGTTTACCTTGTCTAACTGCTTCTGTTGTTTCACCAAAGTAACAAAACGTGTCCACTCTGGTTGGAGTTGTTGTAGAAATTGCACATTGACTTGCATGGTAGAGACTTCCAAGTTGTTTCTTGTCATATCATTCATCATCTTGTAAAATCTTGAATAATAGGACTCAATTGATTCTCCATCCAATGCAGTAAACTTACCAAAGTTCCAAAACAAGTTTGTTTTGACATCTTGCTTGTTGAGAGACTCTCCTTGTTGCAAGCGTTCAATGGCCGTCCACATTTCTTGTGCCGTAGGACATGCATCGACTGTGGAATAAATATCATCTCCAATTCCACTTAGGATCATATAGATCGCTTCTTTCTCTGCATCATGCCAAGCACGTTTCTCGGGTGTAAGGTCAGATAAAGTTTCCTTTTTCTTTGTTGCAGGTACTTCTGGACATGTGTCTGTGGCTGGTGTATAAGGAACATCAATTTCGGAAAAAACATATGGGCCATGGTTAATACATTGTCTCAAGGCATCACCATTAGGTCTTGTATCAAGATAGCGAAGAAAGCGTGATTGCCATTGAGCATATCGACCAGCCACAAGCATTGGTGGTCTCTCTTTATTACCCGCGACCATGATGTTGTTGTTCGTCACACGATATTCTGCAGTAGAATCCATCTCAAAATTCTCTGAAATGATGAAGTGAATATGGATCTTAAGTAGATTTGTTGTGATTGTTTGGTTGTTGAAATTCCGAAAATTGCGATTTTTCTCAGCCCGACAATAAATTCCTCAGTCCGACAAAACGGTAGACCTAAAAAATTTGTAATCACCAAATTTTGAAATTGAGCTAGAAATGTCCTAAAACTAGTATGGAAAAAATTTGATTTTACTTGACCTAAAAATTTTAACTCTTTTTTTTTTTTTTTTTTTTTTTTTTTTTTTAAATCTTCGTGTAAACGATATTCCGAAACTAGTCTAGATGGTGGCTAAGTCTAAAAAATACTCAAACAAAATTTAGCTAAACATGTCATCGGAATGTCCATCGGAATCTATTCAGATCGGAATATGGCTTAGATCGGAAAATGTCTTAGATCGCAATGCACAGTCGTAATCCCAGATCGCAATGTACTGTCGTAAACCCAGATCGCAATGTACTATCGTAATCCCTGATCGCAATGTACCTGTCGTAATTCCTGATCGCAATGTACCTGTCGGAATCCCAGATCGGAATGTTTTGATCGAAATGTGGCTGAAACAAATTTGGCAGAGTAACGACTTAACAACTTCCTTATAACCGTCGGAATCCCAGATCGCAAAGAACGATCGGAATGTCCAGATCGGAATAAGTATCGAAATCCTCAGAATCGCAATGTGGAACCAATCACTTTCCGATGGTGATGGTTATTGCGATGGGAGCCCCATTTACTTGTACTTTCCGAAATTTAAGCTGTCGCAATAAGGTGCTTTTTCGTCCAACTTTTTAGGCAACGGTTTTTGGCAACTTTTAGGCAACAAATTAGCAACTTTTAGGCAACAAATTAGCAACTTTTAGGCAACAAATTCGTGATTTTTACCAAACCAAAACAACCAAATCTCTACAACAAGTATATAGATGATTTGTAGCAAGATAAAGAACACGAAAACCACAAAAAAATTTGAATTCGAGTTGATTTATGGAAGAAATCACACGAATCAAATATAAGAAGAACAACCAATAACAAATCTACCCCGTGGCGATTGATACCAATTGTTGTCCCTAATATATGATGTTATACTACACGAAATAAAGAAAGAAAGGTAGATATGAGATGAATTTTAGAGAGAGAAACTAGTGAGAGAAAGTAGAGAGAAAATGGTTGGAACTTGTGGAATGTTAGATTGAGAAGTGAGAGTACAAATGAACCAACCACCCTCCTAACATGCTAGGAGGGTAGTATATATAGTTCACCCACATGCGAGCTTTAATGGACTATATATTGGGTCGGGCTTGTCTTTTGGACTTTATTAGTTTAAATCCAAGCCCGTGAACTACGACTAAATAACTATCTATTACAACGTTCTAACTAATGTTACAATAATAACCTATGACCGAGCATTCTTGTTTGACTCAATATTTTGAGGCTAACATTATCAAAATAACAATTATGTATATATATGATGATTTCATATATATGATGATCAAGTGGGTTTATACATTCTTGTTTACTCATTTTAGTGTTATGTATTGGTAACTTTTATACTAGTTTACTAGTTTTACTTATTTATATGTTTTAGGCCCTATAAGCCTATTATAAGCCCAATACCTTCACTTAGTCCATTTTACACTTTCATTATCAGTATTATACTTTACATGTTGGGCCCAAATGAATTAAGCCAATAAGTAATTTTTATAAGTGTTTAACTTATTTAGTTAAATTATTAGTCCAAATATGCTAACTTAGCTCGTTAATGTCCGTATGTCATATAGTTCGGGTTTTATTGCTTTTTACTTGTATTAGGTACTTATACATCAGTATATGACTTTTAAAAACTTTACATTAGACGGGTTTGATCGTCTAAGTTTTAATTGGCGAAAAACGTTAATTTTACGGTAATAGCCGAAAAAGTCGTAAAAATCATGTTTATAGTTTTTATAACTTATAAATCTTATTCAACTACCACTTTTATAAAGTGTCCATTTATTTAACCTTATACATATTTATATAAATGAAATTTATAAGTTAGTGGGTTTTAATTCACATTTTATACTATATTAGTTTGAGTGCTTATATAATACTATTAAACATTAATTCTTCAAAATCTGATTTTTAGTTTCATCTTCACCATTTTTATCATATCTTGAGTTCTATAAGGAGATAGAAGCTCATTTTTGGATGGGATAAACTTAATATTATGTGATAAAAATAAGTTAGTTATAGCTACTGCTCATTCCATGTTTAACTATCATTAACAGTCCCTACAAAACAGACTATTCAGATTGGTGCACTCATCTTGTTTTGATAATATCTCACTCATTTTGATGATTCTATTGTATGACCAACTCTCACATGTGTATAACACCTAATACTTACTGTATATTGATTCCATTTTACCATTTTATCAGTTTATCATTTGGTTATTTACTGTTTTTATACAGCCATCTTATTAAGCAAGATTTAACCATTTTTACATGTGGTTTTTCCATCTTTTTACCCATGTTTATCAAATCTATCAACACCAAATCCCCACATAATATTTTTAATCATCATTCATCATCATATACATATACATAAATAAAGAAAATACAAGATTACATAATCAAAATAACAAGAGAATAGGAAGAACAATCTCTATACCACCAAGGTTGTGTAGTTTATGATCAAGGCTTGGATTTTTGATGGCAAAACTTGTGGTAGATCAACACCAATCTTCAAGGCAACCAATACTTGTAAACTTCATGTAGAAATCAGCCCTTGGACATCACCAAATCTTCTCCTTGGATGTTAAAATCACCACCAATCAATAGAGCTTGAAAAGGGCTTCATCATATGTGTGAATAACATATGATTTCATGGTTAAATTTGATCAAATGAGGGTGTTTAGGGGTGGTTCTTGGACGAAATTTAGAGAGAGAGGAGAGGGAGAATAGGTGGTTTTGCATGTATGAATGTGTAAATGGTTTGTGTGAAGTGGTTTGAGTGGTTTTGTGTAAGGTTAGCTTGTTTATTAAGCTTTACATGACAAGTGTAGTAGTATTTAACTACAACTTGACACCTCAAAGGGTGTGGTGTTAGCTAGTTAGCCATACCATGTGTGGGGTGAGGCAAAACTTGTTTTGTCTCATCCCATTAATTTACGGGTATTCCTCAATTCTAGTTTCCTCGATTTGCGTGCCCTCTGGTCGTTTTACGAAAAAATGTTTTTATAAATTATGAATCAACAGCACAAAACGAATCTAATAAAAATTGTCTCCTAAAAAACGGAGTTCGAAAACGTAAATACGTAATCCTAAGGTTTCCGGTTTAGTCGTAAAGGACGTTAAATTATTCACGTAAGTCCTAATCTCTTCTCGTAAATTTGTGAGTTTATGAACTAACTCAAATTTAAAATCTCAAATAATATTCACGGATAAATTTATTTTCTGAAATGTCGGACTGTCACCAAAAACGGTGTATGTAAACGTAAGCACGTAACGTAGAATCCTCCGGTTTAGACGTAGTCGATGCTACTTCAAGACGTAAAATCCAAATCTCTTCCCAAAAATAAGTGAGTTCATATTATAACATTAAAATAATGTTTTCAAATAAATATTGAGAATAAAATATAACCATAAATTGACGGATTATCACAGGTGATTTCATATTTCTCATAATTCCATTTCATTTTCTCTCTCTACTCTTCTCTTTTCTCTCCTTTCTCTCTCTACACCCTCATCTCCTTCATTCATCTTTATTATTATCTAATCAATCCACCCACTTAATCAACGGTATTTCCAATGTTCACATCTTACGAGAAATTATTGAAAATTCATCTTACAAGATAATAATTTCTCGTAAGATAATAATTACGAGAAATAGTAGTCCTTAGGAAGATTCCTCCGGTTCTAGTGGAATCATTGGACTTTAACCTATCCTACCATCCTTATGTCACCACAATCGTCATCGTCGTGAATTAAGATGTTGTGGGTAAGTATACGTCACCATGAAATCCATTTTAATATACAAATCCATTTTGCTCCCCTTAACATATGCCACGATATTCGAAAACATTTCACACATATTGGGATGAGCCAGCACATTAAGTCAAACCATTGAATTAATTGATCTCATATTAAATCACATTTTCTCCCCCATATTAAAAATATTAACCCAATCGATGTTTTTAATATCAATTGATTTAATGAGATTTTAAGAAAGTTTGGGAAGAAAAATGCAAATCCGATTAAATCCATTTATCTTCATGATTTTTACAAGCTCCCCCTCAAATTAATGAGGGTATACTTGAAACGTAAATTAAATACCTTTTAAACACAAGTGTAAGGTATTTATCACGTGCAAAGATCATATATGATAATGTATTCACAAAATTAGCAAATTACGAGGTTGGACCTGAACGATGGAGAACATCATATGAAAGAAGCATATGGTTCTTGTTCACGAATGTTGGTCTTCCTCGTAAATTCTGAAATTATCTTCTCCTTTACACCACATGGACAATTGATATCATTGTCTTGACACCAACTTGTGAACATTGGCACTTTCGGCATCGAAGAGTCTGAACGCTTGACAATTGCTCCCCCTCAATTGTTGACCCGTGTTCTACTTAAAGAGTTGTAGTCGTCGTTTGAGTAGTCGCATCGTCTAGTATGTAGATATCAATTGCACCGAACTTCGTATTGTGGAGTTGATAACTTCGGATTCTGAAGTCAAAGCTTTCCGGTGAAATGCTTGACCTCAAAGTGAAAAGCGGGTTACTATCTGAAATAATAGCAAACCATTTTGAGCATGTTTTAAATCTTTTAAACTTCTGCTCGAACTTTATTTACAACCCCGTGTCATTATTGAAAGACATTTCTAGGTTCGTAAATATTATCGATTCCAGAAGACATGCTCTTTTTATCAAAACCTTTTTTGAACACACAATTTTGAAAGATTTAGAAAAATCTTTTGTGAAATTCTTGAAAATTTGTGTTCAAAGTTTTGAAAACCAATTACTTGAGCTTAAGATTTGGAATATCTTAGGAAAGCTCAAGTCCGAGAAGTTGTAAACTTCTCGTTGTAAGGATAAGTTACCATCGGCGATAACCTTTCCTTTTATCTGAAGAACGAGTCCTAAGCTGACATTTACTTAGAAGTCGTTTTCATGAGCTTGAAAACTTTGACTGTTTTAACGGAAAGCTCATGACCGAGAAAGGTTAATTTATCGTTATGAGGAAAAGTTCTCTTATTTAAAAGATACACTTTCCTTTCTAAGCTTAAAACTTTGAATGTTTTAATACAAGCTCATGACCGAGAAAGGTTAATTTCTCGTTATGAGGATAAGTTATCATAAAAGATAAACTTTCCTTTATTTGAAGTTCGAGTTACAGTCTGACATTTAACTATAAGTCATTGTGCATGAGCTTAAAAACTTGGAATGTTTTTTGATATAAGCTCATGCCCGAGAAAAATTAATTTCTCGTTGTAAGGATAAGTTTATCATCGGCGATAAACTTTCCTTTCTTTGATGCACGGGTTATCGTCTGATATTTAACGATAAGCCATTGTGCATGAGCTTAAAAACGTTGAATGTTTTTAATATTAGCTCATGCCCGAGAAAACTTAATTTCTCGTTGTTAGGATAAGTTTATCACCGGCGATAAACTTTCCTTTCTTTGAAGCACGGGGCACAGACTGTGATTTGAATGTGAGCCTTGTACACGAGCTTAAAACCTTTGAATAGTTTTAACGTAAACTCGTGTCCGAGAAAATTTAATTTTTCGTTTTGAGGGTAAGTTATCGTTGACGAGATAAATTCCCTTTCTCTGAAGAACGGGTCACAGACTGTTATTTGTCTATAAACCACGTACAATTAAGCTTAACCATGAATCCCCATAGACACTTGTTTCTCTGATATCTGCTTCCTCAGCAACCAAACTCTGAGAGTATCCTTTGTTGAACGGTATACAACGATTGGACCGCTTCGTTCTTTTGGAACATCAACTTTGGGACCTGCATTCTCATTAGGAATTTGCATGCTTTGACATGGGTTAGCGATATCAATTATAGAAGCACGTGGGGGTTCATAGTTGGCTTTACTTGTGTCAGAGGGGACCTGAGTCGATGATTCACTTATCTTAGCTGGCAAACGTTTCCTTTTATAGAAAACCTTAAGTTTAGGCTTAAGTGAAGTATCATCTTTATCAGTTTCCTCCCTAGTAGTCTTAGTAGATTCGGAGACTATCCTAGTTAAAGGGAACTCGTTTCCTACAAGAGTGAAAGCTCTACCAGTGGGGCGCCAAACTTTACCAAAGGGTTTGATTTTAGCTATCCACTGGGACTTAATTCTAGCACGAGAGTTCACCTCATCAAGTAATTTTTTGACACAAGAGTCATGATTTGCCGTAAAGACACATTTTCTACATGTTTTAAAAGTAGCATATTTGATGTCCGAGTAATTCCTAGATGATTGAACGATGCTCCTAGGAGATGACATGCTACGGTTAGCAGTGTTGGGTAATCTAGAAGGCATCTGACTAGGTTTGACATTGCTATCTCTTACATGTGCCTTTTGCTTAGCTTCCCTAAGACCAGTATGGCAAACGTCATTTGAACTAGTTCTAGACGTGGTCTTGGTATTTTTAGGGAAACTAGGGGCAATCATCTGATTAGATCTTGCTAACACTGTTTTGATCACATTGGGCCTAGTTGCTGGAGTGACTGGTCTAGGAAAATGAACCAAATCAACTTGGGAGGCAAACCGCGGTCTCGAGGATTGTGGTTGCTCGGATCTAAATGCAGTAAGTTGTCTAACGAACTGATTTATAGGCGGTTTCCCCAAGATTGATGGTTTTCCGAGCTTAGTACCCACACTGGGTCCTCTAGTTTTCCTTAACTCGTTTTTCAACGCAGCTATAGCAAACACCTTTTCCTGGACTTGAGCTTTTAAAGTCTCATTCTCTTTGAGCAATCTATCTTGGGATGCCAATTTAGACTCTAGTAACTGAATTTGTTTCAAAAGATTATCCTTTTCAGCTTTAGAATCTAAAACTTTTTGATCCTATTTTCTTTCAAGAACAACGTTTGACTTTTCAAGTTTTTCAAAGTATGCTTCAAATTTGTCAAGTTTTCTTAGAAAATTCAAGTTTGGCATCCTCAAGATCTTTTGATTGCTGAACTACGATCGTTTCGAGCTCTTTAATCTTGGAATCAGAAGCAGTCAATGAAGCAGTTATAAGACAATTATCATGATGTGCTATAGCATTCTGAACCATCTCTCCCCCATTATGACTCACATCGGATGAATCAGAAGTGGTATTGCTATCACTCTTCTCCATCCCATGTGTGTGATAATTAGGTTCAAAATGCTCAATATGCAACAGTTCATCACCATTTTCATCGGCATACACATCATATACAACATTACAATGTACCATGTTTACAGGCTCTTCTTCATAAACGGGTAAGGTGTCATCAAGAGAGATCTCGTGAACATTCCCCGATGTGCCATTGGTATCATGTTGTCCTCCTGGTTCCGTGCTCTTGCCATCGTTAGGCTCCAAATTGTCAATCGTATGACCATTCTCCCCTTGCATCTGCATCATAGATTCTTGCATTCCATTATCATACACTTGCTGAAGTCGAGATCTTGCATAAATCGAAGATGAAACCGATGTCATGAGTTTCAATATTGTATCACGGAAAACTCGAAGCTCGGTATGGGTATCTTGAAGAAATGATTCGCAAATCACTGAACTTTCAGACTTGATGATATTGAATTGGAGGAAAGGCGTGAGTTGTGTCACAAGAGTCTGATATACAAGTGCCGATGCAGAGTGATTAAAGTTTTCATTGTTAAGTTGCTCGGCGAGTTGGGTCAAAGTGGTGAATATTGAGTCGATGAATATATGACGATCTTGACCAAAGATTGTCACAAATTCGCTCCCTCCTTGAATCCATGAAAGAGTCACAAGATGAGACTGAAGTAGTTGAAATGAAGTGATGCCATTATCACTAACTTGGTCTTGCATTTTATGCGCTTCTCCCTTTTGATATGTCGAATCTAACGAATCCATTGAAAATCGAGGAAAAAATAATGTGGATGTTGTTGTTTTCGGGATTTTACAATTCGTGAAGAAATCGTGAAGTGGATTTTACGAGATTTTACACCCCAACCAATTAATAAACCGTAAAACTTCGTCACAATCCTCGTTTGATGGTATAACACTTTACTCGGCTCAAAAATTGTTGTCGGCTCAAACGATTATAAATTAAACCCGATCAAAAATCCGTAGTCGCTAAAAATAAATCCTGTGACGTTGACTCGTCACTTTTGTCTTCAAATCCGGCCACAAAACATTTAACCCGTCAAATATTTTTCCACGTTAATACTTTCAAAATACCCGCCTCAACACGATTTTCTAAATCCAAGGATATCAAGTGACAAAATATACAAAATAAATTTAACTAAAAAATGAACTTTTAAAATATAAAAAGATAAAAATATGAAACTTAAAAAACTTAACGAAAAAAATAGAAAATAAAAATAGAAAATCTGATATTTAAGATATGAAAACGTTTGATATATAAAAAAATCTGATATACCCCTTAAAAAAATATCACTTCCCGACAAATCTGATATATTTTTTAAAAATCTTGGATATCGTGGCAGTAGAAGTGACACAATTTTGAAACGTGGCTGACTAAGACTTTGTTTCCTCCGCCTATTTATTTAATACCCTCACCATCCTATTCCTTTGATATTAACCACGTAACCTGATATCTCTCTCTCTCTCCCACGTCTATTCTCCACCGTCTCTTTCTTAATATAAAACCCAAAATCAATCGCAGAAAGTAAATCTTATCTCTCTCTACTCAAATCTTTCTTCTTCTCTCAAATAAAAACCACAAAACCTAATCTCCTAAACACCCAGCCAACACTTAACAAAACAACAAGATCCTCCATGACATCTTCACGCATAAAACGTTGTAATCACACTACCCTGTTATCACGACACCGTTCAACCCAATTGAATGAAAAATCAAGAAAAGACTGCTTCCAGATCACGTATGTGGTCTCAGGTAGGGTTTTTGACTTTCTTTATTTTTTATTTCTTTTGACGGAGATCTGGATTAAAAAATTTGGTGGGTTTTTTGTTTTGATTTAAATCGAGTTGTGTGGCAAAAAATCGAAATTGGATGTTGCCCAAGAACAGATCAATGATGATAAGATTTTCGTGATAGATCTTAAATGATCTAGACATGCATGTTAAAAAAAACATGAAATCGAAAAAACTGAGATCAATCAGTGTTGGTTGTGAGTCTGTGTTGGGTCGTCTGTTTGGTTGCGAGTATGAGGGAGTGGGTGTGGGAAAAGAGGGTCTTGTTTGAGATGTGTCGAGGGTGGGGGCGAGAACGAGGGTGTGTGTTCGAGTGTGAGGAGTCGAGTTGTTGTTGTCCAGAGATGAGTGAGTCGAGTTGTTGTGTCAAGGTTTTTGTTGGACGAGAGGTAAGTGTGTGAGACGAGAGGGTTTTGATGGTCGAGGGTGTCAATTCTTGGTTCGAGAGGTGTGGAAGTCCATGGGTGGGTTTGTGGTGTTTGGTTTTCGAGTCTTGTTGGTTTAGATATTGGAGTCGAGAGTAGAGGTTGGGTGTGAGTGGTGTCACTGTTGGTTTGTTTGATTTTGGTCAGATGTGTGATTTCAAATGAGTTTTTGGTTTCAGACTAGATGGTGTTAAAGTGTCGAGGGTATTGAGAGATTCGAGTCTTATGTGGTCGAGTCTAATTGGGGTTGGTCTGATGGTGAGTCGAGGGTGCGAGGGTGTGTTGGTGATGTGAGAGGTGTTAGAGTGTGAGTCAGGTTCGAGTGTGATTGAGGTCTTCGAGGGTATAAGTTTGTGTTTCCGTTATGTTTGAATCTTTTTTTTTTCAACCGTTCATGCAGAATAATTTAACAAAGTTGGTTCATCCGGAATGTTTTTGCAAAATTGGTTCATCCGGAATAACTTAATATCTTGTTCATTCAGAATGTTTGAAAAAACTTTTCATTTGGAATAACTTACAAAATCGGTTCATCCGGAATGTTTTTGCAAAAAAAAAGTTCATCCGGAATAACTTGAAATCTTGTTCATTCGGAATATATAAAAAATGGTTCATTCGGAATGTTTTGAAGAAACTTTTCATTCGGAATAAGCTAAACAGTGGTTCATTCCGAAAAAGTTTTATACCAGATCGGAAAAACTGAAACCAGATCTCGAAAATCCCATTTTTTTAAAAATTAGTTATTAAAATTGAAAAGATTGGACAAATAGTTTGGACCAAGTATGACAAAAAAGTTATGAAACGGACTGTAAAAAAAATTGATTAAAAAAACTAGTGACACAAAAAAATTAATAAAAAACAGATAAAACTGATCTAACAATAAAACTGATAAAACTGATCTAACAATAAAATTGATGATTTAAAAAGATTGATAAAATTGATAGATTTAAATAAACTGATTAATTTAGAAAATTTGATAAAAACTGATCGGACAAGTTATAAAAAACTGATTGGACAGATTTGGAAGAAAAAAAATGAGACGAAAGGATTCCAAAAAAAATAAAAAGATTATAACAAGAAAATCAATAGATAAAAACGCAAATCTTAAGATTTAACCATGGCTCTTGATACCAATTGAAGGTCTACGTAAATCTTGGCTTATTCTACATGTTGGATTTGATTGATTAAGTGAGTGGATTGATTAGATAATAATAAAGATGAATGAACGAGATGAGGGTGTAGAGAGAGAAAGGAGAGAAAAGAGAAGAGTAGAGAGTGAAAGTGAAATGGAATTATGAGAAATATGAAATCACCAACCCCTCCTAACATGCTAGGAGGGGTATATATAGCCCACCCTACATGTGGGCTATATGGGCTATACGTTTAGTAACTAGATCACGAGTCCGTTACATTAATATATCGTTGGAGCGACCGATCCTTCATAAAAACGTAAAAACGTATTTCCAACACCGTGTATCAACATAAACACAACACACCACAAATATTTCTCTGTCTTTCTTATTTTCCTGAATATCAATCTGCAAGTAAGTTAATGTTTTTTAAAAATAATAGATTCATTGTTATTGTAGTATCACTAAAATTTAGATATCAGAACTCTTTCTTATTATTATTATATGTCAATATGCAAGAAAAGTTAATGTTTTTTAAAAATAGTAGACTCATTTTTATTGTCTTTCTTAACTTCTTATTATTCTGAATATATCAATATGCAAGAAAAGTTAATTTTTATTCTTTTTAAATGCAGTTCAATCAATGGAGCAGAAAATGGTTTTGTTTTCCAAAATCAACCCCATGATGGATGATGTGAAAGTTGTTGCAAGATGTGTCCGTCTATGGAAAAGTAATTCACTAGGAAAGCCAAATGCACCATATGGTTTAGATGTTGTTCTCATGGATCCAGAGGTAACACATCCTATTTTTTAGTAAATATAAAAAAAATATATGTTTACTACTCCCTCCGTCCCAAAATTATTGTCACCAGACAAGAATTACACAGTTTAAGAAAACTACATTTATTACAGCTTTCTCTCTCTTACTTTTTAGCATAATGACAGTTTTACCCTTACTTAATTAATTAATTCTTCTTTAAAATTTGTAATAATAATTTCAAGTAAGGATAATATAGTAACTTTATCAAATTTTCCTATCTATTTTTAGTATTGGACAATAATTTTGGGACAACCCAAAATAGAAAGATGGACAATAATTCTGGGACGGAGGGAGTATTTTATAATTGTTCGATTTATGTAACTATATCAGGGTAACCGCATTCAAGCGACTGTTGGCGCGGAGTTAATTAACAAGTTTTTGGCTGTTTTGGAAGAAGGAAAATGCTAGAAGTTTGGAAACATCATCGTTGATGAAAATGGGGGAAGTAACCTTTAATTAATCACTATTACAAAATCAACTTTTACAGCAACACCACGGTCACCAGGATCAATGAATTTGACCAAAACCTATGTGGTTTTAATTTTGAACGCTTTCAAAATTTTAAGGTCAAGCAATACATCAGATCAAATGTTGTTGGTAAGTATCGTGATTCTTCATTTCTTTCATAAATCTTTCAATATACCCACTTCTATCAATTACTGATTAATGTTTACTATATGAAAAAAACAGATGTGATTGGAACCATTGTCTCAATATCTGATCTTATACCTTATGAACATGGTGGAAAAGAGAAGAAACAGAGAACTGTGATACTCCAAGATGTTGAGTAAGACACTTAACTCTCTCAAATTATTGAATCAGAATTTTAAATGTTGTAATTGGATAATTATTTTTTTTAACATTTGAAACAGTGGCAACCAACTTGAGTGCTGTTTTTATGAAGCATGGGCTGAGAAATTTAATGTTGTCTACGCTAATCAGAAATAGGCTAAGGGTCCGGTGGTTATGATCTTGCAACTTTCTAGAGTCAAGTATTTCAATAATAATTATATAACTTTTAAAATTATTCACATTGTATTATATTTATGAATTTATTAACTAAATCATTTTTAAACTTTTCAAATGTAGACCAAGCTACAGTTACAAATGGGTTTTATGCCACTAAGCTGTACTTGAATGATGATAAGATACCTGAGATTTTAGCCTTCGCCACAAGGTAAATATAACTTATTTAATGAAAAAATGCTATAATTTACCCATTAACTCGTTTAAATACTACGTTTACTTATTAAGAAGGAAGTTACATTAGATGATTTTTTTGTTGGAGGTACCAGAAAAATTGGACGTATTCGTGAATCTGGATACGTAAGTTACTAATTTATATTAACAGAATTACACTTATTACTATTAGAAATCTTTTTAAAGCTTATTTTATTTTATGCTATCTACATAGGAATATGATTGCATTTTGTATGGGAAGATTCACAAGATACATCGAGAATACGGCTGGACTTATATAGGATGCAAAGTTTGTAGCACAACTGTTAAACAGGTTGATTCTAGTGATTAATCATCCAAAGGTTCAAGTTCTAAAATAGCAATGGCTAAAAAGAAACTGTGGACTTGCAAAAAATGCTCAGGGCAAATATCGGCTGTTAGACCAAAGTAAGTTATACTTCCAAGCTTAAAACATACGAGTTTTAGATGCCGTACAATGTTTCTTGATAAAATATATAGTGTAACTAAAACTGTAAATTATATTCATAACTTTCAAGCTTAAAACATATTCCTGATAAAATACAATGATTCCTGATAAAATACATAGTGTAACTAAAACTGTAAATTATATTCATAATAACTTTCAAGCTTAAAACATATGAGTTTTAGATGCCGTACAATGGTTCCTGATAAAAGACTTAGTGTAACTAAAGCTATAAATTATATTCATTAAATAAATCCGAAACCTTATATAATTTTGTGAAACTTGGTAGGTACAAAGTTATAATTTTTCACTATTCAGTTAACACTAAAGCTGTAAATTATATTCATTCCTTGCAAGTTGTAAATTATATTCAAGTTTCAACAATTTTGAAAGTTTCATGAGATATTTTTAAATACAATGCTTCCTGATAAAAGACTTAGTGTAACTGACTGTAAATTATATTCATTAAAAAAACTGAATCCTTATATAATTTTTAGAAACTTGGTAGGTACAAAGTTATACTTATTCACTGTTCAGTTTATACTAAAGCTATAAATTATATTCATTCCTATAAAGCTGATATTTATAAAGCTGTGAAGTTATACTTATTCACTGTTCAGTTTATACTAATAGCATCCTGATAAAAGACTTAGTGTAAATCATGCTGTAAATTATATTCATTAAACAAATCCAAAACCTTATATAATTTTGTGAAACTTGGTAGGTACAAAGTTATAATCAGAGTTATTGATAATACCGGTTCTGCAACGCTATTGCTGTATGACAACATGATAGCGAATTTGTTTACCACCCCTTGCTACAAGTTGAAAGAAAAGTATAGCGCGGAACAATTTCCAGATGAGCTTCAGCAAGCCATAGTTGGGAAGAAGATGTTGTTTCGATTCAAGTATAGTGATTATAACATTAATGAAAACCATCATGTATACACAGTTACTCACATGTCGGATGGTGCTGAATTTATTAGCAAACACAAAAAAGACTTCATCTTTGAGGTATTATTAATTGCATATATTTTTTTAATACTTACTTAACATTAACATTTTAATATGTATCATACATGAACACTAAGCTTATTACATAATGTTCATTTACAGGATAAGGAAGATTTTACTACTCCTACAAATACTTTTCAAACTCCTGTTAATCAAATTGAAAGTAGCACAAGCAAATTCCGATATCAAGAAATGGTTCCTTTCAATATCGATGATACCCCAAAGTCTGTTAAAGCGAATTAGACTTTAAATGGTTCTGCTGATAATTATGGTATCGGCACTGATGCTACCAACAAACTCAACTCGGGTGAATCAGATGGATGTTCTGGAAAAGGGAAACGAGTAGTCATTGATTTGAATACATACGATGAAGAAGAGGCTGCTGCAAAAAGAGGGAAGCGAGTGTTGCTTGCAGTTAAATTAGAAAAGGAGTGATCAACTACTCCCTTAATTCATCTTTAGCAGCCTATTTTCTTTGAACTGTTTTGTTCATTTAAGTGGTGTGAACTTTTTTATATTTTTGTTTTTGGATGTTTTTTGTTTCAAACTATTTTGAATAATCTTACTTGGATGTACCAAGTAAGTCATGTGGCTGTTTAGACTTTTGTCTTTTTGAAGATGATTATTAATTAATGCAAAGTTTTTTCTTTATTTTTTGTTTCTGCAAAATGTTTAAATCTAATCCAGGTAGTTTAAATAGAAAAATGGCAAGATAGTAATGGGACACAGCAATGGTTAAACAGCAATGGCAGAAACATAAGTTGTGACCAATGGTGATACATCACTGGGGAGTTAGCAGTAGGAAATGAATGAAATGGAGATGATTTTTCAGGGATGGAAAAAATCTATGCACCTGTTGTAGCACATCCTATACAACATAAAGTGAAGCTCATCTAAGTTTTGGACCAATGAAGGTGCGGATTATTTGTCAGCATACTCACACTATTTCACCTTATTGTGCAACCTAATCATATTTTTTCCATCAGTAATCATTATACAAAGTGGTGTATTATTCCATAAGTTTCTTGCTGTATGAAAAAGAGTAATAGACACAAGTTTTTTTGTATCATATGGAAAGAGTAAATGTTAATAGACCAAAAATCTTGGCAATAAACTAAGGTAAATCATACCAAATCTTATCATCTATGTTATACAGAAAAAGAGTATGTCCTTTTTCTATATGATGGCACGGTGTTAATATACAATCTATCTATATTTTCAAAAAAATCGCAAATCTTTAAGAAATATGATTTTCATTCTCTAGCTATAACAAAAAACAAAAAAAACTTACAAAAAAGTCTGCATAAAAAATATATTGTAGATTTTCCATATTTCGCATTTATGTTATGGAATAAATATTATTTGAATTAAACCAAATATTTGAAGGATTTTATATGCTGCCCATAATAATAAGGCAATCAGCTTTTTAAAAATTGAAGATACGTAAATGAATGTGTATTATCTGTAGTATGATATCTAAGAATACAATTCAACTACATTTTTAATTACAGGCGATTTTTTAAAAAGTTCATAAATATCTATATCATTTCCATAATTATCTAACTTAATTTAGTCACTATAAATAAAAACATTTATACTCCAAAATAACATAACAGAAAAACAAAAATGGCTGGAGAGAATTCTAAATTAAATGTACATAAATTATAATTTTGTCTTCAATATGTATATGAGTTTTGGCATCACTATAATGATATAACTTTCTTTTCTTTTTGTAGGTTATCCGTAATGTCTTGATTGTGTTGCCCGATGATGAATTGGTAAGAATTTCTGTAATTTGTATAAATATTATTTGTATTACTTGCATTAATTTGGGTTTTCTCATTTAGGATGTTACTTTGAGTCCTAAAAAACAACCACTCTCACCAAACGAAAACTCTGGGAACAACAAAAAAGTTCATTCTTTGTCTTCTGAAGATGAATTATTAGATCCTTTATGGTCTTACAACAAAAAATCTAAGAATGTTGCAAAAGTTGATTTATTGGTATGTTATTGTAAATTATTAAGAATATTTTTTTATAATTGTGGATCAAAAACATGCTTTGGACTCATATCTCAATTGTATAAATATGTTTTGTAGGATTCAGATGATGAATTGCCGATTCGCTTTAAGCGGAACAAAAAGATAAAAAAAGTATTCTCCGTTAAAAACAGCAAAACAGCAAAGATGGATCTTATCGATGAACCAATGGATGATGAAAATGGCTGAAGTCAACCATACATAAATGATGGATACGACCATTTTCTTAATGACAACGCAGATGAGGAATCACAATTGTTTGAAGATTTAAATGATAAAAGATCAAATGATTTTTCACATTTAGATGATTTTAGTGATGCACCGGAAGAAGCGTACGATCTAAGTGACAGTTTTATTAACGATGGACCATTAGATAATTCAACCGATGACGAATAGGATAATCACGCTTTCAACCGAAACATGGTTCCTCAATAATCGTCATTTTCATATGATTTCGTTTTTTGTTACTTTCTCCTTTTTTAAATCTATGTTTAATAATGTGATTTCGTCTCTCCCAATTTATTGGGCTTTTAGATTGTTTTCCATAACATATGTATCCAACTTTGATCTTTGTCTTTATCATTTTTTGATCTGTTCAGTTTTCTAAAAATGTTTTATGATGTTGATTTATTTTAATCATTTGTTGTTTAAATATTTTTGTGTTTAAATATTAGTATATTTGGCTAATAGTTGATATTGTATGGAATGATTAAATTAATAAAAACAAGTCCATCTCAAAATAATGATTAAAAACTTTCACTTTACATAAAAAATAAAGTCTTATTTTGAATATTTATATGAGATAAATTAAACTTTTACATAAAAAATTAAAGTAGTACTCCTTAGTCAAAACACATTGAAAACACAAGTGTATAGTTATATACACCTACCTTTAGGATTAAAGAAGCAAAAAAACTGTTTTTCTCTCCCCCTTTTTGGATCATCATCCGATTGTTACAAAACCCCCACCTAATTAGTTTTATAACTATAATAATCATTCAAATATTTATCATTAAAAATTAACAAGTCATACTTAGGGATGCCTAATATGATAATCATGAAATTCATTGAAAATATTGGAGAAAGTGATTCGAGTTTATTGATTAAACGATCCGGTGGTGTATTACTACATCTAATATACCTTTTATGTTCCAGGTTGGTTTTGAGATTTGTCTATTTCCTTGATTTCTTATTTAAGTTTTGGATTTTTCTGTGCTTAATTTTAGATGTACATTTAGGTGAAAAATTGATAAACTTTCGGCTTCCATATGTAGTTTAGAATGTTTTCCATTATGTTTTTCAACCAATAATGAAAATTCTGAAAATAGGGATATTTGTGAATAGAAAACAGTCCATCATTATACCTGCCACACTAATCCCATTATTTTAGCCAGGATATTAAAGAAGTTATTAGTTATGCTATTTTATGCAAATTATTATGGAGTAACTCATTTTTAGAAAGTAACATATAATAAATTAAAATAGAATGAATCATTTTAGGAAATAACTTATATACTCTGTTATTAACCTCTTCTAGCTAATTTAAATTTAAACAACATTATGAAAATCAGTCACTTCAGTAAAAACACCTTTTAGCTGTATGATATAGTAATGATTATGAATGCTGATATAGTTAAGGATAAAAAATCAACCCCTGGCGTTTCTTCATTATTACATGGTAATATAAAGTTTTCTATGTAGTATGAAACACTACTTTGTGTTTTTTGTTATGTTATATTGCCTGACATGAATTCATTCTACCACTAAACCTATACAGATGACGTGGTCACACGAAATAAAAGGAATTCAGTTATGGTGGCAAACGTCCTATCTTTTGATGATTTGCCATACACAGAAATTTATCCACCTGTCAAACGTGTTCAAGTATCTTATGATGATTTGCCATACACAGAAATTTTTCCACACTTAAAAGATGCTCAAGTATCCGATAATTATCATCACAAGAACTTCAACGATAATGTTCTTAATTATAAGACAAATGTTATGCATACGCCAAATCAGTCTGTTGGTAAGTCATATATTTTTAAAAAAGTCATATGAGTTTTTTAAACCTGAATTGTTTAATAGATAATTTATTTTGACTATTTTTATTATTTAGGTTCTACAAACAACAATATTCAAGTTTTAAAAGACTTAGGTGGCCGTAAAATACTTCCTGATAATCATCATGTCAGACATTCTCTTTTAAATGTTACACCAGGCAAGTACATTATTCATTCATGATTCTTTTTTGTTTTTTTATTTTGTATAAGTTTTAATAAGTTTGTTTGTTGTACATTGTCCGAAGGAAATCAATCTGACAAAGGTCTCTATCCCAAACTCAACAGAATCACAACAAAGACAATTAACAGTTGGTGGAAAAGATTCAAATCACTTACCAACAAATAAGCCACGTGGACGTCCCCGTAAATCTCTTCTAACAAGTATCCTAAATACAAACACTACCCCACTTTCATCAATGCTACTTAATTCACATAAGACACAAAATTCAAACTCTACACCATGTGGATCTAACCTTATTACAGATGCAACCCCTCCTACTAAACATCCACATGAACGTCCAGGTAAGCATCCTACAACAGCTAGCAACGAGAATGCAAACCCTACTCCAGTTAGCAGATTGATTACATCGTCGCCAAGTATTTGTAACCTTGCTCCTACTCAGATTCAACATAGATCTCCTCTATCTGAAATTACATCAAGTAAAACTTTTTTATTATTATTTACATTAACCTTTCTATTATATAACAAAACTACTAATCTGTTACTTTTTTGTAGATACGTCTTCGTTGGAAAATAAATCACCGTCAATTGTCAGTGACAGCAACGCATTATGTTCACAACAGTTGGTCATGCCTCCTGTTCCGGATTGTTACACTCCAATAGTTATTCAGAGGACAGTTGGACGTCCACGAAAAACACCGTTAACATGTCATACTTCAGCAGACAATGCATATTTTACATCATCACACATGGCCTTAGAACAACCAATTAAGAAAAAGGTTGGGAGGCCTCGCAAAAATGTTGAACATACAAGTAAGTTTTAAATACTTATACACCAGCTTCATTACCTACAATTTTATAATATATTTATTATATTTAGGAACTATCATCCTTTATTACTCTTGCAGACAATGTTGCTTCAACAACAAGTTTAAAATCAGTTGTTACTGATGCAACTCCTAATATGTCACAATTTCCTTTTTCAGCATGTAAATCTCTCTATTTATAATATACCGCCTTTTTAAAAAAAATTTCATAACTAAAATTATTAATGTTCATTGATCAATAATTTGCGTTCATAGGTAAAAGTGCAAATCAGCGTATACGGAATAAAACTATTGAACTTGGTGTTGGATCTTCAACTTCTAATATGATGATGACTGAATCTGCACATGTGACAACAACCATTATAAACACACCCACAAGTAAGTAATTTGGACACCATTTACATTTTAGTGTAAATTATTTTCAGGGGTTTTGTATAGCTTAATTTTAATTTACTTACTTTCTTGAAACAATTCGTTAATCATCTACAGCAAAAGTTTCTAATAGTAATCGAGCTCAACGGTTCAAAAACAAAATTCCAATACCATTTGACATTGGTTAGTGTTTCCTTAAAACAACTTTAAGAGTATTATCTAACTAAATACATATATTTATATAATTTATACTGTGCTAACTATTTTAAATACAGGGACACCAACTACGATGCAGAAAAAACAACAACACATTCGGAACATGGTTCTAATACCAGACACAAATGTATTGACAAAGGGAAGTCTGTATTAAACGATGATGATGGTATGATACTGTTACACTCAGATGAAGATGATGAGCATGGATATATTGATAGAATTTATGGGATTTCAAAAGGTTAGAATTGATATATGATGTAAAAAATTCATTCTTATGTTACCTTGATGGTCCGTTTTGATTATGTTATTAATATTTATCATTTTAATATTTATTTTTGTGTTTTTAGATTACATAGACCATGGAGATCCAACTACACAGTGCGTGAAATGTGGTGCAATGCTATGGCTTGCTGAAGCTGAGAGAGGATCGAACCATGTAGACGTCGTTGATGGGTTTTCCCTTTGTTGCAATAGAGAGAAAGTAAAATTGCCTGTTTCATTGAAGGATCCACCTCCTTTATTACAAGGACTCATGAACGGAGAACATCCTAAAAGCAAACATTTTATGGAAAATATTAGACGTTACAATTCAATGTTTGATTTTACTTCAATGTCAGGAAAAAGTAGATAACTCAGTTAACACAGTCCGTGGATCATTCTGTTTTAGAATTCAAGGAAAAAACACTCACTGAATTAGTGATTTGTTACCAAAGGAGGGATATAAACCGCAGTTTTCTCAACTATACATATATGATCCTGCAAATGAAATTGAAAAATCGCATTGGTGTTGTCAGGTACTATTTAAAACACCGCCTCCAAAGTTTAATTCTAATTTTAATTTCAGTACTATTACATTGCACTTTGAATACTTAATTTTTGACTATGATCTTTCAACAATTTAATCAGTTCCAAAAGTGGCGGATCATCTTCGTCAAACAGTCAAATGGATAGACCATTAACAAAAGATCTAAAACCAATGCTTGATCGTCAAAACCCGCTGGTTAAGCAATATCGGATGGCAAGTTTAAAGATAGCAATTGGTGTACAGAATGTTAAGATCAGACTTATAGACGCACGTCCCACTGATGGAAGACAATATAACCTCCCTACCGCTAAAGAGGTAGTTGCACTTATTGTTGGTGATTTTGGTTCACCTAACGAAAGGGATATAGTCGTTCATGAAAACAATAGTAAAACGAAGAGGATTAGCGAGTTGCATGTGTCATACCTTCCATTGCAATATCCGATTTTGTTCCCTTATGCAGAAGACGGTTATAGGACTGATGTTTACCATCAAGGTATAACTGATGACACACCCAAAGATCTGAAAAAATTTGTCACCATGCGAGAATGGTTTGCTTACCGTATACAAGACATGCCTAATGCCTTTTCAATTATTCTAAGTAGTAAACGTTTGTTTCAACAACTTTTAGTTGATGGTTATACGATGGTTGAAGCTGAGCGCATGTTGTATATTCGTAATCAACAAAGTGATTTAAGATGTGAAACTTATTTGAGGTTGGAAAGGCAACAGAAGAAGGCGAAAATGGAAAGAAGAAACGTGGATCGAAAGTAGTTTTACCTGCATCAGTCACCGGTAGTCCAAGATACATGATGAAGAACTACTTGGATGCAATGGCAATGTGCAAATGGTATGGATACCCTGATTTATTTATAACTTTTACGTGTAATCACAAGTGGCCTAAAATTACAATATTTCTGAAAAAGAGGGGCCTGAAATTAGAAGATCGCCTTGATGTCACAACAAGAGTGTTTAAAATAAAGCTTGATCAACTGATAAAAGACATCAAAGAAAGGCGTATTTTTGGAAAAGTAAAAGCAGGTATGTTGACCATTGTATAATAACTTTATATTCATGTATATAATTTACCCATTCACAGTTTAAATCCGATAAAAGACTATATGAGTTTTAGATGTCGTACAATGCTTCCTGATAAAAGACTTTCTGAGACTTGGTAGGTAAAAAGTTAGAATTTTTCACTCTTCAATTTACACTAAACCTGTAAATTATATTCATTCCCCTAAAGCTATAAATTAGTATAATTGTTTCAACATTTTTCAAATATTATAACATATGAGTTTTAGATGCCATACAATGCTTCCTGATAAAAGACTCTGTGAAACTTGGTACGTACAAAGTTATAATTTTTCATTGTTCAGTTTACACTAAACTTGTAAATTATATTCATTCCTCTAAAGCTGTAAATTATATTCAAGTTTCAACAATTTTCAAGTTTCATAAGAGATTTTTAAACCATACAATGCTTTAATCTATAAATTAAATTCATTAAATAAATCTGAAACCTTATATAATTTTTAGAAACTTGGTAGGTACAAAGTTATACTTATTCACTATTCAGTTTATACTAAAGCTGTAAATTATATTCATTCCTATAAAGCTGTAAATTATATTCAAGTTTCAACAATATTCAAGTTAAGTTTTTTAAATCGTACAATGCATCTTGATAAAAGACTTAGTGTAACTGAAGCTGTAGATTATATTCATTAAATAAATCAGAAACCTTATATAATTTTGTGAAACTTGGTAGGTACAAAGTTATAATCAGAGTTATTAATAATACCGGTTCTGCAACTCTATTGTTGTATGACAACATAATAGCAAAGTTGTCTAATACCTTAATATTCATGTATATAATTTATATTGTTAACTTTAGCACTAATATAATTATTTTTTACGCCATTACAGAAGTGTACACAATAGAATTTCAGAAACGTGGACTTCCTCATTATCACCTTTGCGAATGGTTAGAAAAAGAAGATAAGTTGAGGTTTCCTACCGATATTGACAGATGTATATCAGCCGAGATCCCTGACAAATACAAAGAGCCCGAACTGTACCAATTGGTTAAAGAATTCATGATGCACGGTCTGTGTGGTCATGAACATAGAAGCTGTCCTTGAATGGAGAATAATAAGTGTTCAAAGAAGTTTCCAAAGAAATTTAATGAAACGACTTTCATTAACAAAAGTGGATACGTCATATACCAAAGACGTGAAAATTGCAGAACAGTTAAAAAGCAAGGTGCAGATCTTGATAATAGTTTTGTAGTCCCATACAGCCCTACGTTATTGAAAAGGTACCAAGCGCATATAAATGTAGAGTGGTGCAATCAGTTTGGGTCTATAAAATATTTGTTTAAGTACATAAAAAAAGGTCCCGGTAGAGTGACATCAGTTGTGGAAGACGAAGAAAAAGATGAAATAAACGACTTCTATGACTGTAGGTATCTATCTGCATGTGAAGCTGCATGGAGAATATTCAAATTTGACATTCATCACAGGTTCCCAACAGTCTAACGTTTACCGTTTCACCTACCGGATGAACAAACAGTTGTTTTTGATCCTTCAGAAAGCATCGACTTTTCAATTTGAAAAGGCTTCATGCAACACAAAAAAGTTTTTAGAGTGGATGGAAACAAATAAAGTTGATGATTTTGCACGAACCCTTTTGTATGTCAAGTTCCCCAAATATTATGTTTAGAAAAAGTCTGAAAAAAAGTGGACTCGAAGAAAACAAGGTAAGAGCATTGGCAGAATTCATCATGTACCTCCAAGCTGGGGTGAGCTTTTCTATTTACGTATGCTGTTAAACAAAGTTGAAGGTGCAACCGGTTGGGAAAGTTTTAAAGAGTATAAGGGTGTGATTTATAATACGCATAAAGAAGCTTGCTTTGCGCGTGGTTTGTTAGATGGAGACAAGGAATATATAGATGGAATTTTTGAAGCACATCAGTGGGGAATGGGAGAGTATCTCAGAAAGCATTTTGTAATGTTAATAAATTCTGAAAGTATGGCGAGACCTGAAGTAGTGTGGGAAAAGACTTGGCATCTTTTAGCAGAAGATGTCTTGGAGATTGAAAGGCAAAAACAAAACCATCCAGGTAATCAACAGTGTGTTACTTTTTATTTACAAGTTATTTATTCACCAATGCATATACGAGTAGTTTAAAAGACTATCTGACCCATATATTTTTCTAAACAGAACTTGAACTATCAGATACTCAACGATACAACATATGTCAAACGTATATTGAGGATATGTTGCTAAGCAATGGTAAGAGTTTGAAAAATATTGTCAATATGCCACATCTGGATGATCAGTTTACCATGGAATATTACAACAGGTTGATTTACGATGAACTGAATTACAACATTCCAGATTTGGTAAACAAGCATCAAACTCTACACGCAAGTCTGATAGTTGAGCAAAAAGTTATATATGAAAAATTTATTCATGCTTGCGAAACAAATACAAGAGGTATGTATTTTGTCTATGGTTATGGAGGAACAGGGAAAACGTTTTTGTACAAGACATTGACATCTGCTATAAGGTCAAAAAGTCAGATTGTTTTGAACGTTGCGTCGAGCGGTATTGCTGCCCTGTTGCTCGATGGTGGTAGAAAGGCACATTCTCGGTTTACTATTCCTATAAACATTGTGGAGGATTCTATGTGTACCATCCTAGCAGATGGTGACCTTGCAGATTTGATTCGTCAAGCAAAGTTGATAATATGGGATGAAGCACCCATGGTTAATAGATATTGTTTTGAAGCCTTTGATAGAACTTTACGAGATATTACAACAGATGAACACAACGAAACTTATGATAAAGTTTTTGGTGGGAAAGTGGTTGTTTTTGGTGGTGATTATCGGCAAATATTACCCGTAATTCCTAACGGCAGTAGGCAAGACGTTGTGCATGCATCGTTAAACAAGTCATACTTATGGGATCATTGCACAGTATTTAAGCTTACGGAAAACATGAGGCTTCGTGTGGGTTGTGATCCTGGAGACGCAGCTTCTATTAAGATATGCTTATACCAGATTCTGATGATCACGTAGATGCTATTATAAATGAGACGTATGAGAACTGGCAAGAAAACCTTTGGGATCCAACATATTTCCAAGATAGAGCTATTCTTGCAGCAACTCATGATGAAGTCGAAAATGTAAATCAACGAATGATGTCCAAGCTATATGGTCAAGAAGCTGTCTATTATAGTTTCGATAGTGTTTGTGATTTAGATGTCGATTTCAACCATGAGGATTCGTTATACACAACCGAGTTTCTAAACTCAATCAGGATGTCAGGACTTCCTAACCACATATTAGCTTTGAAGATTGGTACTCTTGTCATGTGTTTACGCAACATTGATCAAAGAGGTGGTTTGTGTAATGGGACCAGGCTACAAGTACTAAGAATGTCGGTAAAATAAAATATTATATCTGGAGGGAAATTAGGAGATGTGTGCTCCATTACAAGAATGAAAATACAACCGTCTGACAAAAAATGCCATTTTAGCTGAATAGAAGGCAGTTCCCTGTTGCTGTATGTTTTGCAATGACGATAAACAAAAGTCAGGGACAAACCTTATCAAAGGTTGGACTTTATTTGGAACGACCGGTTTTTTCTCATGGACAATTATATGTGGCAGTTTCAAGGGTAAAGAGTAAAAAAGGACTAAAGGTGTTGTGTTGTGATAAATAGGGTAACTACACCAACTGTACAACAAACGTTGTATATCGAGAAGTTCTTCAAAAGTTATGAGTTTTGTCCCTTATTTCAAGTTCCCCCAGCATTTCTGTTTTTTCTTTTCAAGATTGTTTGTTTCAACAGATTTTTTGTTTTACATGTTTTATGAATCTGTTTGTTTTAAGATTATGGATATTTTTATTATTGTATCATTTATATTTAAAGTTATCAAGCTTGATTTATGTTTAATGATTAGTGTGATATACTCGAATTATATTGCAAAGAATTTTTAATAAATTTTTCTTAAATCTAGCCGCCCATGGGGCGGGCCTTGAGTCTAGTGCTCTTATAAAACATTTTGATACTTAAATGCATAAATTTTAAGTAATACAAATATTGATGCTTAATATATAACTTTTAATCCAAAACAATAAAAAAGAAAAAAATATTTAACATATTTTATCTCTCTTTTAATTTAAATATGCTTCTAAAGGTTAAGGTATCAAAATTTACTTCACCGTGTATGAACCTCATAGAAAGAAAATAAAGACAGGGAGATAATGACCTCATATCTATTTGCCTTCATTGGTTAAGGAAAAATGTAAAACAAAATAAATGAAGAACACACGAGGAATAACATGAACTCAAAAACTACACAAAACCAAGACCAACATGTATCACAACCTCAAAAATTATACACAACCAAGAACATCGCTATCAGTCTCCAACTCTCATTCTACTTCTAAATTAAAACAACACTCGAATCAAACAAAAATGAAACTCATACTATTTTCTTCTGTGTTGCACAACTATTTTTAAGACCTTTAAAAGATCGAACACACGAAAGAGATACCATGAGAAATCTATCAAAAGAAAAAAAGTTTTTTTTTTTAATTCCGAATGCTATAATAGAATGACAAGAACACTTACGTTCATATCCTTGATTTGTTTTAATCTTTGAACAAAAAACATAAATCAAAACCATCATTAACCTTACATGATACCTTTGTTTTCAAGATCTTTGAGCCAAATTAAGACAGTGTCATGTAATAGCGCTTATCCGAAAGAAGAACAAAGGCACTCAGTTTTTTACGGGTCTAACTTTAGATATTGAGAAGCAAAATTTACTTCCAGTTTTCTTCTACACCACAAGTATCACATGTTTAAGGTCAACTTTGGAGGGTTCTACAGGTCTACATTCGACCATTAATCCATCATTAAAAGGGAGAATTTGTATTTACTCTTTAGTTGTATTAATCATTTGTTCATCAAACATCTATAAGGTTTTCATATTGTTTATGATCGTAATCGTTATGTTATCTTGCTATGTTTATGTTATGAGTGGCTAAGCACTTAGGTGCTATCCTAGTTATGATATTGTTTTTGTTGTTGTGATCGCTTCTTGTTGATGTTATAACTGTTTAGGATATCCTTATGCTTGTTATGTGATCCTTGTGGTTTGGTCGTGTTAAATTTGTTGAAGATTCTTTTTGGCCTGTATCGAGGAATATATAAATTGACCATGGGAAACCTTTGGAAAGAGGGTACTAGGCAGGTTGGAAACTATTAGAGTGTAGGAAGCGCTTGATTACCGCCTTCAACGAGCTAAATACTTAAAAAATACAATAAAATTAGTGGAAGGATTTGAATAACTAGGCCATAAGATTAGTTGTGGTTCAATCACTATTAACTAGATACTTGCCTAGCTTGGATCAACAACAACTGAGATTTAGGAGACATAGGACATGAACGAACTAAAAAGCGGGCTTGCTGATTATATCATTACTAAACAATTAATAATTAGACATTGCACTTAGAACATCTTCACAACTAGATAACAATGGATTAACTAGGTTATTATATTTTCTCCTACTGATTCTATATCCATCATTTACTTTCTTTCTATGTTCTATCATTTCTTATTTTAGTTTAATTATTATATATTCAAAATTTTATTTTCAAAACGTGACACCTTTCTAATTAAACTCAAATACACTAGCTCATGGGACGACCCCGAATTTACCAACTATACCACAAACGATTTGGTTATGTGACAATTAGTGCATGATAGGTGAATCGGGTTCTATAAATTTAAAACATGAAGTATCTTTATTTAAAAGAAAATATGCATCACGGTTTTGGCGCTGCTACCAAGGAGCTCATTTTTGTTTTTAGTTTGAATTAGTTATTTTCTTGTACTATGGAACATGACTTTAGTTAGATGACACTCAATGAGTACCATATTTATCAAGCTGATAACGAGAGAAAGTTTTGGAATGAAATTTGGGGAAGGAGAAGCCCCACGAGACACAAAAATTCTTTTCAGGAATAATAAGAGTAGTATATTCCCTTATGATTATCTGATTATGAGGATGATAAATAATATGCATTACCACCTCTTCTGCCTAACTTCCAACAACCACCTTGTTGTAATAGGAATAGATCTCTTGCTAAAAGTGATGAACTCGACATTTTTGGGAGAACTAGGGAAGATTATGAATTAGCCCAAGGGTTTCGACGATCTTCTTGGTGACTTAATAGTAGGAGAGAGAATTGACAAAGATACTCCGATGTCAAACACCAACAATGAACGAAAATATTGGAAGAATATGCACACGAGTTCGACGAACTATTCAGTGACTTAATCAAAAAAAGGAAAGGAAGAATCAATAAATAAATATCTTTAGCAGGTCCCTTGTATTTTTTGACTGTGCTTCCTTCCAAGGTGTAGTAACTATAAGATTTTGGTGTTATGAAAAAGCCATTAGAAGAGTATACTAAGGAGTTTGATGAGGTTTTTAGAGACTTGATCAATGAGGGAAAGACAAAAATCCAACGGGAATAGGTAACCGATTTAGATGACGAGCATATGAGCTTGGAAGACTACGCTCGAAGCTTTGATGAACTTTTAGGCGACCTTATTGGAAAAAGGAAAGAACGTTTCAACTTAAAGAGTTCAATGAACAAATACGAAGAAATACTTTTGTAAAACCCGTATAATCTCTTTTTTAAATTTTGAGGACGAAATTTTTTAGAAGGGAAGAGTTGTAAAACCCGAATTTTTAGAAATTGGATTTTTTATTTCATTTCATTTAATTTGAATCATAGTTTTGAATTAATAAAGAAATTTGAATATATAAACCTCATGTTATAATTTTTGGAAATAATGAAAATAATTACATAAGGTAAAAAAACTTTCCATAAATAGAAATCCTGTTTTAGGGTGTTTTTATACATCAAAAAATTTATTTTAAAATTTATATTATTTTGAGAATGAAGTGTAAGGAAAATGAGATAAAATCTTTTATATTTTAAGTATTGGTTATTAAAGGAAAAGAGTGTAATTTATTTAGACATGTTTTCTTTAATTTTAGTAACATGTAAAAATTAGTACATGTCCCATTTAGAAGTTATTCAAGCCGTGTTTTTCATTCCCCTTCTCGTCCTTCATTGTCAAAATTTCAAGCTTTTCTCTTGATCATCCTCCATTGAAGGTCCTTGGATTTAAGAGTGAAGCTTTAGGTATTGGTGTCTTATTCTTTCTTCTTGATGTATTGGGGTCTTGGTGATTCTTGGGTGGTGATTGATAGGTGTGTAAACACCCATCCTTTTTACCACTTAATTACAATAATAACCGAGCCAAAATGTGTATTTTATGTCTTTTATGTCAGAATTATGCGTGGTTTGTGTTTTTGTTGTGATTTAGGACGAAAAGGTGAAAAGTGGAGAAAACACGGGCATTCACGGGCTTTTATTGAAGAAAAAGATGAAAAGACGAAGTCAAGAAGTCAAGAGTGCAAAAAGAACGGAAGTCCAAGACCAATTCTGAAGATTTATCGAAGAAAAAGTCAAAAGACGGAAGTTTACTAAAAGCCGAGGAACTCAAGTCTATTTTATTTAAGAATTAAAAGACGAGTTCAAAAGAAATCCCGAGCCACAAGTCATTAGAGTCCAAGTTTAAAGAAGATTAGAAGAATAAAGGACGAATGGTGAAATTAATGAAGAATTAAAGGCTTAAGGACCTAATGACGCAATTAAGAAGAAAGGAAGGAGGGGAGGAAGCTTCCTAATCCTCCCCTATATATAGATTAGGCTAGTTAATTATTTTCTTTGTTGGCTAAGTGTGACAATTAGTCTTCCACATTTACTTTCCTGCACATTTAAATTTATGCACATTTAAATACTTGTCAAATTTAAATACCTTGTCTTGCACCTTAAATTCCTTTAATTTCAAGTAAGTTTCCATTTAATTCTTGTCAATCTTTATTTTATCTTGTTAATCTCTTATCTACCTTTCTTAATCTTTGATTTTTATGTTTATGTTTGAGTTCATGTTCATGTTCTTATTTTGATCAAAGTGGGTTTTTGATTATTGTGGTTAGATTTGTTAGTTTAATTGATATAGATTGTTTGTTTATGATTATTTGTTGTTTTGTTATTAGTTTGGTTAAATCTTTTGTTTGACTTTGATTAATTTGTGGATAGATTCGTTGTTACTGTAATCCCTTGTTCTTCGGGGGTGTTTGTTTCTGTTGTTGTGATTCCCAGGAAAGTTCCGGATCAAGTCCTTGTTCACAAAGAAAACTTCAGAACCAAGGATTTGAGCTTCATTCGGAACATTAGAAGTTCCGAATGAAGGCTTGGGATTAAGAACTTCCGAATCAGGAAACTTCCGAACGAGCAAAAGTTCCGAACCAGAGGGTGTTTATTCGGAACATCCAAAAGTTCTGAATCAAGCTTCATTCGGAAGAGTTTTCGAATCAAGGAGTTCCGAGCAGAAAAAGTTCCGGATCAACAAGTTCCGAATCAACATCTTCCGAACCAAGAACTTCCGAGTCAAGGAGGCTTCATTCGGAAGAAGTTCCGGATCAAGAAGTTCCGGATCAACATCTTCTTGTTCATTCGGAAGAGTTCTGAATCAAGGAGTTCCGACTCAAGAGTGTTTCATTCGGAACTCAAGAAGTTCCGAGTCAAGCCAATTCATTCGGAACTCAAGAACTTCCAAACCAAGGGGTAACCAGAGACTTCCGAGTCAAGCCAATTCATTCGGAAGAGTTCCGAATCAGCAAAGTTCCGTATGAAGGATTGTTTTGGATAAGTGACATATTCAGAATAATTTGTTCCGGATCAAGGATTTTGGCAATATTCCGATCAAAGAAGAATCATTCCGAATGAAGGTGAGATTCTAGATGAGTGATTATTCCGAACGAAGGATTGTTCCAAATGAGCTGTATTCAGGTTCTTCTTAGTTTTTGTTTTTAAGTTTCTGTCTTTTATTTTCAAGCTTTATTTTTCCCGCCTTTTTCCTAGTCGCACTTTAAGATTCTTTGCCTTAGATTTATTTTAGCCTTGCCTTAGTTTAAGTTTTAGTTGCGTTTTAAGTTTGCGTTAGATAGTTTTAAGTTTGCGTTATTTACTTTTAGTGCCTTTTTAAGTTCAGTTAACGTTTTAAATACTTGCACTTACTTTAAATTAGTTTTAGATTTACCTTAATTGCACTTTTACTTTAAAGTTTCGCACTTTTATTTTTAATACTACAACGACATATTTTTGTTTCACCAAAGAACAATAGAGTCACATAGAGAACCTAGATCAATTCGATTAGACCAACACAACGAACCTTAATTTTTATACGGGTGTAAAAAGCCTTGTACCAAATGGCGCCACTGCCGGCTCTTTTCGTAAAGATTAACGGTTTTCTGTGAAAGATGCGTTGCTTTTTGGGATCCGTTCTCTTGTGAGCGTTATTTTTCTTGCACAAAAAATTCAAAAAATCATAAAAATTAAAAATTGATAAAAATACATAAAAAGTAAAAATTTCAAAAATCCAAAAACATTTTATCTTTATTGTGTATATATATTGTCTTTGTGTTTGGTTTCTTTTTCTTTTGCATTTTCAGGTGTATGCGTACTAGATCTTCTAATTATCAAGAGCCCGAGACTCAAGAAGATTTAAGTATGCCAGGTGTTAACAAAAATAATCATCCACTGCACCTCAAAAATAACAACAATGTTCTTCCACAGCCCGATCTTCGGACAATGGAAGAGCTTTGTCAACCAACCATGTTTGGACGAGGAGGACCGATTGCGCCGATGCAAATCAACGCTCCTGAGTTTTCGTTGAAGCACCACATGATTCAGCAAGTGCAAACAAATCCTTTCCATGGATTGCCTGATGATGATGCCAACAAACACCTCGACAAGTTCATTACAATCACCCAAAGCATGAAGTTGCCTGGTGCCACAATGGATGTTCTTCGCCTACAACTCTTCCCACATACTTTATCACATCATGCCAAGAAATTGTTTGATCGTCTCCCGAAGAATTCAATTCATACTTGGGATGACATGACTCAACGCTTTTTGTCGAGCTACTTTCCACCATCCATGGTCACGAGCCTTCGCAATCAAATTAGCGGTTTCATGCAAGACCCTGATGAATCTCTTTTTGATGCTTGGGAGCGATATAATGTCTTGATTGATCGTTGTCCAAACCACAACATGCTCCCTGTGACCTTAATTGATACTTTCTACAACGGTTTGACTTTTCGAGATCGTGATACGATTAATGCAGCCGCCGGTGGCACATTCATGAAAAGGAGACCCGAGGAGGGTAGAGAGTTAATTGAGAACATGACTACTCACCACAAAAACTGGGATTCCTCTGCTTCTTCAAGGAACAACCCGAGAGTCATTGTTTCTTCCACCTCAGCAAACCCTGATATGACCGAACTCACCCGCATGATGACTGAAATGAGCAAAAGTATCACGCTTCTCGCTTCAAACCAACAACAACAACAAGTTAAAGCGGTTGCTAATCCTTGTGAAACATGTGGCGGTCCTCACTCATACACCGATTGTCCTTCAACTCAAGGAAATCTGGAAAATGTGTATGCAGCTTATGGTAATTATTCACCGGAAAATTACCAAGCTCGACCTCAAGGGGATAGAAATTTGCTGAGTTACCGATCAAACAATTACCTTTCACCCGGTTTTTCTCCTCAAAACCAAAACCCCGCCAACAACTACAATAGAAGCAACCAAATCCCATCAAGAGCTTCTAATCCTTATCACCCACCCGCTCAACAAGCCCCACCCATTAACTCCAATGTTGAAGCCATCATGAGAACCCAAGGTGAGCAAATCAAGAATCTACAGAGCCAAATTATCAATCTGAAAGGAGATATCACCAAGCAAGGAAATGAGATTAGATCCAAGCTTCGAGATAATATTCAATCCTCCTTCAGCAATCAAACGACTGATTTGAAAAATATGCTTGCTAGTTTCTTGCCCGCAGCTCAACCTTCTTCTTCGAGTTCTCTACCTTCAAACACCGTCCCCAATCCGCGAGCAAATGTGAGTGCTATTACTACTCATAGTGGAATTACCATTGTCGATCCACCTATCCCACCACCATCATCTACACCTCCTCCACCACCATTTATCCCTACTCCTCCTACACCTAGTATTAGTGCACCATTACCGTCTCCGCCTCGCCATGACGATGTCTCTAGGAAGGACCCTTCAACATCTCAACCTTTACCTACACCTGCACCTTCACCACCCAAACCCAATATCCCTTATCCTTCTCGTTTAGGCAAGACCAAACTGCTCACGAAGGAGGACTCCGAAGTGACACGCTATGTGAAGATGATCTCTCAGATGAACTTCAACATTAGCTTTCTTGAAGCACTTGTCCACATGCCCAAATTTGTCAAAGCATTTAAGGAATTGCTTAACAAGAAGGAGAAGCTGGTTGAGCTCGCCAACACACACTTAAATGAAAACTGCTCTGCAGTTATTCTTATAGAACTTCCGGAAAAGCTTAGAGATCCCGGTCGTTTTGTGTTGCCTTGCGTGTTCAACAAAACTGAAGAATTTACTGCCCTTGCTGATCTCGGAGCTAGTATTAATCTTATGCCACTAAGTGTTTGGAAAACACTATCATTACCCGACCTCACTCCAACAAAGATGACTCTTGAACTTGCAAACCCCACTCTCGCTTACCCCGTTGGTATAGCCGAAGACGTGTTCATTAAAGTTGGCACATTTACTTTCCCGGTCGATTTTGTCGTTGTTGGTTATGAAATGGACCCTCGTATTCCTTTAATACTTGGTCGGCCATTCTTGAGAACCGGACGAGCTTTAGTTGATGTGGCCGAAGGTGAGTTAATCTTAAGAGTCGGGGATGATTCACAAGTTTTTAAAATGGGAAAACTTACAAGCAAATCCTTTGGAGGACGAGAATCAGTGAATATGATTAATGTGCGCGATGATTTTGTCGTCTACGACAATCCTCTATTCGACTCTTGCATTGATAATCCACTTTTTAATGATGATGTGGAGGATTCTCTATCCAATTTGGAACCTTCTCCCATTTATGATTCTCCACCGATCTTCGATGCTTATGATGATGATGATTCTAGCTCAGATTCGGATGATTATGATGACCTTACTTCTGAGTATCCCGAGCTGCCCACGTATGATGATTTCGATGAAGCTGATACTCTTTCGAGCGATTCTTCACATGATGAAGATCCTCCGCCATCACTCGATCCTACTTTGGACGATTACTCATTTGAGGAAGACTTCTCTGAATTTCTCAACACTTACTTCCCTCATGAGAGTGATGCACCTCCTTTGGACTTTGAAGATTATCGTCTTGATCCTACTTTGGATTTGAAGAACATTCTTTCAAAGGAGAAGAAACCGGTCGACACCAATATCCGCCGCACGTATGAGTTAACACCTCTTTGTCCCCCTTCTGAGGACGAGGTTGTGCTTCTTCGCGGATCTTCTTCACACTCTGCTGAGCCTGAGTACTATTTTCCTCTAAAGGAAAAGGTGTTCGACCCCGGTATCGACATTCTGCAGCCATCTCAGTATCCACCTGATGAAATAAAAGGAAATATCTTTGGAACTTATGGAAATCTGCTTGCACCACTTCACCCTTGCTTCCACCGCGCTCCATCACTGCTTAAGGGAACCTTGCCTATTCTTCTTTGGCTTGCCTTGTTCGCCTTAAGCTTGTGGTATTTGATGGACGAAAACTATGTATTTGATCCTGGTGGATATGTTTCATGCTTCTTCCGTTGATAATCAAGGTCGAGTCAGGCTCACGACTCGGTTAACAAAAATCAAGCGCTTCTTGGGAGGCAGCCCATGCATCTATCTTTTCGCTTTCTTTATCATAAGTGTAGGGGGAGACCCGTTGGTTTGCTATTTCCTCTCCCTTCTTACAATCAGGGATTCGAGCCTCAATGATCCACTCTTGATGATTCTTGACGACCCGTGATTCCGTGTTCACTTCTTCTCGGTTCTATCCTAAACTCTTTTCGATTCACTATTTTATATTTTCTGAATATTAAAATAGGAATCTCTTTAGTTGTCTCTTCCTTAGCAAGATTTAAACAACGTCCACAATGTCCTAAGTGTAGGGGAGTTTACTCCCACATGCTTAAACATTGAGGACAATGTTTATGTTAAGTGTAGGGGGGACTTCTATCGAAGTTAAGTGGCCTTTTCCTTGTATTTGTCCTCATTTTAACCGGAAAATCAATTTTTCGACATTTTTCAAAATTTTTGATCTATTTTGGCCTATTAGTTTTTCCCTTTGCATAGTTATTTTTCTTTCTTTACTAGAATAAAAGTTTAATAAAGTGATTTTAATTTTCAAACGTTGTGAATCATTTGACTCAACCCGAGTTTACTTATCTAAGTTACTCTAGCTAGTATCCTTAACGTGTTTAAGTCAAGTTTTGCTAGGCTTTTATATAGGGAGCTATAAAACGCGAAAGTCTTAACTCTCACGGGTTAAGAACAAGAACTTTTCGCAAGTTCCTATAATTGATCCTAGAAGTCGTTTATCAAGGGAACTTTAAAATGCGATTTCTAAACTTGAAAAAGTCTAAGAGTTTGCAAGATCCTATAGGCGACTCGAAAACCCAAAACTTTGATTTAATAGGCTAAGCATTCACGAGTCTCATTACTTGAGATTTTAAACTGTGGAGAACGAGAGATGATAGAGTCAATTATAAGTTTGGTATTCTTTCGTGAATTTATGTAAGTTAATTATAAGCCTATTCTCCCATCGCTTGCTAATAAATTTATCTGCAATAAATAAGGTTGTACGATTTGAAAAGTTACTTAGCTTCTAGCCCAAGATCGTTTAAAAGTTACTCGGTATGGATTAGAGTTCATAGCCAAGGCATAACTTATTGAAGCGGGATGCGAAGATTGGCGAGTCCAAAAAGGCCCTAACAAGGCATGAGGGCTATATTTTGTTGCTAAAGATCCAAAGTGATGTGAAGAATCATTTATCGAAAATCAATATGAAGGATCGAGACACACGACGAAAAGCAAAAACTCCCCAAAAGTCATGGAGAAGTGTATCCGAAAAGACCCTAACAAGGTATGAGGATAAATAGATCCAAGTCATAAAAGGAGGCGGATCGTTGTATGTCAAAGTCCAAAATAAAGATTGGAGAAAAATGAAGAAGTCGTGGTCCAAGTATGAATCTCTCAAAACTTCAAGTGAAGAAATTCCATTATGAAGAGAAGACCATAATTTCATGAACGTCTCTCAAGGTTTAAAGTATGAAGTCGCTGCCAAATATCGGTCCGAGAAAGGTCTCAAATCGCGAAGCGAGTTATGCCAAGATATGAACTTTATGAGGTCCCGAGAAGCAGTTTTAAAAGATTTTGTCCTTTAGCTAACTATTGATTAAATCGTTCACTTTATTTTCGGCCTAATAAACTATCGAAATAAGTCAAACAATGTATCCTCATGATCATTCAAGACAACAATAAAATATAAAAGATACACCTAGGAATAAGGGAGTCTAAGCGAGTAATTGGCCTGTTAGCCCTATATTTATTAGTCAAACAAGAATGTAATAGGTCATCTTAGTCGTTAAAAGGTCTTTTATTGTAATAGGTTAGTCGGGAAAACCGGGCTTGGACTTTAAGCTAATATTGTATAAGTTAGGGGCGTAAGCCCAAAACAAAGCCAAGCCCGGCCCAAGATGAAGACCACAAAGGCCTTAGGCCGTGGCATATATAACCCTCTTCCACATGTGGAAGAGGTTGTTGGTTACCATTTTATTTCTCTCTCTAAAAGTTTTTAACCTTCCAAATTCTCTCTTGGTTCTCTCTCTACTTTCTTCTCTTTCTCTCTCTAAATATTTCTTCTAAATCTTGTGTTATGGATTAAATGGGAACAACATTTGGTATCAAGAGCCTATAGTGGATAGGTGATTGAAGATTTGTGTGGTGTGTTCTTGATTTTTCGTGGTCATTTTGATCTATATATCACGTCCAAACAATTTTTCTTGTGTTTTTTATGGTTTTTTTTTCTTGATACAAATCTTCTACATAGTTGTGGTAGGGATTTGGTATTGTTACCTTGGCTAAAAACACAAAATTTTTGGGTGTTTTGATCATTTTTTGGCTTAAAATCACGAATTGGTTGAGTTTTGTCCGAGAAAAGTGGGAATTATTCCGATCAGGTCATCAGAAAAGGGCTTACAGTTATTCCGATCAGTGTAATCGGAATAGGGTTTATACATTCCGATTAGTCATTCCAATTTGGACATTCCGATTTGACATTCCGATTTGGCATTCCGACAAGGACATTCCGATTAGGGTATTCTGATTTGACATTCCGATTTGGCATTCCGACAAGGACATTCCGATTAGGGTATTCCGATTTGACATTCCGATTTGGCATTCCGACAAGGGTATTCCTATTAGGGTATTCCGATCAAGGTCATTCCGATTAGGGTATTCCGATCAAGGTCATTCCGACAAGGGTATTCCGATCAAGGTCATTACGACAAGGTTATTCCGATGGACATTCCTATGGATATTTTGTTTGAGTAATTTTTAGACTTAGCCACTATCTAGACTAGTTTCGGAACATCGTTTACACGAAGATTAAAAAACAAAAAAAAAAAAAAATTATTTTTTCCTAGACCATTTTTAGGCCATTTAAGCTTCAATTTCAAATTTTGGCGAAGCGAAAAAATTTTCGACCAAAAATTCGAATTTTCGGACCAAAATTCAAATTTTTAGGCCAATTTTAGGTTTTATTTTTGTCAAAATTTTTCACTTTTCAAATTTTTTTTCCCTACTAGTTTTTGGCTATTTCTAACTCGATTTCAATATTTGGTGATTCAAAATTTTTTCGGCTTACCGTTTTGTCGGACTGAGGAATTTATTGTCGGACTGAAAAAAAAAAATTGGAATTTTCAAAATTTCAACCACAATCAAATCACAACACATCCACTAAGATCCGTAATCCATACACATCATATCCTCTTCGAGACATCCGTTCAATGAACATCTTCGTGGACTCAACACCAACAACGTCCATGACTGAGATGAATAAAGAGAAGATGCAGAATCCAGAGGTTCAGACAAATACTGAGACTCCAATCAGTAAACATTCTAACAAGGATTCTACCACCAAAACCGTTCATGCAATCAAATACAAGATGTCGAAAGCAAAAGAAAGATGCATGGAACACATACAGTTGCTTCAGTCACACCTTCAGGTTCTTTCAAGAGAAGACCTAAAAGGCACTCGTCTTGAAATTGGATTCAAACGGGTATTCTTTTTACTATTTGGTCAAGATGTTGAGACATTCATCAGAACGATGCTACTTAATGTGGACCATCTTCAACAAGAACTTGACAGAGACGATTTTCACGAGAATATATCCATGGAGGTCCTTTTAGCTCTCAACAATCAGTTCCAGCTATTCATTGACTCAAGTGGCTTATCCAAAAACGATCGAGAGTTCACCAGCACATACTTTACCAAATATACTCTCGTAGATCTTCAAGCGTTCAAAGAGACACTTCTTCAACATATGAGAAATATAAAGAAGTCAATTGCTGAAAGAACACGCCATCAAAGGCACTTTCAAAGAAGGGTGAATCAAATACTGATGCAAACAAAAGAGAGCACTGTCGATATAGATCAAGCATTGGATGCTTCTTCGGTTGATACAGAGAGCAGCGGGACAGAATCAGAAACGCATCATATCAGTACCAGCTCAGGGAATGATCAAACAACCAATGATGCGGATATCAGACCCATTTATGATGACCAGCCAATGGCTATGGTACATTTAAATGCTGAATACGATGTTTCTCAACATACTGAGCAATCTGAACCCATTCTTGACACGTATCTAGTGGAAAAGGTTGATAGCAATACCACACCTGATTCATCAGATACGAGTACTAAGGGAGGAGAGACTTCTCAGGATGTTGATTCTAAGATTCACGAGCTTGAAATTCTGTTAGCTTAGAAGACTAAAGATTTTGAGGATGCCAAACTTGATTTTTCAAAGAAAAATAACAAATTTGAGGCTTACTTTGAAAAACTTGAAAAAGCAAATGTTGTTCTTGAACAAAAATTGGATCGTAAGATTCAAGATTTTAATGCGGAAAAAGAACATTTTGTGAAAAAAATAAATTTGTTAGAATCAAAGTTGGCTTCTCAAAATCCAATTCCTCCGCCTGCTTCATTAACTGAATTATCTGTGCAACCTATCGACACTGTAGACAGTAATGACGCGAATTCTGAGAACGACATATTTGACAATATGAATATTAAGTTAGAACAACGTGTCGCTCAATTACTTCTACAAAATGAGCAATTAAAGGCTCAGATTCAGGAAAAGGTTTTCTCATTGACAGCGGTGAAAAATGAATTAAGGAAACTAAAAGGAAATAGTGTGGATACAAAGTCAGCAAAACAGTCAGTCTTGGGGAAACCTCCTTCTCAACCAGTCAGAAATCGCTCAGTTGCTAGACAACCGAATGCATTTAAATCTGAACGACTCAAAACGTCGAATCTGAGGTTTGCATCCCAAGTTGACGTGCGTAGCAATTTTCCTAAACCAGTCACTCCACAATCTAGACCCTCCTTAAGAAAATCCGCTTCTGCAAAGCCCGATCACATGAATGCTTCAACCAACTCTAGAAATAGCTCCTAGAACTTGCCTAAGCGTAGTACACATGATGTGGGTCACAAAAGCTATCTAGAGGATGCTAAAAACAAGACACAAGCAAGAGATAGGACCAAACCACAACCTAGGAGCGTTGTTCACACATCTAGGAATTCTAGACCCTTCTATGATGTGCACAATTCTGCAAACCCTAGGAACTCTAGAGCCTTCTCAGATGCTAAGCACTTTGTTTGCATGAAATGTAACAAATGCGTGTTTAATGCCATTCATGATGATTATATCACTAAAGTCCTGAACAAGGTGAACCAAAAAGCTAGAGCACCTCAAAGACGGAACCCTAAAGGAAATATTTTTTCTCCAACTAAGTCTTCCGCTGTGCATGAGAAAACTATGTCTCCTCGACCTTGTCTTAGGTGGATACCAACGGGTAGAACCTTCAAAACAATAGGTCTTAGGTGGGTTCCTACTGGAAAGATATTTACCTCTAGCTCGACAAAGGTTCAAGGTAAACCCCCACACGGTTCTCACAAAGATATCACTAACCCACATGCAAGCATACAAACTACTGATAAAAGTGCAGGTAATAAAGTAAAGATTCAACAAGAACACAAAGGTTTTCCATATTCATACCGTTCAACAAAAGACACTCTCAGAGTTTGGTTGTTGAAGAAGCAGATATCAGAGAAATACGTGTCTCAAGGGTTTCACAAGTAAGATTCAAGATGACTTACAGTCACCTTTCAGGCTGTAACTCGAACGTCAAAGAAAGGGAACTTTATCTCTTCAACGATAACTTACCCTCAAAACGAGAAATTCATATTTCTCGGTCACGAGCTTCTATTAAAACTATTCAAAAGTTTTATGCTCGTGTACAAGGCTTATTGTCAAATTACAGACTGTAACCCGGGCTCACAAGATAGGAAAGTTCATCCCGAGTATGACTTATCCTCAAAACGAGAAATTCGATTTTTCTCGGACACGAGCTTACATTAAAACTATTCGAAAGTTTTAAACTCGTGTAAATGACTTTTAAGCGCATCACAGCTTAGGACTCGGACCTCAACTAAGGAAAATTTATCTCGGACGATAACTTATCCTTCTCAACGAGAAATTCATATTTCTCGGTCATGAGCTTCTCATAAAAACATTCAAAGTTTTTAAGTTCATGAAAAACGATTTCTAAGTAAATGTCAGCTTAGAACTCGAACTTCAACTTAAGGAAAGTTTATCAGGGATGATAACTTATCCTTCACAACGGGAAATTTATTTTTCTCGGTCATGAGCTAGTCACAAAACAATCAAAGTTTTGAGCGTATGAAAAACGGACCCGAAAGGGGAGTGTACGTTTCAGTGCGCTTTCCCTAATCAATAGAAGAGAAGTCTTCTATCCTGATTATTTTAAAACCGTTGAACACAATTTTTCAAGAATTTCTCAAAAGGTTTTTCTAAATCTTTCAAAATTGTGTGTTCAACACTCCCTTCCTCATAAGTGGTTTTTATTATCTCAAAATTGTCATATGTTATTTTGATCAATTTTTGAGGGGGAGCGTTTTAAAATCAAGCCTTTAATGTTGTTGGGTACATCTCAAAGATTGTCATATTTTATGTATCCAACACATTCCGAAAATGATATGAAATTGTCAAACGTAATATATTATATCGGAAAAGGCATTTCATCTCCGTACCTCAACATATTTGTGGTGTTGTTTTTCCAAAATTTTGTCAAATTTTTGTTTCAAGACACACATATATTGTTGAGGGGGAGCATCCCGACTGAAAAAGTTCCATGATTTATGCGTGCACACATGTTTCTCTCCCAATCGATTTTTAGAAAATGTCATATTTTAATCAATTGGTATCTCTAATATTATATGTTTATATTAGAGATAGGGGGAGAAAATGTGATTAAAATGTAATATATCGCAACAAGTGATCTTAAAGACTCAAGTGCAACTCTTTCCTTCACATGCCAAACTATTTCGTATATCGATGCATGTGTGTAGGGGGAGCTTTTCGGAAATGTAAAACTTTCAAGTGTTAAAAGTTTTGATTTTTATCAAACACTTTGAATGGTTTTCAATGGTTTATGGTTACGATCTATACCCAAAACAACCTACTATCCACGACGGAACGATGGAGTCAAAAGGTGGTTTAGGATAGGAAACTAAGTCCTATGATCCAACCAGAACCGGAGGGATCTACCCAAGGACATTCCATAGCGAGAAATAGTTGTCCTTAGGAAAGATGGAGTGGAATGAAGCTGAATGCGGACCAAGTACTTAAGTTAGCACTGGAACAATCACAACAAGGTGCTAATGATGACGTATTGGTAAGCATTGAAGGAGTTGAATATTCTATGCAACTTAGGCAGAAACCGGGTCAATACATCTATTGAAGACAAGTCATCATGGACCCAGTGATGCAATGCACAACCCTTCCCAGCCATTCGAGTTTCTCTCAAAATAAACTTGTCTCATTGTCACGGAGATCAACACGTATCTATTGACTTTCTCACTCCGAGTCAGTTAATATTGAAAAGGTGGTAGTCTGCTCCAGCCTCCGATTACCAAAATGCACTTATTGAGTCTAGAGCCAAACGAGATAATTTATCATCTCATTAGGACACAATCGAGTCCTACGCATTATCCTTGTGATATTGCCAGAACAGCTGAGTGATACGATTCACAATGAAGATGGAAATCCTGCTTGAGCCAGCATCAAACAAGCTCATGGTAGGTAACTTGTGCGATTCTACACGAATCAAACTTGTGAGAACTGGAATGCAACTAAGTTTGATTCTTAATTGATTCAAACTTGATTCCAGGTTTCTTCGCAAAATCCATGTGATCTTGCCAGAACATTCAGAGTGACACTCATTAGTGTTCACAGTGACGAATGGAAATCCTTCCAGTGTCAACATCAAACAGCACTGCGGTAGGTAACTCGCAAGATTCTCTATGAATCAAGCTTGTGACAAACTGGAAAGCAACAATGGTGCGATTCTTTTAGAATCAAACTTGTTCCAGGAAATCTGAATTGACGACTCTAATCAGACGGATAATTTATCCTTATGATTCAATCTTTACGTTCGCATTCTGCATTGAGACGGTCGAGTAAAGAGAACTGGCTACTACCGCCGGGAAACCCTGTCAAGGAGGTTCTTAATCGAATCTACCTGATCACAGGTACGGTATTTAATACCGTTTAACGGTCTTCACCGACCGGAGGTAAAACGCTACCGAGTTAGGGTGAAATGTTCAAAGACATTTCATCCGTGTCTATATATGTTGCTGCATATCAAGAAGGTGGCGTAGTTGTACAACCGATGTCGATTCAGAAGTCACAAGAGCACAAGATGGAGATAATCAAGATACCTAAGAATGTAAGAATGTAATAGGTCATCTTAGTCACAAGGAGTACAGATGAAGATCTCAAACACTCAAAGTCAAATGACAAAGGCTCAAGATAAAGATCACGAAAGCATGAAGGAACAAAGCTGTTACAAACAAGATCAAGACCAAGATACAAGACCAAAGCAGGAAGATCTCCTCTACAAGAATGTATTCACTCAATTATCTTATGCTTTTTAAGCTTTTTAAGATGACCGATACATTGGGGGAGATTGTTAGCCCTATATTTATTAGTCAAACAAGAATGTAATAGGTCATCTTAGTCGTTAAAAGGTCTTGTATTGTAATAGGTTAGTCGGGAAAACCGGGCTTGGACTTTAAGCTAATATTGTATAAGTTAGGGGCGTAAGCCCAAAACAAAGCCAAGCCCGGCCCAAGATGAATCCCACAAAGGCCTTAGGCCGTGGCATATATAACCCTCTTCCACATGTGGAAGAGGGTGTTGGTTACCATTTTATTTCTCTCTCTAAAAGTGTTTAACCTTCCAAATTCTCTCTTGGTTCTCTCTCTACTTTCTTCTCTTTCTCTCTCTAAATATTTCTTCTAAATCTTGTGTTATGGATTAAATGGGAACAACATGGCCCACATGAGTTCGTGTTAGTTTACTAACTTATAATAACAATGATCTCGTTTTTAAGCTTGGTTTGGAGAAAGTGAAAACTTGAGGATGATGATCATTCACAACATTTCCAAAACACAAGGTATGTTTTTTATTTCTTTATTTTGAATGTTTATAATTTTCTATCTCTTTAATAAAGGCCAACGTGGATTGATTATGATGAAAAATGTAAACGTGCTTTGTAACTAATGCATTGCATGAGGACATTGCAATGGTCAAGTGTAGGGGATTTTGATAGGTGTGTAAACACCCATCCTTTTTACCACTTAATTACAATAATAACCGAGCCAAAATGTGTATTTTATGTCTTTTATGTCAGAATTATGCGTGGTTTGTGTTTTTGTTGTGATTTAGGACCAAAAGGTGAAAAGTGGAGAAAACACGGGCATTCATGGGCTTTTATTGAAGAAAAAGATGAAAAGACGAAGTCAAGAAGTCAAGAGTGCAAAAAGAACGGAAGTCCAAGACCAATTCTGAAGATTTATCGAAGAAAAAGTCAAAAGACGGAAGTTTACTAAAAGCCGAGGAACTCAAGTCTATTTTATTGAAGAATTAAAAGACGAGTTCAAAAGAAATCCCGAGCCACAAGTCATTAGAGTCCAAGTTTAAAGAAGATTAGAAGAATAAAGGACTAATGGTGAAATTAATGAAGAATTAAAGGCTTAAGGACCTAATGACGCAATTAAGAAGAAAGGAAGGAGGGGAGGAAGCTTCCTAATCCTCCCCTATATATAGATTAGGCTAGTTAATTATTTTCTTTGTTGGCTAAGTGTGACAATTAGTCTTCCACATTTACTTTCCTGCACATTTAAATTTATGCACATTTAAATACTTGTCAAATTTAAATACCTTGTCTTGCACCTTAAATTCCTTTAATTTCAAGTAAGTTTCCATTTAATTCTTGTCAATCTTTATTTTATCTTGTTAATCTCTTATCTACCTTTCTTAATCTTTGATTTTTATGTTTATGTTTGAGTTCATGTTCATGTTCTTATTTTGATCAAAGTGGGTTTTTGATTATTGTGGTTAGATTTGTTAGTTTAATTGATATAGATTGTTTGTTTATGATTATTTGTTGTTTTGTTATTAGTTTGGTTAAATCTTTTGTTTGATTTTGATTAATTTATGGATAGATTCGTTGTTATTGTAATCCCTTGTTCTTCGGGGGTGTTTGTTTCTGTTGTTGTGATTCCCAGGAAAGTTCCGGATCAAGTCCTTGTTCACAAGGAAAACTTTAGAACCAAGGATTTGAGCTTCATTCGGAACATTAGAAGTTCCGAATGAAGGCTTGGGATTAAGAACTTCCGAATCAGGAAACTTCCGAACGAGCAAAAGTTCCGAACCAAAGGGTGTTTATTCGGAACATCCAAAAGTTCCGAATCAAGCTTCATTCGGAAGAGTTTTCGAATCAAGGAGTTCCGAGCAGAAAAAGTTCTGGATCAACAAGTTCCGAATCAACATCTTCCGAATCAAGAACTTCCGAGTCAAGGAGGCTTCATTCGGAAGAAGTTCCGGATCAATAAGTTCCGGATCAACATCTTCTTGTTCATTCGGAAGAGTTCCGAATCACGGAGTTCCGACTCAAGAGTGTTTCATTCGGAACTCAAGAAGTTCCGAGTCAAGCCAATTCATTCGGAACTCAAGAACTTCCGAACCAAGGGGTAACCAGAGACTTCCGAGTCAAGCCAATTCATTCGGAAGAGTTCCGAATCAGCAAAGTTTCGTATGAAGGATTGTTTTGGATAACTGACATATTCAGAATAATTTGTTCCGGATCAAGGATTTTGGCAATATTCCGAGCAAAGAAGAATCATTCCGAACGAAGGTGACATTCCGGATGAGTGATTATTCCGAACGAAGGATTGTTCCAAATGAGCTGTATTCGGGTTCTTCTTAGTTTTTGTTTTTAAGTTTCTGTCTTTTATTTTCAAGCTTTATTTTTCCCGCCTTTTTCCTAGTCGCACTTTAAGATTCTTTGCCTTAGATTTATTTTAGCCTTGCCTTAGTTTAAGTTTTAGTTGCGTTTTAAGTTTGCCTTAGATAGTTTTAAGTTTGCGTTATTTACTTTTAGTGCCTTTTTAAGTTCAGTTAACGTTTTAAATACTTGCACTTACTTTAAATTAGTTTTAAATTTACCTTAATTGCACTTTTACTTTAAAGTTTCGCACTTTTATTTTTAATACTACAACAACATATTTTTGTTTCACCAAAGAACAATAGAGTCACATAGAGAACCTAGATCAATTCGACTAGACATACATCAACGAATCTTTTTAACCTGAGTAAAATCGAGTTATCAGTGATCAACATCATCTTTCCTTCATTGCATTCTGTTAATGCAATAATGCCTACAAACGTTAATTGCATTTTTCGGTCTCGCTTTGTTTTGATTACGACAATATGTAAAAACAAGCATTTACGAAAACAACGAAAAACGAATTCTTGAGTTCAAGTATTTTTCATTTTACCCATTTTCACTTAAGGTATGGATAAACAAGTACTAACCTTAATCAAGTGATCAAGTGATTTAATCTTTTCTTAAATCTCACTTTTTATTAAGTGTGACAAGTTTTTATTAAACTTTCTTTTAAGAAAATGTTTTATTAAATTAATTATTTGAAAATTTGAAAATGGCATATTCTTATTTGGTTAGGAATATTCTATCAGAATATTTTTTAAGCCAGATATGACCTCCACCACTAAAGGACAAAAAGGAGCGGAGTCTAGTCCGGCGGTACCTTAGCGCCTAGGCGGTTCCTTATCGATAATGAACCGCGGGCTAAGATAAGGGACCGCGGGCAGATATAGCCGTTGGCTCCTTTGTCCTATAAATAGTGGATCATTCTCAGCTTTTCAACTCACCTCTTTTGCATATTTATTTTTAGATTCAAAACCCCTTCTTTAATCACTCAAATCTTTGATCATTTGTTTGATTACTACTTGTTTAAGAAGTGAATCTTGTTCTTCCATCTCTTCCTCTCCAAGTGCAAAGATAAGAACACTATCCTTGTGAAGTGTTGAGTCCACCACCAAAGATCTATTGAAGATCTAATTTTATACATTTGTAGTTGTGTCATAGTTGTGAAGATCCAAGTAGTTGTGTCTATTTGGAAGTGTGTATGTACTAAGTATAGTTGTGTAGATTGGTCCTAGCTATGATTAGGGCTCGACTTTTAGCTTAGAGTCGGAAATTGATTAAGCGACGTGTACGGTTTTCTCCACCATAAGGAGCTTGTTGTGTAGTGAACTCTCGAGTAAGGAGTACTCGAGGAGTGGAGTAGGAACGAGAAGTGAGCTTCGTTGCCGAACCACTATAAATACTTGGTGTTCGGTTTGATCTTTCTTTACCCTTAACTCTTTACATTCTTTATTCTTTATGCATATAGAATTGTTAATATTAGCTTAGTTACACTATCATTCTTTATTCTTTGTGCATATATATTTGTTAGTATTAGTTACACTATCATTGTTCATATTGTGCATAAGAAGATTTCACATATTTCCTCAAGCCTAAGTTTTTGAAAAAGGATTTTTGGAAACCACATTTTAACAAGTAAATATTAGAAACTATTCAACCCCCCCCCCTTCTAGTTTCTACAATTGGTATCAGAGCGGGTTGCTCAAGAATTTTTAAAGTATATTGTATTTTAAAACTTGAATCGATCTATGAATTCCAACAAATACCTAGAAGGGCAATCTATGCAAAGACCACCACTTTTTGAAACCGATACTTTTATATATTGGAAAAATAGATTTGAAACTTATGTGAAATCAAAAGATTTAGATCTTTGGCATGTTTTACCAATGGTGATTTTTTACCCTTTCAATTTAATGAAGTTTCTAAAACAAAAGAATTGGTCACTTTTGACCAAGCTAATGACGATACTAAAAAGAAACTTTCAAAAAATAATGAGGCTAAAATGGTGATTTATAATGCTTTACCTAAGAAAGAGTATGAAAGAATTTTATGTGTGAAACCGCTAAAGATATTTGGAACACTCTTTTAGTAACCCACCAAGGTAATAGCCAAGTCAAAGAAAGTAAAATCGATCTTCTTGTCCAACAATATGAACAATTTGTCATCTTAGAAGATGAAACTATTGATAGTGCATTTGCTAGGTTTAACACCATTATTACTAGTCTAAAATCACTTGATGAAGGTTTTTCTAGCAAGAACAATGTTAGGAAGTTTCTAAGGGCTTTACATCCAAAGTGGAGAGCAAAAGTCACGGCGATTGAAGAATCGAAAGATCTCTCAACTTTATCACTCGATGAACTCATAGGCAAATTGAAGGTTCATGAGATGATAATTTTGAAGGACTCGGAATTAGTGAAAACCAAGAGTGAAAGGAAATCTCTTGCACTTAAAGCCAAGAAGGCACAAAGTGACCATGATAGTTCCTCGGAAAGCGATGACGAGGAGTATGCATTGGCGGTGAGAGATTTCAAGAAGTTCTTCAAGAGACGAGGTCAACACGTTAGGCAACCCAACTATGACAAGAAACCATTGTCAAAGAATCGGTTTGTCAAGAACGAAAAAGGTGATAGGAATTGCTTTAGATGTGGTGATCCAAATCACTTCATTGGTAATTGTCCAAAGCCCGCTCGTGATAAGAACCACTCGGCATTCGTTAGTGGCGCTTGGAGCGATAGCGGTGAAGATGATGATGACAACCCCAAAGAGGAGAAATGTCTTATGGCTCACACTTCTAAAGAGGTACATTCCGAAACCGAATATTATAGCAATGATAGTTCCACTTTTGATGATATTGAATTTGAAGGCAAATATGATAGTTTACACAAACTTAGTCTTAAATTCATAGAAAAGAATAAAACCTTAAAATCAACCAAAACTAAGCTTGAAAATGAGATCAATGAACTTAGGGAGAAATTGGCTAAACTTGAGAAAAATAAAGAGGTTGATTTAAGTTGCTTAAGTTGTGAGAAACTTAGATTAGAGAATGAAGATCTCAAGAGCACCTCCTTTAAATTGGAAAAGTTCATGAAAGGTACTAGTGCTCTTGATGATATGTTAAACAAACAAGTTCATTCTAAGGAAAGACTTGGTCTAGGTTTTAACCCAAATGAAGCCTCAACTAGTGAACCAAAACAAGTCAGGTTTTCACAAAAAACGCCCACTGTACGCGGTTCCAAATTGTATGGCACGGTTCCTTATCACTATGGAACCGCCTCCATAGATAAGGTACCGTGGGCAGAGGATGATTTTGGTGAAAATCCTGAACTTTCTGAAAAGTCTAAGTTAGATGAAAAACTAAAGCATCTTATTGTTAATAAGGTAAAATTACCCATACTTGACGACAATGCTATTGATAAGTTCTACAAGCCATTAAGTAAACCTCTCATGGGAAATAGAAGTTTATTAAGACCATCTTCTACTCCACCTAGAATACGGAATGAGTCTAAGCCTAGAAGTAGAACGACAACGCCTAGAAGAGATAATCAAAACAATTCACGATCTAGAAGTAAAACTCCAACACCTAGAAGGAATAATAATAACTCTAAACCTAGATCAAATACACCTAGGAGAAATAATGAACAACAAAATGGTTACATGAATTACTACCCTCCTCCATTTTGTTCTCCATGGGGAACCCATCCTTCATTCATGCATCCCAACCAAATGCAAGGGATGTTTGGAACTAACAATTTTTGACCCATGTGATATTAGGGACCAAATGTTTGATCTTGTGTGTTGTTACCTAGATATGCTTGGGAATTGATTTGGAGCCCGACGAGTGGATTAAGGATAGTGGATGTTCTAAATGCATGGCGGGTAATCGAAGTTTGTTCTCGCATTACAAAGCATATGATGGAGGTAACGTCACATTCGCTAGTAGTCTACGTGGTAATATCATTGGCAAAGGTACGGTTTCTCTTGACACCATGACCATTGAAAATGTTGAGCACGTAGATAACTTAGGGTTTAACCTTTAAGTATAGGTCAAATTTGTGATAATAAGTGTAAGGTCATCTTTTCGGAACATGACAGTGAAATCGTAAAAGATGGAAAAGTCATTGGAAAAGGTGTTAGAAAGCATGGGCTTTATGTCATGAAGGTTAATAAGAAGTCAAAAGACAACACATGTCTTGCGACTATAGATGATAGTTCTACTCTTTGGCATAGGAGATTAGGTCACGCTAATATGCGTTTAATTCAATCTTTAGTCTCTAAGGAGTTGGTAAGACACCTCCCCAAGATTAAGTTTGATAGTCACTTTTGTGATGCTTGCAAAGTTGGTAAGCAAGTTCACTCAAGTCACAAAGCCAAGAATTTGGTTTCGACCTCTCGGTGCTTAGATCTCCTACATATGGATCTTTTTGGACCTTCCGCCATACGGAGTTATGGAGGTAACCTTTATACCCTAGTTATAGTTGATGACTATTCTAGATTCACTTGGACTAGATTTTTGGCATCTAAGAATGAATCTTTCGATCATTTCGAAATCTTTAGTCGAAGAATTCAAAATCAACTAGGATGTTCAATTGTCTCTATTAGGACGGATCATGGTAGGGAATTTGATAATGAAGTGCAATTTGGTGCCTTTTGTGAAGCTCATGGTATTACCCATAACTTCTCGGCTCCTCGCACTCCACAATCAAATGGGGTAGTTGAAAGGAAGAATAGGACTCTCCAAGAGATGAGTAGGACGATGTTAAACGAGCAATCTTTGCCTCAAAAGTTTTGGTGCAATGCCGTGGACACATCGACTTATATTCTCAACCGAATTCTTATTCGACCTTTCCTAGGAAAGACCCCCTATGAGATTCTTAAAGGTAAGAAACCCTCATTGGAATACTTTAGGGTGTTTGGAAGCAAGTGCTTTATCCTCAACACCAAAGACTACCTTACCAAGTTTGACCCAAAGTCTTACGAAGGTATCCTTTTAGGTTATTCCCAAACTAGCAAAGCTTACATAGTCCTAAATAGAACCTCGGGGGTTATTGAAGAATCACTCAACGTAACCTTTGATGAAACCCCTCCTTCACCCAAGACACCACCATTGGTTGATGACGACTTGGATGAATTAGAAGTAGTTAAAGCCAAAGAGGTTAGAAAAATAGGAGTTGAAGACCTTAGTGTTGAAAAGGAAGTAAACATTAAGGAGTCTAGGGATCATACTCTCAATAATGTCATTGGTGACTTAAATCACAGGACCCTAAGATCTCAAGTCCAAAACTAAAGCAACTTCTTTTGTTTCATCTCCTTGATTGAACCAAAGAATGTTAAAGAAGCTTTGACGGATGAGAGTTGGGTCATTGCGACGCAAGAAGAATCTAGACCAATGAAGACCCCTATGGCCTCGGCTACTAAACTCACCGTAGATGATGATTGTGAGTCGGAAGACAACACCAAATATAGAGGTATGATTGGTAATTTGTTGTACCTAACGGCAAGTGGACCGGATATCATGTTTAGTGTTTGCCTTTGTGCTCGCTTCCAAGAGGCTCCCAAAACCTCTCACCTTGAAGCGGTTAAGCGTATCTTCCGATACATTAAAGGTACTATACATTTAGGATTATGGTATCCTAAAGGGACCGGCGTAGAAACTATTGTCTACGCGGACTCGGATCATGCGGGAGACTATGTGGACCGGAAAAGCACTAGTGGAGTTTGTACCTTCATGGGTTGTTGTTTAACTTCTTGGTTCTCCAAGAAACAAACCGCTCTTGCAATATCCACCACGGAAGCCGAGTATGTGAGTGCCGGAAAAGCATGCCAACAAGCTCTATGGATGAAGCAAGCACTTGTTGATTACGGGATTTCTCTTGATGATGTTCCCATCATGTGCGATAATAAAGGCGCTATATACCTAAGCAAGAATCCCGTGCAACATTCGCGAACCAAACACATAGAAATTAGACACCATTTCCTTAGGGATAATGTTCAAAAGGGGAACATTTCTATTGAAAAGGTGCCCTCCGAGGACAACTTAGCCGATATCTTCACTAAGCCACTTAAGAGGGAACCTTTTAATTACTTGCGTCTAGGTCTAGGATTAAGGAACATCTTCCTTAATTTCCTTTCTCTTTGTGTGTCTTCTTTTACCACTTTGAGTCATTGAGTCTTCCAAACTCTTTTTGAAAAACATTCTCTTCTCCGTTTCAAAACTCTCAAAGTCTCTTTCGAAAATGGTTGAGAAATTCGTTTGACATTGTTAATTCAATCTAAAAACGATTTTTCATAGATTCTCGCTATTAATCTAGAGCTTACATAATTCATATGTATGATTCTCTCAAACATAGCAAGAACAAGATAGAATCATGGAGGATCATTGTGTCATGACTTAAGGTCTTGTCTTACGCACCTCCTACATCGATTTTTTAATCCATGTATTTTGGTCAAATATCAATTTGGTAAGTTTGCATATATTTTCTTTGTCTATCTTTGCTTTTAAGCATATCCCTATGATAAGTTAGACTAGAAAAATAAGATTTGCTGAAAAATCTTCCTCCAAACACCAAACACTGCCTCTACAGGCGGATCCATATGTGAACCGCGGTACCTTATTGATAAGGTACCTCCGGCCTAGATAAGGAACCGCCTACAGTGCCTTCCTTTTTCGGGTTTTTGTCTGAAACTCCAAATTTGCTCCAACAGTTTTGAGAATCTTTGTTTCAAACCCTTTGACCACCCCAAAAATACCCTAAGCCTTCCCTATTTAAACCATAAGCATTTTGCATTACTTCACATCCAAAATGTCTTATTCTCCCAATGAAAGCCTTGAATCTCCTCCATTTTCTCCAATTGCTTTCAATCCCAACTCACCTAAAAACCATTACAATCCAAACCCACCCAAGAACACTCTTAATCACATCTCTCCTACCAAGAATGTTGATTGTGGAACATCTTTTCTTCCACCACTACCCTTTAGTGTTCTTCCTCCTTCTCATGATAATGTCATGCATCATGGAACATATTGTCAATGTTGTCAATATCAACACCTTGCTATGGCACACATCTATGTGGAGTTGAGCTACATCAAGAGTCTCTTAATCAAGCCTCCTCTTCACTATGATTATGAGATCTCCAACAAGCCACCACCACCACCCTCCGCCATTACCTTGTCTTTCATATAAGCATTGGTTGCTTATCCACAAGACACCAAATTCAAGCAAATCTTAGAATTATAGAATAACTAGCATTAGATTTATGCTTTTGGCTTGTTTCTTTTCTTTTTCCATACTTCTTTGTATGATGTTTTCTTTTAGTAACCTATCTTGGATCTTTGTCTTTTTGTTTTCTTCTCTTTTATATTTTTTTTGTGACGTATTGCTATATATTGTTGGTTGTTTCTTTTGTTCAACTAACCCTTCTATGTAGCTTGTCACCATATCTCGATTCCTCGGTGCCCCAAGCTAGGGGGAGTAAGCACCAAGGGGGAGTCTTTGCAAAGTCCGTTTCTTCAACACCGACTTGTGCAACCTTTTTGCTTCGACAAAGGGGGAGAGATGAATAAACTCGCCTTCGAAAATCTTGTTTTTTGTGTGATTGAGTTTATGTATTGTCGGAATAAAAAAGGGGGAGATTGTTAATGCAATAATGCCTAAAAACGTTACTTGCATTTTTTGGTCTCGCTTTGTTTTGATTACGACAATATGTAAAAACAAGCATTTACGAAAACAACGAAAAACGAATTCTTGAGTTCAAGTATTTTTCATTTTACCCATTTTCACTTAAGGTATGGATAAACAAGTACTAACCTTAATCAAGTGATCAAGTGATTTAATCTTTTCTTAAAACTCACTTTTTATTAAGTGTGACAAGTTTTTATTAAACTTACTGTTTAAGAAAATGTTTTATGAAATTAATTATTTGAAAATTTGAAAATGGCATATTCTTATTTGGTTAGGAATATTCTATCAGGATATTTTTTAAGCCAGATATGACCTCCACCACTAAAGGACAAAAAGGAGCGGAGTCTAGTCCGGCGGTACCTTAGCGCCTAGGCGGTTCCTTATCGATAAGGAACCGCAGGCTAAGATAAGGTACCGCGGGCAGATATAGCCGTTGGCTCCTTTGTCCTATAAATAGTGGACCATTCTCAGCTTTTCAACTCACCTCTTTTGCACATTTATTTCCAGATTCAAAATCCCTTCTTTAATCACTCAAATCTTTGATCATTTGTTTGATTACTACTTGTTTAAGAAGTGAATCTTGTTCTTCCATCTCTTCCTCTCCAAGTGCAAAGAGAAGAACACTATCCTTGTGAAGTGTTGAGTCTACCACCAAAGATCTATTGAAGATCTAATTTTATACATTTGTAGTTGTGTCATAGTTGTGAAGATCCAAGTAGTTGTGTCTATTTGGAAGTTGTGTATGTACTAAGTATAGTTGTGTAGATTGGTCCTACCTACGATTAGGGCTCGACTTTTAGCTTAGAGTCAGAAATTGGTTAAGCGACGTGTACGGTTTTCTCCACCATAAGGAGCTTGTTGTGTAGTGAACTCTCGAGTAAGGAGTACTCGAGGAGTGGAGTAGGAACGAGGAGTGAGCTTCGTTGCCGAACCACTATAAATCCTTGGTGTTCGGTTTGATCTTTCTTTACCCTTAACTCTTTACATTCTTTATTCTTTATGCATATAGAATTGTTAATATTAGCTTAGTTACACTATCATTCTTTATTCTTTGTGCATATACATTTGTTAGTATTAGTTACACTATCATTGTTCATATTGTGCATAAGAAGATTTCACATATTTCCTCAAGCCTAAGTTTTTGAAAAAGGATTTTTGGAAACCATATTTTAACAAGTAAATATTAGAAACTATTCAACCCCCTTCTAGTTTCTACACATTCATTGGTAAGTAATTCTCTAATCCCATGTTCTTCAATGTGTCACCATGAATTTGTTCTTCAATGTGTTACATAAAATTAATTAATGGTGATTAGGGTTTTGAATTAATTAACCTACTAATTTTATGATTAAGAGACCCTAAGTGTCTTTAATGATGCTTTTAATTCATATTTAACAAGAATTAGAAGCCTTAGGGTGGTTTGGGTAAAATCATTTGGGATTTATTGGTGTTTGAGCAGTCCAGAATTTAGGACAGATTGGGACGACCATAACTTGAGTTTTATGAAAGGTTTTTGGGTGTTTCAAGTTCTTAAGATCATGTACTATGAATCTACTTTCCAAAATAGGCCTCCTTTTATTTTATAGAGGCCTGAAAGTATGATTTATAATTTTTACAAGATAAAGTGTCAAAACCAGTTTTTCAATATTAAAAATTCAGTTGTAGTGTAGAATTTTTAATTCATAATTTATAAGGTTTTGATAATTCTCTCTAAAGATGATAGTTTCTATATGTTTAGGCATGTCCAATATTCTTTCTTGATTTATGGAGATGTCTAAGTAGGGTAAATGGGTTCAAACTTGCTGTAAGTTCTGCGAGGGCAGATTCTGGACTAGTTTTAGAAACACGGGCTAAGGATTGGGTTAAAATTGGTTTGGGGTTAAACCCTTTTATAGAGGCCTAATAGACCCTTAGGGGAGCCTCTGTGAGTTTTTATAGAATTAATGGGTTCCTTTTGGTTGTGCTCCTAAGTAGTGTAAGTTACCTAAAAACAAAATGTAAAATCAGAATAAGGAAATATTTGATTTAAGTAGTGTCACATATCTATTTTTGGAAACTTAAGTACTGAGGGTCTATTTATGGTAAGTAATGTATGAACACATGTTTTTGTAGATCCTGTGACACGTGTGTAGTTCCTTTATCGTTTGTGTTCGGCTTCCTTTAGCGTATTCGTTAAGGTACATATATTCCGTCCTTTTAGTAAGGACCTTCGTGTTTACTTTTTGCCTATTTTGTTTGATCCCTTGATGCCATTGCTATGATTCCCCATGTATGATTCTGAATTTGATGATCCTATTGTTCTCGTTACACTTACTTTCATTTTTACGTTAAGGTACATGTTTGATTCTTGCGTTTTTTACGTTTTGTCCGTTTTTACGTTTTCGTCTGTTTTTTACACTCTTTCATTTTTTTACATTTGAACCGTTCTTTACATTTCCGTCCGTATTTTTTACGTATTGGCCCGTATTTTTACGTTTACGACCGGTTTTAAGGTTCTGTCTGTTTTTTATAATTTCTTCCGTTTTATTATGTTTTGGTCCGGTTTTTATGTTTTCGAACGGTCTTTACGTTAAAAAAGAATCAAAGCGTAAAAAGGCGAAGAAACTATAAAACACGAACGAAAACGTAAGAAGACCAGACGAAAATGTAAAATAAACGAAAGTAAATGTAAAAAGCAGATGGAATCGAACCTAAAGACGAAAAAAATTAAGTTATAAACGACCGTTAGAATAAAGGTTGAATGATGCAGCGATCGTTAACTAAAAGGACTAACATGTATTTGATAACGGAGTCCACTTAACAACCGTTAAAAGGAGAGTCCAAGAGTACTATTTTATTTGAAGTTAGGGACAAGCCATGTAACTTTTAAAGTCGAAAAACTAAAGTTGCAATTTTATACGAACTACAAGGACCATCTATGTAATTTTGTCAAAAAACGAAGTAGAACAAAACTAGCTATATATCTAGTCATAAATTTGGATAAATAAGTATGAGCAATTGCAAGCGGATAAGATCTTAGTTTACATCAATAAAGTATTCCCCTAGGTTAAATGACCCCCTACTAGTTCAAACAATATTTTTCTTTTGGTGACTTTTTGTCTGAACTGTCACATCCATAAAAATTAAGTAATTATTTTTTTAACTCTAAAAGATTTACACACACGCCATCTTTCTGCATAAATATCACGCCATCTCTCTATGAATTTGTGTGATTCATCGTTTACTGGAGTTTATTAGTATCCAAATACTTTTCTATACATCTTATATTTTCCACTCATCAAAGTACGGTTAAATTTTTTGTTTCTGATCCAAATATGATAACAAAATAAAAAGTATATTAGAACCCAGTTAAAAACCCTGCAATTAGCACTCATGAACTATTATCGTTTCTGTAACTACTACAAAAAATATAAAGGGTCACAACTCACAACCGATGAGTGTGTTTATGGCAGAAGGTTCAACATCATCTAACCTTCTAAGATTTGAAGGTGCACCGGCCGCTTGGCAATTGGGCTTTCACCTTTCGGAACGGGCACTTTATAATTCCGATCCGGGTTATCACTGTAAGTTCAGTTCACATATATGTAGAACGATGTTTTTTTTATATAAAATTTGGTACTTGTTAGATTTAAGCTACTAATTTAGAATTTTGAAAAAAAAATTAGAATTTTAGTAGATCTAGATGGGAAAATTCTAACCGTTGGATGGTTGATATATGTCGTTAGATTTTGTTCAAATGATAGTTTTCGTTTCTGTTTCATTAAAAAGATGTAAAATGTCAACGTAGTCGAATACGATCAGAAAGAATGTTGCTGGGGCTGCTGCTTACTTCCGACGAGGTGGTTTGGTTGGTTTTGTATTGCTGTCATTATAATTTAATTTTTACTTCAACTATCAGATACGCGCGTTGCGGCACGGGTACTCTGTGATTAACAAAAAACCAAAATTATCTGGGCTCCTCTAGGAGCTTGGGGAGGGGGTTTGGTCATGGGTTCAAGTCTTGCAAGAGACAAAAATCCTTGATTTTCCTCCTTAGTGCGAAGCCGTGAGTTCTAGGGGTTATTCCCTAGTGGTTCGGGTCCCGGGCCTGCCCGTTATGGATGGTATAACTCGGGGGTCGGATTTCAGTGAGATTGAGGTGCCGTTCTAAAAAAAAACAAAAAACCAAAATGGAAATTTATATCGGTCAGATCTGGTTTCACCTGTTTTTATCGTTCATTTCCGGTTTGTGTTTGGACAGTTTTTATTGGCCAGCCTTTTGTTCGGTCCGGTTTCAAAACTATATGTTCTAAGTATGTTAGTGATATTAATGGAGGAATTGCGTTAGGATTGGTTTTACATTATGTTTGATTAATTGTATTTTTGAATTTTATGTATCAAATTTCTTGGCATAATTTATCAGATTTCGCCACTGCTTAAGATTAATACGTGAACGTTAGGGGTGTTTGCGATTGCTTATTTCTCTATGTTTATGATTATTTAAGTTTTGTTTAACTGCTTTATTTTGGGGTAAATTTGAGTTGCTAATAAGTAGATAATAATTACATGTTTATGATAAGTTTATGCTGAGTTTTTGATAAGCAAATCAATTGATGTTAGTGAGTGCTCCACTCTGCTATTACTATTATATTCACGCTCCTACCTTGTCTTGAATGTCGAAGATTTGAGCGACCCTACTCCAGTTGCAGTGAAGATAAAAATCCTTTCTGCACTTGGAACCTTATCTCTTAGTGGCCAACAATATGTCCTTGTTCAGTATTGGGCGGCAACAAAATCTGGAAACGCATATCTACTAACTACAACTGATCAGCCCTTTGGTCGTTATGGCAACGACATAGGACTTGACTTATACCGTGAAGGCTGTTTACACCACAAGCTCTACATACACCCTGATGAAGATGTAGCGTTTGGGTTTTCTGGCTACGTGTTCAAAAAGGGTACTGCTTTACAGACTCAAAATCTGCATAGCTACCCTGGACATCAGCATCCTCCATGTGAAGCTGCTATTTTTGAGCAGATATGGGGAGCATTTTCTGTGACTGTGATTTTAGCTAATAAACGTTTTGGTGTGCTTGAGTTTGTCACGAATACACCCAAGGATTCTTATCACCATGACATTTATGAAGTTTACAACGCACTTGAGGTTTGTGCCATTCATACATACATGTATGTTTTTTCGCAAGTATTATAACATGTCATCAGTTGTACCCTCGCTAATTATTTAGTTTGAGGTGACTTACCTTATGCGTGTCCTAGGGAGTAGCAACATAGTTCACATATGGGACTTGGTAAATTGACTTAATTTAATTTCAAGTTGAAATGAAAAAAAATTGTGTGTAGTGAGAAAATTAAACAAGGATACAAGAATTTGAAAGCTCAGATGATATAACCTTGTGAGTGACAGAGTGAGTCATGATAAATGGCACAACTAGCTTTTGATTAACATGGAACCAATATTAACAAATCTGTTGTATCATTGGCGGCAGTTTGCTGGTTTCCAGTCTTCAATCAATATTGATCCTCCAAGAAGGACTTTTACTCCACCAACAAGGAATCGGATAACAGAGTCATCTAAATATGATAATTATCCTTGTTTGGCTCCATATATCGGACTGAGTAAGGCCGAAACTATGAACAGGATTACAAGTAGATATAATTTACGCATGCCGGGTACGCTGATTCCAACTTTTTTAGCTACATACCCATTAGAATAGGTGAAACTTTCTAACATAATCTTTTCTTATTTTGTAGCCAAAGGGACGTTTAGTAATGCTCATAAGACCGCAGGAATTCCAGAGTGGCCCTATGTACGAAATACGACTACCAGAGCTTATTCTCCCCGTGAAACTATAATCAGTACAATACCATCAGAGATCGCTACAGAGGTTGAACCTCAAGATGCATCCAACCAACCTCTTGTTGGAACTCATATAAATCAGATAACACATGTAACTATAGAGTAAGTACATTTGTGGCCTTTCTGGTTTGATTTTCATATAGTGATCGATCATATCAGATTTTAGGACATTAGAACTCATTATAGTTTATCCTCTTTTGTAGGGATGCAGGATTTTCTCAGTCGTCAAGGGAACATATAGATATAGTATCACTCTTGAAAGATATTAATGAAGATGCATCAAACCAACCTCTTGTTGGAACTCATATAAATCAGACAACACATGTAACAAGAGAGTAAGTACATGTGTGGCCTATCTGGTATGATTTTCATACAGTCATCGATCACATCAGATTTTAGGATGTTAGAACTCATTTCTAGTTTATCTTCTTTTGTAGGGATGCAGGATCTTCTCACTGGGAAAATATAGATATAGAATCGCTCTTGAAAGATATTAATGAAGATGCATCCAACCAACCTCTTGTTGGAACCCACATAAATCAGACAACGCATGTAACAAGAGAGTAAGTACATTTGCGGCCTTTAATTTCTGGTGTGATTTTCATATAGTCATCGATTACTCAGGACATTAGAACTCATTTATAATTTATCTTCTTTTATAGGGATGGAGGATCTTCTCATTGGGAAAATATAGATATAGAATCGCTCTTGAAAGATATCAATGAAGATGCATCCAACCAACCTCTTGTTGGAACTCGTATAAATCAGACAACGCATGTAACAAGAGAGTAAGTACATTTGTGGCCTTTCTGGTATGATTTTCATATAGTCATCGACCACATCAGATTTTAGGACGTTGGAACTCATTTGTAGTTTATCTTCTTTTGTAGGGATGCAGGATTTTCTCAGTGGGAAAATATAGATATAGAATCGCTCTTGAAAGATATTAATGAAGATGCATCCAACCAACCTCTTGTTGGAACTCACATAAATCAGACAACACATTTAACAAGAAAGTAAGTACATTTGCGGCCTTTAATTTCTGGTGTGATTTTCATATAGTCATCGATTACATCATATTTTAGGACATTAGAAGTCATTTATAGTTTATCTTCTTTTGTAGGGATGCAGGATCTTCTCATTGGGAAAATATAGATATAGAATCGCTCTTGAAAGATATTAATGAAGATGCATCCAACCAACCTCTTGTTGGAACTCGTATAAATCAGACAACGCATGTAACAAGAGAGTAAGTATATTTGTGGCCTTTCTGGTATGATTTTCATATAGTGATCAATCACATCAGATTGTTAGAACTCATTTATAGTTTATCTTCTTTTGTAGGGATGCAGGATTTTCTCAGTGGTCAAGGATGGACACACACATGCTAGATGTTGGTGACAGCACATATCAAGGTACTGGAACTCTCTTTGTGTTCAATATACTCATAAAATGCGATATAAATATGATGAAATTTTCAGTCATTCCAGATTTTGTTGAAGATGGTCAATTACTGTAAGTGGACACTCTTTTCAGTCTCAAAGGCGATGTTAGTCTTGTTCTCAGCGCGATTCATCGCCTGAAGAGATATGTACCCGATGTTGGTCTTGTTGTCAGCTTAAATTCATGCTTACATTGACATTAAACAGCTGTTTGTAATTTCGGTTATATTGTTTCCTTATACTCTTTCTCCTCTCAAAACTATTGCTAATACTAGCAAATTAGCTAATAAGAGGTGTGTATCATTTACTTAGTACTTGTTATGTTACAATGTGTGCAATCCTGTAAATAAGTGCACCTTAATACTTGATTAGAGGAAGGAATTTATGTACCATTATAACCTGATTGTTACAAACATTTCTTGTTCATTTATTTGGAAGTACATTATTTGCAATTTCTTTTCCATATAAATAGTTATAAGTCCCGTGCACCTATGGGTATACAAATAAATCAAATTAATTTAACATTTTAGTTGAATATACGGATATATGATAAATTTTCATGCTTAATATTTTGTAATTGTGATATTATTAGGTTATAAAGTATAAGGGCTATCTGTGAATTTTTAAATTATTAAAAATATATGAACAATTATAATTGTCACTTTACACCATCTAATTTTATATAAAATTTAACCACTACAGTTTTATTTATCACCTCATCTTTTTAAAGTTTTTATTTTCATAAATTTGACACTATAAATTTAAAACTTTTTTTCCTCCATCAAATTCTTATCAATTTTAATTTTTTTTTACCATATAAGGAAATGTTTAGATTCTTTTAAAAAAATATAAATTTAAAAAAGATTAAATCAAAAGATTATCTTTTATTGAAGAAATATTTTTCTTAAATAAAAAATTCCTGTTGATCGTTTTGTTTTAATAAATGAAAGATATCAATGTGATTTTCCTTTATCCAAAGTCCTAACTTCTTCTAAGGGTGTGTTTGTTAAATGAGCAGGAGCAGTGAGCAGGAGCAGTGAGTAGGAGCAGTGAGCTGTGAGCAGGAGCAGTAAGCTGTAGCTGTGAGCAGTAGCAGTGAGCAGTAGTTGCACAGCTCACTGCTCATTTGCCACAGCTTCACAAATAAGCATTGGAAAAAGTAGCCTTCCTAAAAAATCTCACCGCTCACCGCTCCTTTGCCAAACGATCATTAAAAATGAAAAACCTCACCGCTCATTTTGCCAAACATGAAATGAATATCAAAATGCTCTTGCTCACCGCTCACCGCTTCAAAATGCTCCTCCACCGCTCCGTGCCAAACATAGCCTAAGTACTTATCAGGGTTGCCTTTTATTTTTTTGGGTGTAGGAGATCTCTCATGTACCAAAAGTTTTATGAGACTCAAGTTTTGTCCCATTAATAGTAATTACATATGGGAAAATATTAGTAGTTACAATTTGAAATGTAGTTAACTGGCTATAATTTGCATTAAAAAGTGTGGGTTTTATATTTTTTGAGTGGGTCCATGATTTTTTTTATGGGTTCATGATTTTTTTAGTGTTTTTAGAAGAAAATTGTAGCGAGCTAGCTACAATAAATGTAGCCAAGTTAAGCCCATTATATATATATATATATATATATAGGAGGGTTAATGTGAGAGAATTTTTAAAATTATTAAAATAAGAACTAATATACACCGTTGGATCTATTATGTTGTATTAAATAAGAATGATATTTAATTAGTGATATTATGATCATTAAATATAGATTAGAATATATTTTACTTACATTTTTTTTCACCATCAGTTAGTTCAATATCTCGAAAATAACTAATACGTCGTCGTACAATATCTCAAAAATTAATTGATGTGTCATGATACAATCTCAAAAATGATTGATGCACGTGGTACAATATCTCGAAAATAACTGATGCGTCATGATACAATATCTCGAAAATAACTGATGCGTCATGGTACAATATCTCAAAAATAACCGATGTGTCATACTACAATATTTTAAAAATAAAGGAGCATTTATGTTTGGTCAAAATAAAGAATGAAAAATAACTATAATACATTTATGGTTATATTTTTAATTTCTATTTCTTGTATTAATTACCATGCATTTAATTACCACTTCCTTCAATTCTATTGATTATTGAATGGTTCTTATTTTTATAACTTTAATTAGTTCTTATTTGATCCTAATTATATATATATATATATATATATATATATATATATATATATATATATATATATATATATATATATATATATATATATATATATATATATATATATATATATTTATATACAATGTTGCAAAACAAGGTCTACAAGGGCGATTAATCGCCGATTAATAGTTACAAGGACCTCAACCTTGTTGATTAATAAAAAGGCGATTAATGGCGGTCAATTATGGTCAACGACGGTCAAGGGAGGTCAAACTTGTCGAAAACCTGCAAATTTGGCCGAAAATTCCGAAAACTCACTGTAAACATATGTTTATCAATTATAGTAACTATTTATATGTATGATGAGTTGTATATTAAGAATAATATTGCCAAAAATACCTAAAACTCATTAGAAATATTCAAAACTTGCCGAAAATACCAAAAATTTGCTTTAAATTCCAATCCGATTAATCATCGATTACTCTCGCCTAGAACGATTACAAGTTACAAGGTGGTCGACCGGCCGGTTAGCGATTCACGATTTTTGCAACATTGTATATATATATATATATATATATATATATATATATATATATATATATATATATATATATATATATATATATATATATATATATATATATATATATATATATATATATATATATATATATATATATATATATATATATATATATATATATATATATATATATATATATATATATATATATATATATATATATAGATTTATATATATATATATATAGAATTTAGATCAAGTGAGAACTTTTTAAAGTTTTAAAAGTAAGAACTCAATCAATAGTTGACAAATGACAATTAACCATTAGAAAAAAACTGAAAATAAATTATATAACCAAAAGGGTAGTTCCGGTACTTTGCACTTTTATTAACCCTACTAGTTACACCCATTTTACCTTTTATAATTGTAAAATTAAAAAATACTGTAATCAGCCTCCACCTCCAAAAAAAAGCACGCCTATCCATAAAAAGAATATGCATATCTTTATGATACACTAATCCTTATATGCATGTTATCTATGTATGTATCAATGTTTGCGTAAAACACAAGTTTTCGGTGTACAGAGTGTGGCATGCCAGAATTTGCAACGTCATCAGAACCCTGGGATTTGTTTAGATCTGGTGATAATGTTTGTGTCTAAATCCGCCGATGTATCATTATTGTCGCCGGAGTTTGCCTCGTCTCCGCTGTGTTGCTGCTGCTACACCGGTACCATCTTAGAATGTGTTACCGATACACCGATACCATCTTTGGAATTCATCGGTACACCGGTACCATCTTGTGGATGTGTCGCCGGTACACCAGTATCATCTTGGGATGTGTCTCCGACACACCGGTACCATTTTTGGATGTGTCGACGGTACACCCGTACCAGCTTTGGATGTGTCGCCGGTACATCGGTACCATCATGGGATGTGTCGCCGGTACACTAGTCTAATCTTAGAATATGTATCGGATCTCCTAAGTGTGATGTTCCGTTTCAGTATATCAGAACTAGTTATATTGTTTCAAAAGGTTTACGTTCTTGTCGTTTTTTTAAAAGCTTTTACTAGATGAAAACAAAAGTGTAATGTTTGTCTAATTTGTAATGTAAATGTAGTTCTTAACTTATGTGCGTATCACATGTATCAATTATTTGTGCTTGCTGTTATTTAGTACAATTATTCATTAGCAAAAGTTTTTCTTATTTTGTAAATTAGTTTTAAGAAAAATGGTTGGATAAAATAGTATAGAAAAATGTATCAGATATATCTATCACATAAGAAAAACTGATCAGTAACGAGAAAATCGAAAAATATTAATTTGAAAAGTGTCATTAAAATTCTCCAAAATACCCTTACAAACTCTATTTAATTAATACATTGTCTTTCATTTAATATTTATCTAATCTACCATCAAATAGAAGATCCAATGGTGCAAATTAGTTCTTATTTTATTAACTTTAAAAAATCTCTCATGTTAACCTTCCTCTATATATATATATATATATATATATATATATATATATATATATATATATATATATATATATATATATATATATATATATATATATATATATATATATATATATATATATATATATATATATATATATATATATATATATATATATATATATATATATATATATATATATATATATATATATATATATATATATAGTAGCGATCAAGTAAGAAGAGAAATAAAAATATGAAGAATAAGAAGAACTCTGGACCACACATTTTAAATAAAAGTGAGAATTTTAAGGGGAGATGCAAAAGATTTTGTAGGTACATCTGAAATGAGTGGCTATGGTTTCTTCTCATCCTTCTCATTTTTGTTAATCTTCTTATTAGATCCTAACTATATATATATATATATATATATATATATATATATATATATATATATATATATATATATATATATATATATATATATATATATATTGAAGGAAATGATATTTGATTGAGAAAATATTTTAAATGAGTAATATGTTGAACGTTTAAATAACCGACCATATTACTTCATATAAACGATAACACTTTATATATAACATTCATTTTAGAAGGGTCTCGTTGTGTAATTTCATTCGACATCCTCACAGCTTTCAAAAGTTCAGGGACGAATTGATACTTATTATCATATATTCATTTGTGATGTACATGGCTGAGAATTGGGTAAAAAACAACCCGTACCAAAAACTGTTTTTTAGTGAAATTGTTGGATAAATCAAACGAACAAACAAAGTCGAACAAACGAAGCGGAAGCTTTTATTCAATATCAAAGTTATAATTCCTAAAGCTACAAAAAAAACTAATGACATTGGCCTCTATTTATAGGAGACCAATGACCTAAAACATACTAAATCCAAACATACTAAAAATAACAAAACTTGTAGGACAAGTCAAACAAATTACCAAACGAACCCTAAAGTTTAACTCACTTTCTAACAATCTCCACCGTGAGTTCAACTTCATACGAAACTTCAAAACAAACTAATCTTGGTCTTCAAATTCAAATATCCGAATATCAAATTCCAAACGCCCCTTGAGAGTTTAAGTAACTTTTCTAACAATCTCCACCGTGACTTCAACTCTATTCGAAACTTCAAACCAAACGAACATTCCGTCTTAATTCGGATTCCAAACGAACGAACAAATAAACGATCGAATCAAACAAACAAACAAACAAACAAACAAACAAACAAACAAACAAACAAACAAACAAACAAGCAAACAAACAAACGATCGAATCTGAAAACGATCTTGGATCGAACCTGAAAACGATCCAAACAAACAAACAAATGATCGAACCTGAAAACGATCTTGGATCGAACCTGAAAACGATCCAAACAAACAAACAAATGATCGAACCTGAAAACGATCTACCAAACAAATGACCGAACCTGAAAACGGTCAACCAAACAAACGACCGAACCTGAAAACGGTCAATCAAACAAACAAATCGCCCCAAACAATCTTCACCAAAGAATATCAAATTCGAGCAACCAACTTCAAAAGCCTGACGAACAAAGATCCCAAACTTTCCAACTAACGAATTTCAACCGATCCGAATTTACTAAATCTTCAAATTTCAAATACTCAAACGACTCCACCGTAACCAGTAATTTCTAATCCAAAAAACGAAACGATCCTAATAATTCCGAACAATAATCTTCACTTCAAATAAACCCAAAAATAATCGATCCACTCCACCGTAATCGATTATCCTCAAATGTTACGATCCAGTAAACCAACTCAGACGACTAATAATCAAACAACAAACCCCAAAGATATATTCGAAAAACAAATATTCCGAATACTAATTTGCCTTAACGAACTAATTGGAATAATCAAAATACATGTAGGCCCACCTAAAAATAACAAGCGAATCTTCTATATTACAAAAGCAATATTCAGTGTGCAAAGTTGACACCGACCCATTACTAAGATCACCCAACCATCAGTAACAAATCGACTTTTTTCAAACTTTAAAATCAATCGATCTCCAGTCGACCATACTACGAACCAACGCCTTTTTTTTTCTTTTCTTCTTCATGATTGCGGATCGACCACGCTCTGATACCACTTGTTGGATAAATCAAACGAACAAACAAAGTCGAACAAACGAAGCGGAAGCTTTTATTCAATATCAAAGTTACAATTCCTAAAGTTACAAAAAAACTAATGACATTGGCCTCTATTTTTAGGAGACCAATGACCTAAAATATACCAAATCCAAACATACTAAAAATAACAAAACTTGTAGGACAAGTCAAACAAATTACCAAACGAACCCTAAAGTTTAACTCACTTTCTAACAGAAATGAATCGAGGACTGAACGGAAATGACTCATTTGGTTTCGTTTTTACCCGTTCATTAGGCTGTGTTTCCGTTCGGTTTGGTTCAGTTTATACGGTTTAGGTGTGTCTTTTTTTTTGTTTTGGCTCGACCCAAACTATACAGAGTCGGAACTCAAAACCATACAGAGCTGGACTTGTTCGATTTTGCTCAGACCGGTTTGGCTTGGTTTTTCGATTCATTTGGCTTTTCACTTATGTTTAGTCCAACTTCTGATAATTGAACTGCATAAATAAAACTGATACAGTACATTTTCGTATTTCGTTACCAGACTGTGAAAATGATATATTCACACAATATTTACAGGACATCATTTTGTAAATGATGTGTAATCTTATTTTACAGCATTACGTCTCTAACTTTTAAAATCATCTCTTACTTGAAGCCAATATTCATCATCAGTCGTGACACGACACGTTGTGTGGATTTTGTTTTGTAAAAATCTGCGCTTTTATCATTTCTCTTTCAGAAATATCTAAATTTAAATAAATTCGTTTTCATATTATATAAGAAATTGAAAGCACAAATATATTCAGAAATATAAATGAGTTTCAATAACATACGTGCACATTTTCAAAGAACATATTTGTATTTCTCATCAAATTGTTTAGAATAAATAATTTTTTAGAACATACTTGTTTTTTTAAATATATGCACAAAAATACAATTATTGAAGACAGGTTCTTGATAATTTTGAAGGGTCTGATACTAAAAATCATCTTTAAAAAAAAGTTTATGTGTCTTAACACAAAGTAATACTATAATATGCTTAGGTGCTCTTTCTTAATAACTTAAATGATTTATTATGAAAAAAAAACTGAATTTATTAAGTAATAAAAAATTTGTTTAGTACAACTTAATAAAAATATTTGAAAATACTAAATAATAAAATTAAAACTGTCTGCATTTAAGTCATTTTGTTAATTAAATACTCACTTAATTTAAAAATCAACCAAGCAAATTCTTAGAGCACGCGGTACAGTTGAGCCGTCGTGCTCGTGTCGTGGGCAAAAAGTGATGCCACGTCACTTTTTACTCCCACGACACCAAAACACCCCACGATGGCTCAACCCCCCTCCCTGGTTAACACGAGAATTCTCGTGTCGTCGTCACCCAACTTTTTTTTTTTCAACAATTAATTAACATAAACTTAAATTTTCATTAATAAAAAAAAATACAATTACTAATAGAAAAAAAAAACAACACGAAAAAAAAAATTACCGAAAAAAAAACAAAAATTCGAAAATAAACTTAAAAATTAAAATATTTGGCACGCGCCTCGTCTTTGAGCTTCTCGATCCTCGCCGCGTCTTGTGGACTTAATCCGGTAGTGTCGAATCGAAGGATTTGCAAATCCTCGTTCCTTTTTTGAAGTGCAACCACTTCTAGTCTAGCCGCCACCTCTCGGTCCAATCGCCCCTTTTTAGTTTCACGATCGGATAACATTTGTTGTTGTAGCATATCCACCAATTGTTCTTTTTGAGACCCCGAAGTGGCGGATGAGCTTGTCGAGCGTTGAACCTTGGCCTTTCTTGGAGCACCGGATGGACGAGGGATGTCATCGTCATTGAAAAGATCCGGATCTTGATCGGCTATCTTCCCTCGTGCCCGGCGTGTTCGAGTTGAATCGGGATTTTTCCATTTATACTTGTCTTTCAAAACAAGCCAAGCACTTTTGTGTGGAAATTCCTTGTTCCCGTTTTCATCTCGATACAAACTCATCACACGAGTCATCAAATCGTCTTGATTTTCGCCACTTAAAAGTTTGGCGCTTTCATAAAACGAATTAAACCTATGAACCTCGCGGTTCAAATTCGTCCACTTCCCGGTCAACATATTTTTGTTTCGAGTTTTAAAACCCTCATCCTTAAGCCGATCGTTATACAAATCCATAACTTGGTACCAAAACGTATCGTGTGGTTGATCGGTCCCGACCTTCGGGTCTTCGGATACTTCAATCCAACACTCGGCAAAAACTTCTTCCTCACGTTGGCTCCAAAAAGAACGGTCCGACTTCGGAGGTGGTTGTGTAGCCGCGGCCACGCCTTTGTTCTTTGGGTTTTTTTTAGCAACACTTTTCTTCCTCGAACCTTTCTTCGCTTGTGCATCGACTTGTTCTTCGGGTTCTTCGGGTTCTTCGGGTGCATTGTTTTGTTCGGGTTCTTCGGGTTCTTCTGAAGAGTGTTGAGGAAAGGTTTGGAATTGTTGTGATTGTTGGAAGATTTGTGATTGTTGGGATTGTTGGAACCACATATTAAATTGCTCGGGTGTACAATTAAGAAATGGGTTTTGTTGTGATTGTGGGAAGGTAGTGAATGGATTTGGGAGTTGATTATAGTTGGCGAATGTTCGTGAAGTGCTAGATGTTGCGGATGAGGGAGTATTCGGGTTAGACGAAGAAGACGAATTCGGTAGTTGAGTTGAGGGAATTTGATTTTGAGGATCGGAAAAGTAATTGTTTAACCATTGATTCGGGTATTGGTTTGGGTTAGGATTTTGACTCATGGTGGATAGAAAAATTAGAGAAATTAGATGTAGAAGAAGGTGTGAGTTGTGGGTAATTTGGGGTAGAATTTATAGGAAAAAAAGATGAAAAAAAGGGTTTTTTTTTAACCTCAAACGGTCAAAAAAACGGGCAAAAAAAAAAAAACCCGTTCCCCAACGGTCAAAAAACGGCTATTTTTTTAAAATTTCAAAAAAAAAAAAAATTAAAAAATTAAAAAATCCGACGACGCGAGCTACGGTGTGGTTGGCGCCGCCGTGGCCTCGCGCCGTCACCATGGCGTCGGCTGGTAGGTACCAGCCCAAAACCCACGACGCGAGCCACGGTGTGGTTGGCGCCGCCGTGGCCTCGCGCCGTGGTGGCCAGCCACCCACCAGCCAACCGTACCGAGAGCTCTTAATGTTGCCACTAGATTAAAAGAAAAACAATTTATCTCCGAATTTAATGTACAGCACGTGAAAGCGAATAAAAGTCAAAAAGTTTATTTGTATTTTAGTTAATGGTTGGTTGTAGAAGTCCAAGAAAAATTGGAATTGAGAACCTTTAAAGATGTGACAGGCCAAGAGATATTTTGCTAGTGATTCATGTGGCCCTGTCAGTTTGACCTGTCATACTATGCTCACTCAAACATAATTAAAAGATTCGTAGAGACGTACAGATTTTTAATTCTCGAAAATCACAATTACACGCCGACGTATTCATTATAACAAGAAAAAAAGCATCAACTATTGAGTTGAGTTATTTTGAAATTTTTTTTACTTACAAATAAAACGATTTATCCTAGCAATTTATTATTTAAAATTAAATTCTATAAAAAAACAGATCGATTATTTTTGCCAAAATGTCAAAAATGCAAAAAATCGACGAAAGGACTAAAATTGTAAACTTTTCGAACTGATTTTCATCAACGGTAATATTTCATTAGTGAAAACGATAATAAAATATCATCAGTGATAATTTGAAATATCACCGGTGATAAAATCGATGATATTTCATTGTTTTTTTTCACTAGTGAATTATCATCATTATAAAAATCAGTTTGGAAAATTTACAAATTTAGTCTTTCCGCCCGAGTTTTGAAACTTTTGGACTTTTTGGCAAAATGATCCCTTTGTGTTTTTTTTTAATTTTTAGGTTAATCTCTATTTTTAGATCAAACAAAAATAAATAGTAGAGATTTGTCCCATTGCTTGTGAGAAAAAAAAAAGATTGCATTTGAACTTTTGTCTTAACTATGATGACACAATTACATGTGGATATTCAAAATATTCTTGTATCGTATATCATGTACTAAAAAATTTTATTTTGAATATATATGCAAATATGCTAGTTTTAGTATAATATATGCAAAAATGCATATATTATGTTTTTAGGTACTCGCATTATAATACATTAATTATGAAACCATTAAATCGCGAGCTATGTAAAGTTTGGTCGCAAAATACCCAAATCAAATCTCGAGCTCGAGTTGAATTAACATTTCAAAATACTTAGATTCAACTCCAAAACATAATCATTAATTAAGCATAAGAAATCTCGCATATTTGGTTATCTTTACTTGATAAGAAGTTTTTTATTGTATAAAATACAATAACATGTATAAGTAAGTGAAACAATCTAATTTGTTACGCCGAGCACAAAGCGAGTCAATTTGACCTGTGTACATCATATCCTGTTTTGGCGAAATTGGGTATCGTTGTTGTTGTTGTAATATCATTGTTTTAGAGTTGTTTATACATATAAACAATTTAAAAAAATTATTATATGGTCCTTTATTCTTTATTGTTATTGTTGTGTTTCAGGTTTTTATTGTTTGGATAGTTTATTTAAGGGAAAATCACCTAAAAATGTAATAAACTCACCACTTTTTATGGTTGTATGTACTCTACTATTTTTTTTCTCATTGTATTGTTAAACTTTTAAATTTCGACCTTTGTATGTAGCGGGTGACCTGCTCGACCCTTAACCGGTTGCTTATCAAACAAACATTTACGCCGTTAGTCCTTATACTAACGACCATGTGTAAATAATAAAAATAATAGTTTGAAAAAGATAATGTAATAATTTATGTTATTTTAGCCGACAACCACCACTGTCAGATTCAATATTATTAGAACTTGGTCACCTTGTACTACACCTACAACCTCCACCCACACCCGTCACCACTGGTCCACCACCGTCACCCTTAGTATATTTTGGCATCGATCTAAGTAGATACCAACCCACCCAAATTCACACAACACAAAAAACCCACAATCCCGCACAAACAAAGATCCACGTAACACCAATGAAAACCATCAACCCAACTACATATCTAATACTAAACAAATAGATCGGCACTTAATCACCATTATCCGTTCACCCTATCAAAACTTCTAAATGGCGAGTCAAAGGATTATGGGCTTGATGCTAAAAAAAATAAAAAAACGACATACTAGTTGTTGATAGAATGGTCACATACTCACATGTCTGATTGCCATAAACTTAACAATGAATCTGCATTTTAACCCCTATTTGGATGAATCTATTAGATGGATTAAGTTATTTGGAGATTTACTGCCGTCATCATCCACGACCGGAGGTGCATCTACAAAGTAATGTTCGATTTCATTTCGAACTTCGACTTGAATCTTTGATAACCTCCTTGTCTCTTTGTTCATCATGACCCAATTACCTAAAACTATTGTTAAAACCTCGCCTGTTTTACTATCACCAAGTAGCCAATCACGACGTACTCCATGTTTCCTAGATGCAGCTATTCAAGTATCCACTTAAGCAACATCAACCCACGTACATCAACACTAGTAGGTGGACCTTTAATACCACCATGTCTTACCCCCAGAGTACGGTTGTAGGGACAAAACCAAAAATATAGACATAGTAGCAACCATGATAAAAAAAAGTACTAAAACACCTTCTTCAATCCTATATGATATCACCTCAAATCTATCTTTCCAGAAACTATTTCTTAAAATTAATCAAACCCCAACATATATCCCTAAAAGTGAGTGGTGTATATGTGGATCGAAATATAACATCTGTGTCGGGAACGGATCTATGTCTCGAACAGATCCCAAACGGATGGTGACGGGTGCTATGAAAGTGGATTAGTGGTGGCGGCGGTGGAAGGTAGATATGGGAATGTGTCGTAGTGGGTATGAGTTGATGATGATTCATATACAGATTGTGTGAAGATGAATAATTGGATGATTGTAAATTTGTATATCATTAAATCAATAATAACATTTCAGATTCATTTTGCACAGCTTAATATTAATATTCATAATAAAATAATAAATAGATTTTTTATTTTGAGTTAACTCGTTAAAAAAAGGACTGTTGCTGCAATAAAAATAAACGATCGTTAGGGTAACCTGCTCCACGTAGGACTAACAGGTTTAGCAGGTCACCCGCTACATACAAAGGTCGAAATTCAAAAGTTTAAGAATACAATGAGAAAAAAAATAGTAAAGTACATACAACCATAAAAAGTGGCAAGTTTACTACATTTTAAGTGATTTTCCCTTTATTTAAAGCAGGTGTTTGTTTATGTTATATTCGAAATCGACTTAGTAATAACAAAGCTCGATAAATCATATAGAAACCAAAAAATCAACCCGACACAAAACAGAAACCGAATGGTTTCTTAAAATCACAAACCCAATTTTTTCTGTTTGATTTCGGTTTTATTCAAAAATCGAACTAAAACAAACCATGCTCACCTGCTTATGGAAATGTCGATACCATTATATCAACTAACTTTGCGTTTTCCGTTGACACAACCGGTAAATAGTGGATTGTAGGAAATTGTAGGAAGTTGTTAGTGATTATTCTTGGCCTTGTTAGGTGATTTAATGTTGTCTAATTGTATATATAGATAATTAGTTGTTAACAACAAATGCAAAGCACTTGTTGGCAAAAACCTAATTTAAATTATAGTTGAGTTATTTTGCATCTTTGTTTTTACTTACAATTTAAGGGACTAATTTTAGCCATTCATTATCTAAGTTCAAATCCCATAAAAAACACATTAGGTGCTTTGGCATAATCACCATCTGATCATTCTCACTTCCCTTTTCTAATTCATCCTCCATATCATTACATGACATAATTTCATCATCAGGTATTGATTTAGGGTTAGAGACATGTCCTGTGCTATGAAGAAGGTCATACATTTCATCAACAACGTTCTTTTCAATGGTTGGTTCTTCATCGGCCTTCTTTACGTCCTCAACCTCGACAACTGGCTCTTTCTCAGCTTCCATTGCCTTCTCAACAACTGTTTTCAGATCAGCTTCCTACATAAATGGGTTTGTTAAAACATGTGATTTTGTAATGAGTGGAATGGTCTCCAGTTCGCTGCCTTAGGAAAGACGAGGGTGATTATTCAACTCCCCAAAGGATAAATCCTTGGGACACTTTTGAATGAGTTTTTAATGAGGGCGAGGATCACCCGTTCACATCGACCACCCATAGGACGTCACACAGTCAACCCGACCGTCACAACCTATCGACATCAGAAGCCCACAGAAGATTCGACGACCCGACGATGTCGCACTTTGTATCCGACGCCATCACAACCATACTCTATATATAGAACCCCTTGTAAATATCTTGTAGAATTTTAGGATTAGCTTGGAGCAGCCATTATTAGCCGATTTTAAGGTTCCCAAATCCTAAGAATGTCCATTCTATCACCCATATTAATTGAAGAACAATGTTTAATCGATTTTCATTAATTATGTTTATGTGTATGATGGTTATGTCTTCTATATTTTATCCCTTTGCTATGATGGATAAATTACTTATTGTTTATCTACGATTGCATGAAAGCTATGATGTGATTTACTTATGTTTGTTGCTTCTGATTTGATTATGTGCACGTTAGGCTCTAGAAAACAAGACTAGATCTTCATATCTTAACTGTTGATATGTATAGTGAAACATGGGTGATTAGATTATGTCGGGATCGTGGAGGCATGCTATCTGGTCGTATTTAGGCTTTGCCTCGACCGTAGTATGTACTTGTGTGTTTTGATCTGGCAAATTCATTTAGCTATTTGTTAAAGCATGTGTTAATAATTAGATCCAAGGTTAGTATGTGATTCTAGGTTTATGATTTTGTGACATTGACGATTATAAGGGTGTGTGCCAAGTAATATGATCTAGTAAACGTCGCGATACCACTATGCTAAGTTTGATTTGTTTCGCATATGACTTGTAACTAATACAAAAGGGAACATTGTAGTAAATAATGCGTGATCAGGTAAACATATTTTATTTAACTGGTAAAATTCTATAACATTAGATTAGGATTAGAGTGTTAGTCAACCCCTCTCTTATACCTCGATAATTTTACTGCTTTCGTAAAATATAAAAGACACAAAAAGACTCTCCTTCCCAATTCTAGACCTTTTGTACATTCAACATTGACCTCACACAGTATTCTTTGAGAGAATGATAACAACCCCGAGTCCTTACCTATGTTATATTTAAACGAAAGTTTTAAAACTCCTAAGCGCGAATAGATGCAAGCCAATCCCATGTTCATCATCCCTTATTTCCTTATTGATATGTTTGGCCTCCTAACCGCGCGCAATGGGCTTTGCATCGTTGATTTTGTTTTCAAAAGTTAGATATTATGATTGAACTTATAATTTTGTACATTTTTTTCAAATCCTCGGGAATTTCATGTTATCTACTTAAACTACTAACTGCATATTTATCCAATTAACTTTACCAATGACTTAGCACTAAGTAGTGTGTTGGAAAAATATGTAACGACAATCACTTTGATAATTTTGGAACCTATTGTTTTTTCGCTTTGGATATATTTTATATCTAGCAATTTGAAGCATTTGATAGGATGTAGTGTGTAGCGTTTTAAATATAAATCTTGTTTGACAAGTAGTGTGTGATGTTTTGAGTAATATTATGACAACACCGTACCTTTTAGTGTTGTTTAAACAAAATCCAAACCGCTTTGCTAGAAAAGCCTTATATTTTAAACCTTAAACGTTAGTTGTCTCAAAACGAAGAGTCTACACATACCTTGGATCAAAATAGTTCAAATGATGACAGTTTAAGAGTGATGTTAGGATTACAAAAAATTTACAGAATGTTTTTCACACAATGATGTTTCAAAGAAATTAGTAGAGACATTTAAGAGAGAGAATTCAAAAATAAGTATGATAAATCATTTTGTAAAAAGTTTTGTGTAAATCTTTTTGTGAATTTAGCATTACTCATAGTTTATCTAAGGAGTGACGAGAATAAGTGCAAAAGATTCAAAATGAAGGTGCAAGGTTAAATGCAAATCTTGATATTATTTAAAGTGCCTAGTTAAAAATAAATAAATTCTGGCTAGCGAAAAAGGTGTGCTTTTTTTACACTTGTTAAAATGATGTATTAGTTTTGTTGTAGAAGTCAGCCGTATTAATATAATTTATAAAAGTGTTTGGTAGAATAGATGTAACTATAATTATAGTGTATAATGATGTATTGTTAAATGTTTGGTCAAAGAGCATTGAAACTAACGTTTTTATAAATTTATGAACTTTAATTTTTTTTAAACGAGCTTTGAAATAATAATGCAAGTTGCCAACTCAAAAGTTTTCTGCAAACAAACCCGAAGGAGATCGAGAAAATTTCTAATATTGTAAGTTTTCTTAAATTTACAAGCATGAATTAATTGATAATAGGCTATGACTTGCTTGGTTAATATTTTTATGGTCATGTTTAATTAACGAATGATTTACTGTAAAGATCTTTAGTTTTATGACTTTATAACTTAGGTCGATCCGTTTAGTTTTTTAAATAAGTTTTGTAAGATTAAAGTGTCTTGTTTGGATATAAATTGCCTATATGTAAATGGTTATATGATGCTTGTTTTATATACTGAATAAAGTGTCTGAATTAAAAAATATTACTCATATATCTTTTTAAATAAAATAAGAAAAAAATGGGTGGCTAAATATGTAAAATTATTATGAATTAAGTGATAACTTAATATGAGGATCCTCTTTCTCATAGTCTTTTTTAGAAAGTAATGTATTAATTTTAAGAACAAAACAAACAAGCGACTAAAGCGACCGATGACTTAATTTACATATATATTTTAATTAAAACTTTATAAGTCTTTGAAACAATACCTTACTGTATTAATATTATAAGTCGTTTCTTCTGATTAACAACAAAACTATTTTTTACCTGATATAATAAAGTAAGTAATCTTATATTAAGTTAAAAAATTGTTATCAAATTTACTTCTTTCATCCCGAAATTATTATATTTCAGTAAATTATTTTTGGACGTCGTAAATTAATAGTACATTTCAAAAAATAGATAAAGAATGTATATTAAGTTTACCATATCACTCTCATTTGAAAATATTATTACAAACTATAAAAAAAAATTGTAAATGAATTAGTTAATGGTAAAATACTCATTGTTTAAAAAGTAAATGAGAGAGAACTGAAAAAATGATATTTTTATTAAACTGCGTGTTTTTTGTCGGTTAAACTATAATTATGAGACATAAAGAGTAACAAATCAGCTAAATCGAGTGTTATATTTCGCCGATACTTATATACTTATATAGCGTTTGGTAGACTGTAATGAATAGAGTTATTACGATTGAATGAAAATTTTTGTTTGTTTACAATTATATTACGTAATGATTCATTACATGTAAAGACTCATTATACCGTTTGCATTCTTTAGGGGTTCTCTCCTTTTAATTACATCTTGTAATGAAATCAAATGATATAAAAGTCCATCATTAATTAAGCACATTAAATAAACTTCTTATTAATAATGAGTAATTTTAGTTTTTTCTATCGATATTTCGTCTTATCATTCCAGCCAAACATTATTAATAGCACTAATGAATACTTAAATTACATCATTCATTCAATTACCTCGTTTATTTCATTCATTAATATTTTATTCTTTCCAACCAAACAATCCTACATGATTATGGATAAGATCTTTCGTAATTAAGTTATTATTACTTCAAGAACAAGTCCTCGTAAGTATGAAGAACGTATACAAAAACAGAGTAAACATATTTGGACAACAATGTCGACAAGTTCTCAGGGGACAAAGATAAAAAGTTGATTTGTATTTAAATAAATAAATAATCACCGTGATTGGCGGGTCAGATAGAAGGCAATTCAAAGAAGAAATTGTATCAAGGACCTTTAGAACGTGGCCCGGCCTAATCCAAGCAATAAGTTTGGTAGCACCTAATGTGACTCTTTCGTATTGACCTGTCACGCTGTGTTTTATTTTTTCAGAGAGACGTGAAAAATATGGTTTATTATCGAAAATTACAAATTATACACCAAGAATAAAGATTAAAATCGGGAGAGCACGAACCTATTACAATATTACATCGTTTGTTTAAGAATAAGTGTCAAATATTTATTGTGACGCTCCCGCGGGAGATTAGTCCACTCGTCCTAAGGGCGGTGAGAACTCCTCGTAGTAGACTAAAAAAAAATATTTATTGTGACGCGTATTAGTATATGATTTATAATTAAATAAATTAATTATAACACGAAAGAATGTACTTAGAAAAAATAATTGTAATCCTTAAGAATATAAAGTAGATACTTACAAAAGTTTTGAATTGTTTCGCTGATAATTCTTCTCAGGAATGTGTTTTTCAATACGCAAAAGAATAATAGTTTAAGATATTTACATTTTTATAGACGAACTGAACATTCAGAGAACCGTCCGTCGATCGTTCGACTAAAAACTATGTTCGATTCTTTTATAATTGAACGAACACGATTACACGAACAAGATTTTTCGTTCGTTTAGATAAATGAACGAACATGAACAAATGATTCGTTCATTCATTTGCGTTCGTGAACGGTCGATTATATTCGTTCGATTATGTTCAATTAGTTCGTTCGTATATGCTCGATTATCTTCATTCGACTAACATGTTAAATATTGAAAAGATATTATTGCGTTCGTGAATTGTTATTGTATCTTTTTTTACTTGAATTTAAAATTTATATGATTTTATCACTACTTTTATATGAAATTAACCATCTGCAACATGGATGGCGAACTAAAAGATTAAAAAGACCGTTAGTCCACAAAATTAACTAAGGCAATATAGTCTTTCACTGTATTACTACCTACTTTTTAGCTTCACAAGTGGACCTTTTAAAAGTTCACGAATATAAATAAACATGACCCTTTTCCTTTACTGCTGTTTTTGATCGGTTTTCTTCATCTCTCAAGAAGTCAAGATAGAAAGGGCCACTTTAACGATGAGTGACTATATACCTGAGGGTGCAGCTGTAGGTCTTATCTGAAATCTGAGGATCAACCTGTAGCCTCTCAGTTCGGCTTTCATCTTTGTGAATCTGCCACATTTTATACAGATCCCAATTATTTCTGTAAGTTTTACTGATTACATACGTATTTTACATATTACAGATGTATTTATATTAAATAAGATTTTTAGTTGCACTGTACTTCTGTTTCATTGAGATTTTCTTTGCACAAAGTCAATGGCATAAGCTCTTATAATCAAAATACGAATAAAAAGATGCTGCAGTTGCTGCTGGTGACTTCCGGCAGCGCGGTGTGATCGGTTTGTATTGTATAATTGATTTGCTTTTTTGGATTTGCTTTCTTATAGAAGATGTATTGTACAAATGACAGAGTTTAGAATTTGTTTAGTCGTTTGTATAGTGATTAGGAGTATTAAGTAAATCTGTGAATGTTATATGGAGTCCTGTTTTCACACAAGAAAACCGGTAAAAGTTCCCATTTCGAGCGGATATGTCCACCTTTTTCAGCAATTTGAATTGTGTTAGTAGAGTGTTGCATAGTAAATCAGACCCGCTAATGTATAGGTTTATATTTCTTTCCAATATGTGTATTTTCTGAAATTTGATTTCGAGCCACTAGTAAAAACATGTACTAAAAGTTTAAATCTTGCAGATTTAAGTGATCCTACACCTCAAGAACTGAAAGAAAAGCTCCGCACTATACTTGCAGCAATATCACTGAATGGCCACCTATCTGTTCTTGTTCAGTATTGGGCAGCAACGAAAGCAGGAGGTCCATTTTTACTTGCCACAACTGGTCAGCCATTTGGTTTTTATGGGAGCGATAGAGGACTTAAGGTGTATCATAAAAGCTGTTTACACCACAAGCTATATGTACATCATCGCACAGATGTACACGTTGGGCTTCCTGGCCTCACATTCAAGAAAGGGGCTTGTCAACAGACTCAAGATGTACATGACTACCCTGAAGGTCAACGTCCTCTGTGTGAAGATGAATCTGTTTTTTCTAGGAAATGGGTCTCCTTTGCCTTGCCCGTGATTCAAGCTGATACATGTTTTGGTGTCCTTGAGATAGTGATTAATGGACAAACTGGTCCTTGTGACGGTTATATTGCTGAAGCTCACAAAGCACTTACGGTATGTGTATGTCCCTATCGTCCATATCTACACGTTTTTATAAATATGCATAATTATTATCTCGACCCACATATGCATAATGATACGGTATGAGGTAGGCGAGCGTCATCCAAAATAAAAAATCTTCTGCTTCACTCACAGAACTTCAATGCTAATCAAGCCTCCAACAGAGACTTTTGTGCACATCATAAGGCGCCGGGAAACAATTTCATGTAAATTTAATAGTTATAAAGACCTTGTTCCAGGTCTCGGACAGCCAAAGGACAAAGCTAATGAAGATGGCTCAGAGCAAACATTCTTTAGACAAGACGAGTAAGCTAGCTGATTACAATAACTGCTTTAAGTACGTGCTACAATTATTTAGTTCTGTTTTCTTCTGACCCACACAGATTCTTCTTTTGCAGTCGTAAAAAATACCTTTGCGAGTGCTCATAAGACCGCAGGAATTCCTTACTGGGCATGTGTATCCAATAGAGCTTCTTCTTCAGCCCTTAAAACTGGAATCAGCCAAACACCAATTCCAAAAAAGACCACCAAAGCTTCTAGTACCCCTAAAACAGGAATCGATCCAACATCTTTCATTCTGAGAAAAAAAATCAAAGCTTATCGTGCCCCTAAAATTCGAACTAATGAGATCATGACAGAGTTGGTACCTAAAGATGCCCGACTCTTAGAAGGTACCAATGAAATAGGACATCAGTTCAGGCCAGATATTACTACAATTCCATTTAATGGTTTTAGAGAATGTGTGACCAATTCTTTTGGAATGATGTGTGACAGAGTAAGTGAAATTGTGGCTTTTCTAACACATGTTTATCCATCCGGTACATAGCATTAGATTCTTAAGACGTTAAGCTTGTTGGGTTTAATCGGTTTATGTCAAGGTCTCACGTATTGAATGACATGGCATGGGAAAAGTTTTTGTTTAATACTGTAATACTTTATGTTAATATTTTAGTTAATAGTTTGAATTGGTATTATCTTTGACTGGGTAATAGTATTGTACTAAGAGAGTGGGTAATATGTGTCCGGTTCTTTAGGGGAGTTTATGTACCCATGTTTCTACTTACTATTTTGTAGGTTGTGTATGGCTATATAAAGCCGTTGTTTTGTTGAATATAAGTAGCACATCAGTAGTATTCTTTCCCCACTCTATAATATACAACTTCCATATCAGTGAGTTGTGTTAGTTATGAGGTAAGTGAGATCGAGGTGTGCTCGCTGGTATCTCACATTTGGTATCAGAGCGAAGTTCGATCAAAAGGGCGGGTTTGAGAGTCGGTTCAAGAAAAGGGCTTAGCCCTTGGCTGCAAGGCAGAAGCCGAAAAGGGGGCCGATTGAAACCCTATGCAATCAAGAGTAAAAGAAAGAAGGCAGTCGCATGGAGCAAGAAAGAAAGAATGTGAACCGACACCGGACCATAAGACCGAGGAGCTCCAAAAGACCGGAAGCACCGAGACCGAGAAAAAAAAGTCTAGACCGAGACCGAGAAAGTTTAGACCGAGGCCGAAGGAGGCAACCTAGACCGAGACCGTGAATGCGTGTTGCCCGAGAAAGAATAGAAGACCAAAAAAGACCGACGCCGTAGAGAAGACCGAGAAAGCTCCGGCGTGAGACCGAAAATACCGAGGAGCTGCAAAAGACCGGGCAGCACCTAGACCGACAGCAGGTGACAAGAGACCGAAGGCTCACCTGAGAAATATTAGACCGAAGACCGAAAAGATAACCGTGAACGGCAAGTTGTCTAGACCGAAGCTTTAATAGCTGAAGATCGAAGTGTTGAATCAAATGACCGGACGATTCACACAAAGACCGAAGGAAGTTGATCATGTGTTGTGATCACAAGAAAGAGAGAAAGCAAGAACAGTTCTGAGAACTGTTTTTTGAAAAACAGGAAAGAAGAAACAAAGTTCGCAAGAACGAGAAAGAAAGTAGAAAAGAGTGGCGCGTAGCAAGAGCAAGGAATAAGCATCAAGAGTGGCTCTTGTGGAACATCAAAGCATGAAGACTTCAACACATGTACGATGGTGTTGAATCAGTTAGTTTGATGTTCGAAGTTGCATTACCAAGATAACTTTGGATGTGTCCATGAAAAGTCGAGAATCGAGATGGTTTCGAAAGAACGCGTTCAGGACGTGACCGGGGTGCCATGAATAACCGATTAAGGGGGTGATTGTTGGGTTTAATCGGTTTATGTCAAGGTCTCACGTATTGAATGACATGGCATGGGAAAAGTTTTTGTTTAATACTGTAATACTTTATGTTAATATTTTAGTTAATAGTTTAAATTGGTATTATCTTTGACTGGGTAATAGTATTGTACTAAGAGAGTGGGTAATATGTGTCCGGTTCTTTAGGGGAGTTTATGTACCCATGTTTCTACTTACTATTTTGTAGGTTGTGTATGGCTATATAAAGCCGTTGTTTTGTTGAAGGAAAATGATATTTCTTCCTACAAAAACCTCCTACAAATCCTCCTACACACGAGATCTTGAGAAGTGGCGGAATTAAAGGTTTAGATTTGGAGAGATAATAAGTGGAGAAAATGTATATTATATTAGTGTGAGTGTAGGAAGATAATTAGGATGATTTGGTAGGAGGATATAGCATTGCTCTTTGTTGAATATAAGTAGCACATCAGTAGTATTCTTTCCCCACTCTATAATATACAACTTCCATATCAGTGAGTTGTGTTAGTTATGAGGTAAGTGAGATCGAGGTGTGCTCGCTGGTATCTCACAAAGCTAAGTTATAGAGTAAGATTTTCTTTTGTAGGAACAATGGATTTCCTGAGAGGCCAAGGGAAGTACTAATGACTCCAAGACTTGAAGTTACAGGGTTGGAACTTCAAGATGCTCAGGTCAATCAATTATCATCCAACGAGAATTTTGGTTTTGAAGCTACCGGTTTGGAACATCAAGATGCTGATCCCATGGAAGATACGGAACTTTGTGGTTACCTAGCTAGGATCTTTCCAGAATATTGTGTATCGGAGAATGAACATCATGATCATAACGGAATGAGATATCAACATACTGGAGATACCTTTAGGCAAGATTCTGTTGTCCCAACATTTGTGACTACTAATACTGCAACTGCAGAGTAAGTAAATTTGGGGTTTTATCTGTTCTAATTTCCTTGTGGTACTTAATGTCGAGTCGGAAACCTAGGTATACCCAAAAAATTTCCTTGTGGTACTTAGATCACATCAGGCATTGGGACATTAAACTCGTTTATAATATATCGTTTTCCTTTGCAGAGATGAAGAACTCCCTGTGCCAGAATGGATGAGCATGATAGATTTTGATGCTAGTGAATGATAGATTTTAATGTAAGTGTACATTGAGGTAACGGAATTTTGTTCACGTCAAATATTCATGAAATGCAATATAAATGAGACATGATTTAAATTATGCCAGATAATGCCATCGAAGATCGACGGAGTCATGGACACTGGACCCTGCTTTACAATTTCACAAGTATTTCCTGTGTGTATCATATGGTTCATCAGCTGATGTAACTGATTTCAAACTTGTCACTTCAGGTTGAATCGCGGTCATTTTGAGACTCACGACAGATTGTTTAGATTGTTGTTGCACGTTAGCTGTTCTAGCAAAAAACATACTATAATAATGATCATTTCTTATAGGTTTTAATGAAACGACACCACTGCTCATCAAAAAGAAATTTTTTGTATCTTCTGCAAGTTCCTTCTTTCACATTTCATGCAGAAAAGATTATAAGTTGGTCTTACCGATTCATGTTTACGTTGCGTGATTACCACCGGTTTCCTAGTCGAACCCCCTTTTGGCGGGGAAGCAAACACTGCTAGAGCTCTAATTAAACGAACTATTATCCGCACAAAAAAATACGTATCAACGTACAATTTTGAATATGAGTGATAATACTTGAACAACACTAAGGATGTGTTTGGTGTATGGGTATCGGCATGGGTTCCTGTAAGCCAAATTTGAGAAAAAAAAATATTAGGAAAATTGAGTGATGGGTGAGGTGTGGAACAAAAACACGTTATTTGTCTACTACCAAGTTGGTTTTTTTTCTTTTCCCCTAAGGGTACGTTTGGTAAGGAGAATTTCAGAGATTAGAAATGAGACAGAGAATAAAATTCAGAGAAATGAAATTGACCGGAAGAATTCACTGAAATCCGCTGTTTGGTAGCGCCAGAGAATTGAAAATGAAAATAATCACAAAATATTATATTTTTCTAATAAAAACATATAAATAAACTATTAACTAATATATAGTATAAACACGTCACAAAAACTATTAAGAAAAACTATCAACTAAATTTTATTGGTTTAAGTTATATACGTGGTACTTATGCAGATTATCAATTCTATGAAAAAAAATTAATACTATTTTCAATAGCTACGAGGCATAGTCTAGAAAAAAAACAAAAGAAACAAAGTAGTACTCTAATAAATACCCAACATTACATATGTGACTACACGTGGCATAAAAATTCTAATTCTCATATTTCCATCACAAAAAGGATGGAAAACAAAGACTAGCAATTTATAAAGAGAGGAATTCTCGGGATTTAAGAATCTCCGCCCAGTTCATTTCCCATATTACCAAACAAGAGAAATAAAATGATTTCCTTTTCTCTCGTCTCATTTCTCGGTACCAAACACGCTCTTAGAGTTTGTATTAGATTGTTTTATTATCAAAGTTATGTATTCAATATAAATACATATGTTATCTCTTATAAAATTTATTCAGTCAATAAAAATATTGTGTTATTTAAAAAAATCTAAATCTTAAACCTGTAAAAAAACCACACGGGTCCATCATGTAATGTAAAATTTTGTAGGCCTTTTTAAAGCAGTTCTCTTACTCTCAGCCACTCGCGCATTAGTGTGATTGTCTACAACTTAGCTAGGTACATTTACATACGTTGCTTCAGGTATGATTCGTTATCGTAGTTGGTGATTTAAGATTGCGTAGAGCCACCGTCAGTGGTGAGTAGGGAATTAGTCGAAATGTTTATATGGTCGTTTGTCATAAGCTAAAGTCAAAGAAATATTCGATTTGAGAACCTTTAAGACGTGACCCTAGTCTATGTAACCCTTTAATTTAATATTGACCTGTCACGTTAGTACAACTACTATGCCTTAAAATTTTTGAACAATCACAACGTGTATTTTCATAACTGAAAACGAGTAATTGGTGTTTAGTCCTTACACAATATCAATGCTTTAGTGTTAGATATAATTTTTTTTTCGGCATGTCAAACACTATATACTAACCAAATATATATGTAACGCGAGTAAAATATATTTACAAATACAAATATTACCATAAACGTTTATAAGTTCCTAACATATGGAATAAACCAAAAGGACAGAGATAGTAAATTATCCGAATCTTTGTTTACAGAACTAACACTACAAAATTTTGGACATTTACTTACTAATATTTTTTTTGGGATAAAAACACTATTTCATCATAAAACTTTTATCTACTAAAGTTTCTAAATAAGAGTAGGTAAAGATACAACACCTACTAAAAATAAGAGTAAGAAAAAGTTTTGACCCTTTTGGTGACTAAAAAATAAGTAATGATGGACCTTTAATGCTCCCCTTTTGCTTACTCTTAGGGGCTGTTTGGTTCGCAGAATGTTTTTGAAAGAATTGTAATATTTAGAAGGAATTGTAATTTGATATAATTGTAATTGAAAGAATTAGAATTTGTTTTAATTGTAATGTTGTGCAATTGTAATGAATTAAATCTCAGATGTGTTTGGTTCAGTTTCAGCGTAATGTAATTCAATTTTTATAAAACTTAAAAAATAAATAAAAAATAATAGTTTAAATAAAATAAATATAAAATAAAATAATAAAAACAAAATAATAAAAATTAAAATAAATTAAAATAAAATAAAGTTATAATTTTAATAAAAATTATTATTAATTATTATTAATAAATTAAATAATAATAACTAATATTATTTTAATATTTTTAAATATAATTATAAAAAATTAAAAAGTTTATTATTAATTATTATTAAAAAATTAAATAAAAATAATTAATATAATTTTAATAAAATTAAATTAAAATTTTATTTTCATAAAAAAATATCATTTTAATAAAAATTATTATTAATTATTATTAAAGAAATTAAATAGTACTAATAATTAATATTATTTTAATATTTTTAAATATGATAATAAAAAAATATTATTAATAATAAAATATTTAAAATAATAATAATAATAATAACAATAATTGAAAAAATTATTAAATAAAATTTAAATATTATAAAAAATAATATAAAAATAAAAATAAAATTAAAAATAAAATTTAAAATTAATAAATAATATTATAAAAATAATAATAAATAGTAATATATAATAATAGTAATAATAAAACTATTATTATGAGTTTTTTAATATTTTAATATATAATAATAAAAATAAAAATTAAATTTATTACATTATTTTAATATAATAATAATAATTATTATTACTATAAAGCTGATTATTAATAATTAATAACATTAATAATAGTGATTTAAAGTATAATATTACGAATTACGACGTAATTCAAATATTCCATATAATTTTCTATGTAATCTAAATTACATCTTTTAATGTAATTGTAAAGTCCCAATTACAATTACGACGCATACCAAACACCCTATGTAATGTAAAGTGAATTACAATTTCATTCATTCTATGAACCAAACAAGTTATCTAATGTAATTGAATTACAATTACATTCAATTACATTGAATTACAACGAACCAAACGTGGCCTTATTGTTTGAGTAGGAGTTGATAAAAAAAGAAAAAAAATAAGCATAACGGGGGCACTAAAAGTTTATCCTTACTCATTTTTTAGTTATTAAAAAGGTCAAAACTTTTCCTTACTCTTATTTTTAGTAAGTATTGTATCTTTAGCTACTCTTATTTAGAGACTTTGATAAATAAAAGTTTTATGATGAAATGATGTCTTTATACTAAAAGAATAGTAATAGGGAAATGTCCAAATTTTTGTAGCGTAAGAACGTATAGAAGGTAGATTTTAACGTTTTATAGTAAAATCTATCCAAAATCTTTTTTACCATCTTTGTCCTCGTACTATACTGACAGGTAATTATTATGACAACGTTAAAGTCCAACTCTATCAGTTCATCTATTCTAGAATGTGCTTCAAGTGACCAGCCAATAAGAGCATGCATAGTCCATCCATTTATATAATCTCATTTAAAAAAACTTAATAAAAAGCTTATCTGGACCTCCAGTTAAGAACCTCATCATACTATATCTTGACTTCTTTAGTCGACCCGATTTATGTCTGTTCTTCATAAACTGTCATAAAAATGGTCAACCACAGTTCATCAGCATCATTAGCTGTAGCTGTAGCAGCAGCCACTCTTTTAATATCATTTGTATGCCCACCAGAAATTGTCAACGTGGGATTGGTGTTATTGGATGATAGCATACTCAATCCTTTACCATACAGTGAGTTTGCATATCTGATCTTAATCTTTTTTACATGTTATGTTACTTCTGTTTGTGTTACTGTAAAGCTTGATTATATAAATTATAAAGTATGAAAAATATGAATATTTTAGGGTGAAAAACCATTTTGTTAGATATGAATTTTCAAGATCTGATATTCATTCGATTTTGTTCAAACCAAAGATTATAGTACTGCATGCTTTTACAAAGATTAGGTTTTTTGAACACATACAAAGATTAGATTCATCAACAAAACTTAGCATTAGATCTTGGTCAAGCTTTGTGTTGGTCAACGAGTCATGAAGATGCAACTCAGACAATCTCAAAACTTTGACTTCTAGATTTACGTTAGTATATACTACTACTTTGTAAGATTGTATCAAAATTCTATAAATAATGCTATTGTTTTAGCCCAAAAATTTGGTTCTGTTAAACACATGCAATCGAGTGTGTTTATGTTAAGCCTTGTACCGTATATCTGTAGTAATAAACTCAAAAGTTTTATACAGATTCCCTTAATGATTATAGTTATAAAGTTGTTAAAATGGAATGTTTGATGTTAATTAATTGTTGATTTTTTAATTAAGGTAAGTTTAATCATAACCCTACTTAGCAAAATAATTACGGTTTCTAGTTATGGTTAAACTTAAAGTATTACCATAATGGTGAAAACAACAATTAGTGAACTCATAATTTCAATACTCATACCCTTGCCCTAGTTACCAAAAACACAAATTATTTCCATATTATCTGTATAGACGTATAGTTGTTGTAAAGCCAAGCCGGCTAAAAACATGTGAGCATAAGTATATTGGAATGTGAACTTTGCAGATACATGTGTTGCTACAACTAAAGAATTGGCGATCAAGGAAAAGATCTTTTCAGCACTTGCAACTTTACTACTTGATGGCCAACAATCAGTTCTTGTTCAGTTTTGGTCCCCAACGAAAGCGGGAAACACATATCTACTTTATACATGTAGGTGTTTCGGTTATTATAGGATTGACCAAGGACTTCTGGTGTACCGTAGAGGGTGTTTATGCCACGCATTCTACATACATCCTGAGAAAAATGTATCCTTTGGCCTACCTGGTCGAGCTTTCATGGAAGGGACTCCTCAGCAGACTCAACATGTTCATGACTACCCTGTAGACGAACGTCCTCTGTGTGAAGATAATGCTATTTTTTCAATGAAATGGGGATCATTTGCGGTGCCCGTAATTTTGGATGCTGAATGTGTTGGTGTGCTTGAGTTTGTCATGACTGGACCAACAGGTCCTTATGATGAACTTATTAATGAGGTTTGCAAAGCGCTTAAGGTTAGTTTCTCCCAACCTTATATACATGCATGTATTACTCTCTCTCAATATCCATATGCTTATCATCTCATATGCAACAAAAATGGTTCGTCACATTTCCTTCTTACAGCATATTTTTATAACCTCCAATTACTGATGGAGAATACAAATACTTGATTGGTGAATTGTACCTTCTTAATTTTTATTAAAGTTTACCATCATTTTTAGAGGCGACTTATAGACATAGAAAATATATAGGACTTGTTCAGATTAGTTTTATGCTAAGAAAGGAATAAGAATACATCTCCCCTGAATACCTGATAGAAATAACCTTCTTTGTGTGTGTATGGCATCACTCATCATACTCATATTTGAATGATACATTATTCAGAAATGATAGAGTTTTTGACTAGCTATGTATATATGGTACGCCTGTAAGTAAGTAAGAATGAGGCCTTAATAATATATGAGCCAGTTTCAACAAAATAACAAATCTGTTATATCATTGGCAGTTTTCGGGTTTTCAGTCATCACTCAAACTTGATACTCCAAGAAGGACTTGTATTGCCAAAAAGTCCAACTCTTCAATCAAATATGATGCTACAGAAGAGACTGAGAGTTCTAAAAAAAATAAACGGACAACACAATCAACTATATATGCTCGTTATAACCTTCTTGTTGCATTTTTTGGAATGAGCAAGGCAAAAGCTATGAAAGAGATTAAGACTATCTTTAATTTAAAGAAAACAGGTAAGCTTATTATTACAACTACTAAAATTAGCTGGTGAAGTGTATCTGAACTATGTCACTTGACCTTTTGCAGTCATAGATAGTACTTTTACGAATGCTCTTAGGGATAAAGTAGGTATCACTGAGTGGCCATGGATACGAGATAGAGAGATTAGAGCGTCTTCTTCTGCCCATGAAGCTCAAAATAATCCAAAAGCTCCCAGTTCTATTGGAATTCCAGATTCTGTTTTGGCGTTCCTCTGGTAGATTGTGACAAAACTTTACCATTCATTTTGTTGTATGAGACATTGCACTTGTTAATTTTATCTTTTTATTTCCTTTGTAGTGACCCTGTGATATCTGAGCACTTAAGAGAACCAACTTTAACTCCCTTAGCACCTGCCTTTGAGGCTCGACTTTATCAAACACCATTAGAGACTTGTCCGGTTGCTGATGATTTTAACCAATATCGGTAGGTCATTTCCATTCTTTCATATCCATTCGGTTATTGTGGGCCATCAGACTCTTTAACTAATGTATCTAATTCTTCATTTGGAGGGACAGTGGGGTTTCTGAGATGTCATGGGAGCAAACTCCTACTAACGGACCATCTGCCTTGGGACTTCCTGAACGCTCACTTGCAGTTGTGCGTGAATTAGATGAAATGGAAGAAGATCAAGATGACGTGGTAGTTCAGGACCAGGGAAGATACAATGATATCTTGACAAGTTTTGAAGAATGCATCTAGGGTACTAGTGTGCCACGGTTTGAGTAGTTTTAGTAAAACCGAAATACCGAAACCGAATGCTCCCATACAAAATTGTGGTTAGCTAATGTAACATCACATCAGAGAGTACCCTACTCATTTGATCTTCAGCAGGTAGTGTTATCCATATTTGTTGGGATGTTAAACAGCTTGTTTAGAATCGTGTGTTGTTCCTTTGAACTCTTTCTCATTTAGCAATTACATAGGATAGAGGGAATAAATTGATGAGAGGGTTATCCTTATGTAACATTTCCTTGTTTTTATGGAACAATATATGTATCTCACACTCTCTTTTGGTTTCGAGCATAATGAAAGACTGAATTGTCTGTATCTTTAACAGGACCGAGCACAGTAGACTCAAAACTAACTCGGATAGGATCGAATAATTTCGGTCTGATTCTCGATCCAAGGTTTTACACTATTTCGATCCTCGGTCCGATCCGGTCGAATTCAGTCTTACCAAAAATCTCGTTAATTATGCCTAATAAGATCGGACCGAGGACCGAACTGGATCCGACCGACCCGAACAGGACCGAACCATTTCAGTCCGGTCTCCGTCCGAGGTTTTGGCCATTTCGATCCTCGGTCCAATCCGATCTTGACCGGTCCGACCCGCGATGCTCACCCCTATTCTTTACTATTGAAACGTAATGAAAAGATGGTGTTCCATTTGACATACACATGTGCTAACACGGAAGTAGGGGTGGGAATCGGGTCGGGTTGGTCGGGTTCGGGTTATTCGGGTCGGGTTGAATTCGGGTTGAGGGTAAAAATATTTTACCCGAACCCGACCCGAGTTGAACTCGGGTTAGTCGGGTTCGGGTCTATTCGGGTCGGGTCTACTCGGGTCGGGTCTATTCGGGTTCGGGTCAACCCGACTACGGGTAAAATATAAAAAAAAAACTTTTTATTTTATTTTTTAATAGAAATTATATTTAATTTTAATTTTAAAAATAAAAAAATTAAAAAAAAATTTTATTCGGGTCAATCGGGTTGACCCGAACCCGAATTAAGCATAAATATTTTACCCGATGTCCGACCCGATTTCGAATTCGGGTTAGTCGGGTTGACCCGACTAACCCGAATTGAAATTTCAACCCGAGTAACCCGACCCGAATATGCTCGGGTCGGGTTCGGGTCGGGTCGGGTTCGGGTCGGGTCGGAAATATTGACACCCCTACACGGAAGAATGGAACATCAAGTATGCTACTAAGTCCACATTTCTTGTTGTTTTTTTATTACAAAAATCATATTTTAAGAGCACAAGGAGTCATGGCTCCAAGTGATACGTTTTTTGGGTGCCACGTCATCGAAACTCATTCACTCACTCACAAGAAAAAATATACGGAGTCATAGCTTGGAGTGATGGGTGAATGTGGGTCCCACAATACCCCTTTTTTCTTCTCTAATACACACACAATACAAAAAAAAAAACAGCTAAAACACTTCCACGCCAAGTGGGTTTACCCACGTAGGGTTCCTACGTCGTAGGTTTCTTCGCTCGTCGGAATCATCACATCAACCACGCCGTGGGTTTGGCACCCCACGGCGTTACGACTCCTTGTACTCTAATAATAAAAGGATGATTGTGAAACATGAAAATTGTATGGACATAAAAAAATATTGTATCTAAGTTTTTATGTATTTGTTATCATGGTTTTTGTTCTTTAGGGTGACTAATATACGAGATTTATACCTATTATCACACAGGCTCAAAACAAATACAACCCTCTTTTTTCAAGAGATTGACATAGCCATTTCAGACTTGTTTGCATTTAACATGAATCGAATTTGGCATCTTACACCTTTTAGTGTAATACTTGCGATCCTTTTACCAATAGGCCATCCTAAGGTGGTTAAAAATGTTGTATCCATGAATCATGTTTTCTAATCGAAAACAAAATTTACATAAATATACGTTTCAAATATATATAAATAAAATAACCATTGTAATTTAGCTTTGTAAATGTGTAGAGCCAAGTGTAGTATGGTGTAATAGTAGAACTTCTAGGCCTTTTCCTGGCTACTAGATCACTCCAGTGCTTTAAGTACTACAGACCCTTTGCCATCTATTGCAGCAGAGCCCTTTCATGAGCAGGGAAGGCTAAGTATTGTGCCTATAGGATAAGCTGCTAGTGGGAATCTATTATGAATTATAAATTTCTCTTCTTTCTGTCCCTCGTCCATGAATGTGACTCCCTTGCCGGAAGGTCTCCCACGTATAAGTTACGGGATCATTTTGTCGAGTTCCTTCGGCATGGTTCTCACAAGCGCCTTAGTATACTCTATTTGTTCACATGTGTCGGTTTAGGGTACGGTCGGTTCACCGAGAGGATCGTCCTCCCAATTTGAAGTTTTTTCTTGGGAGTTTTAACCTTGTTGACAATGACAAAAGTTGCGACTATGGCATGGCGGTACACTCTGCTCTCTCGCGAATTTTTAATATTATTCTTTTCCTGTATTTGTTCAATGAGAAAGAAAAGAAGAAATTGTGTACTATTTTAGAGGAAGATTATCGAAGTTGAGGTGGTCCTGTATTTTACTTTTCGTCCGTTTTTACAATATCTTCCGTTTTTTACATTTGAACCATTTTTTACATTTTCGTCAGTATTTTTTATATATTGGCCCGTACTTTTACGTTTACGATCGTTTTTAAGGTTTCGTCTGTTTTTTATAGTTTGTTCCGTTTTATTACGTTTTGTCCCCGTTGTCTTACGTTTTCGAACGATTACGTAGAAAAAGGACCAAAACATAAAAAGACGAAAGAAATTGTAAATAACATACGACAGCATAAAAAACATATGAAAATGTAAAAAAAAACAAAGAAAAACGTAAAAAAAACACAAAGGAAAACGTGAAAAACGGATGGAATCAAACCTAGTCGAAAAAGTTTAAGTTATAAACGACCATTAGACTAAAAGATGAGCGATGCAACGATCTTTAACTAAAAAGACTAACATGTAAATGATAACGGAGTCCTACTTAACAACCATTAAAAGGAGGGACTAATAGTGTATATTCAATTTTGAAGTTAAGGACGAGTCATGCAACTTCTATAATCGAAAGACTAACGTTACAATTTGATAAAAACCGCAAAGGATTTGTCTAACGAGTGCCCCAGGCTATTACATTAAACGATTAAATAAGGAAAACTTTAAGTTTATTAATTAAATATCAGAATCAGTTAAGGTAAATTTTAAGATCAATAAATGTGTATTAATTACATATTTTAATTTAATGGACAACTTTGAAATGAATTAATACACTTTAAATAATGCCTTATGGGCACTTGTTAGACAATCCCAACCCTTACTTGTTAGACAATCCCAACGAAAAAACCATGTAATTTTCACAAAAAATAAAAAAGAACAAAACTGCCGTGTCTAGTCTTAAATTTGGATAAGATTTTAATTTACATCAATAATCCAAAGTTGAAAATAATAAATATAAGTATTTTAATGTACAAAAAGGTTGAATGACCCCTTACTAGTTCAAACAATATTTTTCTGTTCGTGACTACACCACGCCATCTTTCTACATAATCTCACGCCATCTCTCATTTGATTTGTGATTCATCATCGTCTACTAGTTTAATAGTAACCAAATACTTTTCTATTCATCATATATTTTCCATTCATCACATCAAAATTATATATAAAATACGGGCGGATAAATTTATTTTTCTGATACAAATAGGACCCCAGTTAAAAACCCTGCAATTAGCACTCATGAACTTTTCTCGTTTCTGTACTACTACAAAAAATAGAAAGGGTCACAACTCACAACCGATGAGTGGGTTTACGGCAGAAGGTTCAACATCATCTAACCTTCTAAGATTTGAAGGTGCATCTGTAGCTTGGCCATTGGGCTTTCACCTTTCGGAACGCGCATTCTATAATTCCGATCCGGGTTATCACTGTGAGTTTAGTTCACACATATGTAGAACGATATTTGTTGTTTTTTAAATATTAAATTTGGTGCTTGTTAGATTTAAGCTAATATTTTAGAATTTTAGATGATCTGGATGGGCACATTCTAACCGTTGGATGGTTGACATATGTCGTTAGATTTTGTTCAAATGATAGTTTCGTTTCTGTTTCATTAAAAAAATGTAAAATGTCAACGTAGTCGAAATACGATCAGAAAAAACGTTGCTGGGGCTGCTGCCTACTTCCGCCGAGGTGGTTTGATCTGTCTTGTATTACTATCGGGATACTCGCGCGTTGCGGCACAGGTACTCTCTGATTAGCTGAAGAAAACCAAAATGAAAATGCTACCGGTCAGATCTAGTTCACCTGTTTTTATCGGTTCCGATTGGTCATTTCCGGTTCATATTTGGACGGTTGTTTTTAACTAGTCGAACCGGTGACAACTCCGGTTTTTCGTTAAACTCGTTTGTTCGTCTGATTTTCAAAACTATATTTTTAAGTTTTGCAAGAGACAAAAATTCAAAATATTCTTCATTAATGCGAAACAGTAAGATCTAGGCGTTTCTCTCTTCGCGGGTCTCTCCTAGCGGTTCAGGTCCCGAAGCCTGTCCATTATGGATTGTATAATTCGTCGGTCGGATTTCAATCGAGATTGAGGGACCGTTTAAAAAAAAACTATATTTCTAAGTATGTTAGTGACATTAATGGAGGAATTGCGTTAGGATTGGTTTTACAACATGTTTGATTAATTGTATTTTTGAATTTTAAGTTTCAAGTTTCTTAGCAGCAGATTTCGCCACTGCTTAAGATTAATACGTGAATGTTAGGGGTGTTTGCGATTTGCTTATTTCTCTACTTTTATGATTATTTAAGTTTTGTTTAACTGCTTTCTTTTGGGGTAATTTTGAGTTGCTAATAATTAAGTAGATAATAATTACATGTTTATGATAAGTTTATGCTGAGTTTTTGATAAGCAAATCAATTGATGTTAGTGAGTGCTCCACTCTGCTATTACTATTATATTCACGCTCCTACCTTGTCTTGAATGTCGCAGATTTAAGCGACCCTACTCCAGTTGCAGTGAAGATAAAAATCCTTTCTGCACTTGGAACCTTATCTCTTAGTGGCCAACAATATGTCCTTGTTCAGTATTGGGCGGCAACAAAGTCTGGAAACGCATATCTTCTAACCACAACTGATCAGCCCTTTGGTCGTTGTGGCCACGATAACAGACTTGAGTTATACCGTGAAGCCTGTTTACACCACAAGCTCTACATACACCCTGATGAAGATGTAGCATTTGGGTTTTCTGGCTACACGTTCAAAAAGGGGACTTCTTTACAGACTCAAGATCTGCATAGCTACCCTGGACATCAGCATCCTCCATGTGAAGCTGCCATTTTTGATCAGATATGGGGAGCATTTTCTGTGACTGTGATTTTAGCTAATAAACGTTTTGGTGTGCTTGAGTTTGTCACGAATACACCCAAGGATACTTATCACAATGACATTTATGAAGTTTACAAAGCACTTGAGGTTTGTTCCATTATGTTTTTTCACGAGTATAATAACATGTCATCAGTCATTCAGTTGTACCCAAGTTATATAGTTTGAGGCGACGTACCTTATGTGTATCCTAGCAAGTAGCAATAAATCTAGACATATAGGACTTGGTAAATTGACTAAATTTAATTCAGTTTCAAGTTGAAATGAATTTTATTGAGTGTAGTGAGGAAATTAAACAAGGAGAAAGGAATTTGAAATGTCACACGTTATAACCTTGTGAGCGAGTTATCATAAATGGCGCAACTAGCTTTTGATTAACATTGAACCAATATTAACAAATCTGTTTTATCACTGGCAGTTTGCTGGTTTCCAGCCTTCAACCAGTATTGATCCTCCAAGAAGGACTTTTAATCCAGGAACAAGGGATCGGATAACGGAGTCATCTAAGTATGATAATTATGGCAGTTTGGCCCGATATATGGGACTGAGTAAGTCCGAAGCTATGAAGAGGGTTACAAGTAGGTATAATTTACGCATGCCAGGTATGCCGATTGCAACTTTTTTAGATACCCATTAGAATAGGTGAAATTTCTAACATAAACTTAAAAAAATTGTAGCCAAAGGGACGTTTAGTAGTGCTCATAAGACCGCAGGAATTCCAGAGTGGCCATGGGTACGAAATACGACCACTAAATCTTGTTCTACCCTTGAAACAACTATAATCAATCCAATACCATTTGAGATCGCTACAAAGGTTGAAGCTCAAGATGCACATCCCGTCGATGATACTGGTGAATGGGAACTGGTAGATTCAGATTCGGTTTTGCAAGATCCTGAACCTATAGATGGTCATCCCATCGATGATATCCATGAATGGGAAAATATAGATATAGACTCGCTCTTGAAAGATATTGACGAGGCATCCAACCAACCTCTTGTTGGAACTCATATAAATCAGACAACACATGTAGCTAGAGAGTAAGTACATTTGCGTTCTGATTTGATTTTCATATAGTGATCGATCACATCAGATTTTAAGACGTTAGAACTCATTTATAGTTTATCTTCTTTTGAAGGGATGCAGGATTTTCCGAGTGGTCAATGGAGAATATAGATATAGAATCACTCTTGAAAGATATTGAAGATGCATCCAACCAACCTCTTGTTGGAACTCATATAAATCAGACAACACATGTAGCTAGAGAGTAAGTACATTTGCGACCTTTCTGATTTGATTTTCATATAGTGATCGATCACATCAGATTTTAAGACGTTAGAACTCATTTATAGTTTATCTTCTTTTGTAGGGATGCAGGATTTTCTGAGTGGTCAATGGAGAATATAGATATAGAATCACTCTTAAAAGATATTGAAGATGCATCCAACCAACCTCTTGTTGGAACTCATATAAATAAGACAATACATGTAGCTAGAGAGTAAGTACATTTGCGGCCTTTCTGATTTGATTTTCATATAGTGATCGATCACATCAGATTTTAAGACGTTAAAACTCATTTATAGTTTATCTTCTTTTGTAGGGATGCAGGATTTTCCGAGTGGTCAATGGAGAATATAGATATAGAATCACTCTTGAAAGATATTGAAGATGCATCCAACCAACCTCTTGTTGGAACTCATATAAATCAGACAACACATGTAGCTAGAGAGTAAGTACATTTGCGACCTTTCTGATTTGATTTTCATATAGTGATCGATCACATCAGATTTTAAGACGTTAGAACTCATTTATAGTTTATCTTCTTTTGTAGGGATGCAGGATTTTCTGAGTGGTCAATGGAGAATATAGATATAGAATCACTCTTCAAAGATATTGAAGATGCATCCAACCAACCTCTTGATGGAACTCATATAAATCAGACAACACATGTAGCTAGAGAGTAAATACATTTGTGGCCTTTCTGATTTGATTTTCATATAGTGACCGATCACATCAGATTTTAGGACGTTATAACTCATTTATAGTGTATCTTCTTTGGTAGGGATGCAGGATTTTCAGAGTGGTCAAGGGAAAATGTAAATATAGAATGGCTCTTGAAAGATATTGAAGATGCATCTAACCAACCTCTTGTTGGAACTCTAAATCAGACAACATGTGTAGATAAAGAGTAAGTACATTTGTTATCTTTCTGATACGATTTTCATATGTAATCGATCATATCAGATTTTAGGACGTTAGAACTCAATTCTCAAAAAAAAGGTGTACGATCCTTATCCCATGCATCTTTTGATACCAACCAGAATATTCCCCAAGGATCCAGCTCCAGGCAATCGGCACTGTCCCAGTTGGCTTAATTAATCAAGAGTTGGGTTAGAACTTATTTATAGTTTATCTTAATTTGGAACTCATATAAATCAGACAACACATGTAGCTAGAGAGTGAGTAGATTTTGTGGCCTTTCTGATATGATTTTCATATAGTGATCGATCACATCAGATTAGGATGTTATAACTCACTTATAGTGTATCTTCTTTTGTAGGGATGCAGGACTTTCTGAGTGGTCAAGGGAGAATATAGATATAGAATGGCTCTTGAAAGATATTGAAGATGCATCTAACCAACCTCTTGTTGGAACTCATATAAATCAGACAACATGTGTAGCTAAAGAGTAAGTACATTTGTTATCTTTCTGATACGATTTTCATATGTAATCGATCATATCAGATTTTACGACGTTAGAACTCAATTCTCAAAAAAAGGTGTACCATCCTTATCCCATGCATCTTTTGATACCAACCAGAATATTCCCCAAGGATCCAGCTCTAGGCAATCGGCACTGTCCCAGTTGGCTTAATTAATCAAGAGTTGGGTTAGAACTTATTTATAGTTTATCTTAATTTGGAACTCATATAAATCAGACAACACATGTAGCTAGAGAGTGAGTAGATTTTGTGGCCTTTCTGATATGATTTTCATATAGTGATCGATCACATCAGATTAGGATGTTATAACTCATTTATAGTGTATCTTCTTTTGTAGGGATGCAGGACTTTCTGAGTGGTCAAGGGAGAATATAGATATAGAATGGCTCTTGAAAGATATTGAAGATGCATCTAACCAACCTCTTGTTGGAACTCATATAAATCAGACAACGCATGTGGCTAGAGAGTAAGTACATTTGTGGCCTTTCTGATATGATTTTCATATAGTGATCGATCATATCAGATTTTAGGACGTTAGAACTCAATTCTCCAAAAAAAAAGGTGTAAAAACCTGATCTCATGCATCTTTTGATGCCAACCAGACTATTCCCAAGGATCCAGCTCCAGGCAATCGGCACCTGTCCCAGTTGGCTTAATTAGTCAAGAGTTGGGTTAGAACTATTTATAGTTTATCTTAATTTGTAGGGATGCAGGCTTTTCTCAGTGGTCAACGATGGACATACAGATGCTAGATGCTGGTGACAGTGCATATCAAGGTACTAGAAGTCTCTTTATGTTCACTATATTCATGAAATCCGATATAAATGTAATGAAATATTCAGTCATGCCAGATTTTGATGAAGATTTAATGGAAGTGGAGACTGTCTTCAGTCTCAAAGAATAGCGCGATGTTGGTATTGTTATCGGCATAATTCATTACCTGAAAAGATATGCACATGATGTTGGTCTTGTTTTCAGGATAAATTGATGCTTACATTGACGTTCTCAACAGCTTGTTTGTAATTTCGGTTATGTTGTTTCCTTATACTCTTTCTCCTCTCTAAAACTATATATTGCTAATACTAGTAATTTAGCTACTGTGGGGACTATCAGTACTAGTTATGACTTGTTACAAACAAATGTTGTTCCATTAATATTATGACTTACTACAAATGATGTTCCATTATGATTTGTTACAAACAAATGTATGTTCATTTTTTTGGAGGTACATTATTTGCAATTTCTTTATCCATTTAATGAGGGCCGGGCATCGGCTCAAAACCAACCAGAAACCCATTTTTGTGGAAGAAATGAATCGAGGACCAAATCGATGTGACTTGGTTCAGTTTATATGTCTGAGGTTTAGGTGTGTTTTTCTAGTTTTTTTGGCTCGAAGCGAACAGAGCTGAACCAAACCATTAAATTATAAATATAAAACCCAAAACGAAACTGAATATGGTAGGTTCGGTGACGGTCTGACCGCTTCGACTCAATTTATTTATTCGATTTGGTTTTTAGTCTTTTTTGCTCGGCCATGGTGTTGATAATTGAACTGCAAAATAAAACTGATACGAAACTGATGGAGGCCCAAGTATTGAAGAACAGTCTGACTTGTTTCTCGAGACCCGAGATCGCGTGACGAAGAGGGGTTTAGTAAAGCGGGCATAACTTTTGCACCTTAAGTCCGTTTTCAGCCTGTGACCTGCCAAACGTGCGTAAAAAAGAGGCGGACGACGCTGTAACCACCTTTTAGCTGGTTGCAGATTTTCCAAGGCCCGAAAAGCCTATTTACTATCAGTTTTTTTGCATATTTATGTTTTTTCACTTTCAGTTGGACTTTGTCTTTGGGCTACGGTCCAGCCCGTTGGATTTTTAGGGTTTTTCTTTCTTTGCAATCATTATTTAATGAATCTGTTGTAACCCTAGCAAGACAGTTATCAGTTTAATCAAAGTTAAACCACTGCCGTGTTTTACCCTAATTTTTTGGTATTCTTTAGAATCAACGATTATTAGCATAACTGTTTCTGGCATTCTTTTTGAATCAACAGATCCAATTACTTATCTTTGTTACTTTGTTAATTTGATGAACAATAGGAGGGCTCGTAATCGCCGTCTTGAGGATGAAGAAGCAGATCTGGTTGAAAATCTGTTTGCTGATGGTTCGTCTTCTGATGAACAATCTGTAGGGCGAGCAAGGAGGAATCAAAGGGAGGATAATAGTAGGTGTTGGGCATCAGGAATGAGGACTAATGTTCCTGAGTTTAATGGGGATACTTTGAATCTTGAGGGGTTCATTGATTGGCTTGTTACTGTTGAAGAAGTATTCGAATTCAAGAAAGTTCCTGAAGACAAGAAGGTTTCATTGACCGCTACCAAGCTACGTGGTAAGGCATCTGCGTGGTGGCAACAATTGAAGCTGACGAGGGGAAGAGTTGGGAAGTCAAAGATCACGAGTTGGCAGAAGATAAAGAAGGTCATGAGGGATAATTTTATTCCTCATAACTACCAGCGAATGATGTACCAGCGGTTACAGAATCTGAAACAGGGTTCCAATTCTGTTGAAGATTATACAACCGAATTTTACCAACTAATTGCAAGGAATGACATTCAAGAGACAGAAGATCAGCTTGTCTCTCGATACATTGGTGGTTTAAGAGTCCAGATCATGGATTCTGTTAACATGTTTGATCCGATAACACTTTCTGAAGCATATCAGCGTGTACTGACTTTTGAGAAGCAGAACCGACGAGGGGGAGTTCATATTCTCCTGCAATAATAGGTGCTTCTGGTTCGGGTAATGCGACATCTCGTTTTGCCCCAAGTCAGGCTAAAGCATTTGTTGAGAATACTAGATCAGTTCCTAAAGCAACCCGTAGTGGTGGGTTCAAGTGCTTTAACTGTGGTGAACCTGGTCACCGGCAGTCGGATTCTAAGAAGGCTGGGAAGAGGCAGTTATTTATTGAACCTGAAGAAGATGATGATGTGGTTTATGATGATTATGTGGGAGACGCGGTCTATGATGCAGAACCTGAGTATGAGGAGGAGTACGTGTCTGGAGATGTGGGGGTCAATTTGGTGGTAAGGCACTCTTGCTTAACAGATAAAGGTGATGGTGATGATTGGCTCAAACACGTCATCTTTCAGACAACTTGTACCATTATGGGTAAGGTTTGCACTTTTGTATGTGATTCAGGTAGTTGTGATAATTTAATAGCTGAAGAAGCAGTCCAGAAATTAGGATTGAAAACTGAAAATCGTCCTAAACCTTATAAGTTACAATGGCTTAAAAAGGGCGGCGAGATAACAGTTTCCAAGTGTGTCCATGTTACGTTTTATGTAGGAACAACATATAAGGATACTGTTTGGTGTGAAGTAGTGCCCATAGATGCTTGTCACTTGTTGTTGGGTAAACCTTGGGAGTATGATCGTAACATTACTCACAACGGGAGAACTAATACTTCTAGTTTCCTATTTGAGGGTGTGAAGATTACTTTGATGCCAAATAAACCCAAGGAAGTAGTTAATAAGCCCACTGGTACCTTACTAACTCTTTCGCAGTTTGAAGACGAGTTGGAGGTGGGGGCTGATGTTTTTGTTCTAATTGGGAAGGAGGTCGCTGAGGAGAGTGAAATTCTAGAAGCCATGATTCCTTTACTTGAGGAATTTTCTGATGTTTTCCCTGATGAATTACCCGATGGATTGCCACCATTGCGTGACATCCAACATCATATTGATCTAGAGCCTGGGTCACAGCTGCCTAACAGGCCACATTATAGGATGAGCCCGGGAGAACATGAGGAGTCGCGCAGGCAGGTTGAGGAGGTGGTTTCCAAGGGTCATGTTCGTGAGAGTATGAGCCCGTGTGCTGTTCCTGCCCTATTGACTCCAATGAAGGATGGTACGTGGCGTATGTGTGTTGATAGTCGAGCCATCAACAAGATTACTGTGAGGTACAGGTTTCCTATTCCACGGCTTGATGATTTTCTTGACCAGATTAGTGGTGCTACTATTTTTACAAAACTAGATTTGAAGACTGGATATTACCAGATTCGTCTTAGAGCAGGCGATGAGTGGAAGACTGCTTTCAAGACCCGTGAAGGCTTGTATGAGCGGTTGGTCATGCATTTTGGTTTATCAAACGCACCAAGCACATCTATGCGTGTGATGAATCAACTACTTAGGCCTTTTATCGGCAAGTTTGTGGTTGTTTATTTTGATGACATTCTTACTTATAGTGCTTCTCATAATGAGCATGTGAGGCAGGTCTTGACCTTGCTTCGAAATGACAGTTTTTATGTAGTCACGAAGAAGTGTGTGTTCATGAACCCTAGATTTTTGTTTTTAGGGTATGTTGTTTCTGGTGATGGCATACAGGTGGACGAGTCTAAGGTAGCCGTTGTTCAGGAGTGGCCAACTCCAACTACCATTACTGAAGTTCGGAGTTTCCATGGTCTTGCTTCTTTCTATAGACGGTTTATCCCTAATTTCAGTTCCATTATGGCCCCATTGACAGACTGTGTGAAGGGAAAGTCATTTGTGTGGACGGAGGAATCAGAGATGGTTTTTTAGGTTGTCAAAGGAAAGCTTACTACAACGCCAATCCTGGTATTGCCTGATTTTTCTAAAGTTTTTGAGCTTCATTCTGATGCTTCTAAGGTTGCAATTGGTGGAGTTCTTAGTCAAGGTGGGCGGCATGTTGTCTATTTTAGCGAGAAGTTGACAGGGCCGAAGTCCAGGTACTCTACTTATGACTTGGAGTTTTATGCAGTGGTCCAAGCTGTGAAGCATTGGCGCCATTATTTGTTTAATAAGGAGTTTGTTTTGTTCACTAACCATGATTCCTTATGGCATATTCGTACTCAAGATAAGGTTTCATATAAGCATGGGCGTTGGTTGGATTTTCTTGAGAAATTTACATTTGTGGTGAAACACAAAACGGGTGCTTCCAATCGTGCTGCTGATGCCTTAAGCAGGAGGAGTAGTTTACTTGTAACCATGCAGGTTGATGTTCTAGGACTGGATGTCATTCGTGACATGGTGACTGTGGATCCAAAGTTTTCAGTTGTTCAACAGGATTTGCAATCCGGAGAGAAAACATATTTTGTTATGCATGATGGATTCCTATTCAAAGGGAATCAGCTTTGTATTCCTGATTCAAGTCTTCGCTTGCAAATTATTAAGGAGTTGCATGGTGAAGGACATGTTGGTCGTAATCACACTTTACAGGTTGGTTCAAGCTTCTTATTTTTGGCCTACTATGAGGAAGGAAGTGGATCGTTACGTCAAGCGGTGTCGTATTTGTCAAGTTTCAAAGGGGACGGCTACTAATGCAGGATTTTATATGCCTTTGCCAGTTCCTTTGCAGCCCTGGGTTGATATTAGCATGAATTTTGTGTTGGGGCTACCTCGTACTCAAAGGGGTAATGATTCAATATTTGTTGTTGTTGATCGTTTTTCTAAGATGGTTCATTTTCTTCCTTGCAAGAAGACAACATATGTAATTAATGTAGCCCAACTTTTCTTTAGGGATGTGTACCGTTTACATGGTTTACCTTCCTCCATTGTTTCTGATCGGGACACCAGGTTTTTGAGTCATTTTTGGCGTAGTTTGTGGAAGATGGTTAATACTCAACTCAATTTTAGTAGTGCTTATCATCCTCAAACTGATGGGCAAACTGAAGTTGTTAACATGTCCCTAGGTAACCTGTTACGGTGTTTGGTGGGTGATCATGTGAATGCATGGGATCAGAAGTTCTATCAAGATGAGTTTACTCATAATCATGCTGTTAATCGGAGCATTGGGTTTAGTCCATTCCAGGTGGTTTATTCTGCTCACCCACGTGGTCCTCTTGATCTTATGACTCCTCAGATTTCTAGGTCTGTACCGAAGAAAGTGCAGGATTTTGTTGAGGGGTTGCATGATGTTCATAAATCTGTTCGTGACAACTTGGTTCGCGCTAATTCGAAGTACAAGCAAGATGCAGATAAAAAGAGGAGGCATGTTGACTTTGAAGTAGGAGACTTTGTGTGGGCTGTTTTGACTAAGGATCATTTTCCAGTTGGTAAATATAATAAGTTGTCTGCTAAGAAGATTGGTCCGGTGGAAATTGTGGATAAGATGAACTCAAATGCTTATCGTTTGAAATTGCCAAACCATATTCGTTGTTCTGATGTTTTTAATGTGAAGCACTTGCCTTACCATGGTGATTCTTCAGATGATGATACAGTTGGGAATTCGAGGGCGAATTTTTCCTATCCAGGGGAGAATGATGGAGGCCCAAGTATTGAAGAACAGTCTGTTTTCAGCCTGTGACCTGTCAAAACTTGCGTAAAAAGGAGGCGGATGACGCTGTAACCACCTTTTAGCTGGTTGTGGATTTTCCAAGGCCAGAAAAGCCTTTTTACTATCATTTTTTTTCTTCATATTTATGTTTTTTTCACTTTCAGTTGGACTTTGTCTTTGGGCTACGGTCCAGCCCGTTGGATTTTTACGGTTTTTCTTTGTTTGCAGTCATTATTTAATGAATCTGCTGTAACCCTAGCAAGACAGTTATCAATTTAATAAAAGTTAAACCACTGCAGGCCCGGATTTAGTATAGGGCGGAGTGGGCAATGGCCCAAGGCAGCAGAAATAATAGGGGCATCATTTTATAATTTTGTTTGTTAGTAACTTTAATATTCAAAGCCCATTCCATAATATTAACATAGAGTTTATACTTTTAGCAACAATAACTGAAATATTTATGGGGCGTGATTTATGGGATTTATGGAACTGATTTACAGTTACCTTATAAATATTTTGGGACAAAGTCACACTTATTAGAAACAAAAGAAGGGAACAGATCGTGGCAACTAAAGGGGCTATTGAATCATATATTTATCTCTAGTCTTGAATCTCTTATCTCTATGTAGGCTAATCAGGTGACGTTGTTTTATAATTTGTTTTCATTTTTTTTTTTTGCTATTTTCATTATAATGTTCTAATATTAGTTCATTTACGCTAAAAACTATGTTAGGCCATTCACAGCCGTCAAGTGCCCAAAATAAAAAAAACAAAGCAAAAATTAGAAAACAAGCAATAACAAATCTCAGTTTGATTTTTTGAAACCATTTGTTGTTAGACAAAAAAAATTTAACAATGTTGAAGAAAATATTGAAACTAATGAAAATCCTATATAAACAATGGAAGCTCAATAAGTGGCAATGTCGATGTTGAATATATTGACAATATTGTTGTTAATGAAATTGACGATATATATGTTAATGTCGACTATAACAAGATAATCGATGAATTTGCTTCAAGAAGCTTACTAAGATATCGTTTTAGGTTATATATTTGTTCTGTCATGAAAAATAAGTTCAGCGTGAAGATGTTTCGCCTAGCTTAATTGACTAGATTTCAAACCTTTAATATTGTTGTGTATTTTTTGTTTATAAGGGGGCATAATTTAGTCGGCTCGCCCCGGGCATCAAAAACATCAGGACCGGCCCTGAACCACTGGCCGTTGTGTTGCCGTGTTTTACCCTAATTTTCAGGCATTCTTCAGAATCAACGATTATTAACAGAATTGTTTCTGACTTCTTTTTGAATCAACAGATGCAATTACTTATCTTTATTACTTTGTTTTTTAGTCTACATCAGAAACACTTCCAAATTTCGTCTCGAGATATATAAAAAACAAATAAATTTGGGACGTCTTTTTCTAACTTTTTTAGTGTTCTAATTCGTATTACACGTGATTTGTTACGTAAAAATTATTTTTGATTTGGCAAATCACATGTAATTTTTATAAACTATATTTTAAAATAATAAAGCAACTCAAATTTTTGTAAACTCATATTTCGATGCTGACAAGAAAGCATTGAAAAAAATCGTTTAAAATATATTAAACTAATTTTTAATAAAAACATAATTTAATTTCATGTAATAATTTGTAATTTTTTGGAAAATAATGAGATCTGAAGTTTATAAAGTCAAAAAGTGTATTTGTATTTAAGTTATGGTCGGAACTCCAAAAAAAATTGAAATTAAGAACCTTTATGAGATGTGGCAGGTCTAAGCGATAATTTAGCTAGTTGTTCATGTGGCCCTTTTTTTGACCTGTCACACTGCTCTTCTAATGCTTTATTCTCAAATATAATTAAAAAATTGTAGAGACGTAAAGATTTTTTAATTCTCAGAAAATCACAAATTAAACGCCTACGTACATGTCACTCATGGTTGTAGGATCTTGATCCTCGTTTTAAAATCTTACGATTTTATTACTCCGTATATCACAAAGTAAAAACGATCAAAATGTTACATAAGATTTTTACAAACGTAAGATCTTATAAGATTTCGATCCTGGCCATAACGTAGGATCTTATAGGATCTCGATCCTAACCATACTATCTTAATATCTATTACGGTCAGATCTTACATTCTTCTCGAACTAAAAACTAAAAAATTACAAATTTATTGGTCAAGTCTTTTAAAATTTAAAAAACAACATTTTAATCTCTTAAACATTTCATAATTATAATTTAGAACAACATTTTTATGAAACACTCATTTATTTTTATGTTAGTGATATATAAAAAATTATTGATTTGCATAATATTATAAAAACTAGTAAAAAAATGATATTATAATAAGATTTTAAAATCTTGATTCGATCTCTTACGGTTCCGGTTTCGTAATGCAAAAATGATCCATTGTAGGATCTCGATCTTCACAAACTTGATGTCATTAGCAAAAAGCATGGACGAAAACAAGATTTAGGTATAAATAACAGATTAGCAATTAAAAAAACAAAACATAAAGTTTTGAAACTTGTTCAAAAAAATTAAAAAAACAAAACAAACATACATCAACAGTTTTGAAACTTGCTAACATATGTAATAACTAGTATAACATAAAGTAAAACGTCCGTCTTGGCATAAAATGGAAGAAGGTTATCTCTAATGTAATTTGATAGGTTAAGTTGACTAGTCAAAATAAAGATAAATAAAAGTGAACCTTATTAATTTCACCAAAAGAAAAATTATATATATTTATTTTAATTAAGAGTTATCTTTCACTTGAAAAGATCTTCATCCATGTAAAACAAAGTACCGGGGTGTTTGGTTTAGCTTATATAATATAAGCTTATTTCAGCTAATATAAATTAAGTCACAATTTTATGGCTTATTTGGAAGTTTATGGACTTATATAATTTTATTATATCATGATAAACTTCTATATATAAGCTCATAAGTCTTAAAATAAGCGAGGAAATTGAGGCTTACGTTATACAAGCCGAAAATAAATCATATTTCGGCTTATATTTTATAAATCTTAATTTTTAAGCTTTTTGGTGACTTTATATAAGTTTATTATATCATAACAAACTTAGATAAACCCATAAGTCTCCAAATAAACCATCAAATTTAAACTTATGTTATATAAACCGAAATAGGCTCACGTTATATAAACTAAAACAAAAAGCCCCTTAAGTACTCAGATTCCATTAATCAAGTGAGGTCTATCCCCAAGACTATATGAAACAATTAGCTCACGAGCTAGTTAAGATCGAATCGTAAATTACTCGAAATCAATCTCAAGCTCAAATTGAATTCACAACTTTGATATACTCAACTCATGGAGCTCTAAAGCTTAATCGACCATGGGCAAATCACTTAGTGGGTTATCTTAATAGATAGAATTACTTGATAAGAAGTATTATCTTACAGTAAGTGAAAACTCTAATTGTTATGCCGAGCAAAATGCGAGTCGATTTGAGCTTACTAGACAATTCTTTATCGACCTCAAATTTTAGTGAAAGGGACGAATGCGAGCATTAGACTTCAAGCTCCATCTAATTTGAGTCGAGTTTCAAGCCTTAGTTCGATTCAATTTTCAAAGTTTCTCTTTGTCGTTGACTTAAACTTCGTTGACTTAAACCCGCAAGTTGTTAATCTAAGAACCATAAAGAGTCACTCGTGTCAGGTCATTAGTTTCTGGAATGTGCTTCAAGAACTGTAGCGATGCTTAATTGGACCCCAATTAATAAACCCTTTTGTAGAGTTGGATATTTATATCTTCGACTCTTTGATCCACCCGATTCACTTGTCATCTTCCTAAACTGTCATCAACAATGATTAACAATAATTCAGCAGCATCATTAGCTGTAGCAACAGCTGTTGTTATATTATCATTTGTATGTCCACCAGAAGTTGTTAACGTGGGATTGGTGTTCTTTGATAATTTCATCTTCAATCCTTTACCACATAGTGAGTTTACAATCTGATCTTAATATTGTCTACTTTTTATTATATTATTTTGTTTTTGTTTTTTATTTTTTGTTTTGTGTATGAAATACTGTACGAATATGTTATCGCGAAAATTTTAAGACTTTAAGAGGCAAGTTGTTTAGATATGTATTTTCATGATTTTATCTTTGTTAGAATCTGTTCAAATAATAGATTGTAGTGTTGTCTCACAAGATTTGATTCATCATCCAACACTTTGGTGTAGGGGTGTCCATAATTCGGGTTTGACCCACAAAAACCGAAAACCGAACCGAACCGAACCCGAACTAGAACCGAACCGAAAATTGAATTCAGGTTTTGGGTCATAACCAAACCGAACCGAACTACAAATACGGTTCTCGGGTTGGGTATGGGTTTGGACGCCGGACCCGAGAACCGAACCGAAAACCGAAATTTTATAAATATATATATTTTTTTAATAAATTTATATATATATAATAGTTATTAAAATTTAATTTAATCCTAATATATGCAAACTAGTTATTAAAACATAATTTTAATATAAAAATATCATTTTATACTTGAAATAACCTTTTTTTTCTAAATATTTATATAATTATATTTTTTTTTGAAAAATTCAGAAAATTCGGGTCAACCCGAAAACCGAACCGAATTCAAATTCGGTTTTCGGTTCGGTTCGGTTGAAATCTATTTCGGTTCGGTTCGGTTTTCGGGTTGACTCAGAAAAAAAAATTAACCGAATAACCCGAACCGAATAAACCGAACTACCCGATAACCGAACCGAATGACACCCCTACTTTGGTGTTAAATCTCTGTTCAAGGTTTCTATTAGTCAACGAGTCGACTCAAATCATCAAAATACAACTATAACAACTTGACTTAGTACTTTGGGCAGATTAGTTAGATATGTACTTTCATGCTATGATAGGTTTTGTTTAAGGTTATCTCAATAGAAGACTTTCCAAATTTGGTCCTTTGTTCCTTATTATCATTGTTGTGTTTCTGGTTTTTATTGTTTGGATTTTTTATTTAAAGCTTTGAAGATGTTTGTTTATGGGTAATATTCGAAATTGACTTAGTAAAAGCAAAGCTCGAAAAATTGTATAGAAACAAAAAAACCAAAAAATCAAACCAATACACAACCGAAACCCGAATGGTTTCTAAAATTCAAAAACCGGAATTTTTCCATTCGATTTCGCTTTTATACAACAACCGAATCAAACTGAACCATGCTCATCTGCTTATGGAAATGTCGATACCATTATACCATCTAACTCTGCGTTTTTCGACACAGCCAGTAAACATAGTGAATAGTATTTGTATTTTAGGAAATTGTTGGAAGTAGTTAGTGATTATGTAGGTGATTTAATGATGTCTAAACTTATATATATATATATATATAGATAATTAGTTGTTGAGTTGGGGTAAAATAAAACAAATTTTAAAATAAAATAAATGAGGTGGAACCACATGCTGCCATGTGTCCCCCCCTTTTTTAAAAAAAAAATGGTGTCTTTTTATAATTTATAAAACTTCAGGGGCGGTTTTGTAATTTTAATAGGTCAGTATATATATAATTTTTTTTCTCTGTAAATATTCATCATCTCAATCTCTTTTTCACATAGCGATCGTCACCTCCATAACCACCCGCGATCGTCACCTCCATAACCACCCGCGATCGTCACCTCCATAACCACCCGCAATCGTCACATCCATAACCACCCGCGATCGTCACCTCCATAACCACCTGCGATCGTCAGATCCATAACCACCCGCGATCGTCACATCCATAACCACCCGCGATCGTCACCTCCATAACCACCGGCGATCGTCAGATCCATAACCACCGGCGATCACCATCCGCGATCGTCACCTCCATAACAACCGTAACACCATAACCGCCGTCACCTCCATAACTCTCCCGCCACATCACCACCTAGGGATCGCTGCATTATGTTTACGGAATCATCATCCTCGATGCGTAGTGGTGCGTCCTCGTCATCATCATCACATCTGGTGTTTTTTGTAAGTATATATCATCTTTTTTTATCTCATGATTTTTTAAGATTTAGTGCATTATGCTTGTGATGTATTCTAGGTGAACTAGGATTAATACTCTGTATATCAGCTTTATCTCATGATTTTGAAGTTTTTATGTTTAAGAAAGTTGCATACAAGGTGTTTGCTAAAATGTCTCAACTAGACTTTACAAATGTGTTTTGGTAAAATTATAACTGTAATGTAGTATGATTTTGTCTGATGTACTAGAAAGTGATCAGAGATGCAGTAGGATTGTGTGTGGTAGAGTGGAACATGTACTAAGATGCATTATAGTTATTTCTACTGCATTACAGTTCAAATTTTAATGCACTGTAATGCAGTAGGTCACTTGCATTGTTCTTTCTACTACATTACAGTTTAATTTTAATGCACTGTAATGCAGTAGGTTACTTGCATTGTTCTTTCTACTGCATTACAGTTTAAATTTTAATGCACTGTAATGCAGTAGGTTACTTGCATTGTTCTTTCTACTGCATTACAGTTTAATTTTAATACATTGTAATGCGGTAGGTTACTTCCATTGTTCATATGCATGATTTACTGCATTATAACTTTATTCTACTACATTAAAGTTTAAATTTTAATGCATCGTAATGCAGTATGTTACATGGGTTGTTCATATGCATGATTTAATACATTACAGTCTTGTTTCTACTGCATCATAGTTTAAATTTTAATGCATTGTAGTGCAGTAGGTTAATTGCAATGTTCTTTCTACTGCATTACAATTTAATTTTAAGGCATTATAATGGAGTAGGTTACTTACATTCTTCATATGCATGATTTACTGCATTAAAAATTTATTTCTACTACATTAAGGTTTAAATTCGAAACACAGTAGGTTACTCGTGATGTAGTAAAATAACATAGTGATGTAGTAAAATAACGTATTGATGGAGTAGAATCACATATATACAGTAATGGAGTAGATCATAAGTACAATGCGGTAGAAACATACATGTGACGCAGTAGGATATAAAGTAATGTAGTAGAACGTAACAGTAATGCAGTAAAAGCTATTTGTACTAATGTAGTAGAACGTAACAGTAATGCAGTAAAAGCTATTTGTAGTGTTTTTATAGTTTTTACTGAAACTTTATTTCTACTACATTATATTTATACTCCGGTGCATATGCTTGAGTAGGATAAAGTTGTATTTGAGCTTTTGTAGAAATTAAGTATTTGTATGTAATATAGAACTGATTTAGTAAAATATAACTGTGACGGAGTAGGATTAACACTATGATTGAGTAGAATTCATATTATGATGGAGTAAACTAATACTATGCATGTGATTTGGTAAAATTAGAACTGTAATGGAGTATGATTATTTTTAATGTGAATATGCTTGAGTAGGTTAAAGTTGTGATTGAGGTTTTGTCGAAATTAAGTAATTGTATGTAATATAGAAGTTATTTGGTAAAATTATAACTTTGATCGAGTAGGATTAACACTATGATTGAGTAGAATTCATATTATGATGGAGTAAACTAATACTATGCATGTGATTTGTTAAATTATAACTGTGATGGAGTAGGATTAACACTATGATTGAGTAGAATTCATATTATGATGGAGTAAACTAATACTATACATGTGATTTGGTGAAATTAGAACTGTAATGGAGTATGATTATTTTTAATGTGAATATGCTTGAGTAGGTTAAAGTTGTGATTGAGGTTTTGTCGAAATTAAGTAATTGTATGTAATATAGAAGTGATTTGGTAAAATTATAACTGTGATGGAGTAGGATTAACACTATGATTGAGTAGAATTCATATTATGATGGAGTAAAACTAATACTATGCATGTGATTTGGTAAATTATAAGTGTAATGGAGTAGAATTAAGACGTTGGAGCACAACTAAATTATAGTTTATGTTCTACTAATTTATAGTTTATGTTCTACCGAACTGGAGTTTACCTTCTACTGAATTACAATTTATGTTCTACTAAATTAATTTTTTTGTTCTACCAAATTATATTTTATCTTCTACTGAATTAAAGTTTATCTGCTACTGAATTCTAGTTTATCTTCTACTGAATTATATCTTATGTTCTACTGAGTTATAGTTTTATATAATCTTTTTTCATCTTGTTTCCTTTTAAACTATAATTCAGTAGAAAATAAATTATAGTGTTATTTCTGCTACATTATAGTGTTATTTCTACCACATTAGAATATTTTTACACTTCATTACACTGTTATTTTTACTGCATTACAGCGTTATTACTACTAAATGTTCTAAATACTTTTCAAGGTTTAGACCTAGAGCTGAAGGACTATCGAAGAGAATGGCTTGTTCATATGTGGAGAGAAAGGATGTCACAATTCTAAGACTTTACCAAATTATTACCAACATCAAAGAAATCCAAGAAAAGAAAAAAGATTTGCCAAAGAGAGCTCGTTTAAAAGAATCTACAACACCGAAAATGATGTCTTTTCTACTTTTTTCTTTTATTTTTTACTGTTATTCATTCGGGTAATAGAATTTTAAGTGAGATGTACTAGTTTTAAGATACATTTTAATACATTAACTTTTTAAAACTGAGATGTACTAACTTTATAACTTTAGCGCATTAACAAAATATATTGTGATGCTTAATGTATGATTGCAATGCAGTAGAATATTTGTGTAGTGCAACATAATATAACTATAATGCAGTAGAATGAAAGATATAAATGCAGTGGAATTAAAGACAAAAAATATAGTAGAATATAAAATATGAGTACGAACAAACACTGTCATCATCAAAATGTACAATATTGTGTAGACATTAAGTATTCCAAAGTGTTACATCTAATAAAATTTAAACATTGTTTTCAAATGATCCACGAGTATCCTCCAATAATCTTTGTTACGCGTTCAATGTATCTTTGTACCGCACCGTTTTTGAATTGGAGTGTATCATTTGGTATTAGAGGATGCAATCTAGTATTTGTGGCTTGTTAAATGCACCTTGCTTTGTCACCTGCATTTTTCCCTATGTAACAACAGTTCAAATATTTATTCATGAGAATACCAAAATATATTATGTGATAAATTAGAATCTAAACTATCATGCAGTATAAGATGGTAAATATTAATTTGTAATGCATTAAAAACAATAAATATAAAACCTACTGTGTTTCAGTTCTAATACATCACACACAATCCTACTACATTCAGTTCACATTTTAGTACATCACACACAATCCTACTGCATTTCAGTTCAAGTTCTAGTTCATTACTCAATGTAGTAGTTTTTGTCCTGTTTGTAGTAGTTTCAATGCATTAATTCATGCATATGAAGAATGTACGTAACCTACTTCATTACAATGCATTAAAATTAAACTGTAATGTAGTAGAAATAAAGCTGCAATATAGTAAATCATGCATATGAACAACACGAGTAACCTACTGCATTAAATGCATTAGAACTTAAACCTTAATGTAGTAGAAATAAATTTTTAATGCATTAACTCATGCATATGAAGAATGTACGTAACCTACTTCATTACAATGCATTAAAATTAAACTGTAATGTAGTAGAAATTAAGCTTCAATGTAGTAAATCATGCATATGAACAACACGAGTAACCTACTGCATTAAATGCATTAGAATTTAAACCTTAATGTAGTAGAAATAAGTTTTTAATACCGTAAATCATGCATATGAAGAATGTACGTAAACCTACTTCATTACAATGCATTAAAATTAAACTGTAATGTAGTAGAAATAAAGCTGCAATGTAGTAAATCATGCATATGAACAACACGAGTAACCTACTCATTAAATGCATTAGAATTTAAACCTTAATGTAGTAGAAATAAAGTTTTAATACATTAAATCATGCATATGAAGAATGTACGTAACCTACTTCATTACAATGCATTAAAATTAAACTGTAATGTAGTAGAAATAAAGCTGCAATGTAGTAAATCAATTATATGAACAACACGAGTAACCTACTGCATTAAATGCATTAGAATTTGAACCTTAATGTAGTAGAAATAAAGTTTTAATGCATTAAATCATGCATATGAAGAATGTATGTAACCTACTTCATTACAATGCATTAAAATTAAACTGTAATGTAGTAGAAATAAAGCTGCAATGTAGTAAATCATGCATATGAACAACACGAGTAACCTACTGCATTAAATGCATTAGAATTTAAACCTTAATGTATTAGAAATAAAGTTTTAATGCATTAAATCATGCATATGAAGAATGTACGTAACCTACTTCATTACAATGCAACTAATTAAACTGTAATGTAGTAGAAAGAAAAATGCAAGTATCGTAATATATTACAGTGCATTAAAATTAAACAGTAATGTAGTAGAAAGAACAATGCAAGTGACCTACTACATTACAGTGCATTAAAATTTAACTATAATGCAGTAGAATAAAATTTGATTATTATTATTAAAATTTTACTAAATCACATGCATAGTATTAGTTTTACTCCATCATAGTATTAATTCTACTCAATCATAGTGTAAATCCTACTCCATCACAGTTATAATTTTACCAAATAACTTCTATATTACATACAAATACTTAATTTCGACAAAACCTCAAAATACAACTTTATCCTACTCAAGCATATGCACCAGAGTATAAATATAATGTAGTAGAAATAAAGTTGTGATTCAGTAAAAACTCTAAAAACACTACAAATAGCTTTTACTACATTACTGTTACGTTCTACTACATTACTTTATATCCTACTGCGTCACATGTATGATTCTACCGAATTGCAGTTACGATCTAATCCATTACTGTATATCTTACTGCATCACATTGTGAATTAAGTTTATCACAGTTATAAAGTCTAGTTTAAACATTTTATCAAACACTTTGTATACAACTTTCACATTTTCTATATTTGTTTACAGATCTAAGAACATGTATGTATTAAAAAAAACAAGATATAATGTGCGAACCAGTAGGAGAAAGCGGCGGCGATAGTCCTATAAATGTGCGAACCATCTCGATGCGAGATGATTCAGTAGGTTTGATTTGATGGATTCGAGAGGATTTGGTGTACTGTGTGTTTTGATCGGTTTTTAGTCTGTGAAGTGTGTGTTTTTTGATCGGGCCTGTTTTAATTTTCATAATTTTCAACAATTACCCTTAAAGTTTGAGAATTTACAAAAAAGACACCATTTTTTTTATCAAATTAGGTGATTTTGATCCAAGGGTTGAGATTTCACCTCATTTATTTTATTATAAGTTTTGTTTTAGAATAACCCCACTCATTAGTTGTTAACAACAAAGGCAAAGCTCTTGTTGGCAAAAACCTAATTTAGATTATTAGATCTTAAAATTGATGATTTAAATTCGGCGAATAAATATTATTTTAGCATTTTTGTGATTTTTATAGTAATTACTAGTAATAAGTTAGCAGTTACTAACCTGATGCATACTATATCCTTTCCAATTGGGTAAATAGCATAAAAAGGTACTCATCTTATATCAAAATTCAATTAAAGGTACTTAACTTTTTTTTTTCTCAATTTAAGGTACCGATCTTTTTTCTTGTTGCAATGTTGGGACAATAACAAATTTAAAGGTTATATATTAACGACCGTTTACTTTATTATTACATCGTTAGTCCTTTATATTAGCGAAACTTTATAATAACCTCAAAATTCGGTTTTTTTACAGTTTTTGACTGTTTTCTATCTTTTTCGTTTGATTTCTACCGTTTTCATTCGGTTTTAATCGTTTCAGTCCTTTTTTTTGTCGTTTTATCGGTTTTACCGTTTCCGACCTTCTTTAATGTGTTTGATATCGTTTTCGACCTTTTTTTTACTGTTTTCGTTCGTTTCTTGTCGTTATCGCCTATTTATTTTATGGACGAAAAAAATAAATAAACCAAATAAAAACGTTCAGAAATGGTAAAAAAGAAGCCGAAAATGGAAAAACAGACGAAAACAGTTAAAATCCGTAAAATAGACACAAACGGCCAGAAGGGCTCGAAAACGTATACAAATAGACAAAACGGTTGAAGTTGGTAAAAGAACGACGAATGTTGTAAAAATGGACCAAAACGATTTAAAAAATGAAAACGGTAAAAATTAGACGAAAAAGGTGAAAAACGGTCTAAAACTGTAAAAAAAACGAATTTTGATTTTATTATAAAGTGTCATTAATGTAAAGGACTAACGATACAATAATAAAGTAAACGATCGTTAATATATAACCTTTAAATTTGTTAATTGTCCAACATTGCAACAAGAAAAAAGATTGATACCTTAAATTAAGAAAAAAAAAGTTGAGTACCTTTAATTGAGTTTTGACTTAAGATGAGTAACTTTTTATGCTATTTACCCTTCCAATTTTAGTATGTTCACTAGATCAAATCAATCAATATATGTTGTAGCTTATTTTCAGCTTGTATGTAATTTTGAGAACTATTATTGGGCCAAACAGCTAACTGGGTAGAATATACTCATGTGGGGATATGTTTAGTGAGGATATGTATATTAACAAGCAAACCTTGCAGATAAACGTGTTCCTGAAACTAATAAAGATGTGATCAAGGAAAAGATCTTTTTAGCACTTGCAAATTTATCACTTCAGGGCCAACAATCAGTCCTTGTTCAGCTTTGGTCCCCGACGAAAGCTGGAAATACATTTCTACTTTATACGTGTGAAACTTATGGTTCTAGTCATGAGATCGACAAAGGACTTATGGTGTACCGTAGAGGCTGCTTATGCCACGCGTTCTACGTACACCGTGACAAAAATGTATCCTTCGGGCTTCCTGGTCTCGCTTTCATGGAAGGGACTCCTCAACAGACTCAAGATGTGCATGATTACCCTGTGGATCAGCGCCCTCCTTATGAAGATGATGCTATTTTTTCAATGAAATGGGGGTCTTTTACAGTGCCTGTGACTTTACATAACGAATGTGTTGGCGTGCTTGAGTTTGTATTTGAAAGTTTATGGACTTAAAAATCGATTGTCGTGTGATAGGATCGAACTCGAGATCACGGGATTTCACATATTACGTGAAGGGTTAATTTGTTTATTAAATATATTTATTATATTTATTAAATCAAACCGTAGCTAACGATCGTTAAGTAATTAAAAGTTAAGTATTAAACGACCGTTATAGAAGGTTAAAGAAGCTAAAAGAAGGAGTCGGAAAAGTTTCGGAAACCTCTTTTGGAGGTGATGTATATCCGGCCTAAAGAGGAGACAAAGAAAAGGGGAAAAGATTTTGTGGCTTTATTTTGTTTAACCTTGGAAGAGAAGTTTTCCAAGGTGTATATAAACAAACCAAAAGCCTCATAATTTTCACCTCATATCTCTCTTTCTCTTGCTCTAAAATCCGGCCAAACAAACACCCTATTAGGGTTTTTCTTTAATTTTTATTAAGCTATTCTAGATCTAGTCCTAGCCCCTCTCTAGGGTTTTTGGGTAGATCTTCCATAGACTTGGAAGCTCGGTTTGTTCGTGCTAGACTCACGATTAACTCGCCGTATCACGTGTGTATAAGATCGTGGAATCTTGCTTTAGATTACATCCTGGTGGTGTTCGTGATCTATCTCTACCGTTGACCGTTCCGTCAACTTGTAGATCTTGCTAGGATAAAGGTATGTAACCCTAGCCTTGATTAATTATAATCGTGTTAATTAAAGATCTTGTTAATTTGCTTCCGCTGTGTGTTTTTTGATCCATATTAGGGTTTTTATAATTGTTATGATAAACAAAAACCAACAGTGGCATCGAGAGTCGTTTTAACATGATTTTAATTGTTAAGATCTAAAGTTTTTTAACTAATATTGATTGGTGTTAATAATTACATGTTGTTAGGTTTTATAAAAATTAGGTTTTTTTGTTTTTTGTTTTTTAAATTCGGATCTGCCGAATTGTTATAAAAAAATTTTTTTTTTAGTAAACCCTAAAATTACATGGTAATTAAACTTTAGATATTTTGCATGAATTAATTGTTATGTCATGCTTGGTTACGATCCATAGTTTTTTAATTGTTAAGAGAATGTGGGAGATCCGTAATAAACATGCATGTTTTTTTACGGATCATATAATATTGATTGCTATTTGCTTTATTTGATTCAAAATTTTAAAATTAGGGAAGACTTTTTATGTTTATAAAAACCCTAGATTTAATGTTCTTTGAATAAATTGTTATGCATGTGGCTATTTGATTTAGTTTTTTTTTGTACTACTTGTTTTCATGCGTTTTATTGTATGTTGTAAACAAGGGTAGTTTTTTTTAAGAAAAATAATATGGACTAAATCCTATCAAAATTAATGAATTGTTTTGAGATCTAAATTACATATGATTTGTATTGATTAGAATTGCAATAGCAACTTAACGGCCTACTCAATTTTGACAAACTATAAAGTGGGTATAACGCACCGCTGGTCAAGTACCCGGTTAAGGAGGGAGGTGTTATGCTTCAGCGCTGACCAAATTCCCGGCTCGCCTGTGCGTCAAAATTGGAATTACCTACGGTTGCTATTGGTATAATTCTTTAAGGTTGATTTTAACTACATTAATTCACATCCGAAACACAATGAATAAGGTTATTGCTTTGTGCTTTAGCTTCGTTCTAGAAAAAGTACGGTGTGAATTTAGTTGTGTGTAAAATCTTTAATTGGTTTAACCAATACCTCAACTTGCAAATATATGATGAACTTTTAGTCTCCCCAAAAAGTTTACTAAACGTTTTATTAAACTTATGTTATGGAGATGTATGCATGCTTCTCCATACATGATTTTGACACCAAAATCTATACCCTAAAATTTAAGTCATATGCCCTCTAATTGACGAACACTTGAAGTTACAATTGTCGTCATATAAGATATCGGACGATGTTGTAATAGAGAGAAAACTTCATGACTGAATAAGATTGCACATGAAGGTTTTAAGTTCTTTAGATTAGTCGACTTAATTGAGTTACTCAGTGAGAACTGGAAACTTAAGGCATAAAATAGGGATAAAACATGTTTACAATGCAAATGATTTTGGCAATGTAAATCCCTAACATATCTAGAAATTGCAAATTTGTTTGTCAATTATTGTTCGACAAGTTACTGTGTTGAATACATTTGTCACTAGCAGATCAACTGATGTGATAAATCTATGTCAATATGGATTCTAGTTTTTTCAAGGAAAATACTATGGTTTTATTACCGGGGTAATTTTATTTTCTTGAATTTTATTATCGAAAATACTAATGTTTGAACTTATTTCTTTAGAAATGGCTCAACCCGAAAACAATCTGACAATAAGCTCGGCGTTCAAAGCTTTTTTTGAACGGCCTGAACTTACTGGCCCTAATTTCAATGACTGGTACCGCTCACTAAGAATTGTTCTAAGAGCAGCGGGTACTATCAATATCTTGGAAACTCCTTTTCCGGAGGATCTTGCTGAAGGAGCAACTGATGCGGAAAGGCTTCAACACGCTGCTAACGTTAAGAAGCAACATAAGGTGGCTGCTGTAATGTTAGGGAGAATGGCTCCATCACTTCAAAGGAAGTATGAGCTAGCTTCACCTCAGCAAATGCTTGATGAACTCAAGGCAGTGTATGAAACGCCGCAAGCTATAGAGATCTATGATCTAGTTGATGCTCTACATAGTTGCAAGCAAGCTCCTGGAAAGTCCGTAAGTGTTCATTATATGGAGATGAGGGGTTATATGGAACAACTCATAGCACTAGGACAACCCTTTGATCATAATATGGCTATTAACTTGATCAATAGGTCCCTTAATAAGGACTTCAATGATTTCGTTCGTAACTATAATATGCATTGCACGGGGAAGACAGTTAATGATTTGCATGCAATGCTCATTGACTTTGAAAAGGGTTTGAAAGATAAGGCATCCACTCCTACTCCTCAAGTACTTCATGTACAAAAGGGTAGAGTGTCGAAACCAAAACCGCAAGTGAATAAGAAGCAGAAAGGCAAAGGCAAGGTTGATAAGAGCAAGCAAGTTGCGACTACATCAAAACCAAAGCAGAACTTTGCTAAGAAATCTCTTAAAGATGAGACTTGTCACTACTGCAAGATGACTGGACACTGGAAGAGGAATTGCTCTCTCTATCTCCATGAAATGGCAGAACATAAGAAGAAGTCTGAGCAAGCTGCTACAGCATCATCTTCTGGTAACTTTTTTATGATAGAGTTATTTAATCTTTCATATAAATCAAACTCCTGGGTATATGATACGGGATGTGGTATTAATATTTGTAATACCCTGCAGGGATTTGAGTTCAAAAGGAGGCTTACCTATGGGGAACAATTTCTGCAAGTGGGCAATGGTGCACAAGCAGCGGTTGAAGCTATAGGAATATTTAAATTAGTTTTACCTTCGGGTTTAGTACTGTTTTTGAATAATTGTCATTATGCACCTACAATTGTTAAGGGTGTCATTTCCTTTTCTTGTATGTTGGATCTTGGATTTACTCACACGATTGATAATAATAGAATTGCTGTTTTTAAAGATGGTTTATTCTATTTTGATTTAATTTCTGTGAATGGTGTTTTTGAAATTAACATGCATGATAAAAATTCCAAGAGGAAAAATAATTCTGTTTTTAGCATGAATAAGAAGAGTAAGTTAGACAAGAACTCTTCTTATCTTTGGCATTGTAGGCTTGCCCATATTGGGAAGACTCGCATACAAAAGCTTTAACGTGATGGGCTTTTGGAAAGTATCAATGATGAATCATTTGATAAATGTGAATCTTGTATCTCTGGAAAGATGACCAAGAAACCTTTTAATAGCAATATTGAAAGGGCTACTGAACTACTTGGTTTAATACATACTGATGTGTGTGGACCACTTAGACATGTGTCAAGGAAAGGTGCTAGCTACTTCTTGACGTTTACGGATGATTATAGCCGTTATGGTTATGTTTATTTACTTAAGCATAAAGATAAGGTATTTGAAACATTCAAAACGTTTAAAGCCGAAGTAGAGTTACAACTAGGAAAGAAGATTAAAGCTCTTCGTTCTGATCGTGGTGGTGAATATTTAAGTCAAGAGTTTAAAGATTATTTAAGTGAGAATAGAATTGTTCAGAAACTTACTTCTCCGTATACTCCACAACAAAATGGTGTATCTGAAAGGAGAAATCGTACATTATTGGATATGGTACGATCTATGTTTAATCTTACAACTTTACCATTATCCTTTTGGAATTTTTCTCTTGAATCTGTTGTTCGTATTCTAAATATGGTTCCCACAAAGAAGGTTGATAAGACACCATATGAACTATGGCATGGCAAGAAGCCATACTTGTCTTATTTGAAAATCTGGGGTTGTGAGGCGTATGTGAAACGTGACTCTGGAGATAAACTCCAACAACGCTCAGTAAAATGTATCTTTGTAGGTTACCCTAAGGAAACTATGGGTTACTACTTTTATTATCCGGCTGAGAACAAAATAGTTGTGGCTCGGTATGGAGACTTCCTTGAAAATGATCTTGTAAATCAAGAATTCAGTAGGAGAAATTATGATCTTGAAGAAATTCAAGAAGATACATTGCCTTCTGAAAATACTAGCGAAGAAATTCCTGAAGAACCAGAAAGTCTGAGTGTTCCACCGGAATTAATTCCTCCACGTAGGTCTCAAAGGACCATACGTGCGCCGGACAAACTATGTCTTTACATAGAGGATGATGAGGAGGAAGTAGGGGATCTTGGTGAACCTGGTAACTATCGATCCACAATGTCTGATCCAGAAAAGTTAAAATGGATAGTTGCGATGAATGAGGAAATGAAATCCATGGAAATCTATGATGTTTGGATTCTGGTAGATGCACCTAAAAATGCTAAAGTATTGAAAAATAGGTGGATCTATAAGAAGAAAACTGACATGGATGATGATGTACAATCCTATAAAGCGCGTTTAGTGGCTAAAGGTTTTACTCAAACTTTTGGCGTAGACTACGAGGAGACATTTTCTTTTGTAGCCGACTTACGAACTATTAGGATTCTCATAGCTATAGCAGCATACTATGACTATGAGATATGGCAAATGGATGTTAAAACTGCCTTCTTGAACGGTCGCTTAGATGAAGACATCTATATGCAACAACCGGAAGGGTATGTTGATCCTAAATATCCAAAGCGCGTGTGCAAACTTCAAAGATCTATTTATGGTTTGAAGCAAGAATCACGTCAATGGAATAAGCGATTTGATGAAGAAATCAAAAAGTTCGGATTTATTCAAAATCGTGATGAGCCATGTGTATACCGCAAAGCTAGTGGGAGTAATGTAGTGTTCCTAATTCTATATGTCGATGACATATTAATCATGGGAAGTAACATTCCAAGACTTAAGGAAGTTAAGGATTATCTTGGTAAATGTTTTTCTATGAAGGATTTAGGAGATGCTGCGTATATTCTGGGAATTAAAATCTATCGAGATAGGAGTAGACGGTTAATTGGTCTTAGCCAAGATGCTTATATTGATAAGATATTGAAGAAGTATAACATGCATAACTCTAAGAAAGGTTTTCTACCGATGGAGGTTAAGCATGAGTTAAGTCATGAGAAATATGCATCAACACCTGAAGAGGTGGCTTACATGAAGAAGGTGCCTTATGCTTCGGCTGTAGGATCTATTATGTATGCTGTAAGATGCACAAGGCCTGATGTGGCGTTTGCTTAGAACTTGGTCAATAGATACCAACAGAATCCAGGAAAGTTCCACTGGACTGCTGTTAAGCATATTCTAAAGTATTTGAGAATTACGAAAGATATGTTTTTGGTATTCGGGGGTAAACCAGACACAGAATTGAATGTAACAGGATTCTGTGATGCGTCCTGGCAATGTGATAAAGACGATACGAAGTCTCAGACGGGTTACGTGTTTGTCATCCATGGAGGAGCAGTTGACTGGAAGAGCAGTAAGCAGAAAACCATTGCTATGCATGCGACTCAATCTGAGTACATGGCCGCTTCAGAAGCTGCAATGGAAGCTGTTTGGATTAGGAAGTTTATTAGAGATCTTGGAGTGATGCCTTCAATTAAAGAACCTATTGATATATATTGCGACAATTCTGCTGCAATAATATTCGCCAATGACTCTTGAGTTATGAAAGGCGCCAGACACTTTAAACGTAGATATCACTACGTTCGAGAACAAGTGGAAGCTCGAGAAATAAAATTAATAAAAGTTCACACGGATGATAACGTAGCTGATCCTTTTACTAAGGCTTTATCTAAGCCAAAGGTAGTTAAGCATGCCAAGGCAATTGGGCTGCAACTAGCTAGCGAATTCATGCAATAAATTTGTTGATTAGTATTTGGATAAAGGATGTAAGACATTATTGAATTGATGAAATAAAGATTGGATTTCGTTTATTTTCTATTATTTTATTTTGTATCCTATTTTACATGTTTTAATCCGTGAGCATTATGATGTTTCTAAATGTCCGTTGTCGATTAATAATATGGGAGTATTATTAAACTAAGACAATTCAAATAGTGACAGAGTATACTTGAAAGTATATTGGTCAATTTTGGATGATGTTTGATGAATCAAATATTGGACTTATCCCAACTATATGATTTTACTTTATGGATCTTTGTCATTAAGTAAATCATAAATAGTTATCCTTAGACTTGAGATGCCAGAAAACTGCATTGAATATAGTGCATTTCTGTAAGGTAACCTAACGCTAAACGTAACTGGTAGTCATAAGGGTTATTTTCAGAAGTGTTGCAAAGTTCATGTGTTTTGCTTGTAGTCGAAATGGGATTCGTTTCCTTCAAATTATTATTTAAAGTATAAATACAACTAGGCCCCTCGGGGGAATAGTAAGATGTTTGTGTGGCCACACCCAAATTTGTTTTGGTAATCTTGTTATACCCGTAAACGAGAAACATAATAGTTAATGAAGGAATGACTAAGATCCATGTCCTTATTAACGATGTATTTGAAATGAAAGGATAATAATAATGATATAATCATTAAAAGGTTCTTCTCCAGGAGGCCTTAATCGAGTTGTACTAGTGATATTGTTAGTGTAACTAGACGCTAATCAATGTGATCACGATATTCGAATTTTGTCCAAGTGGGAGCTGAAAGTTTATGGACTTAAAAATCGATTGTCGTGTGATAGGATCGAACTCGAGATCACGGGATTGCACATATTACGTGAAGGGTTAATTTGCTTATTAAATATATTTATTATATTTATTAAATCAAACCGTAGCTAACGATCGTTAAGTAATTAAAAGTTAAGTATTAACCGACCGTTATAGAAGGTTAAAGAAGCTAAAAGAAGGAGTCAGAAAAGTTCCGGAAACCTCTTTTGGAGGTGATGTGTATCTGGCCTAAAGAGGAGACAAAGAAAAGGGAAAAATATTTTGTGGCTTTATTTTGTTTAACCTTGGAAGAGAAGTTTTCCAAGGTGTATATAAACAAACCAAAAGCCTCATAATTTTCACCTCATATCTCTCTTTCTCTTGCTCTAAAATCCGGCCAAACAAACACCCTATTAGAGTTCTTCTTTAATTTTTCATAAGCTATTCTAGATCTTGTCCTAGCCCCTCTCTAGGGTTTTTGGGTAGATATTCCATAGACTTGGAAGCTCGGTTTGTTCGTGCTAGACTCATGATTAACTCGCCGTATCACGTGTGTACAAGATCGTGGTGTAATCTTGCTTTAGATTACATCCTGGTGGTGTTCGTGATCTATCTCTACCGGTGACCGTTCCGTCAACTTGTAGATCTTGCTAGGATAATGGTATGTAACCCTAGCCTTGATTAATTATAATCGTATTAATTAAAGATCTTGTTAATTTGCTTCCGCTGTGTGTTCTTTGATCCATATTAGGGTTTTTATAATTGTTATGATAAACATAAACCAACAGTATTTACTGGACCGACAGGTCCTTATGACTTTTATATGAATGAAGTTTACAAAGCACTTGAGGTTTTTCCTAACCCATACATTTTTGCATACATAAACATTCTTGTATTAATGTCTTTCCTTATCCATATGCTCATAAATTATGTTACACAAATTGGTTCATCACATTTCCTTCTTTTATTTTGAAAGGCATCACATCTCCTACTTGAAGCACATTTTCATAACATCTCATTAGTGATGATTATTTTTTTTACTTAGTTGGTGAATTGAAGTGTAGCTTCTTAATCCTTATAATGTTTATCTTCATAGTTTGAGTGGCTTACCTAGTACTTGGTTAGAAATTAATGTATCTAAGGCATATCAGATCTTGTTTAGTGTTCTTTGAATATAAGGATAGATTTAAGGAAGTGTCATCATAATCGTATCTAAATGGTTATTCAGAAATGATCGAGTATCTGAATGGTAACCACGCAATGATCGGAGCATTGCAAACTTTAGCATCCTAGTAATGATATGATGCAATTATTTTTATTTCTTTTTGTTTTTAAATCAATAATGCAACTCGTATTTGTACCCCTGTAACAATCAGGCCTTAGATAATACTGTATGAAGCTTCAACAAAATAAAATATGTTGTATTATTGGCAGTTTGTTGGTTTTCAGTCTTCAGTCAAACTTGATACTCCAAAAAGAGCTTGTATTGCCAAAAAGTTATGTATGCTCATTATAACGTTCTTGTTCCGTTATTTGGACTGAGTAAGGCAGAAGGTATGAAGGAGATTGCAAAGATGTTTCATTTAAAGAAGATTGGTAAGCTGATTACAACAAATGTTTCATGTGTAATTAGTTAGCTAAAATTGATGGTAAAGTTAATCTAAACTACACAACTTTTCTTTTTGCAGTAACGGAAGGCACCTTTACGAATGCTCTCAGAAAGGTAGGTATTACTGAGTGGCCATGGATCAGAGATACAACTACTAGAGCTTCTTCTTCTGCCCCTGAATCTCAAAGTAATCCAACTGCATCAGAACCTGCTAGTTCTATTGGGACTCTGGATTCTGATTTGACATCCGTCTGGTTGGTTGTTTCATTCCAAATTCATCTGTTTGTTATGGGACATTTCACTCATCTAATATGGATCTATTACATTCTTTGCAGTGACGAAGGGATATCTGAGCAGTTAAGGGAACAAACTTTAACTACCTTAGCACCTGCCTTTGAGGCTCGACTTTATCAAACACAATTAGAGACTAGTCCGGTTGTTGACGATTTTAACCAATATCGGTAGGTCATTTCCATTTTTTCACATCCATTGGGTTATTGTGTGCCATCAGACTCTTTCACTAATGTATCTAATTCTTAGGGACAGTGGGGTTTCTGATATGTCATGGGAGCAAACTGCTAATATTGGTGATGGTTTATGATTATCATAACAATTATAAATACCCTAAAATGGATCAAAGAACACACAGCGGAAGCAAATTAACAAGATATTTAATTAACACGATTATAATTAATCAAGGCTAGGGTTACATACCTTTATCCTAGCAAGATCTACAAGTTGACGGAATGGTCACCGGTAGAGATAGATCACGAACACCACCAGGATGTAATCTAAAATAAGATTACACCACGATCTTGTACACAAGTGATACGGTGAGTTAAGCGTGAGTCTAGCACGAACAAAACCGAGCTTCCAAGTCTATGGAAGATCTACCCAACAACCCTAGAGAGGGGCTAGGACTAGATCTAGAATAGCTTATAGAAAATCAAAGAAGAACCCTAATGGGTGTTTGTTTTGGCCGGCGGTTAGGAGCAAAGAAAGAGAGATATGGAGTGAAAAATAATGAGGCATTAGGTTTGTTTATATACACCTTGGAAACTTCTCTTCCAAGGTTAAACAAGATAAAGCCAAAAAAAATTTTCCTCCTTATCTTGTCTCCCTATTTAGGCCGGATATATACATGCTCCAAAAGAGGTTTCCGGAACTTTTCCGACTCCTTCTTTTAGCTTCTTTAACCTTCTATAACGATCGTTTAATACTTAACTTTTAATTACTTAACGATCGTTAGCTACGGTTTGATTTAATAAATATAATAAATATATTTAATAAATAAATTAACTCTTCACGTAATGTGTGCAATCCCGTGATCTCGAGTTCGATCCTATCACACGACTATCGATTTTTTAAGTCCATAAACTTTCAGCTCCCACTTGGACAAAATTCGAATATCGTGATCACATTGATTAGCGTCTAGTTACACTAACAATGTCACTAGTACAACTCGAGTAAGGTTTCCTGGACAAAACCTTTTAATGATATATAATCATTATAATTATCCTTTCATTTCAAATACATTGTTAATAAGGATATGGATCTCAGTCATTCCTTTCATTAACTATTCTGTTTCTCGTTTACGGAAATAGAAAGATTACCAAAACACATTTGGGTGTGGCCACACAAACATTTTACTATTCCCCCAAGGGGCCCAGTTGTATTTATACTTCAAAAAAACATTTTGAAGGAAACGAATCCCATTTCGACTACAAGCAGAACACATGAACTTTGCAACACTTCTGAAAATAACCCTTATGACTACCAGTTACGTTTAGCGTTAGGTTACCTTACAGAAATGCACTATATTCAATGCAGTTTTCTGGCATCTCAGGTCTAAGGATAGCTATTTATGATTTACTTAATGACAAAGATCCATAAAGTAAAATCACATAGTTGGGATAAGTCCAATATTTGATCCATCAAATATCATCCAAAATTGACCAATATACTTTCAAGTATACTCTGTCACTATTTTGAATTGCCTTAGTTTAATAATACTCCCATATTATTAATCGACAACGGACATTTAGAAACATCATAATGCTCACGGATTAAAACATGTAAAATAGGATACAAAATCAAATAACAGAAAAATAAACGAAATCCAATCTTTATTTCATCAATTCAATAATGTCTTACATCCTTTATCCAAACACTAATCAACAGATTTATTGCATGAATTCGTTAGCTAGTTGCAGCCCAATTGCCTTGGCATGCTTAACTACCTTTGGCCTAGATAAAGCCTTAGTAAAAGGATCAGCTACGTTATCATCTGTGTGAACTTTAATTAATTTTATTTCTCGAGCTTCCACTTGTTCTCGAACGTAGTGATATCTACGTTTAAAGTGTCTGGCGCCCTTCATGACTCCAGGGTCATTGGCGAATATTATTGCTGCAGAATTGTCGCAATATATATCAGTAGGTTCTTTAATTGAAGGCATCACTCCAAGATCTCCAATAAACTTCCTAATCCAAACAGCTTCCATTGCAGCTTCTGAAGCGACCATGTACTCAGGTTGAGTCGCATGCATAGCAATGGTTTTCTGCTTACTGCTCTTCCAGTTAACTGCTCCTCCATTGATGACAAACACGTAACCCGTCTGAGACTTCGTATCGTCTTTATCACATTGCCAGGATGCATCATAGAATCCTGTTACATTCAATTCTGTGTCTGTTTTACCCCCAAATACCAAAAACATATCTTTCGTACTTCTTAAATACTTTAGAATATGCTTAACAGCAGTCCAATGGGACTTTCCTGGATTCTGTTGGTATCTACTGACCAAGTTCTGAGCAAATGCCACATCGGGCCTTGTGCATCTTACAACATACATAATAGATCCTACAGCCGAAGCATAAGGTACCTTCCTCATGTAAGCCACCTCTTCAGGTGATGATGCATCTTTCTCATGACTTAACTCATGCTTAACCTCCATCGGTAAGAAACCTTTCTTAGAGTTATGCATGTTATATTTCTTCAATATCTTATCAATATAAGCATCTTGGCTAAGACCAATTAACCGTCTACTCCTATCTCGATAGATCTTAATTCCCAGAATATATGCAGCATCTCCCAAATACTTCATAGAAAAATATTTACCAAGATAATCCTTAACTTCCTTAAGTCTTGGAATGTTACTTCCTATGATCAATATGTCATCGACATATAGAATTAGGAACACTACATTACTCCCACTAGCTTTGCGGTATACACATGGCTCATCACGATTTTGAACAAATCCGAACTTTTTGATTTCTTCATCAAATCGCTTATTCCATTGACGTGATGCTTGCTTCAAACCATAAATAGACCTTTGAAGTTTGCACACGCATTTTGGATATTTAGGATCAACATACCCTTCCGGTTGTTGCATATAGATGTCTTCATCTAAGCGACCGTTCAAGAAGGCAGTTTTAACATCCATTTGCCATATCTCATAGTCATAGTATGCTGCTATAGCTATGAGAATCCTAATAGCTCGTAAGTCTGCTACAGGAGAAAATGTCTCCTCGTAGTCTACGCCAAAAGTTTGAGTAAAACCTTTAGCCATTAAACGTGCTTTATAGGATTGTACATCACCATCCATGTCAGTTTTCTTCTTATAGATCCACCTATTTTTCACTACTTTAGCATTTTTAGGTGCGTCTACAAGACTCCAAACATCATTGATTGCCATGGATTTCATTTCCTCATTCATCGCAACTATCCATTTTGACTTTTCTGGATCAGACATTGCGGATCGATAGTTAGCAGGTTCACCAAGATCCCCTACTTCCTCCTCATCATCCTCTATGTATAGACATAGTTTGTCCGGCACACGTATAGCCCTTTGAGACCTACGTGGAGGAATTAATTCCGGTGGAAGACTCAGACTTTCTGGTTCTACAGGAATTTCATCGCTAGTATGTTCAGAAGGCAATGTATCTTCTTGAATTTCTTCAAGATCATAATTTCTCCCACTGAATTCTTGATTTACAAGATCATTTTCAAGGAAGTCTCCATACCGAGCCACAACTATTTTGTTCTCAGCCGGATAATAAAAGTAGTAACCCATAGTTTCCTTAGGGTAACCTACAAAGATACATTTTACTGAGCGTTGTTGGAGTTTATCTCCAGAGTCACATTTCACATACGCCTCACAACCCCAGACTTTCAAATAAGACAAATATGGCTTCTTGCCATGCCATAGTTCATATGGTGTCTTATCAACCTTCTTTGTGGGAACCATATTCAGAATACGAACAACAGATTCAAGAGCATAATCCCAACATAGATCGTACCATATCCAATAATGTACGATTTCTCCTTTCAGATACACCATTTTGTTGTGGAGTATACGGAGAAGTAAGTTTCTGAACAATTCCATTCTTACTTAAATAATCTTTAAACTCTTGACTTAAATATTCACCACCACGATCAGAACGAAGAGCTTTAATCTTCTTTCCTAGTTGTAACTCTACTTCGGCTTTAAACGTTTTGAATGTTTCAAATACCTCATGTTTATGTTTAAGTAAATAAACATAACCATAACGACTATAATCATCCGTAAACGTCAAGAAGTAGCTAGCACCTTTCCTTGACACATGTCTAAGTGGTCTACACACATCAGTGTGTATTAAACCAAGTAGTTCAGTAGCCCTTTCAATATTGCTATTAAAAGGTTTCTTGGTCATCTTCCCAGAGATACAAGATTCACATTTATCAAATGATTCATCATTGATACTTTCCAAAGGCCCATCACGTTGAAGATTTTGTATACGAGTCTTCCCAATATGGGCAAGCCTACAATGCCAAAGATAAGAAGAGTTCTTGTCTAACTTACTCTTCTTATTCATTCTGAAAACATAATTATTTTTTCTCTTGGGATTTTTATCATGCATGTTAATTTCAAAAACACCATTCACAGAAATTGCATCAAAATAGAATAAACCATCTTTGAAAACAGAAATTCTATTATTATCAATTGTGTGAGTAAATCCAAGATCCAACATACAAGAAAAGGAAATGACACCCCTAACAATTATAGGTGCATAGTGACAATTATTCAAAAACAGTACTAAACCTGAAGGTAAAACTAATTTAAATATTCCTATAGCTTCAACCGCTGCTTGTGCGCCATTGCCCACTTGTAGAAATTGTTCCCCATAGGTAAGCCTCCTTTTCAACTCAAATCCCTGCAAGGTATTACAAATATTAATACCACATCCCGTATCATATACCCAGGAGTTTGATTTGTATGAAAGATTAAATAACTCTATCATAAAAAAGTTACCAGAAGATGGTGCTGCAGCAGCTTGCTCAGACTTCTTCTTATGTTCTGCCATTTCATGGAGATAGAGAGAGCAATTCCTCTTCCAGTGTCCGGTTGTAACACCCCCAAATTTATACAACTCAATACAGCGGAAGACTAGTTGGTGTTACGGGATAGCACATTACTCACATCATAGACAACGCATAAAAATCGCGTCGTTTAATAATAAATCATTTCCATTCATAAACATCAAAGTTACATCGGTCCCAAGTCATATTATTTCATACAAAGTTTTACAAAGTATTTGAATGGAAAATATTGTTTAAGTGCGGGCCATGAATTCTTGTCGTCTTCCCGAGAATTACCTTCAAGTACCTGAGATAAAACATGTTAAAAGAAAAGGTCAGCGATAACGCCGAGTGAATTCATAGAGTTTATTAAAATCCATCAATATAATATCAGTATAAAATTATTACTGAAAATCATTTTGTACAAATCATTTTAATAGGACATAAAATAGCCAAAGTCATTTTATACAAATCTTCATCAAAATCATAATATAGGCATTTGCCTTAAAAATCAGTATACGAGCCAATGTCGTAAAAACATCATACAATACGTCTTAAGACGTTGTATGAAAATAAAAACCGTTATATGAATATGGTTATGAAAACCAAAACACGAACATAATATCAATAGTATGACCCTGTATTGCTAGTCAGGCAATACATCGTAATTCGGTGCGTCTATTAGTATTTCGTTAATTGGATTATTATAAGCCGCATGACATTGTTACCTTACTAAACCAAACAACGGGTAGCTAGCCCGAAACTCAATTTGCCCATCTAAATTAGCGTGTCGTCACAAAGGTCACGCTATGGAAACCTTCTTATACATAAATTCGCTTACCAATCAATGTGGCACGACGGGGATCAACCGTCAAGGCGCGAACTGGGGTGATCGTCCCCAAATAGTACTATTATATGCATAAGCGTCTACCAAATCCCGGTAGTTCACAATTCATGCTAATGGGACTTTTAGTGACATAACCTAACTTTAATAATCCATTTAATTTCATCTATCGGGTCATTTAATCATTTATCGGGTCATACAATCAGGTCAGATAATCATTCGGGTCCAAATCAATAAACAAACAATCGGGACAAATGGTGTCCTATTTTATAAAAAATAACATGTTATCTCCCTCGGGGGTTTATAAAACATTTCATAAAAACATTTAAAAGAGTGCGAGGCTATGAACTCACGTTGATGTGGGAAGGCGATTATCGGCGATTTGGATGTACGGTACGTGCTTCAATCACGGAAACCTAGACAAATAATACTCGTCTTAGACTCATGTCCAATGACTTTATAAAAATAACAATTATACATACATATAATGATTATATATATATGATGATCAAGTGGGTTTACTTATTCTCATTTACTCATTTTAGTGTTTACGTATTGGTATCTTCTTACTAGTTTACTAGTTTTACCTATTTACGTGTTTTAAGTCCAATAAACTTATTATAAGTTCTTTAACTTGTATTAATCCATGTTATACTTATATTATCAGTATCTACACTTTACAAGTGTTTTAGTCCATTTTGTTGTTTTATTAGTTCAATAACGTTAATTTAGTCCGTTAACGTCCGTATGTTATATAGTTCGAGTTTTATCGGTTTTTACTTGTTATATATGTTTATATATCAGTATATGAGTTTTATAAAAGTTTACATTAGACGGGTCCAACCGTCTAAATTTTATTTAACAAAAACGTTATTTTTACGGTAATAGCCGAAAAAGTCGTAAAAATCAAGTTTATAGTTTTTATAACTTATAAATATTATTCCACTACCATTTTTATAATTTATCCATTTATTTAACCTTTAACATATTTATATAAATAAAATTCATGAGTTAGTGGGTTTTAAGTTTACATTTTATACAATATAATTTTGAGTGCTTATATAATAGTAATAAACATTAATTCTCAAAATCTGATTTTTATTTTCATCTTCACCAAAACTGCCATATCTAGAGTTTTATATAGAGATAGAAGCTCAAATGTTTATCACATAAACTACATGATATGTGCTCCATTTAACTCTACTATAGCTACTGTTGAGTCATCATCTAAGTATTTTCTAAAAATCGTCCAAAACAGTGAACTCAGATTTGTACTTTAAACTTGTTTTGATCATATCTCACTCATTACAATGATTCCATTGCATGGCCAACTCTCACATGTGTACAAGACCCATAGCTTACTGTATATCAATTTATTCAAGTCATTTTACCAGTTTACCATATGATTCTTTACTGTTTTATACAGCCATCTAAATTAAGCAAGATTTTAACCTTGTTTCTTATAGTTTTTCATCTTTTTAAGCATGTTTATCAACACCAAATCCACACACAATATTTTTATCATCATATAATCATCATATACATATACAATAGGAAATAAAATACATGATTACATAATCAAAATAACAAGAAGATGGGGAGAACAATCTTTATACCACCAAGTTGATGTAGGTTATGATTTGGACATGGATTTTGATGGAGAAACTTGTGATGAACCATGACCATCTTCAAGACCACCAATCTTCGTAAACTCCTTGTGGAAAATCAGCCCCAAGACTCCATTGAAACTCCTCCTTGGATGTTATAATCACCACCAATCAACAGGGTTTCAAAAGGGCTTCAACATGTGCAAGAATAACATAGGTTTTCATGGTTTATTTTGATCAAAAGTGGTGTTTGATGGTGGAGTATGGATGGCACAAAGGAAATAGATGAGAGGATTTTAGCTTGTTTTGCATGGGTGGAAATGAGAAGAGTGGTAAGTTGCTAGTGGTTTTGAGATGTTGTAAGCTTACATGCTAAGCTAAGGACATGTGTAAGCTACTTAGCTTACACTTGACACCAAATGTGGTGTGGTAGCTAAGTTAGGCCGGTTTGAGTGGGGGTGGGACAAGTGTCCCACTTGTCTCATCCCCATTTATTTACGGGTACTCCTCGATTCTAGTTTCCTCGATTTGCGTGCCCTCGGGTCGTTTTACGAAAAACGTTTTTATAAATTATGAATCAACGGCACAAAACGAATCTAATAAAAATTGTTTCATCAAAAACGGGGTTCAAAAATGTAAATACGTAATCCTAAGGTTTCCGGTTTAGTCTTAAAGGACGTTAAAATAAAATCGTAAGTCCTAATCTCTTCTCGTAAATTTGTGAGTTTATTAACTAACACAAATTTAAAACTCCAAAATAATATTCACAGATAAATTTATTTTCTGAAATGTCGGACTGTCACCAAAAACGGTGTATGTAAACGTAAGCACGTAACGTTGAATCCTATGGTTTAGACGTAGTCGACGCTACTTCAAGACGTAAATCCAAATTACTTTCCAAAAATAAGTGAGTTCATATTATAACATTAAAATAATGTTTTTGAATAGTATTTGACAATAAAATATCAATCATAAATTGACGGATTGTCACAGCATTTACCCATAAACAGGATCTTTGTCCTCAAAGATCATCTTACTACTCACTTCTTATAGAGTTAAGGCCATGTGGGTATTTCCTCCACATTCGGTCTTTTCTCACAAGTGTAATTCATTACAATACGCGAGTTTCATCAAACATAACTACGGGAATAAGATCAGGCTAAATGTTGACTTACTTTCTCTATCCATGATGTTCACGGGTTTCTGATGAATGCAACTTTTCGCCGATCTAAGCTTTATTAAGAAGAATTCAGATTTTCACTTGATAGATATTCCATCAAGTTCGATATACGAAACATAATTCACGCATCTCTTGAAGTCCTTGGGTAGATCCAGCTTATATGCCTTTCAAACCAAATCTTTTACATCATCTCAATGGTCCCATACAACAGGGACTTATATCCCATGATTTGTCAGATCATTAAATCATTTCTCCAAAGTTAAAATTTTTGGCATAACTACGCTACCCATCTGACACTCCAAGATCTACATTTCATATTCACATAACCTCTTGCCCACTACCGGCAGTCAATAATCAAATCCTAATTTCACCAATCATTTCAGGTCTCGTGGGTCGAGTATTTTGTAAGGTTAGGTTCGCCATCATAGGAAACCTTAAACCTAAAAGACATGTCCAACTCACAATGGGTGTATGTCGGGTGTCTTCATCTCAACTCTTGCTTACAGATGCTCTAATATTTAGATCCTAACAAGATTTGATCTCAATCCTAATACGATAATTAGCAATGATAATCTCTCTAAAGGAAAGCGATTATACGGTTTATTACCAAAGTTCAATCATTCAAACATAAAACAACACTTATATTACTTTGTATCATTACTTTACCTCGTCCCTTCGATTGGGGTGGTACATAGTACTCTCATCAAGGTTCGTTCTTAATGATTTCTGAGCAAATCTCTAAAAATTCGATGTGAAGCGAGGATCTTGATATAGATGTTCGATACAGGCACACTATGTTTACATAACTCCTTTGCATTTATCATTAACGGGAATGATATTAGCAGATTTGGTCAGTCTGTCGACGATGACCCAAATCGAATCAAATTCAGATGATGACCTTTGCAATAGCTAGACGTTTACTAATGTATGAGGCGATGTCTGCCTTCATAATTTGCCATTAGTACAACTTCTTCAGACAAAGATACTTTTAGTCATAAATGACATAAATAGAATACTTATACTTACAAATTCCAACATAACTATATCTCACAATCCTCCATATTTAGACAATCACAAGTGGTCTTTAAAACATTCAACGCTTATTGGCTTCTAAATTTTTTTTTAATGGTTCACATTAGCCGCGAACCACTTTTTATTATCTATATTATCCTTTTTACAAACATCGGCTATATTTTAAATTGTTCGGCAATTCATTTTGCACATTCATTATTAAGAAATACATCGTAATTGATTCTTTATCCTTTCTATATAATGTGTCAATAATTACATTCACTTTCCTAATGAAATAAATATCTTAACCGTATTTATTCAAAATTCTTTCTTCATATCTTCTATGTTTTAGTTTCGTCTTTACTATTATCTTTATCTGTTTTACTCAATCCGACGTCTAAAGCGTCGATAATTATTACAAGTAATTAAATAATAAGTATTTAATTTTTATGAAACGTAAACGCAAAAGGTTTTTAAATTTTCTTAGATTTTCCAATTATATAAAAATGTTCAAAATAAATTTGAATTTAATTAACAAAAATTTTGTTGGTTTACTGAAAATAATTAGTAAGATCCGTAAATGTTTGAAAAATCTTTGGTTACACTTTGGTCAAAATTTTCTTATTTGAAAAGCAAAAATTGTCGTTTCAAATTTGAAGTCATGGTTTAAATGATTTTCTCATTCCTTCTTAGGTTGTCTTAAGGTATGCAAAAACATTTACCCCTAAACAGGAGTTTAGTTAAATGTTTTGTGTATAAGGGAATAATCCCTTTAAAATCCTTAGTTAAAACATTTGTCAAAATATATTTGCACTTTCTTTTTAGTATAACTCAAAGTCTTAAATGACTTCTAAATTTTGAAGACTCAATATATATTCCATTATCTTTTAATCACATGATCAAATAATGTAAAAGATTAAGTCTTAAATCTCATGTTAATTATTCAAGGTACATGTTTTTATTGTTCGGTCAATTCAGGGCAATCTATAAATAATTATTAACTCATTCTTATTCTTATAAACAAACATATAGTCCTTAGTGATCACTAGCATGAATTTATCAAATTACAGCCTACACACGTGATTCACCAAATTTTATGAATGCTACATGTGTATTAGTCAATCCAAACGTCACTACGTGAAACTCATAATGTTCATTACAAGTACCGGATGTAGTGATTGGAATAGATAATCTTTTTCGCAGATGCGAAGTTGATGATAACCATGCCATGGATCAAATCTTTAAAACATACGCTAGAACCTTGTAAATGATCGAACAAATCTTCCATTTCGAGTTATGGATATCGTTTTCGATTGTCAATTTACTCAGTTCACGGTAATCTATAAATATAAGGAATGATAACACCATAGCTCTTCATGATGACGAGCTCGGTAGAATAAAATCTTTTTCCGACAACTCTCTCAGTTGTACGGTAATTCCTTTTATTTCAGATGGTGCTGACGTACAGTGCACAAGCCACAGGTGCAGCACCGAGAATATAATCAAATACCAAATTCTACTTGCCTTAATGGCGAAAATCTAGGTAATTCATCAACAAATACTTACTAAAGTTTCAGGTAACGGAAACATCATTTAATAAATTCATATTAGGTTCTTCTAGATTACAATATCTATAACTAGTTCAGAACCATTCATGGTATAATTTCAAGTCTAAATGCAGGATAAAATCATCCATCAAGAATTATTTAGATCACTTTTGATAATCAACATCTTATCATTTAGGGGAATTCTACTCGAGTTCCCATAAATTAAGACAATGTCGTCATGTCATACTTTTCAGTTTTATTGCCGTCGATAAGATGTGAACTTCTCAAAAGACTAATAATAACTCATAATCCTTCACAAATTCAAGGATATATGGAGACACAACTACTATTAAAAGAGTAAGGTCAACACATAATCTACGCGAGAGAATTTCAAATCAGACACAGACGAAAACATTTAACGAATATGAATATATCCATGTTTTCATAATTTGAGTACGCATTCGAAAGCTCCTCGGATCGTTACCTAGGTTATTCAAATGAAATCAAATCATAAGAAATGATAGGAACGTCAATACATCCAGTCGGGTATCAACACTCGGTAATCAGATACTTTTCCTAAGAATCTCACTACGGGAGAATTGGACAAGAAAGAATTGTAAATTGTCAAATAAGACAATTTCCACAAATGAGTAAATTCGACTCAGAAGAATAGATGCTACAGGCACATATGTAGGTGTCCCTAACACTATGTCCCTATTTTTCACTTCTTGCAGATCTCATAAAATTTAATCTTTCACAATCTTCAAAGAAAATGTAGTGTTTATTCATTAGTTTTATGGTGACTACTAATCAGCCTTGCATGGTCCATTCCAAATTGTATGTAGGCGCACAACTATATACAATTTCAAGATTAACGATGCAATACTCAGTTCGTCAAAACTTTATCATCATGTTTATAATAAAAACATTTTCATGCTTAATTCTTAAATAAGGATCAAGAATAAATTTACAAAGATTTTCTTTGTTATGGAAACAGTTAAGTTTTCCAAAGCGTCTCATAAACAACTTCATTTTGATATCAATCACTTATAAATCTCACTTTGAGTAATCCTTATTGTGATGAAAATTTAATTTCCTCAAAGGATACCGTTTTAACTTTATAAAAACAATGTGTGATCTGCAGAAAAGTGATGAAAGCTTGTTCACCAAGAATTAACTACGATATGATAAGAAATGAGCCTTAGCCAATTAATCATGAGGTTCATGACCTTGATGGCACTCAAAAAGATTAATCCACAACGTAACTCAAATCAAGATGAGTACTTGTTCAATGGTTGCATCACTAATGCGAACATTAGGAAGAAGCAATAAAAGATATATAATATCGATACATGTAGAATTTAGCAATCAAAGGTAGTCTTTCTCATTAATCACAAACAAGTCAAAATTGTACCGTAACACATTACGTGTCACTATGTCATACAATTCTCAGAACTCATCCTACCAACTGATGTCACAGTTAAGTTAGGGATTATTTTTAAAAGATACCACAATGAATACTAATCTACAAGAGTCATTAGGTGTCCCACCTGTCCCGGAAGATCCATCGGTCCCAATTTAGAAGAAGATTTCTTCAATTTATTTCTTGGACACTTTGCATCCTCATTAGTGGACAATGGTCTAGGAACAACCCTTAACACAAACTAACAATCATTTAAAACCTTATAATTCAATCACAGAATTTAATGACTTCCTCTTAACAATTTTATATTCCATACGGGTTAAATTTTACTTTATTCAAGTTTTAACCAATCTTATACTCAATGCGATATTCTACCTCATTCTCCAATACTTTCATCCTTATTCTTACACCTTAATATGGCAATAAAAGCTCGATATGATCAACACTTAATTTCCAATCCTATAGCTCTTACAACAACAATTATCAAATGAGTCATTAATATGAAATGACTTGATCATTCAACTAGACTTCTCGGAAAGGTATTAGTGGCATGAGGCTTTTGGGTAATGGTTCCAATGACAGCCTCAAGTGCAACATTCACCCTTTCGATTTCAATTTAAGAATTGGATGACAACGAATCAGATGACATCTTTCCAGGTGATAACGTTTTGTCAAACTCCACTCTATAAGGAAAGATCGTCATGACATCGATATCAGATTTAATCTCGCCAATTCTTTTTCAATATCACAATCAACTAATATCTACATTCCTACGAGTATCAACCATTTGTTGGGATCATAAATATCCACAACTTGGTTTAGATCTAGGATAACTAGAATTCCTACGAGAATAGCTTCGATTAATTTACTAGGGGATTTAGGGTTACTTGTGACAATCTACGTCGTATAAATACCTCGTGTAAAAATCAAAATAATCATCAAACAATCATGTAATAAAATTACATAATATATATATAATCCAAGTTATATATATTAAAATAACACTTCTCAGTCTTGGCCTTGTCGGTAACTCGGGAATTCTTTGGCACCGTTATAGTCAAAAGATTTTTAGACATTTTTAGAAAAATGTTTATAGTTAAATGATTTTGAAATGTTTTATTCAAAATCTTGGTTTTAAAAATCTTTCGTTCTCTATAACGAGAGCTCTGGTACCAAACTGTAACACCACCAAATTTATACAACTCAATACAGCGGAAGACTAGTTGGTGTTACGGGATAGCACATTACTCACATCATAGACAACACATAAAAATCGCGTCGTTTAATAATAAATCATTTCCATTCATAAACATCAAAGTTACATCGGTCCCAAGTCATATTATTTCATACAAAGTTTTACAAAGTATTTGAATGGAAAATATTGTTTAAGTGCGGGCCATGAATTCTTGTCGTCTTCCCGAGAATTACCTTCAAGTACCTGAGATAAAACATGTTAAAAGAAAAGGTCAGCGATAACGCCGAGTAAATTCATAGAGTTTAATAAAATCCATCAACATAATATCAGTATAAAATTATTACTGAAAATCATTTTGTACAAATCATTTTAATAGGCCATAAAATAGCCAAAGTCATTTTATACAAATCTTCATCAAAATCATAATATAGGCATTTGCCTTAAAAATCAGTATACGAGCCAATGTCGTAAAAACATCATACAATACGTCTTAAGACGTTGTATGAAAATAAAAACCGTTATATGAATATGGTTATGAAAACCAAAACATGAACATAATATCAATAGTATGACCCTGTATTGCTAGTCAGGTAATACATCGTAATTCGGTGCGTCTATTAGTATTTTGTTAATTGGATAATTATAAGCCGCATGACATTGTTACCTTACTAAACCAAACAACGGGTAGCTAGCCCGAAACTCAATTTGCCCATCTAAATTAGCGTGTCGTCACAAAGGTCACGCTATGGAAACCGTCTCATACATAAATTCGCTTACCAATCAATGTGGCACGACGGGGATCAACCGTCAAGGCGCGAACTGGGGTGATCGTCCCCAAATAGTACTATTATATGCATAAGCGTCTACCAAATCCCGGTAGTTCACAATTCATGCTAATGGGACTTTTAGTGACATAACCTAACTTTAATAATCCATTTAATTTCATCTATCGGGTCATTTAATCATTTATCGGGTCATACAATCGGGTCAGACAATCATTCGGGTCCAAATCAATAAACAAACAATCGGGACAAATGGTGTCCTATTTTATAAAAACTAACATGTTATCTCCCTCGCGGGTTTATAAAACATTTCATAAAAACATTTAAAAGAGTGCGAGGCTATGAACTCACGTTGATGTGGGAAGGCGATTATCGGCGATTTGGATGTACAGTACGTGCTTTAATCACGGAAACCTAGACAAATAATACTCGTCTTAGACTCATGTCCAATGACTTTATAAAAATAACAATTATGTATACATATGATGATTATATATATATATGATGATCAAGTGGGTTTACTTATTCTCATTTACTCATTTTAGTGTTTACGTATTGGTATCTTCTTACTAGTTTACTAGTTTTACCTATTTAAGTGTTTTAAGTCCAATAAACTTATTATAAGTTCTTTAACTTGTATTAATCCATGTTATACTTATATTATCAGTATCTACACTTTATAAGTTGGGCCTAAATGTGTTAAGCCCAATAAATAAGTTTATAAGTGTTTTAGTCCATTTTGTTGTTTTATTAGTTCAATAACGTTAATTTAGTCCGTTAACGTCCGTATGTTATATAGTTCGGGTTTTATCGGTTTTTACTTGTTATATATGTTTATATATCAGTATATGAGTTTTATAAAAGTTTACATTAGACGGGTCCAATCGTCTAAGCTTTATTTAACAAAAACGTTATTTTTACGGTAATAGCCGAAAAAGTCGTAAAAATCAAGTTTATAGTTTTTATAACTTATAAATATTATTCCACTACCATTTTTATAACTTATCCATTTATTTAACCTTTAACATATTTATATAAATAAAATTCATGAGTTAGTGGGTTTTAACATTACATTTTATACAATATAATTTTGAGTGCTTATATAATAGTAATAAACATTAATTCTCAAAATCTGATTTTTATTTTCATCTTCACCAAAACTGCCATATCTAGAGTTCTATATGGAGATATAAGCTCAAATTTTTATCACATAAACTACATGATATGTGCTCCATTTAACTCCGCAATAGCTACTGTTGAATCATCCTCTAAGTATTTTCTAAAAATCGTCCAAAACAGTGAACTCAGATTTGTACTTTAAACTTGTTTTGATCATATCTCACTCATTACAATGATTCTATTGCATGGCTAACTCTCACATGTGTACAAGACCCATAGCTTACTGTATATCAATTTATTCAAGTCATTTTACCAGTTTAACATATGATTCTTTACTGTTTTATACAGCCATCTAAATTAAGCAAGATTTTAATCTTGTTTCTTATAGTTTTTCATCTTTTTAAACATGTTTATCAACACCAAATCCCCACACAATATTTTTATCATCATATAATCATCATATACATATACAATAGGAAATAAAATACATGATTACATAATCAAAATAACAAGAAGATGGGGAGAACAATCTTTATACCACCAAGTTGATGTAGGTTATGATTTAGACATGGATTTTGATGGAGAAACTTGTGATGAACCATGACCATCTTCAAGACCACCAATCTTCATAAACTCCTTATGGAAAATCAGCCCCAAGACTCCATGGAAACTCCTCCTTGGATGTTATAATCACCACCAATCAATAGGGTTTCAAAAGGGCTTCAACATGTGCAAGAATAACATAGGTTTTCATGGTTGATTTTGATCAAAAGTGGTGTTTGATGGTGGAGTATGGATGGCACAAAGGAAATAGATGAGAGGATTTTAGCTTGTTTTGCATGGGTGGAAATGAGAAGAGTGGTAAGTTGCTAGTGGTTTTGAGATGTTGTAAGCTTACATGCTAAGCTAAGGACATGTGTAAGCTACTTAGCTTACACTTGACACCAAATGTGGTGTGGTAGCTAAGTTAGGCCGGTTTGAGTGGGGGTGGGACAAGTGTCCCACTTGTCTCATCCCCATTTATTTACGGGTACTCCTCGATTCTAGTTTCCTCGATTTGCGTGCCCTCGGGTCGTTTTACGAAAAACGTTTTTATAAATTATGAATCAACGGCACAAAACGAATCTAATAAAAATTGTTTCATCAAAAACGGGCTTCAAAAACGTAAATACGTAATCCTAAGGTTTCCGGTTTAGTCGTAAAGGACGTTAAAATAAAATCGTAAGTCCTAATCTCTTCTCGTAAATTTGTGAGTTTATGAACTAACACAAAATTAAAACTCCAAAATAATATTCACAGATAAATTTATTTTCTGAAATGTCGGACTGTCACCAAAAACGGTGTATGTAAACGTAAGCACGTAACGTTGAATCCTCCGGTTTAGACGTAGTCGACGCTACTTCAAGACGTAAATCCAAATTACATCCCAAAAATAAGTGAGTTCATATTATAACATTAAAATAATGTTTTTGAATAATATTTGAGAATAAAATATCAATCATAAATTGACGGATTGTCACACCAGTAATCTTGCAGTAGTGACAAGTCTCATCTTTCAGAGATTTCTTAGCAAAGTTCTGCTTTGGTTTTGATGTAGTCGCAACTTGCTTGCTCTTATCAACCTTGCCTTTACCTTTCTGCTTCTTATTCACTTGCGGTTTTGGTTTTGACACTCTACCCTTTTGTACATAAAGTACTTGAGGAGTAGCAGTGGGTGCCTTATCTTTCAAACCCTTTTCGAAGTCAATGAGCATTGCATGCAAATCATTAACTGTCTTCCCCGTGCAATGCATATTATAGTTACAAACGAAATCATTGAAGTCCTTATTAAGGGACCTATTGATCAAGTTAATAGCCATATTATTATCAAAGGGTTGTCCTAGTGATATGAGTTGTTCCATATAACCCCTCATCTCTATATAATGAGCACTTACGGACTTTCCAGGAGCTTGCTTGCAACTATGTAGAGCATCAACCAGATCATAGATCTCTACATCTTGCGGTATTTCATACACAACCTTGAGTTCATCAAGCATTTGCTGAGGAGAAGCTAGCTCATACTTCCTTTGAAGTGATGGAGCCATTCTCCCTAACATTACATCAGCCACCTCATGGTGCTTCTTAACGTTAGTGGCGTGTTGAAGCCTTTCCGCATCAGTTGCTCCTTCAGCAAGATCCTCCGGAAAAGGAGTTTCCAAGATATTGATGGTACCCGCTGCTCTCATAACAATTCTTAGTGAGCGGTACCAATCATTGAACTTAGGGCCAGTAAGTTCAGGCCGTTCAAAAAAAGCTTTGAACGCCGAGCTTATTGTCAGATTGTTTTCGGGTTGAGCCATTTCTACAAAAATAAGTTCAAACATTAGTATTTTCGATAATAAAATTCAAGAAAATAAAATTACCCCGGTAATAAAACCATAGTATTTTCCTTGAAAAACTAGAATCCATATTGACATAGATTTATCACATCAGTTTATTTGCTAGTGACAAATGTATTCAACACAGTAACTTGTCGAACAATAATTGCCAAAACATATTGCAATTTCTAGATATGTCAGGGATTTACATTGCCAAAAACATTTGCATTGTAAACATGTTTTATCCTTTCTTTATGCCTTAAGTTTCCAGTTCTCACTGAGTAACTCAATTAAGTCGACTAATCTAAAGAACGTAAAACCTTCATGTGCAATCTTATTCAGTCATGAAGTTTTCTCTCCATTACAACATCGTCCGATATCTTATATGACGACAATTGTAACTTCAAGTGTTCGTCAATTAGAGGGCATAAGACTTAAATTTTTGGGTATAGATTTTGGTGTCAAAATCATGTACGGAGAAGCATGCATACATCTCCATAACATAAGTTTAATAAAACGTTTAGTAAACTTTTGGTGAGACTAAAAGTTCATCATATATTTGCAAGTTGAGGTATTGGTTAAACCAATCAACCTTAAAAATTATACCAATAACAACCATAGGTAATTCCAATTTTGACGCATAGGCGAGCCGGGAATTTGGTCAGCGCTGAAGCATAACACCTCCTTCCTTAACCGGGTACTTGACCAGCGGTGCGTTATACCCACTTTATAGTTTGTCAAAATTGAGTAAGCCGTTAAGTTGCTATTGCAATTCTAACCAACACAAATCATATGTAATTTAGATCTCAAAACAATTTATTAATTTTGATAAGATTTAGTCCATATTATTTTTCTTAAAAAAAATTACCCTTGTTTACAACATATAATGTAAAAACGCATGAAAACAAGTAGTACAAAAAAAACTAAATCAAATAGCCACATGCAATAACAATTTATTCAAAGACCATTAAATCTAGGGTTTTTATAAACATAAAAAGTCTTCCCTAATTTTAAAACTTTGAATCAAATAAAGCAAATAGCAATCAAAGTTATATGATCTGTAAAAACATGCATGTTTATTACGGATCTCGCATATTCTCTTAACAATTAAAAAACTACTACGGATCGTAACCACACATGACATAACAATTAATTCATGCATACATCTAAAGTTAATTACCATGTATTTTTAGGGTTTACAAAAATTTTTTTTTAATAAAAAATTCGGCTATAGCCATTTTTAAAAAACAAAACCCTAATTTTTATAAAACCTAAAAAACAACATGTAATTTTTAACACAAATCAATATTAGTTAAAAAAACTTTAGATCTTGATAATTAAAATCATCTTAAAATGGCTCTCGATGGCACTGATGGTTTATGATTATCATAACAATTATAAATATCCTAAAATGGATCAAAGAACACACAGCGGAAGCAAATTAACAAGATCTTTAATTAACACGATTATAATTAATCAAGGCTAGGGTTACATACATTTATCCTAGCAAGATCTACAAGTTGAAGGAATGGTCACCGGTAGAGATAGATCACGAACACCACCAGGATGTAATCTAAAATAAGATTACACCACGATCTTGTACACACGTGATACGGTGAGTTAAGCGTGAGTCTAGCATGAACAAAACCGAGCTTCCAAGTCTATGGAAGATCTAACCAACAACCCTAGAGAGGGGCTAGGACTAGATCTAGAATAGCTTATAGAAAATCAAAGAAGAACCCTAATGGGTGTTTGTTTTGGCCGACGGTTAGGAGCAAAGAAAGAGAGATATGGAGTGAAAAATAATGAGGCATTAGGTTTGTTTATATACACCTTGGAAACTTCTCTTCCAAGGTTAAACAAGATAAAGCCAAAAAATCTTTTCCTCCTTATCTTGTCTCCTTATTTAGGCCGGATATATACATGCTCCAAAAGAGGTTTCCGGAACTTTTCCGACTCCTTCTTTTAGCTTCTTTAACCTTCTATAACGATCGTTTAATACTTAACTTTTAATTACTTAACGATCGTTAGCTACGGTTTCATTTAATAAATATAATAAATATATTTAATAAATAAATTAACTCTTCACGTAATGTGTGCAATCCCGTGATCTCGAGTTCGATCCTATCACACGACTATCGATTTTTTAAGTCCATAAACTTTCAATTGGACCATCTGCCTTGGGACTTCCTGAACGCTCACTTGCAGTTGTGCGTGAATTAGATGAAATGGAAGAAGATCAAGATGACGTGGTAGTTCAGGATCAGGGAAGATATCATGATATCTTGGTAAGTTTCGAAGAATGCATCAATGGTACTAGTGGTGGCATGGAAATAGATACTGCAACAAGTGTGTTACGGTTTGAGTAGTTTTAGTAAAACCGAGTGCTCTCATACAAAATTCTTAGCTAACGTAACTTAAGAGAGTACCCTACTCATTTGATCACCGGCAGGTGGTGTTATTCAATTTTGTCGGGACGTTAAACAGCTTGTTTAGAATCTTGTTGTGTCGTTGTTCTTTTGAACTCTTTCTCATTTAGCAATTACATAGGATAGGGGGAATAAATTGGTGGGAAGGTTACCTTATGTAACATTTCTTTTATTTTATGGAACGATATATGTGTCTTACACTCTCCTTTTGTTTCTAGCATAATGAAAGGCTGAATTGTATGTATGTTTACTATTGAAACATAATGAAAAAGTAAAATGCAGATATAGTCATTGTGGTATGTAAGTTTTGCATATATCATACTTGGTCTTTTGAAAGTGCACACACCCTACCTGTGGGATAGTTTGAGTCCATTTTGATACCTTTACCTAACGGAGGTTATGTATTGATCGTTATCATGGTTTAATTAAAGGACAAAATTGTTTTTTTACAATCACAATTCTATATACTACCCGTCTATTTTTTAGAGCCCGATCCATAACAACAAAAATTACAAACTGACGATTTGTAGCATATACCCATGTTAAATTAATCAAACACTGATCGACCTATTGTCACAAAAATTACAAACTGACGATATGAGTTCCTGGTGGGTGGCTTCTTTGTTGTCACAAAATCTGTCCATGAACACAACTGTCTCTAGGCACTGATCGACCTCTTGGCTAAGGAGTGTATGTTGTTGCTGCAGTTCGAGTTGAGGAGGAGCATTTGGTATCCGGTCTTCTTGTTCCTTTGTCCATTACCTGAGATTTGGAAAATCAATAACAAGAGTTACTTAAGCTAATACAGTAGTATATTGTGTGGCAGAAAGCAAATAAGAAGACATACATTGTGTTCATGGACAACTTTTGTGACAACATAGAAGCCACCCACCAGGAACTCAAATCGCCAGTTTGTAATTTTTGTGAAAAGAGGTCGATTAGTGTTTGATTAATTAAACATGGGTATATACTACAAATCGTCACTTTGTAATTTTTGTTGTTATGACAATTTTGTCCTTTAATTAAAACATGGTAACGGTCAACACATAACCTCCGTTAGGTCAAGGTATCAAAATTAACTCAAACTATCTCCACGGGTAGGGTGTCCGCACTTTCAAAAGACCAAGTAGGATATATGCAAAATTGATATACCACAGTGATCATATCTGCATTTTACTCCATAATGAAATAATAATGTCCCAGTTGACATGCACATGTGCTAACACCGAAGTATGGAACACGAAGTATACTACTAAGGGTGCGTTTGGTTTCAAAATAGCAATCCTAATCGTATCGACCAAATAGCAATCATAATCAGTATCGGTTTGAAGTTAAGGTGGAATGAAAGTGTTGTTTGGTTTGTTTAAAGAGGTTTGGATATGAATGTCATAATGGTTAAAATATGTTCAATTAAATTTTTTTTATATAAAAACCATTAATTTAATATAAAAAATATCAATACAAGTAGTTGGATATAAGATATGGAGAATGAGAAGAAAGTGCATCATTTTCTCTTTATCTCCTATTAATCTATGATTATAACTAATTGTTTTTATTTCTAACTTGCCTACCAAACATTAAAAAACCAATTGATGATTGTGAAGCATTAAAGTTGTATGGACATCAAAACTATTGTATCTATTTTAAAATAATCATCGTTTTCGCTTGCTGACTAATTTACGGGTTTTGAATCCACCACCACACAAACTTAAATCAAGTACAACCTTTCTTTTTCAGAAGATTAGCTGACCAGTACAAAGTTATTTGCACCTAGCAATATCAAACTTGGGACCTCACACCTTTTGATGTGATACCTGCAAGTCCTTTTACTACTAAGCAACTATAATAACAATAAGTGGATCATATTTTCGAATCAAAAATAGAAATCACATAAAGATATGTTTTAAATATTTATACAAATAAAATAACCATTGTAATTCTTTTATAGTATAAATATTATTATAGAGTAATCGCGATAATATCCCCACTGAATTTAGTTATCTAAAGTGGCAAAATGTTAAAATTGCAGGACTATAGTTGCCTTAAAACGATTCTCAAGTTGGCTATATAAGTTTCAAAATCAAATATTTAATACTATTTAGTATCAAGTTCTCGTGTTTATTACCTTATTTTATATAAGTTATTATATACTTAATTCGTTTATATTTTATTATTTAGGTATATTTGGCATTAGAACAAAATAGAAACGAATAATGGAGAGAAAATACAACTTAATGAAGAAAAGCTCGTTATTATGAAGAACCTATGGCGTAGAGTAGTTTTATACCTACGACGTAAGTTATTTGAATATAAAGTAGGAAAGTTGTGTTCCAAGAGCCTACGACATACATCAACTCAGTAACCGACATATATGGCTAATGATGGAAATACATGCAGGATGAGATGGATAAGCGTAAATATCGAAACACCCATGACGTAGAAGGATTTTTTGTCTACGCCGTAGCTGACATATAAAGTTAAATATGGTAGGACGTGTTCCTCGAGCTGGATAAGTACGAATATTTGAGGACCTACGATGTAGATGGATATTGAACTCAAGTCGTAGGTGAAAGTCCCTAAATATAACAATTGTCGAAACTATTACTCGTATAAACACAAAGACACAACGAAATACTTTTCAAACGTGTAATGCTTTATTAACTATTATAAACAAAGTATTACAAAGTGCTATGAATACACCCGTTGAATGACAATAAGAAATGAACCCTAGAACAAGTAAACTTGATTCGAGACTCAAGTTTATAAGAGAACCTATGAGTCGCTGGTAGACAGCTGAAGGCTCAGAGGTTCCAAAGGGAGAAAGAACTTAGATAATTTATCCAAGCACAAGGGTTGATTTAACTCTTCTTTCTCACTCCTATTTATAGTGGTACGAGGTTGCTTCCTTAGTGGGAGTAGTTGATACGTGTCATCTTCTGAGTGGAAGAGTACAACGTATTAAATGCATGTCCAAATCGAGACATACCTTTAAACAACTTTAGGTGAACAGTTCTGCCAACTGTTCACCTTTTGTCCCACTAGGTCGTACTAGGATTTATCTTGAACCTTTTGTTTTGTCCCGCTCAAAACACTTTGTAGATTCTCTCGCCTAAACTATAAAGGATTGGACAAGCTTTGCTTGTATAAAAATTCTAGGGTTCTTAAGTGATATCTGAGTATTTTTAACTCAGAGATCCTTGAACACCAGCACATTCCTTCTACATCCCAGCTATTCATAATCGCTGATAAGTATGACTTCAGATTGTCTTCGACTTCTCTGACGTTGTCTTTGACTTGAATGTTCCTGGTGTGCCAGCTGAGGCTTTGCCTTCCACTGGTCTGGTCTCTGTCGTTGGTCCTCTCAGCGATCAGTAACACTTAGTCTAATTAAACAAATCTATACTGGGCCATAGTTAAAACTTTCATTGGCCCAACACTAGGGACTAAATCTGCAAAGAGATTATTATGTTTCAAGGACTGAAGGTGTTAAAGACATATCAAGTTTCAAAGACTTCATTAATTTCAATAAAGAATGACGAGGGGCCTTTTACATATAAGTCACTCATAGTTTCATTGAGCTTTATTTTCTATGTTTACGACGTAGATAAAATTAGGGTTGAGGCATAAAAACTGTGTCTACAACATTTTTAATATTTCATCTATGTCGTAAACTTTGTTGGGTCTATATAAACTCACCTAGTAGAACCATTGTATTCATTCTAGTGTGTTGGTTTTGATTGTAACACCCTATTTTGATAAATAGAATATCACAGGATAATTATGGCGTATCATCAAAGAATGCAAGGTAAATGTCTAAAACATTAAATGACCATAAAGAATCCGGAAACAAACATCGGATCCAACATAAGCTCCACACACGAAATGCATAAGTAGAATGTAAAGGAAAGGACTAAAAAATGTGCAACAAAGAAAAAGTATGTAAATGCATTAAAGAATGAAAGAAGACTGGCGCCTCATTCCATGCACGTACTCTTAATTCCTAGCTTTGCTCTTTAGTACCTGCCGTTTGGGAACATGGAAAGAGAAACGGCTGAGCAATACGCTCAGTGCGCGGATATATAACATTGATATGGAATAACATAACATAAGTAAAGACTGAAATGGAAACATGAGAATAAAAATGCAGCGGAATAATATAAGTCCTGGGAAAACTTGGTGACATGTAATAAACTGATTTATCCTAAAACGATTAGGTTTATATCATAAAAACTGTATTTTAAATGCCCAAGAGTCCATATAGGTCATGAATATAACAACGTGCATGAATACATGGAGCGGTGACCTCGTCATCCAATTAGAGGGGATGCATCTAATTATACTGGTCTGGGTAGGAGGGATCAGCTCCTTGTGAAGGATGCAAGACACACACCACATTCACCATGAAAATATTGTCTGAAACATGTAATCTAGGATGCACCCATTCGCCCCACATGATAATAATAATAAAGGCCAAACTCGTAAAGGGACGATGCGAGCAATCACTCTCACCGCAGAAGAGTCATAACACCGGTGCCTCTAGTGCTATGGTTACGGTACCTCCGTAACTAGGTGGAACATGGCATGCTTGTATATAGCTCAGGCAATTAAAATAATCATAACATATACTGATGTGTTTAAGACACTTAACTACGGGGAAAACAAATGGCTGCAAACGGGAAAACCTAATCCAACATGCAAAAGGATTTGTCCATATTGAAGGACGGAACATCCGTACCTTGTGTCCAGTAATGTGAACGAAGAGAACAAGGAGAATCCTACTTAAACCTTGCAAGTGCTACATAATATAATAGACGTATATAAGTTATCTGATTAACCTATACTCAACTTACTATTAATTACTTGACGTTTTCCATAACTTGTTTACTTGTTCTTGTATTGCCTTAAATGTTCTTACTTGTTTTACTGATTCATGTTAAAACATGTATTTTTATTAGTATACTTCATGTTTATAAATTAATAAGCATAAAATATGTATAATTCATGCTCATATAATAAAGTGTTAGAAATACGTTTTAACGTATATTAGAAGTATCGGTCACTCCACAATAGTATTAATGTTGTAATAGCTCGTAGTTAATGTGTGCTTATTAAGTTAAGTAAGAAACCGACCCATGGGCTTGTCATGGGTCGGCCCAAGCCCAATAGTGGCTTGGATATAAATACCCCTTTCCATCATGGAAAGGGGTTGGTTGTTGACATTCCATTTTTCATCATTTTAATAAAAACACATAGTTCTCTCTCACTTTCTCTCACTAGTTTCTCTCTCTAGGAATCTTCAACCTACTTCATAGATTCATAGTTTATCAATATTCTACATTTGGTATCAGAGCTATGGGGTGATTTAAGGTAATGATTTGTGTTGTTATTTAGTTTTTGATTGTATTAGTGTTCTTTAAGAAGATCCATCTTGATTCTTGGAGTTTTGGTGATTTTGTGATTGGGATTAGTAGATAAGTATTAGTTTTTACTTATTTTAGTAGAAATCACAAAACTTTTTGGGTAACTTGGTAAAAATATGGGTTTATTCTTCATATTTATAGTCGACTGTTACTCGAACAAAGTTTCTGTTTCCCAGTAAAAGTTCCGAACCAAAAAGTTCCGGATCAAAAAGTTTCGGATCAACCAAAGTTCCGGATCAAAAAGTTTCGAACCAAAAGTTCCAGATCAAGGAAATTCCGGATCAAAAAGTTCCGAACCAAAAGTTCCGGATCAAGGAAAGTTCCGGATCAAAAAGTTCCGAACCAAAAGTTTCGGATCAAGGAAAGTTCCGGATCAAGGAAAGTTCCGGATCAAGACAAAGTTCCGAATCAAAAAGTTCCGAACCAAAAGTTCCGGATCAAGGAAAGTTCCGGATCAAATCTTCCGAACCAAAAGTTCCGGATCAAGGAAAGTTCCGGATCAAATCTTCCGAACCAAAAGTTCCGGATCAAGGAGTTCCGAGCCAAAATCTTCCGAATCAACACTTCTGAATCAACAATAGTTCCGGATCAAGGGATATTTTTGTAACACTCTCATTTTTCGTATCGGTACAGCAGAAGGGTCTTTCAGAGTGTTACGGGATAGCACAATAACTCCAAACATAAACAACACATAAAAATGGTTGTACAAGGTTTAACAAACATTCATTCGATAAAAAGTTTCAAAAGCGTACAACAGGTCCCAAATTATACAGGTCATTAAGTTTACAAAACACAGATCGAATGAACATTTTTAATATTAAGTGTGGGCCATCAGAGTCGATCTCCATCCGGATTACCTTCAAGCACCTGAGATAAAAACATGCAAAAATCATATCAGCGAATGCCGAGTGAATTCATAGAGTTTAATGAAAACCGTTATATAAAACAATCATTTAAAATCAGAACACAAGCATAATATCGGAAGTAAGTCCTCATATTGCTAGTCAGGCAATATATATCAAGCATACATCTTAAACCGTCCATGAGACCGTAGTCTCTATATTACCATGATAGGTAATATATTCATCGTTAATAGCGTCGTATCATATCGTTTATTATTTATGTTTTATAGCATACATTGTATAGGATTATTATTAGCCGCATGACATTGTTACCTTACTATTAAAACAGTGGGCCGCGAACCCGACAACCAATTTTCCCATCTAAGTTAGCGTGTCGTCACAAAAATCACGCTATGGAATCTTCTCATACATAAATTCGCTTACCAATCAATGTGGTACGACGGGGATCAACCGTCAAGGCGCGAACTGGGGTGATCGTCCCCAAATAGTACTATCAAATGCATAAGCGTCTACCAAATCCCGGTAGTTCACAATTCATGCTAATGGGACTTTAAGTGACATAACCTAACTACTAATAATCCTTTTAGTCTCGTTTATAGGGTCATAGCATCATTCGGGTCCATATCATTAAGCATACAATCGGGACTACTTGTGTTCTACTTTTATAAAAATCTAGCATGTTATCTCCCTCGCGGGTTTACAAATCATTTTATAAAACATTTCAAAGAGTGCGAGGCTATGAACTCACGTTGTTAATGAAAGGCGGATTATCGGCTACGGGCGTGCTTCGGTCACGGAAACCTATATAAATAATAATCGGTCTTAGACTCGGTCCAATGACTTTTATCAAAATAACAATATACATATGATGAGGATCAAGTGGGTTTATACATCCTTGTTTACTCAATTTAGTGTTTACGTCTTGGTAACGTTTTACTAGTTTGCTAGTTTTACCGATTTACCTATTTTAAATCCATTAAGCCTTCTATAAGTTCTTTAACTTGTTTTTATCCCTTTTATACCTATATTATCAGTATATATACTTTTCATGTTGGCCCCAAATGGGTTAAGCCCAATAAGTTCTTTTTACAAGTTTTTATCTTATTTAGTCCAATTATTAGTCCAATATGTTTAGTTAGCTTGTAAATGTCCGTAATTCTTATAGTTCGGGTTTTATCGGTTTTTACTTGTCTTAGTTATCTATACATCAGTATATGACTTTTATAAACTTTACATTAGACGGGTTTGGTCGTCTAAGTTTTATTTGGCGAAAAAACATTAATTTTACGGTAATAGCCGAAAAAGTCGTAAAAATCAAGTTTCTCGTTTTTATTACTTATAAGTATTATTCCACTACCATTTATATAATTTATCCATTTATTTAACCTTTTACATATTTATATAAATAAGTTTTATAAGTTAGTGGGTTTTTATTTTATATTTTATACAATAAAATGTGAGTGCTTATTTAATAATAATAAACATTAATTCTCAAAATCTGATTTTTATCTTCATGTTCACCATTTTTACCATATCTAGAGTTCTATAATGAATTAGAAGCTCATTTTTGGGTGAAATGTTCTTCATATTATGTTCTACATTTAACTTAGTTATAGCTACTGCTCATTTTAAGTTCATCTTGCCTTAACAGTCCCTACAAAACTGCTTATTCAGATTAGAACACCTAACTTGTTTTGATCATATCTCACTCATTATATTGATTCCATTGCATGGGAAACTCTCACATGTGTATAACATCTTGTACTTACTGTAAATGGATCATACCATGCAATTTTATCAGTTCAAGTTTTAGTTATATACTGTTTTTATACAGCCAACTAAATAATCATGATTTTAGCCTCATTTCTTATAGTTATTAACCTTTTTAAGCATATCTATCAACACTTGATCCCCACACAACATTTTTATCATCATATATACATCATATACATATACAAAATGAAAGAAAATACATTTGTTCTTTACAAAATAACAAGAGAAAAATGGAGAGGATGATCTTCTTTACCAACCAAGTGTATTTCTTGTTTTTTGAAGACAAGAACTTGATGAACACCACAAGTAACTCCAAGATCATCAAACACCAAGAACATAAGTTGGGAAATCAGCCCTAGGACACAAGCAAATCACCTCCAATGTTGTTAATATGGCCACCAAATGATCAAGGCTTCAAGATAACTCCTTAATAGAGATAGTAATCATGTGTTTCATGGCTAGAAAAGATCAAAAGGGGTGTTTGTTGCTTGATAGTGGACGGCTAGGGGAGGGTTTTGAGAGAGTTTGCATGTAAGGGAAAGATGGAAATGAAAACTAGTTGCTAGTTTTTGTGTTTAGTGGGAAAGTATGGCTTAAAGAGTAAGCTATGCTTACACTTGTAAGCAATGTGCTAACATGATGCCACATCTAATGTGTGGTGTCATGTATGTGCCGTCCAATATAGCTAGTGGGGTGGGAAAATGTATTTTGTCCCATCTCACTAGTTTACGGGTATTTCTCGATCCTAGTTTTCTCGATTTGCGTGCCCTCGGGTCGTTTTACGAAAAACGTTTTTATAAATTATGAATCAACGTCACAAAACGAATCCAATAAAAATTGTCTCATCAAAAACGGAGTTCAAAAACGTAAATACGTAATCCTAAGGTTTCCGGTTTAGTCGTAAAAGACGCCAAATTATGCATGTAAGCCCAAATTTAAATCCGTAAATTGTGAGTTCGTCAACCAACACAAAAATAAGTTTCAAAATATTATACGAGAAAATATTATGTTTATCTTATTTTAGGAAAAGACATAAGATAAACACAACTTATTGACTAAATCTTTTTAAACATTAAGAATATATTCTGAATTCTTATCTTCATATTTTGTCCACCAGCTTGAAGAATTCATCATTGGCAGATTTAGTCCTTGTCTTTGTCTTAAAATTCTTGTCAACGCCTTGATAATTCTTATCAGCGTCTCACCTGTCAGCGCCCCGTTTACTCTTGTCAGCGTCCAAGTTCCTCTTGTCAGCGTCCAAGTTCCTCTTGTCAGCGTCTAGGGACTTGGTCAATTTTATTCCCAACAATCCTCCCCTAAACTTGATATCTACTCTAGTAATCAAGTTTCTGAATAAAATAAAACATACTGAGAGGATTCTTACAAACATACTTATCCCTGAATTTGAGTAATAATAAATCTCGAAAAGTCAATCACTCAAATCACTTGTATAGTCAGCCTTCACTTGGTCTTAATTATCTTCAACACCTGTAGAGTCTTTGGAGCTTTCTTTATTAATTTTGTCACTCAAATTCGATTGCTCCTCCCCTTTTTAAGACTCCTCGCCAAGATCAGTATACAAGGACAGAACCAAGAACATCCTCCTTGCATCAGCTTCGAAAATAACAATCCTTGACAATATGTACCATTTATGTATTATGCTTTTACAAGCTAATACATATTTTCGTCAATTCCATTAATGTCAAAGGTTTCATACTGTCCTCATCCACATTCGGGAAATGAATCCTCAATGTTGATTCATAGGACATGGGGATGGACTTACTGATGATAAGACTGACTTGACCTGCATTAAAGCTAGTGCCAATAGTCTTAGCCATCTCCATAACACTATACACCCTTGTGAAAGTGATCTCTGCTGCTACTAGATGTCAATCACTAGGAAAAACATCTCAATGATCATTAGGCTTCCAGATATCCAAAAATTTGAAAACTGTAAGGGTGATGAAACGTTTTGGGACTATAAAGAAGTTTATAAATCACACCAGCTAAGATGTCATAGCATAAAATGGACTTGAGAAAGTAGAAAACTTTAGTTAGAACATAAACAAAGGTAATAATCCTAAGGAAATTAACTAGACTCTAATAAGCAAGAGTGACAAACACTGTTCATGCATACACACATGCAAAAGTATGATAGACACACATGAACTCTAGAGTCCTTTGTTCACAAATGCCCCAAAGAGAAAGTTAATTTATATAAAACCTTTGCAACTCCCCAAGTAACCCAAAAATAATAACTACCCCAAGTCACCCATACGACCACACCCAATTCTAGGTCAAAAGTCTTGGCAGCATGCATGCAAAATAAATTACGTGCATGCTATAGTGCCTCGAGGTTTAGAAATTCCAACAATTTCATAAGGAAAGATCCTTCATTATTTCTAACCCCCACTCACCAGTGGACACAATCTAGAATTGTGCAAGAGTGCTCTAAGAGTACCCAAAAACCTAAAGGTTTACCTCCCCTTAACAGAAGCATACAAATCATTATATGTGAAGAAGCAAAATTTTATCTCAAGATAGGAATGTAAACACTCCAACCATCATAAATAAAATTTGTAACTTTGTATCCATCCAAATGTAGCTCCATTTTCCTGCATAGTTAGACAAAAACCACAAAAACACACACCAACAGAGGCTACCCTATCCCATGATAAAGGGTAGAGATAACATGTTAGTAGATAAAAATAATATCAGTGGAAAGACCAACAATGCATGTTCCTTGAGCATCCACTATCCTAATATCCTTGATCATTAACCTGCTTCTGGATAGGCTGCTCAAAAAGAAAACAAATTAGTTTCCTTTGGAGATCCAAGCCTTGTCAGACTTGGATCTGTCTAGTTGTTCAACTAGACTGGTATTATTCTTTACCATAAATGCCTGTTCATCCCTTTGTGACCTAAGCATCCAATTTGTTCCAATGAGACTAGTAATGACCTTCTCAAGATATTTAAATCTATTGCAAGTCATTGAAATACCATTAAAACTAGAGTTTTGCTCTTGTTTAGGTTTCCAAGTTATGTGGGATGATGCCCTAGACCCTTGACCCTTACTAACCAAGTGTCTTTGTTTATATGGTCTAAAATAAGGTCTCATACCAAATTTGGAGCTGTCAGCGTTGCATTTGTTCCTGTCAGCGCTGAATTTATTGTTGTCAGCGCTGAATTTGTTCCTGTCAGCGCTGAATTTTTTCTTGTCAGCGCTGAATTTGTTCTTGTCAGTGCCCAAATTAGGGTTTGCTACAGGAACATACTGTCTGTTTGACCAAGTGTTGGTCTTTTGAAAAGGCCTTTTTCCATGGGTATTAGCTGCCTTAGAGAAGAAAGGAGTTGGTCTAGTAGCCTGTGGTCTAGTGTGGACAAAAGGTCTATGATTGACATTGGATGACCTATTGCCAGCGAATGAATTGTGTCCACTGACACAATTATAGGCCAAATGAGAAAAGCTCCCACATGTATAACAAGCCTTTTTAGACACAAACTTAGGCTTAGACTGGTAAAACCCTGTCCCATTAATACTTTCTTGGCTTTTGAGTGACCTAGGTTTCCTATACATTTCAGCATATTTAACACTAGGTTGTTTCTTAATTGGGGAGCCAAGATTAACAGCTTTTCCAATGATGGGATTGGTCACAGTGATAGGTTTAGATACTACTGGACTCTCAATGGGTGTAGGCACATATGGACTCTCACTAAGGATCCCACCCTTAACAAACAAAGTGGGGTTAGCCTTCTTCTATTCTTCTAGGTCAGTAACCTTTTGTTGATATTCCTCAACTGGGGAAAGAACTCTAGGTGGAGGAATAAATTCCTCTTCTTGGAGTTCTGGAATACCAGTCCAAGAGAGATCCTTTCTATGGACACCATAGAAATCCCCAGCAGGTGGTGGAACGGCAACATATTCTTTCAACCCAATCCCAGATATATCCTTAGAATCCCTTTGTTTATTAACACATTCTCCTAGGGTTTGTGTGGCCTTATCAAATCTCTGAATTTTAAGACTCACATTGTCTTTATTCTTATTAGCCTCATCTAACTTAGCTATTAAATCAACATTAACCCTATTCACGATATCGTTAATATCATTACTTTGATTTAACTCATGTTTTAAGATATTTATTTTATCTTTTAAATCAAACTCCATTTTCTTATACTCAGAAACAGTCTTTTCAGTTTGAACAAGTGCCACTTGATAATTAGATAACGTGCATCTTACGTCTGAAAGATCTGATTTTAATTTTAAAATCTCTTTATTAAGTTTTTCAGTATTTATCCTACAAGAAGAGTCATCACATACCTCATTATCAGAATTGGAACTTGTGGAACCTGAAGTAGATTTGGCCTTGACTGAAAACATCATCAGATTCTTCTTCACCTTCTTCCTTAGCCTGGTTCACCTCACGGTATTGGATCTCGTTCTTCAAATCAAAGTTTCTCAACAAGCTCTGATACCACTTGTTGAAACCTTGGTTTCCGGATCTTTTAAGCTACTAGGAATGATCATTGTTCATATGATTAAACAATCAAAGCGGAATTAGAACAACAACCATTAACAAGGTGTTTAGGCACAATAACATGAATTAAAACATATGGATTGCTCATTATATTAATAACGAACAACCACTAGACATGTATACATTGAATCCCACGTCTAGTCGACACACACTTTAGGTTTACATTGTGAATGAATTGAATGAATAAAACCTATGACCCTTGGTTCCTTTTATAGTGTAAGGATTAGGGTTTACAAGAGATCAAATCAAATAAACAACTAAATATTCTATTTCTATAGATATATACTGAATATATTATTTAGAATATATCCAATATATTCTGTAAATAGAATTCTCCATCAAATCCGTCAGCGTTGACTTTTGTTGACTGCGTTTGACTTTTGTTGACTTCTGTCAACGCTTACATTGCTCTTGTCAACTCTTGTATTACTCTTGTCAACGCTTGAGTAAATGTTCTTCGATTTTGAGTTTCTACCACATCAACTTTTTGACCCAACAAAAATGTTAGATTGTCACAGCTTTTCCTCCTAAAAGGGATCAACGTCCTCATGATCCATTTCATTTGGATGTCCGTTTCTTATTGAAATCGAAGAGGTGCAGATATTTCTTCCACATTTCATCCTCTCGTTCCTAAGTATACTCCGATCCATGCTTTGAATTCCATCGGATCTTGACAATAGGTATCCGACTTTGTTTCAGTTGCTTTACCTCACGGTCCATAACTTCTACGGGCTCTTCGATAAAATGCAACTTCCCATCTATTCGAACCTTACCTAATGGAATTTTCTCATCACTCACTGCTAGACATTTCTTCAGATTAGATACATGGAATGTGTTGTGAACACCATGAAGTTCTGGGGGTAACTCTAGTTTGTAAGCCACCGGACCTACTCTAGATAAAATCTTAAAGGGTCCAATATAACGGGGATTCAATTTCCCTCGCTTTCCAAATCTTATAACGCCTTTCCATGGAGATACTTTCAACATTACTCGGTCACCCACTTCAAACTCCATTGGCTTCTGTCGCACATCCGCGTAACTTTTCTGTCTACTACGGGTAGTCAACAACCTCTTCTTAATCTGAACTATCATCTCTGTAGTCTCCCGGATCAATTCCGGTCCCGTGAGCTGGGTATCCCCAACTTCACTCCAACATACAGGAGATCTACACTTCCTACCATACAAAGCTTCAAACGGCGCAACCTTAATACTAGAATGGTAACTATTGTTATACGAAAACTCTGCTAACGATAAATGTTTATCCCAATTCTTACCAAAGTCTAACACACAGGCTCTCAACATATCTTCCAGTATTTGTATCATCCTTTCACTCTGCCCATCAGTCTGGGGGTGATAAGCAGTGCTCATGTCGAGATTCGTTCCCAAAGATCTTTGGAGAGATTTCCAAAAATTCGATGCGAATCTAGGATCTCGATCTGAAATGATCGATACAGGCACTCCATGCTTGCATACAACATTATCAAAGTATATTCGAGTCAGCTTCTCCAGTGAGAACTGCTCCTTAACCGGAATGAAGTGTGCTGATTTGGTCAGTCTGTCGACAATAACCCAAATCGAATTGTTTCCAGATGATGTTCTAGGAAGCTTGGTGATAAATTCCATTGTAATTCGCTCCCACTTCCATTCAGGAATCTTTGGTTGTTGAAGTAGTCCTGATGGCTTTTGATGTTCGGCTTTAACTCTAGCACAAGTCAAGCATTAAAGAACATACATAGCTATGTCAGCTTTCATATTCGGCCACCAGTACAACTTCTTCAAATCATGGTACATCTTATCAGATCCCGGATGAATGGAATACTTAGATTTATGGGATTCTAACATAATCAAATCTCTTAAGCCTCCAAACTTAGGTATCCACATACGACCTCTTAAGCATTTCACTCCATCAGCTCTAACCTCTAAAGGATCTCCTTCTCCTCGGAACACTTCATTAACAAAATTCTCCTTCTTACAAGCTTCTATTTGCGCATTCCTAATTTGCTCAGGCAAATTATTGTGCACGATCAAGACTAGAGAACGCACCCTGATAGGTTCTCTATCTTTCCTACTTAACGCATCAGCAACAACATTGGCTTTTCCTGGGTGATATTTTATATCACAATCATAATCACTTAACAACTCTATCCATCTTCGTTTCCTCATGTTCAATTCCTTCTGGTCGAGAATATACTGTAGGCTTTTGTGATCGGTGAATACCGTACACTTGGTGCCATACAGATAATGTCTCCACAACCTAAGAGCAAAGACTACAGCTCCTAACTCAAGATCATGAGTAGTATAATTCTCCTCATTCTTCCTTAATTGCCTAGAAGCATAAGCTATCACTTTCTCTCTCTGCATCAAAACAGCTCCATAGCCTCTAAGAGATGCATCACAATACACTACAAAATCTTCACTCCCGTCGGGTAATGATAAGATTGGCGCACTACATAATTTTTGCTTCAATGTCTGAAATGCTCCATCTTCATCACTTCCCCAAACGAAAGGTTTATTCTTCTGGGTAAGCTTAGTCAAGGGTTTAGCTATCAAGGAAAATTCTTTAATGAATCGCCTATAATAGCCAGCCAATCCTAAGAACTGTCGCACTTCCGTTGGCGTTGTCGGTGCAGACCAATTCTTAATAGCTTCAACCTTTGCAGGATCAACATGAATTCCATCTTTGTTAATCACATGACCAAGAAATTGTACAAAATCTAACCAGAAATCACATTTCGAAAACTTAGCATACAACCTTTCATCCTTCAACAAATTCAAAACAATCCTCAAATGTTCTCTATGTTCATCTTCATTCTTAGAATAGATTAGAATATCGTCAATGAACACAATTACAAATTTATCCAAGTAGGGCTTGCACACTCGATTCATTAAATCCATGAAAACCGTACGTGCGTTAGTTAACCCAAATGGCATTACTTGAAATTCATAGTGTCCATAACGAGTTCTAAATGCAGTTATAGGAATATCTTCTTCACGGACGCGAAGTTGGTGATATCCTGACCGCAAATCTATCTTAGAATGCACACTAGATCCTTGCAGTTGATCAAACAAATCATCAATCCTAGGTAAAGGATATCGATTTTTAATTGTCAACTTATTCAGTTCCCTATAATCAATGCACATACGAAAAGATCCATCCTTCTTCTTAACGAACAAGACTGGAGCTCCCCAAGGCGACGAGCTCGATCGAATAAAACCTTTATCAGACAACTCCTTAAGTTGCTCAGATAACTCCTTTAATTCAGAAGGGGCTAATCGGTAAGGCGCACGTGCCACCGGTGCAGCACCAGGAATTAAATCGATTCGAAACTCTACTTGCCTTATCGGTGGAGGTCCAGGTAAATCTTTAGGAAATACCTCAGGAAATTCACAAATAATAGGTTCATCTTCCAATCGTTTCTCCCTAGACTCATTCCCGGTCACTTGAGCTAAGAATAAGTCACAACCGTTCCTGATGTACTTTTGGACTTTAATACATGAAACTATTTTCAAACGGGATTCACCTCGATTACCATCAATTACTAACGTCCTATTCCTAAGAGGAATCTTAACTTTCTTCTCTCCACATAAAATAGTAGCATTATTCAATGACAACCAATCCATACCAATAATAATATCAAACCTACCTAATTCTATCAACATCAAATCAATCGGAAAGGAATGGTTTAAGATATTTAGAGAGCATCCTTCTAATAGCTTATTAGTTTTTACTAATTTACCATCAGCCAATTCCACCTCGTAACTGGTACTTATCTCAACAGGTTCAATGTCAACAAGGGCACTAAATTTAGTGGATACAAAGCTCCTATCAGCACTCGAATCGAATAAAGCAACAGCATAATGATTGTTGAGTAAAAACGTACCGGTAACGACATTCGGATCCTCTTTCTTCACCCCAATTGTTCCAAGTTGGTAGATACCACCCTGGGGGTCTCTTCCAGGTACAATCGCTTTCAACTTGGGGCATTCCGATTTCCTATGACCTTCTTCATTACAGTTGAAGCAAATGGTTCCCTTCTTACACCTTTCAACCTTGTGTCCAAGATTTCCGCAATTTCGGCACTTCCAGCAGTCGCCAGCATGCCTCTTGTTGCCACACTTAGGACATCTATCATCGTTGCGCGGTGTGTTGTTGGTAAGAGCATTTTCATTCCCCTTTCTCTGGTTCTGACGGCGATTGAAATTCTTCCTATTATCACCTCTATCTACACGCTCACCGTCTCCCTTTCTTTTCTCACCAATACGGGCTTCATCTTCCCTATCCTGAATTATCTGTCCAATGAGTTGGTAAGCCATTCGAACAGCATCATCAATGGTCAGTGGTTTCGATGATGTCACGTCCCCCCGGATATTCCTGGTCAACCCTTTAATATATTGCTCAATTTGGATCTCTTCGGGTTCAACCAATCGAGGACATAGCAAGGCCAACTCATGGAATCGGTTCGTGTAACTATCAATGTCCACACCTTTCATTCTCAAATGAATCAACTCCTGTTCTAACCTAATAATCACACTACGAGGACAAAACTCCAAAGTCATCCACTTCTTAATTTCAGCCCAAGGAGTAGCATTAGCAGCATCAAGACCCATGAAAGCAATTCTTCCGTTCCACCAAGTCAACGCACGACCTTTAAGAGTAGCCATAGCAAAAGTCACCTTATCTTCCTCCTTACACTTACTAATCCTAAACACCGATTCAATCTTTTCAATCCACTGGCTTAGTCCTACAGCACCTTCAGTTCCATTAAAAGGTAGAGGTTCACACTTCATGAACGTCACATAAGTACAGCCACCAACTTCAGGTGCATTCGTTCCAAGTCCTCCTACATTTCCTCCAGCATTAGCATTCACATTATTAGCGTTCACATTCACATTAGTACCGCCAATTCCACTACCGCCAGCTCCACTACCGCCAGCTCCACTACCGCCAGCTTCATTTCTAGCATTTTCCATAAATTCAGTCATAGATGCGGTAACTTGTTCCGCAATAATCCTACGTACATCATCCTCAGTCACAGCCTTCTTGGGCGGCATAGTTCTATAATTTCACAATTTCAAAGTATTAAGCATTCACCCAACAAAGGATTCATATAATATGGATCGAATTCATAATCAAGATACAAATAAGGCACAATATGGAATTCAAGACAAGATACATATTTCATTCGATCTGAAACAAAAGTATTGTCTTAGTTACATCCCATATCAAAGTTCTAACACTATATACACTCAAAATTCGTGCCAAGTCTACTACTAACAAGTCGGTTCAGTCAAAGCTACAAGCACAAAAGATATAAAGGTCACTACTAAACACAGACTGGTCTACTGAGAACCGCTAGATGGTCCATCATCCATCGTCTTCTGGATCTTCGCCGGACGATCACTAGACACATCTTCAGCTGGGCGCTTACGGATTACTCCTCTTTCAACCATGTCAGCATAAAATCTACTGTTCCATCCCACGGATATATTCAACTCCTTTTCAGCTTTCTCACGCATCGCACGAACCACACTCAACTGAATCTCCATAGAATTCACCTTTCTCTTCATGGCAGCATACTCACCACTTTCCAACACCGATAACCTCCTAAAAGCCTCATTCAAACCACGTTCCACATCACTCAAATCCAAACTAAGCAATTCTCACTCTTTCTCGCCAACCTTAGTCTTCGACTCCAAATAAACAACCTGAGTCTGAACAACACCTAATCCAACCTCTGCCACACAACTCTTAACACGGGAAGCATCTAGATCACGTCTCAAGGCCCATGGTGCAAGACCATCAATATGAGTAGCCTCTCGAGCACTAGACGACTCTCCTATCTCACGTCTACGAGTAGCAATACCATCAGTACCGTCAGGTGCATCATCATCCTCATCCTCCTCTAATTCAGAATCAGATTCAGACGATTCAGACATTTCATCCCTAGGTAACTCATCCTCAGAATCAGACAAATCAACTGGGTGGGGGAAAAGGCTCGCCCTCTGGAACATCATACGGATAAATAAGCTCAGCTTCCTCATCGTCATCAACCTCAACATCTATACCTACATCCTCCTCGACATCCTCGTCGTCAATCTCATCATCTAAATTATCTAATCAATCTCATCATCATTCTCAATATCAGCATTCTCAAACTCCACATTCTCAATATCCACATTCTCAATCTCCACATTCTCAATATCCACATTCTCAATATCATTCTCTACTAAGTCTAAATAAGGATCATCTTCTATATTAGGTTCGGGAATAGCATGGTTTTCTACAGGAATATTAGGGTCAGCCATGACAATCTGCATTTATATATATCTCGTATTAGGATAACATACTAGTTAAATAATTACATAATGAAATCACGATATATACATATATATAAATTAAATTGTATATATCAAAATATATATCTTCTCAATAGGGCTTGTTGGTAACGTCGGAGATCTCTGGCACCGTTATAGTCAAAAGATTTTTTCAAATATTTTCTCAAATGTTCATTGTCAAAAGATTTTGAAAAGTTTTGTTCAAAACCTTGGTTTTTAAAATCCTTTGTTCTCTATAACGAGAGCTCTGGTACCAAACTGTAACACTCTCATTTTTCGTATCGGTACAGCGGAAGGGTCTTTCAGAGTGTTACGGGATAGCACAATAACCCCAAACATAGACAACACATAAAAATGGTTGTACAAGGTTTAACAAACATTCATTCGATAAAAAGTTTCAAAAGCGTACAACAGGTCCCAAATTATACAGGTCATTAAGTATACAAAACACAGATCGAATGAACATTTTTAATATTAAGTGTGGGCCATCAGAGTCGATCTCCATCCGGATTACCTTCAAGCACCTGAGATAAAAACATGCAAAAATCATATCAGTGAATGCCGAGTGAATTCATAGAGTTTAATGAAAACCGTTATATAAAACAATCATTTAAAATCAGAACACAAGCATAATATCGGAAGTAAGTCCTCATATTGCTAGTCAGGCAATATATATCAAGCATACATCTTAAACCGTCCATGAGACCGTAGTCTCTATATTACCATGATAGGTAATATATTCATCGTTAATAGCGTCGTATCATATCGTTTATTATTTATGTTTTATAGCATACATTGTATAGGATTATTATTAGCCGCATGACATTGTTACCTTACTATGAAAACAGCGGGCCGCGAACCCGACAAACAATTTGCCCATCTAAGTTAGCGTGTCGTCACAAAAATCACGCTATGGAATCTTCTCATACATAAATTCGCTTACCAATCAATGTGGTACGACGGGGATCAACCGTCAAGGCGTGAACTGGGGTGATCGTCCCCAAATAGTACTATCAAATGAATAAGCGTCTACCAAATCCCGGTAGTTCACAATTCATGCTAATGGGACTTTAAGTGACATAACCTAACTACTAATAATCCTTTTAGTCTCGTTTATAGGGTCATAGCATCATTCGGGTCCATATCATTAAGCATACAATCGGGACTACTTGTGTTCTACTTTTATAAAAAATCTAGCATGTTATCTCCCTCGCGGGTTTACAAATCATTTTATAAAACATTTAAAAGAGTGCGAGGCTATGAACTCACGTTGTTAATGAAAGGCGGATTATCGGCTACGGGCGTGCTTCGGTCACGGAAACCTATATAAATAATAATCGGTCTTAGACTCGGTCCAATGAATTTTATCAAAATAACAATATACATATGATGATTTTGTACATATGATGATGATCAAGTGGGTTTATACATCCTTGTTTACTCAATTTAGTGTTTACGTTTTGGTAACGTTTTAATAGTTTGCTAGTTTTACCGATTTACCTATTTTAAGTCCATTAAGCCTTCTATAAGTTCTTTAACTTGTTTTTATCCCTTTTATACCTATATTATCAGTATATATACTTTTCATGTTGGGCCCAAATGGGTTAAGCCCAATAAGTTCTTTTTACAAGTTTTTATCTTATTTAGTCCAATTATTAGTCCAATATGTTTAGTTAGCTCGTAAATGTCCGTAATTCTTATAGTTCGGGTTTTATCGGTTTTTACTTGTCTTAGTTATCTATACATCAGTATATGACTTTTATAAACTTTACATTAGACGGGTTTGGTCGTCTAAGTTTTATTTTGGCGGAAAACGTTAATTTTACGGTAATAGCCGAAAAAGTCGTAAAAATCAAGTTTCTAGTTTTTATTACTTATAAGTATTATTCTACTACCATTTATATAATTTATCCATTTATTTAACCTTTTACATATTTATATAAATAAGTTTTATAAGTTAGTGGGTTTTTATTTTATATTTTATACAATAAAATGTGAATGCTTATTTAATAATAATAAATATTAATTCTCAAAATCTGATTTTTATCTTCATGTTCACCATTTTTACCATATCTAGAGTTCTATAATGAATCAGAAGCTCATTTTTGGGTGAAATGTTCTTCATATTATGTTCTACATTTAACTTAGTTATAGCTACTGCTCATTTTAAGTTCATCTTGCCTTAACAGTCCCTACAAAACTGCTTATTCAGATTAGAACACCTAACTTGTTTTGATCATATCTCACTCATTATATTGATTCCATTGCATGGCCAACTCTCACATGTGTATAACATCTTGTACTTACTGTAAATGGATCATACCATGCAATTTTATCAGTTCAAGTTTTAGTTATATACTGTTTTTATACAGCCAACTAAATAATCAAGATTTTAGCCTCATTTCTTATAGTTATTAACCTTTTTAAGCATATCTATCAACACTTGATCCCCACACAAGATTTTTATCATCATATATACATCATATACATATACAAAATGAAAGAAAATACATTTGTTCTTTACAAAATAACAAGAGAAAAATGGAGAGGATGATCTTCTTTACCAACCAAGTGTATTTCTTGTTTTTGGAAGACAAGAACTTGATGAACACCACAAGTAACTCCAAGATCATCAAACACCAAGAACATAAGTTGGGAAATCAGCCCTAGGACACAAGCAAATCACCTCCAATGTTGTTAATATGGCCACCAAATGATCAAGGCTTCAAGATAACTCCTTAATAGAGCTAGTAATCATGTGTTTCATGGCTAGAAAAGATCAAAAGGGGTGTTTGTTGCTTGATAGTGGACGGCTAGGGGAGGGTTTTGAGAGAGTTTGCATGTAAGGGAAAGATGGAAATGAAAACTAGTTGCTAGTTTTTGTGTTTAGTGGGAAAGTATGGTTTAAAGAGTAAGCTATGCTTACACTTGTAAGCAATGTGCTAACATGATGCCACATCTAATGTGTGGTGTCATGTATGTGCCGTCCAATATAGCTAGTGGGGTGGGACAATGTATTTTGTCCCATCTCACTAGTTTACGGGTATTTCTCGATTCTAGTTTTCTCGATTTACGTGCCCTCGGGTCGTTTTACGAAAAACGTTTTTATAAATTATGAATCAACGTCACAAAACGAATCCAATAAAAATTGTCTCATCAAAAACAGAGTTCAAAAACGTAAATACGTAATCCTAAGGTTTCCGGTTTAGTCGTAAAAGACGCCAAATTATGCACGTAAGCCCAAATTTAAATCCGTAAATTTTGAGTTCGTCAACCAACACAAAAATAAGTTTCAAAATATTATATGAGAAAATATTTCACTACCTGAAAATGTTAGATTGTCACAATTTTACTTGTTTTTTCGATGATTTTTTAGAGGATTTAATCTTGGTTTCTTACAACAAAAACTCAACACAACTCACAAACTTTACTTCACTGCTCGATCAACCGATAATCTTTGTCTCTTTGAAGTGATCAAAATGAATCCGAATTCATTAATGCCTCAGATGACATCACTTACGGACATTTCCGTCATTACGGGAACGGATAATCGCCCTCCAATGCTCATTAAAGAAGTCTTTGAAGCATGGAAAGGCCGTATGATGTCATACCTTAAGGGAAAACCGACATATGGGAGGCTTATGGTTAAGTCAATTCTAAATGGTCCACTTGACTATGGTACCATCGTGGTTAACAATGTGACTCGACCACGGGAGTTTGAAGAACTTACACCAGCTCAACAACTTGTTGCCGATGCAGACGAAAAGGCTCTTCAAACCATTCTCCAAGCTCTTCCACATGACATCTATCGAATGGTCAGTCAATATACGGTAGCAAAGGATTTATGGGAACGTCTAAAGGTGTGGCTACAAGGTACGTCTCTGACCAAACAGGAAAGGGAATGTCAGTTATATGATCTGTTTGATAGATTCACGTACAGCCCAGGGGAAACGCTTCACGACTACTACTTCAGATTCACTACTCTCATGAATGATCTGAATGTATATAATCTCGTGATTGCTCCATTCCAGGTTAACACCAAGTTTTTGAATACTTTACCTCAAGCTGAATGGGGTGATTATATTACCGATGTTAAGTTAACCAGGGATTTGCATAAGTGCAATTTGGATCAACTCTATGCTTTTCTTCAGCAGCATGAGAAACATGTGATCATGCACCGTTCGCCTCGAGGTATGTACCCTGATTCTTTAGCTTTGATGGCGAATCAACCAAGCTTGTCATACAACAACACTCCTTATATCATGGGACACCAAGCCTATCATCCATCACCGTACCTGACTCCAAGCTTCCCCCAATATTCGATTCTACCACAACCACCCACCTCACATCAGTAACAATATCGGTTTAATGCACCTTCATCTCAGAGAGAACCACAAGCATCACAATATGCTTCACAACCTCACCCATATTCACCAGCAGGCATTGCACCTTATGCTCAGTCTTCATATTCTTCTTATCAAGAGAATGCAGCATATCCATCAAGCTACTCTGACCACATGAGTATTCCTTCTAGTGCTTATGCAGCTCAACAAGACCAAGCACTGTATTGTGATAATGATGAAGTCCCCATTCCTGAATTCAAACAAGGAACTGACCCAGTTGAAGTGTTAGCCACTATGTCTGCTTATCTCACAAGGACTTTAAGCAAACGAGGATTTAGAGGACCAACTCCTACTAACAATCAGCTGAGGAATTCATCCAATTCTCGCCAACAAGCTACTATTGAGAATGGCAGGGTAATGGTTCAACCTATTCAACCTTATCAGGGGAGACCTACTACAACAACTACCAATACACGCACGGTCAATCCTGCTTCAATGGTCAACACTCCTCCACGGGCTAATTCTACAGGCAAGTTGAGAATGATTACATGCTACAACTGCAAGGAAGAAGGTCACATGTCCAGGGATTGCAAAAAACCCAAGAGGAGAAGGGATGGTCAATGGTTTGCAGAGAAGATTTATCTGGTGAACGCTCAGGCACAAGGAAGGGAACTTGATGAAGAGGAGCTTGCATTTCTTGCTGATCCAGGGATTGCTGAACAAGACGTTGTCACCACACAGAATGCATCATACCAAGCAGATGATCTTGATGCTTATGATTCAGACTGTGATGAACTTCAATCTGCACAGGCAGCTCTTATGGCAACTATCTCTAGCTTAGGGCCAGAAAAAATATCTGAGGTACTTACTAATACCACTGATAATACCACTGATACTAGTATTCAACCACATCAAGTTGGGCAAGAGGGTGCTAATCCGAATGAGTCTTCGGTGGTGAGTCTTTCAAATGAGGAGACAATCAATGATAGTAATATCAATGTGAGTCCCCAGACTTTGAGTGAATCACAACCGGGAGCCATTTCGTAGACGCATATTCCTGATCAACAAGATTTGGTCATGGTTCCTGCTACATTACTTAGCCAAATGAATACTGCACTCTTAGAAACCCTAGCTAAGAATAAGAATTTGTCTGCTGAGATTGCTTTGTGCAACGAAAAAGTTCAAACTTTGGAATTAGTTCCTTCGTCCACTGTTCTAACAAATCCCGAATATGATCATTTTCGAAACAAACAAATGAGTCATTTGCAAGAAATTGAAACCTTAAGAGCGGATCTTTCTAACGAACTTAAAGAAAAAGAGTTAGTGGTCACTAATTTTCACAAACTTCAAACGGATTTCGAGTTACTCGAGTCTAAAAAGAATGAAATCGAAATTAATGCGGCTAATAAGATTAGAAGTTTAGATTATTTTCTTTTAAGACAATACGCTGCCTCTCAACTAGTGCACTTATTTGATGCTTCGTTTAGAGAATTTAACTTATCACGTCAAAAAGGCCTTCCCCTTAACCCACGGTATGCAAAACAAGCTTTTATCCATAGTCCAAGACTTTATAATGCAACCTAATTAGGATTGGTCTTAGACCCGATTGTTATTTTCGATGATCGCACAAATAAGGATCTAGTAGATGAGAATCGGTCATACAACTTTGCAAAATATCCCAAGTGTGATTATTTTAAAATGAATCAGGAGCTTGCAAAAACGGATTTTAGAATTCGCTTCCATATGGATAAAGATCTCATCACAGCACCAACCTACATGTTACATAAAGAAAACCCTAGTACACTTCCTACAGTTGTCAAAATGGAAGGACCTAAGGAAATTCCAAAGGATCTTCCACCTGTTAGCACTGTATGGTTAAACTTGCAAGAGATTAATCAATACTTTGCTAGTTTTGACAAGGTCATTTTGGAATGTACGACTTCAAATGGCCTAAACGCCGGAGAATGGGCTTTCGAACACATGAACGAGGTGTTTAAGAATGAGATCAATCCGTTTGTCGAAAGTCTAAAAGGAAGTTTTGCATCTCTTTCGGAAAATCTTGAGTTTGAAATTGCAGAAGTTCAAAAAGTGTTTAATGAAATGGACACCGCTTACGAACTACAATTAATTGAAAAGGAAAAGATTTTATCCGAATATGACCGATTCTTGTCCCAAGTAATTTCGTGTGATGTGCTTACTACTGTGAATGTTAATTATTCGAATGAGCTTACATCCACTATGATTAAATGTGATGCTGTGAATATATGTGATGATGTGTGTGATCTCTCTATAAATGTTGCTGATACTGTAAATGAGGTAGATAATCATTCTTGTCACGAATCTAACGCTGAATTTTTAAAGCTTCAAGATTCTTACAATTTACTTTCAAAACGCTTTAATCAACTTGAACAACATTGTATATCTTTAGAATTAAAACAACAAACTCAAAATGAGGATTTTTTTATTACAAATGGTTGTGAAAACAGTGTTGAGACGAGTGACAAGATGATTTCAATAGTTAAGGCATTAGAGGAAGAGATTATGAGATTAAAGAGAGATGTGTCATCAAATGAAACACTAAAATTGGAACTAGAGGCTGCAGAGTCTAAAAACCAGGACTTAGAAATTAGACTTTCGTCTATTCTAGGGGAGATGGATCGTGCAAGACAGGGAATGTCCAAACTTTATGGTTCACTAGAAGAACGCTTCGCTTTTAATGCGGCACAGCAACAATCTTATGTTGAACAATTGAACAAAAAATGTGAGGAAATCTCTGACTTAAATATCCAGCTCATTGACAAAAACATGGTTTTGCCCGAGTTAAAGGAGACACTTCTTCTCACCCGACAAGAAGCTGTTAATAACTTAGCTACCAACTCTGCACCATCTTCTAGTGCTCCAACAACCAAGTCAGTAGTGCTTTATAAGAACCCACTCCATAAGAAAAACCCGGTTACCTACGATGATTATATGAGGAATGCAATTAAGCATGTAGATCTTGTTAGGGATATTTTAGACGATCTTTATGCCTTAGATCCCTCAAGTAGCTACTATTATACAGCTCATGAATATATTAAGCGAGTTCAATATTGCTTAGCATATTTGCAATACATAGGTAAACCAGGTTCTGCACTACTCACTAATCGACCCATTGCTGTAACTCCATTCAATAAGACCCCAGGAGCAAAACCGTCATTGGCACCATTAAGTAAGGCACCTTTAAAATCTGTTGCTAATGTTCCCACTTTGCCTTCTACAAGAGTAAAAGAGTCTACTAAGGCTAAAGGATCGCCACTCAAGAAAGATAAGATCAAGCCCTCCACTAGTAGTACCATCAAGAAGAAAGTAGAAGCTCACACTAGGAATATCAGTTCATATTTAAATAAAAAGAATGATGTTAAGACTAAAAGCTTTGCGCCTGTGTAGAAGCCTAGACCATTTGTGAATTCTAATTTGAAATGTTGGAATTGTAATGAATGTATGTTTTCCCAACGTCATGATTTGTGTCTTATTGATCATGTGAATTAAATGAATGCCATTAGGAATGATCTTGAATGGAAGCCAACTGGTAGAACTCGTGCCCAAGTTGGATGGCAATGGCGTCCCACTGGTAGGACCTTTACATTAGATGGAACAATGTGCCCTTTAACTAGGAATGCATCCATTGAGGTTAGGTCTCAGCGTCCTTTAGTTAGGAACACTAGCACTACAGTATGGAAACTGCGCCCTTTAATTAGGTCAGCCCCCACTATAGTGCCTATCAGTGAAGAAATACCTCAGGATTTAAGCCAACTAGAATCTACACCACCAACTAGGAAGAAGGCTAGGAAATCTAAGAAACCTTAAGTTAGCAAATCTAAGATTATTAAATCTGTACCTGCTAATAACAAGGAACATTCAGATTCCGATACCTCTACATTGTCCTCGTCTGGTGATATTTTCAGGTGGTCCAAATCATCCTCTGGTATTTGGACTCCGGTTGTTCAAAGCATATGACCGGAGATCGCTCGATGCTCCGAAATTTCGTCAGCAAGTTTCTTGGAACGGTTAAATTCGGTAATGATCATATTGAAAAGATAATGGGGTATGGTGAATATCAGATTGGAAACGTTACGATTTCAAGGGTATACTATGTAGAAGGTCTTGGTCATAATTTATTTTCAGTAGGACAGTTTTGTGATTCCAACCTAGAGGTTGCTTTTCGACAACATACTTGTTTCATCCGCAACTTGGAAGGAAAAGATTTGTTGAAGGGGTCTCGTGGTGAAAATCTTTATACTTTGTCCTTACAAGACATGATGGCCGCCTCTCCAGTATGTCTTCTCTCTAAAGCATCTAAGACCAAGTCATGGTTATGGCATCGCAGATTATCTCATCTAAACTTTGATGCTATTAATCGTCTGGCTAAAAACGAATTAGTTCGTGGTCTTCCAAAGCTCAAATTTCACAAGGACCATTTATGTTCCGCGTGTTCAAGGGGGAAAAGTACCAAGAAATCATACAAGCCCAAAGCTGAAGATACCAATCAAGAAAAACTTCATCTTTTGCATATGGATCTTTGTGGGCCAATGAGAACTGAAAGTGTGAGCGGTAAGAAATTCATTCTTGTTATTTTGGATGATTTCTCTAGGTTTACATGGGTTAGATTTATACGTACAAAGGATGAAGCACCGAAGGCTATCATCACTTTTCTGAAATTCATTCAGGTACGTTTAAATACTACTGTCCGCCGTATTCGTACAGATAATGGAACAGAGTTCGTCAACCAGACTCTTCGTGATTACTATGAAGAAGTTGGTATCTCTCATGAAACATCCGCTGCACGCACTCCACAACAAAACGGTGTCGTTGAAAGACGTAATCGTACGCTTATGGAAGCTGCTAGGACTATGCTGATTTATGCGAACGCTCCATTGTTCTTGTGGGCAGAAGCTATATCTACTGCATGTTTCACCCAAAACCGTTCTATCATTCGGAAATGCCATGGAAAAACACCTTACGAGCTTCTACATGACCGTAAACCCGATGTTTCATTTTTTTCATGTGTTTGGTGCTCTTTGTTATCCAAACATTAATAGTGAGAACTTGGGCAAACTTCAACCGAAAGCCGATATAGGTATTTTCATTGGTTACTCACCCTCCAAGAAAGCATACCGAATTTACAACCGTCGTCTTGGTAAGATAGTAGAAACTATGGACGCAGATTTCGATGAGCTGACAGCGATGGCTTCTGAGCAACGCAGCTCTGAACCCGCGCTTCATGAGATGGGAACCGGTGCTATTAGTTCCAGGTTAGTTCCCAATAATCCTACTTCTACATCATTTTTACCACCTACAAGGCCCGAGTGGGATAAACTATTTCAACCGTTGTTTGATGAATTCTTTGATCCCCAAATGATGAAGTTCCAGCACCTGTAGTGATAGCTCCAATCCCTGAAGTTGTTGCTCAAGCAAATGAAGCTTTATCTAATGCATCTTCAATTAACATTGAACCGGATGCACCTTTACCAAGTGATTCTCAAACTACACCTGAATCGTCACCCTTACTTGTGCCTAATGATGTTGAAGAGGATTCTATTGATCACGATTTGGAATATGCTCACCTACAAGAGCTTCCTTTCTTTGGTGTACCGATACCTGAAAACCCTTCAGCCGCGTCTACCTCAGAAGAAGCTCCTTCTATTGTTCACTCCAGACCACCACAGATTGAAAAACATAGCACTAAATGGACAAAAGATCACCCAATTAGGAATGTCATTGGTAGTCTCGATCGACCAGTCTCTACACGCCATCAATTACAAGAGAGTGCACTCTATTGCTACTTTGATGCATTTCTCTCCGAAGTTGAACCTAAAAATTGGCAACAGGCTATGACTCAATCATCTTGGATTGAAGCCATGCAGGAGGAACTAAATGAATTCCAAAGACTTGAAGTATGGGAATTAGTTCCTCTCCCTGACAAGGTTAACATCCTTACTTTGTTGTGGGTTTATAAGGTTAAACTCGATGAGATGGGTGCAGTCTTGAAGAATAAGGCTAGATTGGTTGCTAGAGGATACAAACAAGCTTTGGGTATCGACTTTGAAGAATCTTTTGCTCCTGTTGCAAGATTGGAGGCTATTAGACTAATCCTTGCGTATGCTGCTCATATGAACATGATCGTCTATCAAATGGATGTGAAGACGGCATTTTTGAATGGTGAACTAAGGGAAGAAGTCTATGTTAGTCAGCCGGATGGGTTCGTTAGCACGGAGTTTCCTAATCATGTGTACAAGCTTAAGAAGGCTCTCTATGGGTTGAAACAAGCTCCACGCGCGTGGTATGATATCCTTTCAACATATCTCATCTCGGAAGGCTTCTCTAAAGGCAAGGTGGACCCCACTCTATTCACTCTCAAGGAGGACAACGACATGATACTAGTACAAATTTATGTTGATGATATAATATTTGCTGCCTCTAACATAGAATTGTCAAAACGATTTGAGAAGATAATGTCCACACGCTTTCAGATGTCAATGATGGGAAAAATTTCATTTTTCTTAGGATTACAAATTTCTCAGAATCCTAGAGGCATCTTTATTAATCAATCCAAATATGCTCTAGAATCTTTAAAGAAATATAACTTTGAAAATTGTGACCCCGTGGACACTCCAATGGTGGAGAAATCCAAGTTAGATGAAGATAGGAATGGGATTATTGTCGATCCAAAACTTTACCGTAGGATGATCGGCACCCTTCTCTATCTGACTGCTAGCAGGCCTGATTTGCAATTTGCCGTATGCATATGTGCCCGGTATCAGGCTCGGCCAACCGAAAAGCACCTACATGTTGTTAAAAGGATCTTTCAGTATCTCAAAGGAACACTTCATCGTGGTCTATGGTATCCGAAAGATTCCTCCATTGCTTTAATATCATACGCAGATGCCGATCATGCTGGGTGTCAAGACACAAGGCGTAGCACTTCTGGGTCTGTGCAACTCCTTGGAGACAGATTGATTAGTTGGTCTTCAAAAAGGCAGAAAAGCGCTGCAATTTCTAGCACGGAGGCTGAATACATCGCCATGTCCGGTTGTTGTGCTCAAGTCCTTTGGATGAGATCACAACTAACTGACTACGGTTTGAGATTCAACAAAATCCCGATGTATTGTGACAACAAGAGCGCCATTGCCCTTTGCTGCAACTACGTTCAACACTCCCGGGCCAAGCACATAGACATTCGCTACCATTTCAATAAAGAGCAGGTGGAGAACAGAGTGATCGAGCTGTATTTTGTCACTACTGAGTATCAGCTGGCAGATATGTTCACCAAAGCCTTAGATCGAGGACGAATCGAGTTTTTGATCGACAAGCTTGGCATGAAATCATTCACTCCAGCGACTCTCAAAGAATTGGCAGAAGAATCAGCTGAATAGTGGTGGTAAACTATTCAGGCGTATCCTTTGTTCGTGATCATGTATATTATCGTATATATATAAACAACAAAAAGAAAAATACAAAAATATAAAACCAAGAAAAACCATAAAAAATATAAAAAACCTACAAAAACCATAAAAATTATAAAATCAAGAAAAACCCAAAAATATTTTTCGTTTTTTAAATCGGGCATCTCTTTTAGTACGGTAATATTTACGGCTTTAGAAATGTCGATCAATATTGACACGGCGCCATAAATAGAGTCCGTATAAAAGTTGTACATTTTTAAAAACATGCCCATTATGGCTTGTAGTTATTTCTGACTGCAACCCGGTTTTCATATTTAAGTCACGTATTTCCTTGGAAAACGTTGGCTCACAACGGGAATTAATTTTCTCGGGCATGATTTACAAGCCAAATCATGCAAAGGGATCAAGTTTACTTTACAACTTGGTCTAACACGAGTTAGTGTACGTTTCAGTGCATTAATTTGTCAAAATAAGAGAAATCTTATTGCCACCACGAATCAATCTTTTTAAGATATTAATTGGAAATGCTTTCATCAATATTTGACTCTTTAAACAATGACTACAGCTCTTCAAATAGAAAACAGGTCATCGTTTAAGGGGGAGAAAATATTAAATCATCTTCGTCATCAAAACGATTTTCAAAAGTGTTTGAGGAAAATTAATTGGCTAAATGGTTAATGAGTGGACTTGCTTTAGATCTCGGAGATTTGCTAATTGGATGCGATACTTAAGTTGTGTGAGATTGTCGTGATTAGTTTAGCTAAGCAAGGTTAAGTTGGCTAAGTTTAACGATGGTTAGGGAGACGTGAAAAGATAAGGAATAAAAAGGGAAAAGGAAAGAAAAGTGTAGGGTTAAAAAGGACTAAGGATGAAAGTTGTAAACATTTTTTACCTAAGTCAAACCAACCCCCCCCCCCCCCCCCGTTCATTCTTCTTCACTGTTTCGGTTTTACCACTTTTCCGCCATTAACACACACACAAGCTCTCACAAAACTCGCGTTCTAATCACTCAATCCGTTCCATTCAATCAAAAAGGTACAAACAACAAATTCTTTGATTTATAATTCGCCTAGTTCATCATTAAATCCTTTTAATTGATTCGGGTAATCAACTTTATCAAATTAGGGTTCGTTTGCCTAATTAGGGATTAATTGATTAGGGTTTTAGATGGGTTTTGCTCGGAATATCCTTAGAAAGATGTTTTGTTGCCTTAGAATGCCTTAAAACTCACAATCACGCCTAGAATAATCATTAATAGGGTGCGTTTATACCTTCCGGATGAACAAGGATTATGAACTTCCGAATGAAGGAAGTTCCGGATGAACTTCCGAATGAAGGAAGTTCCGGATGAACTTCCGAATGAAAGAAGTTCCGGATGAACTTCCGAATGAAGAAGTTCCGAATGAACTTCCGAATGAAGAAGTTCCGAATGAACTTCCGAATGAACTTCCGAATGAAGAAGTTTCGAATGAAACTTCCGAATGAAGAAGTTCCGAATGAACTTCCGAATGAAGAAGTTCCGAATGAACTTCCGAATGAAGAAGTTCCGAATGAACTTCCGAATGAAGAAGTTCCGAATGAACTTCCGAATGAAGAAGTTCCGGATGAACTTCCGAATGAAGAAGTTCCGGATGAACTTCCGAATGAAGAAGTTCCGGATGAACTTCCGAATGAAGAAGCTCCGGATGAACTTCTGAATGAAGAAGTTCCGGATGAACTTCCGAATGAAGAAGTTCCGAATGAACTTCCGAATGAAGAAGTTCCGGACGAACTTCCGAATGAAGAGTTCCGCATGAAGGAGTTCTGGATGAAGAGTTCCGAATGAAGGAGTTCCGGATGGAGAGTTCCGAATGAAGGAGTTCCGAATGAAGAGTTCCGCATGAAGGAGTTCCGGATGAAGAGTTCTGAATGAAGGAGTTCCGAATGAAGAGTTCCGGATGAAGAGTTCCGAATGAAGGATTGATAGTTGTTTGCTTGTTATAATTACTTGTTGAAATGTGTTACGCTTAACAGTCTTAATGATATATATATATATATATATATATATATATATATATATATATATATATATATATATATATATATATATATATATATATATATATATATATATATATATATATATATATATATATATATTGTGCATCAACCTTTTATGTCTTATCTTAAGCAGACACGATGACTAATCCAACAGTACAAGCACTCCAAGATGCTAGAGCAGCCGCAATTGCCGAAGCAAGAGCCCTCAAGTTCATACCAAACAATTATCGGCTGAAGCAAGTCTCAAAATCCACTCACCATGGATTTAAAGTCGCTATAGCAATCCTTGATCACTCTCACTTCAAGAATGCTTTAAGGAGTACTGCCTCGGTGCCATATGATTACATGTATGAGTTCTGGGCTACCAAGGAAAGTACTTCAAACAAGATCACCTTCACTCTCGACAACAAGCAACAGACACTCATAGTTTCAGACTTCCGCAAGATATTTGGAATACGGGATACACCCAAAGGTATGTCATTTTCGAGGGATCCTACCAAAGACGAACTCATGGAGATGTTCGAGGCTCTTGGATGTCCTGACATACGAGTTGTGTCTGATTTCACCACCGCTAAAGTAGGTCAACCTTGGAGAGCAATCTTGGGTATTCTCAGTAGATGTCTTACACTGAAAACATCTGGGCATGATGCTGTGCGTAGTCCAATTATGAACATCTTCCATGGAATGTACAAAGGTTCAAATGCAGATTATGCTTTATTGTTGTGGGAAGAATTTAACTTTCAACTCTTCCATAACAAGAAGCTGAAGACTAATTTCTTTCCTTACCCTCGGTTTATCAAGCTTATAATTAACTATTTTATGAAGAATGATGTCTCTATTGATAAGCGTGCAGCAAGTCGTCATCACACTGAAGAGGCTGATCATATTGTGGATCTAAGGCATGAAGGACCATCTGGTGCTGTTATTCCTGGTCCTATTCCCGATTATCTTCTGACGGATAAAATTAAAGCTTCTGCTGATTACAAACTACTGCTACTAGAAATCAAGAAGCTAAAAGCAAGCCTTCAGACAGGAGAAGACTCGTCCACTACGGTCAAGAGTAAAGGTAAACGCAAGCAACCAGCTGCCTTATCTGAACCCGAAACCAAGAAGAAGAAGACTGAGGCTAAGAAGGGAAAGAGTACGGCTGATGAGTTAGTTCTCCACGACGAAGAAGATGTCGATGATCCTACTCTTGACAAGGCTGAGAGAAAATTAATGAAGATAGCTATTGAAAAGAGTAGGAGAGACACGGGCGGTAGTGGTTCGGGTGCACAGATGAATATTGAAGAAGAGTACGAGGAGCCAGATGATATTGATGAGTTTAGATCACCTGAACGGTATTCTACTTCGAAGGAGACATCCATCCCTATTTCAGCAAGTGTTGAAAAAGAGTCCGGTGCTCCCACAATCATGGTACCTACCCAGCCTTTAGTAACTCAACCTCCACCAATTCAGCCCTTACCAACCCGACCAGTACCAACACCATTCCTTCCACCTCCAATAACTCCCATCCTCAGTACTGTGGTCACAACCGAGCCTCTTCAACTAACCCAGAGTAGCTCTGCATCATCTTCAATGGCTGCATTTGTAATGGCAGAACTCTTGGATAAACATACGGATAATCAAAGAAAAGAGATGGATAATCTTCGCCAAGAGCTACTTAGACGAGTTCAAAGTGAAGAAGCATCTAAGAAAGCCCAAGAAGAGATGCTTGCTAAGTTCGCTGCAGAGATGGAGTTGACATGTAAAGCTCATGCAGAAGAACTAGCTCAGGTTAAGCAGGCTGAAGCTGATAAGTATGCTGCACGAATCACGAGACTTCAAGCTATGAAGGATAAATACAAGGAGCAGAAAGAAACACTTGAAGCTTCTGTTGAAGAGAGAGTGAAAGAATCCGTTGAGTCGCTTATGCCAAAACTACGTGATGAGATGAAGAAACTCGCAGCTGATAATTTGATGATAAAGTCGTCCAATCCTTCCGAATCCGCCTACAAAATTGCATATGATTTGACGGATTTTGAATTAAAGAAGATCCTCAAAGCTCGCATGAGGGAACTTGGATCTTTTGATAAATCTAAAGTTCAACGGACTCTCTACAAATCACTGAATGAAGCTATCATGGAGGATGATCGGTTGTTCAAAATGTTTGGAAGTGTGGTACCTTACCACATTCTGCCTGAATAGGATAAGGAAGATAGTGAACAAGAAGAGGGTGACGGGGAAGAAGAAGAAGAAGAAGAAGAAGAAGAAGGAGAAGATGATGATGGTGATGGTGATGATGATGAGGATGATGATGGTGATGATGATGAGGATGATGATGATGATGATGATGGTAGTGATGGTGGTGATAGAAATGAGGAGAGTGCTAAGGGAAGCAACGAGGATGATGATGAGGATGATGATGGTAAACAGCCTGAAACGGGGGACAAGGTTGCCAGCACAAAGAAACCATCTAAGTCTGGTACCAAGTCACAGAAAGATGCTGCGCAGAAGGAAATTCCACCTCAACGGAATCAAGACGATTCAAGTGGCGCCATGATGTGAATGCTACTACGGCGTCATCGATTCCCGGTACATCTGTTGCTATTTCTATACCTGTTACCACTAATCCTGTTAGTTCTGTTGTTGCTCCTGTGATTGCAGAATCAGTTACTGAACCTGAGTTTGCACCACACTCGCCTGTTCATGACACCGCCGAGATGCCTGAATCAGAACCAGCAGATGTTCATGTTTCTACTCCTCTGCCACAAGAACCACAATCTACTGTTCCCGAGTCAAGCATACGGGACTGGGCGGACACTTTGTAGATTGATGAAACTGCACCGCCACAAGCTTGGATCACGGCAGCTACTAAATATGATCCAATCACAGACGCTGACAAAGATGTTCTATATCTCCGTATCCGTAGTCCGATTGACTTGTGTGCATTTCTGGCTCATGAGTATAAGACTTCGGTCACTCCGTCTTTGGTGAAGAGAGCGCTAAAGGATAAGAGAATTCACGTCAAACCAGGTTAAGCCGCATGGAGTACGAGTATTATGCTGACGAGGTCCTGAAAGCTCTTAACACCGTTCAAAGGCCAGGCCTCCATGAATCAGAAAGAGCTCCACCTCCACTTGATCCTTCTCAAGATAATCAAATTGCTCTCGACTTCTTCGTCACCTATGATCTTGATTATCTCCTTAAGGGTTCATCAACGTACGCAACCTCCCTGACCTTGCTGAAAGCTGCTAACTGGGGGACAATACCCTGGATCGAGGAAAAGGTAAACCGACTCTGGGTCCCAAAGGTAACTCGTAATTATGATATGTATGCTGTTATAGGTGCATCACATTGGGACGAACGAGTCCGAAGGGCGTACAGAGGTTGCTGCTTAGCCAATTCAGGAAGCAACGTTAGATCCGATATTCGCATCTCCAGCATTTTGGGACTGAAAACTGAAGCCAAGAACGGCTATCATCATGTGACGGAGATTCGTCTAAAGAGGGAGGATGACAGAGAATACATAATACAGCAGGGAGATTTTTCTATCATTCGCCTTGAAGATATCGAAGATATGTTGCTTATGATGACCCGTGATCAACTCACCCATCTTACTCGTGAAGAAATCATTGCCTTGAATACAACACTTCGTATGTTCACACGAAGCGTTGTTATCAAGAAACGAGCTGAAGATCTTCAATTGGGAGTTGAAAGCTACCAAAGGAAGCTTAACCTGACCCGTCCAATGAACCAAGTTCTACCTCAACATGTCGATAGATGTCCCTATACCGGCATTACTGTTCCGAGTTACGGGATCTTCTACTTGAACAGTCGTGGGATAATGAAGTTTATGAGGGTAGGAGAGCTTTATAAGTAAAGTGATGGGACCCTCATTTACGTCAGAGGAAAATTGGAGCATCTTAATTCTGGCGGGTCTTTACTAGAGATGACCGAGGACTGGCATCAGGGTTATCAGCAGATGGCGAAATATGTGATCAAGAAGATTGATCAAAAGCTCCGTGAACGAAGATTGATGAGGAGCTTAGAAAGATTCGTTGGTGGTAGACCATATGGAGTGCACCACAAGTTACTACAACGATCCATCTAATGGTTCGTACATTTCAGATCTACTCTATATTGGTTTTTTAATTATGAATATGTAAATTTGTGAATATTGTGCTTTTACGGCTTGATGTAGTGTTAAGGTATGATAACTTTTCAAGAATTTCTCACGAGATTCTAAATCTTTCAAAATATATCATACTAAAGCACTACAACTATCCCTTATTAATTTAAGGGGGAGCATTAACATGTTCTATGGCCAAACATCGATTTCATTTTTACCCAAAGACCGGTTAATCCATTCAATATCCCAAATATTAATGGTTAACATTTTGGATAAGGGGAGAAAAATGGGATTAAGGAGACTTAAATGATACTTGGCTAAAAGATGAAAAAGACTTAACGATAATCCAACTTAATATGTGTATAACACGTGTTAAGGGGGAGCGTTTTTGATGAACAAAACACCTAAGGTACAAAACTTTTGATTTCAATATCACAAGTACCTTAGGTGATTTTCAAGGATTTTTCATGGTGGCTATACTTTCCCAAAACACGCTTAATTCACGACGAATATGGTGACAAAAGGGTGGTAGGAATAGGTTTAGTCCAATGATTCATCAGAGCCGATGGAATCTTCCCAAGGACAATTCCCTAGATAGAATTAGAAGTCCTAGGAAAGTTGGAGAAAGATTGTGATCGTAGTTGAATGCCGACCAAGTACTTAAGCTAGCACTGGAACAATCACAACAAGGTGCTAGTTATGACGTATTGGTAAGCATTGAAGGGGTTGAAGAATGAAAAAGAATTGTAAAGATAAAGGGTGTAAAGAAAGAAGCCCTCCTTACAACTTTAGGCAGAAACCGGGTCAATACATATGTTATCGAGATCATTGATTAATGATTCTCGATATTGAAGAAAGACATCATGGACCCAGTGATGCAATGCACAACCCTTCCCAGCTAACTCAAATATCTCTCAAAAGGTATTTGTTTTAATCACACGGAGATCAACACGTTATCTATTGGTTTATTCACTCCGAATAGACTGATATTGAAAAGGTGGCACTCCTCTCCAGCCATCGCTCACTAAATCAAAACGCACTATCGAGTCTAGAGCCACGAGATCATCAAAAGTCTCATTAGGAAACTTTCCATTTATTCCTTGCTTTCTCACACACTGTGAAAAGTAAGAGATTTTTATGAGTCCTACGCAGTATTCTTGTAATATTGCCAGAACATCCGAGTAATACGCAAGTATTACAATGAAGATGGAAATCCTAATAAAGTTTATTAAATAAATACTTAAGCTAAAATGATAATTATTAATTAATAACAAAATGCATGGTTTATATTTAGTATCATTAATTAACAATCAAATAGGCTTAAGTTAATAAACGTTACTTAAATTTCAGAATTACATAACCAAATTAAACTTAGTTATTAATTCAATTACGCAAACGAAAAATACTTAAATTAATTCCGTTGATTAAATATAACCTAAGTTGCATAAGTAGTTTAATTATATCCCTTGAATAATAATTAAATTAATCTTGATTATCTATCTTAAGCTTAGGTACCCGAGCCTACCGAGACACCCATGTCTCGGTCGCACAAAACAAACAAACAAACTAGTAAAATAACCTAAAACAGTGCTGTCTAATATATCCATTTTTAGTTCTGTCCAACATACCCCCATTTCTGTCCAATATCTTGTTACACAGTCCTGTCCAATATCCTGAACAGCAGTGCTGTCCAAGATACTGCCCAGACTTGTACTAGTTCCTGCTGTTAGTTATTAGTACCGACTATTTTTGTACTTTACATGTTGTTTGGTTTTTAACCACCCAATGTACTCGCTGTTTGCTATAGAATACATGCTTCTTTGTATATATTTACCATTGAACCCTTATTATTTAACCACCGAGACACCATGTGTCTCGGTTCCCACTGTTTTAGACCAAACACCACCGTTTGGGTACCACTGTTGGACCAAAAGCCCCCACGGATGATGGTATAACATCCCCACCGAGACCATAAACTGGTCTCGGTTTGCGTGGTCTGAAAACAAACGACCAAAACCCTAAATCTTGTGTACCACTTTTATTAAACATGTTAATAATCTGTTTTTAAGATTCTTGGTTAATTATCTATCTAAAATAAGAACACAATTTATTTGAAATTAAATAAATGCGATTAGGGTTTAAGAAAAAAATAAAACGCGATCTAAACCTTGTTTCGTGATAAAACTTACCGTTGTGTTTCCTGTTTTCCTGGGGAGAGTCGACGACCACAAGAAAAGAAAAGGAACGATCGAATTGTTTTTGTTTAGGGTTTTTTTATTTTATCTACGTTTCAATATATATATAACAATTCCTTCCGTTCTTTTCCTGTTCCTAGTCGGTTTGGTATGCTTTATGGGCTTTGGCCCATTAACCGTATAACATACAAACCCCTTGTTTGTTTTGTTTTTATTTCTTGACTTGGTAATTGATACGCGTATTCGTGTTTTTAAAGGTCGTGATTATTTATCGTTATCTGTATATAGATTATACGTAAATATTAATTACGTAATTATGTATCGTTTTTAATTAACATATTGTATACACATAATAATATTCGTAGCTCGTGTCGTATATTGATGATTCGAATAGTTTAATTTTCTACGTGACTTCTTGTAATTAGCGCACTAACATATATTTAAAGCGGGTTTTACAACTCTACCCCTCTAAAAGAATAATTCGTCCTCGAATTAGAGATATGATAAGCTGACGAAAATCTAAACGCTGAAATGACATATAAGCTGAAAAGACGTATAAGCTGAAAATGACATACCCGAGGCAAAACTGGAAATGAGGGTAAGAAGTCTGGATAGACTCCTCCGTTTCCCAAGTGGCTTCCCGCTCGGAATGATCCCTCCAAAGGATTTTAACGAATGGAATCGTCTTTCTCCTCATGACTCGTTCTTGGCGATCGAGAACTCTCTCGGGTCCTTCGATATATGATAGATCCTCTCGAATCTGCTCTAATGGATACGTAACCTTATGCAAGGGATGGTAGTTATAACCTCTGAGTAAGGATACATGGAATACATCATGCACATGAGATAGCTGAGGAGGTAAAGCTAGACGATATGATATTTCATCGACACGTTCAAGGATTTCAAACGGCCCGATAAAACTTCGACTGAGCTTGCCCTTAAGTCCAAAACGCTTGACACCACGTGCTGGTGATACTTTAAGGAAAACATGGTCGCCAACCCTAAACGCTAGATCTCTACGATGTTTATCAGCATTGCTCTTCTGTCAAGCACGAGCTTCATGTAGCTTCGCCTTGGCGATGGCAACCTTCTCATTGATCACCTCTATCATTTCTGGTCCTTTAAGGATTCGTTCTCCAACTTGATCCCAACAGATTAGAGCACGACACTTTCTGCCATAAAGCATCTCAAATGGTGCACACTTAATACTTGCATGCCAGCTGTTGTTGTAAGTAAACTCAACCAAACATATGTAGTCGTCCCAACTTCCTGACCATTCCAATGCACACGCCCGCAACATGTCTTCTAAGGTCTGAATAGTACGTTCCGATTGCCCATCGGTCTGAGGATGAAAGGCAGTGCTAAGCTTAAGTTTAGTGCCCCAAGCTTTCTGCATACCTTTCCAGAATTTTGACGCAAAACGAGGATCTCTATATGATATGATGTCTGAAGGAGTTCCATGAAGTCATATGATATCCTTAAGGAATATATCTGCCAATTTGCTGACTGAGAAGTCCATGCGAATTGGAAGAAAATGAGCTGACTTGGTTAATCGATCAACTATGACCCATATAGCATCATGTTTGCTCTGAATAATTGGAAGTCCGGTGACAAAATCCATGGAGATTTTGTACCACTTCCATGCTGGAAATTCTAACGGTTGCAATAAACCACTAGCCCACTGATGCTCGATCTTAACTTGCTGGCAAGTTAGACACTTGGGTATGAAAGTAACAACATCCTGTTTTATGCCACTCCACCAGATATGTTGTTTGATGGCATGATACATCTTGGTGGATCCTGGATGAATAGAGAATGGAGAGCTGTGAGCTTCTGTCAATAAGGCTTCCCGGAGTTCCTGACCATCCGGAACGCATAATTTAGTTCCTTGCCATACGATGCCTTCTTCGTCTACACGAAATTCCGTCTGCCCATCAAGATTCTAAATAATAGTGTGACAATCCGTCAATTTATGATCGATATTTTATTCTCAATACTTATTTGAAAACATTATTTTAATGTTACAATATGAACTCACTTATTTTTGGGAAGTAATTTGGATTTACGTCTTGAAGTAGCATCGACTACGTCTAAACCGGAGGATTCAACGTTGCGTGCTTACGTTTACATACACCGTCTTTGGTGACAGTCCGACATTTCAGAAATATAAATTTATTCGTGAATATTATTTTGGAGTTTTAAATTTGTGTTGGTTCACAAACTCACAAATTTACGAGAAGAGATTAGGACTTACGATTTTATTTTAACGTCCTTTACGACTAAACCGGAAACCCTAGGATTACGTATTTATGTTTTCGAACTCCGTTTTTGATGAGACAATTTTTATTGGATTCGTTTTGTGTCGTTGATTCATAATTTATAAAAACGTTTTTCGTAAAACGACCCGAGGGCACGCTAATCGAGGAAACTAGAATCGAGGAGTACCCGTAAATAAATGGGGATGAGACAAGTGGGACACTTGCCCCACCCCCATCAAAACCGGCCACATTAAGCTACATAAACCATGAGGTGTCACAACCTCATAAACAAGTACACACTTGTCCATTTTGCTTACAAGTTGAGCACATCTTGAAACAAAACCACTAGCCAACTCTTTTTCCACCATTTGCAACATGCAAACCATCCAACATTTTCTCTCTACTCTCTCTTTGAGCCGTCCCTCATCCCACTCAAAACCCTCATTTGATCAAAAATCCACCACAAAATCATGTGTTAATTACACATATGTTGAAGCCACTTTGAAACCCTATTGATTGGTGGTGCTTATAACATCCAAGGAGGAGTTTTCATGGAGTAGTAGGGCTGATTTTCCATAAGGTATTCATGAATAATGGTGTTCTTGAAGATGGTGTTGGCTATGCACAAGTTTCTCCATCAAAATCCATGTTTTGATCAACCTACATCATCATGGTGGTATAAAGATTGTCCTCCTCATCTTCTTATTATTTTGATTATGTAAACATGTATTTTATTTCCTATTTTATATGTATATGATGATTATATGATGATAAAAATGTTATGTGGGGATTTGGTATTGATAAACATGATTAAAAAGGTGAAAAACTATAAAGAACAAGGCTAAAATCTTGCTTAAAAGTGATGGCTGTATAAAACAGTAAAGGAACAGGTCATGGACTGATAAAATGATGAAGTAGAATCCATTTACAGTAATCTATATGTCTTGTACACATGTGATAGTTGGCCATGCAATGTAATCATTGTAATTAGGGGTGTCATAAAAGTTGACCCGACCCGAACCCGACCCGAACCCGAACCCGAATTTGTCTATTCGGGTCGGGTTAAACGGGTCAAAAACTATATTCGGGTTAATTGGGTCAACCCGAGTTGACCCGAGATAGAAATAAGCTCGGGTTCGGGTTAGATTTATATACCTCATTCGGGTTCGGGTCAACCCGAATGACCCGAGTTTTATTATAATAAGTCAATTATCATTGACCACACATATAGCATATACACACTCACCCACCGTCACCAAACACCACTCATAATTTCCAAAAGAAAAAAAAAGATCTAAGATAAAGATAGATAAGTATTTATCATCCACCTTGATTTATTCTCCAAAGCTGGGATTTTTAAATGATCAATTGATTTCCCACCGTGATTTATTCTCCAAAGGTATTCAATATTTCTTCTTAATTTTTTTGTTATGGATTAAGTTTTTTATAATTAATCGATCTTTAATTTTTGTAATCAAAATATTTTTATTATAGGGATTAATTTTATTGATTATAGGGATTAAGTTTTTTGTAATCTAATTTATTGATTATTGCTATTTTCTTTCGATAATGTTTGAGAAAAAACAGAAAATTGGAAGAAGTTGTTTATCTGATACTTAAATGTTTGCTTTGTGACTGTAAATACTTAATTGTTAGCTTTATGACAGTAGGTATTTTATATAACGAAACTTGGTAAAGCTAATTTGTGTGGGACTATCACTTACTAATAAGTGCATATAAATAAATCAAGAGTTATATGTCAAACTTAAACCACTGAGAACCAATATTGTAAGATGACCTATACACAATTTATGTACTTCAGCTCTTAACTTACATAATGGGAACATATAGAAACGTATTACGATATTACTCGAAAGTAAATTCACTAAGCTGCTGCTGCAGTTAAAGAGATACGTGCAGTTTCAGCCAATCATGTGTAGTGAAGTTTTAGAGATATCCTAAATTACTGGTGGGTCACAGATTTTTGTTGCAAAAGTAAATTCAGAAATAGATAATAACCTCACTAGTTATATTGTACACAATATGTTTATTGTAGTATATGCGCATTCCAATTTACCTCATTTGCTAGCCTAAGTGTGATATGCATGTTATCCTGCAAGTGCATTATACTGGTCAAATTAACAGTATACACTACTTTGAAACAAACTAAATAAAACTTAAAAATAGAAATTTTGTAGTTCATATAATGTATAGGATAGAATGATCATGTACATTCTAAAGCTGGAGTTTGCTATTTAATAGTAGCAAAATAATAACAATAGGGTACTCCTTATCTGAGATATACAAGCAGTGATATCAACATATTAGTTACGTTGAAAGGAACTGAACTAAATAAATCAAAATTTGTCCAACTATATATACCATTATAATTATATATCTATAAACGTTAGAGTATAAGTTTCTAAGTCTCATCAATGGTTAGAATATAAGTTTCATAGACGTTAATTAAAAGTAAATTCACTAAGCTGCTGCTGCAGTTAAAGAGATACGTGCAGTTTCAGCCAAACGTTAAAGAGATACGTGCAGTTTCAGCTGTTGCTGCTGTAGTTAAGCTGCTGCAGTTAAGCTGCTGCTGCAGTTAAATAGATACGTGCAGTTTCAGCTGCTGCTGCAGTTAAGCTGCTGCTGCAGTTAAATAGATACGTGCAGTTTCAGCTGCTGCTGCAGTTAAGCTGTTGCTGCAGTTAAAGAGATACATGCAGTTTCAGTTGATGAAATCCAGTTTTTGACAAGTGATTAAGCAGAACACGTTTAGACAATATAAACTTATAGAAAGTGTTTTTCTGTTCTAAAAAAACAGACAATATAAACATGAAGTATTTGTACGGAGAAACACTGTTTTCTGCTTTAAGGAGTCCTTTTAAATATCAGCAACGGTAATTTGTTTTTTTATTATAGGGATTAAGTTTTTTGTAATCTGTTTTTTGTAGATGTCGAGCTCGACCTCAAACTTGGTGGAAACAATGGAAGTTGAAAGTAATAACCCAAAGAAAAGAAAGAAGCCCCAAAAGAAACCGACTATCAACAAGACAAAAGGTAAAAAGGGTAAAAAGTGGTCGAAGGTTTGGATAGACTTTACGGAGCTAGAGCTATTAGAAGGTGAGTCACCTGAAGATGTCAAAGCTCAGTGTAAGCATTGTGGGGATTTGTTTCTTTGTCATTCGGTCAAGTATGGTAATAAAAATCTTAAACGACATCTACTAAAATGTAAAAATTACATAGCCAAACAAGATGCAGGTCAGACTCAAATTATGTTTGAACATGGTGATGGGAATAAATTGATGGCATGGAAATTTGACCAAAAAGAAACTAAGAAAGCTTTGGCACATATGATTATAGTTGAGGAACTCCCCTTTAGTCATGTCGAGCGAGAAGGCTTTAGGCATTATTCTAATATTAGCCAACCGTTATTTGATGTTCCATGTAGAGGTACTACTACTCAAGATTGCTATAAACTATATGATGAGGAGAAAACTAAGCTTCTTAATCTAATTAGCAAAAACATTGGTAGGGTATGTTTAACTACAGATAGTTGGACATCTTTGCAAAAAAAGAGTTACATGGCTCTTACGGGTCATTTTATAGATAATGAATGGAAGTTGAAGAAAAAAGTCTTAAGCTTTTGTCGTCTTGATGGTCACAGTGGGGTTGATATTGGAAAAGGGGTGGAATCTTGTGTGAATGACTAGGGTATTGATGCTATTATGGCTGTGTCGGTTGATAATGCAAGTGCAAATGATAATGCAGTTGACTTCTTGAGAAAAACATTTGCAAAGAAAGATAACTGCTTATTGAATGGGAAATGGATTCACATCAGATGCGCAGCTCATGTTTTGAATCTTGTAGTGCAGGATGGCATTAAATCGGTTAATATGTCCATTGAGAATATTCGATATGCAGTAAAGTGGATTAAAAAATCGGGTGGTAGAATTGAAAAATTTAAAAGATGTGCCGAAAGTGCTAAATGTAATATCAAAAAGAATTTGATACTTGATGTTCCAACGAGGTGGAACTCCACCTACAATATGTTAGAAGTGGCTCAAGCATATGAAGATGGTTTTGATCGATATGATTTAGAAGATGCTGCTTTTGGGAATGCTATTCGCAAAAAGAGACTTATGGTGCCGACACCTGAAGATTGGAATAAGGTTAGAAAGTTGTGTGAATTTCTTAAAATATTTTACGATGTTACTTTGAGGATCTCGGGAACAAAATATGTGACCTCACATACGCTCATTGTTGAATTATCTGCTATTCGTGAACTTCTGAGAAAACAAATTGCATGTGATGTTCTGGAGGTACCACCGGAGGATGAGATTCTTTATAGGATTGCTAAGGTGATGAAACTGAAATTTGACAAGTATTATGGAGAGATAGAAAATATGAATGCATTATTGTATTTTGCCTTTCTACTTGATCCGAGAAACAAAGATGAATTCCTACAGATTGTTGTGGATGATCATTATGGAGCAGAAGGACTAGCAATTGTGGATTTGAAGAAAAACTATATACATGCTCAATTTACAGCTTTGTACACTGAATATGTCAGAATTCATGCTTCACCATCTAATTCGTCTTCTGTGCTAGGGAAACAACCTGATGATGCGACAACAAGTGCCCCCACAAGAGATAGGTTGAGAGATAAGATGAAATCGAGTTCAACATCTACTTCAACAGTAAGTGAATTGGATAAGTATTTGAATGAAAGTGTTGAAGCATTTGATCCCAGTGTGAAGTTTGATATATTGGCATGGTGGAAGGTAAATAGCCCAAGATTTCCAATTTTATCTTTGATGGCTAGAGATATTCTAGCTATTCCTGTCTCAACTGTGGCTTCCGAGTCGGTTTTTAGCACTAGCGGGCGGGTGTTGGATACCTTTAGGAGTTCTTTAAGTGACAAGAGTATTGAGAGCCTCATTTGTACTCAAGATTGGCTTCGCAAGGATAAGGATAAAATCATGGAAAAAGAAGAAGACAGTGAAGCAATAATAATTGGTACGTTTTTATATAATTTTTGTAATTTTGGATTTAGATGTATTGTGTTGTGTCTTGCTAATGATAACTAAGTATGCCTCTTCATATAGATTCGAGCGATGATGAAGGTATCACCTCTAAAAGTTTTATCAATGAAGATCAAAGCTTTTATTGTTGAAGGTTAAAGAACTTCAGAAGGTTAAGTTATTATGTGTAGTGAATAGAAGCTTATTTTGTACATCGAAAGCTTCTTTTATTGGCTAAAACCTTGTATATTAAATAGAAGCTTATTTTGTACATTAAAAGCTTCTTTTGTTGGCCAAAACCTTATTTTGTAACTAGTGTAACTACTGCCTACTGTTTCACTACTACCTACTGGATAGGTTAATTTCACATGTTTCACTACTGCCTACTGGATAGGTTAATTTATAACTTGCCTGATGATGTTGTTTAATCATTGTTTAGATAGTTGTTTTAGAAAGTGTATGATAGTTGATAAATGGTGGCTACCTTGTTCCCAGGCATCATGTTTCTTTTGTTTTTATATTACTGTACGTGCAGATGTTCCCAGGCAGGCAAGCATCATGTTTATATTAAAAATTTGTAATTCTTAATTGGGACAGACCCGAACCCGAGTTGACCCGAGTCAAATTGACCCGACCCGAATTGACCCGAACCCGAGTGACCCGAGTTCTAATTAGGCTCGGGTTCGGGTATGATTTTTTTGACTCTTGACCCGACTTGACCCGACCCGAGTTGACCCGAACCCGGCTGACCCGACCCGATTCCCACCCCTAATTGTAATGAGTGAGATATGATCAAAACAAGTTTAAGGTACAAATATGAGTTCACTGTTTTGGACGATTTTTAGAAAATACTTAGAAATGATTCAACAGTAGCTATAGAAGAGTTAAATGGAGAACATATCATGTAATTTATGTGATAAAAATTTAAGCTTCTATCTCCATATAGAACTCTAGATATGACAGTTTTGGTGAAAGTGAAGATAAAAATCAGATTTTTGGAAATTAAAGAATAATACTATTATATAAGCACTCAAAAATTTAATAGTATAAAATATAAATTAAAACCCACTAACTTATGTATTCTATTTATATAAATATGTAAAAGGTTAAATAAGTGTATAAATTATAAAAGTGGTAACTTGTTAAGTTTTATAAGTTATAAAACTATAAACATGATTTTTACGACTTTTTCGGCTAATACCGTAAAATTAACGTTTTTTGTTAAATATAACTTAGATGGTTGGACCCGTCTAATGTAAACTTTATAAAACTTATATACTGATATATAAACATGTATAACAAGTAAAAACCGATAAAACCCGAACTATAGGACATACGGACATTAACGAGTTAAGTAAACATATTGGACTAATAATTGGGCTAAATAAGTTAAACCCTTAGAAAAAGGACTTATTGGACTTAACCCATTTGGGCCCAACTTGAAAGTTTAAATACTAATAATATAAGTATGAAATATATTAATACAAGTTAATAAACTTATAATAGGCTTATTGGACCTAAAACACGTAAATAGGTAAAACGAGAAAACTGGTATAAAAGTTATCGACACATAACACAAAAATGAGTAAACGAGAATATGTAAACCCACTTGATCATCATATATATATATATATAATCATATGTATACATAATTAATATTTTTATAAAGTCATTGGACAAACGTCTAAGACCGATTATTAATTATATAGGTTTTCGTGATTGAAGCACGTACCGTACGTCCGAATTGCCGATAACCCGTCTTCCCACATCAACGTGAGTTCATAGCCTCACACTCTTTTAAATGTTTTTATGAAATGTTTTATAAACCCGCGAGGGAGATAACATGTTAGTTTTTATAAAATAGGACACCATTTGTCCCGATTGTTTGTTTATTGATTTGGACCCGAATGATAGAATGACCCGATTGTATGACCCGATAAATGATTAAAGGACCCGATAGATGAAATAAAATGGATTATTAAAGTTAGGTTATGTCACTAAAAGTCCCATTAGCATGAATTGTGAACTATCGAGTTTTGGTAGACGCTTGTGCATATAATAGTACTATTTGGGGACGATCACCCCAGTTCGCGCCTTGATGGTTGATCCCCGTCATGCCACATTGATTGGTAAGCGAATTTATGTATGAGAAGATTTCCATAAGGTGACCTTTGTGACGACACGCTACTTTAGATGGGCAAAATTGGTATCGGGTTAGCTACCCGTTGTTGGTTTAGTAAGGTAACAATGTCATGCGGCTTATAATAATCCAAAAACTAACAAAATACTACTAGACACTCAGAATTACGACGTATTGCCTGACTAGCAATAGAGGGTCATACTATTGATATTGTGTTTGTGTTTTGGTTTTCGTAACCATATTCATATAACGGTTTTTATTTGATTTTATACAACGCCATAAGACGTATTGTATGATGTTTTTACGACATTGGCTCGTATAATGATTTTTACGGCAAATGCCTATATTATGATTTTCGATAAGGATTTGTATAAAATGACTTTGGCTATTTTATGGCCTATTAAAATGATTTGTACAAAATAATTTTCAGTAATAATTTTATACTGATATTATATTGATGGAATTTATTAAACTCTATGAATTCACTCGGCGTTATCGCTGACCTTTTATTTTAACATGTTTTATCTCAGGTACTTGAAGGTGATTCTCGGGAAGACAACAAGAATTCATGGCCCGCACCTAAATACTTATTTTCCATTCAAATACTTTGTAAAACCTGTATAAAATACAATGACTTGGGACCGATGTAACTTTGATCTTTATGAATGGAAATGATTTATTATTAAATGACGCGATTTTTATGCGTTGTCTATGATGTGAGTAATGTGCTATCCCGTAACACCAACTAGTCTTCCGTTGTATTGAGTTGTATAAATTTGGGGGTGTTACAGTTTGGTACCAGAGCTCTCGTTATAGAGAACGAAAGATTTTTAAAACCAAGGTTTTGAATAAAACTTTTCAAAATCTTTTAACTATAAACATTTTTCTAAAAATGTCTAAAAATCTTTTGACTATAATGGTGCCGAAGAATTCCCGAGTTACCGACAAGGCCAGACTGAGAAGTGTTATTTTAATATATATATATATATATATATATATATATATATATATATATATATATATATATATATATATATATATATATATATATATATATATATATATATAACTTGGATTATATATATATATATGATGTAATTTTATTACATGATTGTTTGATGATTATTTTGATATTTATACGAGGTATTTATACGACGTCGATTGTCACAAGAAACCCTAAAATCCCCTAGTAAATTTATCGAAGCTATTCTCGTAGGAATTCTAGCTATTCTTGATCTAAACCAAGTTGCGGAGATTTATGATCCCAACAAATGGTTGATATTCGTAGAAATGTAGATATTAGTTGATTGTGATATTGAAGAAGAATTGGCGATATTAAATCTGATATCGATGTCATGACGATCTTTCCTTATAGAGTGGAGTTTGACAAAACGTTACCACCTAGAAAGATGTCATCTGATTCGTTGTCATCCAATTCTTAAATTTGAAATCGAGAGGGTGAATGTTGCACTTGAGGCTGTCATTGGAACCATTACCCAAAAGCCTCATGCCACTAATACCTTTCCGAGAAGTCTGGTTGAATGTGTGAGTCATCTCATGCTAGTGACTCATTTGATAATTGTTGTTGTAAGAGATATAGGATTGGAAATTAAGTGCTGATTCATATCGAGCTTTTATTTCCCTATTAAGGTTTATAAATAAGGTTGAAAGTATTGGAAGATGAGATAGGATATTGCCTTGAGTATAAGTTGATTGAAACTTGAATAAAGAAAAATTTAACTTGTATGGAATATGAGATTGATAAGAGGAAGTCGTTAAGTTCTGTGATTGAATTATAAGGTTTTAAATGATTGTTGATTCGTGTTAAGTGTTGTTCCTAGGCCATTGTCCACTAACGAGGATGCCCAGTGTCCAAGAAATAAAATGAAGAAATCTTCTTCTGAATTAGGACCGATGGATCTTCCGGGACATGTGGAACACCTAATGACTCTTGTAGATTAGTATTCATTGTGGTATCTTTTAAAAATCCCTAACTTAACTGAGATATCAGTTGGTAGGATGAGTTTTGAGAATTGTATGACATAGTGACACGTAATGTGTTACGGTACAATTTTGACTTGTTTGTGATTAATGAAAAGACTACCTTTGATTGCTAAATCCTACATGTATCGATGTTATCTATATTTTATTGCTTCATCCTAATGTTCGCATTAGTGATGCAACCATTGAACAAGTACTCATCTTGATTTGAGTTACGTTGTAGATTATTCCTGTCGAGTGCCATCGAGGTCATGAACCCCATGATTATTTGGCTAAGCTCATTTCCTATCATATCGTAGTTAATCCTTGGTGAACAAGCTTTCATCACTCTTTTGCAGATCACTCATTGTTTTTATAAGATAAAACAGTATCCCTTGAGAAAAATTGAATTCTCGTTACTATAAGGATTATTCAAAGTAAGATTTATAAGTTATTGTTATCAAAATGAAGTTGTTTATGAAACACTTTGGAAAACCTAATTGTTTTCATAACAAGGAAAATCTTTGTAAATATATTTTGATTCTTATTTAAGAATTAAGCATGAAAATGTTTTTATTATAAACATGATGATAAAATTTTGACGAACTGAGTATTGCATCGTTAATCTTGAAATTGTATATAGTTGCGCGCCTACATACAATTTGGAATGGACCATGCAAGGCTGATTAGTAGTCACCATAAAACTAATGAATAAACATTACATTTTCTTTGAAGATTGTGAAAGATTAAAATTTTTATGAGATCTACAAGAAGTGAAAATAGGGACATATTGATAGGGACACCTACATATGTGCCCGTATTATTTATTCTTCTGAGTCGAATTTACTCATCTATGGAAATTGTCTTATTTGACAATTGACAATTCTTTCTTGTCCAATTCTCCCGTAGTGAGATTCTTAGGAAAAGTATCTGATTACCGAGTGTTGATACCCGACTGGATGTATCGACGTTTCTATCATTTCTTTTGATTTGGTTTCATTTGAATGACCTGGGTAACGATCCGAGGAGCTTTAGAATGCGTACTCAAATTATGAAAACATGGGATATATTCATATTCATTAAATGTTTTCGTCTGTATTTGATTTGAAATTCTCTCGCATAGATTATGCGTTGACCTTACTCTTTTAATGGTAGTTGTATCTCCATATATCCTTGAAATTGTGAAGGATTATGAGTTATTATTAGTCTTTTTGAGAAGTTCACATCCTATCGATGGCAATGAAACTGAAAAGTTGGTAATGCCAGTAGAATGGATTGATTGATTATGACATGACGACATTGTCTTAATTAATGGGAACTCGAGTAGAATTCCCCTAAATGATAAGATGTTGATTATCAAAAATGATCTAAATAGTTCTTGGTGGATGACCATATCCTGCATTTAGACTTGAAATTATACCATGAATGGTTGTGAATTAGTTATAGATATTGTAATCTAGAAGAACCTAATATGAATGTACTAAAAGATGTTTATGTTATCTAAAACCTTAGGAGGTATTTATTGGTGAATTACCTAGACTTTCGCCATTAAGGCAAGTTGAAATTGGTATTGATTGTATTCCCGGTGTTGCACCTATGGCATGTGCACTGTACGTCAGCACCATCTGAATTTAAGGAATTACCGTACAACTGAGAGAGTTGTCGGAGAAAGATTTTAATATACCAAGCCTGTCATCCTGAAGAGCTATGGTGTTATCATTCCTTATATTTATAGATTACTGTGAACTGAGTAAATTGACAATCGAAAACGATATCCATAACTCGAAATGGAAGATTTGTTCGATCATTTACAAGGTTTTTGATCCTCAGCATGGTTATCATCAAACTTCGCAACTGCGAAAGAGATTATCTATTCCAATCACTACATCCGGTACTTGTAATGAACATTATGAGCTTCACGTGATGTCGTTTGGATTCACCAATGCACATGTAGTATTCATGAATTTGGTGGATCACGTGTGTAGGCTGAAATTTGATAAATTCATGTGTGTGATCATTAAGAACTATTTGTTTGTTTATAAGAATAAGAATGAAGTTAATAATTATTTATAGATTGCCCTGAATTAGCCGAACGATAAGAACATGTACCTTGAATGATTGACATGAGATTAAAGACTTAAACCTTTACATTGATTGACCATGTGAGTAATAGATAATGGAATATAAGTTGACTCTTCAAAATTTAGAAGTCATTTAAGACTTTGGGTTATACTAAAAAGAAAGTGCAAATATATTTTGACAAATGTTTTAACAAAGGATTTCTAAGGGATTATTCCCTTATACACAAACCATTTAACTAAACTTCTGTTTAGGGGTAAATGTTTGTGTATACCTCAAGATAACTTAAGAAGGATTGAGTAAAACCATTTATACCATAACCTGAAAACTTAAAACGACAATTTTTGCTTTTCAACTAAGAAAATTTTGTCCAAAGTATAACCAAAGATTTTTCAAACATTTACGAATCTTATTAATTATTTTCGATAAATTAGCAAAAATCTTGATAATTAAAATCAAATTTATTTTGAACATTTTAATATAATTGGTCGAACTAAGAAATTTAAAACTTTTACGCTTCATAAAAATTAGCTAATAATTATTTAATTAATTATAATAATTATCGACGCTTTAGACAACAGATTGAGAAAAACGGATAAAAATGATAGTTGAGAAGAAACTAAAACTAAGAAAATGTGAAGAAATAATTTTTGAATAAATACGGTTATGATATTTATTTCATCAGGAAAGTGAACGTAATTACTGACACATTATGTATAAAAGATAAAGAACTAATTAGGACATGCTCCTTAATAAGGAAGGTGCAAAATAAATTGCCAAACGATATAAAAATAAACAATGCTTATTAGAAGAATAACATAGATAATAAAAGGGGTTCGCGGCTAATGTGAACCATTAGAATTATGAAGCCGATGGCGTTAAATGTATAAAAGACCACATGTGATTGTCTAAATATGGAGGATTGTGAGATATTTTTATGTTGGAATTTGTAAGTATAAGTATTATATGTATGTCATTTTTGACTAAAAATATCTTTGTCTGAAGAAGTTGTAATAATGGCAATTATGAAGGCAGACATCGCGTCATACATTAGTAAACGTCTAGCTATTGCAAAGGTCATCATCTGAATTTGATTTGATTTGGGTCATCGTCGAGAGACTGACCAAATCTGCTAATATCATTTCCGTTAATGATAAATGCAAAAGAGTTATGTAAACATAGTGTGCTTGTATCGAACATCTTTATCAAGATCCTCGCTTCGCATCGAATTTCTAGAGATTTGCTCTGAAATCATTGAGAACGAACCTTGATGAGAGTACTATGTACCACCCCAATCGAAGGGACGAGGTAAAGTAACGATACAAAGTAATATAAGTGCTGTTTTATGATTGAATGATTGACCTTTGGTAATAGACCGTATAATCGCTTTCCTTTGGAAGGATTACCATTGATAATCATCGTATTAGGATTGAGATTGAATCTTGTTAGGATCTAAATATTAGAGCATATGTAAGCAGGAGTTGAGATGAAGACACCCGACATACACCCATTGTGAGTTGGACATGTCTTTTAGGTTTAAGGTTTCCTATGATGGCGAACCCAACCTTGTAGAATATTCGACCCGCGAGATCTGAAAGGATTGTTGAAATTAGGATCTGATTATTGACAGCCGATAGTGGGCAAGAGGTTATGTGAATATGAAATGTAGATCTTGAAGTGCCAAATGGGTAGCGAAGTTATGCCACAATTTTTAACTTTGGAAAAATGAATTCATGATCTGACAAATCATGGGATACCAGTCCCCATTGTATGGGACCATTGAGATGATGTAAAAGATTTGGTTTGAAAGGCATATAAGCTGGATCTACCCAAGGACTTCAAGATATGCGTGAATTATGTTTCGTAAATCGAACTTGATGGAATCTCTATCAAGTGAAAATCTGAATTCTTCTTAGTAAAGTTTAGATCGGCGAAAAGTTGCATTCATCAAAAACCCGTGAACATCATGGATAGAGAAAGTAAGTCAACATTAAGCCTGATCTTATTCCTGTAGTTATGTTTGATGAAACTCGCGTATTGTAATGAATTACACTTGTGAGAAAAGACCGAATGTGGAGGAAATACCCACATGGCTTTAACTCTATAAGAAGCGAGTAGTAAGGTAAGATGATCTTTGAGGACAAAGATCCTGTTTAGGGGTAAATGCTGTGACAATCCGTCAATTTATGATCGATATTTTATTCTCAATACTTATTTGAAAACATTATTTTAATGTTACAATATGAACTCACTTATTTTTGGGAAGTAATTTGGATTTACGTCTTGAAGTAGCATCGACTACGTCTAAACCGGAGGATTCAATGTTGCGTGCTTACGTTTACATACACCGTCTTTGGTGACAGTCCGACATTTCAGAAAATAAATTTATTTGTGAATATTATTTTGGAGTTTTAAATTTGTGTTGGTTCACAAACTCACAAATTTACGAGAAGAGATTAGGACTTACGATTTTATTTTAACGTCCTTTACGACTAAACCGGAATCCCTAGGATTACGTATTTACGTTTTCGAACTCCGTTTTTGATGAGACAATTTTTATTGGATTCGTTTTGTGCCGTTGATTCATAATTTATAAAAACGTTTTTCGTAAAACGACCCGAGGGCACGCAAATCGAGGAAACTAGAATCGAGGAGTACCCGTAAATAAATGGGGATGAGACAAGTGGGACACTTGCCCCACCCCCATTAAAACCGGCCACATTAAGCTACATAAACCATGAGGTGTCACAACCTCATAAACAAGTACACACTTGTCCATTTTGCTTACAAGTTAAGCACATCTTGAAAAAAAACCACTAGCCAACTCTTTTTCCACCATTTTCAACATGCAAACCATCCAACATTTCCTCTCTACTCTCTCTTTGAGCCGTCCCTCATCCCACTCAAAACCCTCATTTGATCAAAAATCCACCACAAAATCATGTGTTATTTACACATATGTTGAAGCCACTTTGAAACCCTATTGATTGGTGGTGCTTATAAAATCCAAGGAGGAGTTTTCATGGAGTAGTAGGGCTGATTTTCCATAAGGTATTCATGAAGAATGGTGTTCTTGAAGATGGTGTTGGCTATGCACAAGTTTCTCCATCAAAATCCATGTTTTGATCAACCTACATCATCATGGTGGTATAAAGATTGTCCTCTTCATCTTCTTATTATTTTGATTATATAAACATGTATTTTATTTCCTATTGTATATGTATATGATGATTATATGATGATAAAAATGTTATGTGGGGATTTGGTATCGATAAACATGATTAAAAAGGTGAAAAACTATAAAGAACAAGGCTAAAATCTTGCTTAAAAGTGATGGCTGTATAAAAAAAGTAAAGAAACAGGTCATGGACTGATAAAATGATGAAGTAGAATCCATTTACAGTAAGCTATATGTCTTGTACACATGTGAGAGTTGGCCATGCAATGGAATCATTGTAATGAGTGAGATATGATCAAAACAAGTTTAAGGTACAAATCTGAGTTCACTGTTTTGGACGATTTTTAGAAAATACTTAGAAGATGATTCAACAGTAGCTATAAGAGCGTTAAATGGAGAACATATCATGTAGTTTATGTGATAAAAATTTGAGCTTCTATCTCCATATAGAACTCTAGATATGGCAGTTTTGGTGAAAGTGAAGATAAAAATCAGATTCTTGGAAATTAAAGAATAATACTATTATATAAGCACTCAAAAATTTAATAGTATAAAATATAAATTAAAACCCACTAACTTATGGATTCTATTTATATAAATATGTAAAAGGTTAAATAAGTGTACAAATTATAAAAATGGTAACTTGTTAAGTTTTATAAGTTATAAAACTATAAACATGATTTTTACGACTTTTTCGGCTAATACCGTAAAATTAACGTTTTTTGTTAAATATAACTTAGATGGTTGGACCCGTCTAATGTAAACTTTACAAAACTTATATACTGATATATAAACATGTATAACAAGTAAAAACCGATAAAACCCGAACTATAGGACATACGGACATTAACGAGTTAAGTAAACATGTTGGACTAATAATTGGGCTATATAAGTTAAACCCTTAGAAAAAGGACTTATTGGACTTAACCCATTTGGGCCCAACTTGAAAGTTTAAATACTAATAATATAAGTATGAAATATATTAATACAAGTTAATAAACTTATAATAGGCTTATTGGACCTAAAACACGTAAATAGGGAAAACGAGAAAACTAGTATAAAAGTTATCGACACATAACACAAAAATGAGTAAACGAGAATATGTAAACCCACTTGATCATCATATATATATATATATATATATATATATATATATATATATATATATATATATATATATATATATATATATAATCATCATATGTATACATAATTAATATTTTTATAAAGTCATTGGACAAACGTCTAAGACCGATTATTAATTATATAGGTTTCCGTGATTGAAACACGTACCGTACGTCCGAATTACCGATAACCCGTCTTCCCACATCAACGTGAGTTCATAGCCTCGCACTCTTTTAAATGTTTTTATGAAATGTTTTATAAACCCGCGAGGGAGATAACATGTTAGTTTTTATAAAATAGGACACCATTTGTCCCGATTGTTTGTTTATTGATTTGGACCCGAATGATTGAATGACCCGATTGTATGACCCGATAAATGATTAAAGGACCCGATAGATGAAATAAAATGGATTATTAAAGTTAGGTTATGTCAATAAAAGTCCCATTAGCATGAATTGTGAACTACCGGGTTTTGGTAGACGCTTGTGCATATAATAGTACTATTTGGGGACGATCACCCCAGTTCGCGCCTTGACGGTTGATCCCCGTCGTGCCACATTGATTGGTAAGCGAATTTATGTATGAGAAGATTTCCATAGCGTGACCTTTGTGACGACACGCTACTTTAGATGGGCAAAATTGGTATCGGGTTAGCTACCCGTTGTTGGTTTAGTAAGGTAACAATGTCATGCGGCTTATAATAATCCAAAAACTAACGAAATACTACTAGACGCTCAGAATTACGACGTATTGCCTGACTAGCAATACAGGGTCATACTATTGATATTGTGTTTGTGTTTTAGTTTTCGTAACCATATTCATATAACGGTTTTTATTTGATTTTATACAACGTCATAAGACGTATTGTATGATGTTTTTACGACATTGGCTCGTATAATGATTTTTACGGCAAATGCCTATATTATGATTTTCGATAAGGATTTGTATAAAATGACTTTGGCTATTTTATGGCCTATTAAAATGATTTGTACAAAATAATTTTCAGTAATAATTTTATACTGATATTATATTGATGGAATTTATTAAACTCTATGAATTCACTCGGCGTTATCGCTGACCTTTTCTTTTAACATGTTTTATCTCAGGTACTTGAAGGTAATTCTCGGGAAGACAACAAGAATTCATGGCCCGCACCTAAATACTTATTTTCCATTCAAATACTTTGTAAAACCTGTATAAAATACAATGACTTGGGACCGATGTAACTTTGATCTTTATGAATGGAAATGATTTATTATTAAACGACGCGATTTTTATGCGTTGTCTATGATGTGAGTAATGTGCTATCCCGTAACACCAACTAGTCTTCCGCTGTATTGAGTTGTATAAATTTGGGGGTGTTACAGTTTGGTACCAGAGCTCTCGTTATAGAGAACGAAAGATTTTTAAAACCAAGGTTTTGAATAAAACTTTTCAAAATCTTTTAACTATAAACATTTTTCTAAAAATGTCTAAAAATCTTTTGACTATAACGGTGCCGAAGAATTCCCGAGTTACCGACAACGCCAGACTGAGAAGTGTTATTTTAATATATATATATATAACTTGGATTATATATATATATATGATGTAAATTTTATTACATGATTGTTTGATGATTATTTTGATATTTATACGAGGTATTTATACGACGTCGATTGTCACAGAAACCCTAAAATCCCCTAGTAAATTTATCGAAGCTATTCTCGTAGGAATTCTAGCTATTCTTGATCTAAACCAAGTTGCGGAGATTTATGATCCCAACAAATGGTTGATATTCGTAGAAATGTAGATATTAGTTGATTGTGATATTGAAGAAGAATTGGCGATATTAAATCTGATATCGATGTCATGACGATCTTTCCTTATAGAGTGGAGTTTGACAAAACGTTACCACCTAGAAAGATGTCATCTGATTCGTTGTCATCCAATTCTTAAATTTGAAATCGAGAGGGTGAATGTTGCACTTGAGGCTGTCATTGGAACCATTACCCAAAAGCCTCATGCCACTAATATCTTTCCGAGAAGTCTGATTGAATGTGTGAGTCATCTCATGCTAGTGACTCATTTGATAATTGTTGTTGTAAGAGATATAGGATTGGAAATTAAGTGCTGATTCATATCGAGCTTTTATTGCCCTATTAAGGTTTATAAATAAGGTTGAAAGTATTGGAAGATGAGATAGGATATTGCCTTGAGTATAAGTTGATTGAAACTTGAATAAAGAAAAATTTAACTTGTATGGAATATGAGATTGATAAGAGGAAGTCGTTAAGTTCTATGATTGAATTATAAGGTTTTAAATGATTGTTGATTCGTGTTAAGTGTTGTTCCTAGGCCATTGTCCACTAACAAGGATGCCCAGTGTCCAAGAAATAAAATGAAGAAATCTTCTTCTGAATTAGGACCGATGGATCTTCCGGGACATGTGGAACACCTAATGACTCTTGTAGATTAGTATTCATTGTGGTATCTTTTAAAAATCCCTAACTTAACTGAGATATCAGTTGGTAGGATGAGTTTTGAGAATTGTATGACATAGTGACACGTAATGTGTTACGGTACAATTTTGACTTGTTTGTGATTAATGAAAAGACTACCTTTGATTTCTAAATCCTACATGTATCGATGTTATCTATCTTTTATTGCTTCATCCTAATGTTCGCATTAGTGATGCAACCATTGAACAAGTACTCATCTTGATTTGAGTTACGTTGTAGATTATTCCTGTCGAGTGCCATCGAGGTCATGAACCCCATGATTATTTGGCTAAGCTCATTTCCTATTATATCGTAGTTAATCCTTGGTGAACAAGCTTTCATCACTCTTTTGCAGATCACTCATTGTTTTTATAAGATAAAACAGTATCCCTTGAGAAAAATTGAATTCTCGTTACTATAAGGATTATTCAAAGTAAGATTTATAAGTTATTGTTATCAAAATGAAGTTGTTTATGAAACACTTTGGAAAACCTAATTGTTTTCATAACAAGGAAAATCTTTGTAAATTTATTTTGATTCTTATTTAAGAATTAAGCATGAAAATGTTTTTATTATAAACATGATGATAAAATTTTGACGAACTGAGTATTGCATCGTTAATCTTGAAATTGTATATAGTTGCGCGCCTACATACAATTTGGAATGGACCATGCAAGGCTGATTAGTAGTCACCATAAAACTAATGAATAAACATTACATTTTCTTTGAAGATTGTGAAAGATTAAAATTTTTATGAGATCTGCAAGAAGTGAAAAATAGGGACATATTGATAGGGACACCTACATATGTGCCCGTATTATTTATTCTTCTGAGTCGAATTTACTCATCTATGGAAATTGTCTTATTTGACAATTGACAATTCTTTCTTGTCCAATTCTCCCGTAGTGAGATTCTTAGGAAAAGTATCTGATTACCGAGTGTTGATACCCGACTGGATGTATCGACGTTTCTATCATTTCTTTTGATTTGGTTTCATTTGAATGACCTGGGTAACGATCCGAGGAGCTTTCGAATGCGTACTCAAATTATGAAAACATGGGATATATTCATATTCATTAAATGTTTTCGTCTGTATCTGATTTGAAATTCTCTCGCATAGATTATGCGTTGACCTTACTCTTTTAATGGTAGTTGTATTTCCATATATCCTTGAAATTGTGAAGGATTATGAGTTATTATTAGTCTTTTTGAGAAGTTCACATCCTATCGACGGCAATGAAACTTAAAAGTTGGTAATGCCAGTAGAATGGATTGATTGAATATGACATGACGACATTGTCTTAATTAATGGGAACTCGAGTAGAATTCCCCTAAATGATAAGATGTTGATTATCAAAAATGATCTAAATAATTCTTGGTGGATGACCATATCCTGCATTTAGACTTGAAATTATACCATGAATGGTTGTGAATTAGTTATAGATATTGTAATCTAGAAGAACCTAATATGAATGTACTAAAAGATGTTTATGTTATCTAAAACTTTAGGAGGTATTTATTGGTGAATTACCTAGACTTTCGCCATTAAGGCAAGTTGAAATTGGTATTGATTGTATTACCGGTGTTGCACCTATGGCATGTGCACTGTACGTCAGCACCATCTGAATTTAAGGAATTACCGTACAACTGAGAGAGTTGTCGGAGAAAGATTTTAATATACCAAGCCTGTCATCCTGAAGAGCTATGGTGTTATCATTCCTTATAATTATAGATTACTGTGAACTGAGTAAATTGACAATCGAAAACGATATCCATAACTCGAAATGGAAGATTTGTTCGATCATTTACAAGGTTTTTGATCCTCAGCATGGTTATCATCAAACTTCGCAACTGCGAAAGAGATTATCTATTCCAATCACTACATCCGGTACTTGTAATGAACATTATGAGCTTCACGTGATGTCGTTTGGATTGACCAATGCATATGTAGTATTCATGAATTTGGTGGATCACGTGTGTAGGCTGAAATTTGATAAATTCATGTGTGTGATCATTAAGAACTATTTGTTTGTTTATAAGAATAAGAATGAAGTTAATAATTATTTATAGATTGCCCTGAATTGGCCGAACGATAAGAACATGTACCTTGAATGATTGACATGAGATTAAAGACTTAAACCTTTACATTGATTGACCATGTGAGTAATAGATAATGGAATATAAGTTGACTCTTCAAAATTTAGAAGTCATTTAAGACTTTGTGTTATACTAAAAAGAAAGTGCAAATATATTTTGACAAATGTTTTAACAAAGGATTTCTAAGGGATTATTCCCTTATACACAAACCATTTAACTAAACTTCTGTTTAGGGGTAAATGTTTGTGTATACCTCAAGATAACTTAAGAAGGATTGAGTAAAACCATTTATACCATAACCTGAAAACTTAAAACGACAATTTTTGCTTTTCAACTAAGAAAATTTTGACCAAAGTATAACCAAAGATTTTTCAAACATTTACGAATCTTATTAATTCTTTTCGATAAATTAGCAAAAATCTTGATAATTAAAATCAAATTTATTTTGAACATTTTAATATAATTGGTCGAACTAAGAAATTTAAAACTTTTACGCTTCATAAAAATTAGCTAATAATTATTTAATTAATTATAATAATTATCGACGCTTTAGACAACAGATTGAGAAAAACGGATAAAAATGATAGTTGAGAAGAAACTAAAACTCAGAAAATGTGAAGAAATAATTTTTGAATAAATACGGTTATGATATTTATTTCATCAGGAAAGTGAACGTAATTACTGACACATTATGTATAAAAGATAAAGAACCAATTAGGACATGCTCCTTAATAATGAAGGTGCAAAATAAATTGCCAAACGATATAAAAATAAACAATGCTTATTAGAAGAATAACATAGATAATAAAAGGGGTTCGCGGCTAATGTGAACCATTAGAATTATGAAGCCGATGGCGTTAAATGTATAAAAGACCACATGTGATTGTCTAAATATGGAGGATTGTGAGATATAGTTATGTTGGAATTTGTAAGTATAAGTATTATATGTATGTCATTTTTGACTAAAAGTATCTTTGTATGAAGAAGTTGTACTAATGGCAATTATGAAGGCAGACATCGCGTCATACATTAGTAAACGTCTAGCTATTGCAAAGGTCATCATCTGAATTTGATTCGATTTGGGTCATCGTCGACAGACTGACCAAATCTGCTAATATCATTTCCGTTAATGATAAATGCAAAAGAGTTATGTAAACATAGTGTGCTTGTATCGAACATCTTTATCAAGATCCTCGCTTCGCATCGAATTTCTAGAGATTTGCTCAGAAATCATTGAGAACGAACCTTGATGAGAGTACTATGTACCACCCCAATCGAAGGGACGGGGTAAAGTAACGATACAAAGTAATATAAGTGCTGTTTTATGATTGAATGATTGACCTTTGGTAATAGACCGTATAATCGCTTTCCTTTGGAAGGATTACCATTGATAATCATCGTATTAGGATTGAGATTGAATCTTGTTAGGATCTAAATATTAGAGCATCTGTAAGCAGGAGTTGAGATGAAGACACCTAACATACACCCATTGTGAGTTGGACATGTCTTTTAGGTTTAAGGTTTCCTATGATGGCGAACCCAACCTTGCAGAATATTCGACCCGCGAGATCTGAAAGGATTGTTGAAATTAGGATCTGATTATTGACAACCGATAGTGGGCAAGAGGTTATGTGAATATGAAATGTAGATCTTGAAGTGCCAAATGGGTAGCGAAGTTATGCCACAATTTTTTAACTTTGGAAAAATGAATTCATGATCTGACAAATCATGGGATACCAGTCCCCATTGTATGGGACCATTGAGATGATGTAAAAGATTTGGTTTGAAAGGCATATAAGCTGGATCTACCCAAGGACTTCAAGAGATGCGTGAATTATGTTTCGTAAATCGAACTTGATGGAATCTCTATCAAGTGAAAATCTGAATTCTTCTTAGTAAAGTTTAGATCGGCGAAAAGTTGCATTCATCAAAAACCCGTGAACATCATGGATAGAGAAAGTAAGTCAACATTAAGCCTGATCTTATTCCCGTAGTTATGTTTGATGAAACTCGCGTATTGTAATGAATTACACTTGTGAGAAAAGACCGAATGTGGAGGAAATACCCACATGGCTTTAACTCTATAAGAAGCGAGTAGTAAGGTAAGATGATCTTTGAGGACAAAGATCCGGTTTAGGGGTAAATGCTGTGACAATCCGTCAATTTATGATCGATATTTTATTCTCAATACTTATTTGAAAACATTATTTTAATGTTACAATATGAACTCACTTATTTTTGGGAAGTAATTTGGATTTACGTCTTGAAGTAGCATCGACTACGTCTAAACCGGAGGATTCAATGTTGCGTGCTTACGTTTACATACACCGTCTTTGGTGACAGTCTGACATTTCAGAAAATAAATTTATACGTGAATATTATTTTGGAGTTTTAAATTTGTGTTGGTTCACAAACTCACAAATTTACGAGAAGAGATTAGGACTTACGATTTTATTTTAACGTCCTTTACGACTAAACCAGAAACCCTAGGATTACGTATTTACGTTTTTGAACTCCGTTTTATATGAGACAATTTTTATTGGATTCGTTTTGTGCCGTTGATTCATAATTTATAAAAAAAAATTTTGTAAAACGACCCGAGGGCACGCAAATCGAGGAAACTAGAATCGAGGAGTACCCGTAAATAAATGGGGATGAGACAAGTGGGACACTTGCCCCACCCCCATCAAAACCGGCCACATTAAGCTACATAAACCATGAGGTGTCACAACCTCATAAACAAGTACACATTTGTCCATTTTGCTTACAAGTTACGCACATCTTGAAACAAAACCACTAGCCAACTCTTTTTCCACCATTTGCAACATGCAAACCATCCAACATTTCCTCTCTACTCTCTCTTTGAGCCGTCCCTCATCCCACTCAAAACCCTCATTTGATCAAAAATCCACCACAAAATCATGTGTTATTTACACATATGTTGAAGCCACTTTGAAACCCTATTGACTGGTGGTGCTTATAACATCCAAGGAGGAGTTTTCATGGAGTAGTAGGGCTGATTTTCCATAAGGTATTCATGAAGAATGGTGTTCTTGAAGATGGTGTTGGCTATGCACAAGTTTCTCCATCAAAATCCATGTTTTGATCAACCTACATCATCATGGTGGTATAAAGATTGTCCTCCTCATCTTCTTATTATTTTGATTATGTAAACATGTATTTTATTTCCTATTGTATATGTATATGATGATTATATGATGATAAAAATGTTATGTGGGGATTTGGTATTGATAAACATGATTAAAAAGGTGAAAAACTATAAAGAACAAGGCTAAAATCTTGCTTAAAAGTGATGGCTGTATAAAACAGTAAAGAAACAGGTCATGGACTGATAAAATGATGAAGTATAATCCATTTAAAGTAATCTATATGTCTTGTACACATGTGAGAGTTGGCCATGCAATGGAATCATTGTAATGAGTGAGATATGATCAAAACAAGTTTAAGGTACAAATCTGAGTTCACTGTTTTGGACGATTTTTCGAAAATACTTAGAAGATGATTCAACAGTAGCTATAGAAGAGTTAAATGGAGCACATATCATTTAGTTTATGTGATAAAAATTTGAGCTTCTATCTCCATATAGAACTCTAGATATGGCAGTTTTGGTGAAAGTGAAGATAAAAATCAGATTTTTGGAAATTAAAGAATAATACTATTATATAAGCACTCAAAAATTTAATAGTATAAAATATAAATTAAAACCCACTAACTTATGGATTCTATTTATATAAATATGTAAAAGGTTAAATAAGTGTATAAATTATAAAAATGGTAACTTGTTAAGTTTTATAAGTTATAAAATTATAAACATGATTTTTACGACTTTTTCGGCTAATACCGTAAAATTAACGTTTTTTGTTAAATATAACTTAGATGGTTGGACCCGTCTAATGTAAACTTTATAAAACTTATATACTGATATATAAACATGTATAAAAGTAAAAACCGATAAAACCCGAACTATAGGACATACGGACATTAACGAGTTAAGTAAACATATTGGACTAATAATTGGGCTAAATAAGTTAAACCCTTAGAAAAATGACTTATTGGACTTAACCCATTTGGGCCCAACTTGAAAGTTTAAATACTAATAATATAAGTATGAAATATATTAATACAAGTTAATAAACTTATAATAGGCTTATTGGACCTAAAACACGTAAATAGGTAAAACAAGAAAACTAGTATAAAAGTTATCGACACATAACACAAAAATGAGTAAACGAGAATATGTAAACTCACTTGATCATCATATATATATATATATATATATATATATATATATATATATATATATATATATATATATATATATATATATATATATATATATATATATATATATAATCATCATATGTATACATAATTAATATTTTTATAAAGTCATTGGACAAACGTCTAAGACCGATTATTAATTATATAGGTTTCCGTGATTGAAGCGCGTACCGTACGTACGAATTGCCGATTACCCGTCTTCCCACATCAACGTGAGTTCATAGCCTCGCACTCTTTTAAATGTTTTTATGAAATGTTTTATAAACCCGCGAGGAAGATAACATATTAGTTTTTATAAAATAGGACACCATTTGTCCCGATTGTTTGTTTATTGATTTGGACCCGAATGATTGAATGACCCGATTGTAGGACCTGATAAATGATTAAAGGACCCGATAGATGAAATAAAATGGATTATTAAAGTTAGGTTATGTCACTAAAAGTCCCATTAGCATGAATTGTGAACTACAGGGTTTTGGTAGACGCTTGTGCATATAATAGTACAATTTGGGGACGATCACCCCAGTTCACGCCTTGACGGTTGATCCCCGTCGTGCCACATTGATTGGTAAGCGAATTTATGTATGAGAAGATTTCCATAGCGTGACCTTTGTGACGACACGCTACTTTGGATGGGCAAAATTGGTATCGGGTTAGCTACCCGTTGTTGGTTTAGTAAGGTAACAATGTCATGCGGCTTATAATAATCCAAAAACTAACGAAATACTACTAGACGCTCAGAATTACGATGTATTGCCTGACTAGCAATACAGGGTCATACTATTGATATTTTGTTTGTGTTTTGGTTTTCGTAACCATATTCATATAACGGTTTTTATTTGATTTTATACAACGTCATAAGACGTATTGTATGATGTTTTTACGACATTGGCTCGTATAATGATTTTTACGGCAAATGCCTATATTATGATTTTCGATAAGGATTTGTATAAAATGACTTTGGATATTTTATGGCCTATTAAAATGATTTGTACAAAATAATTTTCAGTAATAATTTTATAATGATATTATATTGATGGAATTTATTAAACTCTATGAATTCACTCGGCGTTATCGCTGACCTTTTCTTTTAACATGTTTTATCTCAGGTACTTGAAGGTAATTCTCGGGAAGACAACAAGAATTCATGGCCCGCACCTAAATACTTATTTTCCATTCAAATACTTTGTAAAACCTGTATAAAATACAATGACTTGGGACCGATGTAACTTTGATCTTTATGAATGGAAATGATTTATTATTAAACGACGCGATTTTTATGCGTTGTCTATGATGTGAGTAATGTGCTATCCCGTAACACCAACTAGTCTTCCGCTGTATTGAGTTGTATAAATTTGGGGGTGTTACAAATAGCCAAAATCTCACCATCATCTTTCTGAGCTGCCTTGATCCGAGAAATTAAGTTTGGCTCAACTCTCAGATTAGCCTAATTAGATAACGGTTCCTAATCGTGATCTTATTCAGCTCATTATAGTCATTGCATAGACACATACTGCCATCCTTCTTCTTGACAAAGAGTACCGGTGCACCCCATGGTGTTACACTCGGTCGAATAAAACCTCGCTGCATTAATTCCTGTAGCTGATCTTTTAACTCCTTGAGATCTATGGGAGCCATTCGATAAGGAGCCTTAGAGACTGGTTGAGCTCCGGGAATGAGGTCGATGTTAAATTCAACTTCTCGAGTAGGTGGTATACCCGGAAGTTCTTCTGGGAATACATCGGGAAATTTTGAAACAACTGGTTGATCTTGGATCGATGGAACTTCCGCAGTGATATCCTGAATAGAAGCTAAGAAGCCCTCACAACCATGAGATATTAATGCACGAGCTTCTAACGTAGAGATGATTTGTACGGACTTTCCTGGTATAAAACCATTGTGAAAGTAATTTGGTGTTTGAACATCACCGAAGATAACCCAATAAGTGTGACAATCGATATTAGCATAATGCTTGGATAACCAATCCATGCCTAAGATGAGATCAAACTCGCACATATCCAAAGGAAGTGCGTCTACTGGGCGAATCTTGTCATCGAATTCTAGTGGAAGATGTCTGTACACCTGAGTGATGTGTACCGAGTCTCGCATAGGCGTGGATATACTTAAAATATTCTCTAATGGCGTAGGGATTTTATTAATACTAGTGGCATACGTAGGGGATATAACTGAGTGTGTAGCACCAGTATCGAATAAAACGCAAGCAACATGACCGTTCATAAAGAGGATGTCAGTGATGGTACCTGAAGACTTGTTGGCTTGGCCCTTGTGGCAGCATAGACACGACCGGAAGCTGGTGGCTTAGGAAGAGCAACACTATAAGTACCCGCAGTGTCTCCCTTCTTGCAATCTTTCAACATGTGTCCGGGTAGTCCACACTTGTAACAGACACCGTCTGACTTTCGGCATGGTCCGAGATGTCTACGACTACAAGTTGTGCAGATGGGGTAGGTGTAACCTTCTGGAGGTACCCTTGCTGTCTGAGAGCCTGATAAGAAATATGCGTGAGACATGATTAATTGGCATAAACATGACTGCACTGAAGTTTAAATGATAGTTTACCAGATGAAGACGAGTTGTTGGGTTGTTGACCCTTAGAATTTTAGTCACATCCACTCGCAGAGTTCCTGTTGATGATGCTGACATGTTAGTATGTAAAAACATACTGCAATTTAACCATGGAAAAGTTTAAGAAATTAGGGACCTGTTGTTGTTGGACTGGCTGTTGTTGTTACGGTAATTGTCATTATTGTTCCTCTTGTCAGATCCATAACGGCCGTTAGATTGACCGTGGCCCTTGTTGGCATTCTGCTGAGTGGCCGGTTGGGACCGGTCTCCACCCTTCTGCCTGAAGATACAATTGGATAGGAAAAAGTATAAATAAACATAAAGATTGAAATGAAATGATAACGCTTGATGGCTGAAATTTATACCTCTTCTCAGGATGGGCTTGTTCCTCGTAGTCATCACGCTCATGTAGCATTTCCAAACTACGAGCTGCATCATTAACTTGTGCCACATTAGCATAAGTAGCACTAAGTAAACGAGCCGCTTTAGAGGCGTGCGCAGAGCCCAGCGGAAGTGCTTGGCTTGTTCCTCCGTAGTACCCGCAGCCGCACCTAAGAATCCAGCCAACCTAAGAAATCTCTGCATGAACTCAGTGCTAGTCTCTCCATTTCTTTGACGAATAGAGTGATACTCCCTCTTGAGTCCTTCCTGCTCAGAAGTCGGAAAGAACTGCGCATAAAACAAAGTCTTGAACTGATCCCAAGTCAATGCAGCTAGCCAAGCATCGCCCCTATTAGTTAACTTGTAAGCTCTCCACCAATGTAGGGCATCACCCTCAAACTTATACAAAGCCAACCTTGCCTTGTAGACACCACCGCATCCCATAGCATAAAAAATCTTCTCCATATGAAAAATCCAATCTTCTGCATCAGATGAAGTTTTAGCCTTGTCAAAAGATCTTGGCTTCTGCTTGTTAAACCTCTCAAGCCAAGTGTGCAAGGTCTCTGGTGGAAGATTAGGAGGATTGTTGTTCTGATTCGACCCGTTCTGGTATTCAGCCCGAATTTGATTCCTGATTTGGGGAAGCATGGCTTGCAGAGCTGCTTGGACAGCTGCTGCTAGCTCTTGTTCGCGTGTCATGACCATCTGACAGTTTAAAACAAAATGCAACATAAATAATGAGTCTGATAAATATGACATGAATATAAAGATGCATGAACAGTGTATAAAACATGAAATAATTTATGCTGCATAAACAGTTTTAAAATGCATGGTCAATTAAATATGATGATATGTCCATGAGTGAACGCCTATGGGTCGGTTCACAAAACAAAAAGGCAAGTGTGGACGCCTATGGGTCGGTCCACTAAACAAAAAAAAATGTTTCGATAAAAGCAAGGCGAATAAATAGGTCCAGTCCTGTACCAACCATTACTTAGTCAAAATTTCTGCGACAATAAGATGAATGCATGAAATGAAAATAAAATGAATGCATGAAAACCAACTGTCAGTTCTAGGAAGACGCTGATGACTACCCACTAGTCACAAGTCAATTTTAAGAGCCTACAGGTCGAAACCTAGGGCTCTGATACCATATTTGTAACATCCCATTTTGATAAATGGAATATCATAGGATAATTATGGCGTATCATCAAAGCATGCAAGGTAAATGTCTAAAACATTAAATGACCAAAAAAATCCGGAAACAAACGTCGGATCCAACATAAGCTCCACACACGAAATGCATAAGTAGAATGTAAAGGAAAAGGACTAAACAATGTCCAGCAAAGCAAAAGTATGTAAATGCATTAAAGAATGAAAGAAGACTGGCGCCTTATTCCATGCACGTACTCTTGATTCCTAGATTTGCTCTTTAGTACCTGCCGTTTGGGAACATGGAAAGAGAAACGGCTGAGCAATACGCTCAGTGCGCGGATATATAACATTGATATGGAATAACATAACATAAGTAAAGACTGAAATGGAAACATGAGAATAAAAATGCAGCGGAATAATGTAAGTCCTGGGAAAACCTGGTGACATGTAATAAAGTAATTTATCTTGAAAGATTAGGTTTATATCATAAAAACTGTATTTTAAATGCCCAAGATTTCATATAGGTCATGAATATAACAACATGCATGAATACATGGAGGGGTGACCTCGTCATGCAATTAGAGGGGATGCCTCTAATTATACTGGTCTGGGTAGGATGGATCATCTCCTTGTGAAGGATGCAAGGCACACACCACATTCACCATGAAAATATTGTCTGAAACATGTAATCTAGGATGCACCCATTCGCCCCACATGATAATAATAATAAAGGCCAAACTTGTAAAGGGACGCTGCGAGCAATCACTCTCACCGCAGAAGAGTCATAACACTGGTGCCTCTAGTGCTATGGTTATGGTACCTCCGTAACTAGGTGGAACATGGCATGCTTGTATATAGCTCAGGCAATTAAAATAATCATAACATATACTGATGTGTTTAAGACACTTAACTACGAGGAAAACAGATGGCTGCAAACAGGAAAACCTAATCCAACATGCAAAAGGAATTGTCCATACTGAAGGACAGAACATACGTACCTTGTGTCCAGTAATATGAACGAAGAGAACGCGGAGAATCCTACTCAAACCTTGAAAGTGATACATAATATAATAGACGTATATAAGTTATATGATTAACCTATACTCATCTTACTATTAATTACTTGACGTTTTCCGTAACTTGTTTACTTGTTCTTGTATTGCCTTAAATGTTCTTACTTGTTTTTACTGATTCATGTTAAAACATGTATTTTGATTAGTATACTTCATGTTCTTATAAATTAATAAGCATAAAATATGTATAATTCATGCGCATATAATAAAGTTCATTAAATAAATACTTAAGCTAAAATGATAATTATTAATTAATAACAAAATGCATGGTTTATATTTAGGATCATTAATTAATAATCAACTAACCTTAAGTTAATAAACGTTACTTAAATTTCATAATTACATAACCAAATTAAATCTAGTTATTAATTTAATTACGTAAACAAAAATACTTAAATTAATTCCGTTGATTAAATATAACCTAAGTTGCATAAGTAGTTTAATTATATCCCGTGAATAATAATTAAATGAATCTTGATTATCTATCTTAAGCTTAGGTACCCGAGCCTACCGAGACACCCATGTCTCGGTCGCACAAAACAAACAAACAAACTAATAAAATAAGTTGCAGAAGTGTTGTCCAATATATCCCTTTTTAGTTCTGTCCAACATACCCCCAGTTCTGTCCAATATCTTGTTACACAGTGCTGTCCAATATCATGAACAGCGGTGCTGTCCAAGATACTTCCCAGACTTGTACTAGTTCCTGCTGTTAGTTATTAGTACCCACTGTTTTTGTACTTTACATGTTGTTTGGTTTTTAACCACCCAATGTACCCGATGTTTGCTATAGTATACATGCTGCCTTGTATATATTTACCATCGAATCCTTATTATTTAACCACTGAGACACCATGTGTCTCGGTTCCCACTATTTTAGACCATACACCACCGTTTGGGTACCACTGTTGGACCAAAAGCCCCCACGGCTGATGGTATAACATCCTCACCGAGACCATAAACTGGTCTCGGTTTGCGTGTAGTCTGAAAACAAACAACCAAAACCTCAAATCTTGTGTACCACTTTTATTAAACATGTTAATAATCTATTTTTAAGATTCTTGGTTAATTATCTATCTAAAATAAGAACACAATTGATTTGAAATTAAATAAATACGGTTAGGGTTTAAGAAAAAAATAAAACGCGATCTAAACCATGTTTCCTGATAAAACTTACCGTTGTGTTTCCTGTTTTACTGGGGAGAGTCGACGGCCACAAGAAAAGAAAAGGAACGATCGCATTGTTTCTATTTAGGGTTTTTTTATTTTATCTACGTTTCAATATATATTTAACAATTCCTTCCACTCTTTTCATGTTCCTAGTCGGTTTGGTATGCTTTATGGGCTTTGGCCCATTAAGCGTATAACATACAGCCCCCTTGTTTGTTTTGTTTTTATTTCTTGACTTGGTAATTGATACGCGTATTCGTGTTTTTAAAGGTCGTGATTATTTATCGTTATCTGTATATAGATTATACGTAAATATTAATTACGTAATTACGTATCGTTTTTAATTAACATATTGTATACACATAATAATATTCGTAGCTCGTGTCGTATATTGATGATTCGAATAGTTTAGTTTTCTACGTGACTTCCTGTAATTAGCGCACTAAGATATATTTACAGCGGGTTTACATTGATGGTTGCCAATGAAAAAAAAGAGGCGATCGTGTCGTGCGATGATATAAGGGCCAATCTTGCAGGGTTAGTCATGACATTCAACTATAAGATCGAGAGCACTAGTGTTACTCTTTATGCGAGTTAATTCAATGGTTATTTTCTCCTTAATTGGTTGCTGTATTATTATTGATTATGCTTCAGTTATATATGATCTTTTCATTATATTTGCATTGTTATCAGCTAATTAATTTATATGTTAGTATGTTTTGAGATCATTTCATTCTTGTTCAGTTTTAATATAAGGTTGGGAGGGACTTTTATTGTTAAGTATTAGCTACTTTTCTAGATCATAAAAACCTATCCTAGTGGTTTGGTCAATGCCCAATAGACTTGTCCTTATTATCATTGTTAAAACATGGGTACTTGACTAAGTCAGGACCATATCTGAATTAGTATCCTTGATTGATATTTCTTAACGGTGATACGATAAATCTAAGCTAGAAGAACATAGCTTGAGACTCGACCAATGAGCAAAGTCTTGGATATATTTAGCAAACATAGTTAGCTTATAGATTGCAATATTTCATCATTGTGAACTAAGTACAAGTGAATCCTTCTTGTGAGTTCATTCCATTTAGGGATCACAAGTTAGGCAAGATGTATTTATCAAGTCTAATAAATTTAGAATGTAATAAGACATTGTACTCAGACCATAAAGTTAATTGGGTTCTTCTCCTTAGTTGATTGCCACTATATCTAGCTACATTGCTAATGTTAATTTTGTTCTACTAGACCACTAAAGCTTGATGCAAATACAACAATCATAAACACAAACTCTTCTTTTTCTATGATTTCTAGGTAGATTATCATTTTAATAAGAGAATTATAAAACATATACCATTTCATGGCTCGACCTTGGTATTACCATTATTATATTACACACGATTGAATTCTCTGTTCGTTAGTGCGTCTATAGGTAGAGAGTTTTATGAATCTAAAACTTGGTAGAATAGTTTTTAAAATAAATTGCCCATCAATAAGGTTAGGGTTATGACATTAATTCATAAACCTAAACTTTGCTTCTCTCTCTAAAATTCATATCTTCAGCCTTCTTTTTAAAAGTTGTATCAATCTCTTTATTCGATTTTGATTTTGTGTTTGTAATAGAACTCTTATAAAAGAAGATAATATAGTTACAACAGATTACCTGGGGTAACTTTTTGGTTTATTACTCGATGTATTTAAATTGATTCTATTCTATGTGTCATTTGTAATAGGGGAGTTGAGACTTCCGAGCATTTGTTCTTCTCGTGTGATATGGCACGTCGGGTTTCTAATTTAATTTTTCGCTGGTGGAATTAATTGTGCTCGTTTGAAGAATGGGCGGGGTGGTATGATAGTGTCCAGCTTAAGGCAAGGAATAAGAAGTTGTTGGGGGAGTTCTTTATGTTATGTGGTGGATGCTGTGGTCCTTTCGTAACAAGATTGTATATGATGTTAAGACGCCAAAGAAGGAAGTATTTTTCGATAATGTTGTTTGTTATTCTTATTATTGATGTTGTCATAGGAGTAGATTTATGTGTGGTTGGACCAATTGGCTCAAAAATCCAAACTTGTTATGATGTAATCTAGCATCTTGCTAGTTTTGTTTCTAATAAAATATTGTTCTGAAAAAACTTTTTGGTTTATTACTATTGATCTAATTAAGATCAGTTCTTTTATCTTTTAAAGAATTTGTATTGATCTTGAACTCATTCAATATATATGTTACTGTTTTTCATAGTTTGTTCATCACAGTAAGGTCTTCCTTCTTGCTTTGGTTCAAGTATATAAAAAATGAAGTTCATAAAATTTTGGAGTTCTTTTTTTATTTTGAAAACGTTTTTGATCAATTAACTATGGTTAATTGAATTGATAGATTTGGTATTAATTTTCTTAAGTTAGAAGTTTAAAAAAATGACTATTTTTTTACAAAAATTATGGTTTAGTTAAATTTAGGGATTTTGATCTTAAAAGGCTTCTGGTAATCAGTTAACTTTTCTTCATTGTTTTTTTTATAATACTGGTTGGTTCTTGGAGAGTTCTAGGTAGAACGTCTAATTATTTTAATTAGGGTTTGTGGTTGTTGATTTTGGAATTAAGATTCTGGGTTTTTATTATCCTTTGACTAAGCAAATCAAAGGGTAGTAAGAAAGTCTTCCGTTGATTCTTTGCTAACTACATGCTCTGTAAAACCATTCATGTCGTTTTTAATTTCATGCTTTTACTTATAATGGAATAGATCTTTAATTTCATGCTTCTTGTTAGAAATATGGTTTTATCGTTAGAAAACTCGGTCACTCCAACAATAGCATTATGGGCTCGTAGTTAGATTAATATTAAACATTGTAAGCAAATCGGACTAAGCCCATGAGGCTTGGTCGGCTGCCCATGTCCAACATGTGGACATGGGTATATAAACCTCTCATTTGATGGAGAGGGTGTTGTTGGTTAATTCACATTTCACACATAGTTCTTCACTTTCTCTCTCTAGTTTTTCTCTCTATCTTGTGTGTGTTTCCTAACCTCTCTCTACCTTTCTCTCTCTAATATTCTTATTGGATTACTATATTATTCATTTTTACTTTTGTCGCAATATATAGCTAGAGGATATGTAGAGGCACTATTGTGGAGTTGATATTGGTTATTGATTGAAGTTTTGTGATATTTGTGGTATTGGGAAGTTTAATTTTTGGTTTTTTGTTATTAGTTTTTGTCCCTATTTGACTTTCATCTGCCACTATAGTGGTGTGAATTCTTAGGAACTTCCTCCATGGAACTTTCTCATTCTCTCTTATGTTTATTTGTTTCATATTGCCAATATGTTTGTGCATCGTTTTATTAATGATGATTTTAAACCTAATGAGATTGTTAATTTGATAATTTGATGTGAGTAATCTGTTACAGTCACATCTTAATGATTCAATTGTTGTATATGTGAAGCTAAAAGGAACTAAAAATTATTCGTGTAGTAATGTGTTATGCTTCTTTCTTGAGGGTAAGAAAAGTTTGGTTTCATTTATATTACATGTAGAAGGTGTAATAACGATGAGATCTTAGGCAGATAATGGGATAGAGTTAATGTTATGGTTTTGGAATGGATTTTAAATTCAATAATAGAGGAACCCTTTCTTGTCCAAACTTTTCAAGGAAAGGTTAAAAATGTTTGGGAAGAACTGAAAACACTTATGATAAAGTAAATGGATCTATGACATTTAGTTTACATTACAAAATTAATATTATATGTAAAAATGGATCTTTTATTGCCAATTATTATTATAGGTTAAATGCTTAGTGGAAACAATTTGATGATTTGATTGAGTTATGTGTTTATCATGCTCTTGATGATTTTAAGAAACCAAATCATCTAAAGCAATTTTTCATAGAACCTAATGAATTGAGAAGTTCCATTCTCTTAAGGAAAATCTTACCTAATGTCATAAGTGCGTATGTTATCATTTGTGTTATCATTTCTAGTGAGGAATATCACATAGTTGTTTCTGATAGCAATCTTGGTACCTCTCAGAGGTCTCAAACTTCTTCATTTTCCACTAATGTTCCTAATAAAAGGAATTTTCAAAGGTAACAGACCATTGCTAATTAAATAAGACAACATATTGTGACAGACCTAATGATAACTGGAATGAAAGCACTGTTGTGGGTTCTACTTTGGTTTGTGAAAACTATGGTTTCAATGTACATACTATTGAAAAATGTTTTAAAATAATTGGATAACCTCCTGATTTTGGTAAAAAGAAGGCTGGACAAAGTTCTAAAGAAAAACGTGGCTCGTTAACTCTGTGGGGTGCAACTATTCAAATAGTTTTTATGGTGAACAAATGACGACTTTTATATCTTTGATTAAGGATAATTCTATCAATGGAAAAGGTATACATTCTAATAAGGTAGACAATTTTATAAACCCTATCAAGTTCTTTAATCAAAATTTTGATAAATTCTTTTTCTCTAATTTATATTTACTAATAAACCAAAATAATTTACAAGCTCTTTAAGCTTACAATATTAAAAATATTTCCAAAATTAACTCAATTGTACAAACCTTTTAGGCCGTAGCATTAAAAATGTCATAAAAACCATTTCTTAATTAACCTTTTTTTCTTCACTAAATCAGACGATTATACACAAAAAAATATCATTAAAAGATTCCTATAAATAATTTGAACTAATATTAACTTGTGTAAAACCTTAAAAAACAAAAAAAAGTCATTAAAAGCATAAATTAATACATTAACATAAACAAAATGTTATCTTAATTTGTTCTATTTTTATAAAGTCATAAGTGGTTGTTTTTATTTTTATAAAGTCATAAATGATTTTGTATTATTTTTGTAAAGTACAATAATAATTAAATTAATTGATTTACAAAACGTAATATTTACTTCCTCCCTCTTAGCTGTATTTCTTCAATACGCTAATTTTTTCTTCTATACGCTCCTTTTTAAATCCATATAAATATTCAGATTCAAATCCTGATGAGATGGTATTTTGGATGTGTTGTTTTTTATTAGGGTTTGGATTAAAAAATGATAATTGTATTTCTTAATTATGGAGGTTAAAAACCATTTGGTAAGATAATTTTTGTTACTATTTGATATATCTTGTGTTTAGAATTGATCAAATATATGACTTGTTGGAATTGATTTTTCTTTTGCCAATAAATTTGTGCATAATGACCAACCACTGTCATGGTTTCAAAATACGTAGTTAAGAAAATAATTGATTGGGATGGGAGATTGAATAGAGAAAAAAAAGATCTTCAAGAGGAGCTACGTTTCAAATCCTTTTTCTTATTGCTCTTTTGTTTGGCTACTTCTTGTGAGACAACATATTTATATGGCATATGTTAATCAAGAAAGGCTTCAATAATGGGAAGATGCAAATTACCCGAGCAATGAGACTCATCATGTTCGTAGCATGCAAAGGTGAAAATAAAAGAGGGGGAGAAAAGTTTTCTTAAAGACGCAAAGGTGAAAATAGAAGGGGCGCAAGCAATTTGGATATCGAAGAGATGCGTTACCGACCTAAAATGTCTTTTACCTATTTACTTGAAAAACATGGATACTTTGAGGTTGTTTATTAGACTTTTTGTCTTAGATAAATTTTAGCTAATGCTATATTTCTTATGAAATGAAAAATCATTTTTACGTAAAGGGAAGAGTTGTTATAATAGGTGTATTCATTATGTGTTACATTCCTCCCGCCATTGCATTTTTCTAAGGATGAGAGTCGTGCTAAGGTAAAACCCAGGAAGTTTTACGGTTAGAATCATTTTGTGTAACAGGTTAATATGGGTGATTCCATGTAACGGGTCAATATTCAATATGAGTGATATTGTTAGATGCCAAAATGATTGGGTAATCTTAAAATTTTTGGCAATTTTGTCTTTGAATTATATTTTTAAAGCTATTTTTCAATTAAGAAGTATGTTTACAATATGTGGGACATGACACAATGACAAAATCATCCATCATGCTAAATTTTCATCATTTATACTCTTTAAATCTATATTTTTGTGTCTCCAACTCTTTGTTGACAAAGATGAAATAGAATATGTATGTGAGATGATTTTCGTTTAAATAAAGATGATAAAATTGCAAGGGTCGTACATTAAAGCCTATAAGTTGAGTTTACCAATAACCTGAATATGAAGTAGAATGAAAATGTGCATTAACTTATGCGATTTCTAAGAGTTTTGTGAAAAAATATGCCCACATATATGTTTAATCATATTCTTTAGATTGCATCTTTTTTAGTAGAATATGTGTCGGTTGAAATCATGCGATTGGTTTGGGCCTGCCACATTCTGTTTTCACACATAAATAACTATACGAGTCAAAAGTAAAAAAGTTTTGAAAATCGTCGAATCTGATGAGGATGGTAGTATCTCAAAATCTACTACAAATGTCGTTTACAAAAAAATACTTTAATGTCTATCATCATGTTTCAAGAAGTATGTATAATATAGATATGACACGTTTTATATCATATTTTAAGTTCTAATATATTATCAATCATGCTAACTTTTACTTAGTATATTTTATGTAGACTATAGGTGTTTACGGACCGGACATTGGCTATTAACTAGATTAGTGCTCACCCACGTCATTTACTATTCAAGACCATCAAATTCAGTGACGACAATGCATTAGCGTTTATAATTGTAACCGTTACAAACTCAATTATTTATCGAATTATTCAGTTTTAATATCATTATTTCTTTCAAAAATTAATGGAACATTTTAATATATCCTTTTACTTACATTTTCGAACATTTTTTTACCATATTTTAAATTCAAATAAATCATTGATCACAATATCCTTTTACTTCTTACAAAAGTATTTCTTTTAAAATTTTCGTGATTCCAAATGTAGCTCACAAACGCCATTTGATTCATTTTCTATTAGGTGATCTCAATATCCTTTTACTTGCACTTTCATTTGACTATTAGGCGGCTTTCATGAATCGGAATGAATATGGGCTATTGACTTGATTAGGGCACAAATAGTCATTTGTTGTTCAAAACCATCAAAGTTAAAGACAAAAATGCATGGACATTTATAATTATAATTTTTACAAACTAAAATTTTTATAGACTAATTCATGTATATCATAATTATTTATTTAATGAATTAAAGTAACATATTTACGTTTGATTATTTCCTTTACTTCTTACCTGAAAAACTTCTAAAATACACATAGGGTTACACGTGTTTACGTTCGGTGTTTTTATTACTTTATTCATACATATAACCTCTTACAAAAAGAATTCATACATATAACTTTTCAATACACGTAGGTTTATTCATACAGATTTAGTTTTGGATGACGATGAGAAGAGAATTGTTTCTTTGTTATATATCGAAGAACTTATGTGTAGAAACTAGAAGGGGGAGGGGGGGTTGAATAGTTTCTCTTTGATTAGTCACCTAATTAAAATTACTTTCAATTAGGTTTGTATCAAAACTATCTTTTACTTGAAGCTAAGTTGCATAATGATTAGGTTCAATTCAAATGCATTAGCAATGGTAATAAGTAAGTGTAATGATAATGAAATAAGGAAAGAGTAAGGAAAGAGAAAACCTAATGAGAAGACACCAATATTTATAGTGGTTCAACAACGAGGCTCTATCCTCGTTTCTACTCCAGTCCTCGAGTACACCAACTCGAGATTTCCACTATATCCACAAGCTCCCTTCTTGGCGGAGAAAACCTTACATCGTCGCTTACATTATTTTCCGGTACTAACCTAAATGTTGAGACCTAATCTTTAGCTAGGACCAATCTACACAACGTTGCCTACTTCACAATTTAACGACACAAGGCTAGATGTCGAGTTCTAATCTCAAGGTAGAACCAATTTTCACGACGTTGCCTACTTCACCATTTTACGACACAAGGCTAGATGTCGAGTTCTAATCCAAAGCTAGAACCATTCACGACTCTTCACTTTGAAGCTAAGTGAGAACTTCACACAACACAAATACTAATCACTTTCAAGTTTAGTGAGAACTCACAAGACACAACCACATCACTTTATAGTTTAGTGAGAACTACTACACAATCTATTACAACTCAACTAGACATATCCAAGTACACACATGTAGCTTGGATCTACACAACATAAATCCAAGCAAACACATATGCAATGGATGTACACAACAAATCCAAGTATTCACAAATAGCTTGGATAAACACAACTAGTCCAAGTATTCATAAATAAAATGGATTAACATAAAACAAAAAGGCTAACATGATGAACATGACTAATTCATGGATTCATCTTTATCACAACACTAGTGAGTGAGTGATCTTCTCTGGACAAGGTAAATGAGGGGATCAAGAGGATAATCATATGTAAACATACCACATTAAGTGATCATTTACTAATGATTATGCTATAGAAAAGAGAAAGGGGGCTGAGAAAAACGTCCAAAAAGGGTTATTGGAAAATGAGATTTGATCCACTATTTATAGGAGACAAAGTGCAACGGCTAGCTGGGCGCGGTTCCTTATCTAGCCAGGCGGTTCCTTATCGCTAGAGAACCGCCTAGCTATTTAAAGGACCGCCCAGTAGACTACGCTCCGATTTTGTCTTTTAGTGGGGTAGGAATATCTGAGGTTTTTAAACCTTCAAAGGATATTCTTATGGCATATGGAATATGCCATTTTCAAATTTACATTTTCCAATTTAATAAAACATTTTCTTAAAAAGAAAGTTTATTAAAAAATCTTTTGTCATATTAACAAAAGTGAGTTTTAAGGATAATCGCTTTGATGATCACTAAGTATGATTAAGAAAAGTTAGTGATATGATTATTACCTTGATGATATTGTTAGTTAAATAATTCGTTTTGTGTTTTACACTAAATGTGTTGTATAGTTTGTTGTGATCAAAACTAAGAAAGATTAGTTAACACTAATAATGTTTTTAGGCATCACTTGCATTAACAATCTCCCCCTTTTTGATTACGACAAACTATAAACTCATTTACGTAGAAACACAAAATATCGAATTATTAACGAGTTTATCACTATCATTTCTCCCCCTTTGTCATAGCAAAAAGGTTAGCACAAGTCTTTGAAGAAAACCGGACTTTGCTAGTTGCTCCCCCTTGGTGGTTGATCCCCCTTGCTTGGGGCACCAAGTGTATGAGCTAAGGTGACATGCTACACAAAGGTTAGTAGAAAGAAAAGAAACACCAATGTATATATGATCACTACCTACTAAGTAACTTGAGAGGGAGAAGGAGAAGAAATCTTAAATTAGAAGCAAGTATTGCTAAGTATGTCCAAAGAGGTAAATGACAAAATCAAAGTTCAATTGGTGGAATGGAGGTAGAAAAGAAACATCCAACCAATGAAGATGATAAATTTGTCAAGGGGTTAAAGTTTAGAATTGATGGAATCACCCATAATCAATTATAAAGATTAACCACGATCAACTCAAAAGAAAAAGAGAGAATGATCAAAGAAAGAAAACAAAAACAACACAAAGGTTTCATATTACAAAAATATGAAAGAAACAAACAAGGTAGATAGTCATACACACAATATGAATATCTAAAGCAAAAAATATGGAAAATAAACCACAAAGCATAAGCTATTCTAATAGTGATAATTTTCCAAGATTGCTTAAAATGTTATTGACTCCAAAAAACTAAAGTATTATTGACTCCAAGAGTGCTTAGTCCTTTAGTTGGAAAAATAAGACGACGAGGCATCATTTGAAGTTTTGTCCACGGGAACGAAAACTTTGAGAGGATGTCGAGTGAGGAGGAATTCAAGAAAATTTAACTTCTCATACACATGAGCAAGTTCAATTTGTTGAAATCGACAACAAGCACACGAGGATCCATGATGCAAAACAAATCCGGTTGATAGGGGAAGGCCATCAAACCTAGGGTTTGGTGGTGGTGAGGAGAGTGGGTAGGAAATGTTTTCACTGCCTTGTGAGGTTTGGGAAGGTTGAAAGGTCGTTAAGTTAAGGGGTGTCGAAAGGTTTTGGTGGTGGGGGAACATTTTCCTTTTCTCCGGTGATGGGGTTAATGGAGTAGGTTTCATTCCAATACTTGATTGGAGAGAAGGTGGGGTTCTTGGGTGGTTTGGAGGAAGAGGGTTCATTTTTCTTGATCCAAATAGGTCGAACCGAGATCTTCGGTTTCTTAGAAAGCTTGGATGAGGAAGCTTTGGGTGAGGAGGTTTGTGACAATGAAATGTCAAGGTTATGAAAGGAGGAGTTAGGCATTGTTGAGGTGTGAGAATGAAATCTCAAGGTGGGGGTATAAGAAGAAACTAGACAAGGCAAAGATTTGAAAATAAAATGTGAAGTGTCAAGGAATTTTTAGCCAAATTGAGTAAACATGGAATCTTGACAGGGGATAGGGTGATGAAGAAAGACCAAAAACGAGCCCAAAAATTGGCTATCAATCCGCGGTTCCTTAGCACTTAAGGGACCGCGTGACTTAATGTGCCGTGTACAGTGGACGTGAAACCATGATTTTCCAGGGTTTTGAGAAGAACTAAGATTTTTTCAAAAAATTGTACATCTTGGAATTTTACCTCTATTAGCACTAAATTATGCTAGGGTTGCATAAACGCAACACATTCACAAAGAATGTCTTGACAAAGGGTGACAAAATATTTAGATAACATTTTGAACCAATTTTAGTCAAGTTTTAGAGGTTTTGATAGATTTAGGTTCAATTTTAATTTAAAATTAAAGTTGATTAATGTGCACATAAAGATAGACACATAAAGCTAAATCCATAAATCATCCTCATAAAAAACTCATGGAGGGAAGGAAATACAATAAGGAAATGAAAACAACTAACTAAAACAAAGTTAGCTTAAAACTAGTTCTTAATGAGTAGTCTTCCTTGGCTTGGTTTTTCTTGAAAAACACTTATTAAAGAAAATCATCATTCATCTCCTAGGAGGAGGCATGGTAAACAAGGTGAGCAAGAAATCTTGCAACCTCCTATGAAGTCAAAACATCTCCATCCTAAGGTTGTGAATGATGTAGTTGTTGTAGAGGCAACATGGACAATGAGAACCATGAGCTTCTAGGAACCCAAAGAAGTAAGGATCACCCATAAAGAGGGGAAGTGGGACACCCAAAATGGGAGTGTTTGAGAGAGGTGGAGGTGGAGGAGGTATGTTCTCCAAGGATGAAATGGGTGATGTGGGTGAGTTTGGAGGGGTAAAAGGTGAAGTCACCAAGGTATCAACAAAGTCATTCATAATAGGAATGCTTTGGATGGGTTGAGGTTGGGTAGTCACATCCAAGAGAGTACTTGGAGTGAAGGGTGAGGTTAGCTCATTCATTCTAGATTGGAATGAAGAGGAGGTAGAACCATGAGAATGGTTGATACCATGAGTTGAGGTAGTCTTTCATGAAGCAAGAGGTGGTGAGGGTGATGAAGAGATGAGAATTGGAACAATCTCATTCTTGGGTGTGTGAAAGGGTGAAGAGTTAAGTTTGGGCAACTTAATCTTAATCTTATGGTGTTTCTTTGAAGTGGAGGTCTTGGATGAGTTTGAGGTTCTTGTAGAAACCATGGTTGTAATGAGTGGTTTAAGGGTTAAGGATGAATGGTTTGATGTGTGAAGAACATGGCTAACAAGGTGGGTTTAAAAGTGTGAGGGGATGATCCAAACTAGTAATGGGTTAAAAACATTTTATGTGAATAATGAATTTAGGTAACCTAGTTTAGGAAATGTGCAGGTTTTTGCAAAGAATCAAGCCAGGTTTACACAGATTAAGGAAAATAGTGTAAAGCAAAGATCCTGTCAGACACAGTAGTCGGCGGTTCCCTATCTAGGATGGGCGGTTCCTTATCGATAAGGAACCGCTATTCGATATGGAACCGCGACCAGAGATGTTCAAAAATCGCACTTCCTCAAACTTTGGTTAGCCCAGATTTTTACCAAAGGATTAACAAGCCAAAGTTAACTGCTGACCAAAATCTAGGAAGCTAACTAACACATAGGATGCACAAAGCTATGCAAATCGTAAACATGATGGCATAGACAACATTAGGATTAAAATAATAAGTAATCCAAACAAGTAGTATTAGTTAATACACAACCAAAATAAAGTAAAAAGAAGCAAATGTTCAACATCACATTACATGTTTAGCAACATGTATACTTTGAAACAATTCAAAGTCTTCATCTTCTTTTCTTGCCCAATCCCTTGATCATGTTTCCCAAGTACTTGAATCCCTTCCTTGACTCAACCCGATGTTCATGTAATTCACCTCGAGTCCTAAGATTTTCACGGTAGAGATGCTCCATATTGAGATCTTCTGGTACTTCACTAGAGGAATAATGAGGTGGAGGAGCTAAGTCTTCAAGTCCATCCACGAATGAGTTTGAGGATGGGTGGGAATTACTCGAAGATTTGAAATGAGAACTAGAACCTATGCCATCACCATCACTTGTTGGCATATAGGTGTCCTCATCATCCGGATCTTGATGATCGGATTTTCACGAACCTCGATCACTTCTAGGCTTTCTTTCATATACCTCTTGAATAGGCAACATAACCCGATGAACCGGGTGAAAGCGAGAAAGGTCGAGGTGGGGAAAGTCACGAACAACCCTTTTGAAATGGCGAGTAAGAAGCATAGCGTAGGGAAGGTTTGTTTTGGGCTTTGAAATAGCATAATTTATTCGTCGAGCGATATAGTATGCCAAATTGTACTTGGTTGATGTGAAGATGCAACATAACATATGCACCATACAAGCTGACATATGATCTCGGTTTCCACCAAGAAAAAATACATTCTCCATATGGATATTTTCCCATTGGACCATAAAATCCTTAAGATCTCTTGAGAGCACTTCATAGCGATTCACATACCGCACATTAGAATGAAGGCTTCTCACAACGTTTACATCACGCTCTTTCGAAATGATATCAAGGATAAATTCCGGATCAATTTCGGTGTGGTCATTTGGAGGTTTGTCTTTGGATTCCAAGAGAGCATCAAGTCTCCATTTATCTGTGAAACGACAAGTGCCTTCATATGGCACACCAAGAACTTCACCAAAATCTTCGAGAGAATACTGAATGATTTGTTCGTTCAACAAGAATCGAATGAAGATTTCGCCATTGTATTCAAACATAGAGTAAGTGCTAAAGAATTCTAGAAGAAACAAGGGGTATATATCTTCTTCTATGTAGAGCAAGCAATCAAACCCCGTATGCTCAAACATAGATTTGATATAGATATAACCCGTTATTCCCTCATCAACAACTCTACCCTCATGGAAATTTCGTGTTGAAAGTGATGAAAAGGAGTTTCGAAGTTGAGTGGATGCAAAGGTTTGGGAAATGTTTGGCATATATTGTTTAGTGAGTTGATGATCCTTTTTGTATTGTGAAGGCAGGATTAGTACCTAAATAAACACAAGAAAATATATTTCCAATCACTCATATGAAAAATAAAATCAAAAATCAAAATATAAGAATGTGTTATATCAATTTCTTGACAAACAAAGGATTGAATCCATATCATTCTCATGTTCACAATGTATCAATTCCATTATTAACCAAGAACATATGAACTATGTTGGATCAACAATGGACTAGAACATTGGTTTTTCAAAACAAGGTTTTTAGGTAAGCATTAACAATGCAATTACCTATTTGTTCATGGGTTCATCTCAATTCCATCTTTTAACCAAAATAATTTAACCAAAATTCGGATTTATTCTACAAGTGGGTTTTAGTGAAATCTCAATGAATATGAACCTAAAGAATCATAGTAACATAACCATGTCAACCCATATTCCTATTAAGGTTCTAATTCAATTTCAATTTTAAAAATCCCCAATTATGAAAGGATGAACCCTAGAACAAAATAGATGAAACTGAAAGAAAATACTTACAATTAATTGATGTTTGATGAAGGATGAGTGAAACCCACAACTTGGAATCAATTAATTTGAGTGATTGAAGGTTTTTGAAGCTTCAACAATGGTAGAAAAAGGGGAACCCGACGGCTGTGTGTTTTTGGGAGAGAGAGGGTTTTGTTTGAAAAATATTAAATTAATAAAACTGACGCTCTGACAAGTTTTACTGCCCGCGGTTCCTCACCGATAGAGAACCGCGGGTTTGAACCGCCAGAGATAAAGAACCCCCTACAGAGGCAGGTTTTTATCAATGAGATACGCCAAATTTTTGAAAACCAAGTTTTCTAAAATACTTAAAAATATATCTTAAACCTTTTAGAATATCATTGGATCATCATAACACTAAGCAATATGCCTTAATGAAGGATTACGAGTTTAATCGAGATCCAAAAGAACCGAAACGGACAAACGAATACTCGTAGCGAAAAAGCAAAGTGGAGAGAAGTCAATGGATGTGAATCAAGACTAAGACCAACGCTCAAGGGATTAATGACAATCTTTAAATCGTGGAGAAGAAGAGCGTGTGTCATATATAGTGGTTTAAGACGTGCCTTTCCGGCGAAGTGTTAAACGGCTTTGGTAATGAATAAAAACAAAGCAAATATTGATGCATAGACTAAGATCATTTTCAATAATAGTCTTAGTCTAAACCAAAATATGAGCAAGGTATTAATTCACTTTCTCTCCCACAAAGGGCCTACTAACCGTATGGGTGCAAACCATGGATATCATGCTTGATACTTTAAGCTACCACTAACTCACTCTACATCACCATAGTGAGTCAAGTATCCAAACAATGAAGGTTTGAGAGGATAAAAGAAAAGAATCACAAACCACAAACAAATGTCAAGGCAAGGATGCCAAGAACAAGCACATAGTCCAGTAATGATCAAAAGTATGATCAAAGGGCGCGTGGAAGAACGAAAGTGTACCTTGGCCATAAAGAGCATTCCAATCCATCAAGGAATCAATGCAAAGCCCAACAATGACTATGATGAGTATTAAGTCTTCAAGGACTAGTATCATTACCAATCATCTTGATATCATCATTCAAAGATGTTGAAGATCAATGAAGATGAGTCTTCTACAAGTGCAAGTAACTCAATCCACAACCAATTAAATGATTGATCTTCATGAGTACCTACACAAAGCAAGATGCAAACTAGTAGATACATTTCAAGAGTAGATCTAAAATGTATAAAAGATACTAATCTAATAGGGATGCAATATTACCAATTAAAAGACTTATTTTCCAAGAAAAAATAGTTTTGACCAAAGAGAAACTTTAGTACAACTTGACCTTCTAATTTGAGGAGACGATGTATCGATCCAAGTTTTAAAGTACAATATACTTCAAAGATCTTGAGTGACCATCTCTCTGATACCAATTGTAGAAACTAGAAAGGGGAGGGGGTAGGGGGTTGAATAGTTTCTCTTCGATTAGTCACCTAATTAAAATTACTTTCAATTAGGTTTGTATCAAAACTATCTTTTACTTGAAGCTAAGTTGCATTATGATTAGGTTCAATTCAAATGCATTAGCAATGGTAATAGGTAAGTGTAATGATAATGAAATAAGTAAAGAGTAAGGAAAGAGACAACCTAATGAGAAGACACCAAGATTTATAGCGATTCGACAACGAGGCTCTGTCGTCGTTTCTACTCCACTCCTCGAGTACACCTACTCGAGATTTCCACTATATCCACAAGCTCCGTTCTTGGCTGAGAAAACCTTACATCGTTGCTTACATTATTTTTTGACACTAAGCTAAATGTCGAGACCTAATCTTTAGCTAAGACCAATCTACACAACGTTGCCTACTTCACAATTTAACGACACAAGGCTAGATATCGAGTTCTAATCTCAAGGTAGAACCAATCTTCACGACGTTGCCTACTTCACCATTTTACGACACAAGGCTAGATGTCGAGTTCTAATCCAAAGCTAGAACCAATCTTCATGACTCTTTACTTTGAACCTAAGTGATAACTTCACACAACACAACTACTAATCACTTTCAAGTTTAGTGAGAACTCACAAAACACAACCACATCACTTTATAGTTTAGTGAGAACTACTACACAATCTATTACAACTCAACTAGACATATCCAAGTACACACATGTAGCTTGGATCTACACAACATAAATCCAAGCAAACACATATGAAATGGATGTACACAACAAATCCAAGTATTCACAAATAGCTTGGATAAACACAACTAGTCCAAGTATTCATAAATACAATGGATTAACATAAAACAAAAAGGCTAACATGATGGACATGACTAATTCATGGATTCATCTTTATCACAACACTAGTGAGTAAGTGATCTTCTCTTTAGACAAGGTAAAGGAGGGGATCAAGAGGATAATCATATGTAAACATACTTAACACATTAAGTGATCATTTACTAATGATTATGCTATAGAAAAGAGAAAGAGGGCTGAGAAAAACGTCCAAAAAGGGTTATTGGAAAATAAGATTTGATCCACTATTTATAGGAGACAAAGTGAAACGGCTAGCTGGGCGCGCTTCCTTATCTAGCCTGGCGGTTCCTTATCGCTAGAGAACCGCCTAGCTATTTAAAGGACCGCCCAGTATACTACGCTCCGATTTTGTCTTTTAGTGCGGTAGGAATATCTGAGGTTTTTTAAACCTTCAAAGGATATTCTTATACATTTTATATTTTAATAAAACATTTTCTTTAAAAGAAAGTTTATTAAAAAATCTGTTGTCATATTAACAAAAGTGAGTTTTAAGGATAATCACTTTGATGATCACTAAGTATGATTAAGAAAAGTTAGTGATATGATTATTACCTTGATGATAGTGTTAGTTAAATAATTTGTTTTGTGTTTTACACTAAATGTGTTGTATAGTTTGTTGTGATCAAAACTAAAAAAGATTAGTTAACACTAATAATGTTTTTAGGCATCACTTGCATTAACATTATGTGTTCCAGAGGTTGTTCTCTACGAAGTTTGCCTGAGTTTCCTTATCCGACTGAAAGATATATCGTTGAATTCGGTAATCTACTTATATATGATGGGACAGATTATAACTCGGTTGAGTTACAATCTGAACACGGACGATTATACGTCTTTTAACAACATAACAGAAGGGTGTTTATGACACTATTATGACCTCAACTAAAACAGGAATGGGAGGCATGTATTTTTCATACTGATACAGAGGTACCGACAAAACATTATTATGGAAAACACTTGCTGCCAATATTAGGAGACGAGGAGACATAACCTTAATTGTTGCATCCAGTGGTATTGCATCTTTATTGATGCCGAGAGAGCGAACTACACATTCCAGGTTTCATATTTCGAACATGAGACTGATTGTGGGTGCATGACTTGAGGATGTTGATGAAGTTAATGAATTATTTTAGTGGGTACTAAAAGTAGAAAACAGTGGGGTGAGCTTGGAGAACAAAATGACGGAAAAGTATCCATAGATGTACCCCGAAGAGATTCTAATTGACATGACTGATGATCCTGTAACGTATATGGTAGATTTCACTAATCTAGATATTTTGGATAACATCTATGAGCCCTCTTATTTTCAAGAGAAGGAAATTCTGGCACCAACTAATGAAGTTGTAGATACTATAAACGATAAGTTGTTGGAGAAGTTTCTTGGAGAAGAGTGGTCTATTTAAGTTGCGACAGCGTCGACAAAACTGAACGTGGAGCAGTGATTGATCAATCCATTTTCTCTCCTGAATCTGTCAACGGATTGAAGTTCTCCCCTAACTTGATCAAGGTTTATGTAATGGGATAAGGCTGCAACTTCTTAAGTTAACGGGAACTAAATTTAGTGCACAAAATATTAATGGAACGAACTTCGCGAAGAAAGTTATCATATTGAGGTTGAGAATTACTCCCTCCGACAAGCGTTTATCGCTTAAAATCGTCGAAAAACAGGTCCATTTCAGTTTCATTTGCAATGACCATTAACAAAAGCCATAGAAAATCATTATCAATAGTAGTTTTGTACCTCCCATTCACTTAAGTACAACTATATGTAACTGTTTCATGAGTGAAAAGCAAGAAATGTTTGAAGGTAGTAGTTTGTGATCCGGAAGGGAAAGTATCTAAAACGACTAAAAATTTGCTCTACAAAGAAGTGTTACACGGTATATGAACAAGGTTATAATGATATGTTATTGGTCAAAAGTTCCTTTTAATTACTTTTACGTTCAATTGTTAGGTGTTCACGACATAGACGCTGACTGTTGACTTTATTTGCTCTCACATATGTGAAGTTTGAAGACCAAAATGCACGAATATTTGTTTTTAAGATTGTTACACAATTTAGGCTTATCAAATAAATCATGTTAATTCTTTTTATCATTCCGTACATTATTACCAGAACCTGTTTATTTTCTTTTAATACTAACATCTGTTTGTTATTTCTTACAAAACCCACTCATTAAACTTACCCGACGTTAGACGGGTCTTTAAGCTAGTAACTTAATACATTCAAATCGGGTGTCTAAGGGTGTAATTAATGATTTAGGAGCCAATCAACTAATTACTTACAATGATAAAATTCTATTAATGTCATTAATGTTTCTCATCTTAAAATTAATTGAAGCGTTATAGCTAAAACTGAAAATGTGTAATTAAATGTATTTCTCTTTATATGATTTTTTTATGTGGGTGAATAATGTGTTAGCCTGATGAGTGTGCATAAAGTTGATAGAGTTAGTAAATTGATTGTTGCATTTAATGAAGTGAATTTTTATGTGTTGGATCAAAATTTATATGTAGGAAAAATTATGGGACTGGTAAACAAATTATGGGGACTAGTAAACAAATTGGCGGATGGTACTACTTTGATACAAATTAAGGTATAGAACTTGAGCGCTATATAATTAATAATGTGTGTTATTTATCTAAACAAACTTGCCATTGTAGTCTTGGCCATCTTGCTAACTAATGCGTTCAAACATGTTTTATGTTTTGAAAACAACGATTCTGACCTAGTTTATGATATATGTCAAATGGATAAGCAAACTAAAAATCCTTTTTCTCTTAGTGATCATGTGTAAACTAAATTGGATAAGCGTATTCATCTTGATTTATGGGAGCCTTATAAGGTCACTAACAAGGATAGGTTTAGACATTTTTAAATTGTTGTTCATTTTTTCAACAAGAGTGTGGGTATAACCTGCTTAAATATCAGACTAAAGTCATTGAAAATATTTTGGTTTTTTTATAATTTCATTAAGAACGAGTTTAAAAAGGGCAATAAGGTCTTTCGAAGTGACAATGAAACTAAAAATTTTAATCGGAAATTTAATGTTTTTTGTGAGTAAGATATTATTATGAATTACCTTTTATACCTACACCCCTCAACAAAATGGGAGTGTCGAGAGGAAACAATACTATCGTTGCTAGATCCCTTCCATTTCAGGGAAAGATTCTTCTATACGTGTGGACTAATTTCGTTCTAACTATTAGCTATTTGATTACCAGTTTGCCTATCTATGTGCTAAATGGAAAATCTTCTTGCGACGTAGTTTATAATAAACTTCATTATCTTAAACATTTGAGATCTTTTGGCTGTTTGGCTTATGCCACTCTTCTTAACCGTCATGATAAGTTTGGTAGTAGGCTTGAAAAGTGTGTTTTTGTTGGATATTCAAATTTCAAGAAAGGGTATAAATTGCGGAGTCTTGATAAAAAAGGTTATCTTTTCTAAAAATGTTATGTTTTTTAGGATATATTTCTTGTGAGTTGAGATCAATATATGCCCCTAATTTAACATACATCACATCAAAAAATTACCCGCAACCGCAGATATCTATGTATCAGCGGCAATGGTGAGGACACTGGTGGTTAGGAAGACATAATACCGATCTTTTTATAAAAGTGAAAGTGTGATTTTTTTTTTCATACTTTCTAATTAAAGAATTGTCTCAAATGCTTTATAATGTAAGAATTGTCCCAAAATGGTTTATAATTTAGCATATAATATATACGTTTTGATCTTTTTGAACAGTTTTAGATTCTTTTGGAGATTGAGGTGTTAGCGTGCAAAATGTCTCAAAAGTTTAAATGGGCGGGGAAACCCTAACTTCGTGCCCTTTTCAGGTAAGGTGCCAACTGAACCTTCTTCGAGGACCAAGCCCGAGTTAATGAGCACCTGTTCCATTGACGTAATTAGCCAGGAGTTAAGATTGAACTCATTGTAACCGTGATACGTGAAGACATTCGAGCTACTCGTTGGAGTAAAACTACTACGAGGCTTCTAAATCCAATGAAGTTATATATTACCTGTATCAAAGGCTTTTTTTCAAGCTTAAATCTTCCTCAAGTCGACCTTGAGCTTGTATCATAAAAGCTACTTGAGTTATCAATTCGACTCCAAGCTTAAGCTAAGGTGGTCCAATCCATCTTTACTCGTTTGTTGCCCTACCAATCTATCAACAAAAATGTGCAAGACTTCTAAAATACAAATGTCAAACAATGACGTACATGTAAGATTATATAACTCCACACATAGACAGTGTACTATAGCTTAAACACCATTTACGTTCGTTGAAAAGCTTTTGAAACTTGAATAAAAGTGTAATTGTAATTCAGAATTATATGCAACAAGCAATAAATTCAGAGGATATATTCATAATCCATTGTAGAGAATCAGCAAATCATAATGTCATACAATATGAAGAAAGTGACTACTGACTAGCATTGTAATCACAAATTTGTGGCTACATTTCAACCACTTAATTAGGCTCTTAATGGAGAGAGCTAGTTTTAATAATCATTCTTTTTAAGAGGAACAAAGAGTTGGATCCACTTATTAAGTGGTTCCAAGGGAAAAAAAACATTACTAAGACCTTTACCTTATGCTTTAAAGTAAGGCAAGCATTCTGCTGGCTTCTTTAAATCCTGTTTCTGGCAAAATAAATTGAATAAAAAACTTTTGGCATTGTCTCATCTTGACACTAGCTCCCGAGTATTGTCATCTTGCTTTTGTGATGCAACTGTTAAACTGTAAACATTTTCTGACGTTTCAGCTTGAGAGACCAAATACTCGAGTGCAACAACAATATCACCAATCAGCGGCCGAACATTCGCTTTCTCTTGGAGACACATGGCAGTTACAGCAACCACATGTTGCACAGATCGCAGAGAGAAACGGCCTTGCAGTAAGGGGTCAACCAACTGAACAAACTTCTTACGGTCTTTAAACAAGGGATGAGCCTATGTAAATCCAAAGTGTTATTATATAAAGCAAGGAGAATGTTTAAAAACCATAGATATCAAGTGATAAAACATCCTAAATCATTTTCTTAAAAGCTTAGAATGATTGTAGAATTAAAAAAGTTCTTGTACTTCTGAAATTTTGAACATCCGAGCGAAGCAGCCCAAGATTGATCTAGCCTATATTCATCCATTTTGACCCGTTACCCAACCTGCCTACCGGCCCATTTCACCATCAAACAAGCTATGTCATACACACCTAACAAAATGCCTGAAGTTACCTTTTACCAAACACGTGATTACTCATTAAATCTTTGACGAATCAGAATTCATCATCATATCATAAGAGAAAGTAAGATAGTAAATTCTAAATCCTGGATTTTAGTTCAAGTTCAAGAAAACTTACCCAAGCAACTAAATTCTGCTCTCCAGGTTTCTTATCCACATCAATTGCCTTACGTCCAGTTATCAGCTCCAACAAAACCACACCAAAGCTATAAATATCTGACTTCATAGTTAATTTGCCACTCATTGCATAATCAGGATCACAATAACCATAAGTGCCCATAACTCGAGTTGACACGTGAGTCTTATCACCAACGGGGCCTAATTTAGCTAGCCCAAAATCCGAAAGCTTTGTGTTGAAGTCATTGTCCAATAATATATTTGACGATTTTAAATCACGGTAAATTACAGGTGGATTTGCTTTGCAATGTAGATACTCGAGTCCACGAGCTGCACCAACAGCAATCTTTAGTCTCGTGTGCCAATCCAGTGGTTTCTTATCAGCCTCGAGATCTGACAATAAAAATTTCTAGTCAGCATAAGAAACTTAATTTGGCTCAGGGCAAAGGTTTGCAATAAGCTTTCTTGAAGCATTGACAATAAAGAAAGCAAATACAAGTATATATTATCCATTATCATTGGGACAGTAAAGACTATAACTTTTTGGCTCTACAGCTGTCTTTCAATCTAGATCAAGCCTCAAGATGGTCTATATACACGGTATGTAGAATGAGTATCTCACGAGCTTATGATGAAAGAGCAGAAGTTACAATATTAATCACTTTTTTACTTATTTAGTATGTTCTTAACCAATTGCTGCCCTATATGGTGTGTTGCCTCAACCATAAGACTGAAATGTTTTGGTCAATAGCCAGTAAACAAACTATGCTTAAACCCATAATAGTATATTACTAACAGAAAAGTACTGTAGTAATATAATGTATAACAAGAACAAAAAAACAAATGAGTTATACAGAGTATTGAAAAGTTACAAAAATACCACACGCATGTTGGATACCACAATACTTTATATATCAAACCATCACAGTACCGCAAAAGATGGATTTTCTCAAGGACTGAGATAACAACTTACACGATGACAAGCTAACAATGGCAAGCTTGCATCGAAAATCATATAGTAATCATTGTAAAGCAAAATCTATAAGAAAAGAGCAAATTGAACAACAGGGAACAAAATACAGAAAAGGTTCACTTGACAACCAAAAATCACCACCAAAGGAGATGACTTTTTTTAAGAAAATCAAACTTTAACCCAATGCATGAAACGGCAAAGTCTTGGATTATATTTTATGAACTAAAACAAAGACGAGTCATATGAATAGCGAAATTAAAGACATGAGCATATCATGGGGTTCAAACAATGTCATTAAGAAAGTAATCAGAAAAAAAAAATCAGAAACCTACCAAAAAGATGATTTTCTAGACTACCCATTGGCATGTAATCATAAACCAAAAGCCTTTGATCTCCATCAGTGCAGTAACCTATCAAAGTCACCAGGTTCGAATGACGCAAGAGACTCAACATAAGAACCTCAATAATGAACTCCTGATGCCCTTGAATACCATTAAGGTTGAGTTGCTTAACAGCGACTACCTGTTCATCGAACACACGGATAAACAGCAGCAATAAAAAGGAATGTCATAACCTAAATCGTTAAATGTTGGCAACATTAAACAAGGTAAACTCCGACTTACTTTCCCTGATTCTAACCAACCCTTATAAACACTTCCAAATCCGCCTTCACCAATCAAATTAGCATCCTTAAAATTTTGTGTCGCGACAGCAAGCTCACGAAATGTAAAGCTATTTGCAACATTACTTCTCAGACTATTAAACCTTTTCCCTTTAGAATCAGTCACCTTCTTATCTACAAACCAACACCACAAACTTACTTCACTCCAACAAACCGCATTATTTAAAACACAACATAATATCAAAAACCTTAACAAGTAAAATTCTTTATACTAAAACCTTATCATAAGCTTATCAGTACCATTCTTCCATGTAAACTCCCCTATCGTCACTAGTCCAAAACAAAAAACATTCTTTTCCCAAAACATAATTTTTTTAGTTCTTATTAAAGAACAAAACACAAATCTTTCACTTGAAATAAATAAAATCATTTAGGCAAAAAAAAAAGGTCTTTTAAATCACTAAGCCATAACATTAACTCTATTATAAACCGACAATCTACCAACATTATAGTATACCAGGACGTTGTTGGTTCTGTACGAGGACTATCAGTCTATCACTATAGTGTACCGTACCGGGTTAGCCTAAAAAGTACTCCGTATGGTCCGGTTTTTACCATTTGTTCGAAGTCCTAAATTCCACAATGTACAAACCTACAATTCAAATAAGAAAGCAATCAAACCTGTAAATTTCTTAGATGCAGCAACATCCCCATCGGAATTTTCAACATCTTTAGTGGAACAATTAAAACATAAGAACCAACCCATCTACACCAACAAACTTGATCACACTTCACAAACACATATAACAACACAAAAAATAAAAAAACCTTACAAAGTGAGCAGACAAACAAACGTAATATATCTTCTAAACTACAATAAATCCAAAAAGATCAATCAAATAGGACATCAAACAAATTAACGCATCATTGCCAAATAAAAACATCCAGCATTATATTTTACGTGTTATATGTGTGACGTGTCCATTTCATATTGTTGAGAACTGAAAATTAGGAAAGTATTGTGAGCATGGAAATGTTGGCTGGACAATTGTTGGTTCACATGATTGGAAATAATTTGCTATACACAGCAGGTTAGTTGTTCAATGCAATACATGGAATGAGGATATTCAATCATAAATATAGAAATGATATTAGGAGGGTAAATGTATAAATGACACAACAATTATTAGCTTTTACCACGGTCAACTTCAAATAGACTGTCAAAAAGTCCAAGTCTTCAATCAAACATGATGCTACAGAAGAGACTGAAAATTCCAAAAAAAAAAAGAGACTCGGACGACACAATCAAGTATATATGCTCCTTATAACATTCTTGTTATTATTTGGAATGTGACGACTTCAAATATTTATATTTTAGTGGAAGTATCCTTTTAATTTTAAGGTTTTCGTACTAACAACACTCAATATTGCAAGAAAATGATTATTTTATATTTTGCAGGTAAAAATGAGTAAGTAGCAGAAGATAACGGAAAATGGTAGACTTATATTGCAAGAAAATATTAAAAGGTGTTTACGGCGTAAGTAAATTTATGCCCTACACCGTAGATAAAACGATGGTAAGTAGAATATTCTAAGATTGAAGACCTCTACGACGTAAATGATATTTACCTCTATGTCCTAGAAGAAAATATTTTGTAATTAATGCAAATGCGACAAGATCAAGACTATTCAAGGAAGGTTCGTTACTAAATTGTCTACTGTGTAGATGTTTGTCCCGTCTACGTCGTATTCCTTTAGACGCCAGAAGAAAAGTGCAATTAGTGAAGGCCTACAATGCCATAAACTCGTATCCCATCTACGATTCAAAGAAGAAAAATTACTTATATTGTTCTACGGTGTAGATGAGAATAACATATACCCTGTAAATGGGTCGAATCCTATAAATAGAGGACTCATTCTCTCGAGCAGACACACAACTTCTCACACGACTTCACCGCAAGTTTTAGGTCTATATTTGAGGTTTCTAAAGGTCTGGTTTCAACCCAAGGTTCTACCATTAAGGGATATTTTGTATCTAACTCTATTTGTATTCATTTTAATCCACGAATTCTATAAGAACTTCACAATGAATATGATCATTATCTTTATGTTATCTTTTTGTGTTTTCGCTATGGGTGGCTAAGCACTTACGTGTTGGCCTAGTTATGATATTATTATTGATGTTTTGATTGTTTCATTGTTGATGTTATTATCTGATTATGATATCCTTGTGTCTGTTATGAAACCCGTGTAGTTTGGTTATGTTTGGCTTATTAAAGACTCCTTGGCCTACGGGTGAGATACTCTTATACCAGTTTTAGGAATCCTTGGTCTAGTATCTCATCAAATCTAACATATAAGCCCAACTGAGGTTTGATTCTAAAACCTATTGGTGATTGAAAGAGTAGCCCAACAAGCTTATATGTTAACTTTGAGATTATGTTTCTACCGATGTGGGATATTGAGTTTGTACACCCAACAATTATTGTATAGGAACTTGTTAGTGCAAACATTACGATGTTTAGTCGATATAATCTCTTCCTGTTTTGTTGATGACAAACGTATAAATCGTAATACATTATGTAAAATGTTAAGGTACTCGTAATCACTCGAGTATACATTTGTATACTTCTCTCGACACCTCCAAGATCGCATTCAGCATGAATCACTCAAGGTATGAATAAACAAGTTCTTAACCTAACGAAGTGAACTTTCCATCCCGTCTCCGTTTTGAAATATCTGTGGCCCTGCGCCCATCTACACACTCCAGCTGCCTCCTTTTGAGCTAGTCAAGCAGGCGTTGAACACGGACGGAGACTCTGCCGCCCCTTCAACAGCAATTCCTGCACTTGACGTCGGATCTCCTCATTCGAAGGTAGCTTGCTTACCAAGCCACCCACTTGAGAAGCTGGTCGCTAGAAAGAAGCGACTAGGCCACACCTTAGTTCCGTGGTAAGACCCTTGATTTCTGAAGAGGAGCAATAGAATCAGTCCTAGCTATCTTCTAATCGCAGCAGTATCAAGGATTAATATTTTCTAAAAACTCACTTTTATACAGAAGTGACAAAGTATTTTTTAAATAACTTTATTTTTAAGAAAATGTTTTATTAAAAAGAAATTGGAGATTTGAATTTGGAATATACAAATGATCTAAGAATATACCCTTGAGGTATAAACTTCACCAGATGGCATTTTCCTACTAAAGGAAAAAAATGCACGGACTCCAAGCCTGAGGTTCCTTAAATGGAACTGTGATTCTTTATTGATAAGGAACCGCGGGTATTTATGGTTGTTGCACTCTTGCCCTATAAATAGTGGATCATTTCCAGCTTTTCTTTCAACCCTTTTTGCACAGTTTCTTTTAAAACATCTTTAAACCCTGATTAGTTAGTTTTGATTAATCTTGTTTAAGATGTGATTCTATCCTCAATCCTCTCATTTTCTCAAGTGCAAAGAGAAGAACACTTTCATCACTATGAAGTGTTGGGTTTACTACATGCTGAAGATCTCTCCTTCTATAGATCTAAGTTATGTTTTTAGTTTTGCTACAATGTAAATAATGAAGATCCAAGTTGTGTGTATGCTTGGACTTTATGTATATGTAGTAGATCCAAGTGATTGGTTCACTTGGATGTGTTTGTAAGGGTAGAAGATCCAAGTGATAGGTATCCTTAGATTAGGAATTAGGAGTGTAGAGCCAAGTTGTGTATTACTTGGATATAGTGTTAGAGTCATAGATCTAAGTGTTGTGTACTTAGATCTATATGGTTTATGTGTTTAGGCCGTAAAACACAAGGTCTATTATGTTGGTCCATAAAACATAACTAGTGTGTAGATTGATGAAGATTGGTGTAGATTGGTCCTACCTAAGATTAGGACTCGACATATAGCCTTTTGTAAGAAAATGGTGAAGTAGGCGACGTGTCTATATTGGTCCTACCTAAGATTAGGACTCGACATCTAGCTTTGTGTCAGAAATGATGTAAGAAACGTGTATGGTTTTCTCTGCCTTGAAAGGAGTTTTGTTGACTAGTGAAGTAACTCTCGCGTTGGGTACTCGAGGAGTGGAGTAGGGCGAAGAGGAGCTTTGTGACCGAACCACTATAAATCATCGTGTCGGTACTTTCATTTATATTTATGTCTTTACCTTTTTAGATGCATTTATATGTTGTTGTGTGTTGTGTGCATCACATAATCTAAACATCCAAGTTGCGGAAAAATTAAGTCTTAGTATGTGTGTGCTTCATGTTTAGATTATGATCAAGTGTGCATCCTTTAGTCTAAACATCTTAGTTGCGGAAAAGCTAAGGCTTAGTACGTGTGTGCTTAGTGTTTAGACTATTGCTTGATGTACTCTTGAATTGATGTGTTTGTGTGTTTACTTACCCATTGTTTATAGTCTTTATTTCTATAATAAACACATCTCATACTTAGTCAAACTTGATAAGAAATTTGATACAAAGGATTGTTTAAGTTTAACATGTATCAAATGAGTTATCCCACTGTCGGCGGTTCCTTAAAGAACTGGCAGTTCTTTATTGATAAAGAACCACAACCACAATAAAGAACCGCGCACAATGGGTTTGACGAAATTGTTTTGAAAACTAATGAGAAACTATTCACCCCCCCCCCCCCTTCTACTTTCTACAGAACTGGCCGTTAAAAAATCCAGGAAGTAGTTCACTAGCGTAAGGTAGCAACTCTTCTAGTGTAGGGGTCGTAAGGATCATTGATTGTAGGGTTTTTGTACCCTTTAGGAAAAGGATGACAAAATAGGGCAAGTATGCACGACGATTTAGGAAAACCGTGTGTGAATGACCCTAAAATTGAGTTCGTTCTCGAGGAGGCTAGTGCGTTGTGTTAAGAGATGATTTTGATTTGTGATTATATGATTGAAAAAGAAAGAAAGAAATGAGATTAGAAGAGAAAGATGGTTACGAAGACGGATTAAACTACGACGAAAAAGGCGATCACGTAAAACCGTAAAAGACTACACAATTAAAAATTTTAAACCTAATAATTAATTAAAAGCTAAAAGTAGTCTAAAATAATATAAATAAGGATAAAAATCCAATAAAAATATTTTAAACCTTTTATTAATTAAATATTCAATTTTAAATGCTAATTAAAGCCCTAAAATTAAATATAATTAATCAAAATGTCCAAAATATTATTTTATTGAACAAATAACTTACTTATATTATCTAAAGACTAAAAAGTATTTTTCCTAATTTTTGAAAACTATTTTTTATTTTTAAATCACTAAAAACTATTTTTAAACTAAAATAATTATATAATAAAATAATACTAAAAATAATTTAACAATTTTAAAAATCCTAATTTACTCTAATGAACAGAAGAAAAATGAAAAAGTTTGAAAAATATCAAATTTTTCACTAAAAGACAAAACGGATTTAAATAAAACCCTAATTAACTTAAATTAATTCTAAAAATTAAATAAAAAGTGAACAGTAAAAACCTTTTTAACTAAAAATCTTAAAATCTTTTTCTAAATCTAAGAAAAATGTTTAAACTGAAAAAGAAGTATTTTTGGCACTAAATGCCAAAAACAGAAACATTAAAAGTTAATAAAAAAACTATTTAATCTAATAAATACTAAATGAACAGTAAAATAAAAAATAATTAAACAGAAAAATCCTAAATTAAATAAGAAAAATAATGAAACTAGTTTTAAGTCCTAACTCACAAATTTGCTCACTAAAGACAAAATAATTCAAAACCTGATAGTGACATGTGACAGACTTTTGTCTGTTTGCTTAGCAGTGGAAACAAGTGTGCTAGCAGTGGGAAAGGAGTTCCCACTGGTAGTGTTAATTTTTGTTCAGAAAAGCAATAAGCTTAGGAAAGCTTATTTTGAGTGCTTATTTTGGACATTAAGGCACCCTTATACTCAGTTGAGTATAAGGAGTCAAATGGAACACAAAAATACACAAGTCACTTAGCAAAAATCCACACAAAGAGCACTCAAAGTTTCTGATTAAGGCTATATGGGTCTGATGAACAGTAAACACAAATTACTTGCACAAATTTGAATTTCAAGGCCTCAAATCTTGCAATCAAGCTAAACACATAGCATACAAATGATTACCACCCCTGCTTAATACCCTACCCTAGCAGATTTCAAGATTTGGTGAACAAATTTCACCAAAATCAGTCAAGCCAAGCACTTACTGGTTTTATGCTATTTTTCAAGATTTTGACATGCAAACTTGTTCAAAACTTCACCAAACTGAATACTAAGCCAGCATACAACCTAACAATTACCTAATGAGCGAATAAAACAGATTTTAAACCAAGATATATATCATTAAATCCTACTAGAACCTTAATCCAAACACCCCTTAAAATCTGAACTTCACTTTTTTCAAACAGAATCAAGTCAAATCCAAACCCAATTGATCCTAATCAATCTACACATGCATAATAACCTCAAATAAACAATATCAAACCAGATTAACAACACATGAACAACTTTCATACAAAATCACTCAAGACTGAAATATTTGAAAACTGAAACAAGAACAAGGTGACTACCTTGTGGGACCCACATCCAGGCCCCACAATGGCTGCTTTGCCATCTCCATACAGACTCGGGTCTGTGCAGACTTTTCTTTGTTGTTTGAAATGAAGGTGATGATAATATTTGCCTTTGATTTGAACCTGCCAAAAACAGATAACCAAGAACCAAGCTAACTGGTATAAGGGCCTATAGGCTTATAGGATTAACTTATTGACAAGTTAACCTATAGCTTATGGCTTAAAAAAAATACAGCAGAAATATAAAAACTGACTTTTCTTCACTGAAATTTTTTGGAAATTCAGGAAACTGAAAACCTTTTGAAATAAGTAAAACAACAATGACAATCAACAAGACTTCAAACAATATAAGTAAATTGGTTCTTTGCTTCTCATCAACAAACCTTAAACCATTTTTCATTCATAAAAAAACTGGATTTACAAAGTTGTGATCAAAAGAGAAAAAACAAGGAACAAGGGGCATGCACAACTCGCATCCTCCTTATATAGGCCAAGATAGAACATTCTAGGTACTGGAATAAAATAATACTAAGCTAAAACCCTAATGCATAGATTTCCAGAAATGCCCTTGTCTTTGACTGAAAATTGGGTCAAGATGGATACATGTGATGTAGCCAGCTGTTGTGAGGTGATCAGGAACGTTCATTGTGCCTTTGGGACCAAGGACTAACATCTAGCCATTCATTTTGTCTGGTATTGGGTTTGGGTGAAAGTGACGGGTGCAGGGGACCCTTGGGGATGTCACATGGGTTGGTTAGGGTCATGGGTTTTGTGTGGGATGGGATGACAAAACCCTTAATTAGTGATCTGGAAGTATTTAGCTAAAAACCCTTTGTTTTGAAAAAGATTGAAACTGGTAAATTTAGGGTTTATGTGGGGATTAGAGGGTGATTAATCTGATTTGGGGGAAAAAAGGATTTAAAAATGTGTTTTGGTGGGAAGTGAGTTTAATAAACTTATTCAGTTTATTAAGTGGGTGGAAAGGTGACGTGGTGAAGGGGAGGGTTGTGATTGGTGGAGAAATGAAGTGGGGTGATGTGGCGTTTGCTGAGTGGTGGGGAAGAGTTTGGATGTTTGACAGTTTTGGCCCCCCAAGGTTTCACATTTCTTTACTTTGTAAATAATCAGCAACAATCTTAATTCCCTTTATAACAACTTTGGCAGTTTGTCATTTTTGGCACAATGGTTTTATAAACTTCGAATAAGGACTTGAAATGTAATTTCTTCAATCTTCAAGGACTGAACTTGTACATTCTTGATAACTCAAGGTTTTGACTTGTTTGTTGACTTCTTGGAGGACCAATATTGGCAATTTAGTTTTGTTGAGGGACTAAATTTGCTAATTCTTCAAAGTTAAGGGTCCTTTTTGTAATTTTGACAAACTTTAGGGACCAAACTTGTAATTATGAAGATACAAGGGTATAAAGTGTCAATTCTTCCATATTGGAGGACCCTTCTTCATAATTCTTCAAATCTTCAAGGGTTTTCTTGGAAAATTCTTCATTAGGGCTTGGTTCATCGTGCGGCTTCGTTTCCCGTGTTCGTTTTTGACTGATTCTTGTGATCTTTTGTCATTTTCTCAATATCCGTACCTAAAATACACAAGCAACAAACACAAGCATATATTTGGGTATTTTAATGACATTTAATACATTTTAAGCCCTATTTGGACGATGAGACTATGTATAAAAGCAGTCTCATCACTCCCCCATATTAAACCATTGCCGTGCCCTCACGCAATGCTAGAATAAAGTATCATAGCACCTCCAAAATTCATTTTTATTCACTTTATTGAATGATAAACTAGCTACACTACTACTATTACTACTACTTGTGTTTTAGACATAATGTATGATTTTCATCGCAAAATGGGACGTTTAGGTTCATAGAATAAGAACATGTGAATGCTTCGTTAGAAATAATTTCATCGTCCTCGATTTTCACTCCAATTCCATGCCAAGCGTGCAACGAGATCATTGTCATTATAAGTTAGTAATGCTAACACTACTCATATGCCCTAATCACGTACTTATCCTCCCATTATTCCTAAGTTGTATCTCTTATATTTTATTTTGTCTTGAATGTTTCACGAGGATACATTGTTTGACTTATGCGATAATAGATATTTAGGTCTAAAAATAGAGTCCTAACGGTGTAACTAAGACCATCAAATCAATAATCCCTCCTAATAGACAACGATGTCAAAAAATTAAGTTGACAAGAAGAATCGATAAACACGGTTTTATAACGGTTTTGAACATGAGACTTATTACCAATACTTTTATACGCCCCCTAACGGAAGGGCCTTATTATCTTTGGTTTACCTCCATCTTTTATTCAACTTCGCCATGAAGCTTTTATTATGACTTCAGTCTTGCCTTGCCTTTTATTATCCGCCTCATCGGTGGTTTTATTAGCCAAAGACGTATATCCTCCCGCTAAAGCGAATTTTGGATATTTAAAGCTTCGAAGATTAAGGCTTGATTCACTTTCAATTTTGCATAGATTTTTCGGCCTTGTGGGGCTTCAAATTGTTTGCTAGATTTAGGTGAGCACTTGAAATCTTATTATTAGGTGAAGCTTTTGATTATTCGGGTGCCAATACTTCAAAACCGTGACGCTTGCAATACCTTAATGTCTTCCCAATTTAATTACACGGAAGCTACTAGAAAAGACTAGAAACCCAACAATCCCAACTAAACCGCTAAGTCAATATTTATTAAGCAAAAAATATTTACATGCGAAGGGAGAATAAGCAAACAACGAGAACACATGAGTTTTTGAAAGAATACGAGTACTCTACGTTTAGCATAGTAACTTATAATTAACTCTATCATTTCTCGTCCTCATTTAAGAGACTTAGCCTAATATGTAGTTAAGGAATCAAAGCTAAGTGCTCAACACGCACGGTCGAGTCAAAAATTACTCTTATTCTCGCCATCGGAAAATCTACATTCGTGTCTTCAAACACTTATAAAACATGAGAAAAATTTAAAATTTGGCCATTTTTAGCCTTATTTTGCAACAAAACGATAAACAAAAAGATAAACTTTGGAAAGCGTGAAGGTTTGGCAAGGCAAGTATCTATTCAACCCCCATACTAAAGTTAAACATTGTCCTCAATGTTTCGAGTCTAGGGGTGGAAACACCCCCATACTAGAGACGTAGTCGAATGCCTAATCTAGCATGGAAAGGGTGTAACCAATAAATTAATAGCCGTTTATGAAGTGTGCTAAAAACCTAAGGTTAGAACATCAAAGGATATATCATGGATATTGAGAAAGTCTTCAAAGAAATCGATCGAGTGCTCCCATAAAACGAACACGAGAGGCTCCAATCGTGAAGATCATGATCTAAAAACCACAATGCACAAACAACCACGGAACAAAGGTTTTAAGGGCACAAATCCCCACACGTTAACTACATTAGAAAGCGATAATATGTACATAGGATAAGCATGGGACTCCCCCACGAGGCACCTCGTTTTTGATTACCGAGTCATGAGCTCGACTCGATCCCCTCAATACTAATTATCATTGGGGAAGGTGACTTGGTCGAGGTAGTTCAAGGATGGAACTTCCCCGCCAAAGTAGTGCTTTAAACTATGTCCATTCACCTTGAAGTTAGGACCATCATCTTGAGCTAGCTTGATGGTCCCATAAGGAAACACTTGAGTCACGGTGAATGGACCGGACCAACGGGATTTCAACTTACCGGAAAAGATTTTTAATCTTGAATTAAAAAGCAAAACTTGATCCCCAATGTTAAAAACCCGGTTTTTAATTTTAGAATCATGCAACTTTTTAGTCTTTTCTTTATAAATCAATGAATTTTCATAAGCAATGTCTCTCAATTCATCCAATTCATTTAATTGCATTTTCCGGTGTTTTCCCGCGGTCTCTATGTCATCATTGCAATGCTTTAGGGCCCAATAAGCCTTGTGTTCTAACTCGATAGGCAAATGACAATTCTTTCCATACACAAGCTTATAGGGAGTGCACCCAATGGGCGTCTTATGAGCGGTCCTAAAGGCCCATAAAGCATCGTCCAACTTATCCGACCATGATTGTCGGTTTTCCCCAACGGATCTCTCCAAGATCCTCTTCAACGCTCGGTTTGAAACATCGACTTGCCCACTCGTTTGTGGGTGATAAGCCGTAGAAAGCCGATGTGTAACCCCATATTTCCTTAGAACCCTTTCGAATTGGTCGTTACAAAAATGGGTTCCACGATCGCTTATGATAGCACGAGGGGTTCCAAACCGAGAAAACAATTGCTTCAAAAACTTGACTACCACACGAGCATCATTGGTGGGCAAGGCCTTGGCCTCCACCCACTTAGAAAGGTAGTCAACCGCAACGAGAATGTACTTATTACCACGAGATGATGGGAACGGCCCCATAAAGTCTATACCCCAAACGTCAAAGATCTCACACACTTGGATGATATTTTGTGGCATTTCATCTTTTTGTGAGGCTTTTCCTTGTCGTTGGCATGCATCACACGACTTCACAAGATCTTGTGCATCTCGGTAAATAGTAGGCCAAAAGAAGCTGACATCAAACACCTTCTTAGCCGTGAGATTAGCACCGTGGTGACCACCCGTGGGTCCCTCATGGCAAGCTCTAAGGATGTTAGAAGCTTCGGTGCCAAATACACAACGTCAGATGATTTGATCCGCACAAGTTCGAAATAAGTAAGGGTCGTTCCAAAAGTAGAACTTGACGTCACGAAAGAATTTTCGTTTTTCTTGAGTCGTCATACCCTTAATGATGAAGTTACCCGCATGGTAATTTGCAAAATCCGCAAACCATGGGGTAGAAGAATCAAGCTTATAATTCACTACACCAAGTGTCTCGAGCGGAAATGTTTCGGTGATTTCCTTGGGCTCGTAAACACTTTGGTGAGGATCTTCCAAACGAGAGAGATGATCGGCCGCTAGATTCTCGACTCCTTTTTTGTCAACGATGGTGTGATCAAATTCTTGAAGGAGGAGAATCCAACGAAGTAATCTAGGCTTAGCATCTTGCTTTGTCATGAGATACTTGATAGCCGAATGATCCGTATACACTATGCATTTCGTCAAGACGAGATAAGGTCGGAACTTCTCAAATGCATACACCACGGCAAGGAACTCCTTTTCCGTTGTAGTGTATTTAAGTTGAGCCTCGGTCATCGTCTTGCTAGCATAGTGAATAGGCAAGAAGTGCTTATCATGACGTTGCCCCAAAACGGCCCCAATAGCGTAATCACTAGCATCACACATGAGCTCAAAGGAGAGGTTCCAATTGGGAGCAACAAGAATGGGAGCTTCGGTAAGTTTCCTCTTAAGGATCTCAAAGGCTCGTACACAATCTTCGTCAAAGACAAAACGTGCCTCTTTTTCAAGAAGATGTGTAATGGGTCGAGAAATCTTTGAAAAATCCTTGATGAATCGACGATAAAAGCCCACGTGGCCTAGGAAACTCCTAACTCCCTTAACGGTTTTGGGATGAGGTAATTTGGCGATGACGTCTACCTTAGCTTGATCTACCTCAATCCCCGCTTTCGAGACCTTGTGCCCTAAGACGATTCCACTCTTAACCATAAAATGACACTTTTCCCAATTGAGCACAAGGTTGGTTTCCACCCAACGTTTTAACATTCTCTCTAGGTTCGACAAACACGAAGTGAACGAATTACCAAACACGGAAAAGTCATCCATGAAGACTTCCATCGTCTTCTCGATCATATCATGAAAAATAGCCATCATGCACCTTTGAAAGGTTCCCGGTGTATTGCAAAGTCCGAATGGCATTTTACGATAGGCAAACGTTCCATATGGACACGTAAACGTAGTTTTTTCTTGATCACGAGGATCGATGGGAATTTGGAAGTAACCGGAAAAACCATCTAAAAAGCAATAGAAATCGTTTCCCGCAAGACGCTCCAACATTTGGTCCATGAAGGGCAAGGGAAAATGGTCTTTTCGAGTGGCTTCATTCAACTTTCGATAGTCAATGCACACTCTCCATCCGGTCACGAGTCTAGTGGGAATCAACTCGTTGGCATCGTTTGGCACACCGGTCATCCCTCCCTTCTTAGGGACACAATGAATAGGACTCACCCAAGGGCTATCGGAAATAGGGTAAATCATTCCCGCGTCAAGGAGTTTAAGGACCTCCTTTTTGATGATGTCGTGAATTTTAGGGTTCATCCTCCTTTGACTTTGGATTGTGGGCTTGAAATCCTCCTCCATTAATATTTTGTGAGTACAAAACTTGGGATCGATTCCCTTAATGTCGGATAACTTCCACGCAATCGCCCCTTTGTGATCCTTTAGAACATCGACAAGTGCGGTTTTTTCATCATTCGAAAGTTCCTTCGCAATAATAACCGGAAATTTGTCGCCCTCCTCCAAATAGACATATTCGAGGTGAGGAGGTAAATCTTTCAACTCGAGGATAGGTGGTTCCTCAAGTGAAGATTTGGGCTCGATACTCATAACCTCCTCGGGTAGAGGAAATGGGAAATCGTTAAGAAAATCCTTGATAATCGAGAAGTTCTCATCGTTGTCGAGGTCTTCGTCACAAGTACGTGGAACATTGCATTCTTCCAACGTAAAACCACCACCTTCAAATGGAGTGAAGGTTGGTGTCGAATTATCAAGAATTGGATCTAACATAGTGGGATTGCCACTAGTTTCTTCATCACCAAACCCTAAAACTTCTTGTGAAAATTCCTCGCAAACCACGTCGATCATATCAACGAGGTTTATGGTAGCAACGGAATAAACATGAGAAAGTTGAGAATTTTGAGTTGCGTTTATAACAAGTTCCTCGTCGTTGAAACGTAAGGTGATCTTTCTAGCATGAACATCAATTAAAGCCATAGACGTATCTAAAAACGAACGACCTAAAATAAGAGGAACTTGAGGATCCGTGGGGATATCAACGACGATAAATTCTACGGGATAGTAGAACTTCCCCACTTTCACAAAAACGTCTTCCGCCAAACCACATGCATGAATCGTGGAATGGTCGGCCAACTCGATAGACATTTGTGAAGGAGTAAGATTAGGAAGATTGAGCGACTTGAAGATTGCAAGTGGCATCAAATTAATGCTAGCGCCAAGATCGGCCAAGGCATAGCATTCTTCCATATCTTGAATTGCACAAGGGATCAAAAATTTACCGGGATCACCGACTTTTTGAGGTATGCGATTAAGATAAACCGACGAACAACTAGACAATTGATGCAATTTCTCCTTGTTTTTCAACATACTCTTAAAGTTAGCGGCAAATCGAGGCATCATGACCAAAGCATCGGCGAAACTCACATTAAGGTGCAACTCACGAAACATTTTCATAAAAAGCTCAAATTGGTAGTTATCGCGCTCTTGTCGTTTCTCCTTCCTAAGTCTCGATGGGTAAGGCAAGGGTGGTGTGGGTTGGGGCATAGGCATAGCCTTTGGAATCTCGGGTTCCAATGTTGGTAGAGGGTCGACCGTAGGTGTGGCATGAGCGGTACTTTGTGGGCATAAGATATGCTCCTTTTCGACCACCACCTCGGGTTCTTCCTCAATTTCCTCCACCGTTGGAGTAATTGGTTCAGGAGTCGTTTCTTTAAGTGCCTTACCACTTCGTGTGGTAATCACTTTCATCTCTCCATTCAGGTTTGATATGGTGTTACTAGGCAAACTTCCTGATGTAGAGGCTTTGTTCCCCATGACGGCTTCTAAAATGGCATTAAGCTTAGCATCTTGACTATTAAACTTAACATCTTGACTAGCGGCTTTTTGGTCAATTCTTTGTTCAAGCCTAGCATGAATTTGTTCAATTTTATTGTTTTGACCTCTAATTTGATTATCAAAATCATTTTTCAACTCATTTCTCATGTTAAGATTTTCCTTCACAAAATTAGCCAACTCCTTGGTGTTTTTAGCCGTGTCCCTAGCTTGACTAGCCAATTGCTCTTGAATGTTTTCCAAAATCTTATCATTTGCCGTGGCGTAATTCAAAAAGTCCATTGGAAGTTCTTTAGTGTAAACATTTTGAAGACCTTGACTCGTGTTTTGAAAATTACGGTTTTGGTTTTGATTTTGCAATTGGCTACTACTTCCTTGATTCCCAAAGTTGTTATTACCCTTGTAATTGTTCCTTTGATTGTTTTGGTAACCAACTTGATTGTTTCGATAATTGTTAGCATTTTGATTTGGTGGAAAACCCGGTGGAGTCAATTGATTAGTGCGGGGAACTTGACCGTTTTGGTTATAAGTTCCCGCGGCCGCGAAGGCACTCGAAGTGTTACCACCGTTGGTAATGCACTCGGAATAATCGTGAGCTCCACCACAATACATACAAGAAACCTCAACCGCTTTAGCCATAGCGGGAGTGGGTTGTTCACCAACTTTAAACTCAATTAACAATCCCTTAAGCTTATCAAAAATATTGTTCTCCAAATTAGCCTCGATTTGGCAAGCATCAACGGTGTGTGACAATGAAGGCGAAGGCGAAGACGAAGTCTTACGAACACTCGACGTGCTACGAGGACTATAGACCTTAGACCTATTCTCAATGATTAACAATGCTTCCTCGACCGTCTTACACAAAAAATTACCACCCGCGGCGGCATTAAGATAATCACGCTCATGATCGTTCAAGCCATTGTAAAACGTGTCAATTTGATGCAAGTAGGAAAAACCATGATGAGGACATTCGTGCAACATTTCCTTAAACCTATTCCAAGCCGTTGAAAAACTCTCATTACACTCTTGCGAAAACTTTGAAATCTCGTTTTTCAAATGCGTAGTCTTAGAGGGCGGAAAAAATTGGTTCACGAATTTTGAAACGAGATCCTTCCACGTCAATATAGAATTGGGTGGCTCTTTCTCTAACCAAATTTTTGCGGGCCCCGCTAAGGAATACGGAAAAAGCATCATCTTAATCGAGTCATAAGAGACGTCCTTAAACTTGCAAGTGGCGGTGAGACGATTAAATTGGCGAATGTGGTTATGAGGGTTGTCCTTTTCGTCACCTCGAAACTTGTTGTTTTGAATCATGGATAACAAACCCGTCTTAACCTCAAAATTCTCCGCAAGGATAGCGGGAATCACAATCGCTTCTCCATAACCCTCGGTGGGTGCTTGAAGCAACTCCATCATAGTTCGATTAGCCATGGGTGCTTCTTTCACTACGATGGGTTCGTCAATAGGAGACTCCTCACTAGAAGGAGTGGTTTATTTGTTTCTTCGTTTACGAGCACGTCTTGCTTTGGAGCGAGTTTGCATAAACGTCACGTACAACGAGAGGATGAGCAAAGAAGATTCTTTTTGGTGTTTTCACTTTTTCAAATTTTTTTTGTGGTTTTTGATTGTTTTACTTTTTTTTGGATTTTTGGAATGTATTAGGTAGACACAAAATCTACAAATCTCCTCCTTAATCAAATCTCTCGATTAAAGAAGCCTCAAGGAATGAAAACAATCACGTGAAGTGAACGCCTTCGATGACTTTAGAACGATGGTGGAACACCAAGTCGTTCAAGAGGGTTTAATCAATAGAAACCAAGAAAATATATATGATACTTAATAATACTTTGGGCGGCAAAACCCTCGATTAGCTTTCAATCTCAAAATACGCACAAGCAAGCGGAGGAAACGAGGCGGCGCGAAGCACTTAAGAGCCTTTTTCCTTTAGGTCGTGAAATACAACCGCCTTATACCCACCTTATAGTTTGTATTTTTCAAAATCGAGCTTCACGAAAGTATTTATCTATTTTTGCCTTTTTTTCTTTGGTTTGAGATTCGAATAAAATGATTGGGTAATGACCTCCCAAGTCAAGGTTGTGATTTCTCACGTATTTGGAGTACTTGTAAATTTATTGTTCTACATATACAATATAGTAATAGTATTCACAAAAAACGAAAAACCGATAATACGTATTAGTAGAGTGCTACTAATACAAATACTAATTATGGCTATATAAAAAACAACAATGTTCAAATCAAAACACAACACGCCTCCCCAGTAGCGGCGCCAAAATGATTGTAGGGTTTTTGTACCCTTTAGGAAAAGGATGACAAAATAGGGCAAGTATGCCCGACGATTTAGGAAAACCGTGTGTGAATGACCCCAAAAGTGAGTTCGTTCTCGAGGAGGCTAGTGCGTTGTGTTAAGAGATGATTTTGATTTGTGATTATATGATTGAAAAAGAAAGAAAGAAATGAGATTAGAAGAGAAAGATGGTTACGAAGACGGATTAAACTACGACGAAAAAGGCGATCACGTAAAACCGTAAAAGACTACAAAATTAAAAATTTTAAACCTAATAATTAATTAAAAGCTAAAAGTAGTCTAAAAAAATATAAATAAGGATAAAAATCCAATAAAAATATTTTAAAACCTTTTATTAATTAAATATTCAATTTTAAATGCTAATTAAAGCCCTAAAATTAAATATAATTAATCCAAATGTCCAAAATATTATTTTATTGAACAAATAACTTACTTATATTATCTAAAGACTAAAAAGTATTTTTCCTAATTTTTGAAAACTATTTTTTTATTTTTAAATCACTAAAAACTATTTTTAAACTAAAATAATTATAAAAAATAATAAAATAATACTAAAAATAATTTAACAATTTTAAAAATCCTAATTTACTCTAATGAACAGAAGAAAAATGAAAAAGTTTGAAAAATATCAATTTTTTCACTAAAAGACAAAACTGATTTAAATAAAACCCTAATTAACTTAAATTAATTCTCAAAATTACATAAAAAGTGAACAGTAAAAACCTTTTTAACTAAAAATCTTAAAATCTTTTTCTAAATCTAAGAAAAATGTTTAAACTAAAAAAGAAGTATTTTTGGCACTAAATGCCAAAAATAGAAACATTAAAAGTTAATAAAAAAACTATTTAATCTAATAAATACTAAATGAACAGTAAAATAAAAAATAATTAAACAGAAAAATCCTAAATTAAATAAGAAAAATAATGAAACTAGTTTTAAGTCCTAACTCACAAATTTGCTCACTAAAGACAAAATAATTCAAAACCTGATAGTGACATGTGACAGACTTTTGTCTGTTTGCTTAGCAGTGGAAACAAGTGTGCTAGCAGTGAGAAAGGAGTTCCCACTGGTAGTGTTAATTTTTGTTCAGAAAAGCAATAAGCTTAGGAAAGCTTATTTTGAGTGCTTATTTTGGACAATAAGGCACCCTTATACTCAGTTGAGTATAAGGAGTCAAATGAAACACAAAAATACACAAGTCACTTAGCAAAAATCCACACAAAGAGCACTCAAAGTTTCTGATTAAGGCTATATGGGTCTGATGAACAGTAAACACAAATTACTTGCACAAATTTGAATTTCAAGGCCTCAAATCTTGCAATCAAGCTAAACACATAGCATACAAATGATTACCACCCCTGCTTAATACCCTACCCTAGCAGATTTCAAGATTTGGTGAACAAATTTCACCAAAATCAGTCAAGCCAAGCACTTACTGGTTTTATGCTATTTTTCAAGATTTTGACATGCAAACTTGTTCAAAACTTTACCAAACTGAATACTAAGCCAACATACAACCTAACAATTACCTAATGAGTGAATAAAACAGATTTTAAACCAAGATATATATCATTAAATCCTACTAGAACCTTAATCCAAACACCCCTTAAAATCTGAACTTCACTTTTTTCAAACAGAATCAAGTCAAATCCAAACCCAATTGATCCTAATCAATCTACACATGCATAATAACCTCAAATAAACAATATCAAACCAGATTAACAACACATGAACAACTTTCATACAAAATCACTCAAGACTGAAATATTTGAAAACTGAAACAAGAACAAGGTGATTACCTTGTGGGACCCACATCCAGGCCCCACAATGGCTGCTTTGCCATCTCCATACAGACTCGGGTCTGTGCAGACTTTTCTTTGTTGTTTGAAATGAAGGTGATGATAATATTTGCCTTTGATTTGAACCTGCCAAAAACAGATAACCAAGAACCAAGCTAACTGGTATAAGGGACTATAGGCTTATAGGATTAACTTATTGACAAGTTAACCTATAGCTTATGGCTTAAAAAAAATACAGCAGAAATATAAAAACTGACTTTTCTTCACTGAAATTTTTTGGAAATTCAGGAAACTGAAAACCTTTTGAAATAAGTAAAACAACAATGACAATCAACAAGACTTCAAACAATATAAGTAAATTGGTTCTTTGCTTCTCATCAACAAACCTTAAACCATTTTTCATTCATAAAAAAACTGGATTTACAAAGTTGTGATCAAAAGAGAAAAAACAAGGAACAAGGGGCATGCACAACTCGCATCCTCCTTATATAGGCCAAGATAGAACATTCTAGGTACTGGAATAAAATAATACTAAGCTAAAACCCTAATGCATAGATTTCCAGAAATGCCCTTGTCTTTGACTGAAAATTGGGTCAAGATGGATACATGTGATGTAGCCAGCTGTTGTGAGCTGATCAGGAACGTTCATTGTGCCTTTGGGACCAAGGACTAACATCTAGCCATTCATTTTGTCTGGTATTGGGTTTGGGGGAAAGTGACGGGTGCAGGGGACCCTTGGGGATGTCACATGGGTTGGTTGGGGTCATGGGTTTTGTGTGGGATGGGATGACAAAACCTTTAATTAGTGATCTGGAAGTATTTAGCTAAAAACTTTTTATTTTGAAAAAGATTGAAATTGGTAAATTTAGGGTTTATGTGGGGATTAGAGGGTGATTAATCGGATTTGGGGGAAAAAAGGATTTAAAAATGTGTTTTGGTGGGAAGTGAGTTTAATAAACTTATTCAGTTTATTAAGTGGGTGGAAAGGTGACGTGGTGAAGGGGAGGGTTGTGATTGGTGGAGAAATGAAGTGGGGTGATGTGGCGTTTGCTGAGTGGTGGGGAAGAGTTTGGATGTTTGACAGTTTTGGCCCCCCAAGGTTTCACATTTCTTTACTTTGTAAATAATCAGCAACAATCTTAATTCCCTTTATAACAACTTTGGCAGTTTGTCATTTTTGACACAATGGTTTTATAAACTTTGAATAAGGTCTTGAAATGTAATTTCTTCAATCTTCAAGGACTGAACTTGTACATTCTTGATAACTCAAGGTTTTGACTTGTTTGTTGACTTCTTGGAGGACCAATATTGGCAATTTAGTTTTGTTGAGGGACTAAATTTGCCAATTCTTCAAAGTTAAGGGTCCTTTTTGTAATTTTGGCAAACTTTAGGGACCAAACTTGTAATTATGAAGATACAAAGGTATAAAGTGTCAATTCTTCCATATTGGAGGACCCTTCTTCATAATTCTTCAAATCTTCAAGGGTTTTCTTGGAAAATTCTTCATTAGGGCTTGGTTCATCGTGCGGCTTCGTTTCCCGTGTTCGTTTTTGACTGATTCTTGTGATCTTTTGTCATTTTCTCAATATCCGTACCTAAAATACACAAGCAACAAACACAATCATATATTTGGGTATTTTAATGACATTTAATACATTTTAAGCCCTATTTGGACGATGAGACTATGTTTAAAATCAGTCTCATCACTCATCGTCTTTGGTAAGTTACATATTTAAAAATGGAAAGAAACCTAGTTGCAAGATATAAGTAATAAGGTCATATGGGTAGTTGTGGTTTAAAAACTGTTAACTTTCTACTTGGCTAGTTGTGGACGTGGTAGCTATAATTTAGAAGACATAGAGTAAGAAACGAGGTAAAATACGGACTTGTAGATATTATGACCATAAAATAGTAATAACTAGACATTAAACTAGAAACATAATCACAACTAGATAACAATAAAAGTAACTAGGCTAGTACATTTTTTGTAACACCCCATTTAGATAAATAGAATGTCACGCGTGATTATGGCGTGTTATCAAAGCATACAAGGATAAATGTATAAAACATCACATGACCATAAAGGAAATACCGGAATCAAATATCGGTACCCCAAAAGTAGAACTCATCACACACAAAAATAAGTACGGTAAATGAAAAGGACTAACAATTTCCATGGAAATGAGTATCAAAGTATTATCAAATGCATAAAGTAATGAAGGCTAGGAAGCTTCCAGTCCATATGCACGTACGCTTAAAGTCTACGAGCGTCCTTGAGTACCTGCCGTTTTGGGAACATGAAAGGAAAAACGGCTGAGCATAACGCTCAGTGCACGGATATACAAGTAAAGCATGAACAATATAAGCATATAAGCATGAAGCAGTGGAAAAGACTAAGCCCTGAATAACCTGACATATCTTAGTAAAACTGGTTTTATAGTTTGAAAAGCCTTATGTTTATCTTATAAATTTTTTTAACATGTTTACCATTAGCCAATATATGTCATGAAATATCAAAGTGCATGAATACTTGGAGGGGTGACCTCGTCATGCAAATTAGAGGGGCTGCCTCTAATTTATATACTGGTTTGGGTAGGAGGGATCAGCTCCTTGTGAAGGATGCAAGACACACATCACATTCACCTGAATAATCTGCTGAAAACATGTAAACTAGGATGCACGCATACGCCCCACATGATAATAATAATAATAATATGGACAAAATCTGAAGGGACGCCACGAGCTATCACTCCGTCGTGGTGGAGTCATAACACTGGTGCCTCGAGTGTTATGGTTATGGTACCTCCATAACTAGGTGAAACTGGTCATGAATGTATATGGCTTTAGGTATCTAAATAAACATAAGCAATTCAGAAACATATAAAACATATACTGGGAAAATAGTTGGTTGCATACGGGGAATCCTAATAAGGAAGAATATCCATACTGAAAGGACAGAGAATCCGTACCTTGTGTCCAGTGAACGAAGAAGACGAACGGAAGAGAGTCCTACTTCGATATCACTAATGTTACATAAATAATATACGTGTATAAGTATCTGGTTACTGAGTACGTAACTGGTTTTATATCATGTCTTAGCTTGTTTTATACGTTCATGTCTTGTTTTACTGATTTTAACGTTATGTTGTGTTTATCATGTATTCTGTCTATTCTGATTAAGTATTACTTGTATTTATTGTATTATTATACTTGTTGTGTAATAATAAGTAACTTTTTAAAAATAGCAGGTTTTCCTAAAATAGAAAGTTTCCAAAAATAGATTTACTGCTTAAAATAGATAAGTTTCTAAAAATAGAAAGTTTCCATAAATAGATTAGCTGCCTTAATTAAATAAGTTTCTAAAAATAGAAAGTTTCCATAAATAGAAATAAGCTGGATCATTAAGCTAATAATATAAGCTTAAGTGTTTATTGATTTATATTCTAAGTCATGTGATTGAATAGTATAGTTTATTAATTATTTCATGTAAATTAAATAAACTATAGGTTAAAGTATTTAATTAAATATATCATGATTTAATTAAATAAAAGTAAAAATAATACTTAGGTTAAACATGTATTAATTCATATATTAATATAACCTAAGTCATGTAAATTAATTAATTATAAGGCATGTTTAATAATTAATTAATTATATAGTCTTACTTAAATAATAAATACTTAGGTTAAAATCTATGTATTATTAATAATATTAAAAACCTAAGTCATGTATAAATTAAATATCATGTACATGTTTTAATTAATTTAATTTAACCTTGTAAAAATAAACTTGTGAAAATAATTAACAATTAACTTGTAACTTAATTAAGTCGTGAACCATGCCCGTGAACCGGACCCGTGAACCGGTCATCAAACGCACCCCTAACAATATAAGCTTAAGTGTTTATTGATTTATATTCTAAGTCATGTGATTAAATAGTATAGTTTATTAATTTTTTCATGTAAATTAAATAAACTATAGGTTAAAGTATTTAATTAAATATATCATGATTTAATTAAATAAAAGTAAAAATAATACTTAGGTTAAACATGTATTAATTCATATATTAATATAACCTAAGTCATGTAAATTAATTAATTATAAGGCATGTTTAATAATTAATTAATTATATAGTCTTACTTAAATAATAAATACTTAGGTTAAAATCCATGTATTATTAATAATATTAATAACCTAAGTCATGTATAAATTAAATATCATGTACATGTTTTAATTAATTTAATTTAACCTTGTAAAAATAAACTTGTGAAAATAATTAACAATTAACTTGTAACTTAATTAAGTTGTGAACCGTGCCCGTGAACCGGACCCGTGAACCGGTCATCAAACGCACCCCTAACAGTGGCAAACCGGCTTGGCCGGTTGCCACTGCCATGCGGCAGTTTCCCCCTGCTTTCCATAATTAGCCACCGGCTTATGCTGGTGGTGGTCCTTGTTTCTACCGAGACCCAACCGAAACCAAACACACCCCCCGACATGGTCGGGATTCCCTTGCTCATGCGGCCGAGACCACAACACCACACCAAGACCCGTAGGTCTCGGCTTTATTCACACGAGGCACACCGAGAGCCTTAGGCTCTCGGTTTGTGTGTACCGGCCAAAACAAACACCCCTTAAACCCTAAATAATTTACCCCATGATTTATTAACATGTTATTTACTTGTTTCTATAGCCCTCATGATTTCATGTGTTCAATTAATTAAGAACATAAAAAGAAAAAGAGGTTTAAGGATTTACCGATTACGTGAAACAAAGGAGAACGATAACAATAACAACCTTGCAAGAAATCGATCACCAAAAATCACAAACACACCTCCTTTTGGTGTTCTATATCCGGCGGCCAAGAGGAGACAAAGAGAGATTAGGGTTTTGTTTATTTTCTAATTTTCTGTAATTATGAAAATACCTTTTTCCCTTTTTCTTGTTTTAGTAAAAATTAAAATGGGCTTGGCCCTTTCTCTTTGTCTTGTCCGCGGGTAGAGGGGCCCACAAGGGGTAATCCCGAATTTTTTTCCGTGTCTAAAATTATTCATGTTCTCGTGTTCGTGTTTTACGTGATTTCTTTAGTTATCGTTCGTGTCGTATTATATTTATTCATAACCGTAATAAATATACGTAAATACATAATATTAAGCTCGTGAATATTTATGTTCATGATTTCATGTTCGTATGTTCGTGATTATAATTATTATTGAAATAATTATCGTGTCTTAATACGTTTTAATTACTTATCGTGTTATGACACGTACGTAATACTTGTAAATCTTGTTCGTGAATCGTAAACGTGCTATAAAAGGAAAGTTCTAATCATGTACGTACGATCATAAGGGTACTATTCATGATAAAAGCTTGCGGGTTTTACATTTTTTCTCATTGATCTTTACATATCTTTTAAACTTATGTTTATTTATTATTATGTCTTTAATTTTTATTAATCTTTATAAATATTGGTTTTAGACCATGACATCTTTTCAAATTAAAATAAATACTCTAACTCTTGGGACGACCTTGGATTTATAAACTATACCACAAACGACCGGTTTCTCTGTCGCTAGTACGTGATAGGTAGATCGGGTTTTATAAATTTAAAACTTGAAGTTTTTATTATTTAAACGAAAATGCGCATCTGAATGAGTACGACAGAAGCTATTAAAGAGACTGAAAGTAGATTTCATTTAAAGAAAAAATGTAAGATTATTACAACAACTAAAATTAACTAGTGAAGTTTTTCTAAACAATGTCACTTGACCTTTTGCAATCATAGATAGTACTTTTACGAATTCTCTTTGGAATTGTAAAAAAAATAACAACTACGAGCTAGAGCGGATAACATGATCACAATAACTCCAACTCAGTCGAGCGTAGACACACAAAAGAACACTATATATCTACTAAATTAATGGTACACAACTACACATAGATGTTCTTAATGTTTGTTTATTGAGAAACTAAAAAAGAATGCACGATACAAATACCCCTCCCTCTCACCGCCTTTTGTATAAAAACCAAAAACCGCAAGCTAGAGCCAATAACATGACCTTATTCTCCAATTCAGTCGAGCAAATACACACGAATGTTCTCAAAGTTTGTTTATTGAGAAACTAAAAAAGAATACACGGTAGGAAGACCCCCCCCCCCCCCCTCATTGTAGTGGAGATGAGGGGAAAGAAAACCACCCTAATATGAGTTGAACTGGCTGCTACAAAAAAGAAAAAAGACTCACGAATGTCGAACATCCTTTGAGATCCTGATATATATATAGAGTCATGAACTGGCATATTAGTTCAATACCTAATTGACTACAACTTTAACTTAAGTTTCACTAAACACCCTTTATATTATATATTGATATGAATATTGTAACATTTTACACCTTAGTATCATAGATATGTCTGATACGCAACAACTTCAACTAGTGCTAGGACCTCGAACTAAGGACTCGATTTCGTCAAGACATAAGTAGCAAACCTAATACTAACATAGTTCAACATCGACCCCGTCAATAGTCGATTAAGTCAAATAACCTACTTTACAGCCTTCATAAGTGTCATATACTCCGCTCTAGTTGTTGAAAAATCCATTATGTGCAACATCATAACTTCACACCTTCTTGCACATCCTTGCATCATCAACCCGTACCATGTGATTGATCTACCCATGACAATGATCGATCTTCCCATAGCATAATCAAAGCCCACACAAACATGTTCGTGCGACTATAACCCACGATCAAACTCATTCAACATATCCACATCGAACGATGCTACGCATACAAAATTAGCATCTATGGGTAGTGTTAGCATCCCCACATATATTTAACAATGATTTCGTATTAAGCTTGCTTTGGGGTTAGTAAAAACCTAGGATGATGAGTTTATCCTCGGGAGAAAACCATTTTATGTGTCTCTGTTCCATGAGCCTTATATGTATTCCGAATAAAAATTCAAGCATGGCGTGTCGGTTGTTAACTTTATTTTTAATCTTTTAATTATAAAATAATGGTTAAAATGGGGTGTTTTCAAAACAAATGATTTTCTAACTTCCACTTGACGAACACTTATCTATTTTTAAGGTTATTCGTTAAAGGGGACTTAAAACTTTAATTACTTGTGTGTGTGATAAACACTTTTTAATGACACACCAATAGCTTAGTGTGTTGGATCTTGATGTGTGATAAAATACACATCTTTGTAAGGTCAAAATACCCACTAAGTGGACGAATAACTAACAAATATGTTTCATATTATTTCAAAAATGCTTGGTATGTGTTATTTTGTCTTGCATGCACAAAGGATGAAACACTTAGCAAAAATAAGTATTTTCTGATGAGTTTCTACGATATTACGTGTTTATCAATATTGAAACAAAGTAAAAAAATACCACGAACACATTGTCAGAAAGAGCACGAAATTATGAGTCCAACGACACAAGCCTCACGCCAAGACCCGACCTGATACCTAATCAAACGGGTTGACCAAGATTATATTCATAAGCCCAATCTACTTGGCCCAAAACAACCCTAAATAAATTGGCTTACATATTATTAAAACAAAGCTTTGTAGCTCGGATGTTTATATATATTGATTTGTGTTGGTGACAAAGAGGTCGGGGGTTCGAATCCCTGCTTAAGCCTTTTTGCTACATTTTTGATGTGGCATGCTACATTTCGATCCGACCTAGCCCAGTAGTCGAACCAAGCCTGGCCCATTGATCTGACTAGGCTCGAGTCGAGCAGAGCCGAGCCAATTAAGTTGTTATGTTAGTGGCGACTGATAATGGGTGTCTGGTACGTGGAGACGAATCATGGCGTAGTACAACGTACCATGTATGAGGTCAGAGTGACTGTAATGGCTGGCCAGTAGAAGTGCGACACGTGTCCCTAAGCAACTGTCATTCGTGGGTCCCTTTGGCGGTGAAAACAAGGTGAAAAGATGGCTATATAAATGTATAACAGATCAAGATTTACACCAAATTTTCAATACCAATTATTTTTTACACAGTTTTTATTTACATTCTCTTTGTAATTTTCTTTAGTAATATTGTAATAGAATTTTAGATCTATCTTTTTAAATAATCTTTTGTAATAATCACTTTTGAAGATTAATGAAGATGATGTTTGCTTATTATTGTGGTGTTACTTAGTACTTATTTCTTCTTCTTAACCTTTATTCCTTTTCATACGGTCAAGCTCTTTTATAAATAAATAAGCACTTATAGGTTTGAGAGAGGCTTATTAAGAGCTTATCTACTTTAAAATAGCTTTTAGACTTTTAAGAATGACGTTTTTATTAGTTTATTTTTTATTTGTTTCATTTGTACCTTGAAAATATAATAAGTTTTTCTATAGCTTAATTTTTAGAACCATGAGTTTATAATTACTAAGTTAGTTATTCGATTCCACTATATTTACCAAAAAGGTATTACCTGCCAGCCTCGAATAGTAATTAGTGATTTGATTCCATATTACATACCTAGAAGGTAGTCCATGCCAGCCTCGAATTGACACATCTTTAGGGCATAACCCTACAGATTTCCACCTTCAAGAAAACCCCCCACGAAGAGACTCAAAATTGAGACATCTCGCATGTGGTAACAACCTCTCCAAAAACACCTTTGGTGGCCAACTGAGCTAGCTTAGTTGGTTAAGCTTATTATATCTAGCTTAAAATTTGATAAGCTCTCCTCATAGCTTATTCACAATAAGCGAATTTTCTACTTTTTGGTTTAAAGTTTTCGAATAAGCTCATACATAGCATATGTTGATTAGCGTATATACCTTACCTAATTTTATTGGATAAACTTACTGTTAGCTTATTCGAATGGCCTAAAGCCATAGATTAAAAACGTGGTTTACAAACTTTCCACACATTACCAATATGGTGAATTAAATACCATTTTCAACATCCAGACTTGTTGATGACCAATAAATATTACCAACATGACCTGCTAGTTATACGTGACACTGGTTGAATTAACGATTGTTTGTTTTATTTTTGTAACATTAGTACTTTATCATAGTGCTACTTTGTAAAACTTTGTATCTTCATCCTTCATTCATCAATTACCTAAGTTTACCATATTTATAAACTAAAAAAATCAAGTCATAATCAAAATTAATCTTCAAAGATGTAAAATAGTAATTTTACAAGATGATAAAGATGGAACAAATTTATAATTTGTAGGACTGGATGTATTTCTTGACAACGAGCAGATAAAGTTGTGGTTTGAATCAACGAGAGAAATTAAACTCAACTACAAACGCGTTTGTGGCTTACAACCCCTAAAATCTAACTTTTTTTCACACAAACCAGAAGAACATATACAAGGAAATTACACATGACCACCCTTTTTGTTTTATGTTACTTATCTACATCATGAACTATATTTACAAGATTTATAACATTTTGTTGCTTGGTCATTCTTTCTTGGTGATTTATTTCAAATTTTATTCGAAATACTAATAAAAATCCAATTGGCATGCCCATATAAAAAACACAGACACAAAACACAAAGAATATATAAAATTCTCATCTTCATCTACATCTTCCATCATCAAACCTCAATCGTTATCGTTGAAGGTTGCACGCACAATGGCAACAACAATCTCATCAATTGATGGGGATCTGTATGAGGGAATTATCTCCTTTATCTTATCTTAAAAGCCTTTTGGATATCACATCAAAAGGTTGCACAAGATCTGGATTTGCATTTGCACTGTCGGTCTATTACACATATAACACACGTGTGGTTTTTTTACAAGATGAAGATTAATGCGTATTTGATTGTGGTGATAAAGAAAAGGATTAAGCACTGAGAGGCTGAGAAAATGTGTGTGATTATGTGTGTAGTATTATCTTTAATATATATATATATATATATATATATATATATATATATATATATATATATATATATATATATATATATATATATATATATATATATATATATATATATATATATATATATATATATATATATATATATATATATATATATATATATATATATATATAGAATCTGGATCGATTGAGAAGGAAAAAAACCTTCTCAATTGAGAAGGTTTTTCAAAAACCATAGCTTGTTAACTTTGATTCAAGTTTTTCAAGTGTTGATTCATTTTAATATGATAATAATACAAAATGAGTCAAAAAAAATTTGAATCAACATTAAAAAAAACTCTCGATGTTGCGATATTTGTAAAATATTGAGTTTACTGCACAAATTTTTTGAATCATTTCATAACTCGATTTTTACAAAGATTTATGAATCAAAATTATGATTTATAGTTTTGATTCACTATTAAATGATGTTAACTAGTGAATCAATGAAAAATTTTCGAATCAATGGCTCAAACGAAGATTTCTCAAATTTCTCAAAATAAAAACCTTCTCAATGGAACCGGAGCCTATATATATATATATATATATATATATATATATATATATATATATATATATATATATGGGTGGGATCTAGAGAAAACCTCTTTTTTGTGAAAAACCTAGAAAACAAACTAAAAGGTATATTTTACAACATCTCAAACTGGAGGATAGAAAGTGAAAACTAATGAAAAGCGGAGGGGCCTGATCTGCCAATCGTTCATTCTTATTCCAACCATCCAATCTCGATCAAACACAAACAAACTAAATTGAACAAAAAAAACAGACACCCAAACCAGAAACACTACAATCAAACTTATAAACACACAATCCAATTGAATATTGCAAATCCCGATTATTATATGAGCACATAATCCAATAGAAAACCTCAAATAAGATTGAAAAACACAAGTTTGATCAAATTACATTAATATGATCAAATTGCTAACAAATCTTGCATTTCGATTAGCAGTTAACTCAAGTAATGGGAAACTTTAAACCATGAATCATACGAAAATGAAGAAAAACGAAAGAAAGAACTTGTAAGTGCACTAATTTTGTCAATTGATTAAATTTAAATCAATAGTATAATGAATTTTAAAATTTTGTTATGAGTTTATACTCGTTTCATAATCTATTCTACCAGACATGGAACAATTTTTGACAAAAAATGAATGAAAAACAAGTTTTTTTAAAACCGCACACCAGGTGTTTGGTAAAATGCGTGAATGAAAATTTTTAAATGTGATGTGCTAATTTTGTATTGATATGCCAAATGTTGTTGTTTACTTGTTTTGATATAATTTTACATGAATGTTTATGTTGAAGGTATTTGTTGTTAATATAATTCTGATTTAAGGCATCTATTTTGTTATTTAGAGCCTCAATCTATATGATTTAAGGGTAGGTTTGTTTAAGGAAATCTATTTGTTTAGAAGCATATCTGTTTTTATGATTAGTATTGTATTACGACATCAGTTTGTTTTTTATTTAATGCATCGTTTTGTTTTTTTGTTTAATGCATCGATTTGTTATTTGTTTAATGCATCGGTTTGTTTTTTTGTTTATGCACCAGTTTGTAAATTTTGGTGCATCGTTTTTTTAATGCATCGATTTGTTTTTTGTATGCATCAGTTTATTTTTTTGTTTATGCATCAGTTTGTATATTTTAGTGCATCCGTTTTGTTGGAAATACGTTTTTCGTATTTAGCAAGATTCCGTCACTCCGACAATATATTAAGTAGTGGCTCGTAGTTTAGTTATTCTACATTAAGTAAACAGGGAAAGGCCTAGTCCATGGTTTGTATGGACGGCCTAAACATGTAAGCCCAAGCCCATCACAAGGCTTGGGTATATAAACCCTCTCCTTAGTTGGAGAGGGTGTGGTTCACCTTATTTTTCACATAGTAAGAAAAGTGTTTTCTTTCACTTTCTCTCTCTAAAAGTGTGTGTGTTCTCACCATCTCTCTATCTCTTTCTCTCTCTAAACATAAGCAAGATTTACATATCCAACAAATGGTATCAAGAGCCATGGGATGATTGTTTGGTTTTTGTGTTTGTGTTCTTGATTCTCTCGCCCATTTTGATCTAAAATCATACGAACCAATTTTTTTTTTTTGTGTTTCTATGATTTAATCTTGATATAATTCATCTAGTTACTTGTTATAGTGATTTGGTATTGGTATTTTGGTAAAAAAACACAAAAATTTTGGGTGTTTGATTCATTTTTAGGCTTAGAATTTCGAATTTGTTGTGTTCTATCCGAGAAAAGTGGTACTTTTGTCTCCATCGCAAAGTTGGTATCCATCGCAAAGTAAGCAGGGTTCTACATTGCGATCGCAAAAACCCTAGGGTTTCCACATTGCGATCGAAGAGTATTTCGGTACCCCTTATTCCGGCGTACATTGCGATCGTTCATTGCGATCGTGGATTGCGACGGACTTAAGGCTTTTTGAAACGTCACTCTGCCAAAATTTCATTTGCCATATTGCGATCAAGCATTGCGACAGGTATTGCGATCAAGCATTGCGATAGGTATTGCGATCAAGCATTGCGACAGGTATTGCGATCAACATTGCGATAGATAACATTACGATAGGTATTCAGATAGATATTCCGACAGTGATTCCAACACTTATTCCGACATAACTTGTTTTGTGCATTCCGATAGAGTGACAAGATTTCCAAGATTTTTCAAAAACGTGTCGTGTGTAATTTTGTCTTGGAATTTTTGGTTTATCGAGAATATAATTTAGGGGATTTCAACATTATTTCTCGGCTTTAACACACAACGACAAACACATTTACTTTCTCTCATTTTTCGATCAACTTTTGAAAATCTTAACTTATAGGAATGGAGTACACATCTCTTACGGATAAGTCCATCCTCTCGGGTACGGATAATCGTCCACTAATGTTGGTGAAGACTATGTATGAGGAATGGGCTTCCCGAATGGAACTTTATATGTTGAACAAAGAAAATGGACATCTAATTTGGGCATCGGTGCTCAATGGATCATTGGTATATGGTACTGTGACGGAAGGTGTTGTTACTCGTCCTCGCACAACGGGTGAACTAACTGGAGATGCTAAGATACAAGACAAGTGTGATTAACAAGCTACAAATATCATTCTCCAAGCCCTTCCTCCAGATGTCTACAAACTCGTTAGTAAACATAAAGTCGCCAAAGAGTTATGGGATAGAATTCGTGTTCTAATGCAAGGCACTTCGTTAACTAAACAAGAACGAGAGTGTAAGCTTTATGATACTTTTGATAAGTTTGCCTATGTCCCAGGGGAAACTCTCAATGATTACTATCTGAGATTTACCCTATTGTTGAATGAGCTCAATATCGATGGCATGGCAATTCCTACATTTCAATTGAACACCAAGTATTTGAACACTCTTCCTTCAGAATGGAAAAAGTTCATGATGGATGTTAAATTGGCTAAGGACTTGCATAACACCAATGTGGATCAACTTCAAGCTTTTCTTTAACAACATGAATGACATGTGATCGAGGCTTGGTTGTCTACACCTCAAGTTTATGATCCACTTGTCATGTATGCTTATCAACAAAACATGGCTTATACTTATCAACAACCATCATACTTGCAGCAACCACCACCACACACCTATCAGCAACCACAACAACCATTTTATCAACCACTAATGATGCCATAGCAAGCATTTCAACAAAGTGTTCATCAACAATCTTTTCCACAACAACCACCACATTAGACATCACCATCACAAGCCAACACTTCTCCAATGGGCTATACTCCTCAGCAAGGATATTTTCTAATTGAAGCACAACCAGCACAAGCCTTCTACTCCAATGAACTTCCACCAATCCAAGCACCGGTCTTTACTACAAATGATACGCCAGCTGATGTTCTAAACCATCTCACTGCCTACTTGTCAAAACTTGTTGCAACTAGAGGATTTCCACCAACAAACAATCAGCTCCGCACCTCTTCAAATCCTCGACAACAAGCCACTATTCAAGATGGTCAAGTGACAGTGCAACCTATTCAGGAAAGGCAAACTTCATATGGACCTCCTACAAGGACTGCGAATGCTCAAGCTGTGAATTCTCAAGCTAATGGAAATGGAAGCCCTATTGGTCCTCAAAAGGCTGTGACTTGATACAATTGCCGAGGACAAGGTCATGTGGCTAGGGAATGCACTCAGCCAAAACGAAGAAGGGATGCAACATGGTTTCGTGAGAAGATGAATTTGGTTGATGCTCAGTCTATGGAAAAGATCTTGGATTCAGAAGAGTTAGCATTTCTTGCAGACCCAGGGGCAGCAGACAATGAAGGCATTGCAGTCGTTTCCACTTCCAATCCAGCTTATCAAGCAGATGATCTTGACGCATATGACTCGGATTGTGATGACATTCACTCTGCCCAAGCTGCTCTCGTTGCTAATCTCTCTCACTATGGTTCTGATGTCATCAGTGAGGTACCCACCACAACCAATCTTGGTAATGATGATAACCAACATCAAGTTGGGCATGAAAATGACAACCTCGAACAGCATTCGGGAACTAGTAACTCAAATGATGTGGTACCCAATCCTACACATTTGAGTGAACCTCAACCAAATGCTACGACAGGTATGGAATCTTATGCTCAACATGGTTTGGTCATGGTGCCTAAACATATTATTGATCAAATGCATATGGCTCTCAGACAATCCGTAGATACGAATTCCACCCTAAATGCTGAGCTTGCGTTGCATAAAGAAAAGGTCAAAACTTTTGAAATGGTCCCTCAAGCAGAGAAAATAACATGTTCTAAATTTGACCAATTTTGTTTTGAAAAGATTGAACACTTGAAAGAAATAGAATCATTAAAAGCTAATCTTTCCAATGAATTAAAAGCAAAAGATTCGGTTGTCAATGATTTTTAGAAACTTAAAATGGACTTCGAAACTCTCGAGTCTAAAAAGTTTGAATCGGAAATTAATGCTACCAAACTTCTTAAATTCAAAGAACAACAGGTTTTAAAACAATACGCTTCCACAGAAAAGGTTCATCTTTTAACTAAATCATTTAAAGAACTCGAACTTAAGCGTCTTCAAGATTTACCACCTAATCCCGGTTATGCAAAACAAGCTCTAGAATATATTTCATGTCTTTATGATATGACCATAATTGGCAAATCGAAAGAAGCACCTTTTGTTCGTAGTACTGAGGAGACACAGTCACTTGCGGAAGAAACTCATTCTAAAATGCTTTCAAAATTCCATAAGCTTGATTATGATACGTATAATAAAGATCAATTTTCTAAAAAGACACGTATTCGCTTACAAAAGGAATTAGCTGAATTGACAGTTCTTGTTCCCCAAAGTTTGTCAAATGAAAACCCTCCTAGTACGTCTCCTACACTTGTCAAAACGGATTTAACGAAGTTAATTCCACCGGTAAGTAAGGTGTCAGATAGCTTAAATGTTGTGCACCAACACTTGGCCGATTTTAACAAAGTCATTTTGGAACGTACGACGGCTTCGGCCATAACGGAAGGTGAATGGAACTTTGAGCACACTAGAGCTGCGTTCCGAGACGAAATTGTTCCGTTTGTAAAGAATGTTTAAGCTTGTCTTAGTACTATTGATCAAGATTTGCTTTTGGAAATAGAAGAAGTTAGACGTGTTTTTAATGAAATGGATGATGCTTATGAAAACATTTTACTTGAAATAGAACGAGTTTCATGCCAAAATGATCAGCTTCTGAAGCAAGTGATGTCTCACGATATAGTTTCCGTCTGTGTGAATAAAAGTGTTGATAATGATTCTATTGTGCATAATGTTGAATATGTGGATAATGTGGTAGATAGTACTTGTCACGAATCTGACGCTGAATTTTTAAAGCTTCAAGATTCATATTCTTCGCTTTCAAAACGTTTTGATGAGATTCAAACACATTGTATTTCGCTTGAATACAAGCAACAATTTATTCAAGAAATCTTTGAAACGTCATTCGAAGGTGTTAATATCGATGATGCAAACTTTGAAAAGAATTTTCGATTGAATTTACAATCAAAACAGCGTCAGCCAAGTGACAAAGTTGCTAAATCTTTGCCGATAGACATAGAGAAATTCAAGGAGCTTAACTGTGTGAACGTACTTGAGGTCACTGAGAATTTAAAACTTGATCTAGATAATCGAGTTTCCAAGATTTTGTCCAAAGTTGATAACTTAAAACAGAAAAATACACAACTCTTCGATTCAGTAAAGCCCGCATGTCATAATTCCACTACACATAATCAATCATTAATTGAACAATTGAATCGAAAGTCGGTGGAAATATTTGATTTGAGGGAACAAATTTGTGCTAAAAATCTGGCTTTGGCTAAGTTGAAGGAAACACTTCGTACTCTAAAAGGTAAGAATGTTGTGGATAACGCATCCACTGTCTCATCACCGTCCTCTAGTGCTATCAAAAGGAACCTTATCACCGTCACACCACTTAATAAGGGCCCTAGGACTAAACCATCTCAAACTTTGGTCACTAAAGATAAGGCGGAATCAAAACCAGCTTCTAATATTCCCGTGTTTCCTTCTACAGGAGTAATCACCACTACTAAGGCTCAAAGATATAAGCTTAAAAGAAACAAGAAGAATGATAGGATCTTGCCCCTATCTAGTAGTCAAGTGAAGAAGAAAGTAGAAGCCCATCCTAGGAATGTTATTTCTATTTTGAATAAAAAGAATCATGTAGCTAAACCTAAAGGCTCTGCGGTTGTGCAGTGTTCTAAGCCTACTGTGAATTCTAATTTGAAATGTTGGAATTGCAATGAATGTATGTTTTCTAGTCATCATGATTCTTGCCTTATTGACCATGTGAATGAGATGAATGCCCAGAAAAATAGATTAGCATGGAAACCGACTGGGAAAGTGTTAACCCAAGTTGGTTGGATGTGGCGTCCCACTGGTAGAACTTTCACTATAGTAGGAAATACGTGCCCTTTAACTAGGGTCACTCCCACTAAAGCGAAGAAAGCGTGCCCTTTAACTAGGAGTACCAAGGCTACCAAAACACAAGCGTGCCCTTTAACTAGGAACACCAACACTACTGTAGGAACCAAGTGCCCTTTAAATAGGTCTACTCTCACTGTAGTGCCCTCTAATAATCCAAAACCTTAGAAAGTTAGAACAATAAAACCTGTTAGTGATAAAACTCACACTAGAAAACGCAGGAAATCTAAGGGTCACAAAAATGTTAGCACTTCTAATAATATTATATCTGTATCTGCTAACACTTCGGAACCAATAGTTTCCAATGCATTGTCTACTGTTGTTGTTGAAAACAGGTGGTCCAAATTGTTCTCTGGTATTTGGACTCTGGTTGCTCCAAGCATATGACCGGATATCGCTCTCAACTCAGAAATTTCGTCAGCAAGTTTCTTGGTACGGTTCGATTTGGAAATGATCATACTGCAAAGATAATGGGTTACGATGAATATCATATTGTGAATGTTATAATTTCAAGAGTGTACTATGTGGAAGGTCTCGGTCACAATTTATTTTCTGTGGGACAATTTTGTGATGCAAACCTAGAAGTTGCTTTTCGAGAGCATACCTGCTTCATACGTAATTCAGAAGGGGTTGATTTATTAAAAGGTACCCGAGGGAATAATTTGTATACTTTGTCTCTACAAGACATGATGGCCGCTTCTCTTGTATGTCTTCTCTCCAAAGCACCAAAGACTAAGTCATGGTTATGGCATCGGCGGTTATCTCATCTTAACTTTGACGCTATTAATCATTTGGCGAAAAACGAACTTGTTCGTGGTCTTCCTAAACTTACATTTCACAAGGATCATTTGTGTTCCGCGTGTACAATGGGGAAAAGCAGTAAGAAATCGTACAAACCCAAGACTGAAGACACCAACCAAGAGAAAATTTATTTGTTGCATATGGATCTTTGTGGGCCAATGCGTGTTGAAACTCCTAGTGGTAAAAGGTACATCCTCGTCATTGTCGATGATTACTCTCGGTTACATGGGTGAAATTTCTTACAACAAAAAATGAGGCACCTAAATTCATCATCGGATTTCTTAAGATGATTCAAGTGTGTCTCAACACTACTGTCTGACGCATTCGTACATATAATGGAACGAATTTGTGAATCAAATCTTGCATGATTATTATGAAGAAGTTGGCATATCTCATGAAACATCCGTTGCTCGCACTCCAGAACAAAACGATGTCGTTGAAAGGCGAAATCGCACACTTATGGAAGCTGCTCGAACGATGTTAATTTACGCAAAGGCTCCATTGTTTTTATGGGCAGAAGCAGTATCTATAGCAGTTTTCACCCAAAACCTGTCACTAATTCGTAAACGTCATGGTAAAAAACCTTATGAGCTTCTACATGGAAAAGTACCAGATTTATCATATCTTCATGTATTTGGTTCTCACTGCTATCCAAATAATGATGGTGACAATTTGGGAAAACTTCAACCCAAGGCTGATATCGGTATTTTCATTGGTTATGCACCAACAAAGAAGGCATACTGAATCTACAACCATAAGTCTCGTAAGATCCTCGAAACTATGAATGTTGATTTTGATGAGATGACAGCAATGGCTTCTGAGCAAAGCAGCTTTGAACCCGCACTTCATGAAATGGGACCCAGTAACATTAGTTCTGGTCTTGTCCCAAACAACCCCACTTCATCATCATTTATACCACTCACTAGGAATGAATGGGCTACGTTGTTTCAACCGTTTTTTGATGAATTTTTTACTCCTCCAAGTATTGTTGCTCCAGAACATGAGGTAATAGCTCCAGTAACCGAAGTTGTCGCTCCAGCAACCGTTGCACAATCAGATACGTCTACACCTACAATTGGTCAAGATATACCATCATCAAGTAATTCTCAACCAACACCTGTTTCAACTACCCATGTCATGCCTATTGTTGATGAAGAGGATGATGATGATGATCACGATTTGGAATTCCCTAAACTTCCATTCTTTGGTGTACCTATTCCTGACCCTAATCAAGTCGGGTCGTCCACCTCATAGGAAGCTCCTTCTACGGTCTACTCCAATCCATGGATTCGTGAACATGACAGCAAGTGGACAAAGGATCATCCTATAGATTCTATTATTGGTGACCCTAATCGCCCGGTATCCACACGAAGTCAGTTACAAGAAAATGCAATGTTTTGTCATTTTGATGCTTTTCTCACTGAAGTTGAACCTAAGACATGGCAAGAAGCTTTTACTCAATCCTGTTGGATAGAAGCTATGCAAGAAGAACTTAATGAATTTATACGTCTTGATGTATGGGAAATTTTCCCATGCCCGGATCAAGTGCAGTTACTCACTTTGAAATGGGTTTACAAGGTGAAACTCGATGAGTTAGGTGGAATATTGAAGAACAAAGCTCGACTAGTAGCTCGTGGATACAAGCAATTATTAGGCATTGACTTTATGGAATCCTTTGCACCTGTTGCCCGTTTAGAAGCTATTAGACTATTCCTCGCTTATGCAGCCCACGTGAATATGATCGTCTATCAGATGGATGTGAAGACGGCATTTATCAATTGTGAAATCAAGGAAGAGGTGTATGTTCAACAGCCGGATGGTTTTGTGAATCCTAAATATCCTAATCATGTGTACAAGCTTAAGAAGGCTCTCTATGGGTTGAATCAAGCTCCACGCGCATGGTATGATCTATTGTCACAATTCCTCATTACGCAAGGCTTCGCTAAAGGCAAGGTAGATCCCACACTGTTCATTCAGAAACGAGGTAAAGATATGATTATGGTACAAATATATGTTGATGATATTATATTTGCAGCCTCGACCCAAACCTTATCCGATGAGTTTGGGACACTCATGTCTTCCAAGTTTAAGATGTCAATGATGGGCAAGGTATCATTCTTCTTAGGACTTCAGATATCTCAGATTCCCAGAGTTATCTTTATCAATCAATCCAAGTATGCCCTTGAATCACTTAAGAAATATAAGATGGAATCATGTGACCCCGTAGACACTCCAATGGTGGAACGAACTAAGCTTGATGCAGATCCACATGGAGTTGCTGTTGATCCGACACTTTATCGTGGAATGATCGGTACCCTTCTGTATATCACAGCTAGTCGACCTGATCTTCAGTTTGCTATATGTATGTGTGCTCGGTATCAAACTCGACCTACTGAGTTACACTTGGCTACTGTGAAACAGATCTTTCAATATCTTAAAGGAACAATTAATCGGGGACTTTGGTATTCGAAGGACTCTTCGATTGCACTAATGACATATGTAGATGTGGATCACGCGGGTTGTCAAGATACAAGGCGTAGCACGAGTGGAACTTTGCAATTACTAGGAGATCGACTAATCAGTTGGGCATCGAAAAGGCAGAAAAGCGCTGCAATTTCAAGTACGGAAGCAGAATACATAGCTGTTAATCATAAGATTAAAGCTAACAAGAGGGTGATCCGGAGGTCGGGGAGGATAAAATTGGTGTTTAGACATTTTAGAGAAAGAAAGATAAACTTGAAATGAGTGTGTGTATTTAGAGAGAGAAAGTGAAATACACAAATAGGAAAATCTCACCCCTCCATGGAAGTATGGAGGGGTATATATAGGCTAGACATGGAGTGACTTTGACAACCTAGCAAAAGTAGTCCCTCCATGTTTTGCCCATATGAAACTAATGTAATTCCGTAAATGGCGCTCACATTTTAGGACTAACAATCTTCCCCCAATGTGGAGACATACGGAATTACTTACAATGTTCCTAACAAGTAAAAATACAACAAATTAAAGTCTTCCAAGGCGCTTCTAATGCTAAGGATGTCTTTTAATTCTTCTTGTCTTCATAACTTGTACCTCAGCTTGAATCCTCTTTGTCTTTGCTTGTTGTGGAACAATTGTAATATGCATGATTTGGATTAACTCCTCCCAATTCATGTAGCATGTATTTAAAAAACTTTCTTCATAGACTTCTTTTTGACGAAGTTTCTGAATCAGATTCCCCCCAAACCAATATTTGTATCTTAAGCAGATTCTGACACTTTGATGTAGTTTGAACAATCTTCTAGCTCATCGGTTTAAGTGCACAGCGGAAATTTGTAGAAGAACCACACCAGATAATACTGCTTGTATATTGTTTCATGTCGTTTAGGTTTTGGTGATAATCCGTTTGGGGTAACATGCAGGAAATCAGCAACAATTCTTCTCACGCCTGCAGAATACTTCATAAAATACATATAAAGTGAAGTAGATACCATTCCATGTACACTACTTCCCCCTGGAAGTTGATCCGATTACTTCAAAGTACACGATTTTCCCCCATGATGATTTCGAACTCTCGGAAGCATCATTATCATGGACGTCCATATACTCGAGAAGTTCTTAGTCTTAAGCAAATGTCTTGAAAAGTTTTGAAAGTCATTAAGAAACTTTGAAAAATTTTGCTTAGACTATGAAGTGCCATTGTCGTTGTGTAGCTCATAAATATCCCGTGAGAATTGATTGCTGATTCCATCTCTCTCTGTCTAACTTACCAACCTTGAATTCATTCGGCTATTTGTTGTGACCACATGTGAAGTAAACCCGATATTCCAAACTTGAAACTGAAGTACAATCCCCCAAATTTGTTTCTTAAGATTGCACTTATGTCGATTGAAGAACGGTGCAGAAATAAGTCTGTAACATCTCTTGAAGTTATCCACACGAGCAACTGCGTGTGACACCCAAAAATGATAGTAATCCATGTCGTCGACCATCCACCCCTTGACAGTGGAAACTAGATAATTCAAGTCTCAATCATAAATTTTATCGTCCAAGCAAGTCATCAATCGATAGACTGGGTTTGAAGAAAAGGGGTAAAAAATAGAAGGAAGGCTCGATGATGAAATAAGTAGACACCTTCATGAAATCCCACATCAAATTCAAATAAAGAATACCAAATCCACTTCGTGATCACTTGTCTTTGTAGAATCAAAACTAGCCTTGTCGTTAAAGTGAATCTTATATCGGATCGTTTTAGCGTTAAGTGTTTTGTTTGCTTTGGTGTTGTGTTTGATAATGTCGTTATCTAGAACAAATGGCAAATATCATTAAAGGATAATTTGTCTAGATAACTTGTCGTTGAAGCTCAACGTCAGTCTCAAACCGAAATTTTTCTTTGTCGTTTAAGCACTTTTGTTCAAAACATGACGAATACCCGGCTAAAAAATATCATCATAGCTTAAATTAAATGATAAATGGTCCACATCAATGCATATCCGCAATCCCAAAAAAATTTCGGCCCAAATAACATTTGCCATAATTAGCACTCATAGCATCTAGCCCAACCAAGAAATGGACCCGCGATGCTTGACTGATAATGGCCCAAGTGAACTGAAATGCTGCCCATATCACAAACCGAATAGTCAACCCATATGTATTAAACCCAATCCATAAAACAAGGGATTATATAAAGGTAATAACCCTAAATCTTAGCACACAGTTAAACCTAATCCCATTTCCTAAGTTTATCCGCGTCTCTTTCTTATCCCTTGATATCTCCGTCCTCATCAACATCTTCCAAATCACCAATACCACTCATACTGATGAAACCAAACAACACAGATGACCCACCTTATCCCTAATTAATCCTTTCTGCTTGTATAATCCATGTACCATCAAAGTCAACAACTTCAAGGTTTTGATTTAACAAGGACTCGGGTAGGTTCATCTAGTTGCATGTCGTCCTTTTGTGTTTAATTGACCGAAACAAGAAAAGAGGATACCATAATTGTTATAACTCTTTCTTAATTTTTTGAATATGAACAAAAAGACTTCGTCTTAATACATATCGATGATGAACAGGTCTCAAATCATTAAGATCTTTGATTCTTGAAATAAATGATTGAGATCTAATCTGAGATCATGGTTCATTCATTTTTCTGTTTAGAGTCTTGTTGGTTGAAGGGTTGGAGATGATTAAGGATGTTGTGGTAGATAGCGCGATGGGATTAAGTTAGATCGAGTCGGGGTTGAACGTTGATGGTTGATGTTGTAATGGTTTATGGGGTCTCGGAATGTTTTTTCAAACAAGTCATGTTGTCGCAATGTTTTCATGTCAATCTCAATATCATATCTTTTCAACCATCGCAATAATACAAATGAAACCATCGCAATGTTGTGGTGAAAGAGTCATCGCAATGTATCCAAACCGTCCATCAGAATGATTTCTGAAAAAGGTATCACAATGTTTTCTAACTCCCATCGAAATGTTTTTCATATCCATCGCAATGTTGGGAAAATTTTGGCAGCATGACGCCTAATACACCATTGCGATGGATCAACCCACCCATCGCAATGTGACCCATCGGAATGAGTCCCATCGCAATAGATAAAGTCGAACCCATCGTAATGAAAATATGATACCCATCAGAATAAATCCGTAGAAGAAGCCATCTGAATATATCTGAGTATCCCATCGGAATAAGCCATCTAAAAGTGCATCGCAAAAGGGTTTTGACCATTTCTTGATATTTCTGAAAATGGTGGATATGGTGATTTTTCAGATATGACACTGTTAGAAAATAGATTAATAGAGAGACAAATAGAGGTGACACGTAGACACTGATAAAACCACCAACACCATTAAAAAAATGAGACTTTTGGACAGATATCAGATATGTGACAAATAAAAGATACACAATTTGAACCTTTTTGGACAATGGATTGAGCAGCTTTGTGACCATTTGGACGGAAACCAATAAACAACACCAAAAATTCGTAACTTATAACAACTTAAAAATAAGCCGAAAAAGCTACAAATCAGCAAACACGAAACACAAAACACCCCCGGTTAGCTCTGATACCAATTGTTAATCATAAGATTCAAGCTAACAAGAGGGTGATCCGGAGGTCGGGGAGGATAAAAGTGGTGTTTAGACATTTTAGAGAGAGAAAGATAAACTTGAAATGAGTGTGCGTATTTAGAGAGAGAAAGTGAAATACACAAATGGGAAAATCTCACCCCTCCATGGAAGTATGGAGGGGTATATATAGGCTAGACATGGAGTGACTTTGACAACTTAGCAAAAGTAGTCCCTCCATGTTTTGCCCATATGAAACTAATGTAATTCCGTGAATGGCGCTCACATTTTAGGGCTAACAATAGCTATGTCCGGTTGCTGTGCTCAAATTCTTTGGATGAGATCGCAATTAACCGACTATGGTCTAAGTTTCAACAGAATTCTGATGTACTGTGACAACAAGAGTGCAATTGCCTTATGCTGCAACAATGTTCAATTCTCCAGATCGAAGCATATTGACATTCGCTACCACTTTATCAAGGAGCAAGTGGAAAATGGAGTGATCGAGCTTTACTTTTTCCGATCTGAGTATCAATTGGCGGATATTTTCACGAAGGCTTTAGATCACGCTCGAATGGAATTTTTGGCCGACAAGCTAGGAATGAGAACTTTCTCGCCTGAGACTCTAAAGGAACTAGCAGATGAAGCGAAAGAATAGTGGTGGTAAACTATTCTCCGTATCCTTGGTGATCATTTGTATATATTGTTTATATTTTTATCCACAAAAGCAAAATACAAAAATATAAAACCATATAAAAACCATAAAAATTGAAAAATTAAGAAAAATTCAAAAATATTTTTACTTTATTTTTCAAAGGCATGTCTTTTGGTACGATAATACTTACGGACTTAGAAATGTTGATTAATATTCACACGGCGCCATAAATAGAGTTCGTATAAAAGTTGTAAATATTTCATAAAACATGCCCATATGGCTTGTAGTTATTTCTGACTACAACTCGGTTTTCACATTAAAGTCAAGTATTTCTTTTGAAAGCTTTGGCTCACAACGGGAATTAATTTTCTCGGGCAAGGTTTACTTTAAAACCTTGTATGGGATCAAGTTTACTTTATAACTTGGTCTAACACAAATCTATGTACGATTCAGTGCATTTATTTGTTACAACAAGAGAAGTCTTGTTTTTATGAAGTTATCATCTCTACAACCATAGCTATCTACATTTGGTATTTACATACTCGACGATGCGACTACTCAAACGGCGACTACAGCTCTTTCAATAGAACACGGGTCAACAATTGAGGGGGAGCAATTGTCAAGCATTCAGAATCTTTGATGCTGAAAGTGCCAGGCTCACTAATTGGTGTCAAGACAGCAATACCAATCGAACATGTGGTGTCAAGAGATGACTTCAGACGTGACGAAGCGACCAACAAATGCTGACAAGAACCATTTGATCTTATCATATGATGTTCTCATCAATCAGGTCCAACCTTGTCAATTTTTTTTCTAATATGGTGAATATGTAATCATGTTACAAATCGGTATCATATCTCATACATTTGGTATCATGAAGATAAAACGGACTTGCATTTTTCTTCCCAAAAACTTTGTTAAAACTACATTAAATCGATTGATATTAAAAACATCGATTGGGTAAAGATTTTTTATATGGGGGAGAAAATGTGATTTAATATGGGAAGCTATCACAAATGGTTTGACTTAATGTGTTGGCTCATCCCAACATGTGCGAAATGTTTTCGAATATCGTAGAATATGTTAAGGGGGAGAAAAATGGATTTGCTATATCAAAATAGATTTCATGGTGACATATACTTACCCTAAACCCATTTATTTTACGACGATGAAGATTGTGGTGACATAAGGATGGTAGGATAGGTTAAGTCCAATGATTCTTCCAAAACCGGAGAAGTCTTCCCAAGGACATTCCCTAGCTAGAAATAGTAGTCCTTAGGAAAGATAGAGAAATATTGTGAACGAAGCTGAATGCCGACCAAGTACTTAAGTTAGCACTGGAACAATCAAAACAAGGTGTTAGTTATGACGTATTGGTAAGCATTGAAGGGGTTGAAGAATGAAAAAGAATTGTAAAGATAAAGGGTGTAAAGAAAGAAGCCCTCCTTACAACCTTAGGCAGAAACCGGGTCAACACATATGCTATTGAGATCATTTTTATTGATGTTCGATATTGAAGATAGACATCATGGACCCAGTGATGCAATGCACAACTCATCCCAGCTAACTCAGATATCTCTCAAAAGATATTTGTTTTAATCACACCGAGACAACGCATTATCTATTGATTTATTCACTCCGAATAAATTAGTATTGAAATGCTGGCACTCCTATCCAGCCTCCGATCACTAAAATCCAAAATGCACGATCGAGTCTAGAGCCATTTGAGATCATCAAATATCTCATTAGGACACACTTCCATATTTCCTTGCTTCTTCACACACTGTGAAAAGTAAGAAAGATACTAAGAGTCCTACGCAAAATCTTCATGATCGTGCCTGAACATCTGAGTAATACGAAAGTACTTACAATGAAGATGGAAATCCTTCTTGAGTGAATATCAAAAAGCTCATGGTAGGTGACTTGTGCGATTCTTTATGAATCAAACTCGTGATAACTGGAAAGAAACAGTTGTTTAATTCTTTATTGAATTTAAACACGTTCCAGGCCTCTATGCAATATCTCAGTGATCTTGCCAGAACACTCAGAGTGATACCTTAGTGTTCACAGTGATGAGTGGAAATCCTTCTATTGTTAACATCAAACAGCACTTTGTAGGTAACTGTTGAGTCTTAGGATCTAGACTCATCTGGGATATCATGATCATGATTGTAATAACCACAGCGGAACATAAAGAACACAATCATAACCAAGAACAAGGCTTTCACTAATAAAGATTACTATTAATAATGCTACTAACTACTACTCCTGTTGCCTTATAGGCTTGACACCAGGAGGAACGCACACACACCTATGGTTTACATTGTTTGTGAATGAGTGAATAAAACCAAGGTGCCTACCCTCTTTATATAATAGAGGGACTAGGGTTACATCACAACCCTAGCTTACTATCTAAGCTAACATATTACTACTAGGTCCTTCATCTTGTTTTGTCATATCAACTTAATATATCTAAGTCCCAACAATCTTCCCCTAGTTGATTTGACAAAACCAGTAAGCACAAGCTTCCCCTGAAGCTAATATAGATGAAGGCTAAGCTTCCCCTCGATCCATGCATTCTTCCCCTTTTTGTCACATCAACTCAAAAGGGGTCGTCTTCCCCTTAAGAAGTGCATGTCGAATCCAGTAGGTTCCATGGAGTGATCACTGATGAAGAAAATCAAGTATAACGAATTTGATGAAGAAGTGGAATCTCCCAAACTTGTGTCTTATGTCTTGCACTAACCACGTGACGTCCAGCATGAACAAAATCCTCAAATAAATGAGACACTGAGCACAATAACGTAACCCCTTCAAGCGATAGCAAATGTACGCATAGATCAAGTTATCTTAATAAGGCTACTACTCCTTTTAAGATATGAATAGATCGTACCCCTTCGCTAGATATGTCGAGTCTTCGTCACCATATAAACCAAACAAGTTATCTTAAAAGGTACTCCCTTCCTTTTAAGATATGATAAGAACACAAAACCTGTGAAAATCAACTACAACATAAAATCAGTGATAATCAAATGTCTTCTTCAATGAATCACCCTAACGAAATGATGATGGCTGAGAACTCCTCCTCCAGTAACAGTAGTGACATCAGACTAGTCACTAAATCAGAGTAGTATCAATCTTACTTGACTAGAAGGAACCAAAACCAGCCAAAGAAAAGTTAGTATACAACAAGCCAGCAGGAACCATCCCCTACTGAAGTCAGCAAGAATATAAGCCCACTAGTAGGACCAGTAGAAACCGACTAATATTACCAGGAGGAACCAAGAACACAACCAACATGAATATATGAGACCAGGAGGAACCATAGCTCACCGGTAGGAACAGCATAACCTACCAGTAGCATCTCAAAACCCTTTCTATTTTTTTATTTTTTTCCTTTTTTTTCCTTTTTATTCTGCCACTAAAATGTTGCTAAGCTGTTGTTGCTATGACTAGTACGAGCCATAACTAGTCCATATGCAAACCCATGCATTTCTCCTATCAGAACCGTGTGTATCCACTCAATCCATGTGAAAAGAGGACATCCCATACAATACGTGTGATATACATTCAGTATTTAGGGAAAGTGAATATTGTCGTATCCCATATTAAACGTGGCCCATTAAATACACATACATTATTCCAAAATCCCATAAAGTACGTAGAAACTTTATTTGTATCCCATAATATCATGTCAACATATATAGAGTCAAATGTCATCCTACGAAGTAGGAGTCATAATCTATTCCCATGAAAATAGTAACTCCTTCCCATATACTATCACGTAGGACATGATATCCTTTTTGGAATCACATGTGTTTGACCCTATTATTTAGGAGATGAAACGAAAATCAATCCCTAAAAACCAAGGATTCACACGTATCCCATCCAAAAACAATAGTATGATCGGGACTATTCTAAAGCAAAGTGTGATGAGAAGTACTTACTTTATGAGGTAGTATGTGAGTAAATAATGTCGGGACCACAACTTGCCCATTCTCGCAAATTAAAGGATCCTTGTTTGTGCTTGAAAATCTCATGTCTCATTGGCACCATCTACCAACCTCACGTCCCCATCATAGCTGCTACATCTACTTGCCCCACGTCTCTTTCTCCCACGTGAACAACTATACTTATAAGACAACATATTTTGAATAAACAACAATATACCCCAATTCGTCATATCGTTGTGATAAATTAAGCATCAATAACAGCTTCAAATGTCAGATCGAGAGTTTGCACTCAAAATCCTAGTAGCAGCCATCATCACATACAATTTTTTGTCCTTCTAACAACCGCAAGGATAACATATCGATCCAGGGTTTGAAAACCCTAAAACGAAAATCACAGCATCCATAAACATCATTTTCCTTAGATCATACAGGATTCATCGTTGATTCAAGAATCAACTCACAATAACCAGTATGACCACCATCACAACTACGAACGCAGCACCATCAAATGACCAGCAGCAACATGATAGTAACAACAGCAAAATAGAACAACAAATCATCTAGGGTTTGTTGGGAAAAACCCTAGATCAGCAATAACATCTTTATTATTCAAAAGCAGAAAATAACATAAACTGAAAACCTTGTAGATCAACCAGATCGAGAGCCAACAAGCTCTGATACCACTTGTTGAGTCTTAGGATCTAGACTCATCTGGGATATCATGATCATGATTGTAATAAGCACAGCGGAACATAAAGAACACAATCATAACCAAGAACAAGGCTTTCACTAATAAAGATTACTATTAATAATGCTACTAACTACTACTCCTGGTGCCTTATAGGCTTTACACCAGGAGGAACGCACACACACCTATGGTTTACATTGTTTGTGAATGAGTAAATAAAACCAAGGTGCCTACCCTCTTTATATAATAGAGGTACTAGGGTTACATCACAACCCTAGCTTACTATCTAAGCTAACATATTACTACTAGGTCCTTCATCTTGTTTTGTCATATCAACTCAAGATATCTAAGTCCTAAAAGTTTCAGAAATGATATCAATTGCCTTGCATGCAGCAAAGGCAAACAACATAAAGCATCCTTCAAGGCCATTACTGCTCTCAGCCTTATAACTGAACCATTACAGCTACTACACAAGGATTTATTTGGTCTTACCTCTATTAGGAGCATTGACCACAAACAATTCTGCCTTGTGGTAACTGATGGGTATAGCAGGTTCACGTGGGTTTTCTTCATGGCTGCCAAAAGTGTGACCTACTCAATTCTCAAGGACTTTATTACACTTATTGAGAATCAGTTGTCCAAGAAGGTTAAGGGTATTCGATGTGATAATGGAACGGAATTCAAAAATGCAGACCTCATAGCACTTTGTAATTCTAAAGGCATCAAAAGAGATTATAGTGCAGAAAGAACTCCTCAACAAAATTTGGCTTGGCAGAAAGAAAGAACAAGACTCTCAAAGAAGCTGCGAGAACAATGCTTGCCGATTCCAAGCTTCCAACCATGTTCTGGACAGAAGCTGTAAATACTACAAGTTATGTTTTAAATAGAGTTTCTATTACTAATCCTCACAAGAAGACTCCCTATGAGCTACTCACATCTAAAGTACCAAACATTGCTCATTTGAAGCCATTTGGGTGTTCTGTCACCATTCTGAATACTAGTGACTATTTGGGAAAATTTAATGGTAAGGCAGATGAAGGATACATTGTGGGATATGCAGCTCACTCTCGGACTTATCGTGTCTACAATCTTCAAGCCAAGCGGGTAATTGAAACTATAAATCTCAGGTATTTTGAGGAGAAGTCAAACATATAAGGCAAGGGTCCTGAATGGTATTTTGATCTTGATTATCTTAGTGATTCATTGGGATATTTTCGTTTCAAAACTAATCATGATGCAGGTCCACAAGTGTTTGCAACTTCTAGTGCAGGTGCTCATTCTAGTCTTTCAGACTCAGATGACGAGGATGATATTTTTGTTGTTCCATCCTATTCCACCACAGTCTCTCCTACTACTCCTAGTGATGCTACTCCATCAGATATTTTGGACTCACAAGGAGCTCTTGACACATTACTCAAGCAACAACTAGAGGCTACTACAACAGCTGCTCAGGGTGGCTTTGAGTTTCCTTTGAATATTTCTGCTGAAAAAGCTACTCCTAGTGCTCCAACTGTTACTCCTAGTGCTAGTTTAACACCTATTGGTAGTCCGGCTAGTGATTTCACTTCCTCTACTAGATTCTCTAGTCCTTCTGACCTGGGAAACTATCAAAAGAAGTCTTCTACCAAGCTGGATGATATTCATAAGCAACCAATAGATGGCTTTTTCGACTCTGCCTCCTATGATGATGACTTTGTTGGAGATCTTAATAACTTGGCACCAGAAGTGGAAGTAGCTTCCAATCCAGTTTTGTAGTCACACAAAGACCATCCTAATACTCAAATAATTGGAGATCCTGGTTCTACTGTCAAGACTCACAGAATGCATAAGAAAGCCACGTCTGATCATCATGCTCTTGTGAGCTATTTTGAGGACCAAAAGCGTAATAATCATTCAGACTTTCAACATTGCTTGTTTTATTGTTTTCTTTCACAGGTAGAACCTAGATCAGTCTCTCATGCTCTTGAGGATCAAAGTTGGGTGGAGGCTATGTAGGAGGAGATGCAGCAGTTCTTGTTTCAGAATGTCTGGATCCTAGTTGACTTGCCGGATGGAAAGACAGCAATTGGTACCAAATGGATTCTCAAAAACAAGAAATATGCAAGGGGAATTGTGGTGAGAAATAAGGCAAGGTTGGTTGCACAAGGTCATACACAACTTGAAGGCATTGACTACACTGAAGTTTTTGCTCCTGTTGCGAGGATTGAGGTCATTCGTCTGTTTTTGGCTTTTGCTTCTTATGTGGGTTTTACAGTTTTTCAGATGGATGTCAAGAGTGCATTTCTCTATGGCAAGATTGATGAGGAAGTTTATGTCACTCAACCTCAGGGCTTTGTAGATCCACTTCATTCCAAGAAAGTTTACAAGGTGGTCAAAGCTCTCTATGGACTTCATCAGGCTCCTAGAGCTTGGTATGAGCGTCTTTCCACTTTCTTGTTGAAACATGGCTATAGAAGAGGCACAATTGACAAAACACTATTTCTTAAGACGAATACCAAGGACATTATTCTTGTTCACGTCTATGTGGACGATATTATCTTTGGTTCTACTAAAAAGGAATGGTGTGATGAGTTTGAACAACTGATGAAGGGTAAATTTCAGATGAGTGCTATGGGAGAGCTTACATTTTTCCTTGGCCTTCAATTCAAGCAACAGTCGGATGGAATCTTCATAAGTCAAGATAAATATGTTCATGAGATCCTTCAGAAGTTTGATATGGATTCTCTTAGACCAGCAGCAACACCTTATGAAGTAGCTAAAGTCAAACTCAAGAATGAGCCAGATCCTCCGGTAAATGTTCACATGTACAGGTCCATGATTGGCTCACTCATGTATTTGACAGCATCACGTCCGGATATTATGTTTGCAGTAAGTGCTTGTTCTAGACATCAGGTGGCTCCATCGGTTTCTAACTTGAATGCAGCCAAGAAGATTTTCAAGTACATCAAGGCTCAACCCAAGCTAGGATTGTGGTATCCTAGAGAATCGCCTTTTGTTCTTGAAGCCTATAGTGATAGTGACTATGCAGGTGCTAATAATGACAGAAAATCTACTACTGGTGGTTGTCAGTTTTTGGGTCGAAGACTTATCTCATGGCAATGTAAGAAACAGATGATAGTAGCTACTTCTTCAACAGAAGCGGAATACGTAGCTACTGCTAGTTGTCGTGGACAAGTTTTGTGGATACAAAATCAGATGCTTGATTATGGGTTCAACTTTATGAACACCAAAATTTTCATTGACAACCAAAGCACTATCTGCATTGTGAAGAATCCTGTTTTTCATCAACGTACAAAACATATTGAAATTAGGCACCACTTTTTCAGGGATGCCAATGAGAAGAAGTTGATTCAGGTTCTTAAGGTTCATACGGATGATAATGTTGCTGACCTATTGACTAAAGCCTTTGATGGTCCCCGGTTCAACCACTTGGTGGTTCACATTGGAATGGTCAATCCTTGAGACCTAGGATTGAGGGGAGGCTAAGCCTAAGGGGAGGCTTAGTGTACATATTTAATTGCACAGATTAACATATTGGTAGTTTTTAGCAACAGATTGTATGCATTTTGCGGTGTGTGCTACTTCTAGTGGAGGATTTTGCTCACTTCTGGTGGAAGTCTTCAACTTCTAGTGGATAAAAATCCTTCCTTATCATTTATGGTTGGCTTCTAGTCTTGGTTTGGGTCACTATTTACTTCGTTGACTTCTGTTGACCACATTGTGCTTCTAGTGTTGACTCTTATGCGTTTTGACTTTTAGTCAACACAAGCTAATTATGGTATATATCATATTATTTAACTTTGGTAACTAGGATTTGCAAATAAAGTTATAAGGGGCAAGTGGTTACTTTTGCATTAACTGCCTAATTTGAAAGGGTAACCCACATTATTAGGGGTCAATGAACAGTTACAAGACCATTATTTATGGTCAATTACCCCCCTTGACTCATTCATCACAACCATAACACACACACACGCTCCTACTCTCTCAATCTCTAATCAATCACCTTCCATCACTTCCAATCATCATCAATGGCTGTTCTATTCTACAAACCCGATCACAATAAGGTAGCGTATCTGGGAGATGGTCCTAAACGTGACGAATTCACAGACATCCTAGAGTTTATTGAGGCTTCTAACCTCAGGTATGCTTTTACTATTTGTCCTATTGTCTATGATAGTGTGATTCGCCAGTTTTGGGATACTGCCGAACTTGTGGCTGTTTTGGGTCGCCCACTTGAACTCCATGCTACCATTGATGGACGTTCTTATGTGGCTTCTGAAGCTTCTATTAGGAGTTCACTTCATCTTCAAGATGAAGGTGGTGTTGTTTCCATCCCCAATGATGAGGTTTTGGAGGGGATGGCTAATATTGGTTATAACCATGGGGGGGAAGTTTAACTTCCAAAAGAATAGGTTTTCCCCCAGTGGAAGCTTCTAGTGCACTTCTTGATTCACTGCTTAAGCCCCAAGTCTAGGAGTTGGGATGCCTTTTCCATTCCTTTGGCTACTGGTTTGATCTGCATAGCATAGGGTCGGGTGTTTAATTTTTCTCGCTATTTGTTTGATGGGATGGTTAGCAATTTGACTAGTACTGGATCTAGGAAGAAATTTTTAATGTATCCTAGGTTTTTGCAGCAGATACTTGTGTGTATACCTCGTAATAGGGAAGAGTATAAGACCCCTAAGCTTAGTTCTAAAGTTTACTCCAATCTGGCTCTAGGATTTAAGGGGGATTGGAGGCCCCTTACTGATGCAATGCTGAGCCTTGCCCAAGGTCCTCCTGATGTTGTTCCTCCGGCTGCCGAAGCCGAGGAGGAACTTCCATTAGGAGATGATCCTATGGAGGAGGAGCATCCTGCTGGTGGTGCACCTCATGTGGTGGTGGAAGAGCCAGTTGAGGAAGTGGTGGTTGAAATGCCATCCACTTCCAAGGCTGCCCCCTCTTCTATGCCACATCCGTCTCCATTTGTGGATACTCCCCCTCCTAGTCCAGCACCTCACTCTGCTGAGAGGCCCTCTGGTTCTCGTGCTCATGATGATGACCCCTTTATTGCTTCTGGTTCCAATGAAGCCTTCCCAGATCCAAGTCCTCTTAGTGGGAAAGCGGAGGAGCCTGCTACACTGACTTGAAGATGATGCTTGATTCTCCTACACATGCTCCACATTCTGGTGTCTGGAAGGACTAGCTACGCTGGGTAATCAAGAGATGGAAGCTGTATGCTGGCTGTGGAGTGCATATCTTGGAGTTGGAGTCTGGTGACATGGTATTCATGCTTACCGATATGGACTATCCGTTAACTATTGTTACTATGGAGGCCATGCTCGCATGTCACTTGCAGATCTCCAATGCCCCTGTCGGGAATGAGACTTCCATGGCTACTACTCTGGTGGAAGGGATACAAGCTCGGTTGCAAGCTGAGAAGGTGGTTGCGTCTGGTATGTGATGGGTATGTTTGTAAGTTTTTATGTTTTGTGTTTTATGTTAATATGTTTATACTACAATTCTTTTCACCAATATGTACAGTGATTGGTGACTTACCTTCTAGATAGTTAAAAGAATATACTTTTTATATAATATCCGCTTATACTTTTCCAAAACCTTGGGTTCCTTTTGACTGATTCATACATGTGCTGGTTTGGAGTTTCATCTGGTGTTGGACCTGGTCCACACAACAAATGATGCTCAACTCACCATGTCTCATAGACAAGAAAGAGTTGATTCACCATGAGGGTACGGCTCTGGTGTGATTCTCAAATCCGTTGATGGTTGCCAGGTTACCTAAAACTGAATGGTTTTCACTTTCCATGGTCCTAGACTTAAAAGTGGCTAATCCAAGGGGGTACGGCTCTTGGTAAAGATTTTATCAAATCCGTTGATAGTTATAATAGCTTGCTCAAAGCTATAGGGTTTTCAACTCACCGATGCTTCATTGCTAAGAGTTTGCGAGTCCAGAAGGGTACGGCTTCTGGTAAAGACATATCAAATCTGTTGACGGCTGTGATGGTTTGCCTAAAATCATCAGGGTACCCCCACTTACCATTGATTCACGTTCTAAGAGTTGGGCTGGGTTCTGGTCTCCCAGGGTGATGCTTATTCCACCATAAAGACTGGCTAGCCCAAGAGCGAGCAGCTACCTGGTAAAGGCTCATACAATCTGCTCATGTTGCTGTGAAGATTCAACACGATGCAGATTTGTTTCAAGCTTTCAAGAAGCTTCTAGATGTTCATTGTTGCAGCGTTTCTTATGTTCTTTATGTTTATGGTTATGATGCTGCTGTTTCTTTTGATGTTCTAATCCTCAAGCTTTGTTGCACGATTTACCAAGAAACTTGAACTCAACAGGTCAAATTCAAGTTTAGGGTAGGATTGTTAGAACCATTGGAATAGTTATTTATAATAGGTAGACTAGGAGGTATGTAGTTCCTCCTGGTCATAGTAGTAGTAGGAGCAAGTCGTGCTCCTGGTCTTATAGAAAGTCAAACTTTATTATTTAGTTATTATTCTGTTAGGATATGCATGAGATATGTTAGGAAAGGATATGCATATCAGTTTTACACGTTTTGGTTAATGATGTATTAGGGTTTCCTTGTAGTATAAAAGGAACCTTAGGCAGAAGGGTTTGATATACCTTCATCAAATATAATTCTAGTTCTTATTAATATTAGAAATCCTTAGAAAAGGATCAAGTCGTTATAGTTATTCTGTTCTTCTTATTCCTAGTATTTGTATTCAACACTTATACTGTGTGATTTGTATAGAGTCTCTCTGTGAATAGACTTGTGATTACCGAAGTCGTTCACCGTTCCTGACAGGCTGCAAGATCCACATCTAGTGGACCCAACAGTAACTTGCAAGATTCAATATGAATCAAGCTCGTGACAACTGGAAAGCAACGATGGTGCGATTCTTTAATGAATTAAACTTGTTCCAGGAATCAAAATTGACAGCTTCAATCATGCGGATAATTTAATCCAAATGATTCACTCTTTACGTTCGTAGTCAGCTTTGGACGGTCGAGTAAAGAGAACGGGTTTACCCTCGAAATCTTTTCAAGGAGATTTTTAATTAAATCTACCTGCCACAAGTAAGATATTTTATATCGTCCAACGGTCTTACCGACCGGAGGTAAAAAGCTACCGAAATAGAATGAAATGTTCAAAGCCATTTCGTTCGTGTCTACTCATGTTGCGGCATTTGAAGACGGTGGCGTTGCGGAATCCGAGAAGAAGTCGTCCCCACATGCTTATACTTTATGCACTTAATACTTCATCTAATTCAAGAAAGCCTAAAAGTCAAAGTCTTCCGCTGTATCGAACTCTGAAGCTTTCGAGAATTACGAAGGTATAAGTATGTAGGACATGGTGTCACGAAGAGGCGAAGATCACAAGTCATAGATGCACAAGATCAAGGAAAGAGATTAATGCTCAAGATTGATATCAAAGATCACTTAAACATATTCACAAGAAAAGAAAAACGAAGACTACGAGCTCAAGAAAAGCATAGTATGCTAGGTTTACTTTATTATTGTAACTAGGGTAACGCCCTTGTTTGGAGTGAACTCCCTTAGGGGGAGATTGTTGGAAATACGTTTTTCATATTTAGGAAGATTCGGTCACTCCGACAATATATTAAGTAGTGGCTCGTAGTTTAGTTATTCTACATTAAGTAAACAAGGAAAGGCCTAGTCCATGGTTTGTATGGATGGCCCAAACATGTAAGCCCAAGCCCATCACAAGGCTTAGGTATATAAACCCTCTCCTTAGTTGGAGAGGGTTCACCTTATTTTTCACATAGTAAGAAAAGTGTTTTCTTTCACTTTCTCTCTCTAAAAGTGTGTGTGTTCTCACCATCTCTCTATCTCTTTCTCTCTCTAAACATAAGCAAGATTTACATATCTAACACGTTTGCCTAATCTGTGGTAATTATGATGTAGTGGTCATAGAGAAGCCGAATATGTCAATGAACAAACCCTTGAGTTCATCAAAATGTCATCTTTACTTTCCTTGAATTTTAAAAGTTAATGACGGTAGAACCATAAAACCAATAAAACTTCGTCGTTTTATCAGTTTAAAACTCATGATGGTTTGTTTTTATATGGATGTTTGAACAGGTTCCTTCCGAACAATACCATATATGTTTTACTCGAGGTGGACCGACTAAATACGTATATGGTTAATACGTTGGATAGGCAAGTTGTGTGGTCTCTTTAACGGGTTCAATTGATAAGCTTTATACGTATAATATTGTACAGGTCAAACTCGTCAAACACATCGGGCTCAAGTTCAAACTGGTTTCAAGAAGTGTTTTTGTGATCCTCTAAATGTCTAATAAGTTTGAGACGTCTTCTCGGGTGTTTGGCAGCAAGTGCAAGTCTATGAATTTTTGGAACATAGCTTCTAATGTCGTTCAGGAGGGTGTGGAAACGTTGCAGAAGTCTTCCCGGGTCATTGGTAGCAGGCGAAGGTCTTGAAAGATTAGGATGTGTGCTTTGCTAGGGTTTGCTTTGGGTGTTTGTTTTGGGTGTTTGGCTGAAGGCGAGAACAAGGAGATGAAATGATGGAGTGTGAGCTTCTTGGGAGTTGGGTCTGCTTGGAAAGCTAAGGTAGTAAAATACTGAATATAAGGCATTTGTTTCTTAACTTTGATGCATCTGTATGGCTGTTTTTAAAAAAGCAACTTTTTTGCTCATTTTTGTTTCAGGATAGCAAATATGGTAAACTATATTCTGCATATTAGAAAACGTTTATGTTATTGTTTCTTGTTCTAGTGTTGGGGTTCATGTAGACAGGGATCTCGTTGACGATTCGATTCCCTAAAGAAAAAAAGGATGCCCAGGTTTCGGCATGGCGGACGGGATGAGGTCATTTTGACCTTTTATTTTGTTTGATGGTCCTTTTTTGACGATGATGGTGATCAGAAGCCAAATATAATGTTCTTAAGTTTATCGTGTTCTCAAAGTATGCCACGACACATACTAGCTTTTAAGTTCCAGATTTCGAGTAAAAAGAGTTGCTTGTTAAACAATGTAAATTGAGATGGTGCATCAATTTTTCTTTTTATCATATTCTAGTTATGTCATATGAGATACTCCACCTCTAAATATGAGAAAATGGAAATAGATAGACATTATGTTAAAATATATGTATTTCTGTTGAGATTTATGACAATGATGTACTTCTGGTAGGGTGCTTTCTGATGGGGTCGTTAAGTTATTTACATGTATCCCACTAAAAGAAGCATCCTGAAACATTGTTAAGAACGTAGAAGGTCTGCACAAACCCAAATATATATGAACATAATATCTGATATCATTGAAAGTTGAAGGTCTGCATAGACCCAAATCATGAATTTCTTGCAAAAATGTCATGAACCTTAAGTTCCAAAAGAACATTCATGTTCTCTTGTTGAACAAGCAAGAGGCATTCAGTATCCCTGAAGAACCTGCCTCAGGTTCCATAAGAACATTCATGTTCTCTTGGTGAACAAGAGGCATTTTAATAAGTGTGAAAATACTTATACTTTTACCACTTATTTCCAATAATAACAAGACCAAAACGTGTATTTTATGTCGTAAAATTCGGAATTATGCGTGGTTTGTGTTTTTATTGTATTTCAGGATAAAAATATGAAAAAGGAAGAAAACACGGGGGTTCACTGGCTTTTATCGAAGAAAAAGACAAAAGACAAGTTAAAAGATCAAAAGTGCAAGACGAACGGAAGTCCAAGGCCTATTCTGAAGATTTATCGAAGAAAAAGTCTAAAGACGGAAGTTTAACAATGTCGAAGAAACAAGTCTACTAAAAGAAGGAAAATAGAAGACGAGTTCAAGTGATCATTCGACTAATCCCGAGACAAAGTCGAGAAAGACGAGAAATTAAAAGACGAGAAAGAGAAAGAAGGAAGGAAGCAACATACCTCCCCTCTCCTATAAATACCCTCCTAATGCTTCATTAGGAAGGTGTTAGCTAGTCTTCATTTTCCTTTGTAGTTTTAATTTTTAGAGAGAGAAAGTGTTAACTTTCTCTCACTAGAATTTCATCTTTTCTTTCTTTCATGTTTAAGCTTTAGTTTAATATTGTGTTTTGGAATCATTAATCTACAAGTTCAAGTTTAAGCTTTTCATCTTTAATATTCTTCTACCTTTCTTGATTTTGATTTGTTCTTGATTTGAAATTTTAATGCATCTTGTTTAATTTTGATGTTTGTGTGATTAAAAAGTTTATCTTTTTATTCATATCTAAGTTTTTATACAATTTAAGCTTTAAGCTTGTTATGCTTTTTGGCTTATTTCGTATCTAGCTTATAGTATTTTAAGTTTTCTTAAAAGTTAAGTCTTTTTAAAGTTTGTTTTATAAAGTTTGCTCCTTTAATGTTTTAAAAGTTGTTGAATTTGTTCTTGTTTTGATTTGGTTAAGTTTCGGTAGTGCTTATTTATTTTTGCTTATTTGCTTTTGACTCCCATCGTAACAGCTTTAAGTACCCAGTCCGATTGAGTAAGTGTGATCGCATAAACCCCTAGGGTTTCTACTTGCGATCCATTACTTCGATCACCAAGTACGATCGTTCACTACCATCACACTCCATAATCCACACCACGATCACTTGTTGCGATCGTGGGTACGATCTGTGGGTACGATCCATAGTTACGATCCGTGGACTACGATCGGATTGACTGCGATCCTTTGGTTACGATCGTATGTTACGATCTGGAGTACGATCTGAAGTCACGATCGTGGTGGAGTACGGTCACCAGTTACGATCGCATTGAGTGCGATCCAGGATACGATCATAAAACCACGATCGCATTGACTGCGATCCGATCTTGTTTTTCGTTTTTATTTTTCTTTCAGTTTCAAGTTTAACTTTTCCCGCATTTTTACTTAGCGTTATTTTTAAACTAGTTTTGTCTTAGTTTAATATTACTTTATTTAATATTTAAAATTACTTTTAAACTAGTTTTTAATTACTTTAATCCTTTTGCTATTTTGTTTAAGTTTTTCATCCTAGTTTGTTTAACTTGTCATTTTAATAGAAATAGATAATTTAAAGCTCCCCCTTTTAGTGACCAACACCGACTATTCCACCATTAACCGTGATCAATTCGATAAGACACCGAGAACGATATCGAGTACACGAATGCTAAGCAAAATCCATTTATTAAATGGCGCCGCTGCCGGCTCTTTTCGTAAAGATTAACGGGATTTAGTGTGAAAAATTGGATTTTGGGATCCGTTCTTTTGGGAACGTTATTTTCAAGCACAAAAACTTTCAAAAAATCCTAAAAATATAAAATTATCAAAAATCCAAAAACAATAAAAAAAGATAAAAAACCAAAAAATATTTTCTTTTATTTTAGTGTATGCGTACTCGATCTACGTCTTATTCTGAGCCCGAGACTCTTAGAGACTTAGATATGGCCGGTGTGCATAACAATAATAACAACCCACCTCAACCAAATTTGAATAATAACAACAACAACAACAACAATGTTCCCCCACTCGACCTTCGAACGATGGAGGAGCTTTGTCAACCAACCATGAACGGACGAGGAGGACCGATTGCGCCGATGCAAATCACGGCTCCTGAATTTTCGTTGAAGCATCACATGATCCAACAAGTTCAAAACGCTTGTCCATTTCGCGGATTACCAGATGATGATGCCAACAAACATCTTGATAAATTCATAACCGTCACTCAAAGCATGAAATTGCCTGGTGTTTCCATGGATTTTCTACGCCTTCACCTTTTTCCACACACTTTATCCCACCATGCCGAAAAATGTTTTGATCGTCTTCCCAAAAACTTAATTCATACATGGAATGACATGACTCAAAAAAATTTGTCGCGCTACTTTCCACCTTCCATGGTCACTAGTCTTCGTAACCAAATCAGTGGATTCACTTAAGAACCTGATGAGTCGCTTTTTGATGCTTGGGAACGATATAATGTCTTGATCGACCGTTGTCTGAACCATAACATGCTCCCCGTTACTTTGATTGATACTTTCTACAATGGTTTAACTTTTTGTGATTGTGATACGATTAATGCTGCCGCCGGTGGTACATTCATGAAGAGACGACCTGAGGAGTGTAGATAACTTATAGAGAACATGACCAGTCACAAAAAAATTGGGATTCATCCGCTTCTTCAAGGAATAACCCAAGGGACAATGTTTCTTCTACTTCATCAACCCTAGATATGACCGAATTCACTCGCATGATGGCCGAAATGAACAAAAATATTCTACTCATAGCTACGAATCAACAACAACAAGCTTAAGTTGTAGCAACTTCTTGTGAGATTTGCGGGGGTTCTCTTTCATACACCAATTGTCCTTCGACTCATGACAATCCCGAAAATGTGTATGCCGCCAATGGTAACTTTTCTACGGGAGGCTATCAAGCGCGTCCTCAAGGTGACCGCAATTTGCTCAGTTATCGTTCAAACAACTTCCTTTCACCACCCGGTTTTCCTCCTCAAAACCAAAACAATTTCAACCGCAACAATCAAAACCAAACTCGAGCTCCAAATCAATATCAAACCCAAAGAAACCCGTATCCACCTCAAGGAAATAATCAAGTTTACCAACAATCCACTTATCAACCACCTACCTACCACGCTCCTCCTTCCAACCAACCCACCATATTTAATCACGAGGTTGAAACTTACATGAGGACTAATGACGCGCTGGTTCAGAATCTTCAGCGTCAAATCATCAACTTAAAAGGAGATATGACGGAACAAGGGAATGATCTTCGAGCCGATATGAGAAACTCTTTGAGCAGTCAAACTAATGACTTAAGGGATATGATGGCTATTTTTTTCCCAAGTAATCAAGCCTCTGGTTCGGGTTCTCTTCCGAGTAACACTGTTGCTAATCCAAGAGGGGAGATGAAAGCAATCACCACTCGAAGTGGAAAAGGTTTAAAGGAACCCGAGATTCTTACACCTACACCGGTGATTGTGACAAAGGAGAACGAGTCCCCTTCACTAATTCCTCCACCTTCTATTTCTACCCCACCACCACCCAAGGATGTGAGTAAGAATTCCATTCTAAAGCCTTCATCTCAACCCGATATACCTTATCCCTCAAGGTCGGGGAAAGAGAAGTTGAAGAACAAGGATGATATTTAGGTTTCGAACTTTCTTAAAATGTTTAAACAATTGAATTTCAACATCTCCTTTGCTGAGGCTCTCGCTCACATGCCGAAATATGCTAAAATGTTTAAAGATCTTCTCAGTAACAAAGAAAAGCTTCTTGATATCACTCAGACCCAACTTAATGAAAATTGCTCTGCAATGCTCTTAAGGAAATTACCAACAAAACTTGGTGATCCGGGTTATTTTCTCATTCCTTGCAACTTCCCCGGGGTAGATAATTGTATGGCCCTAGCCGATCTAGGTGCTAGTATACACTTAATGCCATTAAGTGTTTGGAAAAATTATCTCTACCCGAGCTAGTCCCCACACGAATGACATTGTAATTAGCTAACCGTACGATTGCTTATCCAGTGGGGATAGCCGAAGATGTCTTCGTCAGTGTCGACAAATTCACCTTTCTAGCGGATTTTGTTGTCGTGAACTACGAGATGGATCCGCGTGTTCCATTAATCGTTGGACGTCCATTCTTGAGGACCGGTCGCACTCTCATTGATGTAGCCGCGGGCGAATTAATCATGAGAGTAGGGACGATAAAATCGTCTTCAACATGGGTAAACTTTCTAAGCAACCTTATGAACACGAGAGCGTTAATTTCATTGACGTTCTTGATGAGGCTTGTGAAGAGAATTTCAAATACGCTTGTAAAAGTGGTTCTTCTTCTCTACCCATTGTTGAGACCGTTGCCTCTATTGCTCCATCATTGACTCCATTTGGAGAAAGTGATTTTCTTTTGAAAGAATTTGAAGAAACTTTAGGGGATGTGGACTTAAAATATGACGATTCTCTCTCCGATTGGGATGAAGACATTCGTACCATTGAGAAACTTCTCAATGAGGACCATATTTCTACACCGTCTCCTAAGGAAATCTCTATCGATGATCCGAATTTGACTACACCTTCCATCGAAAATCCTCCGGATTTAGAGCTTAAGGATTTAACGTCTCATCTCGAATATGTTTTCCTTAAATACAATAACAAGTTACCCGTCATCATTACAAAGGACTTGAAAGAGGATGAAAAATCTCGACTTATCGACGTGTTGAAGAATCATAAGAGAGCAATTGCTTGGAAAATTTCTGATATCTGCGGAATTGATCCTAACTTTTGTACTCATAAAATTCTCATGGAGGACGACTTTAAACCCACTATTCAAAACCAAAGAAGGGTGAATCCCAAGATCCATGACGTTATCAAAAAAGAGGTTATCAAACTTCTTGATGCGGGAATGATCTACCCTATTTCGGATTCGCCATGTGTTAGTCCCGTCCATTGTGTGCCTAAGAAAGGCGGAATAACCATTGTTCCCAATGAAAACAACGAGTTGATTCCTACTTGACTTGTCACGGGTTGGCGAGTTTGCATAGACTATCGCATACTCAATGATGCCACTCGCAAGGATCATTTTCCTCTTCCTTTCATGGATCAAATGCTTGAGCGTTTAGCGGGTAATGACTATTATTGCTTCTTAGACGGTTTCTCCGGATATTTTCAAATTCCCATCGATCCTAAAGACCAAGAGAGAACCACATTCACTTGTCCTTATGGAACATTTGCTTACAAAAGAATGCCTTTCAGCTTATGCAATGCTCCTGGGACTTTCCAAAGGTGTATGATGGCTATATTCCATGACATGGTTGAAGAAACTATGTAAGTCTTTATGGATGATTTCTCGGTATATGGTGATTCTTTCTCTACTTGCCTTGCCAATTTAGAACGTATGCTCAAACGGTGTGAAGACACTCGTCTCATTCTTAATTGGGAAAAATGCCATTTCATGGTAAAAGAAGGCATTGTTCTTGGTCATAAAATCTTCAAATCCGGTCTTGAAGTCGACCGTGCTAAAGTTGATGTGATTGCTAAATTACCTCCTCCTTCAACCGTGAAGGGTGTGAGAAGTTTCCTTGGTCATGAGGGCTTCTATCGTCGATTCATTCAAGATTTTTCTAAAATCGCTCGCCCGATGACCCGCCTCTTCGAAAAAGATACTCCTCTTATCTTTTCTAAAGAGTGTCTCGAATCTTTCAATCTTCTTAAGGATAAATTAACTAAGGCACCGGTCTTGGTTACCCCTAATTGGGAGTTACCTTTTGAATTGATGTGTGATGCTAGCGATTTTGCTATTGGAGCGGTTTTGGGACAAAGAGTGAACAAAAACTTCCAACCAATCCATTATGCTAGTAAGACAATGACAGGGGCTCAATTACATTATACCACTACCGAAAAAGAGCTTTTAGCTGTAGTGTACGCTTTTGAGAAGTTTCACGCCTATCTTGTTCTTTCCACCACTATTGTGTATACCGATCATTCCGCGTTGAAGTACTTGTTAACTAAACAAGATTCCATGCCAAGACTTCTTCGTTGGGTTTTACTCCTACAAGAATATAAAATTGAAATTCGTGATAAAAAGGGAGCGGAAAACCTAGCAGCGGATCATCTTAGTAGACTCGAGGATCCTTGTCAAGGGGAGTTCCCAAATCAAGAGATTAATTACTCTTTTCCCCTTGAGGCCTTGATGTCTATTAACTCCAATCTTGATGAAACCCCGTGGTTTGCGGACATTGCAAACTATTTGGCGGGTGGCATTCTCATGGAAGGGTTAACGTCCCAACAAAAGAAAAAGTTCTTTAAGGACATTAAGCACTATTTTTGGGATGACCCTTACCTTTTCAAACAATGTGCGGATCTTGTCATTCGTCGTTGTGTTGATGGGCCGGTAGCTTTATTAATCCTAGAAGCTTGCCATAAAGAACCTACCGGTGGTCACTTTGGTCCTAACTACATTGCGAAGAAAGTTTTCGACTCTGGATTTTATTGGCCCACCATTTATCATGACGCTCATGAAATGGTTAAACATTGTGAGGCTTGCCAAAGACAAGACAAGATCACACATAAAGATGAGATGCCACAAAATTTCATACAAGCATGTGAAATCTTTGACGTATGGGGTATCGACTTTATCGGGCCATTTCCATCATCCAAAGGGAACAAGTACATCCTCGTAGCCGTTGACTACGTATCTAAATGGGTTGAAGCAAAGGCTCTCCCTACGAACGATGCGAGGGTGGTTGTGAACTTTTTGAAACAACGTTTTGCTCGATTTGGTGTTCCTCGTGCTATCATCAGTGACCGCGGGACTCATTTTTGCAATGATCAATTTGCTCGAGTCATGGCTAAGTATGGTGTCAATCACCGTCTTTCCACCGCTTATCATCCCCAAACAAATGGTCAAGCCAAGATTTCTAACCGTGGATTGAAGAGAATTTTAGAACGAAGTATAGGAGAGCATCGTGCCTCGTGGGCCGATAAGTTAGATGATGCTTTGTGGGCTTTCCGTACCGCATATAAGACACCTATTGGTTGCACTCCATATCGTCTTGTGTACGGGAAGGCATGCCACCTCCTTATTGAGTTGGAGCATAAGGCGTATTGGGCCTTGAAGTGGGCCAATTTTGATATCAACAAAGCCGGTGATCTTTGGAAGATTCAACCCAACGAGCTAAATGAACTGAGGAATGAAGCTTATGAGAATTCATTGATCTATAAGGAGAAAACCAAGCTCATTCACGATTCTAGGATTAAGAACCGAGAGTTTCATGTTGGTGATCAAGTTTTACTCTTTAACTCTCGGTTGAAGATCTTTTCGGGCAAGCTTAAGAGCCGTTGGTCTGGTCCATTCACCGTCGCCAAAGTTTTCCCCTATGGCACCATTGAGCTTTCGCAACCAAATGGGCCTAATTTTGAAGTGAATGGCCAGCGTGTGAAGCGGTACTTTGGTGAGGACATCTCTCATGAGATGATTCCATCCCTCACCACGTTTCCCTTGAATTAGTTCTGGGTCGAGACAGGCTCGTGACTCGGTTAACAAAAACAAGCGCTTCTCGGGAGGCAACCCGTTGATCTATCCTTTACCCGTTTTCATAATAAGTGTAGGGGGAGCTACATAGGATTTGTTGTCTTGTTTCTTATGATGTGCATGGATTAAAGCTTCAAAGAGCACTTTTGATGACATTTGAAGACCCGTGATCCCGTGTACCCGTCTTCCCGGTTCTATCCTAAACTGGCGTGCTTCAATATTTCATATCTCATATGTTCACATTGAAATCACTATAGTTGTCCTTTCCTTAGCAAGATTTAAACAAAGTGCACAATGTCCTAAGTGTAGGGGAGTTTACTCCCACATGCTTAAACATTGAGGATAATGTTTATATCAAGTGTAGGGGGACTTCTATCGAAGTAAGTGGTTTTTTCCATTAATTTGTCCTCATTTTAACCGGAAAATTTGATTTTCTACATTTTTCAAAATTTTTAATCTATTTTGGCTTAGTAGTATAGTAGTATTTTCCTTTGTTATTGTTATTTACTTTCTTTGCTAGAATAAATTTTTAATAAAGTGGTTTTAATTTTTCAAACGTCATGAATCTTTTGACTCAACCCGAGTCTACTTATCTAAGTTAACTCTAGCTAGTATCCTTAACGTGTTTAAGTCAAGTTTTGCTAGGCTTTTATATAGGGAACTTTAAAACGCGAAAGTCTTAACTTTTACAGGTTAAGAACAAGAACTTTTCGCAAGTTCCTATAATTGATCCTAGAAAGTCGTTTATCAAGGGAACTTTAAAATGCGAATTCTAAACTTGAAAGAGTCTAAGAAGTTGCAAGATCCTATAGATGACTTGAAAACCCAAAACTTTGATTTAATTGGCTAAGCATCCACGAGTCTCATTCCTTAAGATTTTAAATTATGGAGAACGAGAGATGATAGAGTCAGTTATAAGTTTGGTATTTTTTCATGAATTTATGTGAGTTAATTATGAGCTTCTTCTCCCATCGCTTGTTAATAAATTTAATTGCAATAAATAAGGTTGTACGATTTGAAAAGTTACTTAGCTTCTAGCCCAAGATCATTTAAAAGTTGCTCGGTATTAATTAGAGTTCATAGCTAAGGCATAACTTATTGAAGCGGGATGCGAAGATTAGAGAGTCCGAAAAGGCCCTAAAAAGGCATGAGGGCAACATTTTGTTGCTAAAGATCCAAAGTGATGTGAAGATGTGATACCAGTGAAAGTGTCATATGATGCTAAGTTATTGTCTCAAGAGCTGTTCAGTATGAGCATCGCTCTTTAGTTGCGACTCACTTGAGGATGTGATACCCCGAGCCCAGCGTCATTTATTTAATCCTATTTTACGAATATTTTTGAAATTTTTAAGAAATTTCGTTTGTTATATACCTGACGGTTTAAGTCGAAACCAATGATCGAGGTCGTAATCTTAACGATTGACGATTTAAGAAGAACCGATGACGACTACGATACCGACAGATGCCCAAAAATTTATCTTTTGTTATCGATTGATCGATATTTGAGTTTTGCGAGATTTTATTTTTATTACGTGTTAAGTCGAGTCGGAAGCATATGTATATTCGTTTTGTGTGCGTTTGAACCATTTTGAAATTATTTTCGAGTGTTCGGGGCGACCCCCGACTCCCGCAAATTTTTAAAACCAACTAGTGAGTCGTTTCCCGCTACTAAGTTGTGTCGTTTAAAAGTGAGGCCAAAAGAAAACCAAAATGACAAAATAGGTCCCTCAAACTTTACAAAAGGAAGAAAATTAACACACACACAACAAAATTCATTTTAAAAATTTCACTCCTTCCTCCCCACCCTCTCTTGGCCGTCGGCCATAAACACCGCCACCACCACCAAAACTTTTTCCATCTTGTTTTGATTAAATCCAAGCTTAGACCACGCTTTTATTTTCAATTGTAAGTGTTCTTACACCATTTAATCCAACATGCATAACATTAATTTTTCAAGAATCAAAGATTTTCAAAAACATGTTTTAATCTAATTAAACTAGTGGGATGTTTAATTGATGTTTGGGTAATATTAACTCAACCATAAAATTAGCTAAAAACAAAATGGTTGGGGTGTTTTTGCTACACCAAACCCACAGCCAAAATGGGTTTGGTAGGGGCTTGATGATTTTGATGAAATGTGTTGTGGGTTTGTGTTTAGAATCATGTTTGTGATGTTTTTAAATGATTTACACTAATTACATGTATGAATTAGGCTTTGGGTTTTGATGAGGATTCGATTTTCATGGCGTTATAGGCTGTTTGGGTGTTTGGGAATGATTATAAGTGGTTAATCTAGGTTTAGGTGATGTTTGGATGGATTGGAAACAAGTGGTGTAGTGATTTTGAAGTAGGAAACTTAGGCAGATTGTTCAAGTATGTTTTCGTGAGTTTAACTTTGTAAACAGGTCATAAACATAGGATGTAGTTGTAGAGCTTTGTCTTAGCTTTGTTTCGGTATAAAGTAGAGCTTACGACTCCAAACGAGTCAAAAGTTATGATATTTTGAAAGTTCGTGTACCGGGAGATGAGAATCAACATAATCCGAAATTATGTTTGGTTTTGGGTCAAATCCCGGGGACCATATCTAGAGTTTTATAAAGAGTGAAAAACTTGTTCATAGGTCTCAAACCTGCATTTTTGAGTCTATTTTTAGACTTAATGGTCAAATTAGCAAATGGTACATTTTAAATGAGTCAAACAAGTTTTACAATGTAGAAGTGCAAAATCAGTCCGAAAAGTTTACATTTAGTAATATAATGAGTAACGGGTCTTAAAAGTGAAAACATTTTATGGGATTTAAAATAGATTTTCTACAGGTCATAAGGTATTTTTCCAAATTTTCTTGTAATTTATAGAAATGCTTAAGTCATAGAAAACAGCCCGTACTTTTGGTAAGTACCGGCAAAATTATAAAATGGGAAGCAACTTTAATTACATAGATAAATAGTATAAGTCTAGTAGCAATTACTTTTTTGGTTTTGGTGTGAGTTTTCATAAGCATTAAGTGTTTTTATATGAGTGTGTTTAGTACAATAATGTACACGGAGTATTGATTTGGTTTACGTACCTTGATTTTTAGGTCAAGTGTTAGATTTTCCCGGACATCCACGTCGTCGGTGACATTTCTCGTTATGTCTTCGCTAGAACCACTACTACTACGCCAGGTGAGTCTATAGCCTCGCTCTTTACCTATTTCAAACGTTTTTACCCGCGAGGGGGATGCATGCTATTTAAATGAAAAGAACATAAGTCATGAATGATTGTTGGACCCGAATGTTGCCTTGAATTGTGTTGAGTCCCTGGTTATAAAAGTCCCTAAATTCGTGAACTATTAACTATTGTCTTGCCCTTGTGTGGGTTGGAGATAGACGCTTATACAATTGATAGTACTATGAGGTTGACGACACTATCCGAGACGAGAGCTAGTACGTTGAGTACCCTCTGCGGACAGATAACTTGTGATAAGAAATAAGGTATAATTAAAACTAATGCCTTTAGAAGGGGCACTGGTTTCACTTAAATCACGCCGGTCTATGTACGCGGGTGATTGAGTTAACGGATTAGTGTCACGAGCTTAAACACAATTATTAGCTATTGCTAAATATAATATCCTTGAATAATAAATTGTGTGTGCGACAATGCTATTGAATACTCATGATTGGTTTTAATATTTATGTTCAACTTATGATTTGATAAACCTACAGATTCGCTCAACCTTTGTGTTGACGATTTTAAGCATGTGTTTCAGGTAACCAAGATTGATAGCAGCGGAGCATGCGAGGATGGAATTTGTTGTGGCTTGGTGGTCTACTTTGTTTTTCCTCCCTTTTAGCACTTAAAAATTTTATATTATGTCATGTGAACGAAATTGTACTTTTGGGTTGAGATTCAGTGGGGACCTAACGCGACTCTGTTTTGTAATTCTTTTGGGGTTTGGAGAGTTGTAGACTTTGATGTTTTTAACAATGATAAATTTATGTTTAAATTCCTACGTCTCTTTGAGTCGTTCGAAATAGCTTGTGTGTGATGATAACTGCCTAGCACCCAACTGTTGTAGTTCCGATGCGCATAGCATTTATTGGGGGTGTTAGAGATTGGTAATCAGAGCCATGAGTTATAGAGAACTAGGTCATTTTGAAAAATCCTAAACTATAACTTTTGGTGTCGTAAGAAATTGTCCAAGCACACAACTATCCTGCATGGCTCCGGTAAGATTTCTTTAGCATTGCTTTATATTTTAGATGTATCCCTCAAACTGACATGAATTCCCTAGTATTTAGTAAGTAAATACTATGTTAATATATTGGGATATATTGTTGTGTACGTCGAGTACTTAATATCGTAATTTGCAAACATTTATACGACTATCATATATGTTGCATGTAATCGGCATACGTGCTACGTTGCATTACATGGCAACACTGTGTTGTGATCATATTTGTATGTGAGAATGATTTTATGTATAAGTATGTATATAATATGGTAATTGGAGGCATTATACGCGAAGCAATGGTCCTTGGGTGATTATCGTACATTTAAAATGCGGTTTTGTTGAGAATTCGGCCTCACCGCTAATTATCATTCTTGATAATTAATTTATTGATCGAATAACAGAGTGTGAACCTCGCTTGATACTTTAGATACGTAAATAACGCTTCGTAACATATTGTATATTGATTAGATCGATCCCGATTGTCGTTATCGCACCGTGATGTGTCACTTGGAACATTTTCTTTTTGGAACGTAATTTACCTATACATATTAATTTATTTCCTTTATCCCTTATGGGTTTGATATATTAGTTCGAACTATAACATAGCCGAAGTTCAATCAATGATGCGTACGTCATAGCGGTGATTACGTGCGTATATTATGAAGCGTGGTTGAGGCGCGTTGCCATTTAATCGTTTTTATCATCCTGCTTGAACTTAAATATGCGTTTTAAGGATAGACTAGCGTTGTGATCAAGCGTGATGGCTTGAAGTTTGGTTGGTTTGTGTTAATTTTGTGGTGTACGATGTCGAGACTCATCCGAGGCCGATAACAACATTTAGTTGACATACGTATTCTCGTTCCGTTTATTTCATTTTGTTTTTGTTGTTTCATTATTTTGAATTCGATATTATAAATGACGAGGTCCGGAATTTGTGCGAGTTAAATAAGCATTAAACTTTGTTGATCGAATGATTTAAACATAAAGTGTTTTACATATTTAACATTTGGTCGATGAAACTTTTGGATAAAAATGACTTATGATGTGTCTTGTAACCAATAAAATATGTGTAGAGAGTAAATGGACAAAGTGAAATTATTTTTCTTTTAACTTTGGTTGGTAGATCATAATAAGTAATTATTATTACTCGTAAAACCCTTGTTTTCATATATTAATAATTTGATACTGAAAGCTTGTGATAGAACTGTCAAAAATTATTTAATTTAATTTGAGAAAGGAGTTACAATAAAATTTACGATACGAGTATCGAGTATAGACGGCTTGAGGTTTGATATGAGTTAAATTCCTGGGTCAATATAGCAAACTTTTGGCATATTTTGTAATATAGAACATGAGTAGAAAATTTACCACGTATTTTGGAGCTAGAGACTTTGTGAAATTGATTCTATTTTAAACATAAGGTCATGTTATATGCATTGATATAAACTGGAATTCGTCACTTGTTGTAGTGAATAAACTAGGATAAAATTTAAAGTATACACTTTAAGTGAGAAATTCTAACACTTGAGAGGAATTATTGAACGTTGATGGAATGTCATTTTATTCTGCTACGAGATGTGTTAATGTTAAAAATCAGTTGATAATGGGCTAATGATTAAAAGTTGAATTTTATATATCTTAGAATTATTGAAATAAGCATCTTAATTATTTATTATTTTATTATTATTATCGAGATCCAAGTGTCGACTAAAATCAGTAATTTATCCGAAATAATACTACGTGAAACTTCTTTAGCATTTGAGTCTAATCGCGCGAATATAATTTAACAAATCAGTTTTAAGGAAGACATGTGTATAATAAAAAGTCAAAGGTTGATTTTTAAGAGTTAAATTGGACTAGTTTGAGTCATGTTGGATACGTGTATATATGTGATAATATAAGTCGTAATAACAATAATGTAAAACTTTGAAAATTCTTACTATGTATGTTTGTGGCACTTAAGATATGAACATTAATGATATTTTGATACAAGTAGCGAGACTTTAAAACTTAATGATTTTACCAATTATAATGACCGAGTCACCGCATCTACTAATGTTAATAATTACCTAGAGATTTTGATTTTTCCAAAAATAAAAACTTTGTAAAGATTGAGAAATGAAAGGTATAAATTCTTTAATGGGGTAACCCAAATTCAAAATATGCAAATGATCGCTTTACAGTATACAAGGTAACATTATTAGAATATGTAAACGGATTACACAACACACGCATACTTGTATTATTTTCTTAAGACGTAATGTTTTGAGTCGCGATGGTTCGATAGTACGACATCCCTTCCTTGATTTTGCGAGTCTATATCTAAACTTGAGTAGTCATGTGATTGTTCATTTTAATATTGTCTATGGTATGAAACCATTATTATTATATTTATTTGTGGATTGCTACTTCGCTAGTACTTGATAATAAGGGTATGTCCCCCCGGTGTATTTTTGTCCTGTTCATGGACGCCGTAACTTTTCTTCTTTCGGTTAATGGAACCTAAAATTCTGTATTTACTTGAATGATGCTATAAATCTTCACTAAAGTGGTTATTTATTTATAATTGAATAAAAGCGAGGAGGCGAAGCCGCTTTACCAAATTGTAGAGGTGAAAGAACTCGATCTTCTTGGTGAAATTGTTTCTATTCGATCAGGTCCTCTCCCTGTATACCCTTGGTGGAATGTGTGTGTCACTCGAGACGATGGGAATTATGATCGTTGCCCTATTTTTTGCGCTCGTAATGATGTTCGAGGTCCACCTCATGATTCTATAGATTGCTGTTGATTATTCTGAAACTCTTGTCATATCTTCGAAGTATCTTCATTTCTAATGCAGTTAAATTTCCGTTGGCAAATATATTGCTCGTTTACCTCGTTCAATCTCATTGATTGTTGATTTTATTAATTGTTGTGCTTGCAATGATCTTTAATCTTGAACCACCTTACCCTTTTTGGTGAATCGTTTATTTTGAAAATATGTACGAGTGTGTGAAATGTTTCGTTTATCCAAATGTAAATGGTGTCGATTTATTTACTTAGTTATTTATTCATTTTTCTCATAAATAGGCAAAGAAAAGTATGATTTCAAAGTGGATGAAAAATGTTTGATGTGTTTCTTAAAATGATGTTAGCAATATTTTCCCATTTCAAATTTCATGACCAACAATTTAATTATTTTGAAGTTTAGGTCGGAAACTTTCATAGTCATATTCGGTGTGTCATAATAATGTTTGTGTTGTCACTCGATCCTCAATTATGCATAGCTTAGCTAACTTTGCATAATTCGGGAAGAGTCCTATTTTGTTGGTTGTCGTTGCATGGTCCTCAAGTATGCATGATCTAGCTAATTATGCATAGTTTAGGAAGAGCACTATCGTGTCAAATTAATTGGTCATAGTTAAACTAGTTGTGTTTTGATAAATGTTGGATGAGAACGCTTTTAAAATGGTGGATCCTTATGCAAGTAATCGTATTCTATTTAATTCCTAAAGAAATTTTTTGGATTTTATTGTATTCCTTGAAATCTTTTCTTTCGTTTGGCGTTGACTTGGTAAGTCACCATGACCGAGTAATTATGGAAAAATGTTTTTATATGTTGTATGTAACGTGTGAATTTTATCGGAATCGCTAGGGTGTTGATGAAATACCAAAGGAGCTCGTACCGACCCTAAGAAGGAATTTTAACAAAGATAGAAGACTGCCGAAGTAGAGAAACCCCGAGTTCGAGTAACTCTGAGGGGAATGACGACGATTTCTCCTACATCAAATGCATTGTACTTTATTTATTTTCTTTTCTCGTTCTTTTGATATGTTTAACGACACGCGATAAACTGTTGAAGTTTACCAACTGTGCATAGGTAGTTGGAAGACAATTCCAATTGACGTCTTCGTTTATTCAAGTAAGGAATCCTCTTTGCTTGACTCGGTCTTCTTTGATCATCGAAGGTTAAACGACAGAAGGAAATAGTTGATGTTTATGTGTTAAACCCTTACCTTTTATGTGTTTATGTTGTATGTGATCTAGTCGAGTGATCGAAAGTTGTGAGAACTTGAGACGACATTGTCCAATGACGTCCGATCATGGAGAACACGTGCGATATATTTCTAACTATGAACGGAGATGCTTATTGAGATTTTAACCACGTTTGGGATGGAAGGTGAGATGGTGTTCTTATATTATTATTATATATTTTTTTGGGTATAGATCCGTGTGTGAGCATCCTACGATGACATATGTATGTATTTTCTTTCTTTTTATCGATATGCATCCACGGCTAGCAAGCTTGTGAACCTTCTTAAACTTGCAATTTTCTTTTGACTGGACTCATCCGAGAATCGTGTCAATGTTTCTTATTTATCATGGCTTGGCTGATTAGCAAGCATGAGTTAACTTGGTCGAACTTATTTACTTGGCATGGTTTGGCTATTTTTGCAAACATGTCGTGATGCGGTTGTATGTGCTTCATAATGGCTTTTGTGTTTGTTTAGATTGCGATGTTCTCGAGAGATTTATGTGTACGTCAAATGATTTTTCTATCAATGAATTCGTTTTTGACGAACTAGGTTTGTATGTACGTAATATTGCGATAAGGTGATTTAGTACGACTAGTATTAATTACTTCGTTTTGTATATTCTGAACATTTTCGATGGGGCTATGTGTGACCCGTGTGAATTTTCTTTATGATTAGTTATTTTTATGAGACCGATGAACCATGTGAAAGGACGATTCGAACGTTGGAAGGCATGCTCCGAGCGTGTGTTATTAATTTTGGTAGTTTTTGAGAGCGACACTTGCCGTTGGTAGTACCTTTGTACAACGACATTTACCATGTTAGCATTAAAGCTACAGCATTTGAAGAAATATGTTGATGAAAATGTAGATCGCCGGTAGGATAGAATGAAGTAGGAAAAGGTCAGTTGAATGGACTTGAAATGATCCGAGATGCTACGGAAGATATGGTGTAGATTAAGAATCACTTGCTAACCGCGAGAAGCTTTGAGAAGAGACGTGTTGATAACCGTAGGGAGAATTTGGGAAATTGAAGTGGAGATCACGGATCGAGATGTTAAGAGGTTGAGGCAAGGTATAATACTCATTGTGAAGGTGTGATGGAACCCGAGACGTGAACCGAAGTCCACATCGGAACGTGAAGACCCCTTTAGGAAGAAGTACCCTCATCTTTCTAGTAGTACGAAATGCGAGTATAAGAACCATAGAGCGCCGAGACGTCGCTCCCTTAAGGAGGGGAGGATGTGATACCAGTGAAAGTGCCGTATGATGCTAAGTTATTGTCTTAAGAGCTGTTCAGTATGAGCATCGCTCTTTAGTTGTGACTCACTTGAGGATGTGATACCCCGATCCCAACGTCATTTATTTAATCCTATTTTACGAATATTTTTGAAATTTTTAAGAAATTTCGTTTGTTATATACTTGACGGTTTAAGTCGAAACCAATGATCGAGGTCGTAATCTTAACGATTTACGATTTAAGAAGAACCGATGACGACTACGATACCGACGGATGCCCAAAAATTTATCTTTTGTTATCGATTGATCGATATTTGAGTTTTTTGAGATTTTATTTTTATTACGTGTTAAGTCGAGTCGGAACCATATGTATATTCGTTTTGTGTGCGTTTGAACCATTTAAAAGTATTTTCGAGTGTTCGGGGCGACCCCCGACTCCCGCAAATTTTTAAAACCAACTAGTGAGTCATTTCCCGCTACTAAGTTGTGTCGTTTAAAAGTGAGGCAAAAAGAAAACCAAAATGAAAAAATAGGTCCCCCAAACTTTACAAAAGGAAGAAAATTAACACACACACAACAAAATTCATTTTAAAAATTTCACTCCTTCCTCCCCACCCTCTCTTGGCCGCCAGCCATAAACACCACCACCACCACCAAAACTTTTTCCATCTTATTTTGATTAAATCCAAGCTTAGACCACGCTTTTATTTTCAATTGTAAGTGTTCTTACACCATTTAATCCAACATGCATAACATTAATTTTTCAAGAATCAAATATTTTCAAAAACATGTTTTAATCTAATTAAACTAGTGGGATGTTTAATTAGTGTTTGAGTAATGTTAAATCAACCATAAAATTAGCTAAAAATAAAATGGTTGGGGTGTTTTTGCTACACCAAACCCACGGCCAAAATGGGTTTGGTAGTGGCTTGATGATTTTGATGAAATGTGTTGTGAGTTTGTGTTTAGAATCATGTTTGCGATGTTTTTAAATGATTTACACTAACTGTATCTATGAATTAGGCTTTGGGTTTTGATGAGGATTCGATTTTCATGGCGTTATAGGCTGTTTGGGTGTTTGGGAATGATTATAAGTGGTTAATCTAGGTTTATGTGATGTTTGGATGGATTGGAAACAAGTGGTGTAGTGATTTTGAAGTAGGAAATTTAGGCAGATTGTTCAAGTATGTTTTCGTGGGTTTAACTTTGTAAACAGTTCATTAACATAGGATGTAGTTGTAGAGCTTTGTCTTAGCTTCGTTTCGTGTACCGGGAGATGAGAATCAACATAATCCGAAATTATGTCTGGTTTTGGGTCAAATCTCGGGGACCATAGCTAGAGTTTTATAAAGAGTGGAAAACTTTTTCTTTGGTCTCAAACCTGCAATTTTGAGTCTAATTTTAGACTTAATGGTAAAATTAGCAAATGGTACATTTTAAATGAGTCAAACAAGTCTTACAATGTAGAAGTGCAAAATCAGTCCGAAAAGTTTACATTTAGTAATATAATGAGTAACAGGTCTTAAAAGTGAAAACTTTTTATGGGATTTAAAATAGGTTTTCTACAGGTCATAAGGTATTTTTCCAAATTTTCTTGTAATTTATAGAAATGCTTAAGTCATAAAAAACAGCCCGTACTTTTGGTAAGTACCGGCAAAATTATAAAATAGGAAGCAACTTTAATTACATAGATAAATAGTATAAGTCTAGTAGCAATTACTTGTTTGGTTTTGGCGTGAGTTTTCATAAGCATTAAGTGTTTTTATATGAGTGTGTTTAGTACAATAATGTACACGGAGTATTGATTTGGTTTACGTACCTTGATTTTTAGGTCAAGTGTTAGATTTTCCCGGGCATCCACGTCGTCGGTGACATTTCTCGTTACGTCTTCGCTAGAACCACTACTACTACGCCAGGTGAGCCTATAGCCTCGCTCTTTACCTATTTCAAACGTTTTTACCCGCGAGGGGGATGCATGCTATTTAAATGAAAAGAACATAAGTCATGAATGATTGTTGGACCCGAATGTTGCCTTGAATTGTGTTGAGTCCCTAGTTGTAAAAGTCCCTAAATCCGTGAACTATTAACTATTGTCTTGCCCTTGTGTGGGTTGGATAGCCGCTTATACAGTTGATAGTACTATGGGGTTGACGACCTTATCCGAGACGAGAGCTAGTACGTTGAATACCCTCTGCGGACGGATAACTTGTGATTAGAAATAAGGTATAATTACAACTAATGACTTTAGAAGGGGCACTGGTTTCACTTAAATCACGCCGGTCTATGTACGCGGGTGATTGAGTTAACGAATTACTGTCACGAGCTTAAACACAATTATTAGCTATTGCTAAATATAATATCCTTGAATAATAGATTGTGTGCGCGACAATTCTATTGAATAGTCATGATTGGTTTTAATACTTATGTTCAACTTATGATTTGATAAACCTATAGATTCGCTCAACCTTTGTGTTGACGATTTTAAGCATGTGTTTCAGGTAACCAAGATTTATAGCAGCGGAGCATGCGAGGATGGAAGTTGTTGTGGCTTGGTGGTCTACTTCGTTTTTCCTCCCTTTTAGCACTTAAAAATTTTATATTATGTCATGTGAACGAAAATGTACTTTTGGGTTGAGATTCAGTGGGGACCTAACGTAACTCTGTTTTGTAATTCTTTTGGGGTTTGGAAAGCTGTAGACTTTGATGTTTTTAACAATGTTAAATTTATGTTTAAATTCATACGTCTCTTTGAGTCGTTTGAAATAGCTTGTGTGTGATGATAACTGCCTAGCACCCAAATGTTTTAGTTCCGCTGCGCATAGCATTTGTTGGGGGTGTTAGAGAAGAATCATATATCAAAAATCAATATGAAGGATCGAGACACACGACGAAAAGCAAATACTCCCCAAAAGATCATGGAGAAGTCTATCCGAAAAGACCGTAGCAAGGTATGAGGATAAATAGATCCAAGTGCTAAAAGGAGGCGGATCGTTGTATATCAAAATCCCAAATAAAGATTGGAGAAAAATGAAGAAGTCCTGGTCCAAGTATGAAGAATCTCTCAAAAACTTCAAGTGAAGAAACTCCTATTATGAAGAGAAGACCATAATTTCAAGAACGTCCCTCAAGATTCGAAGTATGAAGTCGCTGCCAAATATCGGTCCGAGAAAGGTCTCAAATCGTGAAGCGAGTTATGCCAAGATATGAACTTTAAGAGGTCCCAAGAAGCAGTTTTAAAAGATTTTGTCCTTTAGCTAACTATGGATTAAATCGTCCCACTTTATTTTTGGCCTAAATAAACTATCGAAATAAGTCAAACAATGCATCCTCGTGATCATTCAAGATAATCATAAGATATAAGAGATACACCTAGGAATAAGGGAGTCTAAGTGAATAATTGGGCCACATGAGTTTGTGTTAGTTTGCTAACTTATAATAACAATGATCTCGTTTATAAGATTGGCATGAGGAACGTGAAACTTGAGGGTGATAATCATTCATGACAACCAAAACCCCAACGTAAGTCTTAGATTTCTATACTTATTCTTCCTTTAAATATTTTGCAATTTTCTATCTTTTTTTGTTTAGTATTTAAAAAAGGAAAAAGTGGGTTAATTATGATGAGAAATGTAAATTGTGCTTTGAAATTATGCATTGCATGAGGGCATTGCAATGGTCAAGTGTAGGGGATTTAATAAGTGTGAAAACACTTATCCTGTTACCACTTATTTCCAATAATAACAAGACCAAAACGTGTACTTTATGTCATAAAATTCGGAATTATGCGTGGTTTGTGTTTTTATTGTGTTTCAGGATATAAATATGAAAAAGGAAGAAAACACGGGCTTTCACGGGCTTTTATCGAAGAAAAAGACAAAAGACAAGTCAAAAGATCAAAAGTGCAAGACGAACGGAAGTCCAAGGCCTTTTCTAAAGATTTATCGAAGAAACAGTCTAAAGACGGAAGTTTAACAAAGTCGAAGAAACAAGTCTACTAAAAGAAGAAAATAGAAGACGAGTTCAAGTGATCATTCGACTAATCCCGAGACAATGTCGAGAAAGACGAGAAATTAAAATACGAGAAAGAGAAAGAAGGAAGGAAGCAACATACCCCCTCTCCTATAAATACCCTCCTAATGCTTCATTAGGAGGGTGTTAGCTAGTCTTCATTTTCCTTTGTAGTTTTAATTTTTAGAGAGAGAAAGTGTTAACTTTCTCTCACTAGAATTTCATCTTTTTTTTCTTTCATGTTTAAGCTTTAGTTTAATCTTGTATTTTGGAATCATTAATCTACAAGTTCAAGTTTAAGCTTTTCATCTTTAATCTTCTTCTACCTTTCTTGATTTTGATTTGTTCTTGATCTGAAATTTTTATGCATCTTGTTTAATTTTGATGTTTGTGTGATTAAAAATTTTATCTTTTTATTCCTATCTAAGTTTTTATACGATTTAAGCTTTAAGCTTGTTATGCTTTTTGGCTTATTTCGTATCTAGCTTATTGTCTTTTAAGTTTTCTTAAAAGTTTAGTCTTTTTAAAGTTTGTTTTATAAAGTTTGCTCCTTTAATGTTTTAAAAGTTGTTGAATTTGTGCTTGTTTTGATTTGGTTAAGTTTCGGTAGTACTTATTTGTTTTTGCTTATTTGCTATTGACTCCCATCGTAACAGCTTTAAGTACCCAGTCCGATTGAGTAAGTGTGATCGCATAAACCCCTAGGGTTTCTACTTGTGATCCATTACTTCGATCACCAAGTACGATCGTTCACTACGATCACACTCCATAATCCACATCACGATCACTTGTTGCGATCGTAGGTACGATCTGTGGGAGCGATCCATAGTTACGATCTGTGGACTACAATCGCATTGACTGCGATCCTTTGATTACGATCGTATGCTACGATCTGGAGTACGATCTGAAGTCACGATCGTGGTGGAGTACGATCACCAGTTACGATCGCATTGAGTGCGATCTAGGATATGATCATAAAACCACGATCGCATTGACTGTGATCCGATCTCGTTTTCGTTTTTATTTCTTCTATCAGGTTCAAATTTAACTTTTCCCCCATTTTTACTTAGCGTTATTTTTAAACTAGTTTTGTCTTAGTTTAATATTACTTTATTTTATATTTAAAATTACTTTAAAATTAGTTTTTAATTACTTTAATCCTTTTGCTATTTTCTTTAAGTTTTTCATCCTAGTTTGTTTAACTTGTCATTTTATTAGAAATAGATAATCTAAAGCTCCCCCTTTTAGTTACCAACACCGACTATTCCACCATTAACCGTGATCAATTCGATAAGACACCGAGAACGATATCGAGTACACAAATGCTAAGCAAAACCCATTTATTACATTTAGTCCGGAAGAACCTACGATCAGAAACTTCGTTGCAAGTGTTTTTAGTTAACATCAATGATAGATGTTGTGCATTACAACAATTACCATTCAACCAGTTATGACCCATTATATGCTCGCTGTAAAGATAGTATTTTTCTTCATATATTATCTAATGGTTTAAAGAAAGTGGAAGTATAATCAAAAGCCATGTGATCTTTCATTCTATTGTACGACAACAAACCTCCTCATACAATACTACATTATGCATTTGTTTCCAATGCATTAAGAACAAATACCAGTAAAATTTCACTTGTACACTTGTCTTGACAAAAACCAGCAACCAAACTCATTAAAAATTCTCTATCATCTGTAATAATTGACAAAAACCATTGCCTAAACTTATGTGTCCCGCGGATTCAGTTTTTGTCCTTGTTTTTTGGGGTTCTTGGTCTTCGTTGCAGTATCCAAGTGGGACTGTGATAACGATGTATTATTTCACTCAAGCAAAACAAACTTAATGGTTTATCTTTATCATTAGCCATATAGATGTAGGCGTCTCTTAGACTCTTGGTTCATCTTGATCATTGTCATCTCCATGTACCATGTCTTTTGGCAATGGAATCATCTTGGAAATCATAAAAACATCAAAATGATAACATTAGTAAACAACATCGGTCCGTAATTGCACTTGAGAATGTACTTAAAACATAAGAACTTTATAGATCCTTTATTCTTAAACCAAAATAGCTCAAACCGTTTGCACAAAAACTTGACAGTTACATTAGAGTAAGAAAAAAAAACAGCATAATGCATGAAAGGGTAAATATATGTGCATCACATTGTATAAATTAACGCATTACACTATATAATTCACGGCATTAGTTAGTTAACAACTAGACATCGCGTAATGATTCCCAATTGATAACAGAAGGTAGAAGACAGAATGGGAGGACATCTAAGGGGGAAGCTAGCACTTATCTTTTGTCCTAACTGACACATTCCATTTTGAGGTTTACCCTACTGCTTTGCAAAGTTTTTTTAGACAAAAAGTTTATCTACTTTATACAGCAGTGTAATAGTCAGTAATCATTATGTTTTTCGTCTACGCTCTAGCAACTGTAATATAATGATCGCCAGAAAAGCAAATCTGATAAACCTATAGGGCTATAGTCACAATGCGCCTACAGAGAAATAACATGAGTTTTTGATGAATAGAACCACAAGAGCATGTATAAATCTTCTCTTAAGCAGAAACTATGACATGGGTTTCTCCTTAATCATCACTTGAAACCTTCTAAATTAGCAATGGAGCAAAGCATAATATAACACATAAACAACTAGAACCAATCTACTTAGTTGAAAAAGGAAAGATACGTGCATCTATTTGTATGGTTCAACGGCGTCTATTTGTTAAGGGCATCTAAATAATTCAGTTTTTACAGTTATGAGTATAAGTTTTGCACACACATGGAAAATCCTAATCTAACATTATTTTCCATAATTTGGTGACTTTATTACAGGAGAAAAAGATAACAAAGTGAGACAAAGATAAGGATACTGCCTCGAAAGGTCTACTGTAAAATTATAAAAAAAAAACTAAAGCAAATGACTAGGTAAAAACAAGCTCATAATCCTTTTTGCACATATGGTCACATTTCTGCTTCTATTTGTTATTAAGATTTAAAGGTCATACAACAAAGGGCGATATGAAATTATTCCTCTATTGATATAGCTAAAGAACATAGATCCAATTTATTGACCGTTTGCGTGACAAGTTTAGAAGTAAAGACCATTAAGATAATTATAAGAAAACAATTATGCTTAGAAGATAACATGCCTATGTTGGATGGGCCAAAGTCGTCGAATGTGTTTTTATGAAATATAGGACCTCGTATGTCATTTTATTCAAATATTTTGATCATTGACTCACTTATAAAATTATTGCAATCATTATACGAAGGTATATTTTTTATACAACTTTAAGGTTTTGTGTTTCAGGTGAACCAACCTGGATCGTTTGACCCGTACCCTGTAACGAATAGTACTAATTAAGAAAGTGAAATTACCATAACAGTTTGTTCCCCGAGAGATAGAGTTTTGGATACATCTGTCGCACGCCTTTTTCCACCATTAAAAAGAACCAGTACTCATCCTTTATCTGTAAGTACCACGTGCAACCCAAAGAGTTTCCTGATGAACTAGTATTTTTTGCTTCTTGTAACTGGTAAGCGGTGATTAGATTTATATTATCACCTCTTTATGATCATTAATGGTGGTAGGGCAGCGACGTAGCCTAGCTGGCAAGCTCCATGATTAGACAATATGATTCCTTCAACTCCTACTTCCATAGTTTGACAGCTACCAAGAAACATGAACTAAGATTCCGAATGTAAATAAGTTATGTGAGTGTAGAAGAACAAGACGGTATGGGAAGGTTAGATTTATATGCAAATGAGGAAGTATACAAGATTCGGAATTTTGACAAATTTTGTCAAGACCTCTTGTCCCCTCTAATCCATGTCAAGGATCTTCGCAAGCATGGTGTGACCCTCTACTTTCTTATTGATAAGAACCGCAAGCCTGTTGCTGATGTTCCTGTTGTTTACTTAGTAAAACCTACTCCACACAACATTTAGAGGGTTGTATCTGACGCATCGAGTTCCCTTTATGATTATTTCGACCTATACTTTTCTTCATCGATACCGCGCCCCATTCTCGAGGATCTTGTTTTAGGGGCCTTAAATTCTGAATCTGTAGAACGGATTTCTAAGGTACACGACCAGTATCTAGATTTTGTAACTCTGGACGACAATCTCTTCTCTCTAGCAGATAAATCTTGCTATATGCAATTAGATGATCCTAAAGCAGCAGAGAGTGAGATTGACGAAATAATCGACAATATCACAAATGGGTTATTTTGTGTCTTGGCTACACTCGATGTCATTCCAGTCATTAGATGCCCACGTGGTGGGTCAGCTGAGATGGTTGCAGCATTGCTTGATCAACGATTGTGTGATCATTTACTTGTTAAGAATATTTTGTTTTCAGAGAGTGGCAACTTTACTAGTTCATTGAAGAGGCCAGTTTTATGTTTGTTTGATAGGAATCTAGACTTGTCGGTTGCTATTCAACATTATTTCAGATATCGGCCTCTTGCTCATGATGTACTTGGAGTAAGGCTGAATAAACTGAATGTAAAAGGAGACAATGGTGTGATGAAATCATTTGAACTGGACCGGCTAGATCCACTTTGGGTAGCAAATGGATCTTTTGTGTTTCCTGATGTTGCTACTCACTTAAAAACATAATTGGAGAAGTATGAGAGCGATGTAGATGATGTGAACAAGCGAACTGGTGGCAATGATGGAGCAGAATTTGATGGAACAGAGCTAACTGGAAACACAAAGCATTTAATGAATGCTGTGAATTCACTACCTGTGTTGACCGAGCGTAAGAAATTGATCGATAAACACATGAACATTGCACACGGAGTGCTTGAAGAGATCAAGGAGCGGACTCTTAATACCTACGCGGAAAAGGAGAATGAGATGATGGGAAAAGGTGGCATTAACCGAGGTGAACTTCTTGTTGTGCTTAAAAGAAAGGGTACTAAGAGTGATAAGCTTCGTTTTGCTATTATGTTCCTTATTTCAACCGAAACTATCCCTCAATTAGATATTGAAGCAGTTGAATCAACATTAAGAGAAGCCGAAGTGGATACCAGTGCATTTCAGTGTGGTAAAAAGATCAAGTCATTGAATTTTTCGTTAGCATCAGCAAGTTCAGCAAGCAGAAGCAACATTGTTGATTGGGCTGAGAAGCTTTATGGTCAATCTATCAGTGCAGTGACTGCAGATGTGAAGAATTTGCATATATATACACGCCATATCATGCCAAAGAAGGATGAAAGCTTATGGCTGCAAAAGCTTCAAGATTTAAACTGTCACTCGCCAATACACATACACGCCATATCACTTACATCATCAACTTCAGTGGACACGCACGAGACCTTCAATGTTCTTCAGCTTGATAGGTAACTTTTTCAGCCGCAACACAAGTGAATGTATGGTGCTTGCATATTTTACAATATCAATAGCATCTAGATCCGTAAAGAGGCTAATGTAGGAATTTTTGCAAATTCTTTTTATATCTATTTATCTTCGTTCCTCGACTCACTCGAATTGATATCGGATTTTAACGTAGAGATTAATCGTTCTTGGTGAATAAACTTTTTTTTGGTATTTTAAAAATTAAAAACTATTTAACCTAATTAAAAAGGAAATAGTTATTTAAAACTACTTTTTCAAATTTAAACAAAACTATTAAAAATCATAAACTAATTTAAACAAAAACTAATTTTGAAACTAATTAAAACTATAAAACTATTTAAACTAATTTGATAACTATTTAAAAAGAAATTACTCTTCACTTTTAATTAAACAAAATCTATTTAAACTAAATTTAAATAAAACTATTTTAAATTTAAATAAAACTTAAATCTAATTTAATCTAATTAATTTTTAACTAAAACTTTTAATTTAAATGAATTTCTATTTAAAACTATTGTTATATAAAACTAAATTAATTAAAACTAACTTTAAAAACTAATTTTAAAAAACAATTTAGATGTCTAAAAGTAATTAAAATATTTTTTTTTTTATTTTTTTTTTTATTTTTTTTTTTTTTAATTTTTATAAAAGTAAATTATAAAAACTTTTAATTAAAAATAACTAACCTAAAACTTATAATTAAACTAATTTGAACTGGCAGCTAATGAGGAGAATATATTAATAAAACAAACAGTAACCTTGATCAAAAAGAGAGCTAGAACGAATGGTTAGCACGTTGGGCAGTTGAGCGTGTGGTCACGAGTTCGAGTCCTAGGAAGGACGTTTTTTTGTTTATTATTTTTTTTTTTGGAAGTAAAAAGGACAATCAGAGTAAATGAGTTTGTTGCTTAATGTATATCAGCAACTCAACAAAACTAAATAAGCACAGATGACCAAAATAAACCTAAACTTAAAACAAAATCAAATAAGCCAATACAACCTATTAAGCAAATAGACTTAAACAAATTAGAACTGATAAGCAACAAACTTAGTAAATCTAACAGATTCAATAACCAAAATCAATAATCAGTATTAGAGACTAATCAGCAAAGCTAATTATCTAAACAATAATATCAAAACATCAGCAACTTAAAACTAAATAAATCAAAACCAGTCTAAAGCAGATTTATTATATCATATAGCAAATATAACTAAATCAATCAGCAAAACAATACTGAAAATAAGCAGATCTAAGCAAAACTAAACAAACTCTAATCCAGAAAATAGCTTAACTAAGATCCAGAAAATAGCTTAACTAAACAAGCAGACTTCGATCTTATAACAGCTTAATAAAACATCATCGAAAACAGATAAAATCAATACTCAAATAAACATAAGCAGATTAATAAACATAAGCAGATTATAATAAATAAACTAATTAATCAAAAACTTATAATTAAAAAGAATTAAAACCTGATGAAGATTCCTTTGAGAAGTAGATCGGCGCTGAGCCGTCTATGAACCAAATCGAAACCACCACCTTAAACTCGAATCATCTACGAATCACGAATTTCAACTCTCGAACCAGATTCAATTTAAAACTTCCCAGTGGGGGAAATTTATCATCCACTTTTTATTTTCTTTATTTAACACAAATTATTAACTAATTTGATTAAATAAATTTTATTATTATTATAACTAATAGTTTAAAGAGTAAACCGCAGTAATAATAAACTTTAACAAAAAAGAAATGAGACAAGACTTAACTAAATTGAAAAATTTTTTAGTAGACGAAATTCATTACAATACTGAGAAAATTGAAAAATACATTTAATCTAAAAACTAATTAGAATAATAACTAGAAAATAAAAAAAATGGCACACCAAGATTACAGAATGATGGGGGATATATAGGCAAACCCTAAAACTTCTTCATGAAGATTTGTGGAGCACATCTTTAATCTTGGCGGCTCTTTTCTTCTTCTCTCATTCTCTTTCTTGATTTTTTCGATCCAACGGCTGAAAATGACACCCCTTGCACACGGATTGCCAATGTGTCAAGGGGTATGTTTGTTGTGCTTCTTCGAATCTGAGGTGGCAAGATTTAATTGGGGGAGTGGTGGTGGTGATGTGGTTTAGCCAATCAAAGGCAAGAAGGGTGCCACGTTTGATGAGGACCACCATCTTCATGCTCCGATAAAGATGGGGATTTAATTACCCATGCGTGTATAACACGCGCTTGAATTTAACTAAATAATGAAATCCCCAATTTTTAGGGTTTGAGGTGAAAGTTGTGTTTTCATCAAAGGTGAGAGAGAGATAAAAGTGAGGGTAGCATAGGATGTATCGAATGTGTTGTGAGGATAAAACGTGGGTGAGTGGTTGGGAGTAAGTAAATAATTTCGTTTGATTACTTCCCATGTTTAACCTAATGGATCCTTTTCAAAGCCCAAAAACATTTGACCGTCCCATATGAGTAAATTGTTATTGTGATATGGGCTTTTAGCCCAAAGTGTTAAATCTATTTCAATGATAATGGGCTTTTAGGGCTTTTTAATCCAAAGTAGATAATATCTTTCTCCTTAAATGGGCTTTTGGGCCCATTATCCAAATGCGGGACCCACAAACCCATTTATCTTCGTAAAAAGTTAAATCCACTAAAATCGAGCTTGTATTTGGCTTTGATGATCTTTTCTTCGAACTCGTGTCGTTTTTGCCGGTTTTCGTGATCTTTGGTACACTTTTGGTTCTTTGTCTTTGTCTCTTTCTTGGACTTTTCTTCAACAATTGACCGTGAAATCCCGTGTTTTCTTTCCTTTTGATCTTTTCTACCTATTTCACACAAAAACACAAAACCACGCGTAATTCTGACTTTTACGATATTAAACACATGATTAGGTCTTGTTTTTCTTTGATTTTAGTGGCAAAAGGATAAGTGTTTACACACTTATTAGAGGCCATACATAGAACTGCTGATCATACCAAGTTGTCAATCATACCAAGTTTACAAATCAATTTAATTACATCATTATACACTCATATGCATCTAGATGTATGTCAAGATCACTCCTCCTACTAAATTCTGAAGCTTAGCTTGTGAAAAAATGCTACATCAATACTAGTGGCAAAAATAAGTTGCATCACATAAGTGCAACTTGTAAAGGTAGAAAAAAAAAGATGCATAGAAAAAGAAATCTAAAACATTCTAATCAGTTCTCATATCTATGTAAGTTCTAGTTTTCTACTTAACTCATGAAAAATTAGCGCACCATAGTCATCTATTCACAAAAAATAGGACATCATAGTTGAACTTAGTGCATCACGGTTACAAAGTCACACTCAGCCATTTTATCAAACACTTGGCATGTAGTTTTATGTAAACATGGTTTCCAAGTATTTCTTTTGCAATTTCGTTCCAAGTAACTATTGTATACAATAAATCATGTCAATAAACAAATAAAAATCGATAGATCTATAAACAAAAATGTTGATTCATGAATCAAATTTAATAAAACAAAAAATCTAACTCAATATTAACACACATTGGTACATATAAAACAATAACAATCAGATATATAAACTTTATAATTGGTTTCAAGTAGGAAAAATAAAAAAATTAAAACCTAAATCACTTACATACCATATTTTGATAATCGATTGGAGAAATTTTGATGAAAATGATTTCATGAAACAAATGACACGATGTGCTATCTGATAAATACGAAATGATCGTGATGAGACGATTGTGATCGTGATGAGACGATTGTGATCGTGATGAGACGATTGTGATTGTGATTGTGATCAGCTGCTTGTGAATGTGTTTTTGTTAAATGTGTGTGTGTGTGTGTGTCGAGACTCAGAGAAAAATAAAAACAAGAAAAGAAAAAATGAATTAAAATTAGGAATTATATATGGTTAGTGTGAATTTATAAAAATGTCCCTTGAAGAATGACGGAAATTACAAATAGCACCCTGTAGTTTTTGCAAAAAATTGATGGTGAGGTGCCTTTGATCTAACGGTTGAGAAGAGGTTTTCTATGTTTTTCACAAGATAAAGTTTTCTATTGATCCCATCTCTCTCTCTCTCTCTCTCTCTCTCTCTCTCTCTCTCTCTCTCTCTCTCTCTATATATATATATATATATATATATATATATATATATATATATATATATATATATATATATATATATATATATATATATATATATATATATAGGAACAAGTTATATGAAGAACCCATTTTAGTGTACAACTATGTAGAACTTTTTAAAACCAATCAAAAATTAGTATTATTAAAATATTTAATTTAATTGAAAAGGGTAAAATTGTAAAATATATTTTCAATTTATTTTTAAATATATTTATTAAAAAACGTTTTTATAGCATGTATGTTTTTCAAAAATAATAGTGCATAGAGATGTTTATCTTTAAAATTATATGTTCAAAAAAAATCTTTAAAATTATAAATTTACATGGTATTTGTGACATACCAAACACATAAAAAAGTGTACATGTAACCTCCAAATTTGTAACATACCAAAGAATTAAAATATTATACACAAAATTAAACATAAAAGGAATTAAATCCAAATACAAATATATCTTCTAAAATGTAGATATGGACTCAATTCAAAAATCATATGTCCACTCTTCGTTTTCTTATTTAAATTCATTTGATCATATGAGCACCCTGCCAAAAACATCTATGCATCCTGCTAAGAACATCTATGCACTCCGCCAAAAACATCTATGCATCTTGCCAAAAACATCTATGCACCCTGCCAAAAACATCTAGGGTTAATTCCATATATACCCAATTCAAATCTTTAAATGTCATATTTACCCAAGTAAAAATCAAAATTCCATATATACCCCATTTTAATACCATAATTGTCACATGTATCCATTTTGCTTTCTAAGCTAATAAGAAATAAATTTACGTTATTAAATACCCGTTATACCCTTAACACAAACACAAAAACTCCATTGACATTCTTGGTACTAGAACCACAACTCAGTGAACCGAACAAAACCCATGGAACCATGTTATCCATATGGCTTGTTTTTTTAAGAAAGGAAATATATTTATATTAAACAGATAGGATTCAACAAATGGCAAGAATATACATACAATTAAAATAGAAGTTATGTAAATTGATACCCATTTAGGAATTACTGCAGCATGTTCGTTAATACGAAAGCCTTTTTTGGTAATAGGTTTTTCTACTTCGGGATAAGACGAAAAACAAAAACTACTACATATAGGGCCGACTAAGAAGGATAAATTGGTCAAAACATATTCCATTTATGATATTAATGGATTTTAAAATGATTAAACTTGTGTTTTGTATAAATATGACAATTTTGTATTTAAGTTGGGTATATATGACATTATGACTTTTAGTTGGGTAAATGTGGCATTTAAGAGTTTAAATTGGGTATATATGAAATTAACCTAAACATCTATGCACCATGTCAAAAACATATATGCAGCGCGCGCCTTCCAATAACATATGTGCGCGAATTTTAAACAAGTGTGTTTGTTGGTCATCTCTTCATCACACATTATTTTTCCTACAAATACGAGTTATATCAAATTTTGCCATGTTAAAATAATTGTAATACTCATTGATAAATTAAAAAGTAAACAAAAACATATATGTTCTTACGGGCTTTAGCCCATGTTCTAAAATAAATCGACAAGCTAGCCTAATAGCTTATAAGTTCTTAATGTGTCTAACTAAAGCGTTGGTAAAAAATTCTTTGACCATTACAGATAATATAATTTCCAACATAAGATAATACGTAGTACATATTAAAAAAGTTTTAAAAAAGAGAATTGATACTTACACATAGTGATTTGATTAATACACATAAGTTTTTCATGAAAATACTCCTCTGCCCTTTCTTTGTAGTACAATATTATTTTACTCTTTCTTCTTGCAAACTTGCAACAAATCAACATTTATATCTTTCTTCCCGTGATCTTTTTTCTTATTCCATCTCTTCTTTCTATCTTAACAAAACTTTACTTATCATTCTCATTATTAAATGTCTTACGCTAGACAGTTAAACATAACTATTTTTCGTTGTTTTCAATTTGGATCGTTGTCACTATTTCCCAACATTACAAGTTAGACCTTCAATTTGACACCACTTCTTTCCCAACGACCACGTAATTTTTACGATCTTCATTGCCTAAGATGCACATATTGAATTAAAGGTTTTACTTGTATATAACATTCTCGTATACAAGACAACGTCTTTGGTTTCCATGATTTTCCGATGTGATGCAAACCAGTGCAATTTTAGATCCATCTTTTTTTTCTTTCAGCATATGTACTTTTTAGCTAGCGGATAATACATGTGGTTATGGTGGTACAAACATAGGGATCGATTCATGTGAAAAAAATAAATAGTTAAATTAGCGAGGAATTGGCGGGGTTAGAGTGGAAGTTATCGGATTCGGTAGCGACATCTTGATTGACGAAGATAATGCGCACATAAAACTGACGTAGCTTGGAATAAAAAGAGTTAAATGGTATATAAGGTGTGACACCCTAGAATCGAGGTCATTAACGATACCCTAAATTACGCTAATTTTTGAAATTTTTGATAAATTTTAATTTCTATACTTATAAGTATTTTGGTTAAGACCGATGTTCGAGGTTATAATTTTTACGTTTGACGTTTTGAGAAGGACGATGACGATTACGATCCCGAGAGATGCCCAATTTTATATAATTTTTGACGATTTATCGATAATGTAATTTTTCGAGAATTTTATTTACGGTTCGTGTTAAGTTGAGTCGGGTGAGTTTTATAGCCTTCCAAGTACATTTAAAGTATCCCAAAAATATTTTGGAGCGTTCGGGAAGATTTCCGACTCCCGTAAAATTTTCAAAATTGACAAATGAGTCAAACCCGCAAAGTTTTGAGGTCGTTTTCTATTTAAGGACAAAAGAAGCCCAAAATTGCACAAAGGTCCCTCCTAACTATCAAAAAGGGCCAAAATTGAAACACACACAAACACATACAACACTTGCACCAAAAATCAAACCATCACTCCCTCTCTTCTCTCTCTAGCTCACGGCACACCCCAACCCAAACAAAAATCCACCTAAAATCTTTTCTACTTGATTTTTCAAAAATCTAAGGTTAGACCACGCTTAGTTTGGTCATTACCCACCTATTCATGTGCTCAAATCCAACATGCATTGATAAAAATTTTTCAAGATTTTTCATATGATCCAAATTCGTTTTTGTGGCTAATTGAGCTAATGCATGTTGATATTTAGTGTTATGGAAGTATAAACACCAAGAAAACCCACCAAAATTAATTTGGTTGTGGTGATTGGGTCACCCAAACCCCACGGCAAAGGGGGTGTTTGGGGAGCCATGGTGGTTGTTGAATTTGCATGTTATATTTGTGTTTGGTTTGTTGTTTTAGAAAGATTCATATAGGTTTTATTACTTGCATGTCTATTTTCTTTGATTTTTGATATTGAGATTGGTTGATCAATAGGGGTAGGATGGAAGTTTGATGTTAGGATATGTTTGGGAAGGCTTAGGATGATGTTTAGTGTTGGTTAGAAGTCTTGGAATCGAGTCTAAGCATGTTTTTGATATAGTCATTTTTAGGCAGAAACATTTGGTCTATTTTGGAAAAATGATTTTTGTTCCAGGTCTTGGAAACTAAATATAGTGATAGAGGGTTTTTCTAGCTTTAATTTGGTATAAGGTAGAGCCCGTGACTCAAAACGAGCTAAAAGTTATGACATTTTAAAGATCGGGTACCGGGAGACGAGGACTTTCACAATCCGGATTTGTGCAAAGTTTTAGTCAAATCCCGAGGGTCACAAGTATAATTTGGTGAATGATCAAGGGTCAAAACTTGGTCCCTAACCTGTACAAATGAGTCTATATGTTGACTTATGAGTCAAGGAAGTCAAAGGTATTTTTCATATAGGTCAAAGTGGTCAAAATTGGTCGAAGCGCAATTTCAGCCCGTAAAATGTAGTCGTGGAAATGAGTTGCGTGACGGGTCGTAAAAGTGAAAACTTTTGTTGGGCTTAAAAACATGTTATCTACAGGTCATATAGGATTTTTGGAAATTTTGTCAAATTTTATAAGCATGGTTTAATAAGGTAAAACAGCCCGTACTTTAGTCAAGTACCGGCGAGAACGTGTAAAAATGGACAACGTAGGTTATAAGAATGAATGGTATAAAATGAATGATACTTGTTGTTTTTGTTTTTGGCGTGAGTTATATTTGTCTTAAGTGACTTGTATATATGTATTTTATACAGTACCGTAAGTATTTAAATGAGATTACTCATTACGCGTTAATTGTGATAGGTGTTGATTTACCCGGGCATCCGTAACATCGTCAGTGATCACTCCTCGAACTACCGACTACTTAATATCTAAGGTGTGAATTTATAGCCTCGCTTATATTATTTCAAATTGTTTTACCCGCGAGGGAAATGCATGCTAGTTTTTAAAAGGAACGTATATCATGAATGATTGTTAGACCCGAAAGTTGCCTTAGAAATTGTGTTGAGTACCAAAGTTGCAAAAGTCCCTAAATTCATGAACTATTAACTATTGTCTTGCCCTTGCGAAGGGGGAAATAGCCGCTTATGCAATTTGTAGTACTACGGGGTTAACGACCCAATGCTAGCCGAGAAGCTGTACTTATAGTAAGTTCTGCGGTAGATTATTTTGTATGAGAAATAAGGTATAATTGCAACTGATGCCTTTAGAAGGGGCACTGGTTTCATCTGAATCATGCCGGTATATTTACGCGGGTGATTGAGTTAACGGATTAGTGTCATGAGCTTAAACACAATTGTCAGTATCCTGATTATAGTTTGTTTGATCGACAAGACTATAAATGATCACGAATGGTTTTTATTATATATACGTTCAAATGGATTGAAAAACCTATGAATTCCACTCAACGTTTTCGTTGACCAAATTTTTGGCATGTATTTCAGGTAACCGCTGAGCAGTAGGACGGAGCATGCATGGGATGGATGTTGTGTGATCGGCTTGGCGTCCGCTTGTTTTTCCCTCCTTTTCTACTTAAACAATTTTTATGTTTAATGTCATGTGGTTGTAAAACTGAAGTTTTTGGGGTTGAGATTCATGGGGACCGAAAACGCTAAACTCTGTGCACTATTTGGGGTTGGAAAAACTGTGGACATGTATCATCTAACAATTTTAAATGTTGAATTTTTAAGTCGACGTCTTATTAGCGTCGTTTGATATATCTTGTGTGCAATGAATACTGTGTAGCACCCATTGTTGTAGTTCCGCTGCGCATAACAATTGTGGGGGTGTTACAGATTGGTAATCAGAGCCACGAGTTATAGAGAACTAGGTCGTTTTTGAAAATCCTAAACTATAACTTTTGGTGTTGTAAGAAAGGGTCCAAGCACACACAACTATCCTGCATGGCTCCGGTAAGATTTATTGTTGTATTTATGGCATTTGACGTATACTTTTGAGTAAAGTATATATGTGGGTAATTATTATATAAGTATGGAATTACTATATGTAGACGTTAAATTTTACGTGAAATATCCGACATCGTAATTTTCATATTTATCATGCATGAGCATCATATTATTACATTTCGGGCATATGTACCACCTTTGCATTGCATTTGCATGCATATATTTATAATTATTGTATAATTACTTATGTACCCTCCGAAATTCGCTGTTATTGCAGGAATGGCCGAGGTACCGCCCAACGATAACGGGAACGATTACGTCGTAGGTCACGAAGGGGGACCGTTTCCTCCGAACCCGCCGGACAATAATAATGGATGGATCGCTCCAGAAGACGAAATAGGGCCGGAAAACGACAATGGCGAAAGTGAGGTGGATAATTTCAGCATGAGTAGTGACGACAATGAGGATTCCGAAGAAGAGCCCGAGGAGCTATTGGATGATGGCATTCCCGAGGATGCCGTAGGCCAGACCGAACCCGATTTGTTTCAATCCCCGAGTTCGCCGAAGGGTTATGAGGTACCACCGACCGGTCGTTATGAGCAACAACCCTTTGATCGCCCGATGGACAATAGTAATGGGAGCAGTGGAGAGTCATCCAAGTCGCCATCGATTCATGAGAATATTGCAAGGGTCTATTTTCCGAGACCGAGTCACTACTGGGATCCCGCAGGTCGTTTGGGGAGGATGGAAAGGTTGATGTATGAACGGTTTGTAGTTGAGACTAGAGTGATTAAGAAGTTTGATAAGACTGAGAGGGAACATCAAAGACTGTTGGAAAGGACTTCAAGAATTGCGTATGATGGGATGATGAACACAAGTGCCATCAACAGTTTGAAATCAATGGTTGCGAATTTGAGTGCTAGTCTTGATCGTGTGAGGGAAGATCAGATGAGGTTGTCGAGGATGCAGAGTTGGGAGCATCGTGTGAGGGATTCATTGCCCCCGGATTGGAGATTCGTGGACGATGTGGAGATGGAGGCGAATGACTTCATGGTTCAGCCGCCTACTGGAGGTGCTTGTATTTCGGTGGGAAGTCAAGGAGCGATTGAGCATGGATCCACATCAGGGACGAGAAAGGAAACAGAATGTGGGCCAGATGAGAAAGGAAAGGGAAAAGTGGATGATGTGGACGAGGACGTGAGTGATGAGGAAACCGAGGAAGACGACGACGAGCCGCCATCCAAGAGGCAGTGTGGATCACCACATGCCTAGTTACTTGTTTTGTATTTTTCTTTGATCATTATAATAGAACTATTTTAGACCTTTGTATGATGGTATTATGACGAGAAACTCAAGTACTTGATGTTTTGTGGTGAATGATTGTAGTGGCATTACTTGTCACGATTTTGGTTAACTATCAATACAATCTATGTTACCTTTCATGATCTGTGATATGTCTTAAAATTGATCTTTTGTGGTGTGAATTGATGAATATTAGTAACTCCGTAGTGATGTGTCGTTGTATGTATTTTATGTCTGGGAAACTTGATATGAATACTTACATTGTTTTTCTATTTTTCTTGTCTTGCAGAAAGAGATATTCGATAAAACAATGCCTCCAAAGTTGACTGCCGATCGTGTTAACACCATGATTCAGGAAGCAATAGCTAATGCGTTGGAAGCGGACCGAGCTGGGAGAAATCAGGATCCAGGAAGGAACGCGGGGAGACAACCAGCCCCGAGAGTGTGTACCTATTCTAGCTTTATGAAGTGCGGTCCTACGCAGTTCCGTGGATCGGGTGGAGCCCTAGAACTTAGGCGATGGTTGGAAAAAGTTGAGAGTACGTTTGAAATCAGTGGTTGTGCAGAGGCGGATAAAGTAAAGTTTGCAGCAGCTACATTTCTGGATGATGCGTTAAGCTGGTGGAACACCCAGGTAGCTACGGTGGGATTGGCTGTGGCGAATGCGAGAACGTGGAATGCAACCAAAGCTTTGTTGACCAAGAAGTTCTGCCCAGAGGAGGAATTGGGGCAATTGGAGGACGAATTGAGGCATTTGACCTTAAGGAACAACGATATAGCTGCTTACACCAGGAGATTCAATGAGTTAAGTCTTTTGTGTCCGGACATATTTGCCAATGATGCCAAGAAAATGAAGCAGTATATAAAGGGTTTATCTAGCAACATCAAGGGTGAAACAACTTCGTCGAAACCTGGAACGTTTGACGAAGCGGTTCAAATGGCACACGCTTTGATGGACGTTAAGCTTCAGGATAAGCAGAACTACATTGCTGAGGGTAACAAAAGAAAATGGGAGGCAGCACAAGGCAATCAATCCCAAGGCCAGAACCGAGGAGGAAACCGAATCAACCAAGGGCCGAACCGTAATCAGCAGTTTAATCAGAGAAGGAACGAAGGGATGAGGGCAGTGACGAACCCTAGAGGTGTGAAAGTGAACCCCCATTGTGGCAAGTGCAACTTGTATCATGTTGGAAATTGCCCGCCGGCATGCGGCAAGTGTGGAAAGGCAGGTCATAGGACTGCTAGTTGTCGAACGGGAGGAGTAGCCACTGGGGCTAATGCTATCAGGATGAGAGGATGTTATAGCTGTGGAGAAAGAGGGCATGTGCAAGCGAATTGCCCGAAGGCAGGAAACAGACGGGGAGGAAATAATGCGGCTGCTGTGTATCAAGTGGGAACTGCTGATAAACCACAAGGTCCCAATGTGGTTACCGGTACGTTTTTGCTAGACGCTTGTTATGCTAGTATTTTATTTGATTCTGGCTCCGACAAGAGTTTTGTAGACGTTAGATTTAGTCGTCATATCGATAGAGAACCGGTGTTGTTAACGACTAGTTATAATGTTGAATTAGCCGATGGAAAAATTGTTAGTACGAATTCTATACTGAAAGGGTGTACCTTGAAGTTAGGAAACTACGCTTTTAAAATCGACTTGATGCCTATAGAGCTAGGATCGTTTGACGTGATTGTGGGAATGGATTGGCTAATGGCGCATAGTGCTACAATCGTCTGTGGTGAGAGATTGGTGCAGATTCCGCTGAGGAATAGGGTTTTGACGGTAAAGGGAGACGAATGCACTTCTCGTTTGAAGGTGATTTCGTGTTTGAAGATGATGAAGTACGTAGAGAGCGGATGCGATGTGTTTTTGGCACAGGTTTCGAGTGATGGTGATGTAGAGGCGAGGATTGAAGAGGTACCAATTATTCGCGAGTATCCGGACGTTTTTTCAGACGAGTTGCCAGGTTTACCGCCTAATCGTGAGGTCGAGTTTCGAATTGATTTAGTGCCAGGAGCTGCACCGGTTGCACGTGCACCTTATCGCTTAGCACCATCTGAGTTAAAGGAGTTAGCGGATCAATTGAAGGAGTTGATGGACAAAGGATTTATTAGGCCGAGCTCATCACCTTGGGGAGCGCCAGTGTTGTTCGTAAAGAAAAAGGATGGTTCGTTTAGAATGTGTATTGACTATAGAGAACTCAATAAGCTGACGGTTAAGAATCGGTACCCATTACCGAGGATTGATGATTTGTTCGATCAATTACAAGGTTCCAGTGTGTACTCTAAGATCGATTTAAGATCAGGGTATCATCAACTGCGTGTAAGAGAGGAGGATATTCCTGTAACTGCCTTTCGTACGCGGTATGGACACTTTAAATTTCGAGTGATGCCGTTTGGGTTGACGAACGCGCCTGCTGTATTCATGGATCTTATGAATCGCGTGTGCAAGCCGTATCTAGATAAGTTTGTTATTGTTTTCATCGACGACATACTTATTTACTCTAAGAGTAAGGAGGAGCACGAGAAGCACCTAAGAAAGATTTTGGAGTTGTTAAGGAAGGAGAAACTGTATGCAAAATTCTCTAAGTGTGAGTTTTGGTTGGAATCAGTGCAGTTTCTAGGTCATGTGATTGATAGTGAGGGAGTTCGTGTAGATCCTGCTAAGATCGAAGCAATCAGGGAATGGTCAGCACCGACGACGCCGACTGAAGTTCGACAATTTTTGGGTTTAGCTGGGTATTATAGAAGGTTTATCGAAGGATTTTCGTTGATTGCGAAACCATTGACGCGGCTTACCGAGAAGAATAGGGTGTATGAATGGGGAATTGAGGAAGAGCTTGCTTTCGAAACGCTCAAGGACAAGTTATGTTCAGCGCCGATTTTATCATTGCCTGAGGGAACCGAAGACTTCGTGGTGTATTGTGATGCGTCTCGTAAAGGTTATGGAGCAGTATTAATGCAACGTGAAAAGGTGATAGCTTACGCGTCGAGGCAATTAAGGAAGAATGAGGAGAACTACACGACGCACGATTTGGAATTAGGAGCGGTAGTTTTTGCGTTGAAATTGTGGAGACACTATCTGTATGGGACAAAGTGTGTTGTATTCACTGATCACAAGAGTTTGCAGCACATTTTAGATCAAAAGGAGTTGAATATGCGACAAAGACGATGGGTTGAACTACTGAGTGATTATGACTGCGAAATTCGCTATCACCCTGGGAAGGCGAATGTTGTAGCGGATGCATTGAGTAGGAAGGAACGGGAGAAACCTTTGAGGGTTAGAGCTTTAGTGATGAGTGAGAGCGTTGACTTAACCGAAACCATACTGAAGGCTCAGGAGAGAGGATTGATGAAAGGGAATGTTGAAGCCGAAAACTTGGGACGAATGTTGAAACCTCTTTTTGTGATTAGATCTGACGGACTAAGATATTTTGAGAATCGGATTTGGTTACCATTGTGTCCATCTGAGGAAGGAAAGCCTGGAGTTCGAGAATTGGTTATGAATGAGTCGCATAAGTCGAAGTATTCGATACATCCTGGATCGGATAAGATGTACCACGACCTGAAGAAAGTTTATTGGTGGCCGAATATGAAGGCAGATATTGCTCGTTACGTCAGTAAGTGTTTGACTTGCGCGAAGGTTCAGGCAGAACATAAGAAACCATCTGGATTGTTGGTACAACCGGAAATCCCAGAATGGAAATGGGAGAAAATCGCAATGGATTTTGTGACGGGTTTACCTAGGACTCCTAGTGGATGCGATATGATATGGGTAATTGTGGACAGGTTGACGAAATCTGCTCATTTCTTACCTATGAAGAAGACGGACAGCATGGAAAAACTCGTCAGCGTGTACGTGAGAGAGATCGTCTGTAGACATGAAGTGCCGTTATCGATCATTTCGGATCGTGACAGTAGATTTACGTCGGAATTTTGGAGATCGCTTCAACGTGCGATGGGCACTGAACTGAGTTTAAGCACGGCTTATCACCCGGAAACTGACGGCCAGAGTGAACGAACGATTCAAACGATGGAGGACATGCTCCGAGCGTGCGTGATTGATTTTGGAGGAAGTTGGGAACGCCACTTGCCTCTAGTGGAATTTTCGTACAATAATAGTTATCACGCGAGTATCAAAGCGGCACCGTTCGAAGCATTGTATGGAAGGAAGTGTAGATCGCCCGTGTGTTGGAGTGAAGTAGGGGAAAGTCAATTGACTGGACCCGAAATGGTATTAGAAACGACAGAGAAGATCGTGCAGATCAAGAACCGACTACTTGCTGCGAGAAGCCGACAGAAAAGTTATGCCGATAACCGAAGGAAACCGTTGGAGTTTGAAGTTGGAGATATGGTTATGCTCAAGGTATCGCCGTGGAAGGGTGTAATTTGTTTTGGAAAGAAAGGAAAGTTGAGTCCGAGGTATATTGGACCGTTTAAGATCGTTGAACGAATTGGACCAGTAGCGTACAAGTTAGAATTGCCGACCGAGCTTAGTGCTATTCATGACACGTTTCACGTATCGAACCTGAAGAAGAGTTTGGCGGACAAGGAATTGGTGATTCCTTTGGACGAGATTCGACTAGACGACAAAATGCACTTTGTGGAAGAACCTGTGGAAATCATGGACCGGGAGGTCAAGCGGTTGAAGCATAGTAGGATTCCCATTGTGAAGGTCCGATGGAATTCTAAGCGTGGACCGGAATACACCTGGGAACGTGAGGACTTTTTCAAGGAAAGGTATCCTCATTTGTTCCAGTAGCACGAAATGTGAGTACAAGAAGAGGCGAGCGCCGGGACGTCGCTCTCTTTAAAGAGGGGTGGATGTGACACCCTAGAATCGAGGTCATTAACGATACCCTAAATTACGCTAATTTTTGAAATTTTTGATAAATTTTAATTTCTATACTTATAAGTATTTTGGTTAAGACCGATGTTCGAGGTTATAATTTTTACGTTTGACGTTTTGAGAAGGACGATGACGATTACGATCCCGAGAGATGCCCAATTTTATATAATTTTTGACGATTTATCGATAATGTAATTTTTCGAGAATTTTATTTACGGTTCGTGTTAAGTTGAGTCGGGTGAGTTTTATAGCCTTCCAAGTACATTTAAAGTATCCCAAAAATATTTTGGAGCGTTCGGGAAGATTTCCGACTCCCGTAAAATTTTCAAAATTGACAAATGAGTCAAACCCGCAAAGTTTTGAGGTCGTTTTCTATTTAAGGACAAAAGAAGCCCAAAATTGCACAAAGGTCCCTCCTAACTATCAAAAAGGGCCAAAATTGAAACACACACAAACACATACAACACTTGCACCAAAAATCAAACCATCACTCCCTCTCTTCTCTCTCTAGCTCACGGCACACCCCAACCCAAACAAAAATCCACCTAAAATCTTTTCTACTTGATTTTTCAAAAATCTAAGGTTAGACCACGCTTAGTTTGGTCATTACCCACCTATTCATGTGCTCAAATCCAACATGCATTGATAAAAATTTTTCAAGATTTTTCATATGATCCAAATTCGTTTTTGTGGCTAATTGAGCTAATGCATGTTGATATTTAGTGTTATGGAAGTATAAACACCAAGAAAACCCACCAAAATTAATTTGGTTGTGGTGATTGGGTCACCCAAACCCCACGGCAAAGGGGGTGTTTGGGGAGCCATGGTGGTTGTTGAATTTGCATGTTATATTTGTGTTTGGTTTGTTGTTTTAGAAAGATTCATATAGGTTTTATTACTTGCATGTCTATTTTCTTTGATTTTTGATATTGAGATTGGTTGATCAATAGGGGTAGGATGGAAGTTTGATGTTAGGATATGTTTGGGAAGGCTTAGGATGATGTTTAGTGTTGGTTAGAAGTCTTGGAATCGAGTCTAAGCATGTTTTTGATATAGTCATTTTTAGGAAGAAACATTTGGTCTATTTTGGAAAAATGATTTTTGTTCCAGGTCTTGGAAACTAAATATAGTGATAGAGGGTTTTTCTAGCTTTAATTTGGTATAAGGTAGAGCCCGTGACTCAAAACGAGCTAAAAGTTATGACATTTTAAAGATCGGGTACCGGGAGACGAGGACTTTCACAATCCGGATTTGTGCAAAGTTTTAGTCAAATCCCGAGGGTCACAAGTATAATTTGGTGAATGATCAAGGGTCAAAACTTGGTCCCTAACCTGTACAAATGAGTCTATATGTTGACTTATGAGTCAAGGAAGTCAAAGGTATTTTTCATATAGGTCAAAGTGGTCAAAATTGGTCGAAGCGCAATTTCAGCCCGTAAAATGTAGTCGTGGAAATGAGTTGCGTGACGGGTCGTAAAAGTGAAAACTTTTGTTGGGCTTAAAAACATGTTATCTACAGGTCATATAGGATTTTTGGAAATTTTGTCAAATTTTATAAGCATGGTTTAATAAGGTAAAACAGCCCGTACTTTAGTCAAGTACCGGCGAGAACGTGTAAAAATGGACAACGTAGGTTATAAGAATGAATGGTATAAAATGAATGATACTTGTTGTTTTTGTTTTTGGCGTGAGTTATATTTGTCTTAAGTGACTTGTATATATGTATTTTATACAGTACCGTAAGTATTTAAATGAGATTACTCATTACGCGTTAATTGTGATAGGTGTTGATTTACCCGGGCATCCGTAACATCGTCAGTGATCACTCCTCGAACTACCGACTACTTAATATCTAAGGTGTGAATTTATAGCCTCGCTTATATTATTTCAAATTGTTTTACCCGCGAGGGAAATGCATGCTAGTTTTTAAAAGGAACGTATATCATGAATGATTGTTAGACCCGAAAGTTGCCTTAGAAATTGTGTTGAGTACCAAAGTTGCAAAAGTCCCTAAATTCATGAACTATTAACTATTGTCTTGCCCTTGCGAAGGGGGAAATAGCCGCTTATGCAATTTGTAGTACTACGGGGTTAACGACCCAATGCTAGCCGAGAAGCTGTACTTATAGTAAGTTCTGCGGTAGATTATTTTGTATGAGAAATAAGGTATAATTGCAACTGATGCCTTTAGAAGGGGCACTGGTTTCATCTGAATCATGCCGGTATATTTACGCGGGTGATTGAGTTAACGGATTAGTGTCATGAGCTTAAACACAATTGTCAGTATCCTGATTATAGTTTGTTTGATCGACAAGACTATAAATGATCACGAATGGTTTTTATTATATATACGTTCAAATGGATTGAAAAACCTATGAATTCCACTCAACGTTTTCGTTGACCAAATTTTTGGCATGTATTTCAGGTAACCGCTGAGCAGTAGGACGGAGCATGCATGGGATGGATGTTGTGTGATCGGCTTGGCGTCCGCTTGTTTTTCCCTCCTTTTCTACTTAAACAATTTTTATGTTTAATGTCATGTGGTTGTAAAACTGAAGTTTTTGGGGTTGAGATTCATGGGGACCGAAAACGCTAAACTCTGTGCACTATTTGGGGTTGGAAAAACTGTGGACATGTATCATCTAACAATTTTAAATGTTGAATTTTTAAGTCGACGTCTTATTAGCGTCGTTTGATATATCTTGTGTGCAATGAATACTGTGTAGCACCCATTGTTGTAGTTCCGCTGCGCATAACAATTGTGGGGGTGTTACATAAGGGCATAATAGTCTTTGCATAATTATTTTATGTGTATGAATCAATGTTGCTATGTGTAAATATCAATTGCCTTAAAAAAACCATACCAACAAGTACAGTAGATTTTTGTCATGATAAAAAGACTTTCGTCTCTTACATTTATTACCCTTTCTTCTCCCATTAATTACTGCATACAAAAAAGACAAGAAATCAATATCAAATCAACACTAAAAAAAAACTAGATAACAAATTATAAGAAATCAAAAGATGGAACAGAGAAAACGATTAGTAATAAGAAAAGGTTGGCGATTGATGGCAAGAAAATGGATTTGTTTTTCTTTCAGATCGAACACAAGAAGATAGAGTGTTGTCCTTATTTATATTGTCGATAGAAAAAGGGTTAATGATGTTTCATTTTTTTTCCAGATCTAGCAAATAGAAAGAGGATCGTTTTGTAGAGGCTATAATTTGAGAGAAAAAGGAAGTACACCAAAATGATCCTTCGTGGTTTTATTTAAATCTTATGTTAATCTTCACAATTATATCAAAAATAAATAGAAAATAAAGATTTATCCCTTAATCTCTAGTAAAAAAACAAAGATACAAAATAATGTCATCTTGCAATTTATAAATCGCCACTTTACTCACCATGCATTACATTTTATAAATTAAAGTGTGATAGACTGATAGATCGAAACATAGGCATCGTAGCTTCCTATATTTAAAACATCCTTCGCCAAGGGCAATATTTTGATTGGAGACGTACTCTTGAATGCCGTTTCTAAAAGCATATCCATATCACGCTGGATGCTCTAAGAGATCTACAGCTTTTAGTTTTACTGGCATGTTGTGTTCATCGAATTTATCTTATCTATTTTAATGTTTTATGTTCTTTCTGTGAGACCAACCAAATTCTTCCTCTTAATTTATAAAGCTTTATATTTTAATTTTGAACTCTATTCACATGTTAAAAGTCGTTTTTTTATTCTTTTTAGAAGTCTGATAGGTCAGTTTTATAAACAAAAAATGTTGCAGCAACTTAATTAAAGAAAGACAAACATTATTTGATTCGCTGGTTAAACACCTATACAAATTTGAAGGTCAGTTCTTTCATAGACAAAGAATCCGATACAGATGATGGCTAAATAAAACAAACTCGTAGCCATCATCCTGACAACGACATTGAGGTTTTTGTATACTTAACAGTTAACACAATCTAGTTTATGTCAATTGTTTTAACTTTTTCCAATACGTATTTCAATTATATTCAGTACCTTATTTTCCTATGTTCGATATGTTGTTCGGACGCTTATTCCCCGCCATTCTGAGGTAGATGTTGATGCATATTGTTCATTCAATTTAAAATAAAATTCACTTTTTATTGTGCAAAGAAGAAAATGTAACTGGCCGGGTCGTTACGTACCTGACGTATACCCTTTCGAGCACCTGGACACGTGACAAGATGAAACTTAACTTCTGAACATGACAACCATAACTCTAAATTAAACCATCCACATGGTTGATTAGTACAGTACTATTTAAGTTGCCTAGTCTTGTATAACTCGCTAAAGATATAAAGGTTTGTTTAAAGAGGTTTAATAGATAGTTAGAGACTCATATACGTAGTAAGATTTATTACAATGAACAATATGCATGCATGAAAGGTATTAGAAAATGACTAACTTTATCTCTAAGTATTTCTTAAAATAGATATAAGATAACTGACAAAAGATAATTTAGTACTCGGTAATAGCTATAGCCATTAAAAAACACCTGTCAAACATAATGTAACATGTGAGGCTTGTATAACAAGAGTACGAATTCATAATCACACACCAAAATACGATATACTTATGCGAAAATATGTATAACTTTATCGCTAACTATATATCTTCAAATAGTTTTAAGAAAATGACAAAAGAGAATTTAGCAATAACTACACGTTAAAGAACACCTACTAAGCTATACGAAAAATGTGAAGCAAAGCTAGCAAAAACAAGAAAAGAATGATTCTGTTATACCACCCATGAAATTGAACATTACAAAGCATGACATAACTCTCGATAGTTCCACTCTACCAGCTGTTTAATTATGTGACAATATATAACTTTAGCTTTTGTCACATTATTTCACAATCATAAAAATGTCAAAAGAAGCGAGTCCTGAGACAAACATTGCCACAGCCATACCACGAAGACCAAGGTCCGTCGAGGACGATGAAGGTGGACATTCGGTGGATGTAAAGGCGGCCATGGATGTCGTGGAGATGAGTGAAGCCGAAAGCGAGGAATATGAAGAGAATGAAGATAAGCCGACCAAGGCTGAGGTCATAAGTTGGTGCTTTTACGAGCTGTGTTCGTATTTTACACATACGGTTCTTCTTACAATTGTGTTTCCGCTCATCATAAGTCAGACGTTTAGTAAAGAGCCACCGATGCCAGCTCAAGGGTGGTACACAAACGGTAGAGGGTTCTCTTGCACCAAAAAGGAAACTTTATTGTAAGTTTCGTATACTCTTTAGCTTTAAAATAAGAAAAATTAAACACCATTTCATAAAATTTTTGTTACTTAATTTAAGCATGTTAAGAGTGCTTAATCTTCAGCAACAGCATAAGCACATAAAAATAAGCACTCCCATATATGCATAACCTAGAGGGATTCGATCGTTTAACTATTTGTCAGGTCTGGGTGGAGACAGAAAGTTATGATCAATAGGGCAAACTATAATAGTAGTAATTATTAGCAACGACACTACAAATCGGTTCTTTATGCGAGCACTACATAAAAATAGTCGCATGTTTTAAAAAATTTACATTACAATTTTTTCGCTAGTGGGCGGTCATTCTGTCTTCGGCTCTCCGCCTATGTATGTGATCCATATAGAATTGAAGTCCGATTTATTCAGTCCATTCATCGTTAAGTTATTTGATTAAATCAAAGCTCGGCTCATTTATAAGCACTCTAAATGATCTTGTACGTGGATTAATTTCAGGTTTGAATCATTAACATACGCAAGAATTAAAGTTGGCGGCATGAGATTTTCTCCACTAGAATGGACTTCAATCTCATGGTTTACCGGCCTAATCGTGGCTGCTCCACTCCTCGCCTCTGTCTCCATCCACCTCGACTACCGCCGAAACTCCCAACTTATAACCGCAGCTGCCACTGGCATTGGCGCCATTTTTTGCCTCCCATCTGGAGCCATCAAAACCGTCTGGATCATGCCACCTTATGTTGCAGCCATAGTGGCCTCCAACACTGTGGGATCTGCCTTCCACAACCGTCAGCTTGGACTCATGGTCCGAGGATTCGTGGGGGACACAATTCGTAAACTACAATTCCCAGACAGACAAGCTATATCTAGCTGGTTATCACTTTACGCGACTGCTGGAGGCTGCTTAGGGTCAGCTGCCATCGCGTCTTTCACTTACTATATGCTTAGGAACTCAGAAGGGTTTATAAGTTTATGGGTTGTGTCAATCTTTAGTGGCATTTTATGGTTCGCGGGAATTGCTCACATCATTACTGTAACTCGTTCTAACGGAAGTGATACATTAGACCCCGAATCAGTTTCTTCCCGACATTATATATCAATTTTTAACTACCCACATGCCGCAGGGAGTTTAGTTGGAGTGTTCCTCTCATCGTTTGCAACAATGAGCATTTTCGCAGGTGGTTTGCTTTACATCGTGGGACAACTTTGTACACCACCAAAAGAATTACTATTCGTTTGGCTAATGTATTTCTTTTTCCCAATATTCGTGTTGCCAATGTTACAACCGGTCCAAAGAATAATCCGGTCGGATGCCGTAAAGATGCAAATATTTGGGTTCTTGTTATCCACATTCACTTCGGGTATGGGGTTTTATTATCGAAGAGAAAATTGGAATCACGGTCATGTGTTGTTTCTTGCGGCTGCACAAAGTATTGCATCAGGTGTTTTGCACGCGTACAGTCGGATATTGCTGATGGATTGTGCACCTACGGGTAAAGAAGGGGTTTTTGCTGCTTGGTTTTCATGGGTGAGAATGTTGGGTGCGTTTGTTGGGTTTGCTATTGGCTCGAGTGGTGTAGGGAGCATTAACAGGTCATTTGGGGCTGCGTTTATCGCTGCTGTTATTGGGATTGTGGCTTTGATATTTAGTAATGTTAGTAGTTATGGCGGAGCGGTTGCTGCTGGTCATGTTCATAAGCGTGGTGACGTGCCTGTTCGTGCATCCGATGCTCTCTCATCTAAGATTAAAGAAAAAGAGAGTTTGGAAGAATCAGAAGATCGAAGTGTTGAAGTTTGATTTCTGCCATGTTTTTGGTTTAGTTTGGAAATATTTGTGTTTTTGTTGGATATTGGAAAAAAACTGTTCTGTTTTTATTCTTGCATTTCTCATTCTTAATTTTGTTAAAGAAATATACCTTGGGTGATTGATAAGTTTGTTTCATGGAAATTAGCAAGTACTTTTGGTGTTAAGTTGTTTGTATACAAACAAATTTTGGTAATTGAAGTTTGTTTCATGGAAAAACATATGATTTGTCATGTTTTCTCCCCTTTTGTTTGCAACTAGGTAGTATATCTTGTTGTAATCGACATTCTGTTTCTTAGTTGTTGTGGCATATTTGGAGTACTAAATGAAGTTAAATTTGATACTAGATAAGTATGTGATGATTAAGTTTCAATTTACACTAGATTTGATGTAATTTGAATACTACACTGCTAAGATTAAACTTAAAATAGAAGTCCTATGGTTCATGTCCTTAATCTAGTCTTAATTATTTATAATGAAACCGACTCAAACGGGCAATGTATCCAATCATGTATAGCTAGGAGCTTAGGACTTGGTAAGTACGGGGTCGTTCGCAAGGAACAAATTGTCTAATGTTGAACTAAGTAGTAATGGTAACTAACACTTCGAAAAGGGGTTTCAATCTGAGAAGTTGACAGACACGATTACATGATTAGAAAGTAAATAAGTAAACAGTGAAATAAACGTGAGTGTGTAGTCAAATGGGGAAGGACATGCTAACCAAGTGACTCCTTTTATGTCTACTTGATTCGTCTACGAGTGCAACGAACTAACTAATACACTTGTTGGTGATTTCTAACGCAAACCGGGCTAAATAATCACGAATACCTAGTCCTATATGAATATCAACTCTTTAACCTGATGGTCACGGGCTAACTATTATCAGTCACACTCTAAATGCTTCAACTATCATATGCGATATATCAAACCTAATGGTCATAGACTCATAGTTGCTAACCTAATCTCACGCAAATGGTCAACTATATGAGATTAAACGCTTACTTACACATTTTAGTCATGATTACTCTAAACCTAGGGATTGGTCCATCTCTAGTCTTAACAATAGCACAAGTGAGTGAGAGAGAAAGTATGAGAGAGAGAGTGGGTGAGAGAGTGAGTGTATTCCATAGAGTTGGGCAACGGGCAAACAGTAAATGGTACAACGAGAACTCAAGAGAGCTAACGGCTAAAGTGAGGCATCCTTCGATAGTTTCGTTCATGTTTTTCGGATTTCCAGATAACTGGGATACGGTTCAGTTATGGAGATTGTTTCGTAATTACGGTTGGCTTGTGGACATATACATGCCGAAGAAGAGACTTAGGAGTGGTCAGCGGTTCGGTTTCGCTAGGTTTCGAGGGGTAACAAACATCAATGGCATGGAAAGAATTTTAAGCAATATAAAGATAGGTAGGTATCAACTAACTGCTTTTCGAGCGAAGGACAGGAGAGATGGAAGCGGCTATGGTGGTATCACTACTAGAAAAATGAGCAATAGCGACGGTGTTTTCCGTCGGAAATCTGTCAGTGTAGGTCCTTTCCGACGGATTTGCGACGAAAATGGTGTGTCGCTAAATGCTTCCTAGCTAATCCCTATCAGCCGGAACTCTGTCGGAAATACCGACGAAAAAAGCGTGTCGGAATTCTGTTGGTATTAATTTCTCTCGGAAATCTGTCGGTAAAAATAAATACTATACCTGTCAGAAATTCGTCGGTAAAATGTCCCTCGGAAATCTGTCAGAAAATTTCTATCGGTAAACAGTCACAAATCTGTCGCAGATATAAAAATTAATTTGCCTGTTTCTAAAATGGTTACAGATTCAATTACCAAATCTCAATTTAGATATAATAAAGATTACAAATTCAATTACCAAATCTCATTTCTAGAAATGGATAATTCAATATTAAACAATCGTTTAAGATTCGAATAACAAGTTATAGTCGAGTTGAACGAGTCAAATAAAACATTCAAAGTGAAACTAGTAACCCAAGTCTTAAAATGATATAATGTTATCAAGCTAAGGAGGAGGGCAGGAATCCGCAAACTTTCTTAAAACTAAGTTAATGTCATCCATTTTTTGTTTCCACTCCCTCTCTCGGGCTTGTTCACGAGCATCTGCCTCTAGTTCCCCTTGTCTCATGTGCTCTATCACTTGATGCTCAACTTGACGTTGTACCTCAATCTCCATATCTCTTTGGGACTATGCTCGAATTTCTGCGTTTTCCTGTTCCAATCTTTTTATCGTCTCTTCTAAAGTTTGTACCTACAAAGTCAACCATTCGATACAATGTCACCTAATACTCAAGCAGCTACTGAAAATGTTGCTCTAAGAAACCAGAATAAGTATAAGTCGAATCAGTGTACAAATGTTTGCGGTAAATTAATATGCATATATGTCCGGATTGAGAAAAGTTGAATAGAGTGACCATGAGTCTCGTAAAATTAAATGTGCATTCTAACCCAGTATTGCAAATCATTACTCTAGCCATCACAATCTCAACATAAACTCTCATTTTAAGTTTCCTACTACCCAAAACAACAAACAGACATTCACAGTTTCAAAAGAAAAACATAATAAGTAGCATTAGAAACATTTACATAATTACTTAAAATGTGCATTCTAATGCATTATTGCAAACCTTTAGTCTAACGCACACAATCTCCATGGAAACTCTCATTTTATGTTTCCTACTACCCAAACAGCACAGTTTCAAAAGAAAAACAAAATGAGGAGCAGATTACTTAACTAGGCCGCGTCTAATCCACCCTACTTCTAAATTCTAATATCGAATATGTTGTTCTTTCACCTAACATTCCATGTTTGTCTCAGATATAAACAACTTGTCGTCAATAATAATCAACTTTTGTCATAGAAATACCATTTGCAGATTGTTTTGTTCCCCAAACACCCTGAGAGGGCGAGTCTTTGACTCATATGTACACGACCTAATCTGGGTATGTCCGCGAATGTTTCTGACTTTTTCCGTGCCCATCCCCAAGACATGTATGTACCCAGAACCACACCTAAAGTTACCTTTGTATACAATTCATCAAGTAATGCAAACAAAGATCAATTCACCTTGGTTAAATCTTAATAACCTCTGTCTAATTATTAATACAAACAAAAAACATACTGAAATCATATTTACGTACAAACAAACATTAAAACTAATGAATCAAAATTGATAAGACAGTAATTAAAAGCAATTAATAACTAAGCAAACCTGTTCGTTAGATGCGGAACTGGAACTAGATGTTGCTGATGTACGGGTCACCATGAGTCTCAGATCCCCTCTTGTACCCATCCCGACTAACTTACCCTTCTTCTTCCCACCCGTAGCGTCTTCCCATAAATCAAAGTCGTTAGGTTTTGGTGGATGGTCACTAGCATCAGATCCATGTTTCTCCTCCAAAGCAGCCTTAACGGCATATCTAAAAACCTACTCGACATTACCCTTTCCCAAGCATTATACACAGCTTTATTATCTGATGGATGCCACTGATATAGATCCTGTATATAAAAAAATGTAGAACGAAATATTAGGATTTGGAAGTCGACCCGACAGCAATATTAGGAACTCATACGACCACCATTCGAAACTGCAAGTATTCTAGTTGTAATGTTCTAGCATAATGTTATGGTGATCACTGTATGAAAGATTAGAAAGATAAGCTAAAGTTGTCTTGAAAGACTTAAGATACCACAAATGGAATCTCTGTCTTTTCCTTTCTAATTTTGTGATGCTTATACAAGCTTCAAGTGGTGACCACAGAGTCTGGAGATTTATATTCATTGGGGGATGGAAACATTCTAAGCTACGTTAATGGCACACTCACAGCTTTTATTATCGACATGTGGCGTTATGCTACCACGGCTACAGGGATTTACCTACTGTGATTTAGTATATGAGATTATTAACATCAAAAGATCGCAAAAAAAAGGCTATGCGTTACATTGAATGTGCTTGAAGCTTGTATAGGCATCACAGAATTAGACAGAAAAAGAAAGAGATTCCATTTGTGGAGATTTATATTCACTGGAGGATGGCAACATTCTAGGCTACGTCAATGGCACACTCACCAGTTTTATTATCTACATGTGGTGTTATGCTACCACGGCTATAGGACTTGACCAACTGTTATTTAGTATATGAGATTATTAACATCAAAAGATAGCAAAAAAAGGCTATGCGTTAAATTTAATGTGGAGATTGATACCCCAAAACTTGTACCTACAAATCAACCTTATATTCACTTGAGATTACTCATATATACATAAAAAAAAGGCTCTCTTCCTCATACTCTTATGGATTATGAGGAAGACAGTCGTTAGCAGTTATCTTAGTTTTTAAAGTTTAGAATCATAAGAGGAGGAGACCAATAAGAGTAGCAAGAATCATATCATAACTGATGACAGGAATCAAACTCTGGGCCTTTTATTAGTTAGCCCTGCTAAAGCCCTTCCCCATGAGTAAAAAAGAAGACCACCTCTTCCTGCTAATGAATATAACAGTAATTCTAGGCCCAGTACCTCATCATCAAGACCGCTTCCTGGTAAAGTGTATCCAGATAACCATAGCGGCCCAAACGAGAAGTAGTGATCATGATGATATAAAAAAGATTTGTGATAGGAGTTCAAATAAGAGACATGAGTCAACAAAATTGTCAACGCCAAAGGCCTGTTTTTTCCTTCCAGAGAGACGCCAAAGACCCCTTTATCAATTGGTGCTTATCTTGGGCTTATCCACTGCTTATTTTTAACAGAGAGACACCAATTGCAGATACATCATGCATGCTCAAAGTTAGCCAAGAGGGAAACCTGGTTATTCTCAATGGTGGAAATAAGGTGATCTGGTCATCGAATTCAACCACTACTATGACGAATAGGAGTAAGGGACATGCGATGGTGCAGCTACAGGATAGCAGAAATCTTGTTTTGTGGGATAAAAATAGCACAAATCCAACACCGATTTGGCAAAGTTTTGATTATCCCACTGACACATTACTAGCAGGAATGAAGATGGGGAAGGATTTAATGCCTGGTTTAGAGAGGTACCTGACATCTTGGAAGAGTCCTGGTGATCCTTCTATAGGTGCGTATAAAAACTGGGTAGAGACAAGTGGGTATCCTTCAAGAGTGGATTATGTATGCAGATCTTAGAGTCGACAACTGTGCGAGTTTTGAAATCTGTGGTGCGTATGGAAGCTGCAGCATAACCAAGCATCCACCATGTAGTTGTATGGAAGGTTTTAAGCCAAAAATTCTAAAAGAATGGCAATCATCTGATTGGTCGAATGGGTGTCAAAGAAAAAATCCTCTAGATTGTGGGAGTGAGTACGGATTTCGAGAAGTATCAGGAGTGAAACTTCCAGACACACGAAGGTCACGGTATAATTACAGCATGTCGCTCAGAGAATGTGAGATGGCCTGCAGAATGGATTGCTCTTGCACAGCGTATTCAAATTTAGATATCAGAAGTGGAGGAAGTGGATGTTTGTTGTGGTTTGGCGAGCTGATGGATGTCAGAGAATATGATGAAGATCATAGCATCTACATAAAAATGTCTGCTTTTGAGTTAGCAAGTAAACATGTATATACCACTATTAATTTGCATTGCAATATCTTAGTGTTTTTAGCTAAGTGTTCATACTTAATGACTATTATCATTTCTGATCAGAAGGTCATATGGTCAGAAAAAGGATAAAAGTATTTTTTTTTTGTAACCGTGATTTCCGACTCATTGGCCGACTAATCCACGGGGTTTGAGCCCACCGTCACACAGACTCAAACCAGGTAAAGCCCTCCCATTTCAGGAGGTTGGCGTGGCCACTTCAAGGTTGTTTGCACCTATTGGGAATTGAACTTGAGAACTCATCATGATCCTATCAATTTTTCTTGTGAGTTCTCGTTGTTTTGATCATTCGTGTTCTAGTTGTAAGTTCTTGGTTTTCCGGTGAATCCGTTATCTTTCCGGTGAACTATGATAAGCACATATATAAAAATTTTGAGTATTGTTTCGACTTATATAGCGTGCTTATGGCTTATTTGGTTTTTGGATAACGTTTCTTAAGTTCATTTTCTATGGCTTATTTGAAACTCTTTGGCTTATATAAGCTTATTATGACATGTTAAGCTTATATAAGCCGAAAGTTTCAAAATAAACCAGAAACAATGAACTTAAGAAACATAATCCCAAAGCGACATAATCCATACGCCGGCTATATACGCTAGAACAAGCACCCTTGGATTAAGCTTAATTGTGCGTTTAACCACATATATATAATATGAAACAACATCTGATCTGTAAGTTTAATTTCCTAACCTCGGTCTCTTTTAACTTTGGGGACACATTACCACTAGGCCACCTTGGCGACTATTAAACTAACAAAAAGATACAATTCAAATCAAATTCATCACAAAAGCATCATAAATTAATACAGAACCATTATGTAGGGAGTAGGGACAAAATGATTCGCTATAACTAACTAAATGTCTAAGTGTAACATTTCGTGTCTAATTAAACACTATTACTACAACAGTTGAGAAGGGGGTACGAAGGGATACAAAGATCTCTGCAAGGAGAGACGCTCGGTCATATAGGGAGGTTCTGAATAATGGTAAATCAGCTGGGGAAGGAAGTGTGAATGTAAACAAGGGTTTGAGTCAAGGAGAAATAAGGAGATCGGAATCATAATGTAGTTTGAATCAACCAAACTGTACATGCCCAAGGAAAGAAGAGAGACCCGCTGAGATCTCGAAGTCCCAATGCGCATCTCAGGAAACCGTGGTGATTCATGTAGACGATAAAAGATCTGACTACCTTAGTAAATGTGTGTTTGGGCAAGTGAGAGAGGTTGAAGGTCTTGATATGGTAGCTCCTAGATTAGAAGTTGATGGTTTTGATATTGAAGATGTTAAGTTGTTGGGTGGCTTAGAATTGTTGATCAAACTCAGGACCCAAAAAATGGCCGAGAACTTGATAAAAAATGTGGAATCAGGGCAACAGCAATGGCTAGTTCATGTTCATAGATGGCTACCAGGCTATTACCCTGCCTTTAGAACTGTGTGGCTTAACATAGTTGGTGTGCCGGTGGAAGGATGGTTTGAGTCTACATTCAAAAAAGTAGCCGAAAAGTGGGGCAGGGTCCTTGAAACATCTAATTGTAATCTTGAGGAGGCTGATATCTTAGTCACTGGAAAAGTCTTGGTACAAACACGATGGGGTGAAACCATTAATGGACGTAGATTCATAAAAGTTAACGGGGTAATGATACCGGTCCAGGTAGAGGAGGATAGGTGCACTTTATTCGCGGTAGAGGGAGTTAAAGATACAAGTAGTGAAGATGACAACAGAGTTCCATCGACGTTGCATGAAGAGGAAGATCGAGTTTGCAGCGAATCTGAAAAATCTAGTGAGTTTGAGGATTTCGACGATGAAGGCGAAGAGGTTGAACAAACTCAAGGTTGTAATCATAAAGATGAAAAGGTGGTTACGAACGAGCCAGAGACTAATCTGAATGATGAAAACGTTTTTCTAGCAAAAGTGGATTCCGGTGTGCCGGAGCAACAAATGATGGAAGTATCAAAAGAAAAGGTTGACGAACCGTTTTTTCCAGAGGATCTCGAGGCGCAAAAAAGTAGAAAGTCTGATAGCGTGTGTATGAAAGGTGGCGGTGAAAAGCTCGAGGACAACACATGGAATGGAAAGTCAACAAGTGACAACGGTTCTTTTTTAAAAAAGATGTCAGATCAATTCGTTTGTTTAAATGGTGGGTCTTATTCACAAGACTTTCAAGGTGGGCTACTTAAGGATCAAAATATAGAAGGGCCCAATAACAAAGGTAAGAAGTCATCAGTTGGGCTTAATGTACAAGAACCCAAAGAAGTAGCAAAAGAGTCCACGTGTGAAAGGGTTATGATGACAGAAAAAATGATAGATGATAACTATCAGAATCAAATAATGAGTAGTACACAAAAGTCAAATACAAGATCAGAAGAACACGGATCTGATTTCAATACGAGAAGGAGGACAAACATGGATAAAGGTAATAAGGTGAATAATAAAAGCAATAGCATAACTACGGTTGGTAAACTGAGTATGAAGTTTATGGTAGATAGAGCCAAAGTTAAAGGTAAGAAGAAATCATTTGGGGTGCAATGAAGGGGAAAGTGGCAAGCTCCAGTATTTCATTTAGTTCCGATGACTCGGTTAAGATTCGTGACATCGAAAGAAAAGTTGGGTTCGTCTGGAAGGACCAAGTTGAAGTTGGGGATAGTCGGGACAACATCTAGTGGGTTTACTCATGGGTATGTTTGAATCACATCATTTTTTCTAATTAGTAAATGGTTAAGATTATTTCTTTAAATATAAGAGGGTTAGGGACTGATGACAAAGTAGAATGGGTGAAAGAGATTGGGGATCAGGAAAAACCATGTGTTGTGGGGCTGCAAGAAACAAAATTAAAAGAGGTGGGTGAAGCGTTTGTTAAGCGAATGTGGTATGACAACAATTTTGGTTTTGCTCAAGTAAATTCAGATGGGAGATCGGGAGGGATTATCACAATATGGGATTCCAACATATTTGTAGGCACTCAAGCAGCAGGTGAAGATGGTTTTTTAGCTGTAGTTGGAAAATGGAAAGGAGTTGAGGGTCTAGTTGGACTTCTAAATGTATACGGGCCAAGAGATGAATATAAGAGGTTAGAATTATGGAATAGAGTGGGTAACATGTTAGATATGAGGGATGTTAAGTGGTGTATATTTGGCGATTTTAACGAGGTGAGAGGTCCAGAAGATAGATTGAACTCACAATACAATGATCGAAGCGCAAGAAAATTTAACGAGTTTATTAGAGAATGTGAGCTGATAGATGTACCAATGGGGGGAAGACGCTTCACGAGAATTAGCGATGATGGCTTAAAGTTTAGTAAGCTTGACAGATTCTTTGTGTCACGGGGTTTTCGGGATATGTGGAGAGATTTATCAGTAGTAGCCCTTGATAGAAAACTCTCAGATCACTGCCCCATATTGTTACGAGATAAAGTAGTGGATTTTGGACCTAAACCATTCCGATCTTTTGATGTTTGGTTTGAGGATAAGGAGGCAGAAGAAGTTGTTAGGAGGGGATGGCATAAACAAGTAAGGTCTATGGTTCCGGACCGAGTTTTTAGAGATAAGTTGAAAAACGTCAAGGAGGAGTTAAAGATTTGGAGCAAAGATAAATTCAGAAAGATTGAAAAGGAAGTAGATAGTCTTAGAGACGAGGCTAACAGGTGGGACAGAGAGGCTGAAAGACAAATCATGTCCGAGTCTGAAAGGATGCAATGGAAAGATACGCGAAAAGAATGGTTAAGGAAAGATAAAATAAAAGCTCAGATGTACAAACAAAAGGCTCGTGTTAAGTGGTCAGTTGAGGGGGATGAGAACTCGAAATATTTTCACTCGGTTATGAGAAAGAGAAGATCAAAGAATAACATGCGGGGTTAATTGTGGATGGGACGTGGAGTGAAGAACCTTTAGAAATCAAGAGAGGGTGCGGGAGTACTATGAACATATCTTCACAGAGACTAGTACTGAAAGACCTGGTATAGTCACTAACGGCTTCCAAAGGATTTCAACGGATGATGTGACCATGTTGGAGGATCGGTTTTTAGAAACAGAAATTTGGCTTGCAATAAAAAATTATGGTAGTTCGAAGGCACCTGGCCCCGACGGCTTTAATTTTCACTTTATAAAGCGGTATTGGGAACTCATAGAAGGTGATTTAATAAACGCAATCAGCCACTTTTGGGAGAAGGGAGAAATTAGCAACGGATGTAACTCTTCTTTTATTTCATTGATTCCGAAAATTTCAGACCCTATTGGGTTGAATGACTTTAGGCCAATAAGCCTCATTGGTTGTTATTATAAAATAATTTCAAAGATGTTAGCGAAAAGAATTAAGAGGGTGATTGGTAAAGTAGTTAACGAAGTGCAAAACGCATTTATAAAGGGGAGATTTATATTAGACGGCGTTCTTTTAGCGAATGAAGTTGTGGATTATGTGAAGAGAAATCGAGGAAAAGGCATGCTTCTAAAGATTGATTTTGAAAAGGCCTACGATAGTGTAAATTGGGATTATATCCAGAAAGTGATGTTGCAAATGGGTTTTGGACAAAAATGGTGTAAATGGATTATGGTGTGTCTTAAAACAGCTTCAATATCAGTGTTGGTGAACGGTTCGCCTACGGATGAGTTCAAGATGTCAAGAGGTATTAGACTAGGAGATCCGTTATCACCATTCTTATTCTTAATTGCAGCTGAGGGAATTAATGTTGTAGTTAATGAAGCAATTAATAACGATGTGCTCAAAGGGATTTTAGTGGGAAGAGATCAAGTAGTGGTTTCACATTTACAATATGCAGACGATACGTTATTTTTATGTGATTGGAGTACGAGTAATGGAAGGAATCTCATGTGTTTGTTGAAATGTTTTGAAAAAGCTTCTGGTCTTAAGATCAATTTAACTAAAAGTAAGCTTTATGGTGTGGGCGTTTCGGAAGTTGAAATAGAAGAGATGGCCCGTGTCTTAAAATGTTCTCCTGGAAAACTACCTTTTGTGTACCTTGGGCTTCCTATTGGGGTTAACATGAATAAGGCAGGTAGTTGGGGAATAGTTGTGGAGAAGTTTAGAGATACATTATCAGAATGGAAAGCTAAATCGATTTCTTTCGGAGGTCGCCTAACTTTGGTCAAGTCGGTTCTTGGTAGCATCTCGTTGTACTATTTTTCTTTGTTTCGTGCACCAACTAGTGTGATTATTGCTCTCGAGAGGGTGAGGAAAAATTTCTTTTGGGGTGGGGGTGGACACTTGGAAAATGGCGTGGGTAAAATGGGATAAAGTGTTATCTAAATTGGAATTGGGGGGCTAAATGTTGGGAGTCTTAAGGCGTCCAACATGGGTTTGCTGGCTAAATGGTGGTGGCGGTTTTTGGAGGAAGGAGAAACGTTGTGGGTTCGTGTGATAAAAAGTCTATATGGTGAGTCGGGGGGTCTATACGAGACATGTGAGCAGAATAGAGTAAGAATATCGGGTACCTGGGGTAATATTGTCCGGGTGGGTAGAGATATAGATAGAACGGGGGTGGTTTTCTCATCTTCATTTGGTAGGAAGTTAGGAAATGGCGCTAGTATTCGGTTTTGGAAGGATAAATGGGTGGGTGACTTTAAATTGTGTGAAAGATTTCCAAGGCTTTTTAGGTTTGAGGGGGATGAAGACGTGTCGGTCAGGAACCATGGTGAATACACTATTGATGGGTGGAGGTGGAAATGGGAATGGGTGCGTACTCCTAGAGGGAGATCATTGGATGAATTAGAGGAGCTAAGTAGTGTTCTAACAGACTTAGCCCCAGTTTCGGGGTATGTGGACGCCTCGCGTTGGTTTCTTGCATCTGATGGAGTGTTCTCGGTTAAAGAGTTAAGAGAGTTAATAGATGAAAATACTCTTCGATCGACAACTTATGTTGAAGAAACGTCTTGGTGTAAGTTCGTGCCTAGAAAAGTTAATGTGTTTATATGGAGATTAAAATGTGGGCGGATCCCGGTAAGGTCAATTCTTGATCATATTGGGATAGATTTGCACTCCACATTATGCCCGTGTTGTGAGAGTGCCGTTGAAACAATTGACCATATTATGGTTTGATGTCCTCTTGTTTACGCGGTGTGGTCGAAGATTTTTTTATGGTGGAACATGGGTTGCTTTAATAGCTCATCCTTAGCAGATATTTTTTCCTCTCATGGTTTGGTGCCATCGAAAATGGAGAGAGTGTGGCAAGGCGTCTGTCGGAGTTCTATGTATTTGATATGGAAAGCGCGTAATAGCAAGGTGTTTAAGTCTAAAGAGGTGGTGGTTGATGATATATTCTTCGAGATTTAGTTGACTTCTTTTTTCTGGATTCACATAGATTTAAAAAGCTTGGAATTTGTTGGGTGGATTGGTGCAAAGGCTCGTGCTTTTCGTGACTTAAGTCTTGATTTTTTGTCGGCTATTAATACTTGGTTGTTTGTAATAACACGTTCGATGTAGTGTGTATCGCGTAAGATCGCTTTAGTTTTAGCTTTACTGTGAGATAGATGTAATTGTTTTTCCTAGCATCTTGGTAGACTCTTGATATATATAATATTGCTTTTCGAAAAGAAAAAAAATAGCACAAGTGAAGGTCATTGTTATCAGTAACACAAATCACTATGATACAGGTCATAAATATAGAATGCTCATCTAAACATAGCAATAGACTTCACATAAGCATGCAAACAAACGAATCATTCGATGAATGCATAAAAATATCCATCAAGTATTTCATTAATTAATCAATGTAAACGCATCGCAAAGAACATTAGAGTTATAACTCGCTAACACCAAAGGGTGTTTGCCCATAATCTCAGTAAACATAATCAAAGTAATAACAACCTAAAAGTGAAAGAAGCTCATCATGAAAACAATGTTCAAAAGGAAGAACAACAAAGTAATGATGAATCTGACTTGCTCACCAACATATAGGTTGTGTGTTGAAGCCTCGTTAGAAGCATTTGTGAGGTGACTGAGATCTGTGAAATAGGCACTATAAGATTTGAAATAAATTATCTTTTGTTGGAATCGATAACCGAACAACCCTGAAGATCGATTAGCGGAAACCTAGAACACCGTAAAGAAGATCGCACAGCTGCAACAAACGAAACCCACAAAGACGACACACTACAAAGTTAATCGAACGAATTCTTTATTAAACATACGATCAATTACAAGAAAGAATAGAAGATGCGGTATGATTGAGCATCACCCCCTCACCTCTTTTTATAGGATGAGAGGGTCGGTTACCGATGGAAGATCGGGCTTGGGTCCAACCAGGCTCAAACATACAAAATCGGAAGCAAGCTTAAAAGGTAAATATCTAAATCTATAGTATAACTATTGGTAATAATGCTAAGAATTTCCACCTTAGTACCAATACTAGTTAACGCCGACACCAAGTACCTTCATGCAATACTTGAACTTCGGACCTGGAACCACCTTTGTAAACGCGTCAGCTGCATTATCCTTCGTGCCTATCTTTGCTACTTCAATCTCTTTAGATTCTACGATCTCCCTGTTGAAGTGATACCTCACGTTGATATGCTTCGTCCTCTCATGAAACATAGCATTTCTTGAGAAATGAATTGCCCCTTGATTATCACAATTCACAACCACTTACCTTAAGTTTATTCTTAGCTCGATTAGTAGACCTTTAAGCCAAATGCTTTCCTTAACAGCTTCCGTAAGCGCCATATACTCCGCCTCTGTAGTAGACAATGAAACAACATGTTGCAGAGTTGCTTTCCAACTCACAAGACAACCATGTACCATAAACACGTACCCGGTTATCGACCTACCCTTGTCAGGGTCTTTAGCATAATCGCTATCCACGAAACCATCAACATCCACGTGCTTCCCTTGATCTCTACCATACACTAGACCTACATCAGCAGTGCCCTTCAAGTACTTCAAAATCCACTTCACCGCTTCCCAGTGATTTTTACCTTGATTCGCCAAATACCTGCTCACAATGCTAACAACATACGCAATATCTGGTCTAGTGCAAACCATCAAGTACATTAAACTACCTACAGCATTCGCATATGGGACCTTACTCATTCTTTCCACATCCCAGTCATTTGACGGACAATCCTTCAAAGACACCTTGAAGTGTGCTCCCAATGGCATAGATACCGACTTGCCATTATCCACTCTGCAGTTATTCAGAATTTTCCGCACATATCCCGACTGACTTACCTTCAGGGTTCGGTTACCCCTATCCCTGACAATCTCCATACCAAGTATCTTTCTAGCTGGACCAAGTTCCTTCATATCAAACTCTTTCCGCATCAGTCCCTTGGTATATTCGATCTCAGACTTGCTTTTACAAGCAATCATCATATCATCTACATACAACAGTAGATATATGTACATACCTGGTGCAAACTCCTTGAAGTAAACACAACTATCATAGTTGCTACGGCTAAACCCATTGCTGACCATATACACATCAAACCGTTTGTACCACTGCCTTGGAGAATGCTTAAGACCATAAAGGGATTTCTTCAACAAACATACCTTGTTGCCCGTTCCTTCTTCAAAACCAAGCGACTGTCTCATATAAATGGTTTCTTCAAGATTACCATGCAAAAACGCCGTCTTCACATCAAGTTGTTCCAACTCATAATCTTCACAAGCAGTTAATGAGAGAATCACCCTAATAGATGTATGTCTAACCACGGGTGAGAATACCTCATTATAGTCAATCCCTGCTCGTTGTGTGAATCCCCGAGCTACCAGCCTTGCTTTATACTTTGGTTTCTGAACGCCTTCAATCCCTTTTTTAATCTTATACAACCACTTGCTGCTTACCAGCTTCTGACCACGTGGTTGATCGACTAGCTCCCAAGTATGATTCTTCTTTAAAGAACTCATATCTTCCTCCATAGCACGAACCCACTCATCCCTTTCAGATGAATTAATCGCCTCCTGGAATGTGATTGGTTCATGTGTATCTTCTTCCTCAGCAATAGCAAACGCATAAGCCGTAATATCATCTTCTTCTCTAGACCCTGATGATCTAGACAATTATACATTACCTTCATTCCTATACCTTGCAGGTATAGTAGTTGTTCTCATAGCTCTATAACGCACCAGAACATAGTTGTCCAGATTCTGTTGTTGAGGCATTGCATCTACTGCATCTTCAACTTGATCCTCATATTCATTCCCTGGATTTACCCCAGTATGAGGATCCACAGTTGGTTCGACCCGACTGCCTTGAAGTTCCACCTCAAACTCAATTTCCTTCCCAGAATCTGCAGCACCAGCACCCTTGAGAGTATCCTTATACATAAGGCTCTCATTAAAGACCACATCCCTGCTTATGATTTCTTCGGTTTAACGTCATCCAACCTCCATAATCTGTATCCCTACACACCCTCAGGATACCCCAAGAATATGCATTTTATAGCTCTGGGCTTGAGCTTCCCCTGATTCACGTGTGAATAAGCATCGCAACCAAATATCTTCAACATCTCGTAATTCGCCGGATGTCCTGACCATAAATCCATAGGTGTCTTCTTCTCTAATGCTGTAGATGGAGACCTATTGATCAGATATGTTGTCGTCACCGTTGCTTCAGCCCAGAATGATTTTGACAAACCAGACTGAATCAGTAAACACCTAACCTTGTCCAAGAGCGTCCTGTTCATTCGTTCAACTAGACCATTCTGTTGCGGAGTTCCAGCAACCGTCAAATGTCTTGCTACCCCGCTCTCCTTTCACAAGTTATTAAACTCCTGATTACAAAACTCCAAACCATTATCCGTTAGAAGTTTCTTCAGCCTTCTACCTGTCTGGTTTTCTACCAATTGCTTCCACTCCTTGAACTTGTTGAACGCCTCACTCTTGTGTCAAAGAAAATAAACCCAAACCCTCCTCGAATAATCATCAACAATCGATAAGAAGTAACGACAACCACTAGCTTCACTTGATTCAGCCCAACCATCCAAGGAGTACACACAATTTTCCTTCAAAGTTCCCGACAAAACCATCAAAGAACCCTTGATCACCTTTACTCTTCCATTCTGCAACTTCACGGTATAGCCCTCTCGATCCAGAGTGCCCAAAGATAACAAATTTCTTTTCAACTCGGGAATGTAGCGCACATTCTCAAGCACAAAACTCGATCCATCTTTCATTTGTACTCTTACCTTTCTTGTCCCCTTGATGGCACATGCTCTATTATCACCGAGCAAAACCATACCTCCATCAAGCTCCTTAAAATCAAACAAGAAGTCCCTCCTAGGCGTCATGTGATAGGAACCACCAGAGTCCATGATCCACTCTAAGAACCTTTCCTCACTCACCGCCATCAACAAATCACCATTGTCATAACCCTTAGAATACGTCTCAGCGTCCTGTTTTACATTCTTGTTGACAAAGCCAGTTGATTTCTTCTTGTTCCCTTTTGGACAGTCTTTCTTAAGGTGATCCTCAGAATAGCATATGTAATACTTCTGTTTATAAGTTCCTTTACCCTTTGACTTTGATCGCGAACTACCACGTCCTTGATTACCCCGATGCTCCGGCCTCCCCCTTACAAATAACCCATCACCATCATCCTTTGCATCTGTCCTATTCTTCAACTCCCGTGAATTGAGGGTAGACAAGACATCTTCCAAAGAGAGCGACTCCCTTCCATAAAGCAATGTCTCCACAAAGTTATCATACGAGGACGGTAATGATGTAAGTAACATGAGTGCCTGATCTTCGTCATCAATTTCAACCTCTATGTTCGCCAAGTCACCGATCAACTTATTAAACACATCTATATATTCAGATAATTTCTTACATGAATGCATGTAGAAGTGAACAACTTCTTCTTCAAGTACAATTTATTGGCTAAATACTTTGTCATATACAAAGTTTCTAACTTTAACCAAACCCCCGCAGCAGAATTTTCTTTGTTGACTTCCCTCAACACCTTGTTATCCAAGCACAAGAGTAAGGCACTATGTGCTTTTTTATAGACTTCCGTCTTCAACGCCGCAGTCTTTTCAGCGTCCGTCATGGTATCCGTGAATGGATCTAACGCAGCCTCCCAACCATGTTGAATTAATAGACACCGCATCTTCACACGCCACAACCCGAAGTCATTAGACCCGTCGAATTTTTCGACGTCAAACTTCGCTATCGACGACATATTCTTTCTCCCTTGTTGCGTAAAAAATACCTTCTTGCAAATCGATTTAATTAGAATAACCCTAAACCTCGATCACGTACAAGCAAACCCGATCGCAAACTTGAAAAATCCAAGCAACCCACGACTTAAACTTGAACCACAAGAAACCCGCAACAAGAACCTTCGATTTAATCGACTTTTAAAAAACCTTAAAAGACGATACCCCGAATCGATTTTTAGATATTTTAAAAACCGACACCTTGTACTACGTTCCACTATATATAAAATTGTGCAACTTTTGTTTTAAAACAAACACACTAACGTCACTTATATATAGTCCCCACGTGACAAAAGAATAATAACCAATCACAAGAAGCTGCCTTTATCCTTCTTCACGTGAAACAATAACGCCAAAACCTTCGTCTTCTCCGCCTCGTTAAAACCTGCAACTCGAAGAAAAATAATTCAGACAAACCTCGAAACTCTTTTCTTCCACGATCCTTCTTGATCTAGCACCGATATCCAAGACCACGAAACATGCGGCTCTTGATACCACTTGTTGGAATCGATAACCCAACAACCCTGAAGATCGATTAGCGGAAACCTAGAAAACCGTAAAGAAGATCGCACAGCTGCAACAAACGAAACCCACAAAGACGACACACTACAAAGTTAATCGAACGAATTCTTTATTAAACATACGATCGATTACAAGAAAGAATAGAAGATGCGGTATGATTGAGCATCACCCCCTCACCTCCTTTTATAGGGTGAGGGGGTCGGTTACCGATGGAAGATCAGGCTTGAGTCCAACCGGACTCAAACATACAAAATCGGAAGCAAGCTTAAAAGGTAAATATCTAAATCTATAATATAACTATTATTGGTAATAATGCTAACATCTTTCAAAAAATAATTAATATGCACTTATTTGATCATATCAATGACACGTACTTGTGACCTAATAAATTTATATAAGCCGAAATTTTTTAAATAAGCCATCTATATATATAAACCGAAACAAAACACCCGTAGATGTCAAGGGTAACAGTGTAATTCAACTTTTAATTACAGTCGAGGGTTCAATTTTGGTTTATGTGATACAATCAAGTTTTTTAAAGCTTTCAAATGTCATGCATAGCTGTCCGTAAAACGGTTTTTAAACATCATCAGAACAAAATAAGGCCAACCTTATGAAAAGTCAAACAAATCAAACTCTCAAAGTATCTTGCTTGCTTAACTTGCCTAGTTAATAAACAATGTTTTGATCGAAACATTACTCAAACAAATCTGCTTATTTTGTATGTGAACATGAATTCACTTATTCATTCTACTGATTCCTCGGATGAAAGCAAAACATCCAGTTCTGGATCTGATTCGTCTCAGTCATCAGTCAACAGTGGTATATCTATCTTTCTTTTTCTTCTCATTTCAAATGTTTTTTTTTTTTACTAAATGCCTAAAAAGTTTTTGTTAGCATATTTCTGAGATTTTAAGCGATTTTGCAAGATAATTTCCATTTTTTAGCGACATTTTTTAACTTTTGCTTCATATATAGCGATATATTTTTTGGGATGTGGTATGGTGAGGTCGCGAGATGGTTTCAGGTCGGGGGTAGGTTGTGGTCTTAAGATGGTTTCGGATTGTGGCCTTGTGGGTATGGTAGGCCATGAGGTTCTTTGTGTAAAGGTACGGTGAGGGTGCGTCGGTGCGACATGATATTAGGTCGGGTATTGCGAGGTCATGAGATGGTTTGGATCGTTGATATGGTGAGGTCGTGGGAGGATCGTGGGAATAGTGAAGTCGTGAAAGGTATAGGTTGTGGTTACGGTGAGGTTGCTGAAATGGTTCAGGCGGAGGAGATGGTAGATGGTGAGGTTGTGGGGATGATTATGTTGTGAGGTGAGGTGAGGTGGTCGGATCGTGAGATGGTATTGCCGTGGAGATGTCAGGTCAACGTCGGGATTAGAACCTAAGATGGTGAGAGTCAGGTGTTTTAAGCCAAGGGTCATTGTAGCAAAAGTTTTAGGAATTGATTATTTTAGTACAGGATTTTCATTGGTGGTATCTTTACAAGTTACATCTTGGGGTATTTTCTCCAATCTTTTTAGCAGGGTACCACTTAGTTAGATTGTGTGTTGGACTCGTTGCCATGAGGTTCTGTGTGAGGTCATGTGTCGTGGTTGGTTTCAACCCGTGTCATAATTTTTACCGGGGTGTTACTCTGGTTGGTAGGTTTGGTGTGTCGGAGTTGTATCTCAATATGTGGGATATTCACTTTATGATATCCTTGTCTGATTTGAGTGTAGGTGTTAGTCATCGAGTCAGTTCATGGGTGTAGCTTGCTCGATTTGTTATATTCGTCTCTATGAAATTTTAGCTCTTGCTAGTTTATCAGTATATATTGTCTTTCAAGAAAAGAAACTTAGATTCACCAAATTAAAATACCTATTTTTCCCACATATGCGACTTTTTATGTTAAACTTTCAAGATTTTTAGTGACATAAATGTGTTAACTTATCTATTTTTTTTATCTAATTTTGTTTATTTAATGTAAAACAAATAATGATAGAAATAAAGTATATGTTTTCGAGATTGCTAATTAAGAGGATCTTTGGGTTTGCATATTCAGAGGCGATTGTAGCAATAGAGATTGGCAGTACTACTATCAATCGGGATGTGAGCTTGCCGATAACAAATGATGGTGGAGAAAACAATCATTTGGAAAGAGCTAGAAAGCGCAAAATAGACTTTGGGACAATGAAGGCAGTTGGGCAACCTGAACCAATAGGTCAAGCTGCCGAGAGCTTTGGTGGTGAGTTCTCTTACTTATTCACAGTTATTTCCAATATTTCATATTTCTTTACTCTAATATTTTTTTTGGCCAATATGCTCTTTTCAGTCAGCAGAACCACACCAAAGCGTTTCTGTCAAGAGCCTGGTATGCCCAGTTGGTCATTGCCAAAGCACAATGAAAGAACTTTTGCTGTTACCGACTTAAAGCTGTCACATAAATCACTGTCAAAGCAAAACTTGCAGCAGTCTTCAAACGGGCGTGTTGATTTATTTGGTGCTGTGTTGCTGCTTTTAAGAATCAAGCGTTGGAGTTGTTCAAGCAAACGTCATGGGTGTTCAGGCCAGTGGTGGAGTTGCGGTAAACATGGCTATCCTCCTTTTAAATCAGATTCTATATACCAAGTAGTACGACTTATGTTATCCTTGAAACGCTGGAGAAAAAGATATTTAACTAGGCATGCAATGCAGAAAAACGATTATCTTGTTATGTCCCGAAAGCAGATTGTGGCCAGTGTTGTGTCAGATGAGTTAGATGGTACTTCCAATAAACCAATCAGAAAAAGGAAAAGGGATGTCTTGTCATATAGTTTGGTGAAAATCAAAGAACATTGTGGAAAGACAATGGAGAACGCAGTGGCTAACCTTGGTGGTAAGTTCATGGTTATATCATATCTTTTATACATTAAGCTTAAAGTGCAAAGAAAACGGGTCAAATGGGTCGAACGCGTAAAAAAGTTTCATAATTCTCTTTAGGTTCATTAGATTATTTAATCACTTTTTAAAGAAACTTAGATTATTATTGTAATAACATAATTTTTAAAAAATATCTTTGTTCACCATATTACCTTTATGTGTATTCAGAATATTACACATCCTTGGGATCATTATAAAATGAAATGGATGTCACGTACTGTCGTACTGATGTCTATAAAATATGAATGAAAGTGGCAAATGTAGTGAACCACTGACTTCTCACGGTTTTTTAATCTTTTGAGATTTCTCGACCCGCCCTACTATCTAATCGCGCCATCTTCAATCGTGGCTATATTTGTCGCATCTTCAATTTGGACATTGTATATATGTAGATGGCATCAGCAAGTTGAGGGGAATGTGCAGTAGTCTTGGTATGCAATGGTGGTCCAACAGAAAGCGTCTGAAGTCGATGCAAGCACTTGTTCTCCACCAGCAAGGAACAAATTTTCCTGATGGACTTGCGCAGTTTAAAACTATCATGAAAGAGCAGTTTACTGAGAATGCAACCGCAAGCGCAGTTAAAAAGTTAACAATTAAGGCAGCATACAAAGGGGAGATGGTCAAATTTCCATTCACGCTTTTAGATGGGTTGGAAAAGTTACAAGAGATGGTTGCAACAAGGTTTCACCTCAGACTTGAGAGCTTCAAACTCAAATATGTAGATGAAGATGGGGATAGGATATTAATTGCTTGTGACACTGACTTGCTGTTATTAACGGCTGATCCTAGACAGCCAATTAACCAATCTGTGACCAGACTCTTGGTTTTACCCATTGCTCATGCGTGAACAACCATGCTTACCCCTTATTTTGCATTGTTTACGTGTATAGAGTATATGATGTTAGATTAGAGTGTGCGAGTGCGTTTGTCCTTCAAAGGGAATATTAAATGATAAAATTAGTATGGTACAAACCCGGTTGTGTGTGTATGGTCTGTAAAGGTTTTATGTAGAGGTTTAACAATTAACAAGGAAATGTATATAAGTATGGGTGCTAATGTTGGTAACTTTTTAGCCTGCTATAAAGTAAAAAAAAAAGTACGAGATATTGCGTTTAACTTTTCAGTTTTAACAATTTTTCTCAGTTTACAGTTTTAAATTTTAACTTGTTACGGTAAATTTTATTTTGAGTTACTATGATGATAATGATATGAACTATGAAGTGTAATTTACAATTACACTGGTTAAATGTTCCTGTTTGTGAAAAAGGATGTTTTTCTAGTCTTTCACATCTAGGATATTTGTTTTTTTTGGAATAGGACAAAAAGAAACAAAAAATGGTCATGCTTGTATAATTTTTTGTTAGCAACTGTCTATTTTTTTTCTCAAAATTATTGTCTCTCATAAAACCACATATTTTAAGAAAAATGTATTTATTATAATTTTTTTTTTACTTTTTAACATAATAACAGTTTTACCTAATGTTTTGAAACCCGGGTCTCAAATCAACCTGGTCGAGTCACCGGGTCCGGGTCAACCCAAATTAACCCGGTTTTCTAAAAAAATTATTTTTTTATATTTTTAATAATTAACAAAAATTATATATAAAACGCATAAAAATTCCCGTATATTAAAAATATAAAATGTTTATCAACCAATACAATATGTAAAAATAAAATTTCATCGCAAATACGTAAAATTTACATATTTTTTAAAAAAAAACCCGAAAGAATCGAAACCCGGTCAGATCTCGAGAACCGGGTTGACCCGGATCACCTCAAACCCGACGGATCGAGCCGGTTTCGAAAATGTGAAACCCGGGTCAATATGACCCTTTTTTCGGTCGGAACCGCTCAACCGGTTGTCCCGACCGGGTTGACCTGGGTTTCAAAACATTGGTTTTACCTTGAGTAATTAATTAAAATCTATATTAAAGTTTGTAATAACAATTTTAAGGAAAAATAATATAATAAACTTTATCAAACTTCTTTATTTATTTTTTGTTGTGAACAGTAATTTTGAAATAACTAAAAATCAATGTTTTAAAACCCAGATCCTACCGGTTGAAACGTGACCCGATCAAATGACCAGACATCGGTTTTGACCGAAAACTCAGAACCTTGACCTGGTGGCTCGACCGGATTAATTAGGAAACCCGTTTTTAAAATATTGCAAAAAATAGAAAGATGATTATTTGGAACGGAAAGAGTATTAAGCAAAAAGTAAACAAGGCCGCAGTTTTTAGTGAGAATCTGAGAATGAGAGAGTCCTATCATCGGCTGTATGAAGCTTTAAATTTAGGTCTGGAGTAAGGGAGACTCGGACCTTGCTGACCATTACCCTTTTCTTTTAGGTAAACTGGTAAACTATCATCGCTTTCATTGTGCAACCACTCTCGCTCAAGTTTTACTCGATCAACGTGCACCACTTTTTTATTCCATCTTACTTAAACTCATGGTGCACCACTTTTTCTTATTGAGGCTTTTACTGAAGTATTTTATTACCAAGACAAAATCATAATCCATATGTCGTGATCAGATTCTAATTAACATTACCATGCGTATAATGGACTGATATATTCTGTAACCATCAGCACCTTCATTGACGTCAAAATTATCACTTCAACATTCTAAGACTTTTCGGGGGTGTTTGGTTAAGCTTATGAGTGGGGTTAGGCTTTTATTATATAAGCCATTTATGGCTTATATATGATAAGCTTATAAGCCTATGTTAAGTGTTTGGTTAAACTTATTAAAATTAATAAAGTAAAATGACAAAAAAAACATATGAATATTAAATTATGTAGTTATTAAATGAGGGTATAAAAGTCTTTTTATATGTAAAAGTTATATAAGCTCATCTTTTGTTATAAAAGCCTCAAATGTTTGGCTTACCAAAACCTCCTTATATAAGCTTATAAGCCTACGTATATAAGCTTAACCAAACACTTAGTTTTGGCTTATAAGCTTATATAAGCTAATAAGTTTATAAGCCTATTATATAAGCTAAAACAAACACCCTCTAACGACACTACAAAAAAATTTATGTTTTTTCACACTTCTAAAAAATGTAAAAAATATTTTGAGTTTATTAACACTTATAATTGTGAACAATCACATAAATAATTGGGGTAAAAACTATACAATACCATCGTACTTATCAAAATGTACCGACTTTACAAAAAAAAATTATGTTTTTTCACACTTCTAAATTTTTTTTTACGTTTTTTCACACTTCTAAAAAATGTAAAAAATATTTTGAGTTTATTAACACTTATAATTGTGAACAATCACATAAATAATTGGGGTAAAACTATACAATACCATCGTACTTATCAAAATGTACCGACTTTAAACACTTACAATTTAATCGCTAGACATTACCAATGAACTTTCAAAAGATTATTGACTTTACCAAATGACCCTAAAATGACGATAATACCTTTTTTTCTTTTTTTACATAATTACAAGAGGTGGCAATTTCAACCCATTCCACCAAAAGGTTAGTTTCTTTTTTTACATAATTACGTAAATTTTCGTCAGTAAATTTACGTTTTCGTCAGTAAATTTACGTATTCGTCAGAAAATCTACGTTTTCGTCAGTAAATTTACGTTTTCGTCAGAAAATTTACGTTTTCGTCAGTAAATTTACGTTTTTGTCAGTAAATTTACGTTTTCGTCAGAAAATTTACGTTTTCGTCAGTAAATTTACGTATTCGTCATAAAATTTACGTTTTCGTCAAAAATTTACGTTTTCGTCAAAAAATTTACGTTTTCGTCAGTAAATTTACGTTTTCGTCAGTATATTTACGTTTTCATCAGTAAATTTACGTTTACGTCAGTAAATTTACGTTTTCGTCAGAACATTTTCGTTTTCGTCAGTAAATTTACGTTTTCGTCAGAAAATTTACGTTTTCGTTAGTAAATTTACGTATTCGTCAGAAAATTTATGTTCGTCAGTAAATTTACGTTTTCGTCAGTAAATTTACGTTTTCGTCAGTATATTTACGTTTTCGTCAGTAAATTTACGTTTTCGTCAGTAAATTCACTTTTTCATCAGAAAATTTACGTTTTCGTCAGGAAATTTATGTTTTCGTAGTAAATTTATGTTTTCTTCTGTAAATTTACGTTTTCGTCAAAATTTTAAGTTTTCGTCAGTAAATTTACGTTTTCGTACGAAAACGAAAATTTACTGACGAAAACGAAAATTTACTGAAGAAAACGTAAATTTACTGACGAAAACGAAAATTTTATGACGAATACGTAAATTTTCTGACGAAAACGTTAATCTACTGACTAAAACGTAAATTTTCTGACGAAAACGTAGATTTTTTTACGAATACGTAAACTTACAGACGAAAACTTAAATTTACTGACGAAAACGAAAATTTTCTAACGAAAACGTGAATATACTGGCGAAAACGTGAATTTACTGACGAAAACGTAAACTTACTGACGAAAACGTAAATTTACTGTCGAAAACGAAAATTTACTGATGAATACATAAATTTACTGACGAAAACGTAAATTTTCTAACGAAAACATAAATTTACTGACGAAAACGTAAATTAACTGACGAAAACGTAAATTTACTGACGAAAACATAAATTTACTGACTAAAACGAAAATTTACTGACGAAAACGTAAATTCACTGACGAAAACGTAAATTTTCTGACGAAAACTTAAATTTTCTGACGAAAACGTAAATTTTCTGGCGAAAACGTAAATTTACTGACGAAAACGTAAATTTACTAACGAAAACGTAAATTTTCTAACTAAAACGTATATTTACAGACGAAAACGTAAATTTTTGTCGAAAACGTAAATTTACTAACGAAAACATAAAAATACAGATGAAAACGTAAAAAAATCGATGAAAACGTAAAACAGAAGTAATAAATTTACGTTTTCGTCAGTAAATTTTCATCGATTTTTTTTACGATTGTGGGTTTGGCTACTCATCCTTTAGCTACTACGTTTAATGATTATGGTGTGAGAAAGAGTGAATGTGGCATTATTTGTAATTATGTAAACGAAGAAAAGGGTAATATTGTCATTTTAGGACCATATTGGTAAAGTGTATAATCAATTTGAAAGTTTATTGGTAATGTCTAGCGATTAAATTGTAAGTGTTTAAAGTCGGTACATTTTGCTAAGTAAGATGGTATTGTATAGCTTTTACCCAAATAATTGTGAACAAATTTTAAAACATATTAGTATGAAAGATTTATAACTACTTCACACTTTTAAGTATAACCCCCATTTTGTTACACTCATATTTCCCACATTTCTAATTTTTTGGGTCCACATTTAAAAGTGGAGTAGTTATGGAATACTACACACTAAAAGTGTGGTCTTTTATTTGCAACATATATCTTTATATACAATAAAAGAAAATATTTTTGAATCACATAACCTCCCTTTGTGACGTCATAATTCCAACCTTTGCATCTTCTATTCACATCTTCATCTCCGTCTTTCATGCGCAAAAAACTGTAAACCTCCCAATTTTTTTCTCTTAACAACAGCTTTTCTCTAAATCTTGTAATCAGTTCCCAGGTAATTTCTTTTTCCCCGAATTGTATGAATAATCTGATCCTATTCTCGGTATTTAATTTAATTTTGTTTGATCACTGCTCCTAAATATCATAATCCCTAACAATATTAATTTCTCTGGTATTGAAGAGCTTGGAGAGGAAACTAGAGTCATTGAAGGTATTGGTGAATAAGTTGAAGTCGTTGAAGCTCCAGGAGAACCAAGTAGTAGACGAACTCGATCCTCTTTCCATAGAAAAAATTCACGTCCAAAAGTACCTTCCAGAGGCTGTTAATTAAAGAGTAAGAAAAATTGATTCATTAAACATACCTAATCAAATTATTTGTAAACTATACAAATAAAAACACATGTGATTGATCCCCTTCAATAGTGGACAAGCATAGTATAGTTTACCACGGGTATGACGTTTATACGATTCTCTTAGATTTACATATCCGGCTCCACAAGTACACGCAAAAGCTTCATATGCCACCATCTTCATAATTACAATGTGTGTGTTGGTCGTTGAGATGGCAAGAGTGTGTGAGATCTGTTTAGTTCTTGGTTATGAAGATGCTTTTATGGTAACAAAAAAAAGTGCTTTTGGGGGGAAATCTTGGAGGGAACTTTTGGCGGGAACTTATGGTGGGAAGTTTTGGCGGGAAGTTTTGGGGGGAAGTTTTGGCGGGAACTTATGGTGAACATCTCGTATCGACTACTCCGTTGAACATATCATATACAATGATACCCTATCGACTACTCATTTGAACATCTCGTGTACAACGATACCCTATCGACTACTCTTTTGAACATCTCATATCCCTATCGACTACTCATTTGAACATCTCGTGTACAACGATACCCTATCGGCTACTCGTTTGAGCATCTCGTATAAAACGATACCCTATCGACTATTCCTTTGAACATCTCGTATACAACGATACCCTATCGGCTACTCATTTGAACATCTCGTATACAATGAATCGACAACTCATTTGAACATCTCATGTACAACGATACCCTATCGACAACTCGTTTGAACATATCGTGTACAACGATACCCTAGCGACTAATCCTTTGAACATCTCGTATACAACGATACCCTATCGGCTACTCATTAGAACATCTCGTATACAACGATACCCACCGGCTACTCATTTGAACATCTCTTATACAACGATGCCATATCGACTACTCCTTTGAACATCACGTATACAACGATACCCAATCGGCTACTCATTTGAACATATCGTATACAACGATACCCTATCGACTACTCATTTGAACATATCGTATACAACGATACCCTATCGACTACTCGTTTGAACATCTCATATACAACGATACCCTATCGGCTACTCATTTGAACATATCGTATACAATGATACCCTATCGACTACTTATTTGAACATCTCGTGTACAACGATATTCTTTGAACATCTCGTATACAACGATACCCTATCGACTATTCGTATGAACATCTCGTATACAACGATACCCTATCGACTACTCGTTTGAATATCTCGTATACAACGATACTCTATCGACTACTCCTTTGAACATCTCGTATACAACGATACCCTATCGGCTACTCGTTTGAACATCTCGTATACAACGATACCCTATCGACTATTCCTTTGAACATCTCGTATACAACGATACCCTATCGGCTACTCATTTGAACATCTCGTATACAATGAATCGACAACTCATTTGAACATCTCATGTACAACGATACCCTATCGACAACTCGTTTGAACATACCGTGTACAATGATACCCTATCGACTACTCCTTTGAACATCTCGTATACAACGCTACCCTATCGGCTACTCATTTGAACATCTCGTATACAACGATACCCATTGGCTACTCATTTGAACATCTCTTATACAACGATACCATATCGACTACTCCTTTGAACATCACGTATACAACGATACCCAATCAGCTACTCATTTGAATATCTCGTATACAACGATACCCTATCGGCTACCCGTTTGAACTTCTCATATACAACGATACCTTATCGACAACTCATTTGAATATCTCGTATACAACGATACCCTATCGGGTAATCCTTTGAACATCTCGTATACAACGATACCCTAATGGCTACTCATTTGAACATCTCGTATACAACGATACCCTATCGGCTACTCGTTTTAACAACTCGTATACAACGATACCCTATCGACTATTCCTTTGAACATCTCGTATACAACGATACCCCATCGGCTACTCATTTGAACATCTCGTATACAATGAACAGACAACTCATTTGAACATCTCATGTACAACGATACCCTATCGACAACTCGTTTGAACATCTCGTGTACAACGATACACTATCGACTACTCGTTTGAACATTTCGTATACAACGATACCCTATCGGCTACTCCTTTGAACATCTCGTATACAACGATACCCTATCGGCTACTCATTTGAACATCTCTTATACAATGATACCCTATCGACTACTCCTTTGAACATCACGTATACAACGATACCCAATCGGCTACTCATTTGAACATCTCATATACAACGATACCCTATCGGCTACTCATTTGAACTTCTCATATACAACGATACCCTATCGAAAACTCATTTGAACATCTCGTATACAACGATACCCTATCGGGTACTCCTTTGGACATCTCTTATACAACGGTACCCTATTGGCTACTCATTTGAACATCTCGTATACAACGATACCCTATCGACAACTCGTTTGAACATCTCGTGTACAACGATACCCTATCGACTACTCCTTTGAACATCTCTGAACATTGGGACAGTAACGAGAAAAATGCCCCACTCCTCCACATTCATAAAAGTTACCGGATCTCCTCTGCAGCAAGCTCTGCTGGCCTCGCGCTCCAAACTGATGGCGTCTCGACGTTCTCCTTGAAGCCGTCCTGTCGCTCTCCCCCCTTTAAGATAAGAAGTTTGTAAAAAGGCTCAAGTTTTTTGGCTTCCTATAATATAAACCCCTCCTAGGTTGTGGCAACTTTCTACTCCTCCTGAGCTGTCTTGTCGTAAAAAAAAGAAAATTGCTTCGAGCACCCGGCTTCACCACTGCTTCCTGCTCTCTCCTTCTTCGGCACTTCCCAGTCCAAAACAGACCAGATCTTATCTTGATCCATCTGAATCACACCCTTGCTGATCCAATGGCCAAAAAATAGCACTTTAGACACGAAAGCGCAGGTAACGCCAGTTGGCGAAGTGGCGTTAAGCATCCCTTAGCGGTACGAAAAGAGAGGTCGTGATGATATCATCTACGTCCGTACCGCTCCTCGTGGAGTAGATCCCGCATCCAACCAAGTCTTTGACCAGGGAACGGGATAATACAACGATACCTTATCGGCTACTCATTTGAACATCTCGTATACAACGATATCCTATCGACTACTAGTTTGAACATCTCGTATATAACGATACCCTACCGGCTACTCATTTGAACATCTCGTATACAACGATACCCTATCGACTACTCATTTGAACATCTCGTGTACAACGATATCCTATCGACTACTCATTTGAACATCTCGTATACAACGATGATACACTATCGACTACTCCGTTAACATTTAATATGTCTATTGATGTATTTCATGTCGACATACGGATGTGTAATGTGTAAATGTTTAACTATACCAATAAAAGTAAAGAAAAACGATCATATCCGTGAGAAAGTCGTGGGTAATTTCCCACAGATTTCCCACGGGTATGATAAATCCGTGAGAAATCCGTGAGTAATTTACCATAGATTTCCCACATAAATAATAAGTCCGTGGGAAAATCGTCGGAAAATCGTGGGTACTCACCTAACTCTATTATTATTTTAGTATGAATTTTTTCAACACCCGCTCTATTATTATTTCATAACCCGCGTATATTTTCCAAAAATTTTGAACCACTTTAAACCACTAAGATCTAAATACCTTCATTAAAAACACCTACTAAAAATACAGATCTATAACCCTTTCATCCTCAAACAAAAAACAAAATTCATATCTACAATCATTAAACATCTTAAATCAATCAATCAACGAAGCTATCAATCAATCAATAAATCTCAAATCAATCGTATTATATTTGTGATTATAATTGATCTAATTTCACCTTATTCAATCACTTAATCATCTACTTCGAACAAACAAATAACCGGAGTGAAATATGGGGGAAATAATCACATGGTTACTCTTCTTCTTTATCCTCATAGCCCTCCTTCTTCTTGTTGTTTATCGAGTTCATATTTAATATAGTTTTTTAAATCTTTTTATTTGTTTCATTTTAATTGTCTGCTATGAATATGAAATGGTGATCTGGGATTGGTTTAAATGTTATAAAGTTTCGATCTTTATTGGATTTGAAGTAGTTATGTGAATTGATGAAATATAGGTTTATGAGTAATTTATTTGGTCTATCAAATTATGGATGTGTGATTAGTTTAGTTATGAATTTTGTTGTTGCTATGTTTTGTATTGTAGGTTAATTAATAATTCATTTTATTAAGGAACCGACCATAGATTTATATAGTTGCTTTGTTCTTGAAATAAGGATTTTCTTATCTATACCAAGTTAATAGTATACTACTGTAATATCATATGATGAGTAGCATAAAAAGATACCATAATCTTGATTAAATTTTACCATGCTTTTTCTGGTCTAAGAGTTTTGTATGGTATACTCTGTATGTATCAAAAAGTACTTAATTGCATTTTGGATGATATCTTTTTGTGTCGGTTTTTTAGTTAAAGCTACAGTTCACTCGAAAATGATATTTCGTAGTTGTTTGGTTGTTGAATTAGTACTATGTAAAACAATTTGAACCCATAATATAAGGTACATATAATTACATTTTCTTATTACATGTAACAGGTTGGTTTGTATATGGGCAAGACGCCATATTGGATGCATTCATCAGTTGTGTTCCTTAGAGTTTGTATCGATTTGGTTTGTTGGATCTCCCAACGTGTGTTGAGATATTGTATCCAGTTAGTTACATACTTACATTAGACTACCAATGATTTTTTAGAATGAACATTTGGTGTGGATTTTAGTAGTTACCCAAATACGAGAGTACTATTGGTCGACATAATAATGGTTTAAATTCACATGTTGCCTTCATTTTTAGTCTGTTTCCATTATCTAGGAATTGGAGTAAATCAAACCTTCTTTCATTTTACTTATAGTCTCATCATCCAAAAAGTTATAGTAACTCATAAATATTGACATGTCTTGATCTTCTTGAATATGCAACCATTCTCGGATGAAATATCTTAAAATTAATTGCTTTTTTTGCCCGTGTTGAACACGGGTTATGAGCTAGTTGTCAATGACAAGGAAACTAGTTGTAGATTTCCGTGTAATGTGTCCATAAAGCTATATTCATTTTTATTGTTTATCTATGTTATGTTCTTCATGTCTCATAAATCACATGATGAATGATGTTGTTTCAGGGTGGAATTCGGATTGAAGAAAGTGTAAATAGAATAATGACAGTCACTGATTGAGCGCGTGATATTCATGAACTTCCTATCAGGCCTTTTAAAGTTCTGCTCAAGTAGTATTATTATGGTACTAGAAATGATTGCGAACTGGTTTATTGATTTGTTTTCTAATAAATTGATCCTAAGTGGCTAACTAGGTGTTTTCAAAGAGATAGCCGTTGTACATTTGGATGCTGAGTTCCTTGACGACATTGGTGGCAAACTGAAATAGGTTAGTGGTTCCTTGACGACATTGTTTGGCTTCTGAGTTAAAAACTATTATCAAATGGATGCATCTAAGTAAGGAAACTTTACATGGTTATGGTAACTAAGTAGAAATATTAAAAATACTTGATTAACAAGTATTTTGTCACTTTTGTAGATGATTTTTTGGTTATAATGGATTTGCACGCTGATGAATCTTTGCTTGAAGCTGGTTTTGCTCGTGAGGTTGTAAGTCGTGCCCAAAAGGAAAGAAAAAGTCTGCACTGGAAGCCAGTGATACAGTGATGGTTTATTTATGTGGTTTTGCTCGTGAGGTTGTAAGCTGTGTCCAAAAGTGAAGAAAGAAGTCTGCACTAGAAGCCTACATTGATGGTTTATTTACATTCATTAGATGAGGACACCTCTTTTGCAATCGTAGGTAACTCTTGATAGTCACCATATATTGAATGATGTATGGGTTGATATATGTTTTGGTTAGTATTGTGAATGAACCAAGTATTATTGGACCAATTATAGGCAAATTATAAGCCAAATCGACCTATAAATTTTAGTTGTTACTTAGTATTGTGAATGAACCAAGTACTATCGGTGACTACGCGTAGGTTGAGATAGAGGATTGAGGTTGAAGTAAAGCGTTTACCATCTGGGTTATGAGTTTGTTGGGAATCGTTTAAATAGAATTCGTTAAACACAAGATTTTCTTTGAAGATATCTAATGACTGTTTAGTGGCGCTATAAAATCCAACTTTTGAGTTGTCTAATGTTTGTTTTTGGGGAATTGTTGATTTCGCGCTCGACAGCTTTTACGAGACATAACAGCCATCGCTTACTAGATACATGCGTCACTAGATACAGGCGTCGCCCTTTAGGTTGCATCATACAAGACAAGCCTAATGGCTATTCAAGGGTGAGCAATCTATATATACCATTTTTATGTTTACTTTAAAATCCTAGTAGTAATTAAAACTAATCCTGTTATATACTTGTAACCTCTTTTCTTTATTATATAGGTTACTTGGGTCGAGCATGCTGAGGTTAAGAAGGAATTCGTTCAGTGGATTATGTTAGAAGTGGAACAACATTTAGAGCTCGAAGGTGGCTAGCTGTTTTACAACGCCAATGTGAGAGCAAGTCTTATGGCCCGAAATATATCTGACATTGGAGGTACCTTGAAAATTTTCATTTTTTAATTTTGTTGTAAAACAAGAAACTAGTCCTGCACCATGTTCACTTTCTATACCAGATACTCATTTGTTAACATTTGGGATATAAGTCATGTTGGTTTTTTTCATAGATGTCATTTGTAGCATGTATTTTTTACTACAATGAATGGTTTTATCTGTATAGTATACACTAATCCAGCCATAATGTTATAGGTTACATTATAGGATTTAGAAGGTTGCATTCCAGAGAAACAATAAGAAAACAAAGTTAATTAGAAAACTTACATCAGAGTTCTAAAATATGTTTCATCTTCTGACAGAATTACAATAGATGCCAAAAGAAAGTGGGATGATTATTCTTCATAAGCAGATTTATCTTGAAGAGATTAACTTGTAGCAGATTTGTGAAGTATATGGTGCTGCTTGGAATGACGGAAGCTGTTTGATGTGGTTTTGACTCCTACAACAACTTCTATGTATCAGGTCTTACATTGGCATTAAACTTTAGAAGTTATAATTATTGGGTTGTAGTATGTCGATAACATTTTAGGATTACAAACTTATGTCCAACGGGTTCCACATTTATGTATCCCAGATATTGTATATGTATATTTTGGTAATAAATTAATGGCATTTTTTCATATAGATTTTGGAATTTGGAAAATGTTGAATTATATTGTGGGAAATCCGTGTGAATATGTTCATGGGAATATGTGGATTATGCCCATGGGAAATATTTGAGGAAAATCCGTGGGAAAAACATGGAAAATGGTTACTAAAAATTGTGGGAAATCCATGGGAATATGTCCGTGGGAAAGAGTTGTGGGAAATGTGTGGGAAACATATGGGAAAATGAGTGTTGAAACCTGTGGGAAATCTGTGGGAAAATGTTTGTGGGTAATCTGTGGGTAAAAAGTTCGTGGGAAATCCATGGGAAAAAACAAGTCCTTGAATGTTAAAAATGGGTGATAAAACCGTGGGAAATCCGTGGGAAAATGGTCAACGCTATGTAGGAAATTCCGTGGGAAAATATTTACCCACGATGTTTTTACAAACGGAATGATTCCGTGGGAAAGGGCCCTTTCCCACTGAATTTCCCACGGATCTTGTTGTGGGTAAAGGCTATTTCTTTAGTAGTGTTATTTTACATTCAGATTGGAGCATTGAAGTACAATTGCATCGTGTTGATCAATTTATGAGGTACTCAATCATTCCTCACATCCCAAGTGCATATAACTATGTAAGTTTCTCCTCTCTCTCATACAATCACATAGAAATACTACTATCTTAACCGTGTTTTTCAATATGTAAGATTTGGGTTCAATGAGGTTAGATTATATCTCTTCGTGAGTTTTGTTATAGGTGTTTGTTGGATTGCTTTTTAATATTTAACGTTAGCACTGGAAATTTAAATCTTGCATGTGCATTTAGGATTGCATTGGATGTATTGATGGTACACACATCGGAGCATGTATTCCGGAGCCTCGACAAATACCTTATATAGGTAGAAAGGGGTTACCTATTTTTAATGTAATGGAAACATGTGATTTTAATATGTTTTTTACATTTATATCGGTTAGATGGGAAGGTTCCACACATGACGCACGTGTTTTTCTTTATGCCATAAACAAAACATCAATGAACTTCCCAAGACCTCCTGAAGGTAAAATGATGTAGTATAAGTTTTTGTTTGCATATTAATGTTATGATTTATTATCAACTTATTGTTTCTAACCCATTCTACTTGGTAAATACTATTTGGTTGACAAAGGATATCCAGATAGAAACGGATATCTAGTACCATATTCGAAGACAAGATACCACTAATCTCAATTTGAGTATGAGCCTCCAAACAACATGCAAGAAGCTTTCAACCGCTCTCATTCGTCTTTACGAAGTTATATTGAAAGATCGTTTGGAATCTTAAAGAAAAGATGGAAAATAATTGGCCGAATGCCTAAATTTAGTGTACAAACACAAATTGATGTTATTATGGCTACATTTGCTTTGCATAACTACATTTGTAGTTATTCGGAAGAAGATATGATGTTTAGTGTGATCGATGAATATCCAGATTACATACCGCATGAAGAACTTCGTGATGTTCATGGTCATGACAGTAATAACGAAGACTTGCATGAAGGATCGTCTAATGAGATGAAGCAAACTCGTAATGCTATTGTTACCTTAATATGGAACGCACGTCGAAGATAAATATTTATCAACATTTGAGTTACGTATTTGAGTGTCTTTTGGACTTGAATAATCTTTATTGCATGAAGTTTTAAATTTATGGTATTTCTTATGTAAGTTTTGTATGTCTTTTTTTGTCATTTTACATAATTAAACTCCAGCTCCAACTATTATGCCAAACAATGCTAAATAAAAAAGAAAATCCAACAATCAACTCCAACTACAAGCTCATGCTCCAGCAACATGCTCCAGCAACCCGCTCCAGATCCAGCTAGAACTGCCAAACATACGTATGTTTGGCGCACAGGTTTAATAGAGCTTATTGTAGCATGAGCTTATTTTTTCAAAAACATAAGTCACTTTTATATATAAGTTCCGTTTGGATGAAGTAGCTTCAATGAGCTTGTAAAAAAAAGCCACCAAATGAGACGCTTGTTAAAGTAACGTGACAAAAAAAGCTCCAACCCATTAATCTCAAATTTACCTAAATGCCCATAAAAAGCCACGTCCTCCATAAACCCTATTATTCTCCATCATAACTCCATAACCATATGCAGTCACCTCTTCCTATAAATCACTTGCAAAAATCATCATAGGATCTCGATTATCATACAGTACGTAACAATGGTATGTTCTCTTTTCAGTTAATCCATTTGCATGCATGTTTTTTATATTTTGTCATATGTTTGTGAATCGTTGTTTATGTATTTGTAGCCATAATTTTTGCCACTGAATATACTTGTATAATGCACATCAATATTTGTAGCCATGGTCTTTTAAACACTAGATCGGAATCGGTTTTTTTGTGCCCAAAAACAATGAACAGATAATAGATCGACTTGTTATAAGAAAATAACAAGATAATTACTTCCACATGCAATGCTAAACATTTATAACAGAGGTGTAGGTCCTTAACATGCATATGATGTATTAGCAAATTCATGATCCTAACAAATGGAGTTATACTTTTTTCTAGGGAACTCATACAGTTTAAAACAATGCTAACCCCTTCGTCTTTAACTTGTGGAATGAATTTTTTAAGTTGTTATAAATGAAAGCCATATAATTGTTCACAGAGTTGTGCGTCCTGGTGCACATGCTATCATAATCCTAAGAAGTGCATAAAGTAAGAAGTCCGGATAGCTTCCTTCAATGCACATGCTATCAGAATCCTAAGAGCGTCCAGGTGTACCTACCGTTAGAACATGAAAGAACTACGACTGAGCATAACGCTCAGTGAACAGATATAAAGCATGATAAGGAATTATTGAAATGAAACAGATGATAAAATACTGGAGCTGTAAGCCTGATAAGTAAAGTTGCAGCGGAAATCTGTATATAATCTGTAAAGTCTGATTTATATATAATAAAGCTGAATTGTTATCTGTTAAATCTGAAAATATGCATTTACTGTATTTTAATTGCCAGAGCTTATATAGGTCATGTGTTGTAACAACGGTGCATGAATAATTAGAGGGTGACCTTGTCATGCTGTAGAGGGGTGACCTCTAAATGCTATAGAGGGGTGACCTCTAAATACTGTGCTGGGTGGAAGGACCAGCTCCAATGTGAAGGATGTAGAGCACACGCCACATTCACCCTGATAACTTGTAAACTGATAAGCCTAGGATGCATCCATACGCCCCACATGAAATGATAATAATAATGGCCAAAACGTGAAGGGACGATGCAGGATATCACTCTCCTGCATGTGAGTCACGACACCGGTGCCTCTAGTGCCATGGTTACGGTACCTCCGTAACTAGTACATAAAATTGTCATGCTTGTATATAATGCTCAGGCAATTTATTTAGTTATTAACATGATTACTGATAAGCTTAAACATATACTGGGGAAAAACATTTGGCTGAAGACGAGGAATCCTAATCATGCATAGAAATAAAGTCCTTACTGAAAGGACGGAAAATTCGTACCTCTAGTCCAGTAACTGACTGAATGGAAGACTGAACGAATACTACTCGGGCTTTCACGGAAGCTACAATAATAATAGACGTGAATAAGTTACTTGATTATTATTTAATTTACTGTTCTTATTTTTCTCATTTACTTATTTTATTTCTGAAGTTCTGTACGTATATTAACTGATGAATCTGAACTTATAATAATTTTTCTAATATAATAACGACATACTAATAATTATGATACAAACGTGTTCTGCCGTTATTTAATACCATAATAAATAACTCGTTAAAACATAAGGTTTCTAATTAGAAAGTTTCTAAAACAATTTAATTCATATAATAAAATTATACCCTTTTAAAATATTAAAAACTATTTTAATTTAATTCATTTAAATACAATTTAAAATATTTATAAAACAAGTAATAAAAAAGATATAATATAAAATCTTCATTTTTATTATTATAATTATGCCCCGAGCCTACTGAGATACCCTTTCTCGGCCGCACTAAACAATTAAACACAATATATAAAAATCTGCCTATATGAAGTTAGTGACAAAAATTTGCGTCACTAAAGTGTCACTAAAACTGAGTTTTTAAAACTGTCTAAAAAGCACTTTTTGCGACAGAAAATAGTGTCACAAAAACTGTCGCTAAACTGAAAATAAAAGTGTTTATTTCTGTCCAAAAACTAGGTACTGATGTACCCTTGTTTTCCCACTGCTTATATTACGTTTCCCACGGATTTCATAAGCCAAACGCACCCTTATTCGTTCCCAATGATTCATCACCCAAACACCCCCTTAACTGCCCCTTTTACCCACTGTTTATAAACCAAACACCCCTGGTGATTTCTAGTTCATTGTTGTCCAACCCGAACCAACAGCCTATACGGTTGGGTCACAGAAAACAAACACCGAGACACCTAGTGTGTCTCGGTTTGCGTGCAACACCCCAAAACCCACACACGAATCATTGATTTCATGGTTAATCTTTGGTTTAAAACATTTTTTTTATTATAACAAATGAGATTCGTGATCACTTAAGAACGAGTAGGATTAAGTATTACCTTGATTTGCGTTAATAGAGGAACAATGATTACACAAACTAATGAATGATCAACCCAAGCCGTCGCCCCCCTTTTTTTGTCTTGGTTTTTCTGCCGTCAGTTCTTCAACACCAAACGAACCCTACCTTTTTTTTACTGTTTGTGAAAATGGGAAAGGGTTTAACCCCCGTTCTTTTTTTTTCAAATGGGCTTGGCCCAAGTTTTTTTTAAACCATAAGAGTACGTTCTCGAAAACGCGTATTTAATATACTAAAATTAAATACGGGTTTTACAATTCTTCCCATCTAAAAGAATAATTCGTCCCCGAATTAAGAATACGGTCGTACTGGGTTTTACAATTCTTCCCCTCTAAAAAAAATTCATCCTCGAATTATAGGTAGTTTAAGCTTATCGGAGTAAAAGCTGAAAGTATACGTAAGCTGAAAGACGTATAAGCTGAAAGGACAATATAGGCTGAAAGAACATGAAACTGGAAAGGTCTATGAGCTGAAAGGATAATTCGTCTTCTAATTAAGACATAATGCTGCTGAAAGGTATAAACATAACATGACTGAAGTGAACATGTAACGTGACGTGACTGAAGAGGACATGGAACGTAACATGACTGGAAGAACTTAACTGGATTTATTGAAGGAAAAGGAGGATGAGAAGTCCGGATGATTCCTCCATTTCAAGTGGCTTCCCGCTCGAAACGGTTCCTTTAAAGATCTTGACATATTGAAAATCTTGGTCCTGATGACCCTGTCCTGATAACTGCTAAAATAGTTTTTGGCTCCATACTTAAGATGGATTTTCTGAATCTGATAGAATGAATATGCTATAGCATGTAGTATACATGAAACATTACGTACAATATTCTGAGAGGATATCATTTATTCTCTGAGCAAGTTGTTGAAAACATATAGGGACGAACTACGTGAACAATTGTGAACGTGCTACGTGAGCAATTGTGAACGTGGTTCATGATCATAAACGGATTATTGTGCATGAAATATATCATAAATGTGATACGTGAAGCATACTGTGGATGTGCCACCAGAACATATCATGAATGTATGTTAGCCGAGGAAGAAATGCCAAACGATACGATCTGAGATGTGAAACGTCTGCCTGGTTATGGATTAGCTGTGCTAAACTTGAGTCTGGTTTCTCAAGCTTTTTGTAATCGTATTCGGTGATAGACTGTGAAACGTATATCGTGAGATGGAACACGACTTCGAATGTGAACAATGTCATGAATACGGACGTGAACTTAATCATGAGACAACACAAGATATGGACTGAAACAACATCGTAATGTGAATGTGAGACGTGAACATGAACATAAACGTGAAATTTTCTATCTGATATGATGGTTGATGGAATACTGTGAAATCTTACGATTTATTATTGAATTTCCTGCAGGCTGTTACTGCGTAATCCTTTCACATAAGAGTAAACGTGTAGGCTGGTTTAAATGGTTGACAATGACTTAGATAGGATCAAACTTTTCTGGGTTCTATGGTAGCTGATAGCAACCTTCATTGAAACCTTATCCCATTTATGTTCAAAATTCCTAATGGTTGTAACCACTCACTGGCATGACGGCGTTTTATCTTGAACCCGCGGTATGTCAGGCAGCGAGATATGAACATAGTTGCATCAATGTGTGATACTGCTTCTATCAAATTCTGCTTGGGATTATGGGACATTCTGGTGGAAATCTGGTTGAATAGTTATGGAAGAATTTTTAGTGAGAATTGTCAGCAATTTCTTCGGTAGCAGTCAATTGAGTTCTAGAAAAGTTTGTACTTCGTTCACAGGCGTCGATCAGGACCATCAGGTGATGGCCTTCACCTTCGCAAGATTGTCTAAAATTGCTTTCTGCTGAAGTAGGGTGGCTCAGAAATGCCACCTTGTTTATCTGGGATATACGTTAGGGAAAACCGCTCATATAAATTTCTCCTATCTGAGAATCGGCATGTTCGTGAGAAGATGATCTCGCGTTCTTCTTTAGGGTTTAGTAGATCAGAAAGTGATCAATGAATATCTGACAATTTTGTCTGGGAAGTCATAAAAGATTATTCATAAATTTCATACTATAGTTGGAGCATTAGGGAGCTTAGACGTATAAATCAAAAATTTTGGTAAAACTATAACGTGTTCGAGCAATCTGAAAAACATCATGTTCTTCTCTTACCACTGCTGGAGGCATGGTCGCGAATTGTTCTGGAAAATATTTAGGACATCGTAGCAGGTCAAGTAACCTTCTATTCGTGGCATGAGTATCGTCTATGAATGGCGATTTTGTAAAGTTTTAGGTGATCGATACGTGATCTCATGTTACCGGTCCTCCTTTTTGATAGACATAACACGGTGCACCTTCTTGTGGTGCGTTAAGGTGAATAAAGCCTCGTTCCGGTAACACTTGCAGCAATTGCTGCAACTCTTTTAACTTAGCTGAAGCCCTGGAATAAAGAGTTTTGAAAACAGGTTCTGTTTCTTGAGACAAACTTGATGTTACATTATGTCTCGTGGTTAGGAAGGAATTTCTGGAAAACCTTCTGGAATGACATCTGGAAACTATAGGATAATATGTGGATCCTCAATTTAAGAAATTTCAAAAGTCGCATCATGAATGGTGATTAGAAATCTTCGCAGCTATAAGATAATAATTCACGTGCTTGTAAAGCTTAAACAATTTATACTAATTTTTCTGGCAAAATATTATGAACAAATCAGGAGTTGGTAAAACGATCTGTGGAAACCTTGGTTTCCTCGAATCTTTTAGCTACTAGGTATAGCCATTTTTCATATGATTAATAATCAAAGCGGAAAATAACAATAACTATGTAACAAGGTGTTTGGGCATAATAACACATGAATTACTCAATTGGATTGCTAATTATATTAATAATCAACAATCACTAGGTGTGTATACATTGAATCCCACACCTAGTCGACACACGCTTTAGGTTTACATTATGATTGAAAGTTATGAAAAACCTAATAACCCTTGGTTCCTTTTATAGTGTAAGGATTAGGGTTTTACAAAAGATAACTATGAATAAACATGAATATCTTCTATTTAAATAACTAATACAGAATATATTCTGCATACTTATCCTAAATAGAAGCTTCCAACAGCGTTTGACTTTTGTTGACTTCTGTCAACGCCTGATTTGCTCTTGACAACGCCTGGATTACACTTGTCAACGCTTAGACAAATGCCTTCATATTTTCTTCGTTTTTGAGTTTCTGCCACATCAACTTTTTGACCCAACAATCTTCCCCTAGTTGATGTAGGCAAAACTCTATGTGTATCTCTTGTAAGTTGTACATCATCTTCAAATTGCTTCCCTTCAATTGTAGCATGTATGTCTTCCCCTTTTTGTCACATCAACAGGGAAGTAAACAATGTACGCAATCTTGAATATTCTCCAAATGTAGGCTCTGTGTAATGATTTTGTAGAAAAATAACTATAATATTCTTGATGTAGAAGTGGAATAACCCAACCTTATGTTTCATGTCTTGTACTATCCATGTGATGAAGAACTTATACCAAATATAGAAAAATATAAGTAGACCTCGATCCCATTGTCAAAATCCTCATCCTCTGTGAGACACTGAGCACGGTAATGTAACTCCTTCAAGTGATAGCAATCTTACTTTGCTACATATGACAAGTCTTCATCACCAACCATTAAAAGCACAAACAAGTTATTGTTAAAGTCAATGGCTGATGTCCACCACTTTAACAATATGATGTAACACAAACTTGCGAAAATCTTCTTCGAACATCAATCTTACCATAAGAATTCTTCCCCTTAAGCCAACACCTCTTCATGACGAGTCTTACTGAAACAATATCTTCATATGTAAAAGCCCATATGGATAACCCTTTCACAAGGCTACCCCGATTACACAAGAAATATTACTCCAATAAACTACTTCACGAATTGTTGTCAACTCACATTAAAATCATTAACCCCTTTTAAAAATATCTGATCCATAAATATCAACTTGATATTCTGAATAAAAACGGAGATTCCATGTACCTTTGCGTGTAAATACTTCCTTTTTGTGTGCTAAAAGCGTATCAATTTTATCAAACAGCAGCTATTCCTTTGTTATCCGAGAACCCTCACTGTCCAACATCTTAAACACATGCATTGTCCAATATCGGACAAAGCCTATCAACACTTGAACATGTCGTTCTCGGACAACACGTGTCAACGCTCTCTGTCAGCGTTCACTTATTCTTTGTCAACGTCAAATCAATACTTGTCAGCGTCTCAATTATCTACTGACACCTTCGAGGCTTACGATTCTCAACAGCGGCTGAAATATATAATATGATACGTGCATCCCACATATCAACGTTTTACATTGTTGTCTTCAACCATAATAGTAGCCCAACATTTTTGCAGCCCATATAACCTAGCCACGTCCAATATTTCAGCAGCATAATATCATGGGATAAACACAACTTCCTAAAAATCAAGGAAACATAACTGTATCTTCCAAATATGCTTCCTTGTTTTGAATCCCAAAACCCACGTCTTTTTCCTTAACACATTTGGCTCATGCAAATAAAATAGTAACAGAATATAAGATATACCATAATCCCATAGACATAGGAATCAAATAATACCACATCTCCTATATATTACGTCCATAAATAGAGCAAATCCCAACATTCTCGCAAGATATTAAAACTGCTCCATATTCAACGTGTGGCAATCTTTAATCAATTCCCATGTTCACAGGAAACTAAATACATTCCCACATTATCTACCTTTACGTGATCCTTCTGATTAAAGAAATCGTGGGATTACATGAACCAAATAAGCACAATCTCTCTCGTTTAATCATACTGACGTCAACAAACTAGCATTCTGTTATAACAGACACGATCTTGGATCTAGGGTTTACTCAAAAATACTAATAACAATCATAATAAGACCAATGGATTCAGTAGTTTTGTCTGTTATGAACTTGATTCTAGGGTTTGGAATAAACCCTAATTCATTATTTTATGTGAAACAAAAAACTTCATACCTTCTTTGCATCCAACTTCGACATAGAATAACTTCTTCATTAGAGCTCAGATCGAAGATCCCTTCGTTGAGATTCTAGTAACAAGTGCCAAGAATTTGCAGTTCGAAAATCACGATGATCCAACGGTTAACGAAGGAGAAATAGTATTTTGAACATGGTTGTTCACAGAAAACTGCATATATCCTGCTGCTGACTTTGACGCGTAATAACTTTTTTCTTGGGGATAAAACTCTATAATCCCTCCGGTGGATGTCTAGATACAAGAATTTTCATGACGATCCAACGGTCCAATAAAAAGTTATGACCTTCTGAATACTGTTGCGCACACAAAAACGTCCAGAAAAACCCTAGACGGATTTTTCTATCTTCACACCATTACGAACACCTTGTTGGTCCTAGCATCACGAGCCACGAGGCTCTGATACCAACTGTGGAAACCTTGGTTTCCTCGAATCTTTTAGCTACTAGGCATAGCCATTGTTCATATGATTAATAATCAAAGCGGAAAAGAACAATAACTATGTAACAAGGTGTTTGGGCACAATAACACATGAATTACTCAACTGGATTGCTAATTATATTAATAATCAACAATCACTAGGTGTGTATACATTGAATCCCACACCTAGTCGACACACGCTTTAGGTTTACATTGTGATTAAAAGTTATGAAAAAACTAATAACCCTTGGTTCCTTTTATAGTGTAAGGATTAGGGTTTTACAAAAGATAATAACCCGGCAGCGGCGCCATTTGAAATTAAGATTTTGCTAGTTGAAAAAGTTCGTTTTCTCGGTGTCTAATCGAATTGATTTCCGGTTAAATGTGTGACTCAATTGTTTTTGGTTAAGAAAAAGGGAAGTTGATTATCTATAACTAATTAAAAAGTAAATGCGAAAGGTATTTAAAAACAAACTAAAGACAAGTACAAATAATAAGAGTAAAACAAGGTGAATATTAAAAACTAAAAGTTAAAACGATATTAAAATGAATATTAAAACAAATAATAAAACGTAATTTAAAGCGAAACAATTAATAAAATAAATCTAAAAGACGAAATTAATTATCGACTCGAAAATAAAGTTTACTAAATGAAAAAGAAGAGAATAAAACTAAAATGGTACTTTAAAACAAAACGAGGCAAAACCTAAAACGGGTACTAAATAAAAGATAAAACTTAAACTTTACGAAAAAATATTAATAGTAAAAATCGACGAAAAATTCAACTAAAAATACGTAACTTTCAAAAATAAAATCGGAACAACTTTCAGATAAAACTAAACAATTACGGAACAATACTATTAAATAAGCAAGCAGGCAGGCTAGCTGCTGGAAGCAGCCAGCCTAGCTGCTCACTTTTGGCGCCTAAATGAAATGAAGCAGGCATGCATGCTGGTCCATCGTAATGTAAGAACAATTACATCTATCGGAATATTAAAAAAGGGTATCTATCGGAATGTGAATAACAAGTATCGGAATGTGTAAATTAAGATTCCATCGGAATGTGTAAATGAAAAAAAAGTATCGGAATGTTATATAATAATAAAAAATACTATCGCAATAATAAACTTAATGACTATCGGAATGTATACAAAAAAAAATCTATCGGAATACTAAAAGAAAACTGTCGGAATGTTTTAAAAATGAAAAATTGTCGGAATAATTAAAGTGCCAAATTCTATCCGAATGTGGCTGTCAAAATTTGGGCAGCACTTCGTCGCAATATACCTTAAACTCCGTCGGAATATGTGATCGCAATGAGCGATCGCAATCCCGATCGGAATAAGGGGGATGGTACAAATGATCGCAAAGTAGAACCACAAGGGTTATTGCGATACAAACAAGCAATCCATCGGAATGTGTATTACCCTCAATATTGCGATGAACACCAACAAATCCGAAAATGGAGATAAGTTAAAATCTCAATAAGCACTTTCAATAAGCTCACTTAGCCAAATCTAAAACAACTCACTAAGCATAAATTTGACAACTTTTGAAATATGAAATTCATAAACTTTATAAAATGAACTTTAAAAAGATAAAACTTTTTAGAAAACTTTAAAATCAAATAAGCTAAATACAAAATAAGCCAATAAGATTGTCAAACTTATAGCTTAATTCGTATACAAGCCTAGATGGAAATAAAAAGATGAACTTTTTAATCAAATAAGCAATGGGATTAAGCAAAAGATTGCTTAATCCGAATTTGTAACAAATCAAAAACAAGAAAAGTAGGATGAGAATGATAAAGAAAAGCTTGGTTAAAGGAAAACAAAGATTAACAATAAAATTGACTTACTTGGAATTAAAAGGTACGAAATTTAAGACATGAATTTAAAGAACAATATAAAAAATGACATGGAAATGGAAATGGTGCAAAAATGTAAAGGTGGAAAGACTAATTGTCAAATTAGCTAACAACCTCAAAATTACACAAATGATCTAAATATATAGGGGAGGAGGAGGATTAGTGGAAGGAAGCTTCCTCCCCTCTTTCTTCTTTCTTTAATTATCATTAAGTCCTTAATCTTCCAATTCTTCGACTTTTGTCTCGGGATTAATAACTCGTCTTGTAATTTCTTCAATAAATTAGACTTGAGTTCTTCGGCTTTTAGTAAACTTCTGTCTTTTGACTTTTTCTTCGATAAATCTTCAGAATTGGTCTTGGACTTCCGTTCTTTTTGCACTTTTGGTCTTTCGACTTCGTCTTTTGTCTTTTTTCTTCGATAAAAGCCCGTGAAAGCCGTGTTTTATCCACTTTTCACCTTTTCGTCCTACATCACAACAAAAACACAAACCACGCATAATTCCGACATAAATGACATAAAATACACGTTTTGGCTCGGTTATTATTGTAATTAAGTGGTAAAAAGGATGGGTGTTTACACACCTATCAAATCCCTTACACTTAACCATTGTCATGCCCTCATGCAATGCTTAGTGATAAAGCAATTTTACACTTTTCTCATAATCAATCAACCCTGGCCTTATTAACATACTACTAAAACAAAAATTAGAGTACTAAGAGAAATTAAAACTTTAAAGTAAACAAAAGGATAGAAACCCATTTTCACTAGAAAATAGCTATATGGAAATAACTCGCAAAGAGATCTAAGACTTACATTAGGGCTTCGGTGCTGCGAAGATTTATCACCCTCAAGTTTCACGTTCCCCAAACTAAGCTTAAAAACGAGATCATTGTTATTATAAGTTAGCAAAACAAACACTTACACACATGGCTTAATTATATGCTTAAACTCCCTTATTCCTAGGTGTATCTCTTATATTTTATTTTTGTCATAGAATGATCATGAAGATGCATTTTTGGACTTATTGCGTTAGTTTATTTAGGCAGAAAGCAAAGTAGGACGATTTGATCAATAGTTAGCTAAAGGACATAATCTCTTAAACTTCTTCTCGGGATATCAAAAAGTTCATATCTTGGCATAACTCGCTTCACGATTTGAGACCTTCTCGGGCCGATATTTGGCATGTACTTCATACTTCATATCTTCGAGAGACGTTCTTGAGATAATGGTCTTCTCTTCGTAAATAGAGTTTCTTCACTTGGAGACTTTAGAGGGATACTCCAACTTTGTTGACCACGACTTCATCATTATTTCTTTAATCGTTAATTGGGATTTTGAGATACAACTATCCGCCTCCTTTTCGGACTTGGATCTATTTATCCTCATACCTTGTTAGGGTCTTTTCGGATAGACTTCTCCATGATCTTTATGGGAGTTGATTGCTTTTCGTCGTGAGTCTTGATCCTTCATATTGATTTTGGGAATAATGCTTTTCACATCACCTTGGATCTTTAGCAATAAAATGGAATCCCCATGCCTTGTTAGGGCCTTTTCGGACTCGCCAATCTTCGCGCCCCGCTTCATAAGTTATGCCTTGGCTATGAACTCTTATCATTACCGAGCAACTTTTAAACGATCTTGGGCTAGAAGCTAAGTAACTTTTCAAATCGTACGACCTTACTTATTGCAGATAATTTATTAGCAAGTGATGGAAGAATAGGCAAATAATTACACCAAGTGAGCTTGTGCAAGAATACCGACTTATAATTGACTCTATCATTTCTCGTTCTCCACAATTTAAAATCTCAAGTAACAAGACTCGTGGATGCTTAGCCTAATAAACCAATTAAGGTCTACATGGTTAAGGATACTAGCTAGAATAAACTTGGATAAGTCAATTCGGGTTGAGTCAAAATAATCGCAACGGCCTAATATGTCAAAGACTTCTAAACTAGCTACACCAATTTATTTTTATTTTTGACTTTATTACGGGATATATACATATGAAAGCAACGATAAAAAATTTAAAAATTACGACTAAATGGCCAAAGTTAATTAAAAATTTGAAAAATGCCAAAAAGATGATTTTCTAGTTAAATGCATTTTCATGGAAAAGTCCAGTTAAAACTTCGATAGAAGTCCCCCCTACACTTAATATAAACATTGTCCTCAATGTTTAAGCATATGGGAGTAAACTCCCCTACACTTAGGACATTGCGCACTCTGTTTAAATCTTGCTAAGGAAAAGACGACTAAAGAGATTCCTATTTTAATATTGGGAAAATATAAAATAGTGAATCGAAAAGAGTTTAGGATAGAACCGGGAAGAAGGGAACACGGAATCACGGTTCGTCAAAAGTCATCAAGAGTGTGTCTTTGAAGCTCTAATCCCTGCATATGATAAGAAAGAAAGCAAGAAACACCAACGGGGCTCCCCCCTACACTTATGGTGAAAACAGATAAAGATAGATAATCGGGTTGCCTCCCGAAGAGCGCTTGTTTTTGTTAACCGAGTCACGAGCCTGACTCGTCCCCGAATTAAATGGTCCATGGGGAAGCCTCGAATGTAATACCGGGATCAAAGACCTTGTCCTTGTTCCCGGAGGATATCAACAAAGGAGAGGCGGGAGGATAAGTCTTGAATGGTAGGAAAGTCTGCTCAATATAAGAAAAGCAAATGAAATCCAGATTGACGGGAGGTGGGGTGGTAAGGGAATCACATTGTCATCCTCCAAAGACAATGGATGCAGACCAATTGGCAAAGCCGTAAAATTATCAACACGGCAGCGGCGCCATTTAATACACGGCTTTTGACACCCAGTATAAAATCTTATCGTCCAAAACTTTTCGAATTGATTACCGATCTAAAGTGCGACTCAATTATCTTTTGGTGAACAAGAGAATGGTTTGGTTTGTTTATCTAATTTTAACTAAAAGCAAATAAGTAAGTGTCGTTGAGTAAAGTTAAAGTGTTTAAGAATTAAACTAAAAGCTATGTAGAAAAACTTTAAGTAAAAACTTTAAAACTTAAAAACATGTTCCATCGTAATATAACAATTCATCTCTGTCGGAATGCACCAAATCATAACCATCGGAATATCACTAAAATAAGCCATCGGAATAATCAATACAAAGGTCCATCGGAATACCAATCTTAATACCCATCAGAATGTTTTTAGATCGCAAAGATCCAGATCGGAATGTTGTAAAAACTTCTATCGCAATGTGCATCTATCGGAAAGCTTACTATCGCAATGTTGCTGTCGAAAAATGGGCAGCACTTCCTCGCAATATACCTTAAACTCCGTCGGAATATGCGATCGCAATGAGCGATCGCAATCCCGATCGGAATAAGGGGGATGGTACAAATGATCGCAAAGTAGAACCACAAGGGTTATTGCGATACAAACAAGCAATCCATCGGAATGTGTATTACCCTCAATATTGCGATGAACACCAACAAATCCGAAAATGGAGATAAGATAAAATCTCAATAAGCAATTTCAATAAGCTCACTTAACCAAATCTAAAACAACTCACTAAGCATAAATTTGACAACTTTTGAAATATGAAATTCATAAACTTTATAAAAGGAACTTTAAAAAGATAAAACTTTTTAGAAAACTTTAAATTCAAATAAGCTAAATACAAAATAAGCCAATAAGATTGTCAAACTTATAGCTTAATTCGTATACAAGCCTAGATGGAAATAAAAAGATGAACTTTTTAATCAAATAAGCAATGGGATTAAGCAAAAGATTGCTTAATCCGAATTTGTAACAAATCAAAAACAAGAAAAGTAGGATGAGAATGATAAAGAAAAGCTTGGTTAAAGGAAAACAAAGATTAACAATAAAATTGACTTACTTGGAATTAAAAGGTACGAAATTTAAGACATGAATTTAAAGAACAATATAAAAAATGACATGGAAATGGAAATGGTGCAAAAATGTAAAGGTGGAAAGACTAATTGTCAAATTAGCTAACAACCTCAAAATTACACAAATGATCTAAATATATAGGGGAGGAGGAGGATTAGTGGAAGGAAGCTTCCTCCCCTCTTTCTTCTTTCTTTAATTATCATTAAGTCCTTAATCTTCCAATTCTTCGACTTTTGTCTCGGGATTAATAACTCGTCTTGTAATTTCTTCAATAAATTAGACTTGAGTCCTTCGGCTTTTAGTAAACTTCCGTCTTTTGACTTTTTCTTCGATAAATCTTCAGAATTGGTCTTGGACTTCCGTTCTTTTTGCACTTTTGGTCTTTCGACTTCGTCTTTTGTCTTTTTTCTTCGATAAAAGCCCGTGAAAGCCGTGTTTTATCCACTTTTCACCTTTTCGTCCTACATCACAACAAAAACACAAACCACGCATAATTCCGACATAAATGACATAAAATACACGTTTTGGCTCGATTATTATTGTAATTAAGTGGTAAAAAGGATGGGTGTTTACACACCTATCAAATAAACATGAATATCTTCTTTTTAAATAACTAATACAGAATATATTCTGCATACTTATCCTAAATAGAAGCTTCCAACAGCGTTTGAATTTTGTTGACTTCTGTCAACGCCTGATTTGCTCTTGACAACGCCTGGATTACACTTGTCAACGCTTAGACAAATGCCTTCATATTTTCTTCGTTTTTGAGTTTCTGCCACATCAACTTTTTGACCCAACCGGATCTCGTCTTCAACTGGAAGAAAAGCCTTTATAAATATGGTGATACTGTGGAGTCTTTTCTGGCTGGGAGGTAGGTACTACCTGATTTAAGATAAAGCTGACATATGATTACGTGAAGTAAACGTGACAACTTTCACTGATTGTGTTCACCTGCAACCTCACAGAATGAACACTGTGTGTCTAACCTGAATAATACTTCGGTGGTGGTAACTGAATTTTAATGGTCTGATTTATGTGTGGCATAACAGAACGGGTATACCCCCTTGGATAGTACCCTGAATTTCTGAGGACCTGGTTTAGGAGGCATACTAGTGTTATGAATCTGACTCGTACTTTGAGAAGATATTTGTATAATGTGTACTATGACTGGTGTCCTGACATGTGTCTTCCGAAATGATACTTGGGACCTGTGTCTTGATTGTTGTCTGGACATGTATTTTAATGGGTGAGTCTGAATAAGGTTAAGAATTTCTGGTAACTGCTAGAGTTGGCGGACCGGTTAGGCTACTGACCTCTTGTATTTCTGGTCACGTCCGTTCTGAAGTTCTGATGGTTACTGACTGATCAATTATAAGCACGGTGGTTGTCACGACTGCTTTGTATGTCACTTTATGACGATCATTATCATGACCGTGATTCATGTACTATTCTGCTGAGTGGCCGGCTGGGTTCCGGTTCCCACTCTTCTGAATGAACGGTTAGCTGAGTGAAGTGTGACATCTAGTTGAGAAGGTAAAAGTATGGAATGGAATGGTAGTGTCTGATGGTTGAATTTATTCTTGTCAGAAATTTCAAATTTATTGTTTTTGTCCTTGTTCTGCAGAGTCTTCATAGTATGAACGGCATCAGCATCTTGAGAGATCTCCAAATTATCAGCAGCATCAGCATTTGTGAGGTCATCAAAGTGTTAGCAGCATCAGCATCTGTAAAATCTTCAACTCACGAGCCGCATCAACACTTGGTAGAATATCAACAAGTGGAACCGGCTGAGATGATTGAGGATCGATTAGAAATATCCACGGAGTAGGGTACCTGGAGTACACCTGGACTACTGTACATGAAGTACAAGATGAATACTGCACTTGGAGCATATCTGAGACGCTGTACGTGGAATACACATGAAATATTGTACATGGAGTATAACTGAGACACTGTACATGGGGTACACATGCAATACTGTACATTGTACTGGTGGAAATTTTATGGGATGATCGATACTGGTGTCGCTTGTCTGACATGATCAAAGAAATAAATTGATTTTATACGGTAGTAAACTGAACTGAACCGAGTAACATGATAGCCTGTAATTCCTGCGTAGACTTATGCTGGTTGTACAGAGGCTGAAAAGTATGATTAACTGGAGTTTCATCAATGTTCAGTATGAAGACCTGATTGATGAAGACAAGAACACGATTTATCATGAAATAGGATTTTACTATAATCCTTCTGTATCTTAGCAAGAAAACATCATCACTTTGCTGAAAACGAAATCCTCATAAAGAGACATGAACATAATCAGCATGAAAACGACATCCACGCGAGGGTATGAACTTGATTGTTATGAAGAACATAAAGGTATAGTCAACTAAGGTTTAATATCAACTGGTGTGGATGGCTATGCTTCAATCCACAGAATTTACAGGAGAAAGCATGTGACTAAGTATGGGCGATTCTGTCAAAATTTTCTGCGAACTGTCATGTATAGAAATGTACAATCTGGGGCTAAATATGATTGGCTGTAGCCCAATTCATATTTGTCAAGATTTTATGAAATGTCATGATATGACAAATGTGAACAACTATGGATCGGTTCACAAAACAACATTCGATTGTAAAGCATGAAATTTGACCTGAAAATGGTGAACGCATATGGGTCAGCTCACCTAATAACATTCGACTGAAAACATGAATCTGTCATGGGTAAGGATAAACGCCTATGGGTCGGTTTACCAATACAAAATCTGAACGGGCAAGGGTGAACGCCTATGGGTCGGTTCACCAAAACAAAATTCGCGGAAAAGCACATGCGACTAAATATGGCCAGTCCTGTACCAACCCTTTACTTAGTCAAAAACTTTAGGAAAACTAACTGATAAATGAAAACAACTGACTGATAAATGCATGAGAAACATGAAAGATAACAACGCCAAAATCTGGGAAGTTCTTGGTGACTACCCACTAGTCACAGGTCAAGTTTTAGATCCTACAGGTCGAACCTTGTGCTCTGATACCATAATTGTAACACCCCACTTGGATAAGTGGACCGTTACGTGTATTTATGGCGTTTCATCAAAGCATAAGGTAAATGTCCTAAAACATTAACTGACCATAACGGAAATACCGGAATCAAACATCGGTAATCCAAACATAAGCTCAAAAGATGAAAAGTAAAATACTGAAGGAAAGGACTAAACAATGTCCAAATAAGCAGAATAATGTAAGAAGTGCATAAAGTAAGAAGTCCGGATAGCTTCCTTCAATGCACATGCTATCAGAATCCTAAGAGCGTCCTGGTGTACCTACCGTTAGAACATGAAAGAACTACGGCTGAGAATAACGCTCAGTGAATAAATATAAAGCATGATAAGGAATTATTGAAATGAAACAGATGATAAAATACTGGAGCTGTAAGACTGATAAGTAAAGTTGCAGTGGAAATCTGTGTATAATCTGTAAAGTCTAATTTATAAATAATAAAGCTGAACTATTATCTGTTAAATCTGAAAACATGCATTAACTGTATTTTAATTGCCAGAGCTTATATAGGTCATGTGCTGTAACAACGGTGCATGAATAATTGGAGGGGTGACCTCGTCATGCTGTAGAGGGGTGACCTCTAAATGATGTAGAGGGGTGACCTCTAAATACTGTGTTGGATGGAGGGATCAGCTCCAATGTGAAGGATGTAGAGCACACACCACATTCACCCTGATAACTTGTAAACTGATAAGCCTAGGATGCATCCATACGCCCCACATGATATGATAATAATAATGGCCAAAACGTGAAGGGACGATGCAGGATATCACTCTCCTGCATGTGAGTCACGACACCGGTGTCTCTAGTGCCATGGTTACGGTACCTCCGTAACTAGTACATAAAATGGTCATACTTGTATATAATGCTCATGCAATTTATTTAGTCATTAACATGATTACTGATAAGCTTAAACATATATACTGGGGAAAACATTTGGCCGAAGACGGGGAATCCTAATCATACATAGAAAGAAATTCCTTACTGAAAGGATGGAAAATCTGTACCTCTAGTCCAGTAACTGACTGAATGGAAGACTGAACGAATACTACTCGGGCTTTCACGGAAGCTACAATAATAATAGACGTGAATAAGTTACTTGATTATTATTTAATTTACTGTTCTTATTTTTCTCATTTACTTATTTTATTTCTGAAGTTCTGTACGTATATTAACTAATGAATCTGAACTTATAATAATTCTTTCTAATATATTAACGACATACTAATAATTATGATACAAACGTGTTCTGCCGTTATTTAATACCATAATAAATAACTCGTTAAAGCATAAGGTTTCTAATTAGAAAGTTTCTAAAACAATTTAATTCATATAATAAAATTATACCCTTTTAAAATATTAAAAACTATTTTAATTTAATTCATTTAAATACAATTTAAAATATTTATAAAACAAGTAATAAAAAGATATAATATAAAACCTTCATTTTTATTATTATAATTATGCCCCGAGCCTACCGAGATACCCTTTCTCGGCCGCACTAAAAAATTAAACACAATATATAAAAATCTGCCTATATGAAGTTAGTGAAAAAAATTTGAGTCACTAAAAGTGTCACTAAAACTGAGTTTTTAAAACTGTCTGAAAAGCACTTTTTGCGACAGAAAATAGTGTCACAAAAACTGTCGCTAAACTGAAAATATCTGTCCAAAAACTAGGTACTGATGTACCCTTGTTCCCACTGCTTATATTACGTTTCCCACTGATTTCATAAGCCAAATGCACCCTTATTGGTTCCCACTGATTCATCACCCAAACACCCCCTTAACTGCCCCTTTTACCCACTGTTTATAAACCAAACACCCCTAGTGATTTCTAGTTCGTTGTTGTCCAGCCCGAACCAACAGCCTATACGGTTGGGTCACAGAAAACAAACACCGAGACACCTAGTGTGTCTCGGTTTGCGTGCAACACCCCAAAACCCACACACGAATCATTGATTTCATGGTTAATCTTTGATTTAAAACGTTTTTTTTATTATAACAACTGAGATTCGTGATCACATAAGAACGAGTAGGATTAAGTATTACCTTGATTTGCGTTAATAGAGGAACAATGATTACACAAACTAATGAATGATCAACCCAAGCCGTCGCCCCCTTTTTTGTCTTAGTTTTTCTGACGTCAGTTCTTCAACACCAAACGAACCCTACCTTTTTTTTACTGTTTGTGAAAATGGGAAAGGGTTTAACCCCCGTTCTTTTTTTTCAAATGGGCTTGGCCCAAGTTTTTTTTTTAAACCATAAGAGTACGTTCTCGAAAACTCGTATTTAATATACTAAAATTAAATACGGGTTTTACAATCACCTTGCTTCATTTACGTAACTTATTAACAGTAGCTATGATCATATTCCATGAAAACAAAAGAGTTAAAAAAATTTGTAAGAAACAACCTACAAAGGAACTTCAAGAGGGTTGGTACAATTTATTTGGGGATGTGGTTGTTGGTGGTGTAGAATGTGTGGCGCCATGTATGAACCCGAGTACTTTAAACGGGGTGCATAACGTGGATGCAGAGGGTGTTGATGCTGCAAACTTAGATGAGGATGACGATGTAAACCCTCGTTTGGAAAACTTAGAACACCAAGAGGAAAACTTTTACTCAAGTTTCTTAAACGATTTTGGGTTACAGGATGATCGGCAGCTAATGAATATGGGAGGATCTAAACAGCCCAAAAAGAGTGCAAAGATTAGGAGTAAACATGTTCCAATCAAGTGCAAAGGGGGAGAATCAGCTGGTACTACACTTTTTAAGGAGATGATGAGTGAACAAAAGGATACGCAAAAACGTGCTTAGCAATTATTGGAGTCCGATGCTACTGCTAATCAAGTCAGTTCTAATGTTAGTTCAGTGATAAGTTTGATTACTCGCATGGTTAACCAAGGTATGATGGAAAAATATGATGATTTGTAGTGCTTCAGAATGAACGTACTTGAGAATGTTGTGAAAAGAGACTTTTTTTCTCAATTTCATTGAAGATGAGGGTAGGATAGCTTGGCTAGAGTATCAACATAATCTGAGCAAGAAAGATTAACTCTGATGTGGTGGATGATCCATTATCAGCTCATTGTGTTTCCTTTATTTCATTATCTGTCATTTGCATACTTCTTTTGTTTTGAGTTTGACTTGGTGTTTCTAGTTTGGCACAATCATGTTTGGAATGATTTTATCTTTGGTATGGTTTTCTAGTTTGGAATGACTTTGGTTTATAAATGTCTCATGTGTTTTTGTTTGATGGCTATACGTATACTAAATTGATTTTTATTGTTTTATAATAGGTTGGTAGAATTAATATGGATACTGAAAGCAGAATGAAGAGAAAGAAAAAATATATTCTAAACCTTCTAATAGGTTCATGGTCTACTACTACTCTGATTTCCTCGTACTATTGCAAGTATATGTACAAGCAACCATGTATGACATCGCCTATAACGGGAGGTACCTAGGTGAATGAAGTCTTAGCTAGTAATCCGATACGATGTGTCAATGCATTTAGAATGCAACCAGATGTATTCATGAAACTATGTACGGAACTAGAATCAAAATATGGACTCAAATCAAGTGATAGAATGTCAACGATCGAAAAGTTGGGGATATTTGTGTATACTCTTGCATTAGGTGTGTCAAATAGGGCTGTAGGGGAGCGATTTCAACGTTCAGGGGAGACTATTAGCAGAGCATTTCACGAAGTTTTATAAGCGGTAACTGAGCAAAGGTTTTAATGGTTTAGCACGTGACATAATAAGACCCAAAGATCCATCATTTCAATTGACACCAACTCAGATTTTGAATGATGAAAGATACAGGTCGTACTTTAAGGTATCGATCCATTTCTATTTCTTTTAGTTTTTTTGAATATTTAATATTCGCGCTGGGAATTTAAATCTTGCATGTGCATTTAGGATTGCATCGGATGTATTGACGGTACACACATCGGAGCATGTATTCCGGAGCCTCGACAAATACCTTATATAGGTAGAAAGAGGTTACTTACTTTTAATGTAATGGCAACATGTGATTTTAATATGTGTTTTACATTTATATCGGTTGGATGGGAGGGTTCCGCACATGACACACGTGTTTTTCTTCATGCCATAAACAACGCATCAATGAACTTCCCAAGACCTCCTGAAGGTAAAATGATGTAGTATAAGTTTTTATTTGCATATTAATGTTATGATTTATTATCAACTTGTTGTTTCTAACCCATTCTACCAGGTAAATACTATTTGGTTGACAAAGGATATCCACATAGAAACGGATATCTAGTACCATATTCGAAGACAAGATACCACCAATATAAATTTGAGTATGAGCCTCCAAAAAACATGCAAGAAGCTTTCAACCGCTCTCATTCGTCTTTACGAAGTTATATTGAAAGTTCATTTGGAATCTTAAAGTAAAGATGTAAAATACTTGGCCGAATGCCTAAATTTAGTGTACAAACACAAATTGATGTTATTATGGCTACATTTGCTTTGCATAACTACATTCGTAGTTATTCGGAAGAAGATATGATGTTTAGTGTGATCGATGAACATCCAGATTACATACCACATTAAGAACTTCGTGATGTTCATGGTCATGACAGTAATAACGAAGACTTGCATGAAGGATCGTCTAATGAGATGAAACAAACTCGTAATGCTATTGTTACCTTAATATGGAACGCACGTCGAAGATAAATATTTATTAACATTTGAGTGTCTTTTGGACTTGAATAATCTTTATTGCATGAAGTTTTAAATTTATGGTATTTCTTATGTAAGTTTTGTATGTATTTTGTTGTCATTTTACATAATTAAACTCCAGCTCCAGCTATTATGCCAAACAATGATAAATAAAAAAAGAAAATCCAACAATCAACTCCAACTACAAGCTCATGCTCCAGCAACATGCTCCAACAACCCGCTCCAGCAACCCGCTCCATCTCCAGCTAGAACTTTCAAACATACGTATGTCTGGCGCACAGGTTTAATAGAGCTTATTTTAGCATGAGCTTATTTTTTCAAAAATATAAGTCACTTTTAAATATAAGTTTCGTTTAGATGAAGTAGCTTCAATGAGCTTGTAAAAAAAGCCACCAAATGAGACGCTTGTTAAAGTAACGTGACAAAAAAAGCTCCAACCCATTAATCTCAAATTAACCTAAATTCCCATAAAAAGCCACGTCCTCCATAAACCCTATTATTCTCCATCACAACTCCATAACCATATGCAGTCTGATTGTAGTAAATTACACCTTTTAGGAAAAAGGCGTAAATGCGGTAAGTATTAAACAAATGATTTAGGAAAATCAAGTGTTAATGACCCAATGAAAGTTCGTTTCCCAAGGGGGTTTATTGTGTGTGAATAACTTGTAATGATTTTGGATTAATATGAGAGAAAGAAAAGATGAGAAATTAGAATGACGGATATGTTAAAATTACACTACGACGATAAAACGTAAAACCGTAAAATTTGACCAAATAAAAATTAATTCTAAAAATTCCAAAAAAAATTACCAAAAATAACTAAAAATGCAAATAGGGTTTACAAATGATCAAAACTTTTTTAAACCATTTAATTAATTAAATATTAATTTTTAAATGCTAATTAAAGCCCTAAAAATCAAAATAATTAATAAAAAGCCCAAATTAGGATTTTTCAATTTGTAAAACTCTAAAATGACTTAATTAAACTAAAAGCTACTTTTATAAAATTTAAAACCAATTAAAACTATTTTTTAATGATTAAAAACTATTAAAATATTAAAATAGTCCAAAAAATTAATAAAATGATGAGAAAAATAATCTAATTGCTCTAAAATTCCAAACTTAATGTATTTAACCTAAAAAAAATGGAATATTTGAAAAAATATATTTTTTACCCTAAAAACAATTTTTAATAACAAAAAATAATAAAATAATAATAGAAATCCAAAAATTATACAAAATTATAAAAACTTGCAAGCTAGTTTATTTTAACCTAAATAAACAGAAAAGGAAAGTGAAATTACCAAAATACCCCTATTGGGTCCCCAAATGGGCTAAAAACAAAAACAGTATAATATAATGGGCTTTTTGGCCCAATAAAATCAAACTCAACCAAATAAGCCCAAAATCACTAGTCTGACTCAAATTTAATTTTAAGCACAAAAGTCTAAAGGCCCAAAAGCTGAAAATATGCTTATCACAGCTTAACAAGTCAACGACTTATTCTTAATGGGCTTTTTGGCATATTAAGCCATAAGCTAATGCCATAAGCTCTAATTTGACACACAACCTTTTTTTGGGATACTAAAGAGATCTGTAAAAAGTAATTTTGAAAAAGCTTAACCAATAAGCCAGAAATAAGCAAAGTATGATTTCACTAAAAAACAAAATATTCGACTTAGAGATTTAGACCACTTTAGAACTTGATTTAACTTGCAAAAGACTCTAAATGACTTAATTAAGACAAATCAATCAAGAAAAATCCAATAAGCAAAGCCAAATAAGCTGAATAAGTTGATAAGCACTTATGAAAAAGTCAAATAAGTTGGTTTTCGAGTCAAACCCTAAAATCAAAAGCCCAAAAACTCCAGAATGAATAAATGGGTCAAATGAGGAAGACTGATTACCAAATCCAAGTTATTGCACGTTTCAATAAGCTGATATGGCTTAATAATAAGCTGAACCAATTTTAACACTAACAGTGGCAACAAGCAGTGGGAAAGGAGTTCCCACTGCTGCTTAAACAGACTTGTTTTTGGCTTGATTTCAAGCTTTATTTGATGATTTTATATAGAACAAAGGGCACCCTTACACTCAGTGTAGTGTATGGAGTCAGTTTAAACAAGAAAAACACAAGATCCTTCACATAAATCACACAAGAAAAGGAAATAATCAGTCCCTGATGTGTTAGGCTAGGTCTAGGGACAAGTTGCTGATCTATATGGCCAATTAGTGAATTTCAAACCACCTAATTCCTCACAATACACAACCAAACTTCAAATAATCAAGTCCAAACCCTAGGTTACCATTAATTCTAACCGAATCCAAGATTTGAAACCACGAAATTCTAAATCAAGCTAGTTTTAAGCCTAGTGACTAACTTTTACCAAATAATACTTATGTAGATTTTGTTTTAAACTAACCTACTAAAAACAAGTGACAGTATTGCCACTATCTAGGTGTGCTTATCCTGATTTAAAGCAAAAGATTGGTCAAAGACCTATCTAAAAACCTACTCCCAAACACCCCTTAATAGCTGAATAACAAGATTATGCATACAAGTATTCATAAAACTTCACAAATCAAAGAACACTCAACACAAATAGATCACAAATCACTTAAATAACTGATTTTAAGCAGGATTAAACAGATTAATGCCACAAACCCACAAAGCTCATCCAAGTAACATAATACCACAGAAATATGATAAATAGTAAAGAGGGTTGAGAGTTCAAACCTCCAAGGTGTACATCCACACCTTGAGGGGTTTTGAGCTTAAGTGGCAGCTTAAAAAGCCACTAGCTTCCCACTTTTGTACCTGCAAATGATTAAAACACCAAAATCACAAATATAAAATATTTTTTCAAAATTCTAAAAATACTTCAAAACCTCTTTTGAAACCTTTTCAAACACAAACGAGAACGAGTTAAGATATTGGAACTCAGACTTGCTATACCTAAAACCAACTTTTAACAAAATAAAAAGGAATTATATTTTATAAAAAAAACCAACTTTTATTTGAATAAAAAGGAATTACAAAAGATGAATAGCAAGCCTGGAACAAGAGGCGCATCCACAGATTGGGGCTCTCTTTATAGGCAATTTTTACAAACCCTAATCCTATGAAAATCCCTGAAATAGCCCTAAAGAAGCTTCCAGAATTGTATTTGGTTGTTGACAGCCTGTTTGGAGAAATCTTGGACGTCCATTTACTCCGTGGAGGACAAGTAGTGAAGGTATGCCATTGATTTAGCCAATTCATCAAAATTTTCCATGTGGTGTCTTGTGGTTGGTGCAGGGGAGGTCTTATGGGGTCTCCCTGGTAGTGGGATTAAGGTTTTTATTGTTGGGATTTGATTGACCTGACATGAATCACACGTGAGAAGGACCAATTTCCCCTTTGTTTAGCTTCTTTTTGATCCTGGGTAATAAGAACGGTGAATAGTGGTAACAATTACTACAGTAATTGTTAACCGCGTTTTTCGTTTGAATGTTTGGGATGGTGCAGTTTTGGTCCCTTGTCTTTGGCAAACTTTGTACAACAAGTTTATTCAACCACTAAATCTGAAATCCTTTGTTATTAAAGTTTTGTTTTTCCTAGTTTGGCCACAAAAACTTTATAAAAGGGTTTTAGGGCTTGAATAACTTTGGGATAATTACACAAATGGCCCTTTTATGTTTAAAAGTCATAGAATAAGGACCAAATGTGTAATATTCTTGAACTTCAAAGGTATTCTTTGTATGTTTAAGATATTGGAGGACCATTGTTGACATTTCTTCAATCTTGAAGGACTAAACTTGCCAAATCTTCAAAGTTGAGGGACTTTTTTGTCATTTTGACAAACTTAAGGGACCAAACTTGTAATTATGAATATACAAGGGTATTAAGTGTCATTTCTTCATTGATGAGGAATCATTATAGTACATCTTCAAAACTTCAAGGACTTTTCTTTGAGAAATCATATACTAGGGTCCGGTTCATTGTGCGGCTTCGTTTCTCGTGTTCGTTTTTCCTTGTTTCTTGTGATCTTTTGTACTTTTCACGATATCCATACCTAGAATACACAAGTAAACAAACACAAGCATATATATGGTATTTTGATGACATTTTATGCATTTAAAGCCCGAATAGAACGATGAGATCATGTATAAATGCCATCTCATCACTCCCCCATACTAAACCATTGTCGTGCCCCCACGCAATGCTAGAATAAAGTATCTAAGCATCTCCAAAACTCAATTTTATAAATCTTTATCGAAAAGTAAAACTTGCTACAATACTACGAAGATGTGTTAAAGACATAATGTATGATTTTCATCACAATGTGACTTTTAGAGTCAATGAATAGAAACAAGTGAATGTCTCATAGAGTAAAGTTCGTCATCCTTGATTGTCATACATTCCCTGCTAAGTGAAAAAATGAGATCATTGTTGGTACAAGTCACAATGCTAACACTACTCATACGTCCAAATTGTGTAATACTTTCTCTCCCCGCAATCCTAGTTATTATGAAAAGAAAAGGTATCTAGAATTTTTTAACTATTTTTCATGGATCACAAGTGATTCATATTGACTTATTTGAGTATTTATTAGTCCAAAAATAAAGTAGAACGATTTAATCGATAGTTAGCTAAAGGACAAAATCTTTTAAAACGGCTTCTCGTGTATCTCCTTAAGTTCATATCTTGGCATAACTCGTTTCACGATTTGAGACCTTTCTCGGACCGATATTTGGCATTAACTACATAAGAAAGTGATAATATGTACGTGGATAAGCATGGGATCTCCCCCACGAGGCACCTCATTTTTTATTACTGAGTCATGAGCTCGACTCGATCCCCTCAATGCTAATTATCATTAAGGAAGGTGACTTGGTCAAGGTCGTCCAAAGAAGGGACTTCCCCACCAATGTAGTGCTTAAGCCTATGTCTATTCACCTTGAAGTTAGGACCATCATTGTGAGCTAGCTCGATGGTCCCAAAAGGAAACACTTGTGTTATGGTGAAAGGACCCGACCAACGAGATTTCAATTTCTCGGAAAATATCTTCAAACGAGAGTTAAAAAGTAGCACTTGATCACCAACGTTAAAAACTCGGTTTTTAATCTTTGAATCATGAAACTTTTTAGTCTTTTCCTTAAAAATCAATGAATTTTCATATGCATTATCTCTTAATTCATCCAATTCATTAAGTTGTATTTTCTGGTGATCTCTCGCGGTCTTCAAGTCATAGTTGGCATGCTTTAGGGCCCAATATGCCTTGTGTTCCAATTCAATAGGCAAATGGCAATTCTTTCCATAAACCAACTTATAAGGAGTATAACCGATAGGTGTCTTATAAGCGGTCCGAAAGGCCCATAAAGTGTCATCGAGTTTGTCGGACCATGAAGCACGGTTTTCTCCAATCGACCTCTCTAAAATCCTCTTCAATGCTCTGTTTGAAACCTCTACTTGCCCACTCGTTTGCGGGTGATAAGCCGTAGAAAGACGATGTGTAACCCTATATTTCTTTAAAACCTTCTCGAATTGGTCATTACAAAAATGGGTTCCACGATCGCTTATAATAGGACGAGGGGTTCCAAACCGAGAGAATAGTTGCTTCAAAAACTTCACTACCACACGAGCATCATTTGTAGGCAAAGCCTTAGCTTCCACCCACTTAGATAGGTAGTCGACGACGAAGAGGATATACTTGTTTCCATGAGATGATGGGAACGGCCCCATAAAGTCAATGCCCCAAATGTCAAAAATCTCACACACTTGAATTATGTTTTGCGGAATTTCATTCTTTTGCGACGATTTTCCTTGGCGTTTGCAAGAATCACACGAATTTACAAGTGCGTGTGCATCACGATAGATCGTAGGAAAAAAGAAGCCGGCATCGAACACTTTCTTAGCCGTGAGATTAGCACCATGGTGACCACCCGTGGGTCCCTCGTAACAAGCTCTAAGGATGTTAGAAGCTTCGGTACCAAAGACACAATGTCGAACGAGTTGATCCGCACAAACCAGAAAGAGATAAGGGTCGTCCCAAATATAGAACTTGACGTCACGAAAGAATTTTCTCTTTTTTTGTGTCGTCATACCCTTGATTATGAAGTTCCCCGCATGGTAATTTGCAATGTCAGCAAACCATGGGGTGTTATCCTTAGAATTCACTACACCGAGAGTCTCGAGAGGAAATGTTTCCGTAATTTCCTTGTTCTCGAATACATCTTTGTGAGGATCTTCTAAACGAGAGAGATGATCGGCCGCTAGATTCTCGGCTCCTTTTTTGTCAAGTATGGTGACATCAAGTTCTTGGAGGAGGAGAATCCAACGAAGCAATCTCGACTTAGCATCTTGCTTAGCTAAGAGGTACTTGATAGCCGAATGATCCGTATACACGATGCTTTTCGTCAAGATGAGATAAGGTTGGAATTTCTCAAAAGCATAAACCACGGCAAGGAATTCCTTTTCCGTTGTGGTGTACTTAAGTTGAGCCTCGGTCATCGTCTTGCTAGCATAATGGATAGGACGGAAGTGCTTTTCATAACGTTTCCCTAATACGGCCCCAATTGCATAATCACTTGCATCGCACATGATTTCAAAGGGTAATTCCCAATTAGGAGCAACAAGAATGGGAGCTTCGGTAAGTTTCCTTTTAAGAGTTTTGAAAGCTCTAACACAATCCTCATTGAAGTTAAAAGGAGCATCCTTCTCGAGAAGGTGTTTCATAGGTCGAGTGATTTTCGAAAAGTCTTTGATGAAACGACGATAAAAGCCCACGTGGCCTAGGAAACTCCTAACTCCCTTAACGGTTTTGGGATGAGGTAACTTGGCGATGACGTCTATCTTAGCTTTATCGACCTCAATCTCCGCTTTCGAGACCTTGTGCCCTAAGACGATTCCTTGTTTACACATAAAATGACATTTTTCCCAATTAAGCACAAGGTTGGTTTCTTCACAACGTTTTAACAGTTTCTCGAGATTGGATAAACACGACGTGAACGGATCACCAAACACCGAAAAGTCATCCATGAATACTTCCATCGACTTCTCGATCATATCATGAAAAATAGCCATCATACACCGTTGAAATGTTCCCGGTGCATTGCAAAGTCCGAAAGGCATTCTACGATAAGCATACGTTCCATATGGACACGTAAACGTAGTTTTCTTTTAATCACGAGGGTCGATAGGGATTTGAAAGTAACCGGAAAACCCATCTAAAAAGCAATAGAAGTCATTTCCCGCAAGTCGTTCCAACATTTGATCCATGAAGGGCAAGGGAAAGTGGTCTTTACGAGTGGTGTCATTTAACTTTCGGTAGTCAATACACACCCTTCAACCGGTCACAACACGAGTGGGAATTAACTCGTTGTTTTCATTGGGCACAACGGTCATTCCTCCCTTCTTAGGGAAACAATGGATTGGGCTCACCCATGGGATATCAGAGATAGGATAAATCATTCCCGCTTCAAGAAGTTTTAAGACCTCTTTTTTAATGACCTCGTGAATTTTGGGGTTTACCCTTCTTTAACTTTGAATTGCGGGTTTGTAGTCCTCCTCCATTAAAATCTTGTGCGTACAAAATTTTGGGTCAATACCCTTAATTTCGGAAATTTTCCACGCATATGCCCCTTTATGAGCTTTAAGAATTTTTACAAGTGCGGCTTTTTCATCATTGGAAAGATCTTTCGCAATAATTACCGGCAACTTGTCATCACCTTCCAAGAATGCGTATTCAAGGTGAGATGGAAGATCTTTCAATTCAAGGATTGGCGGTTCCTCGATTGAAGATTTTTGTTCAATGCTCATAACTTCCATCGGCGGAAGAAATGGTAGAATGAGAGTATCATTACCAATAATCACCTCATCTTCATTGTCGATTTCAATCAAAATAAAATCGCCTCCTTAGAATGGAGTGAGATTTGGTGTAGAATTAGCAAGAATCGGATCTATAATAGTGGGATTGCCACTTGACGAACTATCGGAAAAACCTAACACTTCTTATGAAAACTCATCGCAAACCACATCGACTAAGTCAATATGGTTGATGGTAGCGATTTCATAAACATGAGAAGGTGTCGAGTTTTGAATAGCGTTTATAACAAGTTCCTCTTTGTTTAATCTCAAAGTAATTGTTCTAGCATGAACATAGATAAGTGATATCGAGGTGTCTAAAAATGGATGACCTAAAATTAGAGGAACTTGAGGATCCGCGGGGATGTCCACTACGATAAAATCAACGGGATAGTAGAAATCCCCTGTTTTCATGAAGACGTCTTCGGCTACTCCATATGCGAGAATCGTAGAATGATCGGCCATCTCGATAGACATGCTCGATAGAGTAAGAGCCGGAAGCGATAGCGATTTCCAAATGGAAAATGGCATCAAATTAATGCTCGCGCCAAGATCGGACAAGGCGAGGCATTCCTTCATGTCTTGTATGTCACAAGGAATGAGAAACTTCTCGGGGTCACCAACTTTTTCCGGTATTCGATTAAGATAAACCGAAGAACAATTATATAGCTTTGAAAGCTTCTCCTTATTGTTCATCATACCTTTAAAAGTGTAACCGAGACGAGGCATGTATAACAACGCGTCGGCTAAACTTACATTAAAATGCACTTGTTGAAACATTTTTATAAAAATCTCAATTTGTTGTTTGTTACGTTCTTGCAATTTCTCCTTGTTTTGTCTCGATGGGTAAGGTAAGGGTGGTGTGGGTTGGGGCATAGACATCGGCCTTGGAATCTCGGGTTCCACAATTGGTATTGGTTCAACCGTAGGTGTGGTATGAGCGTTACTTCGTGGGCTTGTAATATGCTCCTTTTCGACCATCACCTCGGGTTCTTTCTCGATTTCCTTCTCCGTAGAAGTACTAGGACGAGAGATTTGTTCCTTGAAAGTTTTATCACTACGAGTAGTAATAACCTTCATTTCTCCCTTCGGGTTTTCAATGGTATCACTAGGAAGACCACCCGAGGAAGAGGGTTTACACATGATTGCTTCAAACATTTTAGCCATTCGATCTTCAAATTTTGATTGCTTATATCCGCTTTTAACAACTCTTGCTTAATCTCATGTTGACCTTGTTCTATCTTTTGTTGATTTTGTTGAAGACGTTGAACGTTTCCTTCCATTTTATTAGCATGAGTTTTTAGTTCATTAGCAAGTTCATTTTTAAGCTTGTTTTTCAACTCGGATCTTAAGCTAATCATCTCACGTTGCATGTTATCAAACTTAGGATCATTTGCCTTAGCATAATTCAAAAATTCTCATTAAAGATTTTTGGTGTGATCATTTTGAAAACCTTGTGTAGTAGTTTAAAAATCACGGTTTTGGTTTTGATATTGAACTTGCCCATTGTTCCCACTTTGGTAATTACCCTTGTTGTCGTTACGTTGATTGCCTTGATAACCACCACTTTGATTGTTGTTTCAATAGTTGTTAACATTTTGATTTTGGGGAGCTTGATTTGGGCGGGAACCTTGGTCGTTTTGGTTGTAAGTTCCCGTTGCTACGTAAGCACTCGAAGTGTTACCACCGGCGGTAATGCACTTGGAAAAATCATGAGCTCCTCCACAAGATATACAACTCTTTCAACCGCTTTAACCGATGCGGAATTCAAAGCATCTTGTGCTTTCCAATGTGTCATAAGCGTCGAAAATCTATCAAAAAATCGATTTTCCTCATTTGCTTCATCATGTAAGGCATTCATGTTACGAGACGATGACGATGAACCCATAGTGGAAACACTCGGTGTGTTACGAGGGTTATAAACCTTAGATCTATTCTCGATAATCTTTAAAGCTTCATCGGTCGTTTTGCAAAAAAATTGCCACCCGCGGCGGCATTCAAATAATCTTGTTCATGATCGTTATGCCTATTATAAAACGTATCGATTTGATGCAATTCCAAAAAATCATGGTGAGGACATTCATGTAACATTTCCTTAAATCGTTCCCATGCCATTAAAAAACTTTCATTAGAACGTTGTGTGAACCTTGAAATCTCATTTTTCAAATGTGTTCTCTTAGATGGTGGAAAAAATTGGTTCACAAACTTAGAGACGAGATCACAACATGTCAAAATCGAATTTGGCAGTTCTTTCTCGAGCCAAATTTTTGCGGGTCCATCTAACGAGTATGGAAACAACATCATCTTAATGGCGTCATGTGGAACATCTTTAAACTTGCTCGTTGCGGTGAGACGATTGCAATTCCTTATGTGATAATGCAGGTTGTCTTTTTCATGTCCTCGAACTTGTTTGCTTGTAGCATCGACATTAAACCCGTCTTGATCTCGAAATTCTCCGCAAGGATGGTGGGAATCATAATAGCTTCTCCAAAACCCTCGGTGGGTGCTTGAAGCAACTCCATCATAGTACGATTAGCCATAGTGACTATTGGTTCTACAACGGGTTCGACAATTGGAGGTTCTTCTTCAATCAAAGTTTCTTGATTTTGACGACGTTTGCGAGCTCGTTCTGCTTGATTTCGAGTTTTCATAAACATGACGTAGAACGTGGAGGTGAGCAAAGAAGATTCTTTTGGGTGTTTTGTTAATTTTCAATTTTTTTGGGTTTTTGATTGTTTTTAATTTTTTTTGGATTTTGTGTGTATTTGTAGACAACAATCTATCAAATCTCTCCTCAAATCAAACTCTTGATTAAAGAAGCCTCAAAGGAATGAAAACGATCACGTAGAGTGAACGCCTTCGATTGACTTTAGAACTTTGGTGAAAACCAAATTGTTCAAGAGGGTTTAATCACAAAGAAACCAAGCAAATATATATGATACGTAATAATACTTTGGGCGGCAAAACCCTCGACTAGCCTTCAATATCAAATACTCACAAGTGAACGGGGGGAATGAGGTGGCGCGAAGCACTTAAGTACCTAACTTCCCTTTAACGGCCTTTTATAGCACGTTGCCTATCTATTCACTTTAAAGTTCGTATTTTTGAAAATCGAGCTTCACGAAAGTATTTATCTATTTTTGCCTTTTTCCTTTTGTTTGAGATTCGAATACAATAATTAGGAGATCAATCCCAATTAAGGTTGTGTTTTCACACTTTTGGAGATATTTTCTATTTGTTGTGATACATATAAAATATAGTAATAATAATTTCACAAGAAAAACGAAAAAACCGATAATACGTGTTAATAGATTTCTATTTAACACAAATATTATTTATGGTTAGATATTAAAAACAAAATTGTTCAAATTAATCACGACACACCTCCCCGGCAGCGGCGCCAAAATGATTGTGGTAAATTACACCTTTTAGGAAAAAGGCGTAAATGCGGCAAGTATTAAACAAATGATTTAGGAAAATCAAGTGTTAATGACCCAATGAAAGTTCGTTTCCCAAGGAGGTTTATTGTGTGTGAATAACTTGTAATGATTTTGGATTAACATGAGAGAAAGAAAAGATGAGAAATTAGAATGACGGATATGCTAAAATTACACTAGAACGATAAAACGTAAAACCGTAAAATTTGACCAAATAAAAATTAATTCTAAAAATTTCAAAAAAATTACCAAAAATAACTAAAAATGCAAATAGGGTTTACAAATGATCAAAACTTTTTCAAACCTTTTAATTAATTAAATATTAATTTTTAAATGCTAATTAAAGCCCTAAAAATCAAAATAATTAATAAAAAGCCCATATTAGTATTTTCAATTTGTAAAACTCTAAAATGACTTAATTAAACTAAAAACTATTTTTATAAAATTTAAAACCAATTAAAACTATTTTTTAATGATTAAAAACTATTAAAATATTAAAATAATCCTAAAAATTAATAAAATGATGAGAAAAATAATCTAATTGCTCTAAAAATCCAAACTTAATGTATTTAACCAAAGAAAAATGGAAAAGTTTCAAAAATACATTTTTTACCCTAAAAACAATTTTTAATAATAAAATAATAATAAAAATCCAAAAATTATAAAAAATTCTAAAAACTTGCAAACTAGTTTATATTAACCTAAATAAACAGAAATGAAAGTGAAATTACCAAGATACCCCTATTGGGCCCCCAAATGGGCTAAAAACAAAAACAATCCAATATAATGGGCTTTTTGGCCCAATAAGATCAAACTTAACCAAATAAGCCCAAAATCACTAGTCTGACTCAAAATTTATTTTTAAGCACAAAATTCTAAAGACCCAAAAGCTGAAAATGTGCTTATCACAGCTTAATAAGTCAACAGCTTATTCTTAATGGGCTTTTTGGCCCATTAAGCCATAAGCTAATGCCATAAGCTCTAATTTGACACACAGCCTTCTTTTGGGATACTAAAGAGATCTGTAAAAATAAATTTTGAAAAAGCTTAACCAATAAGCTAGAAATAAGCCAAGTATGATTTCACTAAAAGACAAAATAGTCAACTTAGAGATTTAGACCACTTCAGAACTTGATTAACTTGCAAAAGACTCTAAATGACTTAATTAAGGCAAATCAATCAAGAAAAATCCAATAAGTAAAGCCAAATAAGCTTAATAAGATGATAAGCACTTATGAGAAAGTCAAATAAGTTGGTTTTCTACTCAAACCCTAAAGTTAAAAGCCCAAAAGCTCTAGAATGAATAAATGGGTCAAATGAGGAAGACTGATTACCAAATCCAAATTATTGCACGTTTCAATAAGCTGATATGGCTTAATAATAAGCTGAACCAATTTTAACACTAATAGTGGCAACAAGCAGTGGGAAAGGAGTTCCCACTGATGCTTAAACAGACTTGTTTTGGCTTGATTTCAAGCTTTGTTTGATGATTTTATATAGAACAAAGGGCACCCCTACACTCAGTGGAGTGTAGGAAGTCAGTTTAAACAAGAAAAACACAAGATACTTCACATAAATCACACAAGAAAAGGCAATAATCATTCCCTGATGTGTTAGGCTAGGTCTGGGGACAAGTTGCTGATCTATATGGCCAATTAGTGAATTTCAAACCACCCAATTCCTCACAATACACAACCAAACTTCAAATAATCAAGTCCAAACCCTAGGTTACCATCAACTCTAACTGAATCCAAGATTTGAAACCACGAAATTCTAAATCAAGCTAGTTTTAAGCCTACTGATTATCTAACTAACTTTTTACCAAATAATACTTATGCATATTTTGTTTTAAGCTAACCTACTAAAAACAAGTGACAGATATTACCCTATTACCACTATCTAGGTGTGTTTATCCTGATTTAAAGCAAAATATTGGTCAAAGACCTATCTAAAAACCTACTCCCAAACACCCCTTAATAGCTGATTAACAAGATTATGTATACAAGTATTCAAAAAACTCCATAAATCAAAGAACACTCAACACAAATAGATCACAAATCACTTAAATAACTAATTTTAAGCAGGATTAAACAGATTAATGCCACAAAACCACAAAGCTCATCCAAGTCACATAATACCACAAAAATATGACAAAATAGTAAAGAGGGTTGAGAGTTCAAACCTCCAAGGTGTACATCCACACCTTGGGGGGTTTTGAGCTTAAGTGGCAGCTTAAAAAGCCACTAGCTTCCCACTTTTTTACCTGCAAATGATTAAACACCAAAATCACAAATATAAATTTTTTTTTTCAAAATTCAAAAATACTTCAAAACCTCTTTTGAAACCTTTTCAAACACAAACGAGAACAAGTTAAGATATTGGAACTCAGACTTGCTATACCTAAAACCAACTTTTAACAAAATAAAAAGGAATTATATTTTATAAAAAAACCAACTTTTATTTGAATAAAAAGGAATTACAAAAGATGAATAGTAAGCCTGGAACAAGAGGCGCATCCACATACGGGGGCTCTCTTTATAGGCAATTTTTACAAACCCTAATCCTATGAAAATCCCTGAAATAGCCCTAATGAAGCTTCCAGAATCGTATTTGGTTGTTGACAGCCTGTTTGGAGAAATCTTGGACGTCCATTTACTCCTTGGAGGACAAGTAGTGAAGGTATGCCATTGATTTAGCCAGTTCATCAAAATTTGCCATGTGGTGTCTTGTGGTTGGTGCAGGGGAGGTCTTGTGGGGTCTCCCTGGTAGTGGGATTAAGGTTTTTATTGTTGGGATTTGATTGACATGACATGAATCACACATGAGAAGGACCAATTTACTTTTCCCCTTTGTTTTGCTTCTTTTTTATCCCGGGTAATAAGAACGGTGAATGGTGGTAACAATTACTACAGTAATTGTTAACCGTGTTTTTTGTTTGAATGTTTGGGATGGTGCAGTTTTGGTCCCTTGTCTTTGGCAAAATTTGTACAACAAGTTTATTCAGCCACTAAATCTGAAATCCTTTGTTATTAAAGTTTTGTTTTTCCTAGTTTGGCCACAAAAAATTTATAAAAGGGCTTTAGGGCTTGAATAACTTTGGGCTAATTACACAAATGGCTCTTTTGTGTTTAAAAGTCATAAAATAAGGACTAAATGTGTAATATTCTTGAACTTCAAGGGTATTCTTTGTATGTTTGAGATATTTGAGGACCATTGTTGACATTTTTTACTCTTGAGGGACTAAACTTGCCAAATCTTCAAAGTTGATGGACTTTTTTGTCATTTTGACAAACTTAAGGGACCAAACTTGTAATTATAAATATACAAGTGTATTAAGTGTCATTTATTCATTGATGAGGAATCATTCTTGTACATCTTCAAAACTTCAAGGACTTTTCTTTGAGAAATCATAGACTAGGGTCTGGTTTATTGTGCGGCTTTGTTTCTCGTGTTCGTTTTTCCTTGTTTCTTGTGATCTTTTGTCTTTTTCACGATATCCATACCTAAAATACACAAGTAAACAAACACAAGCATATATATGGTATTTTGATGACATTTTATGCATTTAAAGCCCGAATAGAATGATGAGATCATGTATAAATGCCATCTCATCACTCCCCCATACTAAACCATTGTCGTGCCCTCACGCAATGCTAGAATAAAGTATCTAAGCGTCTCCAAAACTCAATTCTATAAACCTTTATTGAAAAGTAAAACTTGCTACAATACTACGAAGATGTGTTAAAGACATAATGTATGATTTTCATCACGAATGTGACTTTTAGGGTCTGTAGAAACTAGAAGGGGGGGGGGGGTTGAATAGTTTCTCTTCGATTGGTGACCAAATTAAAATTACTTTCAATTTGGTTTGTATCAAAACTATATTTTACTTAAAGCTAAGTTGCATAATGATTAGGTTCAACTGAAATGCACTAGCAATAATAATAAGCAAGTATAATGATAGTGAAATAAGTAAAGAGCAAGGAAGGAGACAACCTAGTGGGAAGACACCAAGATTTATAGTGGTTCGACAACGAGGCTCTATACTCGTTTCTACTCCACTCCTAGAGTACACCTACTCGAGATTTCCACTATATCCACAAGCTCCCTTCTCGGTGGGGAAAATCTTACATCGTTGCTTACATTATTTTCCGACACTAAGCTAAATGTCGAGACCTAATCTTTAGCTAGGACCAATCTACACGACGTTGCCTACTTCACAATTTAACGACACAAGGCTAGATGTCGAGTTCTAATCGAAAGGTAGAACCAATCTTCACGACGTTGCCTACTTCACCATTTTACGACACAAGGCTAGATGTCGAGTTCTAATCGAAAGCTAGAACCAATCTTCACGACTCTTCACTTTGAAGCTAAGTGAGAACTTCACACAACACAACTAGTAATCACTTTAAAGTTTAGTGAGAACTCACAAGACACAACCACATCACTTTATAGTTTAGTGCGAACTCCTAATCAAATCTATTACAACTCAACTAGACTTATCCAAGTACACACATGTAGCTTGGATTTACACAACACAAATCCAAGCAAACACATATGCAATGGATGTACACAACAAATCCAAGTATTCACAAATAACTTCGATGAACACAACTAGTCCAAGTATTCATAAATACATTGGATTGACCTAAAACACAAAGGTATAATGATGAATATGACTAGCTCATAAATTCATCTTTATCACTACACTAGTGAGTGAGTGATCTTCTCATTGGACATGGTAAAAGAGGGGATCAAGAGGATAATCATATGTAAACATCCTTAACAAATTAAGTGATCATTTACTAATGATTATGCTATAGAAAATAGAAAGAGGGCTGAGAAAATCGTCCAAGAGGCTTGCTGGAAAATGAGATTTGACCCACTATTTAAAGGAGACAAAGTGACAACGGATATATAACGGCTACTGTGCGCAGTACCTTATCTTACCCCACGGTACCATATCGATAAGGTACCGCCTAGGTACTTAAGGTACCGCCACTAGACTCCGCTCCGTTTTTTGTCTTTTAGTGGGGTGGGAATATCTGAGGTATTTAAACCCTTCAAAGGATATTCTAACAACATTTGGAATATGCCATTTTCAAATTTTCATTTTCCATTTTAATAAAACATTTTCTAAAAAAGAAAATTTATTAAAAAGTCTTTTGTCTTATTAGCAAAAGTGAGTTTTAAGGATAATCATTTTGATGATCACTAAGTATGATTAAGAAAGGTTAGTGATATGATTATTACCTTGATGATAGTGTTAGTTAAATAATTCATTTTGTGTTTCTACACTAAATGTGTTGTATGGTTTGTTGTGATCAAAACTAAGAAAGATTAGTTAACACTAATAATGTTTTTAGGCATTACTTGCATTAACAATCTCCCCCTTTTTGATTACGACAAACGATAAACTCATTTACATATAAACACAAACTATGGAATTATTAACTAGTTTATCACTATCATTTCTCCCCCTTTGTCGTAGCAAAAAGGTTAGCATAATTCTTTGAAGTGCATCGAACTTTGCTAGTAGCTCCCCCTTGGTGGTTGCTCCCCCTTGCTTGGGGCACCAAGTTTGTGAGCTAAGGTGACATGCTACACAAAGGTTAGTAGAAAGTAAAGAAACACCAATGTATATATGATCACTACCTACTAAGTAACTTGAGAGGGAGAAAGAGAAGAAATCTCAAATTAGAAGCAAGTATTTTGCTAAGTATGTCCAAAGAGGTAATTGACAAAATCAAACTTCAATAAAATGAAGATGATAAGCTTGTCAATGGGTTAAAGCTTTAGAATTGATGGAATCACCCATAAGCAATTGTAAAAATTTAACCAAGATCAACTCAAAAATAGAACTAATTAGATAGCACACAAATAACACAAAAGTTACAAAAAAAATACAACAAAGAAGATAGTCATACACATAGTATGAGTATCTAAAAGCAATAAATATGGAGAATAAACCACTAAGCATAAGCTAGTCTAATAGTGATATTTTCCAAGATTGCTAAAAATAAAATAAAACTAAAAAGACGACGATGCATCATTCGAAGTTTTGTCCACCGGAACGAAAACTTGAATAGGAGGTCGAGTGAGGAGGAATTCAAGAAAATTTAACTTCTCATACACACGAGCAAGTTCAATTTGTTGAAATCGGCAACAATCACACGAGGATCCATGATGCAACACAAAATCGTTTGATGTGGGTATGGCATCAAACTTAGGGTTTGGTGGTGGTGGGGTAAAGGGTTTGGGAATGTTTTCACAATGCCTTGTGAGGTTTGGGAAGGTGGAAAGGTCATTGAGTTGGGGGGTATTGAAGGATTTTGGTGGTGGTGGAACATGTTCTTTTGCTCCAGTGATGGGGTTTATGGTATAAGTCTCATTCCAATACTTGATTGGAGAGAAGGTAGGGTTTTTGGGTGGTTTGGACGAAGATGGTTCATTCTTCTTAACCCAAACGGGTCGAACCGAGATTTTCGGTTTCTTTGAAAGCTTGGATGAGCAAGCTTTGGGTGAGTGGGGTTGTGACAAAGAAATGTCAAGGTTAGGAATGTAGGAGTTAGGCATTGTGAGAGTGTGAGAATGATATCTCAAGGTTATGTGAGAATGAATTCTCAAGGTTGGAAAGGTGTGAGAATGAAATCTCAAGGTTGGGGTATAAGTAAAATGTAATCAAGGTAAGAATTTGAATACAAAATGTGTATTGTCTAGGAATGTTTAGTCAATTTGAGTAAACAAGGAATCTTGACTGGGAATAGGGTTTAAAGGTTTTGACCAAAAATTCGTCAAAAGCCACATTTCTGGCCGCGGTACCTTATATGGGCCGGCGGTTCCATATCACTAAGGAACCGCGGGTCCTTAAGGAACCGCGTCCAGTGGACTTTAAACAATGTTTTTCCTGGGTTTTGGGAAAAACTAAGATTTTTTTTTTCAAAAAGTTGCAAATCTTGGAATTTTACCTCTATTAGAACCAAAATATGCTAGGGTTGCATAAAGCAACACATTCACAAAGAATGTCTTGACAAAGGGTGACAAAATAATTTAGATATCATTTTGAACCAATTTTAGTCAAGTTTAGGGGTTGTGATAGATTTAGGTTCAATTTTAATTTCAAATTAAAGTTGATTAGTGTGCACAAAAGGATAGAATTGCACAAAGCTAAATCCATAACACAACAACAAGAAACATTCATTAATAAGGAAACAAGTACAAAGATAAATAAAACTAACTAATACATAGCTAGCTTATCATAAGATCTAGATAAGTAGTTTTCTTAGGCTTGGTTTTGTTGAAAACTCTTATTAAGACACCTCCATCATTCATCTCCTAGGAGGAGGCATGGAGAACAAGGTAAGCTAGAAATCTTGCAAACCCCTATGAAGTCCATACATATCCATCCTTAAGTTTTAGATGAGGAAGTGGTTGTAAAGACAACATGGACATCTAGGACCATGAGTTTGTTGAAACCCAAAGTAAGGATCACCCAAGAAGAGGGAAAGTGGGACACCCAAAATTGGGATGTTTGAGTTGGGTGGAGGTGGAGGAGGCAAGTTCTCCAAGGGTGAAGTGGGTGAAAGTGGAGGCATGTTCCCAAAAGGGGAAATGGGTGAGTGTGGAGGTAAATCCTCCAAGGTTGGTGAAATGGGTGAGTTGTGAGGGGTAAATGGTGAAGTCACCAAAGTGTCATCAAAGTCATTCCCAAAAGGAATGCTTTGGATTGGTTGAGGTTGTGTGGTCACTTCTAAGGGTGCACTTGGAGTGAAGGGTGAAGAAAGCTCATTCATTCTAGAATTGAATGAAGAGGAGGTAGAACCAATGGAGTGGTTAGTATCATGGGTGGAGGAGGTCTTGCATGGTGCAAGAGGTGGGGAAGGTGATGAAGAAATGAGGATAGGAACATTCTCATTCTTAGGTGTGAGGAAAGGTGAAGAGTTAGGCTTAGATACCTTAACCCTTATTTTGAGTGTTTTTCTTGGGGTGGAGGTCTTGGAAGTGTTTGAGGTTTTGGTACACACCATGGTTGATTAGGGTGGTTTAAGGTTTAGGGAAGTATGTTTGATGTGTGAAGAACATGCAAACAAGGTGGGTTTAAATGGTTGAGGGGATGATCCAAACTAGTAATGGGTTAAAATCATTTTAGGTGAATAATGAAATTAGATACCCTAGTTTAGGAAATGTGCAGTTTATTACTGAAAATCATGCAAGGTTTACACAAAATTAGGAAAACAGTGTAAAACAAAGATGTTGTCGTGCACAGTGGCCGGCGGTTCCTTATCTAGGACCGGCGGTACCTTATCGATAAGGAACCGCGGGTCGATATGGAACCGCGACCAGAAGGTTTTCAAAAATTTCCCATTTCAGTTTTTGATAAACCCAGATTTTTCCCAAAGGTTTCACAAGCCAAAGTTAACTACAGATCATAATTTAATAAGCTAACTATCAAAAGGCATGCATAAAGCTATGTAAAACACAAACAAGATGGCATAACAAACATTAAGGATCAAAATAAATTGTAATCCAAGCATGCGTTAATACATAACCAAATGAAGAGAAGAGAGTCAATAAAACATCCTAGATGAGTGTTGCAAGTCACTAAGAGCATAACATCTAATTCCTTGATTCACTTCTGAGGCGTTCTCGAAGAAGATGATTGAGATAAAATTGATAATCAGAATCAACTTCATGGGAGGACAAGATGGAGATAGAGGAGGACATGAAGTTAATGAAGTTTGAGGGAGGGTTACTAGAAGACTCTTCTTGAGAAGTATTTTCGACTTGACACGAGTTCACATTGATCTCGGGTGAAATGTTCCCTTGAATGGGAGACATGACACGATCAACGGAGTGATAGGGTGAAGATAGAAGAGACGGAAAGTCAATAAGGACTCTTCTAAGAAGACGAGAAAGAAGCATTCCATAAGGAAGACTTGACTTAGGCTCAAGAATAACTAACCTAATTCTTCTAGCTATGAAAAATTCGAGATTGTAAGGTGTTATGGTGGCAACACAATACAGCATGTGTGCAAGACAAGTGGGTACTAAGTCCCGATTCCCATCAAGACACATTGCATTTTCCCTAATGATTTCAGCCCAAGGAGACATGAAATCATTAATATCACTAGATAGTAATTCCCAAGGAGAGAGAGTTCGAACAACTCCTTGAAATTTACCATGAATAGGATGCTCACGAGGTTTGGAAATGGTATGAATGATGTCTGAAGGAGTTGGAAGCACGGTCACATAATGAGCATCAATAGGGGCCGATTCCAAAGAGTCTAAACTCCAAGCATCGTGAATCTACATTGACCATTAGATGGCACTCCAAGAATATCACCAAATTCTTCAAGAGTGTAAATAATGATTTTCCCCATAATGGAAAATCATATAGACAAACCATTATTGATGCTTATCAATATGAATGAGCTAAAGAACTCCATAAGAAATGAAGGAAATATTGGCTCATCAATATCAAGAAGACAATCAAACCCAATAGATTTAAACATGAAGCGAATAAACTCATTTGCGAAATTGGAACAAACAATGCGTCCCTCATGGAAACAACAATGTTCGAGAGACTTAGACGAGTTTTTGTGAGAGTGAATCAAAAGAGGGTGAGAGGGCATGTATGCTCGTGTTCGTTCGTGATCTTTTTGATATCTTGAAGACATGACAAGTACCTAAACACGAAAATATCTATCCAATCACTCATATGAAAAATCAAAAAGGAAAACGAAAAATGAAAATGTGTTATATCAATTTCTTGACAAACATAGAATTGAATCCATATCATTTTCATGTTCACAATGTGTCTATTCCATCATTGACCAAGAACACATGATCTATGTTAGATCAACAATGGACTAGAACATTGGTTTTTCAAAACAAGGTTTTTAGGTAAGCATTAACAATGTCATTACCTACTTGTTCATGGGTTCATCTCAAATCCATAAATCAACCAAAATCATTTAGCCTAAATTCGGATTTGTTCTATAAGTGGGTTTTAGTGAAATCTTAATGAATATCAACCTAAGGAATCATAGTAAGATTACCATGTCAACCCACATTCCTATTAAGGTTTTAATTCAATTTCAATTTTAAAAATCCCCAATTATGAAAGGATGAACCCTAGAACAAAATAGATGAAATTGAAAGAAAATACTTACAATTAATTGATGCTAGATGATGGATGAGTGAAACCCACAACTTGGAATCAATTAATTTGAGTGATTGAAGGTTTTGGAAGCTTCAACAATGGTGGAAAAGGTAAAACCCGTCGGCTGTGTGTTTTTGGGAGAGAGAGAGTTTGGTTTGAAAAAGAATAAAAAACACAAACTGGCGCTCTGACAAAAGTTTCTGCCCACGGTACCTTATCGATAAGGTACCGCGGGTTTTGAGCCGTGGAGATAAGGAACCGCCTACAGAGGCAGGTTTCTATCTCTGAAAAATGCCAAATTTTGAAAATCCAGTTTTTCTAAAATACTTAAAATTAAATCATGAGCCTTTTAGAATATCATTGGATCATCATAACACTAAGAAATATGCCTTAACAAAGGATTACGAGTTAAATCAAGATCGAAAAGAACCGAAACGGACAAACGACTACTCGTAGCAAAACGACTAAGTGGAGAGAAATCAAGGGAAGTGAACCAAGACTAGGACCAATGCTCAAGGGATTAATGACAATCTTCAAATAGTTTAAACGAATAGCTTGTGTCATATATAGTGGTTTAAGACGTGCCTTTCCGGCGAAACGATAAACGGCTTTGGTAATGAATAAACACAAAGCAATTATTCAAGTCTAAACTAAGATCACTTTCAATAATAGTCTTAGTCTAAACCAAAATATGAGCAAAGTATTAATTCACTTTCTCTCCCACAAAGGGCCTACTAACCGTATGGGTGCAAACCATGGAAATCATGCTTGATACTTTAAGCTTCTACTAACTCACTCTACATCACCATAGTGAGTCAAGTATCCAAGCAATGAAGGTTTGAGAGGATAAAAGAAAAGAAACACAAACCACAAATAAATGTCAAGGCAAGGATGCCAAGAACAAGCACATAGTCAAGTAATGATCAAAAGAATGATCAAAGGGCGTGTGGAAGAACGAGAGCGTACCTTGGCCACAAGGAGCAATCCATGAAGGAATAAGTGCTATGCCCAATCAATGACTATGATGAGTACTAAGTCTTCAAGGACTAGTATCATTCCCAATCATCTTGGTATCATTATTCAAAGATGTTAAAGATCAATGAAAATGATTCTTCTACAAGTGCAAGTAACTCAATCCATAACCAATTAATTGATTGATCTTCATGAGTACCTACACAAAGCAAGATGCAAACTAGTAGATACATTTCAAGAGTATATCTAAAATGCATAAAGGCTACTAATCTTAAGTGGGATGCAATATTTTTAATTAAAAGACCTATTTTTCAAAGAAAACATAGTTTTGACCAAAGAGAAACTTTAGTACAACTAGACCTTCTAATTTGAGGAGACAATGGATCGATCCAAGTTTTAAAGTACAATATACTTCAAAGATCTTGAGTGACCATCGCTCTGATACCAATTGTAGAAACTAGAAGGGGGGGGGTTGAATAGTTTCTCTTCGATTGGTGACCAAATTAAAATTACTTTCAATTTGGTTTCTATCAAAACTATCTTTTACTTAAAGCTAAGTTGCATAATGATTAGGTTCAATTGAAATGCACTAGCAATAATAATAAGCAAGTATAATGATAGTGAAATAAGTAAAGAGCAAGGAAGGAGACAACCTAGTGGGAAGACACCAAGATTTATAGTGGTTCGACAACGAGGCTCTATCCTCGTTTCTACTCCACTCCTCGAGTACACCTACTCGATATTTCCACTATATCCACAAGCTCCCTTCTCGGCGGAGAAAACCTTACATCGTTGCTTACATTATTTTCCGACACTAAGCTAAATGTCGAGACCTAATCTTTAGCTAGGACCAACGACGTTGCCTACTTCACAATTTAACGACACAAGGCTAGATGTCGAGTTCTAATCGAAAGGTAGAACCAATCTTCACGACGTTGCCTACTTCACCATTTTACGACACAAGGCTAGATGTCGAGTTCTAATCGAAAGCTAGAACCAATCTTCACGACTCTTCACTTTGAAGCTAAGTGAGAACTTCACACAACACAACTACTAATCACTTTAAAGTTTAGTGAGAACTCACAAGACACAACCACATCACTTTATAGTTTAGTGAGAACTCCTAATCAAATCTATTACAACTCAACTAGACTTATCCAAGTACACACATGTAGCTTGGATTTACACAACACAAATCCAAGCAAACACATATGCAATGGATGTACACAACAAATCCAAGTATTCACAAATAACTTGGATGAACACAACTAGTCCAAGTATTCATAAATACATTGGATTGACCTAAAACACAAAGGTATAATGATGAATATGACTAGCTCATAAATTCATCTTTATCACTACACTAGTGAGTGAGTGATCTTCTCATTGGACATGGTAAAGGAGGGGATCAAGAGGATAATCATATGTAAACATCCTTAACAAATTAAGTGATCATTTACTAATGATTATGCTATAGAAAATAGAAAGAGGGCTGAGAAAATCGTCCAAGAGGCTTGCTGGAAAATGAGATTTGACCCACTATTTAAAGGAGACAAAGTTACAAAGGATATATAACGGCTACTGTGCGCGGTACCTTATCTTAACCCGTGGTACCATATCGATAAGGTAACGCCTAGGTACTTAAGGTACCGCCACTAGACTCCGCTCCGTTTTTTGTCTTTTAGTGGGGTGGGAATATCTGAGGTATTTAAACCCTTCAAAGGATATTCTAACAGCATTTGGAATATGCCATTTTCAAATTTTCATTTTCCATTTTAATAAAACATTTTCTAAAAAAGAAAGTTTATTAAAAAGTCTTTTGTCTTATTAGCAAAAGTGAGTTTTAAGGATAATCATTTTGATGATCACTAAGTATGATTAAGAAAGGTTAGTGATATGATTATTACCTTGATGATAGTGTTAGTTAAATAATTCATTTTGTGTTTCTACACTAAATGTGTTGTATGGTTTGTTGTGATCAAAACTAAGAAAGATTAGTTAACACTAATAATGTTTTTAGGCATTACTTGCATTAACAGGGTCAATGAATAGAAACAAGTGAATGTCTCATAGAGTAAAGTTCGTCATCCTTGATTGTCATACATTCCATGCTAAGTGCAAAAATGAGATCATTGTTGGTACAAGTCACAATGCTAACACTACTCATACGTCCAAATTGTGTAATACTTTCTCTCCCCGCAATCCTAGTTATTGTTGATCCCTAAGTCAGATCTTAAACCTTAATAGCTTGTTTAAGGGTTGTGATAGAGAGAAAGAATTCAATCTAACACTAGAGAATCTTTGCAAAGCAATGTAACTAAACAAGATGCGGAATATAATGTTTAGCACAAGAACAAATATGATTGAAACGTTGAAATTTAATATATCGAAGATATACGAATACCCTAAAATGGTATTAGGGTTTACAAAACCTTAAAGTATAATAACGAAAGACAAATGAGAAAAGACACACTTTGCATGCTAACCTAGTGAGTCCTTTTATAGTCACAAGGACTCACGTACAAGATCACTACTAACAAACTTGGAAAGTATTAAGGAATAATAAATGAAATGTGTAAAAATCTATTCCATGTTTATCTTTGGTAGTAGGGCCTTTGACTTCAGCAGGGGAACCAATCCCCCTGCCTTTGTTATTTAGCAGGGGGAACTTACTCTAGCAGGGGTACGAATAATCAACTAGCAGGGGAAACAAATAAGCATAGATTTATTCCCAACAATCCTCCCCTAAACTTGTGCTTTCCCCTAAAGACAAGTTTCTGAATAAATACTAGTTGATGAGGATGCTTACAAACTTTCTGGCCAAATCTGACTATGAACCATTCTTACCAGATCATAAGCAACAGGCTTTTTAGCATCTACAATTAAGTTAACTTGTGCTAGTTTCTTCAAGGTCTCCTGAGAGAAGGGATAATACCTATGATTGAGCAAGTACACACTCACGCCTTCCATCACTACCTCATAAACCCCAGAATTTGTAAACAGCTTCCAATACAACAAATCTCCTTTATTCACTGCATCAAATATAGGATGAAATAACTCATGCTCATACATCCTATGCATGCACTCCCAGATTACCCAATCCTTCTCCACACCATCCATGGTAGGAGGTTTTGCAGCAAACGTTTTCTTCAATATTTTCCATAGATCTTCTAAGTCTTCACTATCCAAAATCTGAAACATGACATCTAGACTTAGAAATGTCTGTGCTGTATTGTCAGCCCTTGTAAGCTTCCACCAAGTCCTCCCTTTGTGTTCATAAACAGCATATTCTATGATAGCAAACTTCTTTCCAAGTTCACTGGGTGAGATATCATCATTTTCCTACAGAATTAGCTGTTTATCAATTTCATCATTTGAAGGCCTTTGAGAGTCTTTAGTAACTGTGCCCACTTTCTCCATTCTCTTGAGCCTTTTGGCTGCTCTTTGTACATTAAGTACAGACTTCTCAATTTCTGGAAAACTTCCACCTGCTTGATGTAATGCCCCTGCTTGTGATGATGCACCTGCTTGGGCTGATGCACCTGCTTGTGTAGTTTCCAAAGTTGTTTCTCCAGCTTTTCTTTTCTTAGATTCCCTGGCTTTCTGTAGCACTTCACTTTGTCTCCTAAGATACTCAGCTTCCTCAGGAGTGTTGATAGTCATCCAATCCTCCACATCATACAATCTTAGGACTGGTCTGACTGCTCTTTTTATAGCTTCAAAACTCATATCTCTGAAATCACCATCCTTCCACTTCCTATGTCTTTTAAGCAAAACTTTGTAATGATCAAGTTGCCCTTTCTCTGAAGTCAAATACTTCTCTCTCTGAATTTGATTTGCCCTTTTTTCCAGATACTCGGTTTGATATTTGTAAACAAGGCAAGTCAACTCATACCTGTCTTCCAAAGGAGCATTTATTAACTCCTTTTCCCATTGATCAAGAAACTCTCCCACATGAGGTACCCTGTCATCTAGTTCTCTATGCATGATCTCAACCTGCTTGAGCATATCTTTGGGCCTCATCTTTTGCATTCTTTGGTCCTGCATATCCATCTCCTCTTGTTGTAGCCTGAGAGCTACTTGTGCATCATGTGCTTCTTGAGCCCTTTGCTGTTCAGGAGTTAGATGCTTGTATTTTCTCTTGGGCTGTTCCACCATGATTCCTTTTCCTTTGTCTTTTAGATCCACTGCTGGTGCTGGTTTCACTTTAGATGCAGGTTCTTTGATTGTAATCCCCTTCTGAGCTGGTTGCTTTCTGTTCTTTCTAGCAAAAGTTTGAGTAATATTCTTAGCAGGGGATTGACTTACAGCAGTGGGATCAGCAATGGCAGGGGAAACTTTTAAAGCAGGGGCTTCTTCTGGATTGCCCATGGTGAGCAATGTTTGAGCAATATCTTTGGTTGTACTCCCCTTGTCACTTCCCTTATCAGCACTTCCTTTCTCCATCCTTTTCTCAGCACTTGCTATTCTTCCATGTACACCACCAGGATATGAATAGTACTCAGTAGACCCTTCTGTATGTGGAACTTCCTCCCCTATGGAAGCATCCTCATCTGTTGAAATAATCAGTTTGGGCTTTCTCCTCCCCTCAAGAGTAGCAAGTCTGGTTTCCAAGTTATTGATAACCAGGCCTTGCTTTTTGACATCTTGTACCAGTTGTGCATTCTGCCTTTTCAGACTCATACATATTTTCGTCAATTCCAAATTAGTCAAAGGTTTCATACTGCTCTCAATCCTAGAAGGGAATTTCTCCCCTTTTTGGATATCATGGAGTGAGGGAGAGGACTTACTGATGGTGTCACTGTCCTGCTCACCCCTTGAGGATGAGACAGTAGTGGCAGCCAAACCCTCAGGTTGCTCCAAACCCTTGGAGACTCTCCTCTCTGCTGCTTGTGAAGATTCACCAGGCAAGGGAGACCTGGCAAACCTGGATTTAGAACGCCTTTCATGTTGTGGATCAGCAGGGGGTAAAGAACTAGCAGGGTGTAGGTGTCTGGCAGGGGAATCAGAAGATTGATGTGTAGCTGTTTGATTCTTGGCTTCTTCCTGTCTGATTTGGTCCATCATAATTGTAGTGAGTGGAATGGTTTTCCAGAAAACAGAGGTGATGGTGCAAGGAGTGTGGTGAATAGTTTTGTGGTGTGTTTGGTTGCTGAAAAATAGTTTTTGTGTTTAATTGGACCATGATCACTCATATTCAGCAGAAGTTCTAAAAACCTTGGGTACATACAAAACTTTGAGTTGTTTGAAACATTTTTAACCATTCCTTTAAAAATCATTTGAGAAAAACAATACTTCTTCCCTGTTGCAAAGCAGATCAGGGCAGAAGCCATCTCACTACCAAACTCATTAAAAGTAGTGGTTTTTGGTGACAAACATTGCAAAATTGTATGAATCAAATATTTCCAATGAGGGGCAAACTGGCCTTTGGCAAACTTACATCTTTGATTTTTAGAAAGTTTGTACCCCAATTTAACAAGACCTGCAAAAATTTCAGCCTCAGAAAAGTTGGTTATCCCATCCTCATCATCAAGGAGAAGATTCTCCCTGATGGAGGCAAGTGTAATCACCTTGGGATGACCATCAACAGTGCTTTGAATTGTAATCTCTCCATTCACAGTTTTGGTCATTGCTTTAGACCAGAACTGCTGAATGTGTGAGGTATAGATTCGAGGATTGATGAGAAGGGCCACTCTAAAGTATGATAACTTTAGAAAGGCCACAGCATCAGCAAACTCGACTGGTTCATCATGTAACAAAGCGATTTGGTTATGATTAGCAGCAATTTTGAGAGTCATGATAGAGTTTGAAAATAGTTTGAAGGTTTATAAAGGTGAGAGGTAGGTGGGATTAAGTCGAGAGAGAGAGATGGACCTGCTGGTGAAAGGAATTAAGTTTTTATAGGCGAATTGAAGAGCTGTGATTGGACCAAAAGTTTCAAATTGCAAAAATATCAAAGATAAATCTTGATAAAAAAAGTAATTTATTTGAAATAATAAAGAAAAGATTACCAATCAGCGAAGAAAGCGCCTTAAATATCTTTTAAAAACAATAAAATATTCCTTAACCAAAATTTGTGCAAGCAGGCCCAACGGCTATGAACAGGGTAACGGTATTGTCGGTCAACGGTCAAACAGGGGAATGTTATGAAGGCAGGGGAATGTAACGATAGCAGGGGAATGAAAAGATGAAAGCAGGGGAAACTTTCATAGGGGTATTGGACTAGTCATGAAGAGACCAATGCTAACTAGCTCTGCTCTAATGCACACACTTGTATACACAAGATAGATACATGGAAACTCAAGAGTCCTCTATTCAGCAAAGGTCCCAATACAAAGAGTCAATACACAAGTCCCCCTACATCAGGTTAACCCAAGAAAACATGCATACCCCAGTCACCATCCCTACCTTGTCCCTTACCTATGGTTAGTCAGTCTTGGCAATGTATGCCACACATTTGTATTTGAACAACAAGCTGTTTTAATATAGAAATGTAAGCACTCACTACAGTGCCTCAAGGTTTCAGAGTTCTGACAAGCTTTGCAGCAAGTCCTCATTACTCTGAACCCTCACTCACCAGTGGATATGATCTAAGATCATATATGAGTATCCTAAGGATACCCTGAGTCCTAAAGGTGTGACCTAACCTCCCCTGAAACATAGAGTATATACCTGATCCACCAATGAGAATAGTATGCACCATATGAATCTCTGCATTGTTAGTCTCAAACCACATATAACCACTTTTAAAAAAAGAACACACCTAGCTTAAGAGAAAAATTCTCTTAGCAGGGGAATGAGCCCCCAGCAGGGGAATCTATGTTAAAAAGTAGTGGAATAAAAAGTGATGGAAAAATGGACTAACAGTTATACAACAACAGCAGTGAAGCAACCCTGATCATACAGGACAAAATAGACATCAGTTTTTAAGGGGTAACCATTCCAATACCTGCAACCAGATACTAAAACCTCCATACTTCAAAAGCTTTTGTTAAAAGATCAGAAACATTAAGTTCTGTATCAATTTTCTCAGGGACAATAAGTCCTTTTTCAAAACAATCTCTGATAAAGTGATGTCTAATTTCAATGTGTTTAGTCTTGCTATGAAAAACAGGGTTCTTAATAATGCAAATGGTGCTGTTGTTGTCAATGAATATCTTGGTTTTAAGAAAGTTATACCCATAATCAAGCAGTTGATTTTGCACCCAAAGTACTTGACCACAGCATGCAGCTGCTACATACTCAGCTTTAGTTGTGGATGTTGCCATGATGGTCTGCTTCTTACATTGCCAAGATATAAGTCTGCTTCCCAAAAGTTGGCATCCCCCTGTTGTAGACTTCCTATCATTGTTGTCACCAGCATAATCACTATCTGAATAGGCTATCAGCTCAAATGGTGACTCCTTTGGATACCAAAGTCCTAAGGTGGGATGACGTTTTAGATACCTAAAAATCCTTTTCACAGCAAATAAGTGACACTCTGTTGGTGACACCTGGTATCTTGCACATAAGCAGACTGCAAACATGATGTCAGGTCTTGAAGCAGTGAGATACATAAGAGACCCAACCATAGACCTGTAGTTCCTAACATCTATAGGCTTTCCAGGACCATCTTTACCCCATGGATGATCCTTGTCCATTGGAGTGGACACCTTCTTTCCATCAGACATGCCAAACTTCTTCACAATCTCAGCCACATATTTGTCTTGTGAGATAAATATCCCATCTTTCCGCTGCTGAACTTGCAACCCCAAAAAGAAGTTTAGTTCTCCCATGGCACTCATTTGGAATTTATCCTGCATCAGTTTGGCAAACTCTTTGCTAAGCATAGAGTTGGTGGATCCAAAAATGATGTCATCAACATAGACTTGTACTAGCAGAAGGTCACCCTTTGTTTTCTTGGTAAACAGGGTCTGATCAATCTTCCCCCTGCTGAATCCATTGTCTAAGAGATACTTAGAGAGAGTACCATACCAGGCTCTGGGAGCTTGGTGAAGTCCATACATATCCCTTTTCACCTTGTATACTTTGTCTGGATGTTCTGGGTCTTCAAACCCTGGAGGTTGCATAACATAGACTTCTTCATCAATGGTTCCATATAGGAAGTCACTTTTCACATCCATTTGGAAAACAGTGAAGTCCATGAATGAAGCATAAGCAAGGAATAATCTAATGGCTTCAATCCTGGCTACTGGAGCAAAGACCTCTTCATAATCAATTCCTTCTTCCTGAGTATACCCTTGTGCCACTAGTCTTGCTTTTTTCCTAACAACTATTCCCCTTTCATCCTTTTTGTTCCTGAGTACCCACTTTGTCCCAATAGGCCTTGCCCATTTGGGACAATCTACCAGAATCCAAACCTCTTGTATGTCAAATTGTAAGAGCTCCTCTTGCATGGCTTCAACCCAGCTTGGGTCATTTAAAGCCTGAAAAATCTTCTTTGGCTCTTCTTGTGACAAAAATGCAGTAAACAGACAACATTGCATGTTGTCATGATTGAACTTCATGGTGATGTTAGCAATGAAGTTGTGCTCCTTTGCTGTGTACCTTGTATGTCTAGGGGCTTCAGGATTACCAATGATTTAAGAGATAGGGTGATCCTTATTGATTCTGTAGGTAGGCTGCATGATTACTTCTGTTTCATCTTCTTCTAAATCAGAATTGATGGGGCTATTTTGATTAGGAAAGAAGTCCTCAAAGGAACTTCCAAATGATACAGCATGACCTAGAGATGGGTGCTGGTGAGCAGAATGAAGCTCTGAGTAACTAGGACCTCCACTCTTGATGATTCTGCTTCCACTGATGGATATAATAGGACCATCAGTTATGGGTGTAGATGATGAAATGAGTGGGGATTCTCTTTCTGCATCATTAGTATCATTAGCAACAGGATCCTTTGGGGAAGAGGAAGCAATTGGTCTAGCAGGGGAATCCTGGATTCCACTGCCTTCAGCCATTCCGCTGCTTTCAGGAGGTGAGATTGGCTGTTCTTTTCCTAGAGAAGAATAATCCTCTTCAACATCAGCTTCAATAGGAAATAATGAGGGTACATTCATGTACCTCAGGGGTGACTTCTCTGCACCAGTTGTTTCTTGAGTACCTGAAATGTTAGTGTTCTGCAAAGCAACCGGTACATAATTCATAGACTTTGAAAGTACTTCTATATCAAAGAACCAGTCAGGACCTGTTTGAACATCTTCAGGTTTGTCTTCAAGAAAGTTCACATGAAGATTTTCTGTGATTTTGCTTGTCTTCTTGTTGAAGACCCTATATCCTTTGCTGTTTAATGAATAACCCACAAAGTATCCATCATCACCCTTTTCACTAAACTTACCTAGATTGTCAATAGTGTTCAAGATGATCACATGACATCCAAAAGGTCTGAAAAAGTCAATTAAAGGAGGTCTTCCATTGAACAGCTGATAAGGGGTCTTGTTGTGTGCCTTAACCACCAAGGCCCTGTTTTGTACATAACAAGCAGTGGATACAGCTTCAGCCCAAAAGATAACTGGAAGTTTGGAATCAGACAGCATAGTTCTTGCAGCTTCAATGAGTGTCCTATTCCTTTTTTCTGCCACTCCATTCTGTTGAGGTGTTCTTGCAATGCTGAATTGCCTCTTGATGCCTTTGTTTATGCAGAAAGAGTCCAGTTTCTGATTTCTGAACTCACCACCATTGTCTGATCTTATGGTGACTACCTTCATGCTTTTTGATAGTTCAATTTGATTGATGAACCCAATGAGTACATCAGCTGTGTTACTCTTCTCAAATAGAAAGAATGTCCATGTGAACCTTGAAAAATCATCAGTAATCACTAGGCAGTATCATTTCTTCATTATGCTTGCCACAGAAGTAGGACCAAAGAGATCCATATGCAGTAGTTCCAATGGCTTGGTGGTGGACATACTTGTTTTTGATTTGCAAGATGCTCTGTGTTGCTTCCCTTTCAGACAGGCAGCACAAGTATGTTCATTGGCAAAAGACTTGGAAGGAAGACCATGAACCAGATTATACTTTACTAGTTTGTTCATGTTCTTGACATTAAGATGACCAAGTCTTCTATGCCATTTCTTACATTCATCTACTGAAGATTTGGCAATGAAACATGTTTCATTGTCTTGGAGAGATATGTCCTTGAGATCAATTGTGTACATATTCTTTTGTCTTGGTGTTCTGAGTACAATAGGAGTGTCTGGTGGCAAGACAAACTCCTTTCCTAACACCAAGCATTCAGTGTCAGTAAACAAGACAAAATTCTTGTTATCAGTCATCTGTGACACACTGAAGAGATTGTACTTGAGTTCTTTCACCAAGTAGACATTGTCGAAGGTCATTCCATCAGTGACAATAGTTCCTTTTCCTGTTATAGTTCCATGCCCATCTCTAAAAGAAACACCATCATTGTCATGCAGGGGCACAAAGTTAGACAGGTAAGCTTTTTCTCCAGTCATACTTCTTGAGCATCCGCTATCCCAATATGCTCTATCATCCCTTGTCTTCTTTGTTACCTGCAAAAAGAAAAACAAATCAATTTTTCTTGGGGACCCAAGCCATTACAGACTTGGATCTACCTCGTGTATCAATATAGGATAGCTTATCAAAAACTAGAGATACACCATTAGATTGAGTACCCCTTTTGGGTACCCAAACCCAACGAGCTGAGGCTTTCACAGCTTTTCCCCATCTTCCTATGCTCCTAGAAGGCAAAACTTTGTTAGCAGGGGATACCCCAGTTTTAGCAGGGAAATCCCTATGCTTAGCAGAGGGAACCCATCTTTTGTTTTGGCCTCTATTCATGTGTTGGTAAGGTCTAGAGCCAAATCTATATGCATTATAAGATGTTGGGGTGGTCACAGCAGTGCTGGGTTTTGTGTGAACATCATTCTCCTTCCTAAGTGCAGGAACAACATATTTATCAGTCACCCTGTTTCTCAAGGCAGGGGCAACATACTTGGTAGGGGAAAAGGATTTTGCCCCTGCATTCAGAAGAATGGTTTTAGGTTGCATATCCTTTAAAGTATTTGCAGCCACCATCTCCATTGGTGCCTTACACTCTTGATAAGTGTGCTCAAAACTGCCACATGTGAAGCAGGGCTTGGTGTTAATCACAAAGTCTTCTCCTAATTGATGAGACTTTTGGTCATTCCAATTTCTTTGATTTCCTCTTACAGGCCTGTACATACCAGCATATTTAATGGTGGACTTAGGAGACTGTGATCTGGACCTAGATTTGGGAGAGCTACTCTTAGAACTAGAGTCACTACCAAAAATTCCTTCTCTTGAAAATAGAACAGGGTTATCAATTTTCCATTGTTTTAAAGCAACCTGTTCCTTTTCAAAATCCCTAATAGCACTAGTTTTTACAAAGGACTCTTCAGTATCAAGATTATTAGGTATATAAGCACTTAGGTCAAACTCAATATCATCCTGTTTTTGAAAATAAGGAAGACCAGTCCAGGACAGGTCTTTTCTAGGAAAAGGTGCATGGATGTTGGCAGGGGTGGTGGTATGGTGGCATGCTCATTTTTAATCCCAAACCCTGTTTTGTCCCTAGGAGATTGACCAATTTCAACTGCTTTGGTTAAATCTTTTGAAGCTTTTCCAAATTTTTCAACAGTTTCCTCGTCTATCTTTTGGTTAGCTTTGAAAATTTCAAGTTCAGCAGTCAATTCTTTTATAGATTGGTTATTCTCCTTGGCATATCTTTCTAGAATCACAATGTGATCCCTATAATCACTTTCTCTTTGCTTAAACTCTCTTATGGTGGACTCTAAGTGTTCTAAAGCACGTTTATAATTATCAAGATCATTATCACAGTTGATATAGTCAGCTTTTACCTTTCTGATTTGATCATTCAAAGACTCAGTATTTTTCCTACAAGCTTTAGTACAATATGAGTCATCATATACCTCATTGTCAGAGCTGGAACTTGACATGGCCATAAGTGCAAAGTCTTCTTGTTTTTCCTCAGCAATCAAAGCTTGATTTCTTTCCACATTCTCTGTCATAGCACTCCAGTCCCATCCACTTGCTCCATCTATCCCCTGCATTGCTACCATGGCTTTAGCACCCGAATCATCATCTCTTGTTTCCTTTCTGTAGCTATTTCCAGTCTTAGGTCCTCTGCATTCCCTGGCAAAATGACCCTTCTTGCCACAGTTGTAGCATTCAACTTTTGTTTTATCAAACCCAGCCACATCAGAGGGATTAATTGAGATCTTCTTCCCATACTTCTTGTAGAACCTATTGGCTCTCATGCTGAGCAGAGCCATATTCCACTTGATATCCATCTCTTCTAGCCCTTGCTTACTGATTTGACTTAGATCTTCATGTAACACAGTAGATCCTTGTGGCCCTTGAGATGCTATAAAAGCACAAGCAGTATCAAGGCTGAATGTAGCTGGTCTTTCTTCATCATAGGAAGGTCCAGACCTGGTAGCAGGGGAATAAGTAGCAGGGGCTACTTTAATTCCACTGTTCTTGGAGATTCCACTGCTTTGTGATATGAATGCCATATTAGCAGGGGAATCAGTGAATCCACTTGAGTTGGTGGGAATCGTTCCTTTTGACTTCATCTCACTGACAACAGGTTCAAAAACTTTTAAGTTATTATATATGTCATCAATGTCCTTGTCGTCCAAGTCATCCTTATTCTGCCAAATTGCCTTATAGACAAACCATTCTTTCTGGAGGCTGTTAAGAAACCTGGTATTCACCTGCTCTTTTGATACCTCAATGTCAAAGAATTCCAACTGGGCCACCATATCTTGAAGCCTATTGTAAATAGCTCCAATTGTTTCATCACCAATTGCTTTGAAAGAAGCAAAATCATTCAGCATTTGATTTTTCTTCTTCTTTGTGGCTTCATTTCCTCCAAAGGTTTTGCCTATGGCTTCCCATAGATCCTTAGTTGTTTTGTATTTCCTGAATCTGAGTTGATGTCTATCAGGTAGAGCCAACAGCAATGAGCTGTGAGCCCTGACATCATGCCTTCTAGCTAGTATTTCCTTATCACACAGAGCAACAGATTTCTTCTTGTCCTTACCTTTGGAACTTTCACCTTTTTCTTCTTCCTTGCCATCTTCAACCGCCATAGTTATGGTGAATTGATCACCAAACTCTATGATCTCCCAAAGAACATAGTGTTCCATTTTCAGGTATTGTTGGATTCTGAATTCCCATAATTCAAAGTTTTCAGGATCCAACATGGGTAACTTGAGGTTATTGTGGTTGTTGCTGTTTGAGGATGAGTCTGAAGACATGTTTGCTATGAGGTTTTTGTTCTTGATTTAGACAAAGTTTCTCAACAAGCTCTGATACCACTTGTTGATCCCTAAGTCAGATCTTAAACCTTAATAGCTTGTTTAAGGGTTGTGATAGAGAGAAAGAATTCAATCTAACACTAGAGAAACTTTGCAAAGCCAAGTAACTAAACAAGATGCGGAATATAATGTTTAGCACAAGAAAAAATATGATTGAAACGTTGAACTTTAATATATCGAAGATATACGAATACCCTAAAATGGTATTAGGGTTTACAAAACCTTAAAGTATAATAACGAAAGACAAATGAGAAAAGACACACTTTGCATGCTAACCTAGTGAGTCCTTTTATAGTCACAAGGACTCACGTACAAGATCACTACTAACAAACTTGGAAAGTATTAAGGAATAATAACTGAAACGCGTAAAATTCTATTCCATGTTTATCTTTGGTAGCAGGGCCTTTGACTTCAGCAGGGGAACCAATCCCCCTGCCTTTGTTATTTAGCAGGGGGAACTTACTCTAGCAGGGGTACGAATAATCAACTAGCAGGGGAAACAAATAAGCATAGATTTATTCCCAACAGTTATTTTGAAAAGAAAAGGTATCTAGAATTTTTTAACTATTTGTCATGGATCACAAGTGATTCATATTGACTTATTTGAGTATTTATTAGTCCGAAAATAAAGTAGCACGATTTAATCGATAGTTATCTAAAGGACAAAATCTTTTAAAACGGCTTCTCGTGTATCTCCTTAAGTTCATATCTTGGCATAACTCGTTTCACGATTTGAGACATTTCTCGGACCGATATTTGGCATGTACTTCATACTTCGAATCTTCGGAAGACTTTCTTCAAATTAGGGTCTTCTCTTCATATTTTGGTATTTCTTCACTTGACGTTTTTGAGAGATTCTTCATACTTGGATCACGACTTCATCATTTTTCTTCAATCTTTATTTTGGACTTTGATATACAACGATCCGCCTCCTTTTAGGACTTGGATATATTTATCCTCATACCTTGTTAGGGTCTTTTTGGATAGACTTTCTCCATGATCTTTAGGGGAGTAATTGCTTTTCGTCTTGTGTCTCGATCCTTCATATTGATTTTGGAATAATGATTCTTCACATCATCTTGGATCTTTAGCAACAAAATAGAGCTCCTCATGCCTTGTTAGGGCCTTTTTGGATCTTCACCAATCTTCGCGTCCCGCTTCAATAATTTATGCCTTGGCTATGAACTCTATTCAACCACGAGCAACTTTTAAACGATCTTGGGCTAGAAGATAAGTAACCTTTCAAATCGTACGACCTTACCTATTGCAATTAATTTATTCCTAATGCGTTGATCTTATGGGAGAAAAAGCCACAATTAAAAACATATGAGTTTTTGAAAGAACATTTTCATGTTCTACGTTTAGCATGATCACTTGTCTTTGTATGTTTGAGATATTGGAGGACCATTGTTGACATTTCTTCAATCTTGAGGGACTAAACTTGCCAAATCTTCAAAGTTGAGGGACCTTTTTGTCATTTTGGCAAACTTAAGGGACCAAACTTGTAATTATGAATATACAAGGGTATTAAGTGTCATTTCTTCATTGATGAGGGATCATTCTTGTACATCTTCAAAACATCAATGACTTTTCTTTGAGAAATCATAGACTAGGGCCCGGTTCATTATGCGGCTTCGTTTCTCGTGTTCATTTTTCCTTGTTTCTTATGATCATTTGTCTTTTTCACGATATCCATACATAAAATACACAAGTAAACAAACACAAGCATATATATGGTATTTTGATGACATTTTATGCATTTAAAGCCCGAAAAGAACGATGAGATCATGTATAAATGCCATCTCATCACAGTCACCTCTTCATATAAATCACTTGCAAAAATCATCGTAGGATCTCGATTATCATACAGTACGTAACAATGGTATGTTTTCTTTTTAATTAATCCATTTGCATGCATGTTTTTTATATTTTGTCATATGTTTGTGAATCGTTGTTTATTATTTGTAGCCATAATTTTTGCCACTGAATATACTTATATAATGCACATCAATATTTGTAGCCATGGTCTTTTAAACACTAGATCGGAATCGGTTTTTTTTGTGCCCAAAAACAATGAACAGATAATAGATCGAATTGTTATAAGACAATAACAAGATAATTACTTCCACATGCAATGCTAAACATTTATAACAGAGGTATAGGTCCTTAACATGCATATGATGTATTAGAACATTTATGATCCTAACAAATGGAGATACCTTTTTTTAGGGAACTCATACACTTTAAAACAATGCTAACTCCTTCGTCTTTAACTTGTGGAATGAATTTTTTTAAGTTGTTATAAATGAAAGCCATATAGTTGTTCACAGAGTTGTGCAATTCGCGAGCAATGTTTTCTCTGCTACAATTAGACTAGGTATAAGTCTCCACATTACTAATTATGTCATGTTGATAGATGGCATCGAATAACAAAGGGAAACAAAATGATGAGTAAAAACAAAGAGTACCATTTACATGGACCTATGAATCAGTTTTGGCGTTGTGTGAGATATTAATTAGATATGTTTTTGTAAATGATCGGGCATCTCCATTTAAATGGGTTAAGCTCTAACCTGAATTTAAAAAGGTCGTTAAGACGGAGTTATACAGCTATAAGGTACTTAAGAACAAATATGAGGAAATGAGAAAAGACTACAACCTTTAGAGTTCACTGAATAAATGGGGAAATAGGTCTAGGTTGGAACGCAACCACAATGACGCTTCTGAGGAATGGTGGGACAAAAAAGTTAAGGTAATACTCTTAAGTCTATATATAATATTACAATTGATATATTATAATTACTTCACTTAATAACAGTAGGCATTATCACATTGCTTCATTTACTTCACTTATTAACAGTAGCTATGATCATATTGCAGGAAAACAAAAGAGTTAAAAGTTTTCGTAAGAAACAACCAACAAAGGAACTTCAAGAGGCTTGGTACAAATTATTTGGGGATGTGGTTGCTGGTGGTGTAGAATATGTGGCGCCATGTATGACCCCGGGTAATTTACACAGGGTGCATAACGTGGATGCGAAGGGTGTTGAAGCTATAAACTTAGATGGGGATGACGATGTAAACCTCGTTTGGAAAACTTAGAACACCAAGAGCAAAACTTTTACTCAAATTTCTTAAACGATTTTGGGTTACCGGATGACTCGGCACCTAATGAATATGGGGGATCTAAAAAGCCCAAAAAGAGTGCAAAGATTAATAGTAAACTTGTTCCAATGAAGCGCAAAGGGATAGAATCAGCTAGTACTACACTTTTTAAGGAGATGATGAGGGAACAAAAGGATACGCAAAAATGTGCTTTGCAATTATTAGAGTCCAATGCTACTGCTAATCAAGTCAGTTCTAATGTTAGTTCAGTGATAAGTGTGATTACTCACATGGTTAACCAAGGTATGATGCAAAAATATGATGATTTGTGGTACTTCAGAATGAACGTACTTGAGAATGTTATGAAACGAGACTTCTTTCTCAATTTCACTGTAGATGAGGGTAGGCTAGCTTGGCTAGAGTATCAACATAATTTGAGTAAGAAAGATTATCTCTGATGTGGTGGATGATCCATTATCAGCTCATTGTGTTTCCTTTATTTCATTATTTGTCATTTACATACTTCTTTTGTTTTGAGTTTGACTTGGTGTTTCTAGTTTGGCACAATCATGTTTGGAATGATTTTATGTTTGATATGGTTTTCTAGTTTGGAATGACTTTGGTTTATAAATGTCTCATGTGTTTTTGTTTGATGGCTATAAGTATACTAAAGTGATTTTTATTGTTTTATAATAGGTTGGTAGAATTAATATGGATACTGAAAGCAGAAAGAAGAGAAAGAAAAAAGTATATTCTAAACCTTCTAATAAGTTCATGGTCTACTACTACTCTGATTTCCTCTTACTATTGCAAGTATATGTACAAGCAACCATGTATGACATCGCCTCTAACGGGAGGTACCTAGGTGAATGAAGTCTTAGCTGGTAATCCGATACGATGTGTCAATGCATTTAGAATGCAACCAGATGTATTCATGAAACTATGTACGAAACTAGAATCAAAATATGGACTCAAGTCAAGTGATAGAATGTCAATGATCGAAAATCTAGGGATATTTGTGTATACTCTTGCATTAAGTGTGTCAAATAGGGATGTTGGGGAGCGATTTCAACGTTCAAAGGGAGACTAATAGCAGAGCATTTCACGAAGTTTTAGAGGCGGTAACTGCAAGAAGCAAATGTTTTAATGGTTTAGCACGTGACATAATAAGACCCAAAGATCCATCATTTCAATTTACACCAACTCAGATTTTGAATGATGAAAGATACATGTCGTACTTTAAGGTATCGATCCATTTCTATTTCTTTTAGTTTTTTTTTAATATTGAACGTTAGAGCTGGGAATTTAAATATTGCATGTGCATTTAGGATTGCATCGGATGTATTGACGGTATACACATCGAAGCATGTAATCCGGAGCCTCGACAAATACCTTATATAGGTAGAAAGGGGTTACCTACTTTTAATGTAATTGCAACATGTGATTTTAATATGTGTTTTACATTTTATCGGTTGGATGGGAGGGTTCCGCACATGACACACGTGTTTTTCTTCATGCCATAAACAACGCATCAATGAAATTCCCAAGACCTCCTGAAGGTAAAATGATGTAGTATAAGTTTTTATTTGCATATTAATGTTATGATTTATTATCAACTTATTGTTTCTAACCCATTCTACCAAGTAAATACTATTTGGTTGACAAAGGATATCCAGATAGAAACGAATTTCTAGTACCATATTCGAAGACAAGATACCACCAATCCAAATTTGAGTATGAGCCTCCAAATAACATGCAAGAAGCTTTCAACCCCTCTCATTCGTCTTTACGAAGTTATATTGAATGATCGTTTGGAATCTTAAAGAAAAGATGGAAAATACTTGGCCGAATGCCCAAATTTATGTACAAACACAAATTGATGTTATTATGGCTATATTTGCTTTGCATAACTACATTCGTAGTTATTCGGAAGAAGATATTATGTTTAGTGTGATCAATGAACATCCAGATTACATACCACATGAAGAACTTCGTGATGTTCATGGTCATGACAGTAATAACGAAGACTTGCATGAAGGATCGTCTAATGAGATGAAGCAAACTCGTAATGCTATTGCTACCTTAATATGGAACGCACGTCAAAGATAAATATTTATTAACATTTGAGTTACGTATTTGAGTGTCTTTTGGACTTGAATAATCTTTATTGCATGAAGTTTTAAATTATGGTATTTCTTATGTAAGTTTTGTATGTCTCTTTTTTCTCATTTTACATAATTAAACTCTAGGTACAGCTATTATTCCAAACAATGCTAAATAAAAAAGAAAATCCATCAATCAACTCCAACTACAAGCTCATGCTCCAGCAACATGCTCCATCAACCCGCTCCATCTCCAGCTAGAACTGCCAAACATACGTATGTTTGGCGCACAACAACATGCTCCAGCAACCCTCTTACACCAGTCACGCCAGCGCCACATCAGTGTTCTCTCTCCTACTTTTTGTTGGATTATGTATATGTAAATATGTAATAAATGTATGTCCGGAAGTCGTCCCGAGCCTAAGGAGACGCACGCGTAAAATGTTAAGGAATAATAATTAATGTGACATTAATATTAATTATGTGTTAAACAAATAAACAAATAAAGGAAAGTCGAGAAAAAGTAAAGAAGGGTTGTTCCCTTATTTGTGATAGGCGGCCGACCCATAGCATTTAGTTTGGGTTTGGTTTGCTTGGTCATCAAGTAATTGTTAGTATATAAGGAGGTTATTGATACCTCATTATACACAACTTGAAAAACTAAAATCCCTCTCCCTTCCCTTTGTTTGATGTTGACGTATAGTCGGTAAAGGGCCTGACCCAACAGGCCCGTGACCCAACAGGCCTGTGGCTCATACCTTACTTATCCTTCAAGAAACCCTAGCACTATATAAACAGGGGTAGGGGTCTCATTATACATCAGGTCTTTAGAAATATAGTTCAATTGTGGGTCAGTTCATACTGGTGAATTGGTAAGGAGGTACGGAGTGTACACTCATAAGTCCCTAAACACCCTGTCTCATATTATGGTTAAAGTTTGTTCAGCATCACTGATGATATTTAGAGAGTATAACTCTGGACTGAAGGTATTCATCAGGGAGTAACTCCACTAAAGACTAGTCTTTAGTGTTTACTCGTCAGCAAGTCTTATTCAGTACTGAAGGCTTCAGCGGGAACACCCTTCAAGGTTTGCTGATGCTTCAGTGGGACTGAATGATGGACTAATGCTGAAGCTGAACAAGTATGCTTGTAATAGTATTTGACCAATTCAAGTTCTTTAAAGACCACGTTTAATTGGTCTTGTAACCACTTTCCTGGTATTATGAAGCACAATAAGAGGAGATTAATTGGCCGTTAATTTCTCTTAATACCATTGACTAGGGTTTGAGTACTACACCTATAAATGGGTGATCATAACTTGCATGAAGAAAGACAGAAACAAGAAACACATAGCAACGAAAGGGTTAGAGATTTGTGCCTAAATCACTAACTGCATTTGGTCTTATCCCAAGTAGGTATTCGTGATACCCAGGCATTAGGGTCGAATAATTTACTTTGGAAAGTGATTACACGATTCCAAGTGATATTCAGTAACCATTGTTTTGGTACGTAGCTAGGATTGAATACCTATACCCTGGTTGGGACGAAGTAAACACCAACAATCAAAGTAAATTATTTGTGATAATCAATGGCGGCTGCTATGAAGCATATAGTGGCTAACTTCTCCAAGCCAGATAAGTTTGAAGGGGTGGATTTTAGGAGATGGCAGAAGAAAATGCACTTTCTCCTTTCTATCATGAGTGTGGTGTATGTGCTGATAACTCCTATTCCTGATGGTGGTGATGATGCTACCTTGGAGAACATAAGGAAAATGATCAAATGGGAGAATGATGATTATATGTGTCGTGGTATTATTCTCAATGGTATGTCTGATTCCTTATTTGAGATTTACCAAAATTCTGAATCTGGTAAAGAACTATGGGATTCCTTGGAAGCCAAATATATGGTTGAGGATGCATCAAGTAAGAAGTTCCTTGTGATTGATTTCACAAATTACAAAATGACTGATTCAATACCAGTCATGGAACAATACAATGAACTTATTGGTATACTTGGTAGATTCACACAACATCATATGCACATGGATGAGACCATTCAGGTCTCTTGTGTCATAGATAAACTCCCTCATTCTTAGAAAGATTTTAAGCGCACATTGAAACATAAGAAGGAGGATTTAACTCTTGTTGAGTTGGACAGTCATTTGTGCATTGAGGAATCCCTTAGGGTGCATTAAAGTGACAAGCTAAAGAGCAACAATGTTGCTGGTTCATCAGTTGTCAATATAGTGGAGCATAACAACTCCATCAGGTACAATGACAACAAGGGCAAACGCAAGCATCAGGATAACACCAAAGCTAATCCTAACAAGAAGTCATCAGTGGCTTGTTGGAAGTGTGGGAAACCTGGACATTTTAAAAGGGATTGCAAAGTTGTTGGTACTGGCAGCAAAGCTAGTGGATCAGGTACAAATGGTTCAGTGATTGGTTCTAACAACACAACACTGAAAGGTCAGAATATGTTTAATGAATCTCTCTAGGTTTATTATGTTACATATGTATCTGAAGCTTATTTTGTGCAGGATGATGATGTTACGTGGTGGGTTGATTCTGGAGCAATTGTTCATGTGTGTAAAGATAGATGCTTGTTCAAGACTTATGAGTCACTGCATGATGGATCTATTCTTCACATGGGAAATGAGTCAACAGCCCTAGTGCATGGACGTGGTTGTGTAGATCTTAAGTTTAGTTCTAGAAAGATTGTTAGCTTGTTTAATGTTTTGCATGTTCCTAATATTAGGAAGAATTTGGTTTCTAGTAGTGTTTTGAATAATTGTGGTTATAAACAAGTGATTGAATCTAATAAATTTGTTTTATCTAAACATGGTGTGTTTATTGGTTTTGGTTATTTGAGCAATCAAATGTTCAGGCTTAATATTGTTCATGAAACAACCACCAGTATTAACTCAGTTAGTGCAGGTAGTGCAAATATTTGTTCAGCCTCAGTGCCCATCAGTAAACTAAAGGATTCTTCACTATGGCATGCTAGACTGGGCCATGTCCATTTTAAGAGGGTGCAAGATATATCTAAGGATGAGTTAATCCCAGTATTTGACATGAACACTGAAAAGTGTCAGACTTGCATGCTGAACAAAATAACTAAGAAACCATTTCAAGATGTAAAACTTGAAACTGAAGTTTTGGAGCTTATTCATAGTGATTTATGTGATTTGCCTTCTACTCCCTCATTAGGGAATAAGAAATAATTGGTAACATTTATTGATGATGCTTCAAGGTTTTTTTATGTTTATTTATTGCATACTAAGGATGAAGCATTAGATAAATTTAAAGTATTTAAAACTGAAGTTGAATTACGACAAGGAGTCTAAATCAAAAGATTAAGGACTAATAGGGGAGGTGAGTACATGGATGCTCAGTATTTCTAGTCTGTTGGTATTATCCATGAAACGATTGCTCCCTATACCCCTCAGCAAAATGGTATATCTGAAAGGAAAAATAGAGTACTAAAGGAGATGGTTAACTCCATGTTGTCTTACTCTAGACTGAGTCAAGGGTTTTGGGGTGAAGCTATGTTAACATCTTGCTATTTATTAAATAGGGTTCCTAAAAAAAGGAACAAAATTACCCCTTATGAACTCTGGACTAAAAGGAAACCAAACTTGAACTATCTCAAGGTTTAGGGTTGTAGGGCAGTTGTAAGACTCCCTGATCCAAAGGTGAAAACATTGTGTAAAAGAGGCATTGAATGCATCTTTGTTGGATATGTTGAGCATTCTAAGGCTTATAGGTTCTATGTTATTGAACCTAATGATTCAGTTTCAATAAACTCAATCATTGAATCAAGGGATGCTAACTTTGATGAAACAAGGTTCTCATCAGTCCCTAGACCAAACTTTAGGACTCATGCTGGAGCTGAGGACATTGGTGCTCCAATGGAACCTGAAAGGGTCACTAATGAGGTTGTGGTTAAACAACCTGAGCCTGAGCTTAGAATAAGCACAAGGCATATGACACCAAGGAATTTTGGGACTGAGTTTCAACTATACTTGGTTGAAGGTACAAGGGATGAGGTCTCAGACCAATACTCCTATTGCTTTAATGTTGAGGATGATCCCAAAACATTTAATGAAGCAATAAAGTCCCAGGATGTTGCTTTCTAGAAAGAAGTAATAAATGATGAGATGGACTCCATCATGGGCAACAACACTTAGGTGTTGGTTGATCTACCTCCAGGTTGTAATCCACTTGGTAACAAATGGATTTTCAAAAGGAAAATGCAGGTAGATGGAACAGTTGAAAAGTTCAAGGCAAGACTAGTCATTCAAGGCTTTAAACAAAATTCAGGGATAGACTATTTTGATACTTATGCTCTAGTAGCACGTATCAGTACTATAAGAATGCTGATTGCTCTAGCAAGTATTCACAATCTGATTATTCATCAGATGGATATGAAGACAGCATTCTTGAATGGTGATTTGGATGAGGAGGTTTATATGAACCAACCTCAAGGTTTCATCATGTCTGGTCATGAAGGCAAGGGGTGTAAACTGATTAAGTCCTTATATGGACTGAAGCAGGCACCTAAGCAATGGCACCATAAATTTGATGACGTGGTTTTGTCTAATGGTTATTCACTTAACCAAGCTGACAAATGTGTATATAGCAAATTTGATGAATCTGGTAAAAGAGTCATCATTTGCCTATATGTTGATGACATGCTAATATTTGGGACTGACCAAGTTATTGTCAACCTGACAAAGGATTTTTTGTCATCAAAGTTCCCCATGAAAGACATGGGGGAGGCTGATGTTATCCTTGGCATAAGGATTAAACATGAAAGTGATTGTATTATAATTTCTTAGTCTCATTACATTGAGAAGGTGCTGAAGAAATTCAATCACTTTGATTGTACTCCAGTGAGTACACCAATGGATACAAGTGAGAAACTAATGCCTAACAATGGTCAAGTTGTCTCCTAGCTTGAGTATTCTAGGTTGATTGGTTGCTTGATGTATGCCATGACTTGTACTAGGCCTGACATTGCATTTGCTATGGGTAAACTGAGTAGGTACATTAGTAATCCTAGTACTCAGCACTGGCAAGCAATTCAGAGGGTACTGAAGTATTTGAAAGGAACAATGGATTATTGTTTGTCATATACTAGATATCCTTCAGTGTTGGAAGGTTACATTGATGCAAGTTGGATCAGTAATACTGAGTATAATTCATCCACCAGTGGCTGGGTATTCTTACTTGGTGGTGGTGCAATTTCTTGGGCATCCAAGAAACAAACTTGCATTACTAGCTCTACTATAGAATCTGAGTTTGTGGCTCTAGCAGCTACTGGTAAAGAAGCTGAATGGTTGAGAAACCTGCTTCTTAAGATTCCATTATGGGTCAAACCTATGGCACACATTTCTATCCGTTGTGATAGTGTAGCTACATTGGCTAAGGCATATAGCCAGATGTACAATGGTAAGTCTAGACACTTAGGTGTTAGACATAGCATGATTCGTGAGCTAAACATGAATGGGGTGATTTCAATAGAGTTTGTGAGGTCTCAACAAAATTTAGCTGATCACTTGACGAAGGGATTGGCTAGAGACTTGGTTATAAATTCTGCTGAATGGATGGGTTTAAAAGTCCAATCTAGTCACTGAATGCTAGGACACCCAACTCCCTCCTGAGGAAACTTGGGAGCTGAGTTCAATGTGGAAAGATGAACATTCAGGAGACTGAAGCACATGTATATCATCCCAAGGATGTGCTTGTACTTGCTGAAGGAGGATGAAGTTATAAACTTCTCAATGGTTAATGTCTTTGAAAAAGTGCTGAAGCAAGAGCATGAACTAAAGAGGAATCACCTATGTAAATGTTGAGGTTTCACCGCCTCAAGGATCATGGACTTGGCTTTTACAACATTTATGAATTTGGATATGGACACATGGCTAGTAGTGTCAGGAGTTGTTATGTATTTGAAAACTTGTGTGTATTTTATCTTCAGGTATTCAAAGTAGTTGAAGGGTTCAATTCTTAGAACACCCTGATTCTCGAATGTTTAAAGTGATGTACTAAGATGGAAATTCAATCCTTAGGATATTTTCATTTATGCACTAGTTTTGTTAATGTTAATTTTCATGCAAAAGGAATTGTACTATATTGGGGAGGATTGTTGTAAATATAGTTCAATTGTGGGTCAGTTCATACTGGTGAATGGGTAAGGAGGTACGGAGTGTACACCCATAAGTCCCTGAACACCCTGACTCATATTGTGGTTAAAGTTTGTTTAGCATCGCTGATGATCTTCAGAGAGTATAACTCTGGACTAAAGGTATTCATCAGGGAGTAACTCCACCGAAGACTAGTATTCAGTGTTTACTCATCAGCAAGTCTTCTTCAGTACTGAAGGCTTCAGCGGGAACACCCTTCAGGGTTTGTTGATGCTTCAGTGGGACTGAAGGATGGACTAGTGCTAGAGCTGAACAAGTATGCTTGTAACAGTCTTTAACCAATTTAAGTGCTTTAAAGACCACGTTTAATTGGTCTTGTAACCACTTTCCTGGTATTATGGAGCACAATAATAGGAGATTAATTGGCCATTAATTTCTCTTAATACCATTGCCTAGGTTTTGAGTACTACACCTATAAATGGGTGATCATAACTTGCATGAAGAAAGACAGAAACAAGAAACACATAGCAACGAAAGGGTTAGAGATTTGTGCCTAAATCACTAACTGCATTTGGTCTTATCCCAAGTAGGTATTCGTGATACCCAAGCATTAGGGTCGAATAATTTACTTTGGAAAGTGATTACACGATTCCAAGTGATATCCGGTAACCATTGTTTTGGTCGTAGCTAGGATTGATTATCTATACCCTGGTTGGGATGAAGTAAACACCAACACATGTTATCTCTCTTAACCACACCACTTTTACTATATATCGCACCGATACTAACTTGACCATCGGAGGTGGACCCTGGGGTTCCGGCCTCGGGTCCACGTCTAACCGGTTTTCTATTGTTTGAAGGATCACTCAGGATTCAGGAAGACGATTAACGGCCCAGGGGAGTCGTCGAACCGGTCTAGCCAAACTATGCTTCAACATTCGATCGGTCAACAACCCCAAAGGGGTGTTCGACTTTTGTGGCGACGAAACAAGAAACCCTAAAAGGTTTCTTGTAGTTGATTGATTCAAGAAGCGTAGTCTGTTATTTGGTTTAACGTACTAGCATACTTATTGCTTAATAACGTATTGTGTGTGTATACTTAAAGAGATCATTCTTTGATCTTATATTGGGTTTTCATTTATATTGGTTTATCGATAAAGGTGATTTAATCTGTTGCTAAAAGGTACGCTTTTCTTTAACGTTTATGTTAATTACTTGTCTATACGTGATCCTATATTCTGTTGCGTACTCGTGTTATTAATGTGTTAATATGGTTAAGGGTTTACTTAAATTCCAACAGTGGCATCACGACCGTTCGTATAGCTTTTAATTACATAAAAAACGAAAGAGATAAAATTGTGTAAGCTTACTATGATGTTGCATGAATTATTTTATTTGATGATTAGGTTTTCATAAACCTTAATTAGGGTTAATAAAACTAATTAGACAAACCCTAAGTTGTATGCATTTTTTGTTGATAAATATGATGTTAATCGTTAATTAGTCGTTATTTATCACGTTGTTAATTGTTAAATTATGGTTCGGTCCATGGGAATCATGCAAGTTTGTCATGGATCATATGTTCTTGATTAATTGATTTAAATGAAGTCATGATTGATGTGGTATGCATGAAGTATGTGATTAATTGTTAATTGGGTATATGTTTTAGGTTAATGTTTATTTGTTTTGCTTTTGATTATAATTGTTATATATCATGGTTCAAGCAACGGGTTTTCGGAAAAATAAAAATATACCGAACTAAAACTATATGAAATTTGATTTATAATAATCTTGTTCTTGCACGATCATATGTGGTAACAAATGAGTATCCCTTACATGGTTTTAAATCTAACTCACGCCGTGATTAGCAAGAATCAAGTTTATAATTTGTTTTCTACTTTAAAGTTATAAAAATTTATTAATGACGTAATTTGCAAAAGTACTATCTAGTTGCAAGACTAAGGTTCGGAAAGACTCATCAAGACTTCGGTCTTGTAGATACCATTGCCTTATAATATCTGACTACTTGTAGTCTCCTTATCTTGCATACGTAAATTTACTGACAAAAACGTAAATTTTCTGACGAAAACGTAAATTTTCTGACGAAAACGTAAATTTTCTGACGAATACGTAAATTTACCGACGAAAACGTAATTTTTCGGACGAATACGTAAATTTACTGAAGAAAACGTAAATTTTCTGACGAAAACGTAAATTTACTGACGAAAACGTAAATTTTCTGACGAATACGTAAATTTACTGACGAAAACGTAAATTTACTGACGAAAACGTACATTTTCTGACGAAAACGTAAATTTTCTGACGAATACGTAAATTTACTGACGAAAACGTAAATTTTGTGACGAAAACGTAAATTTACTGACGAAAACGTAAATTTACTAACGAAAACGTAAATTTTCTAACGAATACGTAAATTTACTGACGAAAACGTAAATTTTCTGACAAAAATGTAAATGTACTGACGAAAACGTAAATATACTGACGAAAATGTAAATTTTCTGACGAATACGTAAATTTACTGACGAAAACTATATTTTTTAACGAAAAAGTAAATTTAATGACGAAAACGTTAATTTACTTACGAAAACGTAAATTTTCTGACGAAAACGTAAATTTACTGACGAAAACGTAAATTTACTGACGAAACGTAAATTTAGTGCCGAAAACGTAAATTTAGTGCCGAAAACGTAAATTTAGTGACTTAATAATAAAAACTAACTTTTTAGACTATTAGGTCTTTTGTACAATAATAGGAACCATCTGACCCATTCTTAAACCCATTTGACCCATTCTAAAAACCATTTGACCCAAAGTTCATTTTACACAAAGAAAAGGGGTGACCCATTTGACCCATCACTCTATTTTTGCTGAACCCATTTCAACCAATAAGGTTATGAAATTGAACCTAATTGACCTATTTTTTGTGGAATGGGTTGAAATTGCCACCTCTACTATTTAGGAAGCCGTGAATGGTATAGAGTTTGAATGATTTTTAATCATTCTTTAATCTTCCCGTGATAAAGTTAAACTTCTTTAAGTAGAATACATTGAATCATCAATTTTTTATGATATCACTATTTAGAGTTAGGATCAAATAAGAAGATTAACTAAAATGAGAAGAATGAAAAGAAACCACACCCATACATTTCTGAGGCATATACAAAGTCAGAAGCATCTTCCTTTAAATTTCTCATCCTTATCTGAAATACGTGGTTAGAAATACCTTCTTATTCTTCTCATTTTAATTTCTCTTCTTATTGGATCGTTACTCTCACTATTTATACAACTGAATTGTGTGTTAAATATATGATGCCTATAATTAACGGATTGAATAAAAAATTTAAATTATCATGATACAATGATGTTGCATGCTTCTTTGTACATGTTTTTGAATTGTCAAATTTTATACCCTTTGAAATAAGTTTATTTGTCATCCAACGTGTAAAAGCACTTGCACTTACTTTTTCACCATACGTGAGACTGTGATGATTTTGTAACCCAAGGTGATATAATACACCTGATTGTGAGACGTCGGTGCTATATAATCACGGTTTTTGGTTGGACGACTTAAGCAGGTTAATATAGGTGAGACCTTAACTCGTGGCAATAGATGGGATAAACATGCTCGCTTTTTCATTTTTGAATTGTCACAAGTGATAGATATAAAGTTGAGTCCCATATCCTAGAAGTTGTGTTTAATGAAATTATTGAACGTCAATTACCCCTTGAATGTCATCATCACTAGCAGATCAATTGACAAAGCATTAACCTTATTAATCGCTTGACATATTTACTTAAACAGATTAAACGGGTAAAAAACGGGTAACACATGTTATGCATGTGTAGGTAAAGGTTGAGTTTTTAACGAAATTAATAAATGGGTCATATTTAAATTAAAGTTATAATAACACGTCAACTCGTGAACTCGAACAAGTCGACACGAACACGACTCAATTACCGAAATACTAGATGATTGAAGTAATGAAAAATTAAATATGGAATTTGAAATAAAATTAATAAGGGTACAAATGTCTTTACATCAAACCTAGTGGTCATCATCACCAACCTTTTCTTATTCTGCGACCCTATAAAACAGGGGTTGAGGCTCTGTGATTTTTTATGCTTCATTTCAGAAATCCAATCTCTATCTAGCTTGTGCATCAGAAATCAGAAGTCATTTGTTCAACAGTTCAACATACTACGCATAAGGTTTTTTTTCTTCTTCTTATCATTTCTAAACTTATTAGTTTAATTCCCTAGTTATATTAATATAATGATTCATTTTCTGGTTCTTCTTTTTTGTTATATGATTATTTCTTTACTTGCGGGTTTATATCGGAGATAGGGCCGTAGGGGTATGGCAAAACGCGGGCTAAACGTGCGCAAGCTAAAACTTAAAAAAAAATATAAAAACGTAAAATTAAAAAATAAAAATAATTGTTTGAAAGCGGAGATGCCCATTAACCACGTTTAATTTCTTATATGGCATCTATTTAGTCCATTAATAATAATAAAAAAAATAAGCAAAAAGTGGCCATTCTGTTTTGAAAAGTATCAAAAAGTGCCCATATTTATCAGAATGGGCAAGATTTGTCACCTCTAGGTAGGATCTTTCTACACTTTACCTCCCCAATACCTCTTGCATACTTATTGGGTTTACTTCTGATTCTGATGCAGTGAAGAATATATTGGGTTTATAACAGCCAACTATGGAAACTTGGGGTGATTCTGAGAACGGAGAGCAGCTTTCTCAGTCTGATTCGTCTGGAGAGCAGCTTTCTCAGTCTGATTCGTCTGAGTCAGTAATCAACAGTGGTATATCCTTTTTCCCTACTTCCCTAGTTTCATTTCTATATGAATAAGTAAGTAAAAACAGAAATCAAAGGGCTTGTAGCCTAGCGGCATACATGAGATGCTTCTAAACTTGTGATTGCGGGTTCAAGCCCATCATGAACATGCGTATGATTTATCTTTTTATGTATATAGAGTGAATGTTAGTTTGTATCTTTTTATGTATATAGTGTGAATGTTAGTTTGTATTTCTAAAAAATATATAAGTACATAAATTTGTTTGGCTCTGCTGACTAAGAGGCTATTTGTGATTCTAGCAAGAGATAACGTCAATAGTACTATCAATCCAGATGTGGGCTTGGAGACAACAAATGATACCATTACTGATGGTGGAGAAAAAAACAGCAGGTTGAAAAGGGGCAGAAAGCGTAAAACAGATTCTCTGACAATGGAGGCAGTTAAGGAATATGTTGGGAAACCAATGGATGAAGCTGCCAAGAGCCTTGGTGGCAAGTTCTCTTACTTTTTATCTTTTTATTTTGTGAAAAGACTGGCCTAAGGATATGAACCTATAACCAGCAAACAAATCAGCAAGGAACATAACCTGCTATACATCTATACAATGCATGATCATGCTATGCAATACACTAAACATAACAAACTAGATTTTCTGCACAGAACAGAAGTTAAGCAAACACTCCAACGGTCCAACCATTTTGTTATCTCTTGAGTCTTGACACAGCACATTCAGAAGAATTTTTTCTTGCCGAAACTGTGTCACATATATACTTTTTTGGTCAATTTGTTCGTTTCAGTCAGCAGATCCACATTGAAGCGTTTCTGTCGGAACCATGATATATCCAGTTGGCCATCGCCAAAGCACAACCAAAGAACTGTGAACGCTCCCAAGTGTTGGAATTTTGGTGAACATAACTATCCTCCGTGTAAATTAGATTCTTTATATCAAGTAGCACAACTTGTGGTATCCTTGCAACGGTGGAGAACAAGGAGCGCAATTAAGTATTCATTGCAGGACGCCGATCGTCTTCTTATGTCCGCTGAGCAGTTTGTAGACAGTGTTGTCTCGGATAATAATAGAGCAAGTAAAAAAAGGAAGAGGATTGACTTGCCAATTAGCTTAGAAGGAATCGGAGAACTTTGTGGAAAGACAATGAAGAAAGTCACGAATAACCTTGGTGGTAAGTTAATAGCTTGCTCAAAATGTCGAGAGGTGGCAATTTTGACCCCTTTACGTATGATTTGGGTGGATTTGGGTTATATTATATCTTTAATACGTTAAGCTTGAAGCGCAAAAAAATGGGTCAAATGGGTCGAATGAGTAAAATTTTCTGAAGTGACTTGCATATTCATTAGATTACTGAATCACTTTATAGAAAAAAAGGTTAAACGGGATTGGGCATTGGTGTACAAAATTGTATATTTGTGTGGGGTGAACAAATAAATATTATGGTTCACATACTGACGTATAAAGTTGTGAATAAATTTTCAAATGAAGTGAATCGCCATCTTTATTCTTCTCTATATTTGTGTGCCGTCTCCAGTTTCATCATCTTTATTTTTCTCTATATTTGTGTGCTTTCCTTCTAATATTCACATATTCATTTCGTGCATTGTATATATATAGTTGGAACGAGCAAGTTGAGTTGCATTTTTCAATGGTGGCCATATACAAAGAGTCCAAAGTTGAATCAAGCACCTGTAGTTATCAGTACTGCTGAAGAAGCATCTGCACCTACCTCAGTTATTGCTGTTTCCGATGAACCAGTAGTCACTACAAATATAACTCATGATCACGCCACACTTGTTCTGCACCAGCAAGAACAAACAAATTTGCCTGATGAACTTGCACAATTTAAAAAAACCAGGAGAGAGCAGTTTATTGAGAATGCAACAACAAGCACAGTGAAAATATTGACAATTAAGGCAACATACAACGAGAATATGGTCAAGTTTCCGTTAACACTTTTAGATGGATTGGTAAAGTTGAAAGAGATGGTCGCAACAAAGTTTCAGCTCGAACCTGGAAGCTTCAAACTCAAGTATGAAGACAAAGATGGCGATGAGATATTAATTGCTTGTGACACTGACTTAATGGGATCAGTGGGTGATTCTAAAGAGCCAGTCAATTCTGTCATTAGACTCTTGGTTTTATCAGTTGCTCCTAAGAGCATTAATGCTTAGTCCTTATTAGCGCCAGTTTTGATGTAAATAGTATGTTAGATAACATTGTGCGAGTGTTTGTATTTCAAAATATATGTATATTTATCTATAATTCTATATATGTTTTCCAGTCTCAGTACAGATAAAATCGTTTCTATCAGATTTTTTATACGTGTATAAATTTAAGTCTCTAGTATTTCTTAAGTTCCATCTTTCATTTAAGGTACATTAGGCTAGCCCAAGTAGTGACCCTCGTGACCCTCAGCAACCCACAATGTTCATGCCACCTCAGTTTTCTCCTTCACAAGAAGGCTTCTTTTTTATCTTGTGACGGACTAATTCACAAGTTTTAAGTTCTTCGCCCTCGGAACACTAACTAGGTAAAACACATCAAGGTTATTTTTGAAAGTTTGATGACTCCTAAAGTCTTACCTAAGGTGTTCAATACTAGGAGGTGGCAATTTTCGATTTGACACGAAACACGACCGGAGAGTGACATGAAAATAAACTTAAATTTCAATTCAACTCTTTAAGTGGGTCGACACTACTAACCCGTTTTAATACAGGTTAGGATGGAACTTCTCGACACGGTTACTTAAACAAGTCGAGTTAGGGTTGAGATTTATATATAAATTAGAACCCATTAACCTGAACCCGACACGAATTGACACCCTTCAAATACTATACAAGACTAATAACAACCTGGTACTTATTCAACATTATAACACACTTTAATTTTCAAATGTACCAAAAGAACCTGGTATCATTCCACAGGAGATTTTCCCAAACATCATTAGCATCCATTCTGTTTTTCCCAAACACAAAAGAACATTTAATCTCAAAACTTGCATTAGTCTTAAAATCATTCTCAAAACCAAACCCTGATCCTCAAGTAATACAGCAAGGCCAACAAATTCATGCACAATTAGTACTCAATGGAATTAACCATGTGGGCCTACTTGGTTCAAGGCTACTTGGAATGTACATACTTTGTGGCAAGTTTCATAATGCTAAAAAGCTTTTTCATCAGCTTGATTTGTTGTATGCTTCACCTTGGAATTGGATGATTAGAGGGTTTACTATGATGGGTTGTTTTGATTATGCAGTTCTGGTTTATTTTAAAATGTTGGGGTTTGGGTGTTTTCCTGATAAGTATACTTTTCCTTATGTGATTAAGGCCTGTGGGCGATTGGGGGCGGTTCGTTTAGCGAAATATGTTCATTTTAGGATTAGGGATATGGGTTTTGAAAATGATGTTTATGTTGGTAGTGCTTTGATTAAGTTTTACGCCGAAAATGGTTATTTAGGTGACGCGCGGTGTTTGTTTGATAAAATGTGTGAAAGAGATGATGTGTTGTGGAATGTTATGCTTAACGGTTATTTGAAGCATGGGGATTATGGAAATGTTTTGTTGTTGTTTAATGAAATGAGGAGGTCGGAGATTAGACCGGGGTCGGTGACGTATGCGTGTGTTTTGTCTGCGTGTGCGTCTGACGGACGTATTGGACTTGGTACTCAGCTTCACGGGGTTCTTGTTAAATGTGGACTAGTGGATGATCCTCAGGTGATTAACACGTTAATTGGAGTGTATGCGAAGTGTAAAAGATTATTTGATGCCCGGGAGTTGTTTGATAGTGTAAAAGAAGCTGATTCGGTTGCATGGAATGTCATTATTGGTGGGCATGTGCAGAATGGACTTATGAATGAAGCTTTAGGTTTGCTTAGGAAGATGATATCGACGGGAACCAAACTAGATACTGTCACTTTAGCAAGCTTCCTTCCGTGCATATCTGAGTTAGCTTCTGTGAATCAAGGTAAGGAAATCCATTGCTACATTTTAAGAAACGAGGTACATTTGGATGTTTACTTGAAGAATGCGCTTATTGATATGTACTTTAAGTGTAGGGAGGTTGATATGGCACACAATGTTTTCAAGTATAGTACTGATGTAGACATTGTCATATGCACTGCGATGATATCTGGTTATGTGCTTAACGGATTGAACTCTAATGCCTTGACTATTTTTCGATGGTTGATTTATAGGCAAATGAGACCAAATGCGGTTACCTTTTCAAGTTCTTTACCTGCTTGTGCTGGTTTGGCTGCTCTAAAGTTGGGTAAAGAATTACATGGTCAGATATTAAAAAACGGGCTCGAAGGTAGGTGTTATGTAGAAACAGCAGTCATGGATATGTATGCTAAATGTGGAAGACTTGTTTATGCATATGAAGTTTTTGTAAAAATGTCTGAGAAGGATACCGTTTGTTGGAATTCCATGATTACTAGCTTTTGCCAGAATGGTCAACCAGGGAAAGCTATTGACCTTTTTCGTGAAATGGGTTTGGAAAGAGTGAATTATGATTCTGTAAGCATATCGGCTGCTCTTTCTGCGTGTGCTAATTTAGCATTACATGGGTATGGGAGAGCAATCCATGGGTTCATGACAAAAGGTGCATTAAAGACTGATCTATATGCAGAAAGTGCACTAATAGACATGTATGCCAAGTGTGGAAACTTGCAACCTGCTAGAAATGTTTTTGAATTGATGCCAGAGAAAAGTGAAGTGTCATGGAATAGTATCATTTCCGCATATGGAAACCATGGTCACCTTCAAGAATGTCTTTCTTTATTTCACCAAATGAAAGAATTTGGATTCCAGCCTGACCATGTGACATTTCTTGCAATAATATCTGCGTGTGATCATGTGGGTTTGGTTGATGATGGTTACCACTACTTCAAGTCCATGATAAACGAGTATGGCATTGCAGCTCGAATGGAGCATTATGCTTGCATAATTGATCTGTTTGGCCGAGCTGGTCGATTAAGTGAAGCCGTTGAAATCATAAAGTCTATGCCTTTTGAACCTGATGCTGGTGTTTGGGGCACATTGCTAGGTGCGTCTAGGGTTCATAAGAATGTTGAGCTAGCCGAATTGGCTTCAACCCATCTTTTTGAAATGGACCCAACAAATTCTGGGTACTATGTGCTGCTGTCAAATGTACAGGCTGATGCTGGAAAATGGGAAGGAGCCAATAAAACAAGAAACATGATGAAACTTCGAGGAATTGAAAAAGTGCCCGGTTATAGCTGGATTGAGATGAATAACGACACCCATGTTTTTGGCGCCGCGGACAAAAGTAACCCTTTATCTGATGAGATTTATACGACGTTAAAGAACGTATATTTGGTGCTTAAGGATGATGGTTATGAGAAAGAACATAACATTGCAGCGTTTACTGGCTTAGTTCCATAATGGATATGATCACTTTTGTCCGGAATTCAAGAATTCTAATTTTCAAGGAATTTTTTTATTTATCTCATATCATAATTACTCTCCTCAAATTATAGTCCACAATTCTAATTTAGGATTGCCTCAAAAATTACTCTCATATCATAATTACTCTCCTCAAATTATAGTCCACAATTCTAATTTTTTTATTTATCTCATATCATAATTACTCTCATATCATAATTTTTTTTATTTATCTCAACCAATAAAAAATAATTCACTTTTCATTTCAAAACACTTTACTTTCCTTAGAATAATTCACTTTTCATTTCAACCAATCAAAAAGAAGTTTTTTGGATATTTGATTATTCTAAAAAAAAATTACTGTATCTCCTGACAATTCTAAAACAGTGATAGTAAAAAATTGCTTTGTGCAGTTTGTGTTTTGCAAAAACCTTTTAAGTTTTAACGGGCTAGTTGAGTTTGATGTATCCCCGAACCACTTACTTTTCTTAAAAAAGTATATATAACCATGTCCACAAAAAGTACCAATAGATAGGGCTGAGCAAACGCCCCAATAACCAACCCAACCCAAGAAACCAGCCTAAACTGAGCCGAACCAAGCTTATTTGGTTCAGTTTCAGTTCAATTCGGTTTCAGGTCAAAATCGACATTTGGTCGACTTGAACCACTAAACCGACCCGACCCGACCTTAGTTGGTTCGGTTTTGGTTACTCAACTATATAAACTAGGTTCAGTTTTCGGTTGCCATATTCTTTTAAATCGGTCTCGAGTCGTTTTTTGTCGGGACGGTTGCAACATAGATGCTTGACTGTAGTACATATAAAATTCTTTTCTGGATGAATTGATAGATATGTGATACATATCTGATAAATAAAATTTGTTGTATAAAAGAATTGTAAATAGTCTAATGTTTGGGATAATTTCTTTTGGTTTGTTGCATAGTTTAAGGATATGTTTTGTAAAGTTATTACTCCTTTCGTCTCAAAACTATTATTCTGATTAAAAAACACGCAGTTTAAAAAGAATACATTTATTATAGCAATATTGCTCATACATTTTAACTGAATAACAGTTTGACTTTAACTAGTTAATTTAAATCTTTTTTAAATTTAATAATCATAATTTTAAATAAAAATAAATATATTAAACTTAATCAAACTTTCTTTTTATTAGTAACGGTAGACTAATAAATTGAAACATTCCAAAAACAATACCCCTCCATCTTCCCTACTACTTATAAAGGGTATAGGACTTATTTTTTAAGTACACTTATTTGGGGAAATATAGGAAACATATATAGAAGTATAGGAATCTTTACCTATGTTTCCAAACTTATCATTTGACTTTTGTTATCAAAGTTGAAATCACACAAAACCCTAATCGGGCCATACAAAAACACACAATCAAAACCATAGCCGAGCCTCTCTCTTTTTCTCTCTAAAACTAAAAACATAGCCGCCACCATAGCCACCGGATCAACTATTGCCATCATCGTCGCCATTTACATGGTTGATTGATGTTTCTGTTTGATGGTTTAAGCCTAGGAGGTTTAACCCGTGGTTGTTTTTGTTTGAGAACACAGGAGTTTCTCTCCCTGACCTAATAGACACACCTACAGCCACCATTATCGTCTACCGCCGCCATCCTCTACCACCCGTCCCTACATCCTAATCCATCTCAATGAACAAAACACCTACAACCGCCATTATAGTGTTATGGGTTTGTAGTTGATTTTCGGTGGGTTACGTGGACACGGTTTTCTTTGGTGGTTGCTTCAGTGGTTTGCTTTGGTGGTTGCATTGACACGGTTTGCTTTGTTATGTATGTGAAAGAATAGTGGTGGCTTCAAGGGCTTCAATGGTGTAAGTTTTTCAGTTGTCTTTAAGATCTGGTCTTAATTGTTTTGCTTACTTTGTTTCGGCTTATATATCCAGTTTATGGTATTTTTGGTTTTGAGATTATGATTCATAAGCTCACTTTTGGGGCTTATTTTGAAACTTATTGAAGTTTGGTAGTTCATAATGAACTTATATAAGCCGAAAAGTTTCAAATAAGCCACAAAAAGTGAGCTTGTCAAACACAAGCCCAAACCCAAATCAACAATAAGAAGACTATATAAGCCGAAACAAATTTGACTTTTTTAACTGGCTGCGTGATAAAATGCTTGTGACTGTTTTTACTTGAATTGTGAGAGGTCTCGAAATTAGCTTTGTTTAGTTTGTTTTAGCTTATACAGGAGGTTTATGTTTTTTTTTGTTTTGGGATTATGATTCATAAGCTCACTTTTTGTGGCTTTCTGAAAAGTTTCAAAATATGCGAGAAAATATGAGCTTATGAAACACAAACCCAAAACCAAGTAAGCCATAAGCCGACTATATAAGCCCAAAGAAATTAGTGAACTTTTGAGTTTTTAAACTGCCTGTGTGGTAAAGTGCAGTGACTATCGATAAGAAGATAAAGATTGTAACAGAATTTTGTTCAGTGTTCCCATAGGTCTGATAATCTAGCTGTCGAGAAAATTTGATTACGGCGCTCCCTCTGTTGGAAAAAATCAGACGTAACCACCAAGGATGAACAAGTAGCTGCTGAGTTAGATTTTCATGATGTGTCAGCTGTCATTATGGTGTCGTTGTGGCAGGATGGGCGACTATAAGTGGTGGTGCTAGTGGCGGCTGAAAGAGGTAGTCGAAAGTGGTGGTGATGGCGGCTGAAAGAGGTAATAGTGTTTAGATTTTCTTCTGATGTAATTAGATGTGATAATCAAATAAGTAGTTATTTGGTCCTTTGTAATTCTGTGTATTAAGTTATGGTCAACATAATCATAGGGAATACGCAGTTAAAGCAAGCAACCTCCTTGTTGCAAGTCAAATTTCTTATGGCGGCCACATATACGGTGTTTAGGATTGTGGACCTGTAACGAAAAACCAAATTTTTAGTCAATTAGATCATAAAATTTCAAACCTAATATAAACTTGTGCTTGTACGTCTGATTGTGATCACGTGGTTGTAGTGTACATGTCAATGCTAATAACTCAATGATTCTTGCAAACATTTTGAGGATTTAATGTAAATGTCACCACTTCAACAACATATCTCATGGTGCTCTTGTTGGAACAAGTTCTGGTATATACCTCCATTTGTTGGTGTTGGAACAGGTGAGTTTTAGTTTCTTAAGTACTTGACATAATATTTTCAAGATCATCTTATCAAATAAAGCAGTGTCGATATTTATTTGCTTTGTAAAGTAAAATATTTTTCTATCTGTTAAGTTGTAATTTATTTTTTCTAAATAAGGTATAAGTGATGTTATTTTTTTGTGATTCTAGAGACAGTTGAGGTTTACTTGAAAGCTTGTTGTCTTGGCTACTTTCTGGTTAAAAGGTTAGTACTTTCTGGTTAAAAGGTTAGTATTTTTATAAATACCCATTTTCATGTGCCATATTTTATTTTACCCCTAAAAGATTTTCTTTATTTGTAATCAAAGCATTAAATTAAATTCTTGAAGGTCGATCTGGAAAATATGGACCTGGAAGAGTTCTCAAAGATCCAAAATGTGGAATTCTGGGACTGCATTTTAGAGGAAGGCGATATGCTTTACATTCCTCCCAAATGGTGGCACTATATTCGATCACTCACTACAAGTCTTTATTTAAGCTTTCGGTGTAGTGCTTCGCCTAGCTCACCTAGCTCACCAACTTCCTGATATATGGTAACCACAGCTTTTAGCTTTTGTGTTAAATCTTCATATATAACTATATAAGGGTCATTATTAACATCATTATTGTTGTATCAATGGGATTGCTCCCTTTTCATTGCAATGCTACTGATACGTATTAAAAAGAACACGTTCTTTGTTATATCGATCATTTTTTCGTGTAACTATTAGCCTTAGGACCATATTTTGTGAATCTTTTGAAACCTTGATGAGCTAAATACTTGTACGTACAAACAGTAAATCTCGAGGGCCTGACTTATGCACCCAACAAACTTTGTGAATTTCAATGCACGTTACATGTTATTCGTATACTATAAACATTTGTATCTAACATTTGAAAACACCACAGATTTAGCTCTTGGTACAACACATTCAATTTGAATATATGAAAAGCATTGGAAACACATTATGTTATCCACTAAAAAGGATAATGATAAAATTAACACCGCTACTCTTTTAACCTGCAATTTTATTTCTGCAAAGAACCTTACACTTTAAAACTCTATCTTACACGTAGAATCCAGGCATCACCATAGCCTTCACAAGGCTCGAGTTCTATGATCGTTGCCTATCAACAAACACATCCTCCATAAACACACCATCAAAGCTTCTATTATCATCAACCCTCACAATCCCTAATGTTGGACTAAATGAGATCGCCAATAAATGTAACAACCATATACACTTAGTTGCCACAAAAAACGCTTGCAACAGCTGCCCTGACCATGATCACTATTACGTATCGCTAATTACTTCTCTATTAGAATATTTTTAATGAGTGTAAATATGGAAATGTTGACATCCTAATACAAAACACGATTGAATAACTTTTATATAGAAGGAAACAAATCAATGTCATATTCTATTAAGGAAAATAGTTGTCCAGTCTATTAATTTTGGAAATGTTTTAAACTCATCTATAAAAGGCAATTATAGAAATCTTATTTACTTCTTAACAAGTTCACGCGCATAAAACATAAAAAATTGACTTTTTACACATTCGGAGACTTGGAGCGATCCACCATTTGGAAAGATAAATGGAAACAATCTTCCACCTTAATTATGGCAACATACTTGATATACACAGAATTGTAAGTTCAAAATGAGTTGTTGTGTAGGTTTTTTGGTGGGAATGAACTGAAAACATACAAAATAAATTCGAAATTTGCATTATAAACGTAAATCAAATGCCTATATAACCCACATATAAGGTTTACTCATTCGTAATTCGCAAACAACAAACAAGAAAAACGTGATGTGACGAATGAAAGAAATGTCGATGATGATCTTGAAATTCATTTCGTCTTCACTTTTAGTTCTCTCAAATGTATAGTAACTCATAACGCTTTCGTTTCTTTTCTTTATTACCACGTGACCATCTTCTTGTTTTGGCTCTATAACATAATGCTCAACATCGTCGTTTCTTTAACCCAATCCTGACTGTCATCTTGAGTGTGATGAATTTTGATGGCGTCATTGTCATCTCGAGTGTGATGATAAAGATGACGAGGAAGAATAAAGTCAAACACCAGTTAGCCCCTTGGGTAGGAAAAGAGTTTACGTTCTCATTAATGAAAGTAATGGGGATGAAGAATAAGGGATCTGCTTGTGCTCGGTTATTGTTAAAGATCATGTTCGCCTTAGCTTTGTGATGACTATGAGTAAAGCTCATGGAAAAACAACTCCAAATGTGGATGTGTATTTGTTTTCTCTCATAGATAACTTTAAGTTGCGTTGTCTAGAGGATATCTCGTTCAACTACCAAGGTATTAGTGAAACCAGTCAATGAATTTGGTGAAGAAGGAGTTTGCACTTAAACGTTTTGTACCAAGAAGTTTTATGTGATGAGTAACGTCCGTCTTTAGATTTTATCTCATCATTAATGTAATGTTTCACTTCCAGTTTTACTAAATGTTTTGTATAGGTTGTTTGAGACATGCTTATATGAGATTTTACCTGAAATTGAATTATCGTATGTTAAGATCGACCTTCATAACGTTTCGTAAATTATCTATTGCTAGGCAAATTCCGCTGTTATGCGCGGGTATCGTCTAGTTAAATAAATGTCTAATGTTGATTTTCAAGATCAACTATTTTAAATTTTGACCTTAAATTATTTTGTTTGTGTTATATAATACTTGATACAAATCATACAAATGGACTGAGTTTTAAATATATTTTCATTAGTATAACTTTCATTAAGTATAACTACGTATATAACACTAGGATTGATGCCCGCGCGTTGCCGCGGGTTAGATATAGAAGATGTTGATATAATAAGAATGGGTAGAAGTCAAGAAGCGATATATAATGAACACAACAGCCGTTTGGAACGCAAATAGTCACTAAAGTTTTACAAACCGGGTGCCTACTGTGCATATAGAACATGTATATAGTGTAGACCCTGTTCTCGCGGCACAATTACTTAATGTGTTACATGGCATTAGTTTACAAAAGACTAAACGTAGGAAATTGTTTCAAAAGGTGTTGGCTACCCGGCATTAATACATACAAAAGCAGTTAGTGTTTTTTTTTGTCACCAGGCGCGGGTCTTAAGATTTCTTTTCTTTGGCCTCTGATTCTAGCTCAGGAAGCAAAGATCTTTTGACGGGCTTCTGCTGGAGGACAACGCCTTTATCTTTCAAACCTGGAGTAACTGTCGTTGGAATGTCTTTTGTTGAAGTACCTGGACAACAAAGTTTAATATAAGAGGTAACTCAATAATATATGCATGCATGATTGTTGCTCCAAAAAAGGAAAAAAAAACTATATTAAGAAGTGTTTTTTTAACTAATTGTAACAGTTTGATAAGATTCTGTATGCAGTGAGTAAGTGGTGGAAATTGAAACATAGAGTATCTTGCTAAAAAGGTTTTGAGTAGACACTTTTGTCTTAAGCAACATGTGGATCTTATTATTGTGGGATTTAATTTTTTTATCTACTTTGGGTAAGGGAATGGTCAGTTGCCATGTGAAAATGTGTTTCCAAGTTGGAAATGAACCAAGGTGGTTAAAAAGAGTTTGGAAGTGTGAGTTAAGTCTAGTTACATACTTGGACTAAATTGTAACTGGAATCTCCCCTGTAGAAACAGTGAATTGGCCATTTCTCCTATTTAAAGACATGTTTGCATATACTAATTTAACACAACTTATTTAACAACTTTGCAAAACAAAAAAAAGTAACAGTGGCATATCTTCCTAGGATCTGGGCGTTGGAAGCTGAAAGTGGGGCTAGTGATTTGGGCGGTCTGTTCATGTGGTATTTAGCCAAGGACGTATTAGCTGACAAAGCCTGGAAACGTAAGGTGGACGAGGCTCGTAGGGAAGATTTCAAAAATGTCGTGGAGCGTCATCATTTCATTCAAGAGATCTGATAGTGCCAGACCTTTCCAGCCGACCCTTTCATTGGCAGGATGATTGCTCTCCTGGACAAAAAAACAGCTGGAGGACAACGCATTTATTGAGAAGCTGAAGATCGAGGCAGCCACCATCCAGAGCAGCATCGACCAGAAGGAGGCTTTCTCGGCCAAAATCTTGTCCAATGGACCATGGTGAACGGACGGTCAAGGAGGTGGTTTAATGCTGGTGTTCTAGGTCTGAAATAAAATCCCTATGTCGTGTGTCCGGTTTGTCCACCGATGAGTCTTAAGGGTTGTGTGTTTGTGTTGTAGGTCTTTTGTTTCTCAGTTTAATCTTGTGTCTATATTGTCCGTGTCAATTAACCATGATGAATGTAATATATTTTGTGTTTTATTGTTTTTTGTTTTGTGGATGTGTGGATTGAGGACAGTTTAGCACATAGTAAGTAAAGTCTTATATGAACCTACTTACGACCCGACAACGAATGGCGTTAAGGAAAAGAACCCCGTCCCCCAAAAAATGCTCTAAGCGGTTTGTGAATGGCAGATTATTAATTAGAATTAAAGATTGTGTACCTGGTTCCTTTTTTGTAGTCATCTCTGAGAACTTGGTTGATGTAGTTTCTGATTCTGAGTCTTTGTTTGATGGACCTTCTTCTTTAAGGCTCGTGATTGCTAGTGGTGTTGGTGTTGGGGCTTTAGTTGCCAGTGGTGTTGGGTTTTGTGTTGTGGTTGGGGAACTGACAGCGGCCTCTAGCAACTTTTACATGCTTAGCACCGAATCGACTGAGAATTCACCCGACCCCTTTCATGATCCAGGAGTGTAGCGAATGAGGAAGGTGTGCGTCTTGCCCTCAATGGCGCGTACCTCAGGAGGTGGTTAGTTTGCATCTGCTGTCCTGTATTTGCGGGCCAGGTCTGCACAAGGGTATGTTGTAACCTCGTCTCCTGCCGGGGTGAAGAAACTGAAAGTTGCGGTTGTTGTTGCATCATGAACTGTCGCCCTGAAATTGTACCTGCATAGGGTGGTTGTGGTGGGATGGTTGAGTGTGTGAATGAGTTTAAATTACGACTGTAGACACATGAATATATGGTTACCTGAAATCTGGGATTTCAAGCTCACCATGGTCAACGCACACGTAAGTCCCGTCAAAGTCGTTGGGTTTCTTACCACACGTGCCACACGAAATGTAGTGCAAGCTTCTGTTTTCCATCACTTTTTCAACTGTTGCTGCGCAACTGAATTGCACTCCCTATAAAAGAATGTGTTAGGATATAATGTAGTCCGTCATAGTTAACTCAGATTCGGGCATACCTTGTATGTGACTGGGTTATATTAGAGCAATGCTGCTAACGTCTCAACATTTTTCTGTTTGTCCAGAGTAGGTTCATTGAAGCGATGGTTTGAAATCTGCAACGGTGGTTGTGTTTTAAACAGCTCTTCAAACCTGCATTTTACAGTTGGGGGACAAAACCGTCAATCACTGACATGTGGCATAAGAGTATAAGACGGGATGTGGTCTAAGGTCTTGGAAGACATACGATGTTTTTGCGGCGTTTGCTTGGGGTGTTGATGGATTCACATAGTAGTGGGTTGGCGGCATCGCAGATAGCTGGTAGCCTGTGGCAAGACATGGTTAGTCATGCGTGAGCAGCAACAACGTTATTAAGAACATATACGAAGAGACAGTTACCTCTGTATTTACCAACTCTACAGGATGAGACAGCAATCATGATTGGTTGTGGTAGCCAAAGTATTTCATCTTTCGGAAACTGCCTAGCCATGGATTCCCACAGTGTTAATGAAACAACATTTCCTATGTCCAAAGGAAAGTGTTAGACATTGTTGTTAGGGAGGATGTTGTAAATTTTGCTATATAGACATGGCTTACTATAGATTTTGGATGTCAATTCTTCTGGTCACGGGCCTTCCGGAAGATACTTGTTCGGCCGAAGGAAGATCACCTATTCTCATGATACATCCAAAGTAGTCTGTTGAAAGCAAAGATTGTGTATCAGTTGGCGTTACCGACACCAATCAAGGAATTTAAGGACGAAGATAAGAAGTGGAGGCTATTACCTGTGAGTCTTGGATATATCATCTTGTTGTTGTCGCGGTGGGGTACCCTAGATTCCAACTCCGCATACGACACAAAATCAAAGTAATGTGCTGGCCGCGTTGCCTCTTTGCCTTCTAGTTGCTCAAACCATGTGATCTTTCCAAACTTTAAGCTGACTGGGTTTTCGAGTGTTTGTTGGTACGGGCTTGTTTTTTCATAGAAAAAAACTTGTTATCCTATAGACTTTGCCAGTGGACATGATCTTGTCAAAGTAGGCCAGATCGCTCAGGTCCATGTTTGCCTGAATCCCTTTTCCTTATTAAGGTAGCAAAGATGCATTAAAAGATTGGTTAACAAAACAGTTGCGCAACGAATACTCGGACTGTAATAACCATGTACCTGTTCGTCAATAAGCATGCAGGAGAAAGATGTTTCCTTCATATCTGGCAAAGATTTAGAGATCCATTTCTGGTAGATCTTTGCTTCGAGAACATAGTTTCTGCTGCCTAAAAGTAATTGGTCAATCGGTGTTGCTGTTGTTATGAGAGCACTTGTTTCCGCGACTGTCATAGGCATGAATTCCATACTTGAGTTTCACCTGAAAAAATTATAACACAGAACACGAAGTTAGTTTTGGTGTATTAATGATGCCCGTCTCAAAGAACGGGAGTGTATCCACATTATGTACACGCACCACGAACATGGATATAAGCATGCAAAAGGCAACATTTAATCCATAAAGGACGGCATATGATAGCAAATTCTACATTGGTACCTAGTGTTGCAATTATTGATTGTGGCAATAGTAATGTACATTAGCGTGTATCATGTTAGCAGTAAGAATTACACAACCTATTTTGTATGTAGCTTTGCATAATGTGTTTTTATGTAGGATTTGCTAATCTGATGGTGTCGCTTGTGAGGCAACCCGGTGGTTTTCTATAGCATTTAAAAAGTCAATGTACACTATGTTTTTGGTTGTGTTGGGCGCGTCGCATTCTTCTTCTTGAATTAGGATCTTTAGTCCCTTTGGCGAGGTAGCTCTTGATAGAGCAACATATAGTTGTCCATGGCTGAAAACGGGTTTTGGCAGATAAACACCTATCTTAGAGAGAGACTGACCTTGGGTTTTGTTAATAGTCATTGCATAACATAGCTTTACTGGAAACTGTCTACGTTTGAATCTGAATGAGAGATTGGGATCGTCATGAATTAAAGCAATTCTATGTATGTAAACTTTTTCTCCAATTCGTGTGCCGGTAATAATTTGCGCTTCTATAAGCTTTGTCTTCACCGATTTGACAATCATCCTTGTGCCATTACATAATCCACCAGCCAAGTTTATATTTCTGAGAAGCATGATAGGGGACCCGATCTTTACTTTCAGTTCATGGGCTGGAAAGCCCGGGAATGAAAGCGTGTTAAGGTACTCCATTGGATAGAGCATGTCAGTCTCAGATGTTTCGCCTCCTTTTGGGAAAGCTTCGTCATTGCGCAAGTAAGTTTTCGAGTCTCCAACTATGGCTGCTAACACTTTATCGTTTATAATGTCCGCAGTTTCATTCTTGGGGCATACGATGGCTTTTTCTTGCAGGGTTTCGGGTGTGGGCGATTGTAGAGTTTGTTTGTCATAGATAAAATCTATGAGTTGTGCGAGGCCTTCATCAGTGGGTGGGAAACAGTGTTCGGACGGTATAGTTATCAATTTTGAGTCGCCAGAATTATTGGTGTCTGTTATGTCGGCCTGTCCATTACCCACGTCTAGCAGCCATTCTGCAAAAACTGATGCTTGTGCCTTTTCAGTTTCAGTCATGCCTTCACGCTTGAGTCGCATATTGTGGGTCAGCGTGTGAATCTCAAAGTACTGCCAGAGGTCTGAGAGGGCAACCGACGAAGTTATGAGCTCTATTTTGGATGCTCCCTTTTTCACTGGCAGCTTTTGTCGGAAGTCACCCCCAAAATAACTAATTTCCCACCAAAGAGGTGGTTAGGTGCACACATTAGGTCTCTGAGGCTTCTGTCTAATGCTTCAAAACAACGCTTGTTATTCATTGGCGCCTCATCCCATATGATTAAACGTGTTTCAACCAGTAGGGACCCTAGTTGGGTGTTTTTTAATGTGGCAAAGGGATTCGTCCGTTAATTCTAGTGGGATTTTGAAGCGGGAATGTGCCGTGCGGCCGGCAGGGAGAAGGAGAGATGCGATGCCCGAAGAGGCAACTGTTAGGACTATTTTGGCTCGGGCGCGCAGTGCGCTTGTGATGGTTTTCCACAGGAATGTCTTGCCTGTGCCGCCATCACCGTACACAAATAGAAGTTCCGGTTTATTCTGTTCAGACGCGATTATAACCCGATCGTAGATGGCTCGCTGTTAAGAATTCAGCTTAGGGACATCCGCTTCTGTTTCCTGAAATAGCATATCGCGGTTGTAGTTTCTCTCTTCCATCAGGAGTTTGTTTTTCAGAATATTTAGCAGCCACTAAGGAGGGTTTGGAAGACCAAATTCCAACAAAGTTTTGCCATACCCGTCTAAGATCGATTGGATCTCAAAAAGAATAAAGTCTTTCAACACGGGGTCGTTTACATGGTAATTAGGGATGCCAGTCGTTTCCGATACCCTCATTGGTATGTCGTCAGACATATTCCTCCAATGTTTGGTCCAAAGTCTAAGCGGATCTGCAACCTCACAATGAACCATCATTTGTGCGAACAGTACACGGATTTCAGACGCAGACCCATTTCCCGCTGCTTCTTCCAGCGCTATGTCCTATTCTTTGTCGTCACCAAGCAGACCAAGGGCTTGACATGCAGCACGGTAGGTAGGCAAGACGATTTTGTTAACCGTGCGCACGTCTATTGGTGATTGGTAACCCTTCTGATGAGAAAGGAGAATTCTGAAGTAGAAAAGGTCCCCTAAGCTTGGGTGGACGTAAGCAAATCTACCAATGGAATGTTTGGTTTTCATAACCCGCTGTCTCCACCTTTTGGAGTCAGCATACCATACAAACTCAGATGTAAAATCGACATATGTTAACGTGGCCCCGTCTTGGTGCTCTACGTTGTAGGCATACCATTCAGTGAGAGTAGTTTTCTTCTTTTCAGGGAGGTTGACGACCACATCTATCCTATCACGTTCACGAAAGTTTATGGGTTACATGTTTTCCAGATGGACTGAAAGTATTTGCACAACTGGTTCTCTATTGTGTATTGGAAAGTCGAAGAGCCTCCAACAAGCTTCGTGTGGGCAAATGAAGCGGCCATCGACATAGTTTTGGATTTCATCCTTTGTTGTTTCTTGCATGACAGCCGAAGTAGATGCCTCGCCAATTGGCCTTGTGATCTTTGCAAAGATGCGGTTGGGTCCTTTGGAAATGTATTTGAACAGGTATTTGATGAGCATGCTCCACCCACAGTATTCGACATTTATGTGTGCTTGGAACATGAGACACAGAGAACGGTTATAAGGAACGACGTAACAATTGTCCAGATGGGTGTCATGTTTTGTAATGTAGACACCTGTATCTCTCCGTCGATAGTGAATGTACCCCTTGTCATCTAGATACGTAGTGTTTTTGTATTTTTTGGGGAAATTCTTTCCACAAGAACTGTGAGAACCCGTACTTTCCCAGTATTATTTTATTCTTTTTATTCGTGCTTCTTGAATTTTCCAATGTATTACGTTTTCTTGTATTGCTATACGTAAATCCTGAGACTTTTAAATTATACTTTTTAAGTATTTTTCTTATCACCGATAAATACTTTGTATGGAATTATAAAATTTTTATTTTATTTTTTCATATTTAATTTAAATCAAAGTTTTTGATTTAAAAACACCCGCGTGCGTTTTACAACGAGTTTATTCAAAATCAATGTACAACGAGAATTCCTAGTGATCGCGATACCGACGGATGCCCAAAATATTACGTTTATTTATCGATTGTTTTGATAATTAATATTTTCGACGATTTCGTTTTAATTACGTATTAAGTCGTGTCGGAAAATCATATAATCATTTTTATGATGCATTGTAACTTTTGAAAAGTATTTTTACGAAACCCGATCCCCGTAAATATTTTCAATATTTACCAATAACCATATTCTACCCTTTAAAACTATTAATTGTTTTTAAGTCCACAAGTTTCAAAGTTGGCAACATTGATCCCTCCACTTAAACCACCATATAAATACCCTTTTTCTTTCCACTACTACACACACATACAACTAGCTAAAAAAATAACAACTCCTCCCTCCTCCTTCCTTGTTTGCCGCCACATTCAACCACAAAACACCCCAAATCTTCATCATCCAACATGAATTGATCAAAACAAAAATTAGACCCATGTTCCAAATCAGCTTGTGATTCTATCTATACAAAAATCTTCCACATGCATCAAGGTTTTTATAAACTTATGATTTCATGGTTGTATGATGTATTAACCATCATGCATGTGTTGTTTTTGGTAAGATTATGTTGTTTTGATCATAAAAAGTCTTATTTTTATTCTTTGATTTTTGTTAGATTTTTCATACAAGTGTTTTTAGGAGTGTTTGGTTGATGGGTATGATAGTATGATGATCCTAGAGGTATGGGAATGAATGGTTTTGGTTGAAAAATTAATTTGACTTGTTTTCTTAAATGCTATTTTGGGACAGCAGGTATTAAACAGATTTTTCGTGGGTTTAAGTTCTGAGAAAGGCTAAGATTATTTGATAATGTTGTAGAGATTACTGAGACGGTCGTTTTGGTATAAGATAGAGCTTCTAAGTTATCACGAGTCAAAAGTTATGCTAGTTTTAGTATTCGTGTACCGGGAGACGCAAGTCGGCACAATCCGAAATTGTGGCTGATTTTGGGTCGACTCTCGGGGACTTTAGGCTTGGTTAGATAGTTGATACTACTGGTTTTCAAAGTTTACAAACTTAGTTTGATGAGTCTAGTAGTGGTTTCAAAATACGGATTGTCGAGTTAGTACTTTTAAAGCGGTCTAAACGGTTTTACAAAACAAGTGCACAAATCTGTCCCAAATTTGGAGTCGAGTAAAGCGTCGAGCTGATGGATTTTAAAGTGTGAACTTTGGCTCAAACTTTGGTGAGGTCTTATACAGGTTATAAGTGACCTTGACACCAATTTTCATCTAAAACGGACAACTCTAGATAGGGTAGATCGGTGTGTACATTCGAGGTGTACTTGCTGATTTTATTTTGGACACGTAGTTCAATGTTTGTGTTGCGTGAGTTTGAGTATTCATCATTAGACATGATGAATTACTCAAGTTCTTATTCATTGTATAAATGACTTAGCTACTGGTCCAAGTTAGGTTAAAGGATAGTTTGATTTGTGTTGACTTGACGTCGTATAACGGGTCATTTTCAGTGTTCAAGTGTTTTAACGTGTAGTGTTGGAATAAATGGTTAGTATGACTTCATTTGGTTCGTGGCAATGGTTTTGAAATATGAATACTTTGAAAACATTTGAGTTATTATATTTGGTACATATCGATATTTGAGTTCGAGTCTTAACGCGCGCCTTATTGTGATAGGTTGCGGTTTTCGTGTTTCCCGGGCATCCATATCGTCGGTGATCGTCTCACTACCATTATTTCTACTCAGTTGTTGAGTACCGTGATTGACTTACCACGTGGCTAAGGTGAGTTCATAGCCCCTTTTTACTTGTACATGGTTTCTAAACACGGGGTGAGATTTTACATGGTGGAACACAACCATTTAAAAACTATGTGCTATCCTCAACTTGTATGCTATCCAGAAGTTGTATGCTTTCCAGAACTTGAGGATTTCCAACTGATTTTCATTGATATTATTGCTTTTAATCTTTAGCCTTAAGTTACCTCTCATTTATCATGAACCGTTAATTAATCCTTCTACCAAGCGCAAATGTTGTGGGTGGATCCATCGGGATTGACTATCCCCGTCCCGATTACCTTGACGCACTAATATTTGTTTATTCACTTGAGTATTTAGGCTGAATACTGACTAGAGGAATTTACACTGAGTTAAGCTTCGGTTCATGAACTAAACAACATTAATAATGTTTCGGACTATGGTTATCGTACGTAACCATTTTCCCCTATTTCTTGTTTACAAATGAATGCTTGTGTTCCACATCCTTATTGCTAAACCTATGAATTTCACTCAACTTTATGTTGAAGATTTTACATGTTTAATCTCAGGTATTATTACTTAGCTTTGCTTGGATGGGAGCCCGCATGATATTATCGCAGCTTGGAGATTTCTGTAATGCTTTGAAAAAATTGGTTTTAGTATAAACTGTCAGAAGCTTATTATCTATTTTGGGCAACTTTATGTTATAAATCGAGACGAAATAATATAACTTTTTCGCTTTTAAAACTCTGGGACCTATGTTTAAAAACTCTGACCTTTTATGATGTAATGTACATATTTTTATTTCGTCAGCTTTGTATGAACTGTAATTCATTGTTTCTTGTACTATGACGTGTTACCCCCTTGTTGCCTAGTTGTTCCATGTCAGATTTTGAGGGTCTCACAGATTGGTATCAGAGCGATGGTTATAGGGAACTGAGTCGTTTTCAAAACTTAGCCTATAACCGAAAGTTCAAATATCTTATTGTTTCTAAGTGTCAAACACAGAATCTGCCATTGTTTTTCGATATCTTTGCAGGTAACTCTCTAATCCTTATTATTTACTTTTAATTATCATTGTAGTATTTCTTCTCATGATTACATGTTGAAATATTACATTACCTTAATGGCGATAATTACTACTCCCTCCGTCCCTAATTAAATGTCCACGTTTGACTTTTAAAGTCTTTCTTCGTCAACTTTGACTTCAAATTACTTCGTATGTGTTATATAATACATGATGTAAAATATATGAATGGATTGAGTTTCAAATGTGTTTTCTATCAATCTAATTTTTATAAAAAATTATAAAACACAAATAAAGTAATTTAAGGTCAAAGTTGATAAATAAAGACTCTAAAAGTTAATAGTGGACACTTATTTAGGGACGGAGGGAGTATGTCCTTTCAAAGCCTATGTGCTTCATGATTTATCATTGAATGTTATTGTGATTACATCTGCCTATACTGTATTTCTTGAATTCTTGTTCTTGTGAATTGATCTTATTGCAATGATATTGTATCGTTATGACGTACATACTTGTATTCAGAGTGCATATGCTGCCGACTTTTCATACTCATTTTTATGAGTACTATTGCTATTTCATTTATGCGTGATACGACTGACTTCATATACTCGTCGTTTTGAATCATCTGTTTTTCTTGACTCGCTGCTACATGTGTGCATACTCTCGAGATACCATTGTTCGGGATTAAGAAGTGTTATTTTCGATGAAACTCCTGATTTTTCATTTTACTACCGTGCGTGTTGCTTTCATCGTTAAATCTCTTTAAAATATCTATTTAGATATCCAATTTGCTTGTCGACCATTTGTGATTGAATGTCTTGGAAAATAGTCTATAGACCATTGTGTAGCTCAATGTGTCTCCGGAAAAAGAAAGACTAAAAGACATCATGTGAGTCACACATCACGAAGCATTCGTTGAATCAGTACTGAATAATATCGTGGCTTTTCGTAATCTTGATTTACCCACATCACGAAGCATTCGTTGAATCAGTACTGAATAATATCGTGGCTTTTCGTAATCTTGATTTACCTTTACGCCACCGTTTTATACGACACTTGTACATGGATTACATCTTATTTCATTGACCATTCTTCGCTTCGATTTCGACTTACAACATCCGTTGTACCTTGAACACATGATCGTCATTTATTATGTGACGATTGTTTGGAATACGATCCTACTTGTATCCTCCCTTTTTCATTAAACCTCCTCGCCTCAGGAGTGTGACTTGTTAATATTTTGTTTCTTTCTCGGTATGTCTTGTGATTTTGGAAATCACGCCGCCAGGTGACTTTCCTGCATTGCATCTTGCTGCCGAAGACACGGATGATATGCGTCGTTTTTATCTCTCAGATTATCGTTGGTATTCTTGAACCATTTCCTTACTGTGTTTTCAGTACATGATTAATTATAGAGTTTATTCTCTTTCGTTTTTACGGAATCCACAAGTCTTGTGTGTACATTAATTTTGAATTATCATGAAATTTAGATTTAATTTCAAGATGTGTCGAGAAAATATTTTTATAATTGTAGATATAAAAATATATATTTCTACTTGTTGAGACGTCCGTTTAGGACATAAAATTTGGCTAATAAACATTAAAATCGAGCAGGTTACGCTCATTTGAGATTGTGAAATTTAAGAACTTATATTTTTTGAGTAGTTCTAAAATATCATTTTGTTGACAGATTTAGTGCAAGGGCATTTTCATCCATTTTTATTCCGTTTCAAGTCTTGAGTAAAACTAGAAAGTTGTTCAAAACATTGTTTTACATCGAAATGCATTAGACTTTGAGTCTTAGAATATCGTTTAGTGAGTTAATTGGTCTAGTCAAACCCAAAAGTCAAAGTTGACTAAAAAGGACAAAACTGATAGACTTCAAAAATATGATTTCAAGCGTTTTTGAGTCCGTTGAGCTCGTAAAACTTTAACTAATGATATTTTGCAAACTAAAAAAAACAAGGATTGCGTTTGAACCAGTATAAAATAGTAACTTTGAGTTCGGCCATACATGTACATAGATCTTGAACTTTTGAAATTTGGTAACTTCCTAATGTAGAAACTTTGCGGAGTGATTGTACTATTTGTTAACTGATACCCTACTTTCTTAAAAGTATATTATTGTCAAATTAATCACGATGTGCACACATACAGATTCCTTTATCCTTTCTTTTATTTATGACTTATTGTCATTCCATTGTCTTTCTTTGTTTCTATCGTACCACTGAGTTGGACCGAGAATTGAAGATCTTGCTTTCATATCGTTTGTTATCATCTTGACACGTGTCTCTTGACGATTTCGGCTAAACCTCTTGAAACCTTATCACCTTGTAACCATTTTGTTGACTGTCTTGAACTACTCCTTATTTTCCCTCTTGTAACCCACTCGCTACTTTATAAACTATTGTCATGTTACCATATGAACTCAAACAGATATTGTTTGCAAATCATTTTACAAAAGGTTTCATTTGGGCTTTCTTAAATAATTGAGTGTTATCTTATAAAATTAATCTATATTAATTTTACAATGTATTCTCACGAATTGTTCTACCTTGGGTCTTGTAAAGAATCTTGTAACATTACGATTGTTGAATTAAATATCTAGCCAGTAACTTATTGGCAAATAGTTTCATAAACTATTTTTATTTCTGTTTTTACAAAATGGCATTATATACATATTTTAAATAATATGATATGTAATACTGGTTTGACGAAGATGAGAATCGCATTGCTAGTCCTAAATTATGCATGGCCTGATCACCTATGCTTAATTTAGAAGGAGCCATGCAAGGCCGAATAGTAGTCACCTTAAATATTTAACCAAGAATCAACTTTTTACTATGTTCCTTAAAAAGTTAGATAAAATAAAAGTTTTGAAAACTTTTACATCTTTTGCAAGTAACAACAATTCGTGACTTACACATATGAACCCTTATCTATTCTTGAACAAAGTACATGCCTCAAGCACAGATTTCACTACTCAACAATCTCTGCTTTACTTGTTACCTCATCATCCTCATGATACGATTTTCGTTACCATTTGCCTAAATTCTTACCATTGATACCAGACTTGAAAGTTTCAACGTTGTTATGCTTCTACATCAATCAACCTTCTCTGTCTCTTTTGGTAGACCTTCGAAACGTCTCTAGACGCGATTAATGATTTATGACTGGACGTGAACGATGATTACGTGTATTTGTCATGATGTGTGTTAGACTTTATCGTCTTGAAATTCGTTCGTGTGACCCATGTGTTGATTTCGCCTCTCATTGCGAATGTTTTCATTTTACTGAATTTACTCTCAAGTGACTTCTTAAGAATTTTCTTTGATTCAAAAATTCGTTGTGTGGCTTTTCTCTTTCGATCGTATGTCGACCACCGAGAAATTATTAAGCCGTTATTGGTGTCACCAACTGCACTCAAGAAGCGATGACTTGCTATAGTCCTTTGTTTCTTATTTTTTTCCTTTTCATCGACGCGTCTATTCCATCACGTTTGTTAAGAATTGATACGACTTTCGTCTTATTCCTTTGTGTATTGCTCGCATATAAATTGTTGACCTTTATATGATTCATATTCGTTGCTGTCTTCTCACCTTTTGAAAACTAGAAAAAGTTACGTGTTTATCATTTGATACCTTAATCTCCTTCTTGAATTTCTAAAAATTATTATTAATTTTTAAGAACGTTTTATACATTTTACCAAATGTTTAAATTACCAAAATAACTGTTTCAAGTTAAGTACCGGATCTATATATCCTCTTTGGTAAATTTATAACTAGTATTTAAAAAGGATATCAAGCTGTATCTTTTAAAGTATTTGATTATATCGTACTTTACTGTCAACCTAATGAAATTATTAAATTAAATTTATAATTTCTAACAATGATTCTAAATAACTTGGAAAATCTGATTTTTCCTAATCGTAACGTTAAACCTGAGTTTTAACAATAATTTCATACAGTCACCCGAAAAGCTCTTAAGCTGATCAAAATAACTATATGAACTGAGTTACTTTTACTTTGAAATCCTGATCAAGAAAAAGATTTGACAATTGTTTACTCACTCATTTTATATAGAGTTTGATTTTTTATCACTACACCTGGTAAAATTTTCTTTTAATAAAGAAAATATTATTTTGAATGATCATATGTAATTCATTTTTCCCTTCTAGTTCTTTTGTAACTGGATTATTACGTTTTAAGATTGTCATGTTTTACAGTTGCATGACTTGCGACCCCTTGTTGATTTAATAATTTTGGTTCATCTTATCGCACTTTGTCCGTTTAAGCGATTCTTGTGTTCATTCTTGTTAGTTTATCACACGTATTTCCAACAATTCTATCTCTTGATGTATCTCCGTATTGAAAGATTGTTATTCTAATCCAAGACTGAAAAGTTACACGAAAAGGAGTTAAGAAACTGAAGCATAACGAATTCTAACCGTTAATGTTCGTCGTGATGCAGAAATTTCATGGGAAGCAATGAATTTTGTTCTACACTTTGTACCTCCTCTTGTTTGCATCTTCTACTGTTTTCAGGAGAACTCTGGGGACCAGAGTTCCTTTAGGGGGGAAGACTGTGAGAACCCGTACTTTCCCAGTATTATTTTATTCTTTTTATTCGTGCATCTTGAATTTTCCAATGTATTACATTTTCTTGTATTGCTATATGTAAATCCTGAGACTTTTAAATTATACTTTTTAAGTATTTTTCTGATCATCGATAAATACTTTGTATGGAATTATAAAAATTTTATTTTATTTTTTCATATTTAATTTAAATCAAAGTTTTTGATTTAAAATCACCCGCGTGCGTTTTACAACGAGTTTATTCAAAATCAATGTACAACGAGAATTCCTAGTGATCGCGATACCGACGGAGATTGTTTCGATAATTAATATTTTCGACGATTTCGTTTTAATTTCGTATTAAGTCGTGTCGGGAAATCATATAATCATTTTTATGATGCATTGTAACTTTTGAAAAGTATTTTTACGAAACCCGAGCCCCGTAAATATTTTCAATATTTACCAATAACCATTTTCTACCCTTTAAAACTATTAATTTTTTTTAAGTCCACAAGTTTCAAAGTTGGCAACATTGATCCCTCCACTTAAACCACCATATAAATACCCTTTTTCTTTCCACTACTACACACACATACAACTAGCTAAAAAAAATAACAACTCCTCCCTCCTCCTTCCTTGTTTGCCGCCACATTCAACCACAAAACACCCCAAATCTTCATCATCCAACATGAATTGATCAAAACAAAAGTTAGACCCATGTTCCAAATCATCTTGTGATTCTATCTATACAAAAATATTCCACATGCATTGATAGGTGTGAAAACACCCATCCTTTTACCACTTAATTACAATAATAACCGAGTCAAAACGTGTATTTTTTGTCATTTATGTCAGAATTATGCGTGGTTTGTGTTTTTGTTGTGATTTAGGACGAAAAGGTGAAAAGTAGAGAAAACACGGGCATTCACGGGCTTTTATCGAAGAAAAAGACGAAAGACGAAGTCAAGAAATCAAGAGTGCAAAAAGAACGGAAGTCCAAGACCAATTCTGAAGATTTATCGAAGAAAAAGTCAAAAGACGGAAGTTTACTAAAAGCCGAAGAACTCAAATTTAATTTATTGAAGAATTACAAGACGAGTTTGAAGAAATCCCGAGACAAAGTCATTAAAGTCAAAAGATTAAGAAGATTAAGGACTTAATGACGTAATTAAAGAAAGAAGAAAGAGGGGAGGAAGCTTCCTAAGCACCTCCCTAATCTCCCCTATAAATAAACCATTAGTGTTTTCATTTCATGTTGTTGGGTGAATTGACAACCCACCTCTTCCACCATTTTCATACCTTGCACAATTTAATTTCTTGCACTTTAATTGTATCGCACCTTTTAATTCCTTTTAATTCCAAGTAAGTTTAATTGAATCTTTACTTTCTTGTTTAATCTCTCATCTACCTTTCTTGTTTGTGTTTAATCTTATGTTATGTTCATGTTATTGAGTTTCATAGTTTTGATTAAGTAGGTTTTGATCATTTTGATTATTATTGTTAGTGTTATTGATTTGGTTTGATTGGTATTGATTAGTTGTTCATTTGTGGTTAGTTTGATTTAATCTTTTGGTTAATTTTTATTAGTTTTGGTTAAGTTCGTGCCTTCATGTTCTTCCCTGTTCTGCGTACTGTTTATGCTACCCAGATTCCGAATCAATCGTTCCTTCAGTTTATTCCGGATCAGACTTTCATTCCGAACCAAACTTTCTTTCGTTTATTCCGGATCAGACTTTCATTCCGAACCAAGCTTTCTTTCGTTTATTCCGGATCAATCTCTTCATTCGGAATATTTGTTATTCCGGATCAATCTCTTCATTCGGAATATTTGTTATTCCGGATCAATCTCTTCATTCGGAATACTTTATTATTCCGGATCAGCCTCTTCATTCAGAATATTGATTATTCCGGATCAAGTCTCTTCATTCGGAATATTTATTATTCCGGATCAAGTCTTTCATCCGGAATAATATTCCGGATCAAGGTCCTTATTCCGAATCAACCATATTTTCTTTTCATTCCGGATCAAGCTCTTTATTCCGAATCATCTAGTTTATTCCGGATAAGTGACATATTCCGGATGAACTGTTTTATTCCGAATGAGTGTTTTCCAGTTTTTAGTTTTAAGCTTTACTTTTCCCGCCTTTTTCCTTACTTGCACTTTTACTTGCCTTCCCTTTTAGTTTAAGTTTTAGTTTGCGTCATTTACTTTATTTCCCTTTCAATTTCTCGTCATTTACTTTTCGCCAAGTTTTAATCTTTCAGTATTTCTTTTTACCGTCTTTACTTTATTTTTATTTGTTTCAAGTCTTTATTTTTAATTAGTGTAGACAACGACAACCACTCTATTTCTTTTCCACCAAGAACAACTGAGTCGCACTTTGAACCGGAAATCAATTCGAGAAGATACCGAGAAACGAACTTTTCAACCTTGCAAAATCGATACATTAAAATGGCGCCGCTGCCGGCTCTTTTCGTGAAGATTAACGGTTTTTTGTGAGAGACGCTTTGGCTTTTGGGATCCGTTCACTTGTGAACGTTATTTTTCGTGTCCAAAATTTTCAAAAATCCCAAAAACATTTGAAAAATCATAAAAAGCATTTATTTTTCAAAGTTTTACACCAAAAATATTCTTCTTGCTTATCTATTTTTCTTTATGGATTCTTATGTCCATTGCGTCGGGTGTGGGAGACGATTATACGGGAACGACTCATGTCAATGGTGTACATGTGAGCGGTGCGGAAACGATATCTACTACACACAATTCAGATTTTGCCCATGGTGCAACTCGACTAATTCGTCCTTTTCTAATCCACCTCATGTTCCCCCGTGCATCTATTGTGGAAGCGATTCTCATTGGCATGTTTCGTGCCTGGTTCGATACTTGTATGATCACGGGCAAGAACCGGGTTACAATTATGACAACGGTAATAGCTATCCACATGACGCACCCAGTTTCTCTCCATACCCATGGTGCTATATTTGTGGGGGCCCACACGATGCTTCTTCTTGTGATCCGTCGATGGTCTTTGAGAAAGTTCCGTGCTATCATCCCAGTGTCTATAACTTTGAGCCCCCACATCACACCCTCAATCATCAATCCTCTCAGCAAATTAGTCTTGACCAACAACTAACTTCTTTGAACCATGTTCCAGAAAGTTTAGCTCAAATCCGGGCTGACTTGCATCAGGAAAGGCAACCTTTGCTTGATGTGGACGAAACCTTGAAAACCACCAACACCTTTTTGAGCCAATTTGGTCATTTTCCCTTCTTTTCTACACCAAAATGTTTAATTATAGCGTGGGATAGAATTGGTTTAATTGAACATACTCGGGGAGATGAACAACAAAAATTGCTTCATGAGCTTCTTAAAGATGTGGAGGTTATCAAGGAAGAGTTAGCCGACTATGTCACTCCTAATTGGAATGGTCCCGTCTATTACGATGATGATGACGACGATGATGTCTACGCTCTCGACCCATCTACTGAAGATGCTACTCCTACTCTCGATATTCCTAATGCGTCTAAGGATGATGATTCATTGAGAGAGCTTAGTGATTTTGGTCTCGATAAATTCTTTGATGATGAGGTGTGTGACATACCGACTGCTATGGAGTCTGAGGACGACGTTGCTCTTACGGAAGAGGTCGATCCTAACGATGACGATTTTTCTCCTCGCTATGAGAATTTCACTTTTGAAATTTCTCAATCTCCACCGGGAGATGCGGGCGATGAGGATTTATTCTCTCCGGCTTACGAGAAGTTCACCGATGAACTTGCTCTTGAAGATGAGGTGGAAGACGTGATTCTCCGCGACAGATTACGGAAAGTACATCTTCTTATTGTTCAAATCGAAGAGTTGACTTCTCCTCCTCTCTCTGAGTCTTTGCCTCCATCTATTCCTCCCGTTGAAGATAATGACCCATTGCTGGAAGAAATCGACATTCACTCCATACCTCCAGGTATTGATGATGATGACACGGAGGGGGATATTATTTTTGATAATTTGCTGCAGGAAGGTATTGTCCCAAGTCCCCCTCCCGAGCACCTTTCATCCTCCCCTTTAGCCACTATTATGAAGGATGAGTGCTTTGACCCGGGAGGTGACATTGATTATATTATGATTGATAACATTACGGCTTTGCCGAGTGCTCAGCATCCATTGTGTTTGGGGGATGACAATGTGCTTACTTTACCCACCCCACCTCCCGTAGATCTCGATTTCACATACTTCTCGTATGTTGAAAGGACCTTTCTCCCATTCAAGACTTATCCCCCCCCCCCCCCCCCCCGCCTCTCCTTTGTTGATGTCAACCGGGAACGAGGACAAGGTATTTGATCCCGATATTACATTCGAGGCTTCCCCATGGACCATTTAATTCGGGGACGAGTCAGCCTCGTGACTCGGTTAATATAAACAAGCGCTTTTTGGGAGGCAACCCAATTATCTATCTATCTTTACTTATTTTCACCATAAGTGTAGGGGGAGCCCCGTTGGTGTTTCTTGTTTTCTTTCTTATCATGTGCAGGGATTAGAGCTTCAAAACACACTCTTGATGACTTTTGACGAACCGTGATTCCGTGTTCCCTTCTTCCCGGTTCTATCCTAAACTCTTTTTGATTCACTATTTTATATTTCTCAATATTAAAATAGGAATCTTTTTAGTTGTCACTTCCTTAGCGAGATTTAAATAACGTGCACAATGTCCTAAGAGGGGAGTTTACTCCCACATGCTTAAACATTGAGGACAATGTTTATATTAAGTGTAGGGGGACTTCTATCGAAGTTAAGTGGCATTTTCCTTGTATTTGTCCTCATTTTAACCGGAAAAATCATTTTTTTTGACATTTTTTCAAAATTTTTAATCTATTTTAGCCTATTAGTTTTTCCCTTTATATAGTTATTTTCTTTCTTTACTAAAATATATTTTAATAAAGTGGTTTTAATTTTCAAACGTTGTGAATCTTTTGACTCAACCCGAGTTTACTTATCTAAGTTTACTCTAGCTAGTACCCTTAACGTGTTTAAGTCAAGTTTTGCTAGGCTTTTATATAGGGAGCTTTAAAACGCGAAAGTCTTAACTCTCACGGGTTAAGAACAAGAACTTTTCGCAAGTTCCTATAATTGATCCTAGAGAGCTGTTTATCAAGGGAACTTTAAAATGCGATTTCTAAACTTGAAAAAGTCTAAGAGTTTGCAAGATCCTATAGACGACTCGAAAACCCAAAACTTTGATTTAATAGGCTAGGCATCCATGAGTCTCATTCCTTGAGATTTTAAACTGTGGAGTACGAGAGATGATAGAGTCAATTATAAGTTTGGTATTCTTTCGTGAATTTATGTTAGTTAATTATGAGCCTATTCTCCCATCACTTGCTAATAAATTTATCTACAATAAATAAGGTTGTACGATTTGAAAAGTTACTTAGCTTCTAGCCCAAGATCGTTTAAAAGTTGCTCGGTATGGATTAGAGTTCATAGCCAAGGCATAACTTATTGAAGCGGGATGCGAAGATTGGTGAGTTCGAAAAGGTCCTAACAAGGCATGAGGGCTATGTTTTGTTGCTAAAGATCCCAAGTGATGTGAAGAATCATTTATCGAAAATCAATATGAAGGATCGAGACACGCGACGAAAAGCAAAAACTCCCCAAAAGTCATGGAGAAGTCTATCCGAAAAGGCCCTAACAAGGTATGAGGATAAATAGATCCAAGTCCAAAAAGGAGGCGGATCGTTGTATATCAAAATCCCAAATAAATATTGGAGAAAAATGAAGAAGTCGTGGTCCAAATATGAAGAATCTCTCAAATTTCAAGTGAAGAAATTCCTATTATGAAGAGAAGACCATTATTTCATGAACGTCTCTCAAGGTTTGAAGTATGAAGTCGTTGCCAAATATCGGTCCGAGAAAGGTCTCAAATCGCGAAGCAAGTTATGCCAAGATATGAACTTTATGAGGTCCCGAGAAGCAGTTTTAAAAGATTTTGTCCTTTAGCTAACTATTGATTAAATCGTCCCACTTTATTTTAAGCCTAATAAACTATCGAAATAAGTCAACAATGCATCCTCGTGATCATTTAAGACAAAAATAAAATATAAGAGATACACCTAGGAATAAGGGAGTCTAAGTGAATAATTAGCCCACATGAGTTCGTGTTAGTTTGCTAACTTATAATAACAATGATCTCGTTTTTAAGCTTGGTTTGGAGAAAGTGAAAACTTGAGGATGATGATCATTCATGACATTTTCAAAACCCTAAGGTATGTTTTTGATTTCTTTACTTACTTTGAATGTTTATAATTTTCTATCTCTTTAATAAAGGACAATACGGATTGATTATGATGAAAAGTGTATTCGTGCTTTGTAACTAATACATTGCATGAGGACATTGCAATGGTCAAGTATAGGGGATTTGATAGGTGTGAAAACACCCATCCTTTTACCACTTAATTACAATAATAACCGAGCCAAAACGTGTATTTTATGTCATTTATGTCGGAATTATGCGTGGTTTGTGTTTTTGTTGTGATTTAGGACGAAAAGGTACGGGCTTTTATCGAAGAAAAAGACGAAAGACGAAGTCATGAAATCAAGAGTGCAAAAAGAACGGAAGTCCAAGACCAATTCTGAAGATTTATCGAAGAAAAAGTCAAAAGACGGAAGTTTACTAAAAGCCGAAGAACTCAAATTTAATTTATTGAAGAATTACAAGACGAGTTTGAAAAAATCCCGAGACAAAGTCATTAAAGTCAAAAGATTAAGAAGATTAAGGACTTAATGACGTAATTAAAGAAAGAAGAAATAGGGGAGGAAGCTTCCTAAGCACCTCCCTAATCTCCCCTATAAATAGACCATTAGTGTTTTCATTTCATGTTGTTGGGTGGATTGACAACCCACCTCTTCCACCATTTTCATACCTTGCACAATTTAATTTCTTGCACTTTAATTGTATCGCACCTTTTAATTCCTTTTAATTCCAAGTAAGTTTTATTGAATCTTTACTTTCTTGTTTAATCTCTCATCTACCTTTCGTGTTTGTGTTCAATCTTAGGTTATATTCATGTTATTGAGTTTCATAGTTTTGATTAAGTGGGTTTTGATCATTTTGATTATTATTGTTAGTGTTATTGATTTGGTTTGATTGGTATTGATTAGTTGTTCGTTTGTGGTTAGTTTGATTTAATCTTTTGGTTAATCTAGATTAGTTTTGGTTAAATTCGTGCCTTCATGTTCTTCCCTGTTCTGCGTATTGTTTATGCTACCCAGATTCCGAATCAATCGTTCCTTCAGTTTATTCCGGATCAGACTTTCATTCCGAACCAAGCTTTCTTTCGTTTATTCCGGATCAGACTTTCATTCCCAACCAAGCTTTCTTTCGTTTATTCCGGATCAATCTCTTCATTCGGAATATTTGTTATTGCGGATCAATCTCTTCATTCGGAATATTTGTTATTCCGGATCAGCCTCTTCATTCGGAATACTTTATTATTCCGGATCAGCCTCTTCATTCGGAATATTGATTATTCCGGATCAAGTCTCTTCATTCGGAATATTTATTATTCCGGATCAAGTCTTTCATCCGGAATAATATTCCGGATCAAGGTCCTTATTCCGAATCAACCATATTTTCTTTTCATTCCGGATCAAGGTCCTTACTCCGAATCAACCATATTTTCTTTTCATTCCGGATCAAGCTCTTTATTCCGAATCATCTAGTTTATTCCGGATAAGTGACATATTCCGGATGAATTGTTTTATTATGAATGAGTGTTTTCCAGTTTTTAGTTTTAAGGTTTACTTTTCCCGCATTTTTCCTTACTTGCACTTTTACTTGCCTTCCCTTTTAGTTTAAGTTTTAGTTTGCATCATTTACTTTATCTCCCTCCCAATTTCTCGTCATTTACTTTTCGCCAAGTTTTAATCTTTCAGTATTTCTTTTTACCGTCTTTACTTTATTTTTATTTGTTTCAAGTCTTAATTTTTAATTGGTGTAGACAACGAAAACCACTCTATTTCTTTTCCACCAAGAACAACTGAGTCGCACTTTGAACTGGAAATCAATTCGAGAAGATACCGAGAAACCAAATTTTCAACCTTGCAAAATCGATACATTAAAATGGCGCCGTTGCCGGCTCTTTTCGTGAAGATTAACGGTTTTTTTGTAAGAGACGCTTTGGCTTTTGGGATCCGTTCACTTGTGAACGTTATTTTTCGTGTCCAAAATTTTCAAAAATCATAAAAACATTTGAAAAATCATAAAAAGCATTTCTTTTTCAAAGTTTTTCACCAAAAATATTCTTCTTGCTTATCTATTTTTCTTTATGGATTCTTATGTCCATTGCGTCGTGTGTGGGAGACGATTATACGGGAACGACTCATGTCAATGGTGTACATGTGAGCGGTGCGGAAACGATATCGACTACACACAATTCAGATTTTGCCCATGGTGCAACTCGACTAATTCGTCCTTTTCTAATCCACCTCCTGTTCCCCTGTGCATCTATTGTGGAAGCGATTCTCATTGGCATGTTTCGTGCCCGGTTCGATACCCGTATGATCACGGGCAAGAACCGAGTTACGATTATGACAATGGTAATAGCTATCCACATGACGCACCCAGTTTCTCTCCATACCCATGGTGCTATATTTGTGGGGGCCCACACGATGCTTCTTCTTGTGATCCGTCGATGGTCTTTGAGAAAGTTCCGTGCTATCATCCCAGTGTCTATAACTTTGAGCCCCTACATCACACCCTCAATCATCAATCCTCTCAGCAAATTAGTCTTGACCAACAACTAACTTCTTTGAACCATGTTCTAGAAAGTTTAGCTCAAATCAGGGCTGACTTGCATCAGGAAAGGCAACCTTTGCTTGATGTGGACGAAACCTTGAAAACCACCAACACCTTTTTGAGCCAATTTGGTCGTTTTCCCTTCTTTTCTACACCAAAATGTTTAATTACAGTGTGGGTTAGAATTGGTTTAATTGAACATACTCGGGGAGATGAACAACAAAAATTGCTTCATGAGCTTCTTAAAGATGTGGAGGTTATCAAGGAAGAGTTAGCCGACTATGTCACTCCTAATTGGAATGGTCCCGTCTATTACGATGATGATGACGACGATGATGTCTACGCTCTCGACCCATCTACTGAAGATGCTACTCCTACTCTCGATATTCCTAATGCGTCTAAGGATGATGATTCATTGAGAGAGCTTGGTGATTTTGGTCTTGATAAATTCTTTGATGATGACGTGTGTGACATACTGACTGCTATGGAGTCTGAGGACGATGTTGCTCTTACGGAAGAGGTCGATCATAACGATGACGATTTTTCTCCTCGCTATGAGAATTTCACTTTTGAAATTTCTCAATCTCCACCGGGAGATGCGGGCGATGACGATTTATTCTCTCCGGCTTACGAGAAGTTCACCGATGAACTTGCTCTTGAAGATGAGGTGGAAGACGTGATTCTCCGCGACAGATTACGGAAAGTGCATCTTCTTATTGCTCAAATCTAAGAGTTGACTTCTCCTCCTCTCTCCGAGTCTTTGCCTCCATCTATTCCTCCCGTTGAAGATAATGACCCATTGCTGGAAGAAATCGACATTCACTCCATACCTCCAGGTATTGATGATGATGACACGGAGGGGGATATTATTTTTGATAATTTGCTGCAGGAAGGTATTGTCCCAAGTCCCCCTCCCGAGCACCTTTCATCCTCCCCTTTAGCCACTATTACGGAGGATGAGTGCTTTGACCCGGGAGGTGACATTGATTATATTATGATTGATAACATTACGGCTTTGTCGAGTGCTCAGCATCCATTGTCTTTGGGGGATGACAATGTGCTTAATTTACCCACCCCACCTCCCGTGGATCTCGATTTCACATACTTCTTGTATGTTGAAAGGACCTTTCTCCCATTCAAGACTTATCCCCCCGCCTCTCCTTTGTTGATGTCAACCGGGAACGAGGATAAGGTCTTTGATCCCGATATTACATTCGAGGCTTCCCCATGGACCATTTAATTCGGGTACGAGTCAGGCTCGTGACTCGGTTAATATAAACAAGCGCTTTTTGGGAGGCAACCCAATTATCTATCTATCTTTACTTGTTTTCACCATAAGTGTAGGGGGCCCGTTGGTGTTTCTTGTTTTCTTTCTTATCATGTGCAAGGATTAGAGCTTCAAAGACACACTCTTGATGACTTTTGACGAACCGTGATTCCGTGTTCCCTTCTTCCGGTTCTATCCTAAACTCTTTTCGATTCACTATTTTATATTTCTCAATATTAAAATAGGAATCTCTTTAGTTGTCTCTTCCTTAGCGAGATTTAAACAACGTGCACAATGTCCTAAGAGGGGAGTTTACTCCACATGCTTAAACATTGAGGACAATGTTATATTAAGTGTAGGGGGACTTCTATCGAAGTTAAGTGGCCTTTTCCTTGTATTTGTCCTCATTTTAACCGGAAATCAATTTTTTGACATTTTTCAAAATTTTTAATCTATTTTGGCCTATTAGTTTTTCCCTTTGTATAGTTATTTTCTTTCTTTACTAAAATAAATTTTAATAAAGTGGTTTTAATTATCAAACGTTGTGAATCTTTTCACTCAACCCGAGTTTACTTATCTAATTTTACTCTAGCTAGTACCCTTAACGTGTTCAAGTCAAGTTTTGCTAGGCTTTTATATAGGGAGCTTTAAAACACGAAAGTCTTAACTCTCACGGGTTAAGAACAAGAACTTTTCGCAAGTTCCTATAATTGATCCTAGAGAGTTGTTTATCAAGGGAACTTTAAAATGCCTTTTCTAAACTTGAAAAAGTCTAAGAGTTTGCAAGATCCTATAGACGACTCGAAAACCCAAAACTTTGATTTAATAGGCTAAGCATCCACGAGTCTCATTCCTTGAGATTTTAAACTGTGGAGTACGAGAGATGATAGAGTCAATTATAAGTTTGGTATTCTTTCGTGAATTTATGTGAGTTAATTATGAGCCTATTCTCCCATCACTTGCTAATAAATTTATCTGCAATAAATAAGGTTGTACGATTTGAAAAGTTACTTAGCTTCTAGCCCAAGATCGTTTAAAAGTTGCTCGGTATGGATTAGAGTTCATAGCCAAGGCATAACTTATTGAAGCGGGATGCGAAGATTGGCGAGTCCGAAAAGGTCCTAACAAGGCATGAGGGCTATATTTTGTTGCTAAAGATCCCAAGTGATGTGAAGAATCATTTATCGAAAATCAATATGAAGGATCGAGACACACGACGAAAAGCAAAAACTCCCCAAAAGTCATGGAGAAGTCTATCCGAAAAGGCCCTAACAAGGTATGAGGATAAATAGATCCAAGTCCAAAAAGAAGGCGGATCGTTGTATATCAAAATCCCAAATAAAGATTGGAGAAAAATGAAGAAGTCGTGGTCCAAATATGAAGAATCTCTCAAAATTTCAAGTGAAGAAATTCCTATTATGAAGAGAAGACCATTATTTCATGAACGTCTCTCAAGGTTTGAAGTATGAAGTCGCTGCCAAATATCGGTACGAGAAAGGTCTCAAATCGCGAAGCGAGTTATGCCAAGATATGAACTTTATGAGGTCCCGAGAAGCAGTTTTAAAAGATTTTGTCCTTTAGCTAACTATTGATTAAATCGTCCCACTTTATTTTCAGCCTAATAAACTATCGAAATAAGTCAACAATGCATCCTCATGATCATTTAAGACAAAAATAAAATATAAGAGATACACCTAGGAATAAGGGAGTCTAAGTGAATAATTGGCCCACATGAGTTCGTGTTAGTTTGCTAACTTATAATAACAATGATCTCGTTTTTAAGCTTGGTTTGGAGAAAGTGAAAACTTGAGGATGATGATCATTCATGACATTTTCAAAACCCTAAGGTATGTTTTTGATTTTTTTACTTACTTTGAATGTTTATAATTTTCTATCTCTTTAATAAAGGCCAATACGGATTGATTGTGATGAAAAGTGTATTTGTGCTTTGTAACTAATACATTACATGAGGACATTGCAATGGTCAAGTGTAGGGGATTTGATAGGTGTGAAAACACCCATCCTTTTACCACTTAATTACAATAATAACCGAGCCAAAACGTGTATTTTATGTCATTTATGTCGGAATTATGCGTGGTTTGTGTTTTTGTTGTGATTTAGGACGAAAAGGTGAAAAGTGGAGAAAACACGGGCATTCACGGGCTTTTATCGAAGAAAAAGACGAAAGACGAAGTCAAGAAATCAAGAGTGCAAAAAGAACGGAAGTCCAAGACCAATTCTGAAGATTTATCGAAGAAAAAGTCAAAAGACGGAAGTTTACTAAAAGCCGAAGAACTCAAATTTAATTTATTGAAGAATTACAAGACGAGTTTGAAGAAATCCCGAGACAAAGTCATTAAAGTCAAAAGATTAAGAAGATTAAGGACTTAATGACGTAATTAAAGAAAGAAGAAAGAGGGGAGGAAGCTTCCTAAGCACCTCCCTAATCTCCCCTATAAATAGACCATTAGTGTTTTCATTTCATTTTGTTGGGTGGATTGACAACCCACCTCTTCCACCATTTTCATACCTTGCGCAATTTAATTTCTTGTACTTTAATTGTATCGCACCTTTTAATTCCTTTTAATTCCAAGTAAGTTTTATTGAATCTTTACTTTCTTGTTTAATCTCTCATCTACCTTTCGTGTTTGTGTTTAATCTTATGTTATGTTCATGTTATTGAGTTTCATAGTTTTGATTAAGTGGGTTTTGATCATTTTGATTATTATTGTTAGTGTTATTGATTTGGTTTGATTGGTATTGATTAGTTGTTCATTTGTGGTTAGTTTGATTTAATCTTTTGGTTAATCTTGATTAGTTTTGGTTAAATTCGTGCCTTCATGTTCTTCCCTGTTCTGCGTACTGTTTATGCTACCCAGATTCTAAATCAATCATTCCTTCAGTTTATTCCGGATCAGACTTTCATTCCGAACCAAGCTTTCTTTCGTTTATTCCGGATCAGACTTTCATTCCGAACCAAGCTTTCTTTCGTTTATTCCGGATCAATCTCTTCATTCGAAATATTTGTTATTCCGGATCAATCTCTTCATTCGGAATATTTGTTATTCCGGATCAATCTCTTCATTCGGAATACTTTATTATTCCAGATCAGCCTCTTCATTCGGAATATTGCTTATTCCGGATCAAGTCTCTTCATTCGGAATATTTATTATTCTGGATCAAGTCTTTCATCTGGAATAATATTCCAGATCAAGGTCCTTATTCCGAATCAACCATATTTTCTTTTCATTCCGGATCAAGCTCTTTATTCCGAATCATCTAGTTTATTCCGGATAAGTGACATATTCCGGATGAACTATTTTATTCCGAATGAGTGTTTTCCAGTTTTTAGTTTTAAGCTTTACTTTTCCCGCCTTTTTCCTTACTTGCACTTTTACTTGCCTTCCCTTTTAGTTTAAGTTTTAGTTTGCGTCATTTACTTTATTTCCCTTTCAATTTCTCGTCATTTACTTTTCGCCAAGTTTTAATCTTTCAGTATTTCTTTTTACCGTCTTTACTTTATTTTTATTTGTTTCAAGTCTTTATTTTTAATTAGTGTAGACAACGACAACCACTCTATTTCTTTTCCACCAAGAACAACTGAGTCGCACTTTGAACCGGAAATCAATTCGAGAAGATACTGAGAAACGAACTTTTCAACCTTGCAAAATCGATACATTATGCATCAAGGTTTTTATAAACTTATGATTTCATGGTTGTATGATGTTTTAATCATCATGCGTGTGTTGTTTTTTGTAAGATTATGTTGTTTTGATCATAAAAAGTCTTATTTTTAATCTTTGATTTTTGTTAGATTTTTCATACAAGTGTTTTTAGGAGTATTTGGTTGATGGGTATGATATTATGATGATCCTAGAGGTATGGGAATGAATGGTTTTGGTTGAAAAATTAATTTGACTTGTTTTCTAAAAAGCTATTTTAGGACAGCAGGTATTAAACAGATTTTTTGTGGGTTTAAGTTCTGTGAAAGGCTAAGATTATTTGATATTGTTGTAGAGATTTCCGAGATGGTCGTTTTGGTATAAGATAGAGCTTCTAAGTCATTACGAGTCAAAAGTTATGCTAGTTTTAGTATTCGTGTACCAGGAGACGCAAGTCGGCACAATCCGAAATTGTGGCTGATTTTGGGTCGACTCTCGGGGAGTTTTGGCTTGGTTAGATAGTTGATACTACTGGTTTTCAAAGTTTACAAACCTAGTTTGATGAGTCTAGTAGTGGTTTGAAAAGACGGATTGTCGAGTTAGTACTTTTAAAGCGGTCTAAACGGTTTTAGAAAACAAGTGCACAAATCTGTCCCAAATTTAGAGTCGAGTAAAGTGTCGAGCTGATGGATTTTAAAGTGTGAACTTTGGCTCAAACTTTGGTGAGGTCTTATACAGGTTATAAGTGACCTTGACACCAATTTTCATCTAAAACGGACAAGTCTGGATAGGGTAGATCGGTGTGTACATTCGAGGTGTACTTGCTGATTTTATTTTGGACACGTAGTTCAATGTTTGTGTTGCGTGAGTTTGAGTATTCATCATCGGACATGATGACTTCCACAAGTGCTTAGTCATTGTATAAATGACTTAGCTACTGGTCCAAGTAAGGTTAAAGGATAGTTTGATTTGCATTGACTTGACGTCGTATAACGGGTCATTTTCAAGTGTTCAAGTGTTTTAACGTGTAGTGTTGGAATAAATGGTTAGTATGACTTCATTTGGTTCGTGTCAATTGTTTTGAAATATGAATACTTTGAAAACATTTGAGTTATTATATTTGGTACATATCGATATTTGAGTTCGAGTCTTAACGCGCGCCTTATTGTGATAGGTTGCGGTTTTCGTGTTTCCCGGGCATCCATATCGTCGGTGATCGTCTCACTACCATTGTTTCTACTCAGTTGCTGAGTACCGTGATTGACTTACCATGTGGCTAAGGTGAGTTCATAGCCCCTTTTTACTTGTACATGGTTTCTAAACACGGGGTGAGATTTTACATGGTGGAACACAACCATTTAAAAACTGTGTGTTATCCTCAACTTGTATACTATCCAGAAATTGTATGCTTTCCAGAACTTGAGGATTTCCAACTGATTTTCATTGATATTATTGCTTTTAGTCTTTAGCCTTAAGTTACCTCTCATTGATCATGAACCGTTAATTAATCCTGCTACCAAGCGCGAATGTTGTGGGTGGATCCATCAGGATTGACTATCCCCGTCCTGATTACCTTGACGCACTAATATTTGTTTATTCACTTGAGTATTTAGGCTGAATACTGACTAGAGGAACTTACACTGAGTTAAGCTTCGGTTCATGAACTAAACAGCAATAATAATGTTTCGGACTATGTTTATCGTACATAACCATTTTCCCCTATTTCTTGTTTACAAATGAATGCTTGTGTTCCACATCCTTATTGCTAAACCTATGAATTTCACTCAACTTTATGTTGACGATTTTACATGTTTAATCTCAGGTATTATTACTTAGCTTTGCTTGGATGGGAGCCCGCAGGATATTATCGCAACTTGGAGATTTCTGTGATGCTTTTAAAAGATTGGTTTTAGTATAAACTGTCAGAAGTTTATTATATATTTTGGGCAACTTTATGTTATAAATCGAGACGAAATAATATAATTTTTTCGCTTTTAAAACTCTGGGACCTATGTTTAAAAACTCTGACCTTTTATGATGTAATGTACATGTTTTTATTTCGTCAGCTTTGTATGAACTATAATTCGTTGTTTCTTGTACTATGACGTGTTACCCCCTTGTTGCCTAGTTGTTCCATGTCAGATTGTGGGGGTCTCACAAGAACCATCCTTCATACACGGGGCAGACATATTAGGTGGCCCACATGGCCCATGCATCATGAGTTCCGTCACAATTTTATATGTATCTGGGTCAAGGACGGGATCTGGGATTTCAGCACAGGTGTAGTTGTCCATCTGAGATGGCTCAGTTATCTTGTCCTTTGGATCAATCCATAGAAGAGTGTGACAATGGGGGAGCCCACGCTTCTGAAATTCTATTGTGTACAAAACTGTTGAAAGGAAAAAGGTGAAACAGTTATGGTCGAGTGTGCAAGGATGAAAGGAATGAAAGGTACAAAAGGCATTGAAGAGAATTACCGCCTGCGACAGCACCAAAAGGACGGTCTTCCTTCAAGTACTTGACAAAGGCTTTAACTTTCTGTTCAAAGACCCTACACCCGGCGTCTGGCCTGTCAGATGTTGTTAGAACAGGGAACTCAGCCATGAATCTTTCAATTTCTGGCCACTTAGCGTTGCATGTGAACGTGATGAAAAATTAAGGGTTCCCCAACGCTCTACAAATTGCAAGGGCATCCAAATAGTGGTTGTACATACACTTTGGGCCTCTGGTGAAAGAACGGGGCAACACAATCTGTTTTCCACATGTGATTCCCTCTATGTCGCATCTGCCTAGGGCATCATAAAGACCAACAAGGCACTCACGACATATGTCGTTCTGGTGCAGGCGGATGAAATCAAGCCTCGCTTGCTCAATACTATAGAAAACACCGACAACATATTGTTGAAAAAGGCGGCCTGTTCGGAATATCAGTCCAAAGTCAGCCACGCGCGGGTGAAGCTGCTACTTATAGTACTGGTTCATAGAAACCTTCCTTGCTTCTCCACCGCCACCCCTAGGGCTCAATTTCATTTTTGGAAAATAACCTGGCTCGCCATATGGAAATAAGAGTGGGAACTGCAACGACATATACGACCGATCAAGCTTGTTTACCCGTTTAAGTTCGCCTCCACGATATTCGATTATAACATCGTAATCTGTTATGGTCCTAGGACCGCTTTCGAACACAATGCCCTTAACATCAATAGAAGTGGCCAGTTCATACCCACGGACGCTACACATGTTGTAGAGTCTGATCCTGAACGGTTCAATGTTTCCATCGGCACATTTATTGCGAGCTATCCGAAAAAGCTAAACCAAGACATTGTTTTCATCTAGGATCTGAATTAGGTGTTGGACTATTCCAAGGTCAAGACCGCTGTCAAACTCACCACCAAAATGAGCCATACGGTTTGTGACCTCGTTTGCTGTGTCATACACATAGAGTTGTAAGAACCTAGGCGGTTCTCCCTCTTCAGGACAAAGGGAGCCAATCTAATGGTAGATTTGACCCGAAACCTTAAAAACATATGGCCTAGTGCCTGTATTGACTGACCTGTCAATAGATGCACCAAACGATGTCATAGCAAACATCTGGTTATAAGCACGTATGTTTGCCATAAATCGTGCATCCGTTAGAAAACCTTGCATAATGCCTGGAGGCGGAAGGTGTTGTTCCATGTATATTTTCCCACCCATGCAGCAAAGATGGTATGTTGGACGCCTTGCAAACTGGTTGATTTAAGCCGTTCACCCATCCAAAACCTAGCGCCACAGTGCTGACATTGCTGGTCACAATCGCCTAGGTCAATATAGGTTGGCACAACATAACGTGGAGGACATGCCGCATCTCTTGGCCGCCCACGACGACGGTCAATGTTTGTGCGGGCAGGAGTGGAAGGCCCGACGATAGGTTGTTATGCAAACACGCACACACAAACGCATCAGAGGTAAATAAAGAGGGATTCAACCCATTGTTCCAGTTAATTCAAAGGATAATCATGAAAAAAGGGTGTTTACCAGGGATTGCAGGTGCCGAAGTGGTGGAGGTTCTCCCCAAAATAGTGCGCCGACCCATGGGAGGTAGGGCACAACCTATGGGTCCAGAGGCACCTGAGAAGTCAGGAGGTGTGTTTGGTCCACTGGAAGAGGCAATATCAGGATGTGGACCACGTGATTCGCTTCTAGGCAAGAAACCGTGATGCATTTGTTGGTCTACCACGACGCCGAACATTTTTTTCACGGGCAGGAGTGGAAGGCCCGGGTCCATTGGTAGCTGAGGAGTCAAGAAATGTGTTTGGCCTACCTGAGGAGGCAACAGATGTGCCAGGTGTATTTGAGGAGCCAACATACGTGTCTTGTGGCGGGCGTATGCCCAACAAATGTTGATGTGGTACCAGAGCACGCACGTCCGTGTGGCCTGCACATTATGGAGACATTGAAGATACAGAATGTGGGCAAAGAAAACCGTGACAGGGAAGGAACCTATAAGGGGTGTAACGTAAGAAATGGAACCTGTAAATAGGGGATGCGTTGGGTGGGATGGGTATGAGTGGACCCCAAATACAGCCTGCGTTTGTTGGTCGGTTTCCGGGAACCGGTCGGGCCTAAGTCAGCAACGCGTTTCATTAAGGGCCGGTAACCATCCCCCAATCGTAGTTGACCAACAACTTGGTTCCCTGTCGTTAAGCTTGGGAAGTAGGCAGGACATGGTGCGGATGACATTGCAGGCATAAAAGAAGTTGCTAAATGAGCAGAAGCTATTGTGGAAGGAGAGGAGAAACAACAATAGAAAATGTCAGAATGTGTGTGCGTGGAGACAGTTGCAGGTATGTTAGGGGTTTGCATTAGATTCTACCTCTCACAGTATCTGCCAAGATGACGCCAACACGGGGATGGCGTAAACATTCGCTGTAGACAGCTCTGCTCATAGCAACCTCGCAAACCCTGCATCGGTTAGGGTCTGACTGCCCGGGAATACCTCGGTCAACCATTTGAGCAGCAGGAAGAAAGCACGGTCGCAAATTGCGTTTTTTTTCGTGCAGCAGATGAGGCGTGGAGAGATGATTGATACGCAAGAGCGTAAAATAAAACAAATACAAAACAAAGGAACTTAGTTCAGTCTATGAACTTTATTATTTGCATTATTTTGGAAGCAAAAAAGTAAACTAACATTTTTATAGGCAGACGCAAATTCGACACAACATACAACATGGACCTGACCTATGGTTTAAACATATAATATAAACATCAGTAACAACTATGGATTTTAATCCAAACAATAATCATATCTAAATTATTTGCATTATTTCGAAAGTTAAGAAGTAAGGTAACATTTTTATACGCATATGCAGATTCGACACAACATACAACACAGAGGTGAGGTATGGGTTAAACATATACAAAAGACCACTAACAACTATGGGTTCTAATCAAACAATAATTAAATCTATGCAACCAATAACACAAAGATCAGGCACACGTCTGAATAACAACAATGTGTTACAACAACATAAACAACAAACAACTAAGAAAAACGTTTTTTAATCAAACAACCATTAATCCCAAACGACAAACCTATCCCCCCCCCCCCCCCCCCCCCCCCCCTTATCAATTTCTTGTCTAACAAAGAGCATAGCATACAAATCATTCAAGAAGAGCAATACAACATGATCAGAGGTCACTAATTATTATTATAATAACAAAAAAAGGAAATTTAAATAACCAATTTAAGGAAGGCGAAATTACCAGCAAGCTATTAGGCTTTTCAATAGCGGCAGAAAAAGTAGCATGGAAAGAAATTGTTATGCATAATTGATTATACATAAACAACACCATCGCACTGTTGAAGACAGATGACGCCTCCTAATCTCGAATCCGAAAATCCAACAGTTGAAAAAGTGGTGTTGAGACCAGTTTTTCAAACCAAAGGACGAACCCATACCTGATACAATTTTTTCAAAGCGATCTACGGTGAGATTGTGTTTTGGTGAAGGCAAATGTATGGGCAGACTGATTTTGAACGGTTGTCATTTCAGCTGTCTCACAATAGGTAATATTTTATTATTATCATTTTTGGATTCTGCCAAATGAATAAAAAGGATAATGAATAAAATAAATCAAAGTTAAACTTTATAAAAAACGATTTTAAAAGTTAAAAGTAGACATTTAATTAGTGATGAAAGGAGTAATAGAGAGAGAAGGAAGTATTTGTCTTCATACTTTTGGGCCGGTTGTTTTATTTTGTTGGGCCGTTTTCTTTTACCTAATTAAAACGCCGCCAAACACCACACATATAAATAATTTTAAAAAATTATAAATATTAGCAACAATCTCTCTACCCCCAAACCAAAAGTATCACAGTGGAAACAAAATCCCTAATTCTTTCTTTCTCAGCCACCATGGAAACCATCGAAGAACCCAACCACGATTCCAATCCCAATCCCAATCCCGAAACCCAATCTTTAAATCCAAACACAACCCTAACCACAACCACAACCAAACGGTCTCGTAAACCCTCCAGATGGGAAGAAGAACCCAAAAAACGCAAATCCAGATGGTCAGAAGAAGACATACCACCAGTTATCCAATCACCAGATTTCATCAATCCCGAGTTTCAGGTACTTAATAACCGTCTTTTAGAAATTTCTAGAACCTTCCAAACAGGTTTACCTTTAGACGACCGTCCTGATGGTCAACGCTCCCCTTCCCCCGAGCCTGTTTATGATAAGCTAGGTATTAGGATCAATACGCGCGAGTATCGCGCTAGGGAGCGGTTAAATAAAGAGCGTCAGGAGATTATTTCTCAGATTATTAAGAAGAATCCTTTGTTTAAGCCCCCTGCGGATTATCGTCCGCCTAAGCTGTTTAAGAAGCTTTATATACCGATGAAGGAGTATCCTGGGTATAATTTTATTGGGTTGATTATTGGGCCGAGGGGGAATACGCAGAAACGTATGCAGAAGGAGACGGGTGCGAAGATTGTGATTCGAGGGAAGGGGTCTGTGAAGCAGAATAAAAGGGGTTTGAATCAGGATAATGAGGAGAATGAGGATTTGCATGTTTTGGTTGAGGCGGATACGCAGGAGGCGCTTGATGCGGCTGCAGGGATGGTGGAGAAGCTCTTGCAGCCGGTTGATGAGGTGTCGAATGAGCATAAGAGGCAGCAGCTTAGGGAGCTTGCCGCGATTAATGGGACTATTAGGGATGAGGAGTATTGTAGGATGTGTGGAGAGCCTGGGCATAGGCAGTATGCGTGTCCGACTCGTGGGACGACTTTTAAGAGTGATGTTTTGTGTAAGATTTGTGGGGATGGGGGTCATCCGACTATTGATTGTCCGGTTAAAGCGACTACTGGGAAGAAAATGGATGATGAGTATCAGAATTTTTTGGCGGAGTTGGGTGGGACGGTTCCGGAAGGTTTGATTAGGCCGAGCTCTGCGACTCTTGCGCTTGGTCCGGGGAGTTCAGGAAATGGCGGTACTAGTACTGCTACTGGAGCAGCTGGAGGTATGGCAGGGCATCCTGGATTAGGGGCAGGTGCGTTGAAATCGATGAAGGATTATGATGAAACGAATTTATATATTGGGTACTTGCCGCCTAATTTTGATGATGATTCTTTGATTTCAATGTTTTCGCGTTTTGGTGAGATTGTGACGGCTAAGGTTATGAAGGATCGTGACACTGGGTTGAGTAAAGGTTATGGTTTTGTGAAATATTCAGATGTTCAGCAAGCGAATAATGCAATTGCTGCCATGAATGGTTATCGCGTTGACGGTAGATCAGTTGCTGTTAGAGTTGCAGGAAAACCCCCTCAACCAACTGTCCCACCGGGTCCTCCTGCACCACCCATGCCTTCGTATCCCGCTGCTAACCAAGTCCGTGGATCATATCCGTCTCAGCAGCCCGCTGCGGGTTCTGTTCCATGGTATCCACCACCACCACCTCCTAGCTATGCGTCTTACCCACCTCCACCTCCACCTCCACCTCCAGGTTCCAACATGTACCCTCAGTTCATGAATCGACCAGCACCCCCTTATGGTATGCAATATCCTCCACCACCCATGCCTGTCGTATCATCATCCACGACTTCCTCAACTGATGGTTCGTCTGCTGAGCCTAATGCCGCTTATGGTTATGGCAACTCGGTAGCTCCAGCTCCACCTAGTGTTCAACCTACACATCCACCGCCTCCATATCCCTATGCATCGTATTATGGTGTACCCCCTCCTCCTTCCTACCCACCTCCTACAACCAATATGGACCATTCACAAATTATTGGTAATGTTCCATGGGCGTCGAATCCAGCTCCTCCTCCTCCTCCTCCGCCCACTGTACCAGTTGAGACAAATGCATCTGGTGTTGATGCAGAATTTGAGAAGTTCATGGCAGAGACGAAATGATAGTTTTCTTCCTGCATTCATGTTGAAGGTAAGTCGTGATACTTAGAGCATCTCCAATGTTTAAAAGATTTTAAATATGCTATGGTATAAAAGATTTTAAATAAAGTGTTTTATAACATAGCTAAATACAGAGCTGCATACAAAGCTGTAAAAAGTAAGCAGGATTTTTGGTCAAAAGAGTTGATTTTTTAGTCGAGAGAGTTGAGTTGGAGTAAAAAAGATTGGTTTAACGATAGTGTTGCACCAAATTTGCATTTTGGCGTAAGATAGTACTTGCACGTGTGCCATACCATATTTGGTGTTGGTTGGAGATGAACTTACACACCAAAACACCAATTTTAGTGAATTGATTCGTACATTGGTGATGGTCTAATTGTTTTTACTTTGGATGTGTAATGTAGTTTTCCTTGGCCTTTCTAACAAATTGAAATATCTGATACGAGTTTTTTATGCATTCAGTATGATACAAACTATGCCTGTGCTGTGTCAAAGTTTTGTAGTGGTTATATGGAACACTGAAATCATTCACACCTGCTCTGTTAAAGTGATCAACCTGTTGACATGATTAACCCCTGATTTGTCTTGAATTTAAATGCCTATATTACTATATACCTAGATGAAAATGGCTGATTTCCAACTTGCTACACCAAGCGTATGAGGTTTAAACTGCTGTAAAATTAAATGTGTATGGCTGATATTTAGGTAACTAAGTATTCACTTTTATACATAGGTTTATGCTCTAGGACGTCTGAGGTGTTGTATGTTTTTTCTGTGTCGCTAGAGAGGATGCTTTATTTTTAGAATTGGATTTGAAATTCCTCCTTATGTGTCAAGTAGAATCATATACACTAGCATTACCTTGAAAAGTATGTCATTAGCGAATTGATTGAAGTCCAAAAATTGAATGGCTACTTAGTCTTTGTGCAGCGGTACCTCTGGTGGGAATTATATATCTTTGAATAGTGATTGATTTTGAATTATTTCACTGCATTTTGCTATTATGGCATCTTATGATTCTTAACCGTTTCTTTTGTCATGGTATCTAACTATTTGCAGGCATAATATCTTGGAGCGAATTGTTTATCTGATATCTACTCTCTTGCAATGAGTTCTTGTTGGAAGTTTGGACTCACAACTCTAACTTGCTATGCTGTTGTGACATGTGCAGAGAGCTGGTGTCAAAGTCGTTCAGTTTTATGCAGGTGTTGTGGCACAATTTGATGTCTTCCTTGTTGTAGGATTTATTGTTTAATTCTGCTTTCTAGCTTATTTACCTTGACAGGGTGTCGTCTTTTTGTTGACCTCACAGTGGACTAATGGCTGACGTTTTGGTGTTTTTTTATTTTTATTAATATTGTCTGCAATTCTAGTAATTTCAGTAACAGGAAGGAATTCAATGTTCAAGGTGAGTCATTAGGTTTTGCAAAGGTAAACAACGAAGGGAGTTACCTTTAGCAACTCTATGAAAGTAAAGGCAATGACTAAAGTAGCATAACGTACACACTTTAAAACTGTCAGACTAACTCTGACTTCACTCTAGTTATGCTTTTTATTGGTTTCTTTTCTCACAAGAGCTCCGTGTCCGGTGTCCATGCTCTTTCGAATTCAGACTTCGGGTTCATAATTTGTTATAGGTGAGACATGGAATTAAGGGGTATTAGTAGTTCATAGTTAGCTTACAGCCTTACATGTGTTTGTATCGAGCTTCAGTGACTTGCATACTCTAGGTGTGAAATTTTAAGTTATTATTGTCATTCCAATGGGTGGGAGCTAGAAGCTAGAAATGAGTATTGACAGTTTTGCATGCATAGTGACCTGTGACTTGTGTCTATCAACTCATACATTATTAGTGGTAAGAGGGATAATATGAAGTATTTTTCTTCTCTTTATGGATATATGCTTTTAAAAGACTATTAAGCCTATAATGTTTGACGGGTGGCTAGTTGAAACAATCGCCTGAACTCATTAATTAGTCTTCCAGTGTGCTAACGCTTAACGATCTGAACTTGACTGACATTCCTACTTTAGAAATGTGTATAGCTCGCAATGGAAATGGCTTCTGGTTTCTGATCAAGGAGGACGTTAGGTGATCACAATTTGGTGTTCCCGTTGCTCTATGACTATCTGACACGATAAAGTGTCATATTTCTCCACTGTATCTGTATCTTTTGTGACTATGTTCAGGATGTTCTCTTTTCTCTCCTTGGGGTATAGATTTTCTGGATTTGGGAGTCATAATTGAAAGCTTGCATTTCATAAAATATTCCAAAAGATACGGTTATTATGGAACTTTTCAACAATCACCATTTTGTTTCATCTTCTTTAATTTTGTTGCAATCATAAAATATGAAAATATTTATATATTCATATCATCTTTTATATATAGTTGTACATCATAAATAACGATAAAAAATTGTCATTGCATGTAATCTTACACATATTTATAAAAAAAAAAATTAATCATAAGCCACGCCTCACGTTATAGCGTGCCTCACGTCACGCCTTAAGCCGATGCGTTAGTTCGTTTTGTAATGTGGTCGTATGCCTCACGCTTTAGCGCCGGTATGATGCGCTATTTGTCGGAGAAAAAACCAAATTGATAATATATGGATGCAAGTTTCACTCTTACACTAGGGGAGTGGTAGCAAATCCACTCACCGCCACCTCAGCTTTTAACAAACTCACTAAAATTCACCCATCATGGTAATGACACTCATTCACACTCACCTTTCGTACCTATTCTTTTATTATTTAAACACACCATACTCACAAAAATAAACTTAACTCAAAAAACTAAAACCACCTTAGCTCACAAATAATAACTCGCGCTAGGTGAGTGTTGTATTGTTTTTTTTGTTGCTGGTGACAAAGTCGCGCTCTGGAGGGTGTGAATGGCATTCGCGGGTGAGCTGGGTAACCAGCTAGTGGGAATGAACCCACTCCCTCCAGCCTTATTGAAGTCATCTTCCGCATGTATTCTAACTTTGAAAGAATGACCACGATGATCTAAATTCATGATTATGACTTATGTGGACAACCAAACTCTGTTCTTACTCAAATAAAAACGCAAGTATAATTGCCATATGTGTACATGTAGACACAGAATTACCTATAATAACATCAGAAGCACCGTTTTGAAAACCGGGTTGACCCGGCCGGTTGAACCAACCATGAAAGGGTGACCACAATCCGGTTTTGGCCAAAACCACTGGTTGAGACGTGACCCGGTAGCTCGACCAAGTCAATTAAAAAAACTGGTTTTTAAAACATTAATACTGTCAGGTTATTGCTCGTCCGACCAATGTATACACACATTTGCAGATATGCCAAAGCATTTGTCATTTATGCTAATGACTTTTCAAAGTTCTATGCGGTCTCACGGAAATTAAAAAAAGGAGCATTGAAAAGTACCTAAAGAAAAACAAATTTTTCTTCCTTGTAAAGTATGATAGTACGGGGTGAAACTAAACACACACCTTCACAAACGATTCTAACTCAACTTAACTAACGATCTCAGCAAGAGTACCGGATGAGAGAAACAAGTATAAAGGCAGCAACTCAGAACCAGCAATTTTGGATCGAAATTTCCTTTGGGGTACGATCCTGAAATCCACATCACTTGATCCGACGGAAAAATAAGTAGACTTTCTGTATATACAACACAAAACAGAGTATGATTATACATGTATACACAGGAGTCAAACAGTAAATCAGAATCGTTTTAAACTCTCTAACCTGAAGTACCCAGAAGCTTAGAAGTGATTCTAAGCAAAATAAGCCAAATCCTACCAGATAGAAGATCTGCAAGATACAAATATGCAGATGGTAATGGTTATTAATGGTGATTGTAACTTGCAAGATGTATGAAAGGTGAAGGATAATAAATGTTACTGTACTAAAATGAACAAGGTGTTTTCAGTTTTCTTTTTTTAATGAACACCAAGTGGAAATTGGGTATTTGTGATATACAACAAGCACAAAAGATAGGTGTTCACACTAACCCCAACTATCATATGATCAGAAAAGACGTCAACAGCAGCAAGGATGCCCCTGTAGGTAGAAACAAGTAGACAACTATTAAAAGATCGGCGTCGAGAACAAACATGTGAAGGAAGCTATTATGATCTCATTAAAGGGTACCAAGCCCGAATATGCAACCTTTACCCACCAAATCAATGTTGATCAAAATCTTAAGAGTTTGGTTATTTAAAGATTCGGTTTGTCATTACCAATTCTATATATATACTGTTGAAAAAATTAAGCATGTAACGTTACATTGTTGGAGTGCAAGGTTACAGCTAGGCTGGCATGAGCATGATGTTAAGTCTTTGAAAACAAAAAATCTGAGACTTTGTTTACTGTACTGCAGATGTACAAATGTATGCATGTATCAAATCATCTCAAAATTTTAGAGTCCAGATAATACTTACGTTAACGATTTCCCTTGAAAAACTATAGGAGGAGCAATAGCAGCAAATATACAAAAGACAAGGTGAAGCTGCAAAAATGCAATCGATTCACATTGTAAGGAATATTGAGAAGAAAGCAGCCGCCTGAATGTTTGATTGTTTAATAGCATAACTTACCAAGTAGAACAAGAAAAACCAGGTGAAATTCAAAGCACTGTCAGTCCTGGCAACATATGAAAAAAAAATAAACATTTAGAACCATTATCAGTAGTCAGTCACTACAGCACATCCACATTTTATACAACGTGGTGTAACAGCTAAAATGAATACAAAACCTATTTGCCCATATTGACAGTTCTTCCTTCTCATACAAGTCTGTTTTGTAAATATTCTTTTGCAAAGTTACCTATTTGCCCATTAGCAATCGATATGGTAAGATTGATTTCAGTCCTCAAAACCTTTTCAAAATTTGTAACTAAGGTGTAAATTTAAGTTGATGGGTCATTAGTCAAAAACTTTAACAGAACTATGGAGCACGTCAAGCATTGCATTTGTTCTGATAGAAGGGGTTAGCATCTTTAGTAACATAAATATAAGTGCATACCTCATTGCACGATATAGTGGCCTGTACCACAGGACATAGGAAAGGGGTACTCCAAGAAGAGCATAGAGCGTTGCAAGCAAAAATATCTTGACACCTGTACAGAGAAACATAAGTGGGGAATGTACAAACTGACCTACTTTCGAAGTGGTCCCTCCAATATTTTGGGATAATTAAGATAAATGGTAGTATAACTTACCACCACCGTTAGTCCAACAGACAGTTGCTGCAACAACATTAAATGCAAGGCAGAGAACTATCCCTGCATGGTGAAGCAAGGATCAACACAAAACTAAAAACAAATAACTAGATTCGAAGGATAACAGTTATGACAGTAGCTCGTTGAAAAAGGTTGGCACAGATTCAGAGACATGAGACATGGCTATCACCATACATACTACATATATTGCCAGTAATTTTATGGAGGACGCAGGATGATGGTTATAAGCAATCATCATCCTAAACCTAGATAATGTTGTAAATGGAGACAAAGGAGCAAAGAAATGTTTACAATAAAGTACTGCTAAGATGAATCTACATCAGTCGATAAAAAATGTAAATAATAGTATTTGAAAACAGAGAAGTACAAAGTCATACCCAACCAACTTGCAAAAGCCGAATACTGCAACTTTTGAGCATGAACTGGTATCTCATTGGATATGTCATGATGAATTATCGGGAAAAATGGAGGCCAGTTTCTTTCATCTCTGGGGATATCCACTGTTTTTTCATACAATGAGAGGAAAGTGTCAAACCACGCTAGAATGAATGAAAGTATAGTTATAAAGAAGAAAGTAAATAGTACTCCATACTTACCACCTGCAACTGCTTCTTCTCTTCGCTTGACATCCTAAGGGGTACAGAAAAATAGATGAGTTTGTACAATTTATCAGGTTTGAAAGTAAAAAAAAAAATGTCAGGACAGACTAATAAAATTTGCCTGTAGAGACTGGCTGACTCATTCTTTGATGAACAGTATACAGTTTTTTCGTATCCATAACAGAAATGTAAATATTGAGTCACACATTAAACAGAACATGTATATTAAGTTTACATCGGAGACCAGTTTGTTCAGAAAAAAAATGTAAAACCAACCTTTTCCCTTCTTTCCAGATCCGACTCCCAATTTGAAAGCTCGTTTTCTTTTTTCTTTGAATCCTGAAACACAATACAGCTCAATGCAATAAGCATCCCCAGAGAGAGATCAAAAGTACTAACTGAGGAAACAAATATTATAATACATTCACTGAACCCAACGGTATGTCCACCGTAGCATCCTGTTTCTGGCCAATGCCTAGGGTGTTAGCAACCATTTGTGGAATACGGGATTTTGATCCAGGAGCAGCACCACCTTTCTGCAATGAAAGCCACAGTATAAGTAGATGACATAGAAGGTTATCAATCTTAGGGAAACACAGTTCAACTGAATTTCGCAATTATGTTTGACAATAATGTGAAGTCCATTATGAAAGTAAGCTTTGACTTGGTGAACATGTCCAGAAGTCCAGATAAAACTATAAGATATGCTTTTATATCCCCTAACGCCACAAAATATGTGTATATCACATAAAAACCTTTCAGTGCTTCTTGAGAACAAATGTTTGAACTTAATTATCTGTATTTCTAAAGTCTTCACTTCCAACACTAATAGTGTTGCAAAAAGACACAAACAGGTGAAGATCACACAATTTATGGACATTAATGTTATATATAGATTTTGGTGACTTGGGTACTTAACAACTGATAACACCTCAAGTAATTGCTATGCAGGTGCTTGTGCCTCAAAATAAGAGGCGGTCATTTCTAGTATCAGAGCTAACAGTGTTAGTTTTTAGTCTTTTACACCTCTTATACTTGGCACACCCCTATTTTCAGTAATAAAACGTATATCATCGATAGGGTTCCTAAAAGAGCAAAAAATTGGTTATTACTCTGTATCTCAGTTCAACCCTTAAGTGCCACTTACCCATGTTCATGACACTGGTAAGATCAGGTGAACTGTTTTGACTTTTATCGCCAGGAACTATATCGTTCTTTGTCAACTTCACCCAATTTCTATTTTATTGCTCCTAAAACTCTTATGCGTAGTTACATTTCAAACAAGGATGCTTTCATAAAGTTACAGATAATGCCCCTAGTACTTGTCTTTGTTACTATATGCCAGTAAAGGGAAACAACTAGGTGCCGTAACATTCAAATTTCTTCAGTAAAATAGAATGGGTGAAGTTGGCAAATAATAATACCATTTTTCATTCATTATAATTTCATAGAAAAACAAGTTACATTTATTTTACACCGTTTAGTAATCAGTGCAGACTACCGATTATCCTGTTTATATATTAATGTAGCCCCACTTCCACAAAAGTGTCCACACATTACGGTATCAAAGCAACCGAAATACAACTCCTTTAACCTCCACTATACCAATGACTCTCTTTCTTAGGAATATTAATTACAATGCTGTAAAATTTTAAGGCACGACTAACTAATCTCAGTCTAATACGCCAAAAAAACCTTGATAACCGCCAATGCTCACCATTCTACACACCTATTAGAGGGCCTGGCCAACACTCCGAGTTAACATAACATTCTATTTCAACATAATTCGGGTGTTAAGCATATTTAACTAACTTCAGTCTACTACGCCCGTAAACACTGATAATCGCCAACGCTCACCAATCTGCACGCCAATTAGTGTCCAAACCAACACTTGAGTAAACATAAAATTCTATTTCAACATAATTTGCGTGTTAACCTAAGGGGAATGGGAATGGGTAAGGGTAAGGGAATATAAAGGAATGCAATGAGCATTCCTTAGTATTATCATTACCATTGTTCGTGCTTGATTAATATAAGTCGTGGTGGTGATTGGAGATAGTGGCAACAACTGTTAGGGTGATAGTCAGTAGTCGCGACGATGACTATGTTAGTAAAGGAAGCAATTAATAAAATTAGTGACGGTTAGTGGTGGTTGAGAACGGCGGCCATTACAGACGATTGCGTACTTGTGGTAGTCGGCAGAGGTGGCGACCGGAGGTGGAGGTGATGGTAATGGCGTGGTTTGGTGGTTTTTGGGTGGTTACTGACGGTTGGTTTGTGGTTGCAATAAGCGGTTGTGGTAGTTGGTATAGATGGCAGTGGTGATGAGATCAGCGGTGTGGTGGTGGTGGTTGCGACGCCATCGGTAGTCATTAATGACGGTGATAGAATGTGGTGGCGGCATGGTAGAGGTGGTTTGGTGGTGGTAGCGGTGACACCATCGGTAGCCGTTAATGATGGTGATAGAGTGTGGTGGCGGCATCGGTAGAGGTGGTGGTCGCGGGTGGACAAATACACACTTGAATCTACGGTGATGTTGGTCGTGGTTGTGGTCGATGGTAGGGGTGGTGATTGTGCGACGCATGGTCGCGTTACCATAATGAGGTGGTAGCGGCCAGTGGCGGTGGTGGTGGTGGCGTCAGAGAGTGGTGGTAGCGAGAGTCGTGGTGGCGTTGGGAGGGTGGTAGTAGCGACAATGGTGGTGGTCAGTGGTGGTGGTGGCGTTGGGAGGGTGGTGGTAGCGACAATGGTGGTGGTCAGTGATGGTGGTGGTGGTAGGTGGAGACATAGATATACATACGTTAATCTATTACCTTGAATCCATTACCCCCAATTTGCAGGGGAATTACCCATTAGTGGGTAATGATTACCTATATTTTCATTAACCAAAGAGTATTAGTCATTCTCATTCTCATTCCTTACCCCCTAATACTCTTAACCAAGCACACTCAGTCTGCTACCCCAAAAAACGTTAATAACCACCGCCAACGCTCACCAATGCACACGCCTATTAGTATGCCTAACCAACACTCAGTAAGCATAACATTCTATTCTATTTTGACATAATTCGTGCGATAGGCATACTTAACTAATTTCATTCTACTATGCCAAAAAAACGTCCATAACCGCCAACTCTAACCGGCCTACACACCTACTAGTGTGCTTACCGCCTAGCCAACAAACATAGCATTCTATTCCGACATAATTCGAGTGTTAGGCATACTTAACTAATTCCACTCTACTACGCCAAACAACCTTAATAACCGCCTAGTATTCCTAACCAACACTCGAGTAAACAAAACCTCCTATTTCGACACAATTCTCGCGTCACATACAACCAAAACACACAAACAGTTACCACACATTACTGATTATAATCCTACACACTATTCGTCACCTTTATAGCATCAACCACCGCAGATCTACCACAAAAGTCACATGCAAGTTATCCGCACATCTCTAAACACTATAAATACACTAACATTAACCTCACATATCATAATAACCCCTAATTAAACATAATTATGCTCAAAATTTATACAAGAAGCCTAAAAACAGGGAGATGTAAAACAGATTAGTTACCGAAAACGGATTGACTTGTTCGTCATTGTTATCGTGTTGATTCATTGCTGATTATTTTTGTGACCTAATTTTGGAATTGGAAAATTAATTGGTTGGATTTACGTCTCTTTATTGCCCACTATTGGCGAGTAGAAGAAATAACACTCTTCGTCTATTGCGGGATGTAAAACTGGAAGGGGGTTTTATGCTTTTGGTCCTTGAATGTTATAGTGTTGTTCATATTTTGCTTGTAAGTTTTATTTACGATAAACTGCAAATTTCGTCCCTCGACTTGTCCATTTTGGCAAATAAACCCCTGAGTGCAAAGGTGGTGCATCTTTGCCACCATATTTCTCATTCCGTGCGAAAAACCCTGAGTCCCTATTTTTTAATGTTGGGTGTGCAAATCCAATATCCCACATCGATTGAAATATAAACTAAAAGTCAACATATAAGCTTGGTGGGCTACTCCTTTTATCACCAATTAGTTTTAAAATGGAACCTCATTGGGCTTTTATGTTAGACTTGGTGAGATGTTGGGCCAAGTATTCCTACAATTGGTATCAGAGCGAGGTTGGGCCGAGTGGTGATATGGATGGTGTTCCCTCGGTTAAACCTCGGTTCGACGGTATTAGTGGATACTGGTAAACCTTGTACCGAAAGGAAGCCGGTAAAAGGCGGGGTGTTCCGATGTTAAAGGTCGGGCGGTATGAAAAAGGTGGGATCGTGGCTACAGTTGAAGAGGAGGCCCAAGGGGATTTGGGTTTGAGGGAGGCATTGTTAGGTGTGTAAACCCAGTACCCCACATCGGTTGAAATATAAACTCAAAGTCAACATATAAGCTTGGTGGGCTACTCCTTCTATTACCAATTGGTTTTAGAATGGAACCTCAGTGGGCTTATATGTTATACTTGGTGAGATGTTGGGCCAAGTTTTCCTACATTTAACTTACGCACGTTAACCCCATTACGTGAGGCTATTTTTGTCATTTTCGATCGCTCATCTCGCTTGAGCACATCCCCCACTTTTCGTTCATGCTAAATTCTTCCCCGAAAGCTTTTTCTCACCCGATACTTCCACCTCCACCTTTTGCTTATGAAAAATGTGTCCCTAAAACCGTTTTCCTGCAAAAAAAAAACTTGATCGCCCACATTTGACACAATTTCAAGAACTTAATTTGCACGACCTTTGCAAGACTAACACTTAATTCGCACGGCCTTTGAAAGGCTATATATTGGTATGATCGTTTCCTCTTATTCATCGACAATTCAATTAGCTCTAACCCCAAGTCTTTCATAAACCCTTTCAACTAATTAATTTATCTCAGTTAAAATGACTGGAAGAACTCCAATCTTGAATGAATTGAAGGAATTATGTGGAGATTCAGAGCTCAACGCATGTATGGGAGTCTATATTGGTCAAATAGTTGCGCTGAACAATCTTATGTGGATGTGTTGGCGCGGTCAATCTGAGCAGCTGAAAAATACCTTAGGAAATATTAGAATGTTGATCGACGAGATCGAGACTAAGACTGATAAAGATGAAGATGGTTAGAGACACGTAGAATTTGGCTTATTTCATCAAGTTGATTGAGAAATCTAAGGATGTTATTAGCTAGAAGCAACCTTATGTGGATCTCATGGGTGATAGTGATTAAGATGTGTTTTTAATGTTTGTTATGTTTACCCTGTAATTACCCTGTTTTGATCAGGGTGTGTTTTGTACCATTTGTTTAGTAATGAAAGCAGCGGAAGCATCTGCCCCCTTTATTTTAAGGAAGGTGATTTGTACACTCCTTAAATTGATTGGCACACTCAAAATTAGTGTGTCTTTACATATATACCCTTAGATCACTTCCAATCATGTTCACTTTTATAAGGGTATAAATGTCAAGACACATTAGTTTTGGGTGTGCCAATCAATTTGAAGAGTGTGTAAATCACCTCCATTATTTTAAAGACCAAAATTGCACAATGTTTCAACACTCACGTATATTTAACACATACTATATGCACAAAGTTTCTCATTAAAAACAAACTTTCTTCTCTAGCATACAACGGCAAACATTCAATCAGAATCTTTTTCCAGATCCACAAACTTGGTTGCACTCCTAATTGAGTTCATGGGGAAAGAATTAGACAATGAGCTGCAATTAGAGGAGAAATTCATAATTCTATGTTCAGAGGTGGAGGAGACTGTCACAAAGAGAGCAGGGTTTATTGAAGAGGGAAAGTTATCTACGGGTTGTGGAAAACGATGATGCTTACCAAATTGCACGAGTATTGAAGCATGCTAAAAAATGGATAGGGCAAGGCAGTTAATCTCCAAATTATGAAGGATCAATCCCATCTTGGTGCGCATGAGATGATCAACCTTGTGAAGAAATTGAAAGACGGAATGGTAGGATAGTGTTTAGGTGCATGTGGGTTGTCCTGTGTGTTTTGGATATCTTGATGTGCCCTTGTTTTTCTCAGGTTTAGTAGAAAGATTTTTAAAAGTTTTTTTTTTGTAGTTTGACATGGATTTTGGTAGGCTTCCAATGATATTTGACTCTAACATCCTAAGATAATGATATGGATTATCAAGAAGCAGTGACCAAATAGTAGTTTATCATAGATTTTTAGGACCGTTTAGACAAAGTGCAGATCCATGAAATGTATGATTGCCTAATGTTGTATCCAGAAATCCTGAGAGCAACTGAAGGTTGACATACTTTTGCAGTCACCATTTAGATAGTTTGACATGGATTTTGGTAGACTTTCATTGATGTTTGACTCTAGAATGTCAAAAATCCTAAGAGTTCGGTATGGATTTGCAAGAGGCAGTGACCAAATTTTTAGTTTGACATGGATTTTTAGGACCATTTTGAAAAAGTGAAAATTCATGTCAACTCTGCAAATGGTGTCCAAATCCTATGTTAAACTTCTGTAAATTCGTGTTTTAAATGGATTTGTAATTATCCTTTTGACAAACTGAAAATCATAGACAAAAGCTTAATTACTTCATACAAGTCCACCATTTTTGTCAAATTATAAATCCATGTCACCACTACAAAGTCAAACAACATACATTGTTCATAAATTGCCAATGTTAGGTTTCCTTACCATAACCTATTACATAACAATAAGTTAGATTAAAACCTAATACCACATTGACATAATCTTCTACAACTTAACCATAACAAAATATTAAATATGAAACCATTCATTTAGCATTATTTTTCTCTTTCTTGCTAATCATCACTGCCGTGACTCTTCTCGTCTTGAGATCTTCCACCAGCTCTTGTGCAACAACATCATCACCATCATTTGTGATGTAGACTAGAAAAAAGATAAATAAATTAGATCTGTTGATTCTAATGAATATCAGAATCAATTCTTCTAACAATCGTTGATTATAATGAATATCGATTATTAGGGTAAAAACTTGGCAAACAACGACCAATGGTTTAACTTCTATTAATATGATAACTGTCTTGTTATGGTTACAATATAATGTTTAAGTAATGACATGACACAAAAAAAACCCTAAAACACCAATGGGTTGGACTGTGACCCAAAGACAAAGTCCAATAGAAAATGTAAATAACATAAAAATGCAAATAATTCATAGTAAAACGGCTTTTGGGGCCTCGAAAAATCCTTAACCAGCTAAAAGGTGGTTACAACGTTGTTCCCCTCGTCTTGATATGTCAGGGGATGAAAACGTACTTACGATGCTCAAGTTATGGGCCATTTTAAGAAAGCCCTCTTATTCACACGATCGTGGGCTTCCAGAAACAAGTCAGCCCGTTTTTCAATACTTGGGCCTCCATCAATTTGTCTCTTCATTCACCTCAACAACCTTGCTACCACTTTTTTAGCAACCTCATCTGGAATCACTAACTCAACAACTTATTCATCCATTTGTTGCTTATGTAAAAAAAATGCCATCCACATCTCCAGTTTGTGTTACTTGTTGAAGCTCATCCAGTGGTTGAGCAATTTCAGTAAATATGTCAATTATCTCTTCAGGTTCATCATCAAGATGGTATGGATCATCATTCCATTGAACATCTATGACTTCATCCAAATCTGCATCACTATTATCAGTATCATACTGATGAATCTCCACCCGCGTATCAAAATCAATCTCACCAAAAGAGACATCATCACAAGTGACAACGTTTGAAACTTTTTGTTCTTCTTGGCTTAAATCATCAAACCCAAACTCGTTGACACTCATCCTTCTAGTCTATTCTTCAAAAAAAAATTCTGTTAAACATGATGGTGAGGCTCAATGTCATAATCACAGACACGAAAATCATTAGCAACTACAGTTTCGTCCCTCCCAACAAAGCTAGTTTGACAAAATGTCACCATTTTCTCACTGTTGACACTAGACTGAGCAACGGACCCAAACCGGACCGGACATACCAAAACCAGACCGGACCGAGGACCGAAATGGTCAAAAACCCCGGACCGAGACCGAACCAAAATGGTTCGGTCCGGTCTGGTCCTATTAGGCATAATAAAAGGATTTTTTGATAAGACCTAACCGGACAAACCGACCGGACGAGGACCGAAATGGTCTAAGACCCCGGACCGAGGACCAGACCGAAATTGTCCAGTCCGGTCCGGGTCGGTCTGGTCCAGTTTGGTTTTTCGGTCCGGGTCAAAGGTCCAAATGCTCACCCCTAGTTGACACTGCCATGATCTATCTCTTTCACAACAAAACCACCTACATTTTCTTCTACCACCACAGCCTTAGCCTTACGTGCCTTTTGCACCATCATTTGCTGCTATACCAACGAAACACCTGTTTCAATATACACCTCCATTTCCCTAAACCTAGGAACATACTCCAAAAACTCTTAACGTCTTCTTCAGACGATAATGGTAGCAAACTATCATCCAATGAGTGTCCAGGTATCCTAAAATGCGAGAACAAAACCATACCTTCTATGTACCCTAAATCCTTGAACATTTCTTCTAGTGTGTACATACCAAACTTGTCACAGTGAAATAAGTCAAACCAATCTATAGTACCAAATCGATATATTCTTTCTGATGGTGAGGTAAATTCACCATTGTGATGGATTTTCACAGTAAACAAGTTTTGATTCGATTTTGTGCAACAAAAAAAAGACACAACACATATAATAATTAATTATGCAATGTACATACGAATATGAGAATATCCGAACTAAGCTTACCATATAGAAGACCTAAAGGAGACCGAAGCTTACCTTAAAAGAGACCCAGATCAAGGATGGTGGTACTGCGAGAGCGATTTTGCCAAAACTTATCCATTTTATATTGGTGTTCTTCTTGTGAGATATTGATTGAGGGAAGGAAATGAGATGGTGTATATTTAACATAAATGATGGATATTGGGTACTTTAAATTTCATATTCAGACCTAAAAGCGATTTTTTTATCGGGAAAGAAACAATGTCGAGTGGGAAAAGGCTTTCGGGGACGAATTTAGCATGAACAAAAGGTGGGGATGTGCTGACGCGAGATGGGCGATCATAAATGACGAAAATACCCTCACGTGTATTGCACGTGAGGGAGTTAACTAAGGTTAACGCGCAAAAGTTAAAAAATATGGACTCAGGGGTTTTCATACGAAAATAAGAAGTATGGTGGCAAGTATCCACCAGCTTCGCACTAAGGGGTTTATTTACCAAAATGGACAAGTCGAGGGACAAAATTTGCAATTTACCCTTTTATTTAAAACCGTTATTTTAAAAATTAATGGAGGCTATATGCAATACCTTATCTTCTTTCGACATCCTGTGACCGATCTCAGCTTTTTATCTAAAGGTATGTTTGGCGACATGTAGCAGTAGTGATAAGAAGCCGAAGTATTAAGCAGTAACAGTTTATTTAAAAAAGATGTTTGGTAATGTAGCTGTAAGATGTGATTAAAAAGTGTGAAATTACAAAAAGGCATGTAATCTAATTACATAAATTATAAATATTATAATTGAGAGTATAAATGTAATTTTATAAAGATCTAGCTTGGAGCAATTTTAAAATGCTTCTTCATATAACATTTGACATGAGAAAATTCACACGCTAGTTGATCCTTTGTCAAACAAGCTTTTCAATAAAAACTATAACTGCTTGTCATTTATCGCTCCAAAACGCTTCAAACTTTTTGTTAACAAACATAGCCTAAAAAATAAAATAAGGCATAAAGACTTTTTGGTCATTTCAGCTCACACACCAACCCCCACCTATATCTAGTTACTCCTTGTTAATGCAACCGATTGTGACAACCATGGTTTTTGGAATGTTAGTTATAACCTATTAGACATAGTTATGTATGCTATATTATATGTTTTATGTGCTATATGTGTTTAATATGATAATCTTGCGAGATTAAAGTACATGATTGCAAATCATGGTACTTGTGGTGATGAAATGTAATGAAATGAGATCACATTGATGTTTCGTTCTAACGTTTTTATTATTTATGTAATTTGCGTGTACGTATTACGTATAATATATATTTATTGTATGTAGATATTATGTATTATTAAGTTTCTGAGAAACTTATTGTTTATAAAAACTTTAGAAAATGAAATGTTGATGGAAACTTTATTAGAACGTCGAAGATTTTAGGTTTAACACTTGAGGTTTGCATCATAGGACCAAAAACGAGTACTAAATATGTAGTAAATAACAATAGGGTCAAAATTGTATAATTTTGATAGTAAAGAGGGGAAGGTCGGCCACATGGGGAAACAAATGGGAAGGAAACCCAGTTTGAGTCCATGTAGGAAACCCTAAAATTAGTCGAACATTCATCCATGGTGGTCTAGGGTTTCACCAAAAAGTTTTTTTAGGTATGATCATTTAATTAGTTTTCTTGTTAATTTAATTAACGCAACAATTAATATGATAGAATTAGGGTTTATAGATTAGGGTTTTGATTAATTATGATTATGGATCTGTAATTAAAATTATGGTTTCATAAAAACATGTTTGGTTATTAATTAATAACATTAATGATGTTTAATTAGTGTTTAGTTATGCTAAACTATGAGTTAAAGTCTGGGCAGATTTTTAGGTCAACTTATTTTTGTTGGGGTTTACTTCGTTCCTGTGGAAACCTTGGTTTTCGGATCTTTTAAGCTACTAGGAATGATCATTGTTCATATGATTAACATAATCAAAGCAGAATTAGAACAACAACCATTAACAAGGTGTTTAGGCACAAAACATGAATTAAAACACAATTGGATTGCTAACTATATTAATAATTAACAATCACTAGACGTGTATACATTGAATCCCACGTCTAGTCGACACACACTTTAGGTTTACATTGTGAATGAATTGAATGAATAAAAACTATGACCCTTGGTTCCTTTTATAGTGTAAGGATTAGGGTTTACAAGAGATAATGATGAATAAACAAGTAAATCTTCTATTTAAATAAACTTATGCAGAATATCTTGCATGTTTATCTAAATAGAAGCTTCCATAAGCTTCTTTGTCTACGTTTTGTCAATGCTTGAATTGCATGTGACAATGCTTGGATTGCACACAACAATGCTTGAGCCATCAACGCCTAATTAACTCTTGTCAACGCCCAAATTAGTCTTGGCAACGCTTAGACAATAACTTCACGTTTTCTTCATTTTTTAGTTTCTGCCACATCAACTTTTTGACCCAACAATCTTCCCCTAGTTAGTGGTGGCAAAACTCTATGTGTATCTCTTGTAAGTTGTACATGATCTTCAAATTGCTTCCCCTCAAGTATAGCATGTATCTCTTCCCCTTTTTGTCACATCAACAGGAAAGTAAACAATGTATGCAATGTTGAAGATTCTCCATATGTAGGCTCCATGTAATGATCTTGAAGAACAATTAATATAATATTTTTGAGGTAGAAGTAGAATAACCCAACCTTGTGTTCCATGTCTTGTACTATCTATGTGACTAAGAACTTATACTCATGGTACAAAGTATAAGTAGACCTCGATCCCTTGTCAATATTCTCATCCTTTGTGAGACACTGAGCACGATAATGTAACTCCTTCAAGTGTTTATGACAAGTCTTCATCACCAATCATGTAAAGCACGAACAAGTTACCTTTAAAGTCTATGACTGGGAGTGCACGACTTTAAGATATGATAGAACACAAACTCGCGAAAATCTTCTTCAATCATCAAACTTACCATAAGAATTCTTCCCCTTAAGCCAACACCTCTTCATGATGAATTTAATGGAATAACATCTTCATACCATATGTAAAAGCCACTCTCAAGGTCACCCCAATTACATAGTTTAAAATATCCATCAAATTTCCACGAATAGTTGTTAACTCGCTTTAAGATCATTAATCCCTTTAAAAATATTCGAGCCATAAATATCATCATGATATTCTATTTTAAAATGGAGATTCCATGTACCTTCGTGTGTATAATCCTCCTTTTTGTGTGCTAAAAACGTCCAATTTTCTCAAACAGCAGCAAACCTTGTGTTGTCCAATATCTTCTTCTGTCCAATATCTTTGGCAGATGTATTGTCCAATATCGGACAATACCTATCAGCGTTGAAGTTCATATATCGGACGACACTGTCAACTCTATCAGCGTTGACTTATTATGTCAGCGTCAATGCAAGGCTTGTCAGCGCCTCAATTATAAACGTCAGCGCCGACTAAAACTGTCATCTTGTCAACGGTGTGCATACTTCAAAGAATTACCAACAGTATGCATCTTTTGCTCCTTGGATCAATAACACCCTCGCTAGTCAGCAAGTTAGATCCCATATCTCCGTGTGAACACAAGAATTGAAATTCTTCATGTGAACACACACATTGTAACCGTGTGAATGCTAATTTCTCCACCAATAGGATTCTTGTAACCATGTGAACACAAAGTGTACCTTAAATCCCATTCCTATGTATCCACCAATTGTAAGTCTTCATTCGTGTGAACGCTCAATTGAACACCAATTTTGAAAACTCCATGTGAATAACAAGTGATGTCCAAAGCAGATCTTGGGCCTTACATATACGTAGCACCTTTTCCTTTGCTGCTCGTACCTTCTTCCAAATTCGAACATCACAACAGCAACTCTTCTGTTTTAAAACTCAATCTAGGGTTTATAGAATTTGAGCATCGTTACCCTAATTAGGGTTTGTAAAAACCTTAGATCAAGTATTAACTTGAATCACCACAGCCACAATCCTTATAACATCCTGCTTTTTATGTATATCTAGGGTTTGAAAAACCCTAGTTCATGATTTCATGTGAAAGCAATAACATTAATACCTTTAATGCAGCGAACTTCGACGGACTATAACTTGACAATGAAAGCTCAGATCAAAAATCCCTTCGGTGAGATTCTAGACACAAGTGTCAAGAATCTACAGTTCAAAAATCACGAAGATCCAACGGTTAACGAAGGAGAGATCGTGTTTTGAACATGGCTGTCCATAGAAAACTGCATTCACCCTACTGCTGACTTTGACGCTTAATAACTTTTGCCTGGGGATAAAACTTGACAATCCCTCCGGTGGATGTTTAGATCTATGTATGTAGAACACACATATAAAATTTCGTGACGATCCAACGGTTCAATCAAAAGTTATGACCTTTTGAATACTGCTGCACACACAAAAACGTCCAGAAAAACTCTATACGAATTTTTCTTCTTCTTTACGATATACGAACACCTTGTTGGTCCTAGCATCACGAGCCACGAGGCTCTGATACCAATTGTGGAAACCTTGGTTTCCGGATCTTTTAAGCTACTAGGAATGATCATTGTTCATATGATTAACATAATCAAAGCGGAATTAGAACAACAACCATTAACAAGGTGTTTAGGCACAAAACATGAATTAAAACACAATTGGATTGCTAACTATATTAATAATTAACAATCACTAGACGTGTATACATTGAATCCTACGTCTAGTCGACACACACTTTAGGTTTACATTGTGAATGAATTGAATGAATAAAACATATGACCCTTGGTTCCTTTTATAGTGTAAGGATTAGGGTTTACAAGAGATAATGATGAATAAACAAGTAAATCTTCTATTTAAATAAACTTATGCAGAATATCTTTTGCATGTTTATCTAAATAGAAGCTTCCATAAGCTTCTTTGTCTACGTTTTGTCAATGCTTGAATTGCATGTGACAATGCTTGGATTGCACACAACAATGCTTGAGCCATCAACGCCTAATTAACTCTTGTCAACGCGCAAATTAGTCTTGACAACGCTTAGACAATAACTTCACGTTTTCTTCATTTTTGAGTTTCTGCCACATCAACTTTTTGACCCAACAGTTCCAACAGGGTGAAGATAATCAATAGCCTAACTACGTACCAATGAATGGTTACCGGATATCTCTTGAAGTCGTGTAATCACTTTCCAAAGAAGATTATTCGACCCTATGCCTGGGTTAACACGAATACCTCCTTGGGATAAAACCAAGAGTTAGTTCTTGTTTTAGGCACAAATCAAGAACTCTGTGCGTGTAAGTGTTTCTTGTTTTTTTATATCTCTCATCACTGATCCTAGTCTTAGAAGGATGTAACTCATAGTCAAAGGTATTAAGAGCATTAATCAGCCAATTAAGCTCATAATTACCTACATGAAAAGCATAGTGGTTACATGACCATAAACCTGGTCATCAAGTCAATATTAAACCCTCATTGATTGGTCAAAGAGGTTACAAAGACTTTTAGCATGTGGTTCATCACCAGGAGAAACTTCCTAACCAGGAGCAACTTCCTAACTAGGAGCAACTTCCTACTGATGAACTTTCAACCACTATATTTAGTCCAGGGAGGTCAGGGACTTAATGGATGTACACTCCGTACCTCCAAACCCATTTACAAGTATGACTCGATCCCACAATTGCACTAAATTTCCAACAATCCTCCCCAATTTAGTATAATTCCTTTTTGCATGAAAATCAACTTTAACAAAACCAGTGCATAAATGAAAATGTCATGAGGATTGAATTTCCATATTAGTACATCACTTCAAATATTCGAGAATCAGGGTGTTCTAAGAATTGAACCCTTCAACTACTTTGAAGACCTGAAGATAAAATACACACAAGTTTTCAAACACTTAAAACGCTCCTGACACCATACAAGCCATGTGTCCATATCCAATTCATAAATGTTGTAAGAGCCAAAGTCCATGCTCCCTGAGGCGACAAAACCTCAACACTTACATAGGTGGTTCCTCTTTAGTTCGTGCTCATGCTTAAGCCAAAGAAATTAACCATTAAGAAGTTTATAACTTCATCCTCCTTTCAGCAGGTACAAGCACATCCTTGGGATGATATGTAAAACATGTGCTTCAGTCATCTGAATGTTCAGCTTTCCACATTGAACTCAACTCCCAAGTTTCCTTATGAGGGAGTTGGGTGTCCTAGCATTCAGTGACTAGTTTGGACTTTAAACCCATCCCTTTAGCAGACTTTATAACCAAGTCTCTAGCCAATCCCTTCTCAAGTGATCAACTAAGTTTTGTTGAGACCTCACAAACTCTATTGATATCACCCCATTTATGATTAGCTCACAAATCATGTTATGTCTAACACCTAAGTGTCTAGACTTACCACTGTACATTTGGCTATAAGCCTTAGCCAATGTAGATGCACTATCACAACGGATAGATATGGGTGCCATAGGTTTGACCCACAATGGAATTTCAAGAATCAAGTTTCTCAACCATTCATCCTCTTTACCAGCAGCTGCTAGAGCTACAAATTCAGATTCCATTGTTGAACCAGTAATGCAAGTTTGCTTATTGGATGCCCAAGAAATTGCACCACCACCAAGAAGGAATACCCAACCACTTGTGGATGAATTATCCTCAGTATTGCTGATCCAACTTGTATCAGTGTAACCTTCCGACACTGAAGGATATCAAGTATATGACAAAAAATAATCCATTGTTCCTTTCAAATACTTTAATACCCTCTAAATAGCTTGCCAATGCTGAGTACTAGGATTATTAGTGTACCTACTCAGTTTACCCACTACAAAAGCAATATCATGCCTAGTACTAGTCATGGCATACATCAAGCAACCAATCACCCTATAATACTCAAGCTGGGAGACAACCACTGTTAGGCATTAGTTTCTCACATGTATCCATAGGTGTACTCACTAGAGTATAATCAAAGTGATTGAATTTATTCAGGACCTTCTCAATATAATGAGACTAAGAAATTACAATACCATCACTTTCATGTTTAATCCTTATGCCAAGGATAACATCAGCCTTCCCCATGTCTTTCATAGAGAACCTTGATGACAAAAACTCTTTGGTTAAATCAACCTGAACTTGGTCAGTACCAAAGATTAACATGTCATCAACATATAGGCAAATGATGACTCCTTTACCAGATTCATCAAATTTGCTATATACACATTTGTCAGCTTGGTTAAGTAAATAACCATTAGACAAAACCACTTCATCAAACTTTTGATGCTATTGCTTAGGTGCCTGTTTGAGTCCATATAAGGACTTAATCAGTTTACACACCTTACCTTCATGATCAGGCATGATGAAACCTTGAGGTTGGTTCATATAAACATCCTCATCTAAATCACCATTCAAGAATGTTGTCTTCACATCCATCTGATGAATAATCAGATTGTGAATGCTTGCCAAGGCAATCAACATTCTTATGGTACTTATGCGTGCTACAGAAGCATAAGTATCAAAGTAGTCTATTCCGGACTTTTGTCTAAATCCTTGAATGACTAACCTTGCTTTAAACTTTTCAATAGTTCCATCTACCTTCGTCTTTCTTTTGAATATCCATTTACATCCAAGTGGATTGCAACCTGGATGTAGATCAACCAACACCCAAGTATTGTTGCCCATGATGGATTCCATCTCATCATTGATTGCTTCTATCCAGAAAGCAACATCTTGGGACTTCATTGCTTCATCAAATGTTTTGGGATCATCCTCAACATTAAAGCAATAGTAGTACTGGTCATAGACCTCATCCCTTGTACCTTCAACTAAGTATAGTTGAAAATCAGGCCCAAAATTCTTTGGAGTCCTATGCCTTGTGCTTCTTCTAAGCTCAGGCTCAGGTTGCTGAACCATAACCTCATCAGTGACCCTTTGAGGTTCCACTGAAGCACCAATGTCCTCAACTCTAGTAGGAGTCCTAAGGCTTGGTCTAGGGACTGATGAGAACCTAGTCTCATCAAAGTTAGCATCCATTGATTCAATGATCGAGTTTATTGAAACTGAATCATTGGGTTCAATAACATATAACCTATAAGCCTTGGAATGCTCAGTATATCCAACAAAGATGCATTCAATGCCTCTTTTACCCAAGGTTTTTACCTTTGGATTAGGGAGTCTTACAACAGCCCTACAACCCCAAACCTTGAGATAGTTCAAGTTTGGTTTCCGTTTAGTCCAGAGTTCATAAGGGGTAATCTTGTTCCTTTTGTTAGGAACCCTATTTAACAAATAGCAAGCTGTTAACATAGTTTCTCCCCAAAACCCTTGACTCAGTCCTGAGTAGGACAACATGGAGTTGACCATCTCTTTCACTACTCTATTTTTCCTTTCAGATATACCATTTTGTTGTGGAGTATAGGGAGTAGTTGTCTCATGGATGATTCCAACAGACTCAAAGTACAAAGTATCCATGTACTCACCTCCCCTATCCGTCCTAAATCTTTTGATTTGGACTCCTTGTTGTAATTCAACTTCAGTTTTAAATACTTTAAATTTATCTAATGCTTCATCCTTAGTATGTAACAAATAAACATAGCAAAACCTAGAAGTATCATCAATAAATGTTACCAAGTATTTCTTATTCCCTAATGAGGGAGTAGCATGCAAATCACATAGGTCACTATGGATTAGCTCCAAAATTGTAGTTTCACGTTTTACATCTGAAATGGTTTCTTAGTAATTTTGTTCAGCATACAAGTTTGACACTTATCAGTGTCCATGTCAAAAGCTAGAATTAATCCATCCTTAGACATATCTTGCATCCTCTTGTAGTGGACATGGCCTAGTCTGGCATGCCATAGTAATAAATCATTCAGTTTAGTGGTAGTCATCAGAACAGAATCAACATTTATACTAGAATCAATATTAAGCCTGAACATTTGATTACTTAAATAGCCAAAATCAATAAACACACCATGTTTAGATAAAACAAATTTATTAGATTCAATCACTTGTTTATAACCATAATTATTCAAAACACTAATAGAAACCAAGTTCTTCCTAATATTAGGAACATGCAAAACATTAAACAAAGAAACAATCTTTCCAGAACTAAACTTAAGATCTACACAACCTCGTCCATGCACTAGGGCTGTTGACTCATTTCCCATGTGAAGTATAGATCCATCATTCATTGACTCATAAGTCTTGAACCAACATCTATCTTTACACACATGAACTATTGCTCTAGAATCAACCCACCACGCCACATCATCATCCTGCACAAAATAAGCTTCAAATACATATGTAACATAATAAATATGGAGAGATTCATTAAACATATTTTGACCTTTTGTGCCTGATCCATTAGCTTTGTTGCCAATGCTAACACCTTTGCAATCCCTTTTGAAGTGTCCAGGTTTCCCATACTTCCAACAAGCCACTAATGAATTATTGTTCAGATTAGCTTTGGTGTTATCCTGATGCTTATGTTTGACCTTATTGTCATTGTACCTGGTGGAGTTGTTATGCTCCACCATATTGACAATAGATGAACCAACAACATTTTGCTCTTTGGCTTATCACTTTCATGTACCCCGAGGGATTCCTCAATGCGCAAATGACTGCCCAACTCAACAAGAGTTAACTCCTCCTTCTTATGTTTCAAGGTGTGCTTGAAATCTTTCCAAGAAGGAGGTAGTTTGTCAATGACACACGAGACCTGAATGGTCTCATCCATGTTCATTTTATGTTGTGTAAATCTACCAAGTATTCCAAGAAGTTCATTGTATTATTCCATGACTGGTCTTGAATCAGTCATTTTGTAATTTGTGAAATCACTCACAAGGAACTTCTTACTTGATGCATCCTCATCCATATATTTGGCTTCCAAGGAATCCCATAGTTCTTTACCAGATTCAAAATTTTGGTAAATATCAAATAAGGAATCAGACATACCATTGAGAATAATACCACGACACACATAGTCATCATTCTCCCATTTGCTCCTTTTTCGCATCTCCTCCAAAGTAGCATCATCACCACCATCAGGAATGGGAGTGGTCAGCACGTACACCAGGTTCTGGTAGAAAGAAGAAAGTGCATCTTCTTTTGTCATCTCCTAAAATCAACCCCTTCAAACTTGTCCAGTTTGGAGAAGTTAGCCACCATATGCTTCATTGCCGCCGCCATTTATTATCACAAAATAATCTTCTTTGATTGTTGGGTTTACTTCGTTCCAACAGGGTGAAGATAATCAATAGCCTAACTACGTACCAATGAATGGTTACCGGATATCTCTTGAAGTCGTGTAATCACTTTCCGAAGAAGATTATTCGACCCTATGCCTGGGTTAACACGAATACATCCTTGAGATAAAACCAAGAGTTAGTTCTTGTTTTAGGCACAAATCAAGAACTCTGTGTGTGTAAGTGTTTCTTGTTTTTTTATATATATCTCATCATGCAAATATGATCACTATTTATAGTGATTGATAGGTGTGTAAACACCCATCCTTTTACCACTTAATTCTGTCTAAAACGAGACCAAAACGCGTATTTAATATCATTTGTTTGGAATTATGCGTGGTTTTTGTGTTTACTGTGTTTTCAGAGCCAACCGGATGAATATTGAAGAAAACATGGGATTGCACGGGTTTTACCAAAGAAAAAGACTCAAGATAAAGTCTATTGTCCAAGAGATACAAAAGATTTGAAGTCACTGGGCCTATTCGAAGATTTATCGAAGAAAAGGACCAAAGATGGAAGTTTTACATAAGTCGAAGAAACTCAAGTCTATTAAACGAAGAAATTAAAAGACGAGTTGAATTTAATCGACGACAAATCCCGAATCAGAATCGAAAACGTCAACTTTTCTGAAAAGACGAGAAGACAAGAAGAACGGGAGAAAGCCCACTCACCAACCAAAGGGGACACCTATATAAGGAATCCCCCTCACACTTTTCAAGAAGTTTTTAGTTTTTCTTCTCCGCTCTTTTTTTCTCCCTTTCTGTTCGTAGATATCACCAACACCACTAGGGTGTTTGGTGATTTTGATCTTTGTTTTTCAATCTTGTAATTTCATCCTTGTTTTGTGATTGTTAAAACCTTAATCATTCAATACATCAATCTTTCCATTTCATCTTGTTCATCTCCATCTAGTTGGTTAAAAGTTTAAGTTCTTATTTGATTGATTTAATCTTTAAAAGTTGTTTGGTTTTATGTTTTTATTGATGGGATTTGTAGTTATTGGTTAGAATATCATTTGTGTTTAGCTTTATTTAAGTTTTGGTGAAAAACTTGGTGATTTTTGGCTTAAAATCGATTTCCCTGTTCTTCGGTTAAGGTTACTGTTCTTGAGTTTCCCAGGTTCCGGATGAACTAAAACTTCCGAATGAACCAAAACTTCCGGATGAACTAAAAGTTCCGGATGAACAAAATCTTCCGAATGAACTAAAAGTTCCGGATGAACAGAATCTTCCGAATGAGTGTTCTTTCAAAAAGTTCCGAATCAGTTGATAGTTCCGAATAAACTTCCGACTCAAAGTTCCGGATAAAGTTCCGGATAAACTTCCGATTCAATCTTCCGGGTGAACTTCCGAACGAAAAGTTCCGGGTGAACTTCCGAACTAACTTCCGAATCAAAGTTCCGCATGAAGGTTCCGAGTAAAAGTTCCGAGTGAAGGTTCCGGATCAACTTCCGAGTGAAGGTTCCGAATAAAGTTCCGAATCAAGGTTAACTTCTGAATCAATTTTCTTTTGAGCATTTTTAAGTCTTACTTACTGTTTCTTTTTGAGCATTTTTTAAGGGATACTACTTACTGTTTCTTCATTTCATATTTATATTTTAATTTAGAAGTTTTAATTTTAATTCAAGTTTTATTGATTGTTATTAATATAATTGCTTTTAAATTTAAGTTTACATTTTAATGCATTTAAAACTTTTAGTAGATTAGAAAATCATTCCCCTTTTTAGTAACCAAGAACAATCATTCCACTTAGAACCAAGATCAATTCGAGAGGATATCGAGAGAATATAAGAGAACCCCAGTTTAAAATGCAAGTATCAAATGGCGCCGCTGCCGTCTCTTCTCGTTAAGATCAAAAGTTTTTTGTGAGAACTTGGATTTTGGGATCCGTTCCCCGTGAACGTTACTTTTTCATAAAAAATTTCAAAAATACTAAAAAATATAAAATTTTCAAAAATCCTAAAAAGTAAAAAAACATAAAAAACCAAAAATATTTTTGCTTTGTTTTTCTCTTGTTAGTTCTTTTGCAGGTGTATGCGCACTCGATCCACGTCTTATCAAGAGCCCGAGCCTCTCGATCACTTAGACATGGCCGGTGTACAAAACAACAACAACATACCACCTCCAAACAACAATAATAACAACAACAACCCACCTTTCAACAACATGAATAATAACAACAACAATGAGCCTCTACCGGATAATCGCCCGATGATTGAACTGCTGCAAGCTCATGTAGATGGCAACACTGATCCAATTGTTATACCAGCGATTGCAGCCAACAATTTTGAGCTCAAATCCGGCTTTATCCAGATGGTCTCTGCTCAACCATTCTTGGGGCGTACCATTGATGATCTACATGACCACATCAAGAGATTCTTGCAACTCACCAACACGGTCAAATTCAATGGTGTTCCACAAGAGGTAATCCGGTTACAACTTTTTCCCTTTTCTTTAGAGGGACAAGCCCGACATTGGCTTGTTAAGGAACCGCCACAGAGTATTCTTTCGTGGACGGATTTGGAGACCAAGTTTATCAATTACTTTTTCCCACCCTCTCGTACTACCGCTTTGCGGAATGAAATCATAAATTTTGAACAAAAGTACGATGAGTCGTTCAGTGAATCTTGGGATCGTTTTAAAGATCTTTTAAGAAAATGCCCACAACATGGTTTTACCAAAGTGCACCAAATTAATACTTTTTATAATGGTTTAAGCATGAGTGACCAAGATTCACTAAACAGTGCCTCGGGGGGTAATCTTTTGGCTAAGACTTCCAATGCTGCTTGCGATATCATTGAGAATAAGTCTCGTGTGCAAACCAAGAGTGTTCGGACCAATGTTGCTAGTGCTAGTACTAGTGACAGCGATAAGCGACTTGACAAAATCACTACGCTTCTTGAATCGCTCGCTACCCAAACCGCCAGCAACACCAACAACATCAACGCTAGAAACGCTAAAGACGCTCAAGTCAATGCTGTTAGCCAACCATGCGAGATATGCGGGGGTCCTCACTCTTACACCACTTGTACTGCCACCCAAGACTACCCTTCTGAAAATGTGAATGCAGCATATGGCACCTATCCTCAACCTGCTTATCAAGCTAGACCTCAAGGTGACCGTAATTTGCTTAGCTACCGCTCCAACAACTACCTCTCACCACCCGGTTTTCCTCCAAACAACCCAAACCAACAACAAAACCTCAATCGCCCTCCTCAACAACAACAACAACCTCGTACACCATACATTCCACCTCACAAGCAGCAACAACAACCTCAACGAAACAACCAAGTCTACCAGCAACCTGCTTATCAACCACCCGCATACAATGCTCCTCCCAACCAACCCACCGCTTTACACCAAGAAGTGGAAACCTACATGAGGACTAACGATGTGATAGTGGGAAATCTTCAGCGGGAAGTGCTCAACTTAAAAGCAGACCTAGTCAAACAAGGGAACGATCTGAGAGCTGATATGAGAAACACGTTGGATAGTCAAACAAATGACTTGAAGAACAGGATGGCTAGTTTCTTCCAAGGTAATCAACCCTCTTCTTTGGGTACTCTTCCGAGTAACACCGTTGCGAATCCAAGAGGGGAGATGAAAGCAATCACCACTCGCAGTGGCAAAGGTACCAAGGAACCCGAGCTTCCTATACCTCCACCGGTGATTGTGACTAAGGAAAACGAGTCATCTGCTCCTATTCCTCATCCTTCTGCTTCCCCAATTTCTCCACCTCCTACTTCTACCCCTCCTCCACCCAAGGATGTGAGTGATCCTATTCTCCCAAAGCCTTCATCTTCTTCCAATATACCTTATCCATCTAGGTTGAGGAAAGAGAAGCTAAAAAGTAAGGACGATATTCAGGTTTCAAACTTTCTTAAAATGTTTAAACAACTGAATTTCAATATCTCATTCGCTGAGGCTCTCGCTCACATGCCTAAGTACGCGAAAATGTTTAAAGATCTTCTGAGTGACAAGGAAAAGCTTCTTGATATTGCCAACACCCAACTTAATGAGAATTGCTCTGCAGTGCTCTTAAGGAAATTGCCAACCAAGCTTGGTGATCCGGGTCGTTTCTTAATCCCTTGCAATTTCCCGGGAGTAGAGAATTGCATGGCCTTAGCCGATCTAGGTGCCAATATTAATCTAATGCCTCTAAGCGTTTGGAAGAAATTATCTCTCCCTGAGCTAGTCCCCACCAAAATGACTTTGGAATTAGCTAACCGTGCGGTTGCTTATCCAGTGGGGATAGCCGAAGACGTCTTTGTAGGAGTCGACAAATTCACTTTTCCTGCCGATTTCGTCGTCGTCGACTACGAGATGGACCCTCGTGTTCCCTTGATCGTGGGTCGTCCATTCCTGAGGACCGGTCGCACTCTCATCGATGTTGAAGCCGGTGAGCTTATCATGAGAGTGGGTGACGATAAAATCGTCTTCAACATGGGAAAGTTGTCTAAACAACCTTATTCATACAAGAGTGTTAATTGTATTGACGTTCTGGATGAGGCTTGTGAAGAACACTTCAAAGATGTTGTAAGAGTATTCCTACCTCTCTTCCCAATGTTGCAATCGTTTCCTCTATTGATTCATCACTGTCTCTATTTGGAGATAGTGATTTGTTTTGGAACAATCTTGAAACCACCATGGGAGATGTGAACTTAGCTAATGATGATTCTCCCACCGATGGGGATGAAGACATGCATTTCTTTGAAAACCTTCTTAACGAAGACAATCCTTCTCCTCCATCTCCCACGGTTATTGCTATCGATACTCCGACTTTGAATACGCCTCCCGTCGAAAATCCTCCGAATTTAGAACTTAAGGAGTTGCCGCCTCATCTCGAGTACGTGTTTCTTGAAGAAGAGAAGAAGTCGCCCGTCATTATCGCGAAGGACTTGAAGGAAGAAGAAAAATCCCGCCTCATCGTCGTGCTTAAAGATCACAAGAAGGCTATTGCTTGGAAAATTTCTGATATTCGTGGAATTGATCCTCACTTCTGCACACACAAAATTCTCATGGAGGACGACTTTAAGCCCACAATTCAAAGCCAACGAATGGTGAATCCAAAAATCCATGAAGTCATCAAAACAGAGGTTATCAAACTTCTTGATGCGGGTATGATTTACCCTATTTCGGATTCACCATGGGTTAGTCCAGTCCATTGTGTGCCCAAGAAGGGCGGAATAACCGTTGTTCCCAATGAACACAACGAGTTGATTTCCACTCGTCTCGTTACTGGGTGGAGAGTTTGTATAGACTACCGCAAACTCAATGATGCCACGAGAAAAGATCATTTCCCTCTACCTTTTATGGACCACGTGCTTGAACGTTTAGCGGGTAATGAATATTACTGCTTTCTTGATGGTTTCTAGGGTTATTTCCAAATACCCATCGATCCCTAAGATCAAGAGAAGACAACATTCACTTGTCCCTATGGCACATTTGCTTACAAAAGAATGCCTTTTGGCTTATGCAATGCCCCCGGGACATTCCAAAGGTGCATGTTAGCTATTTTCCATGACATGGTTGAACAAACCATGGAAGTCTTCATGGATGATTTCTCGGTCTTCGTGGATTCCTTCTCTTCTTGCCTTGCCAATTTGGAATGTATGCTTAAGCGGTGCGAAGACACTCGCCTTGTTCTAAATTGGGAAAAATGCCATTTTATGGTAAAAGAAGGCATCGTGCTAGGACACAAGATTTCCAAAGCCGGTCTTGAAGTAGACCGTGCTAAAGTCGATGTTATCGCTAAGTTGCCTCCACCTTCAACCGTGAAGGGTGTGAGAAGTTTTCTGGGTCATGCGGGCTTCTACCGTCGATTCATCAAAGATTTTTCTCAAATCGCTCGCCCGACGACCCACCTCTTGGAAAAAGATACTCCTTTTATCTTTTCCAAAGAGTGTCTTGAAGCCTTCAACTCGCTTAAGGATAAGCTAACTAAGGCACCCGTCTTGGTTACCCCTAATTGGGAGATTCCCTTTGAGTTGATGTGCGATGCTAGCGATTTTGCTATTGGAGCGGTTCTGGGACAAAGAGTGAACAAACACTTCCAACCGATCCATTACGCTAGCAAGACAATGACTGGGGCTCAATTGCATTACACGACAACCGAAAAAGAGCTTTTAGCTGTTGTCTATGCTTTTGAAAAGTTCCGCCCCTATCTTGTCCTTTCCACCACAATCGTTTACACCGATCATTCTGCGTTGAAGTACTTGATGACAAAGCAAGATTCCAAACCAATCGCTGGGTTTTGCTTCTCCAAGAAATTAAAATCGAAATTCGCGATAAAAAAGGAGCGGAAAACCTAGCCGCGGATCATCTCAGTAGACTTGAGGATCGATACCAGGGGGATCATCCGAACAAAGAAATCAATGATTCTTTTCCCTTGGAGACCTTAATGTCTATCAACTTGACTGCAGATGAAACCCCGTGGTTTGCGGACATTGCAAACTACTTGGCGGGTGGAATTCTCGTTGACGGGCTAACCTCCCAACAAAAGAAGAAGTTCTTCAAAGACATTAAGACTTACTTTTGGGATGACCCGTATCTATTCAAACAATGTGCTGACTTGATTATTCGCCGATGTGTTGATGGACCGGCAACTTTTGAAATCCTTGATGCTTGCCACAAAGGACCCACCGGTGGTCACTTTGGTCCCAACTACACCGCCAAAAAAGTGTTTGATTCGGGATTTTATTGGCCCACCATATATCGTGACGCTCGCAATATGGTTAAACGTTGTGATGCTTGCCAAAAACAAGGCAAGATCACACATAAAGATGAGATGCCTCAAAATTTCATACAAGAATATGAAATCTTTGATGTTTGGGGTATCGACTTTATGGGGCCATTCCCTTCTTCTAAAGGAAACAAATACATCCTTGTAGCCGTTGACTACGTTTCAAAGTGGGTTGAAGCCAAAGCTTTACCTACTAATGACGCAAGGGTGGTTTGTAACTTTTTGAAAGCTCTATTCGCTAGATTCGGTGTGCCTCGCGCCATTATTAGTGATCGCGGGACTCATTTTTGCAATGACCAATTTGCAAGAGTCATGGCTAAGTACGGTGTAAATCATCGTCTTTCCACCGCCTACCACCCACAAACTAATGGCCTGGCTGAAATATCCAACCGAGGACTAAAGCAAATTTTGGAAAGAATCGTAGGAGAGCATCGTGCCTCATGGGCTGATAAACTTGATGATGCTTTGTGGGATTTTCGTACCGCATACAAGACTCCGATTGGTTGTACACCATATCGTCTCGTGTACGGGAAAGCATGCCACCTCCCCATTGAGTTGGAGCACAAGGCTTACTGGGCCTTGAAGTGGACTAATTTTGATATCAACAAAGCCGGTGACCTACGTAAGATCCAACTCAATGAGCTCAATGAACTCCGTAATGAGGCTTATGAAAATTCTTTGATCTATAAGGAAAGGACTAAGCTCATTAACGACTCCAAGATTAAAAACCGAGAGTTCCAAGTTGGAGACAAAGTTTTACTCTTTAACTCTCGGTTGAAAATCTTTTCAGGCAAGCTCAAATCTCGTTGGTCCGGCCCATTCACCATTGCCCAAATTTTTCCATATGGTACTCTCGAGCTCGCTCAACCTAATGGACCTAATTTTAAGGTGAATGGCCAACGAGTGAAGTTGTACTTTGATGAGGACACCTCTCAGGAGATGATTCCTTCCCTCACCACGTTTCCCATGAACTAATTTTGGGTCGAGTCAGGCTCGTGATTCGGTTATAAAAAACAAGCGCTCCTCGGGAGGCAGCCCGAGTATCTATCCTTTTATGTTTTAACCTCCTAAGTGTAGGGGGACCTCTATAGGTTCTTTGTCTTTGTGTGGTGATGTGATTACAGGGATAAGTGCATTCTTGGAATCTTTGAAGAACCGTGCTCCCGTGTTATCCGAAATCCGGTTCTATCTCTCAACCATCGTGATTCAATTTTCTTCATACTCACATTTGAAATTGATCACTTTAGCCGTCTCTTCCTTAACTCGAGTTAACCAACGTGCACAATATCTTAAGTGTAGGGGAAACTTTTCCCACATGCTTAAACATTGAGGACAATGTTTATCTTAAGTGTAGGGGGACTTCTATCGAAGTTTTAAGTGGACTTTTCCATGAAAATGCCTTCATTTAACCGGAAAATCATATTTTTCAACATTTTTCAAATTTTTTATTAACTTTGGCCATTTTGTCGTAATCTTTAAATGTTTATCGATGCTTTCATATGTATATATCCCGCAATAAAGTCTAAAATATTAATAAAGTGGTGTAGCTAGCTTAGAAGTCTTTGACATATTAGGCCCGTTGCGTTTATTTTGACTCAACCCGAATAGACTTATCCAAGTTTATTCTAGCTAGTATCCTTAACCATGTAGACCTTAATTGGTTTATTAGGCTAAGTATCCACGAGTCTCATTACTTGAGATTTTAAATTGTGGAGGACGAGAAATGATAGAGTCAATTATAAGTCGGTATTCTTGCACAAGCTCACTTAGTGTAATTATTTGCCTATCCTCCCATCACTTGCTAATAATTTATCTGCAATAAGTAAGGTCTTACGATTTGAAAAGTTACTTAGCTTCTAGCCCAAGATCGTTTAAAAGTTGCTCGGTAATGATAAGAGTTCATAGCCAAGGCATAACTTATGAAGCGGGGCGCGAAGATTGGAGAGTCCGAAAAGGCCCTAACAAAGCATGAGGATTCCATTTTATTGCTAAAGATCCAAAGTGATGTGAAAAGCATTATTCCCAAAGTCAATATGAAGGATCAAGACTCACGACGAAAAGCAATCAACTCCCATAAATATGATAGAGAAGTCTATCCGAAAAGACCCTAACAAGGTATGAGGATAAAATAGATCCAAGTCCGAAAAGGAGGCGGATCGTTGTATCTCAAAATCCCAAATAGAGATTGAAGAAATAATCATGAAGTCGTGGTCAACAAAGTTGGAGTACCTCTCAAAAGTCTCCAAGTGAAGAAACTCTATGAACGATGAGAAGACCATTATCTCAAGCACGTCTCTCAAGATATGAAGTATGAAGTACATGCCAAATATCGGCCCGAGAAAGGTCTCAAATCGTGAACCAAGTTATGCCAAGATATGAACTTTTTGATATCCCGAGAAGCAGTTTTAAGAGTTTTTGTCCTTTAGCTAACTATTGATCAAATCGTCCTACTTTGCTTTCAGCCTAAATGAACTATCGAAATAAGTCCAAAAATGCATCTTCATGATCATTCTAAGACAAAAATAAAATATAAGAGATACACCTAGGAATAAGGGAGTTTAAGCATATAATTAAGCCATGTGTGTAAGTGTTTGATTTACTAACTTATAATAACAATGATCTCGTTTTTAAGCTTAGTTTGGGGAACGTGAAACTTGAGGGTGATAAATCTTCGCAGCACCAAAGCCCTAATGTAAGTCATTGATTTCTTTGCAAGTTATTTCCGTATAGCTATTTTCAAGTGAAAATGGTTTTCTATCCTTTTATTTACTTTAAAGATTTTAATTTCTCTTAGTACTTAAAATTTTGTTTAATAAGGCCAAGGTTGATTAATTATGAGAAAAGTGTAAAATTGCTTTATCACTAAGCATTGCATGAGGGCATGGCAATGGTTAAGTGTAGGGGATTTGATAGGTGTGTAAACACCCATCCTTTTACCACTTAATTCTGGCTAAAACGAGACCAAAACGCGTATTTAATATCATTTGTTTGGAATTATGCGTGGTTTTTGTGTTTATTGTGTTTTCAGAGCCAACCGGATGAATATTGAAGAAAACATGGGATTGCACGGGTTTTACCGAAGAAAAAGACTCAAGATAAATTCTATTGTCCAAGAGATGCAAAAGATTTGAAGTCACTGGGCCAATTCGAAGATTTATCGAAGAAAAGGACCAAAGATGGAAGTTTTACATAAGTCGAAGAAACTCAAGTCTATTAAACGAATAAATTAAAAGACGAGTTGAATTTAATCGACGACAAATCCCGAATCAGAATCGAAAACATCAACTTTTCTGAAAAGACGAGAAGACAAGAAGAACGGGAGAAAGCCCACTCACCAACCAAAGGGGACACCTATATAAGGAATCCCCCTCACACTTTTCAAGAAGTTTTTAGTTTTTCTTCTCCCCTCTTTTTTCTCCCTTTCTGTTCGTAGATATCACCAACACCACTAGGGTGTTTGGTGATTTTGATCTTTGTTTTTCAATCTTGTAATTTCATCCTTGTTTTGTGATTGTTAAAACCTTAATCATTCAATACATAAATCTTTCCATTTCATCTTGTTCATCTCCATCTATTTGGTTAAAAGTTTAAGTTCTTATATGATTTATTTAATCTTTAAAAGTTGTTTGGTTTTATGTTTTTATTGATGGGATTTGTAGTTATTGGTTAGAATATCATTTGTGTTTAGCTTTATTTAAGTTTTGGTGAAAAACTTGGTGATTTTTGGCTTAAAATCGATTTCCTTGTTCTTCGGTTAAGGTTACTGTTCTTGAGTTTCCCAGGTTCCGGATGAACCAAAACTTCCGGATGAACCAAAACTTCCGGATGAACTAAAAGTTCCGGATGAACAAAATCTTCCGAATGAACTAAAAGTTCCGGATGAACAGAATCTTCCGAATGAGTGTTCTTTCAAAAAGTTCCGAATCAGTTGATAGTTCCGAATAAACTTCCGACTCAAAGTTCCGGATAAAGTTCCGGATAAACTTCCGATTCAATCTTCCGGGTGAACTTCCGAACGAAAAGTTCCGGGTGAACTTCCGAACTAACTTCCGAATCAAAGTTCCGCATGAAGGTTCCGAGTAAAAGTTCCGAGTGAAGGTTCCGGATCAACTTCCGAGTGAAGGTTCCGAATAAAGTTCCGAATCAAGGTTAACTTCTGAATCAATTTTCTTTTGAGCATTTTTAAGTCTTACTTACTGTTTCTTTTTGAGCATTTTTTAAGGGATACTACTTACTGTTTCTTCATTTCATATTTATATTTTAATTTAGAAGTTTTAATTTTAATTCAAGTTTTATTGATTGTTATTAATATAATTGCTTTTAAATTTAAGTTTACATTTTAATGCATTTCAAAACTTTTAGTAGATTAGAAAATCACTCCCCTTTTTAGTAACCAAGAACAATCATTCCACTTAGAACCAAGATCAATTCGAGAGGATATCGAGAGAATATAAGAGAATCCCAGTGCAAAATGCAAGTATCAGTGATCCTAGTCCTAGAAGGATGTAACTCATAGTCAAAGGTATTAAGAGCATTATCAGCCAATTAAGCTCATAATTACCTACATGAAAGCATAGTGGTTACATGGCCATAAACCTGGTCATCAAGTCAATATTAAACCCTCATTGATTGGTCAAAGAGGTTACAAAGACTTTTAGCATGTGGTTCATCACCAGGAGCAACTTCCTAACCAGGAGCAGCTTCCTACTGATGAACTTTCAACCACTATATTGAGTCCAGGAAGGTCGGGACTTAATGGGTGTACACTCCGTACCTCCAAACCTATTTACAAGTATGACTCGATCCCATAATTGCACTAAATTTCCAACAGTTTTGATCATAACTTGATCATACGGATAGATTTTTGGGTGATTCAAAAGTCTAAAATTATCCACATATAGTCTTCTTTAATGGTGGTAATTAGAGTTTTTATCTTAGTCGCTTGGCTAGTCAAAATGTTTTTACAATATTCGGAGTCAAAATTGTGTTTTGTACAACAAGTGTCTAAGTTAACTTTGGGTACTTAAACTTCGAAAGAGACATTAGTAAGGTGTTTGGTTTGGCTTATATAGCGTAAGCCCATTTCGGCTTATATACATAAGCCTCAATTTTGTGGCTTATTTAAAGACTTATGAGCTTATATAAGTTTATTATATCATGATAAACTTATATAAGCCCCCAAGTTTCAAAATAAGCCACCAAATTAAGGCCTATGTTAAATAAGCCGAAAATAAACCATATTTTGGCTTATATTTCATAAACCCTAATTTTTAAGCTTATTTGGAAACTTATGGGCTTATATGAGTTTATTTTATCATAATGAACTCATATAAGCCAATAAGTCTTCAAATAAGCCACAAAATTAAAGCTTATGTTATATAAGTCGTAATGAGCTTGCGTTATATAAGCCAAACCAAACATCCGCTAGGTATTACCAGAGCTTATTTATATATTTTATGAGTCGCGTACCAAATTACAAGTCAATTGGAATAGTTTAAGGTCGTTTGCTATCGTGAAACTTTTGGAGTATAAATGCAGGCAGAAAATGGACACGTAGAGATAATAACTTGTGTAAGGATACTTGCTTAGGGTTTTAACCTTAATTAAAATTATGAGATGTTCTCAATACATATAGGAAGTTTGGGTAGGAATTTTAAAGAAGTATTATATGTTTATATATTTTATTCATGAACATTTTGTGTCATTAAAAACGGGACAAATTTGGGTAAAGTATGAACGGGTTAAGGTTGGGGTATAACTAATGTGTGGAACACGTATAGAGTCGAGAATGAGTTAATAATAGGATAGATACTTAGATATCAATCATAGAGGTTGTTACATCGAGGTCGGATTAGTATCCTAAACCGATGTTAACATATGTTTATATACTTATGTATAATAGATCATTTGCGTGTTGTGTGAAGATATTGGATATGCTTTGCTTTGCAAAGCTGAGTGTTACTAAGCCCCTTTTACTTTTTAATGTTTTCGTCTGGAAATGATACTTTTATGTTTTGTAAAATGCCGTTATGTATTTTTGTAAATGATATGAACATATGTGTGTGTGTATGAGTATGTTGTTTGATGCACTACACTGATGGAAGGCACAAGGTATAGTAAGATGCGACCAAATGTGAGCGTGTTGTATTTAGACACGACCAAAGACATCACATGCGGTGTGAGGGTGTTATTCCCATATCAATCCATAACACAAGATTTAGAAGAGATATTTAGAGAGAGAAAGAGAAGAAAAGTAGAGAGAGAAACAAGAGAGATTTTGGAAGGTTTATGTTTACTAGAGATAGAAAGTAAAATGAACCAACACCCTCTTCCACACATGGAAGAGGGTTTATATACCCACGAACCAATGGGCTTTCTATGGGCCGTGGGTTTGTGACTTGGGCCGGGCTTGGCTTACACTTGGGCTTACGCCCCTAACTTAGACAATATTAGCTTAAAGTCCAAGCCCGGTTAACCCGACTAACCTATTACAATACAAGACCTTTAACGACTAAGATGACCTATTACATTCTTGTTCGACTATATAAAATATAGGGCTAACAATCTCCCCCAATGTATCGGTCATCTTAAAAAGCTTAATAAAAAGCATAAGATGATTGAGTGAATACATTCTTGTAGAGGAGATCTTCCTTCTTTGGTCTTGTATCTTGGTCTTGATCTTGTTTGTAACGGCTTTGTTCCTTCATGATTTTGTGACCTTTATCTTGAACCTTTGTCATTTGACTTTGAGTGCTTGAGATCTTCAATCTATTCTTGATAGTGTTCATCTTGAGATTTTGTGACAAGATGACCTATTACATTCTTACATTCTTAAGTGTCTTGATTATCGCCATCTTGTGCTCTTGTAACTTCTGAATCGACATCGGTTACACGAATACGCCACCTTCTTGATATGCATCACTATATATAGACACGGACGAAATGGCTTTGAACATTTCACCCTAACTCGGTAGCGTTTTACCTCCGGTCGGTGAAGACCGTTAGACGGTATTAGATACCGTACCTGTGATCGGGTAGATTCGATTAAGAACATCCTTGACAGGGTTTCCCGGTGGTAGTAGCCAGTTCTCTTTACTCGACTGTCTCAAAGCAGACTGCGAACGTAAAGAGTGAATCATAAGGATAAATTATCCGTCTGATTAGAGTCGTCAATTCAGATTTCCTGGAACAAGTTTGATTCTATAAGAATCGCACCATTGTTGCTTTCCAGTTTGTCACAAGCTTGATTCATAGAGAATATTGTGAGTCACCTACCGCAGTGCTGTTTGGTGTTGACACTAGAAGGATTTCCATTCTTCACTGTGAGCACTAAGGAGTGTCACTCTGAATGTTCTAGCAAGATCACACGGACTTTGCGAAGAAACTTGGAATCAAGTTTGAATCAATTAAGAATCCAAACTTAGTTGCTTTCCAGTTCTCACAAGTTTGATTCGTGTAGAATCGCACAAGTTACCTACCATGAGCTTGTTTGATGCTAGCTCAAGTAGGATTTCCATCTTCATTGTGAATTGTATCACTCAGATGTTCTGGCAATATCACAAGGATAATGCGTAGGACTCGATTGTGTCCTAATGAGATGATAGATAGATCTCGTTTGGCTCTAGACTCAATAAGTGCATTTTGGTAATCGGAGGCTGGAGCAGACGGCCACCTTTTCAATATTAACTAACTCGGAGTGAGAAAGTCAATAGATATGTGTTGATCTCCGTGACAATGAGACAATTTTCTTTTGAGAGAAACTCGAATGGTTGGGGAAGGGTTGTGCATCGCATCACTGGGTCCATGACACTTGTCTTCAAAAGATGTGTTTACCCGGTTTCTACCTAAGTTGCATAGAATGTTCAACTCCTTCAATGCTTACCAATACGTCATCATTAGCACCTTGTTGTGATTGTTCTAGTGCTAAATTAAGTAATTGGTCCGCATTTAGCTTCATTCCTATCCATCTTTCCTAAGAACAACTATTTCTAGCTATGGATTGTCCTTGGGTAGATCCCTCCGGTTCTGGTTGGATCATAGGACTTAGTTTCCTATCCTAAACCACCTTTTGACTCCATCGTTCCGTCGTGGATAGTAGGTTGTTTTGGGTAAAGATCGTAACCATAAAACCATTGAAAACCATTCAAAGTGCTTGATAAAAATCAAAGCTTTTAACACTTTGAAAGTTTTATATTTTCAAAAAGCTCCCCCTACACACATGCATCGATATACGAAATAGTTTGGCATGTGAAGGAAAGAGTTGCACTTGAGTCTTTAAGATCACATGTTGCGATATATTACATTTTAATCACATTTTCTCCCCTTATCTCTAATATAAAAATATCATATTAGAGATACCAATTGATTAAAATAGGACAATTTCTGAAAACCGATTAGGAGAGAAACATGTGTGCACGCATGAGTCATGGAACATTAAGTCGGGTTGCTCCCCCTCAACAATATATGTGTGTGTCTTGAGACAAAATTTGACAAAATATTAGAAAAACGACACCACAAAATATGTTGAGGTACGGAGTTGAGATGCCTTATCCGATATAGTATATTACATATGACAGTTTTAAACCATTTTCGGAATGTGTTGGATACATAAAATATGACAATTTTAGAGATGTACCCAACAACATTAAAGGCTTGATTTTAAAACGCTCCCCCTGAAAAATTGATCAAAATAACATATGACAATTTTGAGATATAAAAACCACATTATGAGGAAGGAAGTGTTGAACACTCAATTTTGAAAGATTTAGAAAAACCTTTTGAGAAATTCTTGAAAAATTGTGTTCAACGGTTTTAAAATAAACATGATAGAAGACTTCACTTCTATTGCTTAGTGAAAGCACACTGAAACGTACACTTCCCTTTCGGGTCCGTTTTTAATGAGCTCAAAACATTGATTGTTTTGTGACTAGCTCATGACCGAGAAAAATAAATTTCCCGTTGTGAAGGATAAGTTATCATCCGTGATAAACTTTCCTTAAGTTGAAGTTCGAGGTCTAAGCTGACATTTACTTAGAAATTGTTTTTCGTGAACTTAAAAACTTTGAATGTTTTTATAGGAAGCTCATGACCGATGATAACTAGGTTTTGGCCTAGTATGAAAATATCGTTGAGCCAATCTCTTCGAATTGAAAAAAGAGTTTAAGTGTGCGACTCAGTCGTTCTTTGGTGGAAACAAAAGTTGTGTCGTTGTAGTATATTAAAAAGTGCGAGACGTAAATGAAAATGACGTTAATTTAACTCTAAATCTAATTAAAACTTAAATTGTGCAATATTAAAAACTTTGAAAAGTAAATTGATTAAATGACTTAAAATTAAAGTGTGACGTAAATTAAAATTTGACGAAGTATTAAAATGTAAACTTAAAAATTAAACAAGACAAAATCGAAAGAAAAAAAAACAAACCTAATCGGAATACATTCCGATCGGAATATGATCGGAATAATACACCTACCTTCCAATCGGAATGTTGATCGAAATACACTTACCCTTCTGGTCGGAATGTTGTCGGAATTTCCAATAGGAATGCTGTCACCTAGACCTGATCGGAATAACCAAACTCACCCTTTGATCGGAATGTGTACTTACCTCCTGATCGGAATGTGGCCTCGTCGGAATAAAGAATGGACTCCCGGTCGGAATGTTGTCACCTAGACCCGATCGGAATACCAAACTCACCCTTTGATCGGAATATCACAAACCCTTTTCCGACCAAGCAAAGGAGTGCTGGTCGGAATAATAAACCCTTTTCCGACTGGCGTGGTCGGAATACAGTGGAAATAACACAAAATAAGCTAGACAAATAAGCTATTAATCAAATAAGCACTAGACTAAAAATCTAAGTAAATACGTGTAAGAAAAAGCTAATAAGCTACAATTTAAAGACTTTTAAAAACTCGAAATGAAAATGGTGTACGAAATCAAAATTTTATATAAAAATAACTTTTATAAAAACTTAAGAAACTTTAAGATAAACACAAATAAGCTATAAAAATCAATAAACCAAAACAATCAAAAGCATGAAAACATAACCTTTAATCAAATAAGCATGATAATAAACACATAAACATAAAGATCAAGCAAAGAAAGAAAGGTAGAATGAGAGATAAACAAATAAAAGTAAAGATTCAATAAAAGTAAAAGTAACTTACTTGAAAATTAAAGTGCAAGACGAGGTAATTAAAGTGCAATAAGGTAAATGTGCAAGTAAATAAAATGGAAGAAATAGTGTGTCAAACTATCCAACAAAACAAAATGATTAACTTCCTAATCTATTTATAGGGGAGGATTAAGGAGTGCTTAGGAAGCTTCCTCCCCTCCTTCATTTCTTCTTAATTGCATCATTAGGTCCTTCTCTTCTTAATCTTTTGTTAATTGCACCATTAGTCCTTAAGCCTTTTAATCTTCTCAAATCTTGGACTTTAATGACTTTTGGCTCGGGATTTCTTTGGACTCGTCTTTTAATTCTTCAATAAATAAGACTTGAGTTCTTCGGCTTTTAGTAAACTTCCGTCTTTTGACTTTTTCTTCGATAAATCTTCAGAATTGGTCTTGGACTTCCGTTCTTTTTGCACTCTTGACTTCTTGACTTCGTCTTTCGTCTTTTTCTTCGATAAAAGCCCGTGAATGCCCGTGTTTTCGCCACTTTTCACCCTTTCGTCCTAAATCACAACAAAAACACAAACCACGCATAATTCCGACATAAAAGACATAAAATACACGTTTTGGCCCGGTTATTATTGTAATTAAGTGGTAAAAAGGATGGGTGTTTACACACCTATCAAATCCCCTACACTTGACCATTGCAATGTCCTCATGCAATGCATTAGTTACAAAGCACGTTTACATTTTTCATCTTAATCAATCCACCTTGGCCTTTATTAAAGAGAAAGAAAATTCTAAACATTGAAGTAAAGAAATAAAAAGCATACCTTGGGTTTTGGAAATGTCATCAATAATCATCATCCTCAAGTTTTCACTTTCTCCAAACCAAGCTTAAAAACGAGATCATTGTTATTATAAGTTAGCAAACTAACACGAACTCATGTGGGCCAATTATTCACTTAGACTCCCTTATTCCTAGGGGTATCTCTTATATTTTATTATTGTCTTGAATGATCACGAGGATGCATTTTTGACTTATTTCGATAGTTATTTAGGCCAAAAATAAAGTGAACGATTTAATCAATAGTTAACTAAAGGACAAAATATTTTAAAACTGCTTCTCGGGACCTCATAAAGTTCATATTTTGGCATAACTCGCTTCGCGATTTGAGTCCTTTCTCGGACCGATCTTTGGCAGCGACTTCATACTTCAACCCTTGAGAGACGTTCATGAAATAATGGCCTTCTCTTCATATAGGAATTTCTTCACTTGAAGTTTTGAGAGATTCATACTTGGACCACGACTTCTTCATTTTTCTCCAATCTTTATTTTGGACTTTGATATACAACGATCCGCCTCCTTTTTGGACTTGGCTTTATTTATCCTCATACCTTGCTAGGGTCTTTTCGGATAGACTTCTCCATGACTTTTGGGGAGTTGTCTCGATCCTTCATATTGATTTTCAATAAATGATTCTTCACATCACTTTTGGATCTTTAACAATAAAATGTAGCCCTCATGTCTTGTTACGACCTTTTTGGACTCGCCAATCTTCGCATCCCGCTTCAATAAGTTATGCCTTGGCTATGAACTCTAATCCATACCGAGCAACTTTTAAACGATCTTGGGCTAGAAGCTAAGTAACTTTTCAAATCGTACAACCTTATTTATTGCAGATAAATTTATTAGCAAGCGATGGGAGAATAGGCTTATAATTAACTCACATAAATTCACGAAAGAATACCAAACTTATAACTGACTCTATCATCTCTCGTTCTCCACAGTTTAAAATCTCAAGGAATGAGACTCGTGGATGCTTAGCCTATTAAATCAAAGTTTTAGGTTTTCGAGTCGCCTATAGGATCTTGCAAACTCTTAGACTTTTTCAAGTTTAGAAATCGCATTTTAAAGTTCCCTTGATAAACGACTCTCTATGATCAATAGGAACTTGAGAAAAGTTCTTGTTCTTAACCCGTGAGAGTTAAGACTTTCGCGTTTTATAGCTCCCTATATAAAAGCCTAGCAAAACTTGACTTAAACACGTTAAGGATACTAGCTAGAGTAAACTTAGATAAGTAAACTCGGGTTGAGTCAAAAGATTCACAACGTTTGAAAATTAAAACCACTTTATTAAAGATTTATTCTAACAAGGAAAGAAAATAACTATACAAAAGTAAAAACTAATAGGCCAAAATAGATCAAAAATTTTGAAAAATGTCGAAAAATTGATTTTCCGGTTAAAATGAGGACAAATACAAGGAAAAGACCGTTTAACTTCGATAGAAGTCCCCCTACACTTAATATAAACATTGTCCTCAATGTTTAAGAATGTGGGAGTAAACTCCCCTACACTTAGGACATTGTGCACTTTGTTTAAATCTCGCTAAGGAAAGGACAACTAAAGTGATTCCTATTTTAATATTGAAAAAATATAAAATAGCGAATCGAAAAGAGTTTAGGATAGAACCGGGAAAATGGGAACACGGAATCACGGGTCGTCAAGAATCATCAAGAGTGGATCATTGAGCGCTCAAATCCCTGATTAGTAGAGGAGAGGAAATAGCAAACCAACGGGTCTCCCCTACACTTAGGATAAAAAAAGCTAAAAGATAGATACATGGGTTGCCTCCCAAGAAGCGCTTGATTTTTGTTCACCGAGTCGTGAGCCTGACTCGACCTTGATTACCATAGGAAGAAGCATGAATCATATCCACCGGGATCAAAGACGTAGTTTTCGTCCATTAAATAGCAAAAGCTTAAGGCGAACAAGGCAAGCCAAAGAAGAATAGGCAAGGTTCCCTTAAGCAGCGATGGAGCACGGTGGAAGCAAGGGTGAAGTGGTGCAAGCAGATTTCCATAAGTTCCAAATATATTTCCTTTTATTTCATCAGGTGGATACTGAGATGGCTGCAGAATATCGATACCGGGGTCGAACACCTTTTCCTTTAAGGGAAAATAGCACTCAGGCTCAGCAGAATGTGAAAATGATCCGCGAAGAAGATGCACAACCTCGTCCTCAGAAGGTGGACAAAGAGGTGTTAAATCATATGTGCTGCGGATGTCGGTGTCGACCGGTTTCTTCTCCTTTGAAAGAATTTTCTTCAAATACAAAGTAGGATCAAGACGATAATCTTCAAAGTCTAAAGGAGGAGCATCACTCTCATGAGGGAAGTAAGTATTGAGAAATGTAGAGAAATCTTCCTCAAATGAGTAATTATCTAAAGTAGGATCAAGTGATGGCGGAGGATCTTCATCATGTGAAGAATCACTCGAAAGAGTATCAGCCGCATCAAAATCATCGTATGTGGGCAGATCGGGATACTCAGAAGTAAGGTCATCATAATCATCCGAATCTGAGCTAGAATCATCATCATAAGCATCAAAGATCGGTGGAGAATCATAAATTGGAGAAGCGTCCAAATTGGATAGAGAATCATCCACATCATCGTGAAAAAGTGGATTATCAATGCAAGACTCGAATAGAGGATTGTTGTAGATGACAAAATCATCAAGCACATTAATTATATTTACGGATTCTCGTCTATAGGATTTGCTTGTAAGCTTCCCCATTTTAAAAACATGTGAATCATCCCCGACTCTTAAGATTAACTCACCTTCGGCAACATCAACTAGAGCTCGTCCGGTTCTCAAGAATGGCCGACCAAGTATTAAAGGAATACGAGGGTCCATTTCATAATCAACAACGACAAAGTCGACCGGGAAAGTAAATGTGCTAACTTTTATGAATACGTCTTCGGTAATACCAACGGGGTAAGCGAGAGTGCGATTTGCAAGTTCAAGAGTCATCTTCGTTGGAGTGAGGTCAGATAATGATAGTGTTTTCCAAACACTTAATGGCATAAGATTAATATTGGCCCTGAGACCAGCTAGGGCAGTAAACTCTTCAATTTTGTTAAAAAGGCAAGGCAACACAAAACGACCGGGATCTCCAAGTTTTTCCGGAAGTTCTTTAAGAATAACTGCAAATAGTTTTCATTTAAGCGTGTGTTGGCGAGCTCAATCAACTTCTCCTTCTTGCTAAGCAATTCCTTGAATGCTTTGACAAATTTCGGCATATGGACAAGTGCTTCAACAAGGCTAATGTTGATATTCATTTGAGAGAGCATCTTCACATAGCTTGACACTTGACAGTCATTCTTGGTTAGCTCGTTGGTCTTGCCTAAGCGAGAAGGATAAGGGATATTAGGTTTGGGTGGTGAAGGTGTAGGTGTAGGTAAAGGTTGAGATGTTTAAGGGTCCTTCCTAGGTACATCGTCATGACGAGGCGGAGACGGTAATGGTGCACTAATACTAGGTGTAGGAGGAGTAGGGATAAATGGTGGTGGAGGAGGTGTAGATGATGGGGGCGGGATAGGTGGTCCTACGATGGTAACTCCACTACGGGTAGTAATAGCACTCACATTCACTCGCGGATTGGTGACGGTGTTTGAAGGTAGAGAACTCGAAGAAGAAGGTTGAGCTGCGGGCAAGAAACTAGCCAGCATATTCTTTATATCATTCGTTTGAGTGTTGAAGGAGGATTGGATATTATCTCGAAGCTCGGATCTTATGTCATTTCCTTGCTTGGTGATATCCCCTTTCAAATTGATGATTTGGCTCTGCAGATTCTTGATTTGCTCACCTTGGGTTCTCATTATGGCTTCAACATCAGGGTTAATGGGTGGGGTTTGTTGAGCGGGTGGGTGATAAGTATTAGAAGCTCTTGGTGGGATTTGGTTGCTTCTATTGTAGTTGTTGGCGGGGTTTTGGTTTTGAGGAGAAAAAATGGGTGAAAGGTAGTTGTTTGACCGGTAACTCAGCCAATTTCTATCCCCTTGAGGTCGAGCTTGGTAATTTTCCGGTGAATAATTACCATAAGCTGCATACACATTTTCTGGATTTCCTTGAGTAGAAGGACAATCGGTGTATGAGTGAGGACCGCCGCATGTTTCACAAGGATTAGCAACCGCTTTAACTTCTTGTTGTTGTTGGTTTGAAGCGAGAAGCAAGATACTTTTGTTCATTTCAGTCATCATGCGGGTGAATTCGGTCATGTCAGGGCTTGCTGAAGTTGAGGAAACATTGACTCTCGGGTTATTCCTTGAAGAAGCGGAGGAATCCCAGTTTTTGTGGTGAGTAGCCATGTTCTCAATTAGCTCTCTACACTCCTCGGGTCTCCTTTTCATAAATGTGCCACCGGCGGCTGCATTAATCGTATCACGATCTCGAAAAGTCAAATCGTTATAGAAAGTATCTATTAAGGTCACAGGGAGCATGTTGTGGTTTGGACAACGATCAATCAAGACATTATATCTTTCCCAAGCATCAAAAAGAGATTCATCGGGGTCTTGCATGAAACCGCTGATTTGATTGCGAAGGCTCGTGACCATGGATGGTGGAAAGTAGCGTGACAAAAAGCGTTGAGTCATGTCATCCCAAGTATGAATGAAATTCTTTGGAAGACAATCAAACCATTTCTCGGCGTGGTGTGATAAAGTATGTGGAAAGAGTTGAAGGCGTAGAACATCCATTGTGGCACCGGGCAACTTTATGCTTTGGGTGATTGTGATGAACTTGTCGAGGTGTTTGTTGGCATCATCATCAGGCATTCCTCTAAAAGGATTTGTTTGCACTTGCTGAATCATGTGGTGCTTCAATGAAAACTCTGGAGCCGTGATTTGCATCGGCGCAATCGGTCCTCCTCGTCCAAACATGGTAGGTTGACAAAGCTCCTCCATTGTCCGAAGATCGGGTTGTGGAAGAACATTGTTGTTATTGTTGAGGTGCGATGGATTATTGTTGTTGTTAACACCTGCCATAACTAAATCTTCTCGAGTCTCGGGCTCTTGATAATTAGAAGATCTAGTACGCATACACCTACAAAGGCAAAAGAAAACAATACCAAACACAAAGACAATATATATACACAATAAAGATAAAATCTTTTTGGATTTTTGAAATTTTTAATTTTTATGCATTTTTTTATCAATTTTTAATTTTTATGGTTTTTTGGATTTTTGTGCAAGAAAAGTAACGCTCACAAGTGAACGGATCCCAAAAAGCAACGCGTCTCTCACAGAAAACCGTTAATCTTAACGAAAAGAGCCGGCAACGGCGCCATTTGATAACTAGGTTTTGGCCTAGTATGAAAATATCGTTGAACCAATCTCTTCGAATTGAAAAAGGAGTTTAAGTGTGCGACTCAGTCGTTCTTTGGTGGAAACAAAAGTTGTGTCGTTGTAGTATTTTAAAAAGTGTGAGACGTAAATGAAAATGACGTTAACTTAACTCTAAATCTAATTAAAACTTAAATTGTGAAATATTAAAAACTTTGAAAAGTAAATTGATTAAATGACTTAAAATTAGAGCATGACGAAAATTAAAATTTGACAAAGTATTAAAATGTAAACTTAAAAATTAAACAAGACAAAATTGAAAAAAAACAAACCTAATCGGAATACATTCCTATCGGAATATGATCGGAATAATACACCTACCTTCCAATCGGAATGTTGATCGGAATACACTTACCCTTCTGGTCGGAATGTTGTCGGAATTTCCAATCGGAATGCTGTCACCTAGACCTGATCGGAATAACCAAACTCACCCTTTGATCGGAATGTGTACTTACCTCCTGATCGGAATGTGGCCTCGTCGGAATAAGGAATGGACTCCCGGTCGGAATGTTGTCACCTAGACCCGATCGGAATACCAAACTCACCCTTTGATCGGAATATCACAAACCCTTTTCCGACCAAGCAAAGGAGTGCTGGTCGGAATAATAAACCCTTTTCCGACTGGCGTGGTCGGAATACAGTGGAAATAACACAAAATAAGCTAGACAAATAAGCTATTAATCAAATAAGCACTAAACTAAAAACCTAAGTAAATACGTGTAAGAAAAAGCTAATAAGCTACAATTTAAAGACTTTTAAAAACTCGAAATGAAAAAGGTGTACGAAATCAAACTTTTATATAAAAATAACTTTTATAAAAACTTAAGAAACTTTAAGATAAACACAAATAAGCTATAAAAATCAATAAACCAAAACAATTAAAAGCATAAAAACATAACCTTTAATCAAATAAGCATGATAATAAACACATAAACATAAAGATCAAGCAAAGAAAGAAAGGTAGAATGAGAGATAAACAAATAAAAGTAAAGATTCAATAAAAATAAAAGTAACTTACTTGAAAATTAAAGTGCAAGACGAGGTAATTAAAGTGCAATAAGGCAAATGTGCAAATAAATAAAATGGAAGAAATAGTGTGTCAAACTATCCAACAAAACAAAATGATTAACTTCCTAATCTATTTATAGGGGAGGATTAAGGAGTGCTTAGGAAGCTTCCTCCCCTCCTTCATTTCTTCTTAATTGCATCATTAGGTCATTCTCTTCTTAATCTTTTGTTAATTGCACCATTAGTCCTTAAGCCTTTTAATCTTCTCAAATCTTGGACTTTAATGACTTTTGGCTCGGGATTTCTTTGGACTCGTCTTTTAATTCTTCAATAAATAAGACTTGAGTTCTTCGGCTTTTAGTAAACTTCCGTCTTTTGACTTTTTCTTCGATAAATCTTCAGAATTGGTCTTGGACTTCCGTTCTTTTTGCACTCTTGACTTCTTGACTTCGTCTTTCGTCTTTTTCTTCGATAAAAGCCCGTGAATGCCCGTGTTTTCGTCACTTTTCACCTTTTCGTCCTAAATCACAACAAAAACACAAACCACACATAATTCCAACATAAAAGACATAAAATACACGTTTTGGCCCGGTTATTATTGTAATTAAGTGGTAAAAAGGATGAGTGTTTACACACCTATCAACCGAGAAATATTAATTTCTCGTTGAGAAGGATAAGTTATCGTCCGTGATAAACTTTCCTTATTTGAGGTCCGAGTCCTAAGCTGTGATGTGCTTAGAAGTCATTATGAGAGAAAAAATCAAACAGCTTCATTTGCCAAAACCTCCAAGTCTTCTGGAGTCATATACTTCATACCAAGACGGCCAACGAGATACTGAAACCTATTTTGAGATAGGGCTTTAGTAAACAAGTCTGCTATCTGATACTCAGTTCTGACAAAGTATAATTCCACGATACCACGTTCCACTTGTTCTTTGATGAAGTGATATCTGACTGCGATGTGCTTTGTACGGGAGTGTTGAACCGGATTACAAGAGATGGATATGGCCGACTTTGAGTCACAATACATAGGTATTTTATCAAAGTGGAAGCCATAATCCGTGAGTTGAGTTCTCATCCAGGGGACTTGAGCACAATACGCGGATAGAGCCACATATTCTGCTTCAGCTGATGAGAGCGAAGTGCAATCCTGCTTCTTTGACGACCAACTCACAAGTTTGTCTTCCCCTAGAAATTGTACGCTACCAGAAGTGATTTTTCGACTATCAAGGCAACCTGCGTGATCAGAATCTAAAACAGATGTTAGATGAAAACCGGTTCCCTTCGGATACCAGAGTCCCATGCGAATGGTATTCTTAAGGTACCAAAAGATCCGTTTAACCTCTTTGAGGTGCTTTTGAGTAGGTCTGGCTTGATATCGTGCACAATAGCATGTGGCATGATGAATATCAGTCCTGCTGGCTGTAAGGCACATAAGTGACCCGATCATACTGCGATATCGCGTTTGATCTACGGGATATGAGTACAAGTCAGCGTCTAGGGATGCGGTCGACAATGGTGTACCAACGCGAGCACATGAGGTCATACCATGCTTTTTAAGTATCTCTTGAGCATACTTAGCTTGGTTTATGAAGATACCACGTGGGGATTGATGAATCTGAAGGCCTAAAAAGAATTTTAGCTCCCCCATCATTGACATTTCAAATCTGTTGTGCATTAATTTTTCAAAACGTTTTGAAAGTTTTGGGTTCGTAGAACCAAAAATAATGTCATCAACATAAACCTGCACCAGCAGTATGTCATCCCCATATTTGTTAATAAAGAGAGTAGGATCAATAGAACCTTTGGAGAATCCTTTGGAAACCAAGAAGTTGGATAGTTCTTCGTACCATGCCCTTGGAGCTTGTTTAAGTCCATATACAGCCTTCTTGAGACGATAGACTTTGTCAGGATGATGAGGATCGATGAATCCTTCCGGCTGATTCACATACACTTCTTCCTTTAAATGACCGTTGAGAAAAGCAGTTTTAACGTCCATCTGAAAAACCGTGAAGCCCTTATGTGCAGCATAAGCAAGGAATATCCTGACTGCTTCCAAACGAGCGATTGGAGCGAATGATTCATCGTAGTCTATGCCTTCTTGTTGACGGTATCCCTTAACGACAAGACGGGATTTGTTTTTGATGATGGTTTGTTCTTCATCCAGTTTTTTTTCCAGATCCATTTGAAATCTAAAATTGACATTCCATAGGGTCTGTCAACAAGTTCCCAAACATCTAGGCGTCCAAACTGATGAATTTCGTCTTGCATTGATTCAATCCACGCATGATCAGTCATGGCTTGTTTGATGTTTGTAGGTACAGTTGAACTCACGGTGAGTGCATACATACACACATCGCCATCGGTTTCGAGTTGTCTGCGTGTTCGAATCGGCTGTGAAGGATTTCCAATGACTTGCTCCAATGGATGATCACGTATTGAATGGTGAGTGGATGGATATGGTTGGTAGAATGTATGCATGTTGGACGGATCAACATGTTGAGTAGAAGACTCTCCGACTTCGTGTACCGGTGTACCGAACGGATTGATAAATTCTTCGTCGTCAGGTTGTGTATCGACTGCTTGATTGTTGTTTCTTCCTTCAGCATTGACGGTTGGTGATGTTGGTTGTATGACTGTTTCTTGAGTTTGTTGAGTATCCAATGGAATATTCTATTGAGCAACGGTTGCTGAAGTAGAGGCAGTTGTGTCTTGTGAACTTGGTTCAGGTTCATCAGCAATATTGACATCAATGGCTTTGACACAACTTGATTGTTTTCATAGTAATATTCTTCAAACATTGGATCATATAATCAACCAACTCATTCATTTGTGTTGTATCCGTCGAGTCTGCTGTAGGAGTAATTTCTTGAATTTCTTGCACGGGACGTACACTGTTTTGTGTAGGTGCCATTGATGGACATTGAGGTACGGGACTTGAGCTAACAGAGGGGGTTGTCCGAAGTGCGAATCATGTAAGTGAAGGTTCACCACTTTCGTCGGGATGGTTGGATCTAAGCGCATTTCCTTTTATATTCAATCATAGTTAGAAATATTTATGACATTGTTAATTGATAGTATATGTGATAGCCATGCGTTGGTTATGATGATTGTTTATATTTTCATGGTATTGTATGCATGCGATAAATGTTATGTTTTTAAACTGGTAACTCTCACCAACCTTTATGTTGACAATTTAGTATTATTTTCAAGTTTTGCTATGATGATGATATAAGCTTTAGAAAGCGAAGGATTAGATGGACCATAGGATTGATTGCGGAAGAAGTTGCTTTATGTTTTATCTTTCATTGTGAACTTGATAATGATATATGCATTATGTGAGCTTTCATGTGCATTGTTGTATAGATGTTATCATGGCACATCTGTGTTATGTTTTAATATGAGTCATCTTTAGATTTTATGTCTCTATTGTGACGTTGTTGTGTCGTGATGATATCTATCGATCATGTCTCGCGATCTCGCCTTGACGGGGTGTGACAAAACATTGATTGTAATAACTAATATTTCTTAGTTTTGATCACGAGGTTGACTTTCCCCTTAAATGACAAAAGGAGCGTAGTCTAGAGCACCCGGTGCCTTATAGGTGCCTGGGTTCCTTGTATACAAAGAACCGCGAGCAGACTAGCCGTTAGACATTTTCCCCTATAAATATTGGATCATTTCTCCATTTTCCATTAACCTTTTTGGACAACTTTTTGCTTCCAAATCTTCTGTCTATCTTTCAATCATTAGTATATAATCACTTAATTTAATTTGTTAAGTATGTTTACTTAATTATCTCCTTAATCCTTTTTTTCTTATGTCCAAATAGAAGATCACACACATACTTGTGATGTGTTAAAAGATGAAGCATTGATGAAGACCATGCTTTTTTAGATCTAGTCATGTTCATCATATTTGTTCATTTGAGTCTTGTGTATATCCAAGGTATATGTGTATACTTATATGAGTCTTGTGTGGTACTCACTTAATTCTAAAGTGATGTAGGTGTTAGTATGTTGTGTGTAAGTTCTCGCTAAACTCTAAAGTGATGTAAGTGTGAATATGAGTGTGTTAGTTCTCACTTAACTTGAAAGTGATGTGAGTGTGAGAGATGAATGTAGATTGGTTCTAGCTAAGATTAGAACTCAACACCTAGCCTTGTGTCGGTAAAAAAGATGGGCGACGAGTGTAGATTGGTTCTAGCTAAGATTAGAACTCGACACCTAGCCTTGTGTCAGTAAAGAATATGGGAGACGATAGTAGATTGGTTCTAGCTAGGATTAGAACTCGACATTTAGCTTAGTGTCGGTAATTGTTGTAAGCGACGATGTAAGGTTTTCTCTGTCAAGAAGGGAGCTTGTGGATATAGTGAAAATCTCGAGTAAGGTTTACACGAGAAGTGGAGTAGGAACGAATAGAGAGTTTCGTTGCCAAACCACTATAAATCTTTGGTGTCTTCTTTTTGGTTGTTTATTTCCTTACTCTTTATATATATTTGTCTCTATATTTAGTTACTCATTATCATGATGTATTGATATACCAAATGGTTTTGAAAATATTGGTAATTGGCCTAACTATTATGAAACAAGTTTTCAAATAATAGTCACACCTAATGACCAACATAATTTTAATCTAGGAAAATATTCAACCCCTATTTCTAGTTTCTACACTCCTATCTCATATCAATCTCATCTAGAGGTGTAATCGATTCGGGCCAAGCCCGAGCTCAACAAGGCTCGAGCTAAGCTCAACTTGAAAATAAAAGATTGACTCAAGCTCGACCCGATTCCTCGTCAAGCTTTAACCATTCAATCTTAAGCTCTGCTCGATTAGGATTCGAGCATAGCTTGATAAGGTCAAAATTATATATATGAAACAAATACATCACTAAAGTTCACACACCACCACAAATTATATGTTTCTAATAAATTATGATAATTACTATTAATAAATTAATTAATCATGCATGAAGTTATTTCTTATAATTAAGTTAATATCCAAATCAATCTTTCTTTACTTATATATAAAAGCATTTATATCAATGCTCGGAAATCTCGATAAGCATTCGAGATATAAAAAATTCGAGCTCGACTCATTATACGTGTAGATTTGCTTTTTACTAATCCGGTGGTCTAGGTGGGTGGTGGAAGGTGGTGGTAGCCATTGTTGAGAGAGAGAAGAGAGTTTGTGTGTGAAATTTAAGAAAATATGTATTGAAATGAAAAGAAACAAATGAAACACACTCAACACCCCTCCTTGGAAGCCTTGGAGGGGTATATATAGTCACACACGACACTTAAACTATACAGCGTTTCCTAGTCTAGTCTATGCGTGTGTGACTATGATAACTAATGGGAATTCTTAAATGTAGTCACATAAAATGAATTTCCAACAATCTTCCCCCAAGGGACGACGTGTAGAATTCCTTACAATATTTTTCCTAACAAGTACATAATGATTAAGAACAAAAGATTTCATGAAGCGTCCAATGCTGATGATGTCTTCTGAGGCCTTTGACTTCAAAACGACTCATCTTTAAAGTAACTTGTAGTAGAAATATTGTAATGGCACGAGCTAAGTAATCCATATACTTCTGGTTAAGGAGAAGCTTCTGAATTAACTTCCCCCTAATTCATGCCACATAAACTTGATGTAGAAGCTTTTAAATAGCTTCCCCCTAAACCAACAATCCTCATAAGCAACTTCAAAGCTTTCAATAAAGTTTAGAATGATTAAGTGCACAACGGAATTTAAAAATCAAACCCCATCATATAACATGATAATGTTGCTATGAGGGATTGAAAGTAAGGGGCACACCAAGTAGATCAACAACATCTCTTCTCACGCTTGAATAATTCTTCTGAATTTTTCTTCCCCCTAAGAGTTCAAGTTATGCATACTAGAAAGAATCAAGACATTTCTTCCCCTACATAGTTGAAGAAAATAAACCAATCCCAAGTATGAAGCTCAAATACTGAAGTAGACACTTTATCCCATTCATGAAGTTGACATCGTAACACCAGAGTCAATTAAGTCCCAGAAATGCACATATCTTCTTCTGGAGATGCACCAGAGTCAATTAAGTCCCGGGAATGCATATCTCTCCATATAGGATAATGATGATGAATAATTGCAACAACAAAACAATTAAACATCGAATCAGTAGTGTACCGTTTAGATATTGATAACGCCACGAGTTAAAACACTAATTTTCTTTGCGGTTATGACAAATGTCTTCCCGGAATGTCTTCAAATCAAAAAGAAGGTATGAAGTTCATCACGTGTACTCGTTGTGCGTTTAATGTGTCTTCTTCTTCCCCCTTGATGGTTTCGAAATTCGAAACCAACAATAAATCGTACGCACATATACCTGAAATCTCGTGAGAATAATAAATAATATGAATTATATATTTTGTGAGAATCAGCTGCTGATCGAAATTCTCTACTCTTAAACTCTCCATGGCCATCTTTACCAACCCACTTGTAAGCAATTTGAAGTGACCATTGATAGAATGAACCAGATACATCAAACATGAAACTGAATAAAAATCCTTCGATCTTGTGACTTAAGCTTGCACTATTGTTGAATGAGGAACGGTGGAGAAATCTCTAAGTACCCAATGCATCACTGAAGAAGTCTATAAGCACAACACCTCTTGAAATTATCCACGTCGACTAAGCGCGTGACACTGAGTACAACAATCTAACCCCTTTAAGTGATAGTTATTCGAATCATCAACCAACCACCCCGAACCCGGAAACCAGATAAACAAGTCTTCATTCTAAGATTAAGCACGAGCAAGTTATCTTTGAAGATAAAATAAATACACCCCTTGGAAAAATCCGTCTTCAACTTCACATAATTAATACCCGATCAAACGAATCCATAGTCACTAAAAATATACCCATTTTTCTTTGGTCTCGTCAAATAATTTTGTCACTTAGTCACGTCATTTTATCTCAGCTCTTTGTCACGTCTGTTCGTCTCGTCATTTTGTATCGAATATAAACATTAACCATATACTACCAAATGTTCACTTAAATAACATATTAAGGTTAACATATGCGTATATTGTTAAGGCATGCAAAGATTTCGTCCATAGATCACCACATCCATTTAAATATCAACATCACCTAAGAGTTTGACCCTCACCGAAATTGTCAATCACAACTTACACGCATCAACCTAAATAGGCCCATCATGTTAATTGGTGGCCACATTTCGGCCCATGCCAAAGTTTGAACCCGGTGACAATTTTAGGCATATATATAAGCTAGATGTTGCCCTAATATTACTTATAACCGTAATCACTTATCCTTATCATTTCCTCCGCCCCCTTTTCCCATCCTTTTCTCTCAGCCACAAAAAAATCAAAACAGCTACAATCTCATTAAACGCATCTTAATCATCCCTCTAAATTTCTCCTCCATCAAAAACAATAATACCACAGTAACACCAAATATTACCACATGTCACTCAAATCTCACAAAAATGTAAACCATTCTTGCTCAATCTGAAACCCCACGAATCAATATTACCATAATAATATCACACTCCTTGCAACACCAAATGATATAGATGCCAGAATCTACATCATTTGATACTGTCTGAATCACAAAAATCTTTATTGAGATGACTCAAGGTCAAACGAACATAAGAAAGATGCGACTCTAAGATCCTAGAGGGGGTCTCGGGTAGGTGTAATTATTTGATTGCATGTTGGTTTTGGTTAATGAATCGAAACAAAGATAAGACTTTAACATGATTGTTATAGATCTTGTCTTTTTATTCGAATATTAAAAAAAATTGGTTCAGCCAAACATGGATCTGTGATGAATATGTTAAACGAAAAAAAAATCTTTTGAAAGATAAATAGATCGTTTAAACAATCTGAGATCTTTCTATATCTTGATTTCTGTTTCGATGCTTTTTGATGTTTAGATGGGTTAGGAGACGATAGGCTTAGGTTATAGATATGAGTTGGTGTTGTGGAGTAAAAAGGAGATGTATAGATTGATTCGGTTGTATTGGTTTATTTCTTACAGTCTCGGCATCTATTTTATACAACATTGTCACGTTTTTAAACTGGTCAAAAAGTCATTCCATTAAAAAAATTAGTGTCATCGCAATGTTTTTGAACAGGCAATCGGAATGATTAAGTCCCATCGGAATGATTAAGTCCCATCGGAATGAATAAATCCGTCGGAATATAATCGTCGGAATATAACCGTCGGAATATACCCATCGGAATATATCCGTCGGAATATATCCGTCGGAATATACCCGTCGGAATATATCCATCGGAATGTGATCTATCGGAATATTCGATCGCAATGTAGAAACCCTTGGTTTTTACGATCGCAATATTCCGATCGGAATGTGAATCTGAAATCTTATCCAAAAGTACTTTTGCCGTTTTTTCTGGATCTAAGTTTTCTGGGCACATCTCATCTTCATCATCATGTTAAAAAGAAATACCAGTAAAGCATGTATAAACCAGATCTTAAAAAAATCAAGATCTAGTAAATGTAGACCTTGAAAACGTGGACACCATGGACAAGACTTTTCAGGCTTGATTGACTTTTGACCAGAAAACATAGAAACCATGGACATTATGATACCGTGACAAAATAGACAAAATAGAAGCATGACCAAAATCCTATGATATGACAAATGATATGACAAATGATAAACTTATCAAAATACTGTGGCACAACAAATCATATTAGATTCGGACCAGAAAAAAATTTTTGACCACCAAAACAATAACAATAAACACGATCCAAGGATTGAACTGAGGCTCTGATGCCAATTGTAGATTTGCTTTTTACTAATCCGGTGGTCTAGGTGGGTGGTGGAAGGTGGTGGTAGCCATTGTTGAGAGAGAGAAGAGAGGTTGTGTGTGAAAGTTAAGAAAATATGTATTGAAATGAAAAGAAACAAATGAAACACACTCAACACCCCTCATTGGAAGCCTTTGAGGGGTATATATAGTCACACACGACACTTAAACTATACAGCGTTTTCTAGTCTATTCTATGCGTGTGTGACTATGATAACTAATGCGAATTCTTAAATGTCGTCACATAAAGTGAATTTCCAACATTACGTTTTGAGCCATTTTATTGGGCTTGAGCTCGAACGTAAGCTCGGTAAAAGCTTGACTCGATCGAGTCGAGCTTGAACCCGAGCTCGAGTTGCTTGATAAAATATTGTCTCGTTATTAGCCCTATTCTTGCCCTTCTCTCTCCAAAACACATTGTAAAAACTCACACTACTCACACATTAAAATTTATCAAAATACACACACACACAAAAATTATACGACAATATTAATGCAAATAATATATATAAATGTTATTCATATTTTCAACCTCTCTAAATTTTGATAATAACAAAATGTAAACATGTTCCATATTTAAAATAAAAAATTTATAAATTATTTATCGTAAATTTTCATTTTGACGCAAATCACTTAAGGTTTGCACATCAATTGATTAAACTCGTGTTACGATCAGAGATATACCTTTTCACATTTCCTAAAAAATGTTATAAAACATTTTACGGAAGTATGATCATTCAACATATTTTGGTAATTAAAATAAATATTTTATTAAATTATATATTCGAAAATTTAGTTTCTTCCAAAAAACGGTTAGTTTTGCACCAAATAAACTTTACCCACTAAATGACAAAGAAATGAGTGTCACCCTAGGGACAGTGCCCTTATAACTCGACGGTCCAAATATATATGAGACCGTCCTCATCAAAGACGCACATCTCTCTTGCCTATAAATAGTGGATCATTTTCAGACCATGTCTAACCTTTTGCACACACTTATTTATGTTCTAAAATCTCCTTACATCATTCCTTGATCTTTGATCATATACTTGTCTAGTATTGTTTAAACAAGTGACCAGATTCTTTGTTTCTTTCTTTTTTCCTCAAGATCAAAGAGAATAACATTTGTATTCACCAAGAAACAAAGTGCTATACTTATTAGTGTGTCTTAGTGATATTTTTGTAGATACACTATTTTTACTCTAAATCTTGTGCAATGGTGTAGATGTGGCTAGTATATAAGCCTAAAAGTGTTGTATGTGTGTTGGTTAATAATTTAGGCCTTAAAGTACATTAATGTGTCGTACATTGGTTTTAGCTAATATTAGGACCCGCCAAGCTAGCTTGGTGTCAGAAAGTGTATAAGCGACGTGTACGGTTTTCTACGCCCGAAGGGAGCTTGCTAGCATAGTGGACTCTCGAGTGTGATACTCGGTGAATGAAGTAGGGCGAACAATAGTTTTGTAGCCGAACCACTATAAAATCCTAGTATTGTGTTTTGTTCGGTTTATATCTTTCGTTTATTACTCGTCATTTACATTTCATATATATTGTTTACATAGTTAGGCTTTACTTTATATAGTGTGTTCATATGTTGTTCGTTGATATCACATAAACTATAATCAGTAACTTTTGAAAATATTTTGTAAAACGTAAATTAAGCGGAAAAAACTATTCAACCTTCCTCATAGTTTCCGCAAGGATAGATTCGAATAAGTTGACCAACTTCACAATTGGTAGAACGGAGATGAGTAGCGACTAGCAACAACACCTAACTTGTCGCTAACATATTTCTTCAATTAATTTCAATAGACTTCAAGAATGGTAAACCTAAAAGCATTGTTCTCGTCAGGCAAATCTATATCTTTTTCTAAAGGTTTAATTTATCCATGAAACTAAATTGGAATGATAATTTTAAATTTTATTTTAAAACTATTTTTTTCTCTAAGAAATAAAGAATATTTGTTATCACATCTTGTAGCATATAATGAATTTTGGTTTCTAGAACACAATCCTACAAACTTCTCATTATTGGTGAAACGAGCCGGGTCTAAGCCCACGAGAGCTCAAGTTTAGATCGTTGATAATTATAAAACTTTATACATACTTATTTTTATGACACGTTAAAGGAAACATAACTCAACTTAAACTCTAAATTTTATGCATCAAGCTCATTTGTTTATTTTGAGGTTGTGCATATATAGTTTTAAATATATAAAGTATACATACATATATAGTTATAAGTTTCATTTAGGTAATCAATCTTTATGCGTAGCTCCTTCGAGCTTTTCATCCATCCAACATCACGCTCTTTACGAGCGACTGAGTTTGTTTCTTTCACAATGTCGTTGCATATCATAAGATGGCGTCCACATGCAATGAGCACGAGTATCTCTAACCTATCACTCACGCCTATTTTTTTCTCACCTGCCACCTACCATCACCCATTAGTGGGTATAAATCCATACACATGCCCGTAGGATAAACCAACGAGACAGTGAAATGAAACAAAATAAAAGAACCATGATATAAAAGTTAATTATAGATCTTGATAATAAGACATGATTTTGATTTTTCAAATACCAAGTTCACAAAATATTTAAACAAATGCTTTAAACTAGCAAATCATACATCATTAAACCAAATCACTATGTCTCGGGTTGAGCATCAGACCCGGACTGGTTAAAACCAGACCGGACTAAGGACCAAAATGGTCCAAAACCTCGGACCGAGATCGGACCAAAATGATCCGGTCCGGTCCGTGTCGATCCGGTCTTGTGCGGTCTTCGGTCCAGTCCTATTAGACATAATCGATGAGTTTTTGTAAGATCGAACCGGACCGAGGACTGAAATAGTCCAGATCCTATACCGAAATTGTTTAGTCCGGTTCGAGTTAACTCGATACGATTTAATTTTTGTCCACTCCGGATCAATGATCCAAATGCTCACCCTATTCTCAAGTGATATGTATCATATATATATTTCTCAAAGTTAGATTTTTTATATTCACTTTTTAGTTTTAGAAGTAAAAAAATTTGTGTGTTTTTTTTATAGATTTAATTAGTTATTGAATATAACAATCTCACAGATATTTAGCTAGGATAATAAAATTTACTTTAACAAAAATGAGTTTTTGGCATGTATATTTTTATAGGTATCAAATTGTCTCGTCTCAATTTTCTTTTGTTTTCGAGCTCTAAATCTTCATACAAGTTGCCTACATAGTTGTGCTAAGAATTTTTGTTATTCATATTGTTAAGGGATATGTAAGTGGTGCTGTTGCATCAGACCTCCACTTGAATGAGGGTCATATCTTTTTATTGTTACATATAAATATATTATATGTTTAACATGTATGATTCATGAAATTTAAGTTTAAATGAAATTTCTCTTTAATTTAGAAGTGTAACGAGACCTTTTAATCGTTATTGCTTAAGGCCTCCGACAACAATAAATCGACTATGCTCCTATGTTGCGTATACATCACACGTCACTTACTCGTTATCCATCGATAAACATAAATTTTCACGACGACTCACTCGTGAGTGAAAATTGACGAAATTAATTATGAATTTTTCTCGCCCATTTAACATTTAAAAAAGAAAAAAAAAAAATACACAATATTAAGAAAAATAAATAAAGAAAAAATCGAAAGGAGTAATAGGTAACTTTGACCACAAACATAGCCCCACAACCACTACCTCTAAAACCCTAAAAACTCACTCACCTCCACTTCTTCTTCCTTCAGCAGCCTCTCCTCTCCACCCACCATTTTCAGTTTCTTGTGTGCTCAAACCATCAATCCATAATCACAAGAAACTGAAAATATGCCGACCCTCAACGATTCCATCACTAAATCCGATAAGAAATCCAAAAGAAAGCACCAAGACCCAGAACCCGAATCAGAACCATCCATCGAACCCACCAAAAAAGACAAGAAAAAGAAGAAGAAAAACAAACAAACCGATGAAAACGAACCAGAAGTGGAATTAAGTGAGAAAAAGAAGAAGAAAAAGAAACAAAAAACAGAGCAAGAACAAGAACCTAAGACGGAAGAGGTTGTTGTCGGTGCTGCTGTCGGAGTGGACGAGGTTAGACAAAGTGAGGACAACGTTGTGGTGTCTGGGAAGGATATTAATGACTCAAAGTATAAAGCTTTGACTACTTTTTCAGAGTCTAATCTTTCTGATGAGCTGTTGGCGTGCTGTAAGAATTTCGCCAAGCCTTCGCCTATTCAGTCGAATTCCTGGCCTTTTTTGTTAAATGGGCGTGATTTTATCGGTATTGCGAAAACCGGCTCAGGTAATGTGTTTTGAGTACTTTTTTAATGATGGATGAATTGTTAAGGTTTTAAAATTTGGATAGTGTGTTTGATGTTTTTTTTTATTGTGGTTTGGTGTGATTAGGGAAAACGTTGGCGTTTGGGATACCTGCGATGAATCATATATTGAATAAGCGGAAGAATATGACGAGTAAGAAAGTGACTCCACTTTGTCTCGCACTTGCGCCGACTAGGGAACTTGCTCAACAGGTTTGTGTTTCGTTTTAGTTTATTGAAATCCTACTTAAGGGGGTGTTTAGGTAGGCTTATATGTATTATTAGCTTATATCGTTTTTTTGAAACTCAATAAGCTTAAAATAAGTGTTTGTGTAAGGCTTATGGGACAGGACGATTAACTTGTTATGAGGAAGATTGCGAGGTAAACCAAAACATCTTGCTAACATAATTACGTGTGATCATAACTTGTAAAAACGATTACTATCCGCAACTCTTGTAAGTGCCTAAAAATAAAACAAGATTTTTGTGAATTTAGCCGTCTCACATGTTCTCGTTAGCAAGGATTCTGTAAATTCCTATAATCAACAAATAATGAAAAAAAGTCGACACAAAGGGTGTAGTTTAGATTATCTGTATCTGTATGCAAATTCTAAATTATCTCTACTTAGTATGAATTTATTATTATTTTTCCTGGTGTCAATGTTGTTAAATGTCAATCTGTCATGGCACATCTGTCTACCATTGTTTATAATGATACCTCAAAGTGTGTATTAAAATTACTCGCTATTGTAATCGATAGTCTTATTCTGAATCTCTATAGTTGATATCAGGTTTGCTTAACGAGTTTTATAGGAATCTATAGCCGCAAGTTTATACTTCAGATCATTCTGAATCTCTATTGTAAGTGCTTAAAAATAAAACAAGATTCACGTTTATGAATTTAGCGGTCTCAGGTGTTCTCGTTAGCAAGAATTTTGTAAATACTATAATCAACAAATAGTGAAAAAATGTCTGACACTTAAAGGGGTAGTTTAGATTATCTGTATCTGTATGCAAATTCTAAATTATCTATAGCTAGTAAGAGTATGGAGATTTGGATAGTTTATCTGTAACATCTAATTGAAAGTTTGGATTTTATTCACTGCTCGAAGTATAAAGTCTCAGTGAATTTTATTTATTATGTTTCTAGGTGTCAATGTTGTTAAATGTTAATCAACCTGTCACGGCACATTTTGTCTACCATTGTTTATAATGTCTACGCTTTCAGCTTGTAAATATACCTTAAAGTGTGTAACTGTGTATTGAAATTACTCGCTTTTGTAATCGATGGTCTTGTTCTGAATCTCTATAGGTGATATCACGTTGCTTAACGAGTTTTATAAGAATCTATATTTCACTTCATTTTGAACTAAAAAGAAACAGTATTGGTCTCTCAGTTTTATCTGCTCAACGGATGATTTAATAATCACGACATGATTTGCTTACATAAGTTTTGTTACGCAGATTTATGATGTCATATCTGAGGCTGGTAAACCAAGTGGCATTCGATCTGTTTGTGTATATGGAGGAACTTCTAAAGGACCCCAAATATCTGCTTTAAAATCTGGCGTGGTAAGATTGCATTTCCACTCTTCATTCCATTAAACAATCAATTGGTTAAATTCTATAGGTAGCTTTTACCTGCTCAGAGCAAGTTGCTATGTCTCCCACTGTTTGTCAGATATTTCCATGCTTTTACTTAAACATCTCCTGTCTCTCTCACTTTTAGGATATTGTTGTTGGAACTCCGGGCCGTTTGAAAGATTTAATAGAAATGGGCGTGTGCCAGCTACAGGATGTCTCTTTTGTGGTAAGCACATCTTTGTTTATGTGTATTAGGTTGTATGTTTTTTTTTCATGCGTGCAAATGTAATTTTGGAATTCAAATCTTGTGACAGGTGCTTGATGAAGCTGATCGGATGCTTGATATGGGATTTGAACCAGAAGTTCGTTCTATTCTTAGCAAAACAAATTCTGGTATGTGACCATATCTAAACTTTTGACAACTTCATTGGCTTGTACTGTACTTGAAGAGTTGCAGTGACAATATAAATATTGTATCTAAGTACTTTTTCTAAAACAAAGTTCAGATTGTAGCTCTTGTACGTTTTTACTTGCTAATTATTTGCAATATCTGCAGTGCGTCAAGTTGTTATGTTCAGTGCAACATGGCCTCTAGCTGTGCATCAACTTGCTCAGGAATTTATGGATCCAAATCCTGTTAAGGTGAATTATCTTCATAGGTCACATACACTTAATAAATCGGATTATGTAAAGCAAGTCTTTGCAGATAAATGTACTTAGAACTGTAATTCACGTTAATCTTCCTATTTATTCAGGTTGTCGTAGGATCAGAGGACTTAGCTGCTAACCATGATGTCATGCAGATAGTGGAGGTATTGTAATCTGATGCTTCTTTTCACAGTTTGATTAGAGTCCACTTATTAGTCTTGAAATAGTACTCTTATATTTATTGCTTTGAAATGTAGGTTTTGGAAGATCGTGCACGTGATGAACGTCTAGTTACTTTGCTAGAGAAGTACCACAAGTCAAGAAGGTTTCTTCTTCTTTCTAGCAATTTATGTTCTTTTTATCCGATGACAATATCACATAAACTTTTTAGAACCCTATCTAGTATGTTATTTACATATTTATATTCTACGAGTTGCTAATTCTTGGGATTTTGAATCTTTCAGTAACAGAGTCCTGGTCTTTGTTTTATACAAGAAGGAAGCATCCCGAGTTGAGAACATGCTGCAACGGAGGTGCCTATCTTATACCACTCTTTGCTAATATATATGTTCCTAAAATTTGCGTTCTTTACCCATTATTGGTTTCATAGGGGTTGGAAGGTTGTTTCCATAAGCGGTGATAAAGCACAAAGGGCACGTACCGAGGCACTTCAGTTATTTAAGGATGGCACCTCTCCGCTATTGGTGTGTGATTATTTGTGAACTATATTAATTTTGATTATATACTGTAATAATAGTATCCAAATTCAGATCTATACATGATAATTTACTATAGTACATCTCTAACCTTTTTCAAAACTTGGTGTTTCTGCAGATAGCAACGGATGTAGCCGCTCGAGGGCTTGATATTCCGGATGTTGAAGTTGTAATAAATTACAGCTTCCCATTGACCACTGAGGATTATGTTCACAGAATTGGGAGAACAGGACGTGCTGGTAAGAAGGGTGTTGCACATACCTTCTTCATGAAGGAGAATAAGGTAATTTTAAAAAATATATTACTTACATTCTATGTCAACCATCACCACAATGGTATTGTTGCTATCTAGAGTATGATTGTTGCATAAACGGCCGTCCGATGGTTTTTGGTGGTCCTAGACAATAACCACAAGGAGGCCCCTTTACATTTGTAAATTAAAGAGAAATTGCATCTAAACTTGAATTATATAACTCATATATGTTTATAACATATTTATATGTAAAAGTAAAAAAACTAAGAAAAAGTTGGCCCCTTTTGAAACGAAGGCCCGGTGCGATGGCACCCCTTGCACACCCCTTGAGCCCCCTATTTTGAGTATAGTGGGAGATCTAATTTCATTCAACAAATGGCACTTCTTACTTCAGGGACTTTCTGGAGAGCTAATCAACGTTCTTAGAGAAGCAGGACAGAATGTACCTACCAACCTTTTGAACTTCGGAACTCATGTTAAGAAAAAGGTTCGTGTTTTTTTTTTTTGTTTTTTATAATTGGTTTGAACATTATTTGTAGATTAATGGATATTGGTTTGACTGTTATGGTCAAATGGTCTACTTTTTGAATTCCAAGTTGAAGTTGTCATTACGGGATTGAAAGACATATCTTCTTACTTGCAGGAATCAAAGCTGTACGGACCCCATTTCAAGGAGATATCTGCAGATGCACCTAAAGCCACCAAGATCACATTTGGCTCTGATGATGAAGAAGACTAACTCAACATTTTGACTAAACAGCAAGTGTTCTTGTATTTTATGGATCAAATCTCTTTATTCTAGTGTACTTCTTTAGATAATTTTGATGAAACACACATTACAATTGCGACTGCTTAGTAGATCACCCCATAATATTTATGATCATCCAATCATGTATGCTGCCATATCTGTTTTATCATTTTTAAAGTGAAAGGTAATACATAGTCGGAAGACATCTATATATGCTTGCTATTGCGTAATTTTTTGAACTAGTTTAGAGATCTTAAACACTGTCGAATAAGCAATTTTACAGATCATCCAAAATTGCCTAAACGTCATGTTCTATTTTACTCCATAACGTAGCAAATAATAAGTTTTATGGGGGGTTTGTATTGCTTATCGAAACTGGTTGATAAGATGTTTAGAGTATGCATCTTGAAAGTGTGCAATATAGTTTATTTCAAAAGAGCAATGCTTGCAAAAATATTACTACTAAAAAGTGCACAACAATACAGCAAAATCGACTACCCACTCTCCCACACTTTCTCCTAGCCGTAAAATAAGATTCCCTATCAGCGAGTCATTTCCACTACGGAACACTGCCTAGCGTTCACGTGGCGCTCACCCTTTATTTAAGTAGCTTCTATGATATGAAGCAGTAACTATACTTGCAACAATTTTATATAGGGGAACTCAATTTGACATCACAGTCAGATTGTAGCTCTTGTTGCCTCTCTTTTATATAATTCCATACTGCCCATACACTGGCGCATCTTCTAACATAAAAGGAAGATGCTCCATGAACCACTCACGATTGGGATCTTGTATGGCTGTAGTTTCGTAACCTTGATAATCCATTTCATCCAGTTCTGGCATAGCTACGGTATAATCAGTATCACATGCTATTTGAGTGTCGTAACCCTGATAATACATTTCATCAACTTCTGGTATGGCTTCAAAATAACCAGTATTACATGCTACTTGAGTTTTGCTAGTTGTAATTAACTCCAATGATCCCTCGGAAACCCCTCCGTCCCTACAAAGGAACATCAAAGATAATAAGATATATTGTAAAAGAAATGTCTCATAATCAAATGAAAATGAAGGGGTTTGACATACCAATAGAAGGTAAAATTATCATCAACATGACCAGTCTCGGAGACTTTTTGACTGATACAAGTTGTAGAGGCAAATGCCATGGGAATCAGAGTTTTTTTCCTTGACCACTCAGAAATCGCTTCTTCGTCACTACAGATTAAGGAAGAGTTAGATAAACGAGGACAAGGTCATCAGATAATAAATTCTAGTGATTTTTATTACCTGCCGCCGGAGATTGAGTCATCAACCAGAGTTCCCATAGAACTAGTATCAGATAGTGCTTGATTGACTTGAGTCTGATCAGGGGCAGAAGAAGCTCGGCGGGTATTCTTACTTGGTATACCTGGCCACTCTGGGAGTCCTGCCTTTCTACAAGTATTCCTAAACGTACCTCTTTTTACTGCAAAAGAACCAGAAAAATACTTGAGCAATTCTAACACATGAAGCAAATAGCAATCCATCATCTTATATACATTTATATGTGAGTGAAGAGGGGTAGACAAAGCTTACGTCCAAGCATCTCTGCAGCAACGGCACTACTCAACCCAAAAAAGGGAACAAGGCATGAGAAAGAAGTATGGTCAAATGACTTAGTTCTGCGAATCCTTTTTTTGCTATTAATTTTAATACAAGCCCTTATTGGGATATCAGTTTGGATTGAAGATTGCAAACCTTCATGCTGCAAAAAAGAAAAATATTTGAAACATTAGTTAATTTATTGAAGCAGGATTATAGCATATTAGGATTGACCAATGTAAGAACAGAGCAAGCTGAATTCAACCGACAAGGGAATATGCAAGCAGCCCCCCGGTAATCTACTAATTGCTATAGACTTTTGGAAATGAGGCGCACCTACTTCAACACAACAAACCATTGCTAATGAAGCCGTAAACGCTGTTGAGTTGCATAACGGGTCAAAATGGGTAGTTTTTTTAATATTGATTGAAATCTGCCGGATTGGGTTGACCTGAACTATGAGTTGGCTCACCTTTTTTTTCTTGGATCCGCCATTTTGTATGGCAGTGTATATGTGTTTGGATACACTTCTTAGGGTTAGTAGTCTACACGTAAGATAAATTGCATCCAATTGTAAGGCGCCTAACTTTACATAAAGTATTTGTATTTTCAATTGCTAACAAAAAGTAATGATCATGTTAAGATTATGTGTGAGCGTATCTAGATGCGGAACAACAATACACTATGTAATATATTTCTGTATGAAAAAATGTAGATAATCAGGGAAGGGGCAAACCTCAAGTAATCTGTAAACTTCAGCAATAAGATCGTCATAATAATACGTGGAAGTATCCATGACAAAGTCAAGCACACCAACACATTGGCCATCTACAATCACAGGCACTGCAAAGGACCCCCATATCCTAGAAAATATAACATCTCCACATGGAGGACACTGATCCTTTGGGTAGTCTTTATGCAGATTTTGCGTCTGTTCATGAGCAGAGTTCAGGAACACGCGTGCAGGAAGCCCAACAGCTACTGCTTGCTCGGAATCTTCATAACCATAGAACTTGTGTACTAAACATGCTTTACGATATAATTCAAGTTCTTGGTTGATCCCATAAAGACCATAAGGCTGACATGTTGTTGTAAGGACAAATGTCTTTGCGATTCTTTTTGCACCCCAATATTGAACAAGAACATTTTGGCCTTGAAGTGGTAAATTCTTAATCACAGAAATGATCTTTTGCTTCAGCCCTTCACTTGTAGGAACGAAAACGTCTGTAAGGTTTAAACTTTTGAATGTTAGATACCAAAATATAACAATAATTGAGCTACCACATGTAAATTCAAAAGAAATGAAACATTTAGCAAATGACACAATCATACTTTGAGAGATTATATGCATAAAGCTATAAACCTCATGAAAACACTTCTTACCGTCCCAAATTACTGTCAACGAAAGAAAAACACCCGGTGATAGAAAAATATAACTATTGCAGCTTTTATCTTATTAAATGACAGCTTGACCCTATAATAGACTGGGTTCAGTTTTACGCAAGTATTAAACTAGGTAAATCAGAACTCTAATCAGTTAAATCCATCAATTATACGGCACAATGATACTTAATCACAAGCATACAAAATCTTAATTATCTTGTGAGTATGCAAACCTAAATACATTAATAGATGACAATGCCTTAAAGAGCTTCTTAAAACATAAACCCCTAATCAAAGTCTACCTCATGTAGCTTTAAAATAAGCTCCAACTCCTATAACTTCGGCTCTAGCTTATTCTTTAACAATTGAGAGCAATTTTTTTTGTAAAGCCTTAAAAGCCATGTCAATAGGGAACTTATTTCTAACTAGAACATCTTTTTCTAAGAAAATAAGCTTAAGCTCCCATAAGCTAACAAGCCTCAACCCATATGGCCATATAAATCTTTTCCATTAAAACTACAAACATGGATGTTCGTCGGGAAGCAGAAGCTAACTAGATTTACTTAGTTGACTAAGAAATCCATCAATTTTGTTGATCTAATTAAGCTACAAACAACTACATATCACATAATAACAGATATAGTAATTGATAAAAAAATTACTTAAGCAAAACAATTTGATAACTAAAAACTTACACAGGTAGCATCTAATTATAGAAAGCTTCTATTTTAGACCACAAAACACAATCTGAACATAAAGATTGAAGTTAGAACTCTAATGAAAGAAAATGTTTGTTTTTTTTTTTAAAGTAGCAGAACAACTTGCTATACATTTTGCTAAAAAAAAAAACTTGCTATACATACATATAATTTCTCCTAAATCATTGGAAACATAAATATATTACTATATTTAGATTTAGAAGAGTGAAGTCAGATATTAGGTTGTTTGAACTCACAGTGAAAATTTGTTGAAGGGCAAATGCATGATTCACCAGGTGAAACTATGAAACTAGAGAAAATACTTTTGGTCCGTAGGTGGTTGGTGAAGTAAGGATTCATAGTTGAACAAGCCATGAATCTCTGTTTTGCTGGAAGGTTCAAGTTTTTGATTTATGGTCTGCCAATTACATATATTTATATTGGCAAACCCCCAGTCTAAAATGAGGGGTTCAATTAAAGGATGACACTGCATAGCATGAAAGTCTAAATTAATTGCATGGACCCACGATTTAGTAGTGGTTTAGTACAACTTAACGAGCAAGAAAATCTAGAACAATCCCTTATATCAAATTATCAAAATTTAGTACAAAAATCTTTTATGAAACACTCTCATATCTAATAATCCCTTATTAATTTTGCTACACATTTGAAGTTTATTAGAACGCTTGTAATAGGAACGACGACTTCGTTTTGGGCACTGAGAATGCGTCTTTCCCTATTAGTATAAGGCATGTGACGCGTCTTCAAAAGCAAAAAGGGAGGATTTGGTCGATTGCAAGACCAAGTCGCGGGGAAGTGTTTTGTGTGCCCAGATCTAGTTTATGTGGGGTATATTTGTACATAAGTAAAGTATATTTGTGTGATGACATTAGATTGTCTTATTACACTAAATTGGTCGTAAAGAAATAAGTTTGAGACGACAATAAAATCATGACGATAAATGTTGGTCTCCGGTGCTCCAAATGCTCCTTATAACATCCGGCCTAGGAATAATACATATACATATCCACATGCGGATTGGATGTCTCTATGTTGATGGGAGTCTGATGTCTATTTACTTTTTGATGATATTGAATTGGGAATCTTGTTTTATACGTATGTTTATACGTATTCTTTTAGAATAGTTAGTGGGTCGAGTCGTGCAGTAACATTCAAGCGGGCTATGTTTTTCTCAAACCTCACTTAGTTATGGTTAAATTTTTTATCCGTTTCGACTGAGAGAAAAAAACCTTAACATGTCTTGAACCTAAGACCTCAAAAAAACAATCTCTTATAAAAAAACTATTTAGTAAAATCTTAATAGCTAATTGAGCTAGACCAATTGGTTGTATGTTTATACACATTGATATTTGTTAATTGGTGTTTTATCTTTTAAGTTGTAAATGAGTTTGAGGTAGCAAATATGAAATTACAATAAATTGAAATCTATCAAAATTAATATTATCGGAAAACCAAATTTAATCACTACGTATTAATTAAGAATAACAGAGTATATAAGTTGGACGCCGATTAGTAAAATCACTTTTGTTTAGGAAACTTATACATATATGAATCGACCATGTAACAATTGTCGGGTTTGAAGGTCATAAACTCATAATGTATAATGTAGTGTGAACACTATGTTTTTTTGAACCGAATGTGGGTTCAAATAACCTACTTCGGCATCCTATCTTATTTTGATTTCCAAGGGTCTATTTCTTTTAAAAGTTAATTTATTCTATAGTGATTGACAGTTGTTAATGCACGGGTGGCCAGTTGTTAAAGTCTGACAATCATCAAAGTCAAAGATTCCACCCAATTATCTTACTCAACGTTTTAACATACATCATAGGGAAAAAGACGAAAATGGTTAAAATCACCCTTTAAAAGTTAAACCATGGTCAAGTTTTTTTATTGGGACAAATTTGGTCATACACAAGTGCACAACTGCACAACTCCATCCAATTACCACCATGTGTCCCTCCAACTTCAGATTTTAACAAGGGACCGGACCCACATATGTCCCCATTTACTATGACAATATTTATCTTATTATGTTATCAAATGCACAACTGACGGCGTTTAACTTGCAAATGCTCAACCGGATATCAAGGTTATGACAATAGTACATAATTTTTCAATTTTCAATAAAAGTGAAACACAGAAGTTGTGCATTTGAGGGTTGAGCGCCGTCGGTTGATCATTTAAAAAGTATTTTTAGTGGGACACTTGTCACAATATGAATGGTGATGAACATATTTGTTTTTAGTTGAAAACTTGACCATGATAAGGTTCCTAAGTGATCAAAATAACCAAATTGGTCTTTTTCCCTAAATCATAAACTCATAAAATCTTAAATTATAATACACCTGTCCTAAAATTATTGTCCACTTTTTTTTGTCCTAAAATTATTACCCACATCTAAAAATAATAGTTGAATTTATTTAATTTTTCTTTATTACCCTTAGTCCGAATCTATATTTACAAAAATAAAAGAAGACACAAATTCATTACCGAAGGGCAAAATAGTCTTTATTTTGTTTCCGTAGAAACCAAAGCAGCAATTAATGCATTTTTCTTAAACAGTATAATTCTTGTCTATGGACAATAATTTTGGGATGGAGGAAGTAATTGCTTATGCTTATAAATTGATGAAAAAAGATTGAGAGACCTAAACTTTAGGCATAATTTTTTGCCTAAATTATGTGGCATTAGCACATTGAGAAGTGAAGATGTGAGTCCACTTTATACAACCAACAAATTTTTGACACATATATTTACACATGAAATTAGGTATACATTTTAGGCATGCCGATCACTTCTCTAAATTGTATTTAAATTTAATAATACAATTTGTAAATAATATAAATTTCTATCGTTTAAATTTATATTTTAGAGTACAGTCTTCCCACTTAAATATACAAAATTGTTAAATATGTTATTCTATAATAACATGCAAAAAAGTTTATACATAAATAATTATAATACATGTGCGCACATAAAATTTTCATAAATTTTTTATTATTTGTTAGTTGTGCTTGGTTAGAGGTTTTAGAGGGTAAGGAATGGGAATGATAATGATTACTAGTGCTTGGTTAGGAGAATTATAAGTAATCATTAGCCATCAGTGGGTAATGAACCATTCCCCTGTAAGTTGGAGGTAATGGATTTGAGGTAATAGATTCAGGTATGTGTGTGTCTCCACCGACCACTACCACCATCACTGACCACCACAATTGTCGCCACCACCACTCTCCGCCGCCACCACCACCACCGCTACCACCACTGGCCGCTACCACCTCACAATGGATTCAAGTGTCTATTTGTCCACCAGCGACCACCACCTCTACTGATGCCGCCACCACACTATACCACCGTCATTAATGGCTATCGATAGCGCCACCGCTACCACCACCACATCGCCGATCATCACCAACGTTACAACCTCTAAATTCCGTCGCTACCTATACCATCTACCACAACAACCAACCGTCAAAAACCACCGATCATCACCGTTACCACCACCTCCACCTCTAATCGCTACCTATGCCGACTACTACAAGTCCGCAGTCGTTTGTTACAACTGTTGTCGTACATAACTACCACTAGCCGCCACTAATTTCCATTAATTGCCTCCCTACCTGTTGTCCCATATATTTAGATGATATAGTACGAATTAAAGAAAGAAAATAGATGAAGAAGATGAATTTTTAGAGAGAGAAAGTAGTGATAGAAAGTAGAGAGAAATGGTTGGAACTAGGTGATATTAGATTAAGAGAAGTGAGAACATGCTAGGAAGGGTATATATAGTCCACCCACATGCGGGCTTCTTTATAGACTATATGATTTGGGCCGGGATTTCCTTTTGGGCTTTAGTTACTTATTAATGAACTTTAGCCTAAAGTTAAGCCCGTATGACACGACTAATATACTACCTATTACAACGTTCTAAAATACGATACATAATAAACATATGACCGAGCATTCTTGTTTGACTCAATATTTTGAGGCTAACAATCTCCCCCAATGAGAGGTCATAAACCTTGGTCATTTAGGAAATTTGTAGAGATTACTAATCTCGCCATAAATGAGTCTTGAACGTGTAATAGTAGTCTTGTTTCTTCATGCTGTGATCTTTGAGCCTTTGTAGTTGTCTTTCGACTTTGTCTTTTAATCTTGAGATCTTCAAATCATCCTTGACTTGTCTTTGCCATCTTGCGATCTTGTGTCTTCATCCACATGCTCACACTATTAATTGTTGAATATGTCTTTAGGCATGAGTATGTGGTTATGAATCTTTGACTTTGCTGAGTACACCGTGACGCCACCTTCTCGAGACAAAACATAGACACGGACTGAATGGCTTTGACATTCGTCCTAAATCGGTAGCGTTTTACCTCTGGTCGGTGAATACCGTTATACGATATTAAATACCGTACCTGTGATAGGTAGATTCAATTAAGAATCTCCTTGACAGGGTTTCGCGGCTGTACTAGCCGTTCTCTTTACTCGACCGTCTCAAAGCAAGACTGCGAACATAAAGAGTGAATAAATTGGATAAATATCCGCTTGATTAAAATCGTCAATTCAAATTCCTGGAACAAGTTTGATTCATAAAGAATCTTACCATTGTTGCTTTCCAGTTGACACAAGCTTGATTCATAAGAATCTCACAAGTCACCTACCGTAGCGCTGTTTGATGTTGACGCTAGAAGGATTTCCATTCGTCACTGTGAATATTAATGAATATCACTCTGAATGTTCTGGCAAGACCATAAAGATATTGCGTAGAAACTTGAAACGAGTTTGAATCAATTCAGAATCAAACCACTGTTGCTTTTTAGTTTTACACATGTTCAATTCATAAGGAATCTTGCATATGACCTACCGCAGTGCTGTTTAATGTTAACTCTGGAAGGATTTCCACTCATCATTGTGAATACTAAGTAGTATCACTCTGAGTGTTCTAGCAATATCACAAGGATATAGCGTAGGACTCTCTTGATCTTCATCCGTGTGTCCTAACGAGATTTGATTGATCTCTTGGCTCTAGACTCGATTTGTGCACTTTTAGTGGTCGAAGGCTGGAGCAGATGCCACCTATTCAATATCAACTATCTCGAAGTGAGAAAGTCAATAGAAGTCATGTTGTTCTCCGTGACAATAAAACAAACTTCTTTTGAGAGAAGCCTGAGTAGCTAGGAAAGGGTTGTGCAAACATCACTGGGTCCATGATGAGTTGTCTTCATGATGTGTTGACCCGGTTTCTGCCTAAGTTGTATGGAGGGCTTCTTTCTTTAGACCCTTTATCCTTACATTTCTTTTTCATTCTTCAACCCCTTCAATGCTTACCAAGACATCATTACTAGCACCTTGTTGTGATTGTTCCAGTGCTAGCATCAGTACTTAGTCGGCATTCAGCTTCGTTCACATTCTACTCCATCTTTCCTAAGGACTTCTAATAATCTATTGGATTGTCCCTGGGAAGATCCCTCCGGTTCTGGTTGGATCATAGGACTTAAACCTAACCACCCTTTTGACACCAATAACGTCGTGAATTAAAGATGTTGTGGGTATTTGATCGTAACCATGAAAACCACTTTAAATTCTAACAAAGTGTTTGAAAAACATTTAACACCTTGCTAGTTTTGTCGTTTCAGAAATGCTCCCCCTTCACAAGTGCATCGATAATCGAAAGTGTTTTGCACATGTAGGTAAGAGTTAAAGTGCTTGAGTCTTATATAAGATCACATTTTAATCACATTTTCTCCCCTATCTCTAATATATAAAATCTTTTGATATTAGATATACCAAATTTGATTAAAATATATTTTGAAAAATAGTCTTGAAAATCTCCGGGAGAAAGATGTGTTAATCTTTTGCGTGAAGTTAAAATGCTCCCCCTCAAAAGTTGATCCAATTGAACTGTCGTTGTGAGGATATGATCCACATTTCGCTTTTTGAGGATGGGAGTTGTTGAACACACAATTTTTGAAAGATTTTGAATAATCATTGAGAAATTCTTGAAAAAATTATGTTCAACGCTTTTTGAAAAATCCTACTTCTTTTTGTCGAAGAGGTTTTTTATAAAGCATAAACTCGAGTTCTTAGACGTTGAATGTCTTGACGAATTCACTCAAGTGTAAGAAGATTTCTCTTCTTTTGCTGAGGGTAAGCGCACTAAATCGTACACTCCCCCGTGAATATTGATCCGGTTGCAATCTAAAAGTGATTACAAGCCATTGTGTTGAGCTCAAAACGTTGAATGTTTTGTGACAAGCTCAACCCGTGATAGATTGCTCTACCCGTTGTTTGGAAATATTGTCCAAAATAGAAAATTTCCTTTATTAAAAGAAGAAATGACATGTTTTGAAAAATATTTACAACTTTCATTCGAGCTTTATGTACACACCCGTGTCGTTATTGAGCGACATATCTAGGCACGTCCATATTATCGATACTGAAAGACATGTCGAGGAGAATATTTTTGGATTTTGAAAGATTTTTAATTTTGTGTTTTGCTTTTATGTGTTTTATATTTTTGTATTTTGCTTTTTCAAAGATATTTACAAGTTGATGTTTGATAGATAAATCAAGCAGGCACCTTTGCCAGAATCTCCAGGTCTGCTGGAGTCAAACATCTCATACCAATTTGCCTAACGAGGTACTCAAACCTATCTCTCGACAGAGCTTTCGTAAACAAGTCGGCTAATTGGTAATCCGTTCCAACAAAGTATAGTTCAACGATACCTTTTTCAACTTGTTCCTTTATGAAGTGATATCGGACATCAACGTGCTTCGTGCGGGAATGCTGTACCGGATTGCAGGAGATGGCTATGGCTGACTTTGAGTCACAGTACATAGGTACTTTATCAAAGTGAAAGCCATAATCCGTGAGTTGTGTTCTTATCCATAGAACTTGAGCGTAACACGCAGATAGAGACACATACTCCACTTTGGCTGATGAAAGTGACGTGCAATCCTACTTCTTGAAAGACCATCCCACAAGCTTATCTTGACCTATAAATTATGCACCACCAGAAGTACTTTTTCGTGTATCAAGACACCCTGCATGATCAGAATCTGAATAAGCCGTTAGAAAGAAACCGGTTTCCCTCGGATACCAGAGTCCCAAATGAATGGTATTCTTGAGGTACCGAAAGATCCGTTTAACCTCCTTGAGGTGCTTTTTAGTGGGTCGTGCTTGATATCGTGCACAATAACACGTAGCATGTGAAATATCAGGTCTGCTTGCTGTTAAGTACACGAGGGAACCAATCATGGAACGATATCTCGTTTGATCGATGGCATTTCCCTCCAAGTCAGCATCTAGTGATGTGGTTGATAATGGTGTCCCAACGGGGTCACATGAAGTCATACCATGCTTTTTGATTATCTCTTGACAATACTTAGCTTGGTTTATAAAGATACCACTTAGGGATTGGTGAAGCTGAATTCCTAGAAAGAATTTTAGTTCGCCCATCATAGACATTTCAAATTTGATGTGCATTACTTTTTCAAACCATTTTGAAAGTTTTGGGTTTGTAGACCCGAAAATAATGTCATCAACATAAATTTGCACAAGCAAAATGTCATACCCATATTTATAAGTGAACAAAGTTAGATCAATGGAACCTTTTGAGAAATCTTTGGATACCAGAAATTTCGAGAGCTCGTCGTACCATGCCCTTGGAGCTTGTTTTAGTCCATATAGTGCTTTGTGTAGACGATACACCTTGTCAAGATAATGAGGATTGACGAATCCTTCCGGCTGCGTGACATAGACTTCTTCCTTCAAAGGACCGTTAAGAAACGCCGTCTTTACGTACATTTGATAGACAGTGAATCCCTTATGTGCAGCATAAGCAAGAAAAATCCTGACCGCTTCCATACGAGCTACTGGTGCAAATGATTCGTCAAAATCAATTCCCTCTTTCTGGCCATACCCCTTAGCCACTAGCCTAGCTTTGTTCTTGATGATCGTGTTTTCTTCATCCATCTTGTTTTTCCAGATCCAATGAAGATTTAAAGGAATCACATCGTATGGTCTGTCAACAAGTTCCCAGACTTTAAGTCTTTCAAATTATTGAAGTTCATCCGTCATCGATTCAATCCAAGCATGATCAGCCATGGCTTCTTTGATGTTTTTTGGTTCAGCAGTACTCACGGCGAGTGCGAACATACAAACATCGCCATCGGTGGCTAGTTGTCGTCTTGTACGAACGGGATGTGAAGGGTTTCCAATTACATGAACCAAAGGATGATCTCGGGTCCAATGATGTGTTGAAGGATGTCGTTGATAGAACGTATGCATATTTGACGGATCAACATGGCGAGGAGAAGACTCTCCAGTTTCGTCTACCGGTGTACCGAATGGGTTGTGAAAATCGTCATCGTCAGATAATGCACCGTCTGCTTGATTTGTGTTCTCTGGAGCAATAACAATAGTTGTGGATGTTGTAGGATCGATTGTTGAAGTGATATTATGAGGAGGTAAATCTGCAGCAACCCGTGTTGAAGTAGATGAAGTTGTATCCTTTTGTTGATGATGATCGGTATCATCATTCGTATCATGAGTGACAGCGGAAGACTTTGATACAACACGTTTCTCCCCCGTGAAATATTCATCAAACATTGGTCCATATAACATTTCCAACTCTTCAAGTGTCGTGTCCACTGTCATATCTGCTCTAGGAACATGTTCAGGAACCAGCTTTGAACTTGACGGTTCATTGCTGTGGTCTTGAGTTTCGAGTTCCGTGCGGTTATGAACGGAAGTCGTTTGTCGTTGTGGATCGGGACTTAAACTGTTTTGTTCAAGTGCCATTTCTTGTAATTCATCAAATCTGATATGAATAGTCTCGACTATCAATTTTGTTCTCTTGTTGTATACTCTGTATCCCTTAGACTGAGTTGCATATCCCACTAAAATGCATGCATCACCTTTCTCTTTCATCTTGTTCAGATTTTCACCATCTTGAATAATGTAACACGTACATCCAAAAACATGAAGGTGTTTGAGTGAAGGTTTGCGATCATTAATTATGTGATATGGTATCTTTTCGTGTCTTGGGATAATTAAGGAGCGGTTTTGTGTGTAGCATGCGGTTGACACGGCTTCGGCCCAAAAGTGTAGTGGAAGTTTTGGAGCGGATAATAATGTTTGAGCAGCCTCAACTAAAGTACGGTTTCGTCTTTCAACAACGCCGTTTTGTTCGGGTGTTAGAGCAATAGATGTTTCATGTTTAATTCCTTCGGCTTCAAAATAGTTTCTCAGTTTTGAATTCAAACGTCTGTACCTCTGTCAGTACGAACCACTTTAACTTGAGCTTGAAGACCACGTTGTATCACTTTAAGGAAGCTGATGAGAACATCAGGTGTTTCATCCTTGGACCTCAAGAAGTGAGTCCATGTGTACCTTGAGTAGTCATCGACAATTACCATAACGTATTTCTTCCCATTGATACTATGAACATGCATGGGACCACACAAATCTATATGAAGAAGATCTAACCGTCCTTTAGAGCTTGGTGTAGTCTTTGTCTTGAAACTACTCCGTTTAGCTTTACAAAGCTCACAAGAAGAACAAAGATGATCTTTGATGAATTTCAAGTTAGGAAGGCCTTGCACAATATCTTTTTGGAAAGCAAGTTGATGGTATCAAAGTTAAGATGAGATAAACGTTGATGCCATAACCAAGCTTGAGTCGTTGAAGCTTTAGCCATGAAACAGACTGGAGTTGAAGATGTGGAGTCTTGTAGTGAAATAGTGTAGAGATCAGTACCCCGTGTTCCGGTAAGTAAGTCATTCCCATCATAATCACGAACAAAACATGTCTTCTTTCTAAAAGCAACCTCCAAATCCGCATCACAGAATTGACCAACCGAGAAAAGATTGTGATTGAGCCCTTCGACGTAGTAAACCCTTTTGATAGTGATATTCCCCTGAACCAAGTCTCCATATCCTAGGATCGGTGCAAATTGATCATTTCCGAACCGGACCGTACCCAAGATCTTCTCCACGAAGTTAATTAGAAGCTTGAGATTCTCCGTCATGTGCTTTGTGCATCCGGAGTCCAGTATGAAGAGAATTATTTCGATCACCTGCAGAAGAATTAGAATATGATGGAGCATTTGCTAAATTGGATTCCCTGTTAGTTGTGATTTCCGATTCATTAGTTTCCCTAGTTTCGTCACTTAGAGGCACACTAACGCACGTAGTCACATTTTCTGTCCTAACCTTAGGCATCCATTTATATCCTGGAGGACATTGATTAGCAAACCACCATTTCCAAGGCTTGCTATCAGACTCATATAATTCCCTAATTCTGCTTCTAGGTTTCTTAGTGGTGGAGTCTGATGCAATACTTTTCTTAGGGGGGGTTGCACCAGAATGGTTCACTTTGCGTTTGGGTTTTCTAGCACTAATAGGCATCGCAGTTTGCTTCTTAGTTCTAGTATCTACGCCTTTGACATTATCACACTTTCCACATTTCACACAAACAAACTTAACATTCAAAGCATTCAAAGTCGAATCATTCATATCGTCATTACACGCGATTACAGATGTTTTATTCTTAGAAACATTGAAAATCCTAGGGTGGTCTTCTACTGTCTTCATCTTCCCTTGACTTTTGTTTTGCCAAACCTTTTCATTCATGCGAGTGCTCTTAAGCTGGGGCCGGCTAACACTATCAGTGGGGACTACTCCTGTAGTAAAAGACACACGTCTATTAGTGTTTCTAGAAGTCTGAGGTGATTGACTTTCTTTGTTGTGTGTAGGTGTAGTGGACAATCTATACATCCCTGGTTTAACCACATTTGTGTTCTTAATGCTTTGTGATCGAATATGTGTTTTGGGAGTGTTTTGTGGTAACCTATCCTCCCCATCCGTCTTGGGGGCAAACGCAGGTTTTGCAAATGCAGAATTAGAGAAAACAGATGGTTTTCCCAAGACAGAGGGTCTAGTCACTTTTTGCGCATTGGGTTGTCTTACAACAGGTTTCTTAACACTAGGTTCCACAATTTTCCCACCCATCTTAGCAACGAGTTTCTTCAACTCTGCTATCGCTATTTCCTTGTCTTGTAACTGAGCTTTCAACCCGTTAATTTCCAAATTCTGTTCATTCATTTCTCGAAACGTTTTGGAAAGTTTTTCTTGCAAATTATTATCATGTGGAAAAATACCAACGTCTTTTTGTAAAGCAAGTTCAAGAGAATGACAATGTTTTTGAAGGAAATCAGTTTTGTGTTGAAGTAACTCAAAAGCCTTTTTATCAACATTTTCTTTATGTTTCGAAAGCTCAAGTTCAAGACGCTCACATTCTTTGATTTTATCAAGATATTTGCATGCAACATCAGAATATTCATCGATATCAGCACAAGATTGAAGAGTAACACACAAAATATCTTTGGAGAGACATTCTTCTAAGAGTAGATCATATTCGTTTGAAAAATCTGATTTGTCATTTTGAAGTTCATCAATTTCTTTTTCAAGAGACTCAACATATTTCAAATCATCAAACATTTCAGACTGAATCAAGTTTTCAAACTCAAGAACATGTTCTTTTATTATCTTTGTATTTGGTATTATAAGTTCTTTCACAAGCACAGTTATGTCGTGAGGAATCTCGGTTTTCCACTTATCCTTTTGACGTTTTTCCCAATCGCTTTCGACAATTGATTGAACATTATCAACGTGGTGTTTAAGAAAACCAAGTGTTTTTCTACTTTTGCTTTTAGAAGCATCTAGAGGCAAATAGTTAATATATTTAAAAACATTAGTTTTTCTCTTAGCGGCAAAAGCCTTTTTCCATTGAATTCTTCTTTGTTTGCATTCTAAAAAGAATTCCTCACGAGACTTCTGTTTTGTGGAGTGAAAAGACCATAAAGACTGTTTAGATAAGCATAGTTATATGTTTCACAAAATCTTTATTGACTGGTGATCTACTCTCCTCATCCCAAAGGGACCTCTCTTCACTATCGAGGTTAGCTACTGGGCAGTCATTATCAGTCCATTCGGACTCATCAAGATATAAGTGAGGGTTCGCAGCTTGAGCTTGTTCGAGGTACTTGGGGGTGGCAAAGTGTGACAACCGTGGTTTTGAGGTTCGTCACTTGGTCTTATTTTAGGTTATTTTATGTGTGACTACTTGATTTTTTTGTGCTTACGTGTTTATGTTGTGTGAACGAGGTTGGTGTGATTATCGTTTATGAGTATAGAGTACTCATAAGTAAATCGAGGAACGGTTAATTCATGTTCATGAGATCACAATTAGTGACTATGAAATGAAATGGTGATATTTAGGTGGTTACGTATACGTATAAGTATTATAGTAATAGTGTATTTTTTTAGGATTTACGGTTTAGCATTTAGAGGTCTCGGATAAGGTAATTAGTCATATGAATATTTTTCGGGATGGTTTTATGTCATTTAGGACTTAGTTATAAAGTTTATTTAAAAGTTTGAGATTTTTTTTAAAAGTGTATATTTTACGTCTTTTACGATAAAACGGGTAAAATTGACTAGTTTTACGGTTTTAGAGTTTTGGAAGCTTTAGGAGCTGTAATAAATTAAGACAAATTAAGGTAATATTAGTAGCATATTATTTAACAATAAAAAAGAAAAAAAAATAAAATATGTATATATGGGCGGTTATTAGGCCGACTAAACACAAAAAAAGAAGGAAAAAGGGGTTTATGGTAAGTAGTGTTTGGGTTGGGCTAGGACTTTTGTTAAATAAGGAACCCTTACACCAAATCAAACATATTATTTTCCCTGGAAACATTAAGTCGACGGCAGAAACAAGTTTTTAGGGTTTTCTGTATTTTTTTTTCATTCTCCATTTAATTAAAGGTAAACCTTCTTAAACCTTTTTGATTGAATTGTTTTTATGATTAAATTAATCATTCTTATGATGGATTAGGGTTAGGGTTTATATAAAATCAGTAAATTAATGATGTTATAATCATATTATGATGATCATATAATCTAGGGCTTGTATTAGATGGGGTTATGGGTAATTAATTAGTTCAATTTGTTTAAAACCCGTTTTTAAAAACTGGGCAGATTTTGAGTCAATTGTTTTGATCATATCGGGAGTTCTATAAACTCTTATTTTACGATCCAAGTACCCCTGGAAATCTATTTGAAGTGGCTTTCCAATGCAAGAAACTAGAACTAAATTGGAGGCCGGTAAGTGGGTCAAAAACAGGTTACAACAGTCGGAGGTCAAAACAGTTTTGAATTCAGCCTGTTTTCTTTTTAAGTTTTGGGTTGTTTAGGGTACTTAGGGTTGCATTGGGATCTTCTCACGAACGTGAGAGATGGTTTATATGTTGTAGTTAATATCTGCACTTGGGCTAAGGTGGTGGTTTAGGGTAAGACCCCTTAATGGTAACAAACTTTTAGTACGTTTAAAATCAGGAAATCTGGAATGACAAAAGTAGATATATGTATATCGGGGCCTTAACGGTAGCTTTAAGGTTAGGGAAAGTTGGTGGTGTTAGCCAACATATGTAAGGGTATGAATATTCCTTTTACAGAAACCATGGGTAGGTTTAAGTGGGCGTTTGACCTAGAGTTTTGAGACCTAAAAACTGGGACTGTTTTGGGTAAAATACGAATGGGTTAGTTATTAAACTTAACCAAGTTAAGGACTTGTTAAGGAAGGGTAATGGGGTAATTAGAGCTTATCAATGAGGTAAATATGTGGGAATAGGCTATATGTCCATCATAGGTTAATGAGCCATCTTAGTGATTGGTTTATATATTGATTTCGTGTTTTTGGTTTATTAGTTTGTTGCTAGTGCAAGGACTTGTGAAGGAGCTATCAGGTGAGTGTTCATAGTCCCATGTTTATTATTGTTTTTGACTTCCAGATGGGATGGAAGAGACACTGTGTGGATTTATTTATAAATTGAAGCTGTGTATGTTTCTGTGATTTGAGATCGGACTTGTGTGTACAGTATGTGTTTAACTGCTATGTGGTTCTTGTTTGTGTATGGTTTGGATCGGAGGGGTACATAGGTGTATGGGCGCCTATGGTACCATAGTGTTTGGTAAGGCGTGATGCCTTGGAAATTATAGTGTTTTGTAAGGCGTGATGCCTTGGTATTTGTGGTTGATGGTAAGGCGTGATGCCTTGGAATTGTATTGATTAATTAAACTTGAATGCCTAGTTGTTAATACATTATTGTAACACATTGTCCATATGTTTTGTGTTGATGTCTAATATTCACAGCTTATAACTGTTTTAGCGTTGGAGTCTAAACCTATGACTCTCACCAACTTTATGTTGACGTGTTTTAGTGTCTCTTTCAGGTGATACTATGGTTAAGCATGAGAACATAAGTGGCTAGGATTGGAGGAGCTTAGGATTGCATATAGAATGAGAATCCCCGTTTCCTTCTTAGTTTTCATTTGATTGTTCATTTTAATAAGTGATACTGTGGCACACATATGTTTGTTGGTATGTTATTTGTTGTCTTGGGTAAGAAGTAGGACTGTTACTTACTTACCTAGACCCCTTGCATTTGTTGAGATATTGTCATGACCTTCGTGTCACCATTTTTATGACATTTCTTATTTCATATAGTTGTCTCTATAGACACGCCATGTTGTGATGATATCCATACGTCGCGCCCCATGTTCCGCCATGGTGGGGGTGTGACAGAATGGTAATCAGAGACAATGGTTATAGAGAATTAGGTTGCCTAGTCTCGTAGCCTAGTCTATAGCTTAAGGGTCCCTGCATATAGGCGTCATAGGAGTATGTGTGCATTTTATAATAATTGATGTGTTTGAATGTTATTTTGCGATGTTGTTAAGTTAGGAACTAATATGGTTCATACTTGACCACATAATATTTTTCTTTCGGGTTTTGACTAGTGCGGGTTTAACTACCATCGTCCACGCTAGTCATCTTTGTACTTTTCTAGAAAATGTATGTTATGATTTATGATTTAATGCATGATAGCATCTGTATTTTGTTATGTTATACTATGTATCTGATGAGTGATATTTTCTTTTAATGATTAAGTCATGCCTTCTGAGAGACAAATAGTGGTGCAAGTCACTGGAATTAGGAGGTTAAGATGCAACGTACGTGCAAACTATAGAAGGAAAATTCCAGAGGCGTGGTATCCATGCGAGGCGATAGAACACATGTCTAGGGTAAAAGTGAACCGGGCGTGGGTATATAAGACAGTCCTAACAATAACATCTAAGGAAGGGAATAAGGAGGTACTATTGAGGACTGTCAAGACTAAACCAGTTTATTCATGGGATAACAATAATGAAGGAGAAGTAAGCGATACCGAATCCGATACCGAATCCACTGCATCCAATAGTTATTTGTTTTAAATTTTCCGACTCTTATGGACGGCATTCCTTAAAATTATTTATGTTTTTGTTTGGATTATGTCTACGCTAGTTTAGCTAGACCATGGATTTGTGATGTTTCAAGTTTTGACTATGTTATTTTAATAAATGGAGTTTTGGATTTTATTTTGTGTGTTTATGTTCTTGTGAGTTGATGGATTATGTGTTATGTGTAGTATTAATTTCTTATAAGTGTCATCATAGGAGGGAGTACATTGGTGAAAGGGAACATGTATAATTATGGAGGCCTACATAATTATATATGTGCCACAACACCACTAGACTTTCAAGTATGATTGCATGAAAGAGAATTGATACATGCTTGTATAGCATATGTTGGTAGTATGTATGATTATGATTAGGCGTATGTATGGTGGTAAGTATACTATATGGAGTATTCTGGTAGTTGTTAACGGGTGTCATGTTTTTACTATCAGCATGGTGAACACGCGAAATGGTGCTGGTGGAAGTGGTGGTGATGGAAATCCTGACTTGGCTTCTTTGATTGCTGCTCAAATGGCCAACATAATACCAACCATTTTTCAGCAGGTGACTAACAACCTGAACAACAATAATAACAACAATGGTCAAGGAGGAGGTGGAAACAATGGTTGTAGCTATAAGGCATTCACTTCTTGTGGTGCAAGAGAGTATGATGGGAAGGGCGACGCGGTAGTACTTACCCAATGGCTTGAGAAGATGGAAAATGTGATTCAGATGAGTGGTTGTTTACCCAATACAAAGGGTCATGTATGTAACGGGTTCACTGGTAAGGAAGGCTTTAACTTGGTGGAACACCCAAGTTCAAGCAAGGGGAAGAGTTGCTGCAAATGCTATGGCTTGGGCCGATTTTAAAGCTCTTATGACTACGGAGTTTTGTCCAAGCAATGAGATGGAGAAGCTGGAAAATGAGTTTTGGGGACATGCTATGGTTGGAGCGGCTCATGCAGATTACACAGATCGCTTCCATGAACTGGCAAAGCTGGTTCCCCATTTGGTTACCCCTGAGGCGAACAAGATTAAGCGGTACATTGCTGGATTACCTCCTCAGATCAGGGGAATGATTAAGGCTACTCAGCCTAACACAATACAACAGGCCATACTAACGGCAAGAATACTTATTGAGGAGGCGGTATCTAGTGGAATCTTGGTAAAGGCGGGGGATAAAAGAAAGGAGCCAGAAGCCGCGAAGTTGCCTGACACCAACTGGAAGAATGCTAAGAAGGCGAATGATGGAAGAAATTTTGCCATGAGAGTACCCCAAGGTTCTGGAAATCCGAACAACAACAATGCTGCCTGCCGAACCTGCTCTAGGTTTCATCCAAAAGGTACACCATGCCAGACATGCTACAATTGCCAGAAACCGGGACACATTGCTAGGAACTGTGACGCACTTACCAGGAACGCAACCCCAGTCCAGTCTGTGAGGATGAATGTCACCAGGGGAAATTGTTATGAGTGTGGACAACCCGGCCATTTCCAGAGGGAGTGTCCTAGATTGGTTGGAGCAACCAACCAGGGCAGAGGCCAGCTAGCTTTGGAAGGAAATCGAGGAAACCAAGGCGGTGGAAACCGGAACAGTGCTAACCACAACAATGGAAACACTGGGAATCGAAACTGGAACCAGAATGAGGGAAATCGGAATAGGGGAAATCGGAATGGAGGCAGGGTTTACCTTGCAAATGCAGTAGAAGCGGTTCAGGACCCAAATGTGGTGACGGGTACGTTTTCTGTTAACAATCACCTCGCTACGATTCTTTTTGACTCTGGGGCAGATTTTAGTTTTGTGTCTTCTCAATTCGTGCCCTTGTTAGATATGAACCCTAGTGTAGCGAAACTAGGATATGTGATTGAAATAGCTAGTGGTAAGCAAGAAGAAGTAGATGAGATATTGTTAGTAGGGGTGCAAACGAGCCGAGCTGAGCCCGAGCTTAACAGGGCTCGGGCTCGGGCTCGAAACATAAAAGGTGGGCTCGAGCTCGGCTCGATAGCTCGTCGAGTTTTAACCGTTAAGGCTTGAGCTCGGCTCGATAAGGACTCGAGCAAAGCTCGAGCTTAGCTAGAAAAGCTCGAAATTTTATATATGAAACAAATACATCACTAATATTAACACACTACCACAAATTCTATGTTTTTATTAAACTATGATAACAACTATCAATAAATTATTCAATATTTTATAGAGTTATCCTTTATAATAAGGTTAATATTCAAATCAAAGTTGATTTACTTATATAAAAATATTTTTTTTATTAAGGCTCGAAAAGCTCGATAAGAGCTCGAGCCGTGCTATCAAAAGCTCGAGCTCGGCTCATTATATGTAGCGAGCCCTATTATTGGGCTTGAGCTCGGGCTTGAGCTCGATAAAAGCTCGGCTCGATCGAGTCGAGCTTGAGCTCGAGCTCGAATAGCTCGATAAAAGCTCGGCTCGTTTGCACCCCTAATTGTTAGCCTCAAAATATTGAGTCAAACAAGAATGCTCGGTCATAGGTTATTATTGTAACATTAATTAGAACGTTGTAATAAGTAGTTATTTAGTCGTGGTTCACGGGCTTGGATTTAAACTAATTAAAGTCCAAAAGACAAGCCCGACCCAATATATAGTCCATTAAAGCCCGCATGTGGGTGGACTATATATACTACCCTCCTAGCATGTTAGGAGGGTGGATGGTCATTTATAACAACTTCTTTTCTTAATCTAATCTCACCAAGTTAATCATCTCCTCTCTACTTTCTCTCACTACTTTCTCTCTCTAGGAATTCATCTCTTCTTCATCTATTTTCTTTCTTTCTTCATTGCTTAATCATTCACAAATATTTGGGACAACAGATATTTTTAAACTGCAAATTAGAGTTGGGAGAATTTAAGTTCACCATAGATATAATCCCTCTAGGACATGGGAGCTTCGATGTAATCATTGGGATGGATTGGTTATCGAAGCATAGGGCTGAGCTAATGTGTCATGAAAAGGTGGTTAAGATACCCATAGGTGATATGAAGGTGTTATACGTGTACGAAGAAAGGAATGAGAAGAAGACCAGGTCCCTTATGAATGCCAAGGATGATGAGCCACAAATCAATAAGATTCGAGTAGTAAGAGAGTTCGTCGATGTATTCCCGGATGACTTGATGGGGTTACCACCGGTGAGACAAGTAGAGTTTAAGATTGACTTAGTACCCGGGGCAACACCCGTAGCGAAGTCACCGTATCGTCTAGCACCGTCAGAGATGCAAGAATTAGCCGAGCAACTCAAGGAATTGCAGGATAAGGGTTTCATTCGACCAAGTTCTTCTCCATGGGGAGCGCCGGTGCTATTTGTTAAGAAGAAGGATGGATCATTCCGGATGTGTATTGATTATCGGGAGTTGAACAAGCTGACCATTAAGAACCGTTATCCTCTCCCAAGGATTGACGATTTATTTGATCAGCTGCAAGGAGCAAGGTACTTCTCAAAAATTGACCTTAGGTCCGGTTATCACCAACTAAGGGTCTGTGAGGAGGACATACAAAAGACCGCGTTCAGAACAAGGTATGGACACTTTGAATTCACCGTTATGCCAATTGGATTGACAAACGCGCCAGCAGTGTTCATGGATCTAATGAACCGAGTGTGCAAGCCATATCTAGACAAATTTGTCATAGTCTTCATTGATGACATACTTATCTACTCTAAGACGGAGGAGGAGCATAACCAACATTTGAGATCGGTATTGGAGCTGCTCAGGAAGGAGAAACTTTATGGGAAGTTCTCCAAGTGTGAATTTTGGCTGCAAGAGGTACAATTTCTGGGGCATGTAATCGATAATGATGGCATACATGTAGACCCAAAGAAGATTGAAGCAGTAAAGGATTGGAAGGCACCTACTACACCGTCAGAAATAAGGTCATTCTTAGGCTTGGCAGGATATTACAGGAGATTTATAGAGAATTTCTCTAGAATATCAAAGCCTTTGACACTATTGACCCAAAAGAATCAGAAGTATGAATGGGGCGAAGAGCAAGAACATGCGTTTCAGACATTAAAGGATAGGTTGTGTAATGCACCTATCTTGTCTTTACCAGAAGGGGTGGAAGATTTTGTGGTTTACTGTGATGCGTCCAACCAGGGTTTAGGATGTGTTCTTATGCAGCGAGACAAGGTCATAGCCTATGCATCACGACAATTGAAAAACCATGAGAAGAATTACACCACACATGACTTGGAACTAGGAGCTATAGTCTTTGCTCTCAAGATATGGAGACATTACTTGTATGGGACGAAAAGTGTGATCTTTACGGACCACAAAAGTTTGCAGCACATCTTTGATCAGAAAGATTTGAACATGAGGCAGAGACGATGGTTGGAGTTATTTTGTGATTATGACTGTGAGATTAAGTATCACCCTGGGAAGGCCAATGTGGTGGCGGATGCGCTAAGTAGGAAGGAGAGGCTAAAACCAAAGAGAGTAAGGGCAATGAGCATAACAATTCAGACAACTCTTAAGGATAGAATTCGGGCAGCACAGGTAGAGGCCGTAAAGGAAGAAAGGCTGGTAGAAGAAAATCTACATACTATGGATCAATACATGGAAGAAAGAGGAGATGGTTGCAAGTATTACTTGGATAGAATATGGGTTCCGTTGTTTGGCGATACAAGGAAGGTGATATTGGATGAAGCTCATACGTCGAGGTATTCGATACACCCAGGAGCTGATAAGATGTATCGGGACATGAGAGATATGTATTGGTGGCCAGGAATGAAGAAGGATGTAGCTTTGTACGTTAGTGAATGTTTGACTTGCTCCAAGGTGAAGGCTGAACATCAAAGACCGTCAGGGTTACTGCAACAACCAGAGGTTCCTAAATGGAAGAGGGAGAATATTGCCATGGACTTCATTACAAAACTGCCAAGGTCTAACAGTGGAAATGATATGATTTGGGTAATAGTGGACAAACTGACTAAGTCTGCCCATTTTGTGGCAATGAAGGAGGATGATAAGATGGAAAGGTTTACCAAGAAATACTTGGAACATGTGGTGGCAAAACATGGAGTACCGGTGTCGATCATATTAGATAGAGATAGCAGGTTTACGTCTAGATTTTGGGGGCTATTGCAGAAGGCCTTGGGTACGAGGTTGGATATGAGCACAGCTTATCATCCGCAGACGGATGGACAGAGTGAGAGGACTATACAAACACTAGAGGACATGTTAAGAGCGTGTGTGATAGACTTTGGAGGAAGTTGGGAGAATCATCTAGCGTTGGCAGAATTCTCGTACAATAATAGCTACCATGCTAGTATAGAGTGTGCACCATTTGAGGCACTCTATGGTAGGAAGTGTACGTCACCGTTGTTATGGGCTGAAGTAGGAAGTAGTCAACTAATTGGACCGGAGATGGTACAGGAGACTACGGATGTGATTACCGTGCTTAAGGAAAAATTAAAGGCGACTAGAGATCGACAAAAGAGCTATGCGGACAAGAGGCGTAAGCCGTTGGAATTTGGGGTTGGGGACAAGGTGATGCTAAAGGTTTCACCATGGAAAGGGGTGATGCGGTTCGGGAAGAAAGGGAAGTTAGTGCCTAGATTTGTGAGTCCATGTGAAATCCTTGAAAGGATTGGGCTAGTGGCATACATGTTGAGATTATTGGAAGAGTTAAGTAGTGTACATGATGTGTTTCATGTCTCAAACTTGAGGAAATGCTTAGCAAGAACTGACTTGCAAGTGTCGGTGGAGGATATTAGTATAGATGCGAGCCTTCGTTTTATTGAAGAGCCGATAGAGATTATGGACCGTGAAGTTAAAACCTTGAAAAGAAGTAAGATACCGTTAGTTAAGGTTAGGTGGAATTCTAAACGTGGACCGGAGTTCACGTGGGAACGGGAAGAGTTTATGAGGAGTAAGTATCCTCAGCTGTTCGTTAATGACGATCCTAAGGAGTAAATCTCGGGACGAGATTTCTATTAGGAGGGAGTGATGTGACAACCGTGGTTTTGAGGTTCGTCACTTGGTCTTATTTTAGGTTATTTTATGTGTGACTACTTGATTTTTTTGTGCTTACGTGTTTATGTTGTGTGAACGAGGTTGGTGTGATTATCGTTTATGAGTATAGAGTACTCATAAGTAAATCGAGGAACGGTTAATTCATGTTCATGAGATCACAATTAGTGACTATGAAATGAAATGGTGATATTTAGGTGGTTACGTATACGTATAAGTATTATAGTAATAGTGTATTTTTTTAGGATTTACGGTTTAGCATTTAGAGGTCTCGGATAAGGTAATTAGTCATATGAATATTTTTCGGGATGGTTTTATGTCATTTAGGACTTAGTTATAAAGTTTATTTAAAAATTTGAGATTTCTTTTAAAAGTGTATATTTTACGTCTTTTACGATAAAACGCGTAAAATTGACTAGTTTTACGGTTTTAGAGTTTTGGAAGCTTTAGGAGCTGTAATAAATTAAGACAAATTAAGGTAATATTAGTAGCGTATTATTTAACAATAAAAAAGAAAATAAAATAAAATATGTATATATGGGCGGTTATTAGGCCGACTAAACACAAAAAAAAGGAAAAAGGGGTTTATGGTAAGTAGTGTTTGGGTTGGGCTAGGACTTTTGTTAAATAAGGAACCCTTACACCAAATCAAACATATTATTTTCCTTGGAAACATTAAGTCGACGGCAGAAACAAGTTTTTAGGGTTTTCTGTATTTTTTTTTCATTCTCCATTTAATTAAAGGTAAACCTTCTTAAACCTTTTTGATTGAATTGTTTTTATGATTAAATTAATCATTCTTATGATGGATTAGGGTTAGGGTTTATATAAAATCAGTAAATTAGTGATGTTATAATCATATTATGATGATCATATAATCTAGGGCTTGTATTAGATGGGGTTATGGGTAATTAATTAGTTCAATTTGTTTAAAACCCGTTTTTAAAACTGGGCAGATTTTGAGTCAATTGTTTTGATCATATCGGGAGTTATATAAACTCTTATTTTACGATCCAAGTACCCCTGGAATGCTATTTGAAGTGGCTTTCCAATGCAAGAAACGAGAACTAAATTGGAGGTCGGGAAGTGGGTCAAAAACAGGCTACAACAGTCGGAGGTCAAAACAGTTTTGAATTCAGCCTGTTTTCTTTTTAAGTTTTGGGCTGTTTAGGGTACTTAGGGTTGCATTGGGATCTTCTCACGAACGTGAGAGATGGTTTATATATTGTAGTTAATATCTGCACTTGGGCTAAGGTGGTGGCTTAGGGTAAGACCCCTTAATGGTAACAAACTTTTAGTACGTTTAAAATCAGGAAATTTGGAATGACAAAAGTAGATATATGTATATCGGGACCTTAACAGTAGCTTTAAGGTTAGGGCAAGTGGTATGTGTTAGCCAACATATGTAAGGGTATGAATATTCCTTTTACAGAAACCATGGGTAGGTTTAAGTGGGCGTTTGACCTAGAGTTTTGAGACCTAAAAACTGGGACTGTTTTGGGTAAAATACGAACGGGTTAGTTATTAAACTTAACCAAGTTAAGGACTTGTTAAGGAAGGGTAATGGGGTAATTAGAGCTTATCAATGAGGTAAATATGTGGGAATAGGCTAGATGTCCATCATAGGTTAATGAGCCATCTTAGTGATTGGTTTGTATATTGATTTCGTGTTTTTGGTTTGTTAGTTTGTTGCTAGTGCAAGGACTTGTGAAGGAGCTATCAGGTGAGTGTTCATAGTCCCATGTTTATTATTTTTTTTGACTTCCAGATGGGATTGAAGAGAAACTGTGTGGATTTATTTATAAATTGAAGCTGTGTATGTTTTTGTGATTTGAGATTGGACTTGTGTGTACAGTATGTGTTTAACTGCTATGTGGTTCTTGTTTGTGTATGGTTTGGATCGGAGGGGTACATAGGTGTATGGGCGCCTATGGTATCATAGTGTTTGGTAAGGCGTGATGCCTTGGAAATTATAGTGTTTTGTAAGGCGTGATGCCTTGGTATTTGTGGTTGATGGTAAAGCGTGATGCCTTGGAATTGTATTGATTAATTAAACTTGAATGCCTAGTTGTTAATACATTATTGTAACACATTGTCCATATGTTTTGTGTTGATGTCTGATATTCACAGCTTATAACTGTTTTAGCGTTGGAGTCTAAACCTATGACTCTCACCAACTTTATGTTGACGTGTTTTAGTGTCTCTTTCAGGTGATACTATGGTTAAGCATGAGAACATAAGTGGCTAGGATTGGAGGAGCTTAGGATTGCATATAGAATGAGAATCCCCGTTTCCTTCTTAGTTTTCATTTGATTGTTCATTTTAATAAGTGATACTGTGGCACACATATGTTTGTTGGTATGTTATTTGTTGTCCTGGGTAAGAAGTAGGACTGTTACTTACTTACCTAGACCCCTTGCATTTGTTGAGATATTGTCATGACCTTCATGTCACCATTTTTATGACATTTCTTATTTCATATAGTTGTCTCTATAGACACGCCATGTTGTGATGATATCCATACGTCGCGCCCCATGTTCCGCCATGGTGGGGTGTGACACAAAGCTAGGTTGACCATTGAAAAATGACCGAGGTGCTATCATTCTTACAGTTTGAATAGAGTCATGTGTATTATAAACAACTTTTTTCAAAAAATTGACTTGTTCTTCGAGATCCTTTACTTTTTCAGTATCTTTGCTTTGTCTATTTTTGAAATCTTGTTTTATTGTTTCAACCTCTTGTTTCTTTTCGTCAAGAATTTTAGCAGAATCGATGGTATTCATAGAAAGCCTCTGTTCCAGTTCATTAACTTTTGTTGTGGCAAGGTACGTTTTTTGACGTTCATCACTTAATAAGACATTAAATTGACGTTTTTCTTTAGTTAACAAAGCAAGAGCTTCGTTGTATTTATTTTTAAATTCGTCATTTTTAACGTTGATGACACGACTTTTGTACCCTTCAAGCTCGTTGGTCATTTGAAGAAGCTCAGCCCTATAACTATCAATAGTTTCACTAGATTTTATAAGAGCGGCTTTGCATTTTTCAAAGTTTTGAGTGAGCGCTGCGTTTGCCTTCTTTAATTGCTTTTGACTCTTTCTATTTTCATGACATCTTTTTGTAAACTAGCAGTTAAATTAGCAAGCGCGACACGCTCCTCGTCATCATACTCATTTGCATGTTGATCATCCTCAAACTCATTATTGCACATGTCTGATGAATCGGGTGTGGTATTGCTATCAACCGTTTCCATCATACACGTGTCAGTAATTGTTGTTGGAAGATCACTATGCTCATGTGTATCACCAAACACATTATATTCATCATCATGTTATACCTTATCAATTGGCTCGGTATCAAAGATAGGACGATTGTCATATTTAGTGACGTTAAGGACCTCATGAATCTTTGCCATGTATGAATAATGTGCCTCGAGTTCTTGGTCGGAGAGTTCATCATCTGTGTCGTCAAGCATTTCTCCTTCCTCAGCTGATAACTTGATTCCAGCTTCCATTTTCTTGCACAACAACATCTTTTCCTTATGATAACCATAATCTTTAACCCTCTTTGGCTGCCTGCATTCCCTAGCCAAATGCCCAAAACCTCTGCAGTTAAAACACTGAATCCCACTTTGTTGCACAACTTGAGTACCAACAGTTTCCCTATTTCTAACAACAGTAGCCACCCTCTGATTATCATACTTAGGTTGTCGATCATACTTTGGAGGACTCTCAGCACGTCTTCGTGTGTCATACCTTGGAGGACTCTGTACATGGGTGTTCCTCGGGTTTGAAGATGTTCGAAGGTTGTTGTTGGTGGGTTTGTAGATTTTCTTATATTGCTTCATAATGAAAGCCATTTGTTGCTTGAATTCCCTATCCTTTTGAGCTACTTCTTCATCACTGTCTTCTTCGGATGATTGCTCAGGTGTGGGTGATGGTGCTCTTGTAACTTCTTTGCCTCGGGATCGTGTTGGAGCATGTGACTTGGAGACAATGGATGATCGTGGTGATGATGATTGAGTAGAGTAGGTCTTTGAAGTACGAGAGTGATAATCTGGGTAATGTTGAGTGGTAGACACCAAAGCAATTGGATTAGAAATCTTTGCAACTCGTTCAGCTCGAAGTTCATTTGCCTCATTTTGAAATTGTTTCAAGATGTCAAAGAGCTTGTGATATGAAACTTCCACTCTGGTTGAAGTTGCTGTAGAAATTGGACATTGACTTGCATGGTGGAAACTTGCAAGTTGTTTTGGGTCATATCATTCATCATCTTGTAGAATCGGGAGTAATAAGAATCAATTGATTCCCCATCTTGTTTGTTAAATGATTCACCTTGTTGCAATCTTTCAATAGCCGTCCACATTTCTTGAGCAATAGGGCATGCATCAACCTTAGAGTAAATATCATCTCTAATGCCACTGAGAATTAAGTAGATTGCTTCTTTCTCTGCATCAAACCACGCACGGTTCTCTGGGATGAGGTCGGTCCTCTTTTCATCACGTTCATATGCGGGTTGTGCGTCACTTGTATCTGTAGCTGGTACTGCAGGAACTTGAATCCTTGAGAGTTTATAGGGTCCTTCCAAAATACATTGCCTTAAAGCATCACCGTTAGGTTTTGTGTCAAGATAACGTAGAAAACGGGATTGCCATTGATCATATCGACCCGACACAAGCATTGGTGGTCTTTCTTTGTTACCTGCCACCATTATGTTGTTGTTCGTCACACGATATTCGGCAGTAGAATCCATCTCAATATTCTCTGAAATGATGAAGTGAATATGGATCTTAAGTAGATTTGTTGTGATTGTTGTTGTGGTTAAAATTCCAAAAATTGTAATTTTTCTTCAGTCCGACAATAAATTCCCCAGTCCGACAAAACGGTAGACCAAAAAATTTTGTAATCGCTAAATTTTTGAATTCGAGCTAGAAATGTCCTAAAACTAGTATGGGAAAAATTTGAATTTACTTGACGGAAAAATTTTAACTCTTTTTTTTATTTTTTTTTTATTTTTTTTTAATCTTCGTGTAAACGATATTCCGAAACTAGTCTAGATGGTGGCTAAGTCTAAAAAATACTCGAACAAAAATTTAGCTAAACATGTCATCGGAATGTCCATCGGAATGTGCCATCGGAATGTCCATCAGAATGTTGGCTGTCGGAATGTAGGCTGTCGGAATGTAGGCTGTCGGAATGTAGGCTATCGGAATGTTGGCTGTCGGAATGTTGGCTGTCGGAATGTAGGCTGTCGGAATGTAGGCTATTGGAATGCTGTCGGAATGATCTGTCGGAATAACCTATCGGAATATTGTATCGGAATGTGATTCTGTCGGAATACCCTTTCTATCGGAATGTTTAGATCGCAATACAGCTTAAACAAATTGGACAGAGTAATGACTCAATATCCCTTGAAACCGTCGGAATCCGCGATCGCAATGTACGATCGGAGTATCTCGTCGGAATAAGGTATCGAAATCCGGGTGATCGCAAAGTAGAATCCTTGGATTATTGCGATCGAGCCTCACACACTTTGTACTTTCCGATGGTAAACTTGCTAGAATTTCGGAAAGATGAAAAACAAGAAAGTTTTCAACTTTTGATCCAAAAGACTTGAGTTTTAACCAAAACCAAGATACCCAAATCACTACGACACGAATAAAGAAGTTATACGACTTGAAGAACACTAAAAACATAAAAAAAATCTTGAATTCGTGGAAGAAATAAGGATCAAATCAAATAAATCAAATGAAAACACAACAACCAATCACAAAACTATCCCATGGCGATTGATACCAATTGTTGTCCCATATATTTAGATGATATAGTACGAATTAACGAAAGAAAATAGATGAATAAGATGAATTTTTAGAGAGAGAAAGTAGTGAGAGAAAGTAGAGAGAAATGGTTGGAACTATGTGATATTAGATTAAGAGAAGTGAGAATAAAATGAACCAACACCCTTCCTAACATGCTAGGAAGGGTATATATAGTCCACCCACATGCGGGCTTCTTTATGGACTATATGGTTTGGGCCGGGCTTTCCTTTTGGGCTTTAGTTACTTATTAATGAACTTTAGCCTAAAGTTAAGCCCGTATGACACGACTAATATACTACCTATTACACTTTCTAAAATACGATACATAATAAACATATGACCGAGCATTCTTGTTTGACTCAATATTTTGAGGCTAACACTACCAGTATCGCACTGATGACCACTATTGTCGCTATCACCACCCTCCCAACGCCACCATCGCTCTCCGCCGCCGCCACCACCACCACTGCCACCAGCCGCTACCACCTCACCATGGATTCAAGTGTGTATTTTTCCACCAACGACCACCACACTCTATGACCATCATTAACGACTACCGATGGCACCACCGCTACCACCACCACACCGTCAATCATCATTACTGCTAGAACCTCCGTATCTCGTCGCTACATGTACCATCTACCACAACCGCTTATCGCAACCACCAACCGTCAACGACCAAAAAACCATCGATCATGGTCGTTACCACCACCCATCACCTTCGATCGCCACCTCTGCCGACTACCTCAAGTCCACAATCGTCTGTTGCAATGACTGACGTCCTCAACCACCACAAGCCACCACTAATTTTCATTAATGCTTCCCCTCCCAACATCGTCATCATCGCGGCCGTTATTGTCACCATATCCAATTACCACTGCAACTTATAGTAACCAAGCACTAATAATGGTAATGATAATACTAGGGAATGCTCATTGCATTCCTTTGTATTCCTTTCCCATTCTCATTCCTGTCAGTTTAACCAAACGCCCCCTTAATGTCGGTCAATACTTTTTATAGATTTTTGTTAGATAAAATATTTGGCTTTGTTTAACTTGTATGATATTAAGTTTGATATTTTTAAGATTTAACTGTCGAGTTTATGTTTTAGACATTATGCTTGTTTAATAGCACATAATGTCTTTTAAAAGAAAACACTTTTCTATATCCTTATATAAAGTTTAACGCACAATTACATGCATCATTGCTATATGCACAATATTGTTTTTAGTTTTCATCACAATTTTGTTTGATCGTTCTTTTATTTTGATATTTATATTCTTGTGAATAGTAATTTTAGATATATTTAATTTTTAAACTTATGTACGCACAAGTTAAAGCCTTTAATGAGAATAATATGAGTCGTTGGTGAATGTGTATCGTAAAAGAATATTTTCCGTACATTATAACTTAATTTCATAAAGTAGAATACACGAATTATTCGTATATGTATATTGTATAAAGTAATTTACATATCAGAATAAATTTACTTATGTTTTGACATTTATCATTCCATTCGTATACATTAATTTAATTTATAATATTTATAGTATTTATAAATTCCAAAAACATATTGGTCAAAACTTTTACTTTATTTTTGGGATCAAAGTCAGAAAAATAAAAGCGAAAATATTCGTATTGTTTAAATTGTAGTTCATAGTTGAATAACCATGGATCTATAAAATTGATTTACTGGAGGTTCAAGTGTTTTGGGATATAGTCTGGCAAAATACATATTTATTATAAGACAAATACCCGGTCTAAATGAGGGATTCAATTAAGGGATGACAGTGCATAGCCTGGAAGTCTAAAATATAAAATAATAGAAAATCTAAAACAAGATCTTCTTTGGAACCCTCATATCAAATTATCAAATCTAGTACAAGATCTTCCGTGGGTCCAGTTATGCAAAGTAAATGCGATCACAGTGACACCAATCTGAATTTGCACATTAAATTAGGTATTTCTATCAAGTATTTTTATTGTTTTTTTTAAAGCAACTTCTTAATTGACAAAAGTTATTTTGCATTCTTGTTTTTTTTGTTAGAAATCAAGGGACAAATCCCCCTTAATCCATTTTTGATCTAATGGTAAAGATTAACCTAAGATTTAAAAAAACACGGAGAGGTCATTTTTGCCAAAATGTCCAAAAGTTGAAAAAATGGGCGGAGGTACCAAAGTTATATATATAACGGAGTAATGAATTATCACTAGTGATATTTCATTAGCGAAAATAAATGAAATATCACTGTTGACAAAAACAATGAAATATCAATGGGATATTACGCAGTAACTATGTTAATGAAATATTACTAGTCATGTTTCATTAATTTATCTCTAGTGATATTTCATTGTTTTTATCAGTAACGAAATATCACTTGTGATAACCGATTTTCGTCATATTTATAATTTAGTCCTTCCGCCGTTTTTTTTTGCAAATTTTGGACATTTTGGCAAAAATGATCGCTCCGTGTTTTTTTTAATCTTAGGTAATGGATGGCTAAAATTTGTCCATTAGATTCCAACAAAAACAAGTTTCCAAAATAACCGGACTCCTTTTTAATTATATCATAGGGCTAATTATACCCAATAATAAATTTATAAATTATTTCATCCGTCTCAAAATTATTGTCCATATTTTTGTTTTGAGTTGTCCCAAAAATATTGTCCAATACTAAAAATACATAGAAAATTTTGATAAATTTACTATATTATTCTTGATTAAAATTATTATTACAAACATTAAAGAAAAACTAATTAATTAACTAAGGGTAAAGTTGTCATTATGTTAAAAAGTAAGAGAAAGAAAGCTGTAATAAATGTACTTTTTTAAACTGTGTGATTCTTGTCTGGTGACAATAATTTTGAGATAGTTTTAATATGTTACAACATTTTGTATATCATATTACAAATTATTATATTATTGTTATAGTTTCGTGTATATGAATGAATCTGGTTAACCTTATGCAATTTTAAAAAAAGTGTAATATGGTTTGAGGATACATCAGTAATTTAAAGTTTTAAAAATGTTATAATAATTTAAATTAGTGTTGTGAAATAAGGTCTACAAAGTCGATTAATCGCTAATTACACGATACAGGGTCACTGACCTTGCCGATTAATGTAACATGGTCAAATAAATAGGTCAACTATGGTCAACGACGATCAAAGGTGGTCAAGCCTGCCGAAAACCTTCTAATCTTGTCAGACGTTGCTAAAATATACCGTAAACTTGTTTAAATCACTTACAGTATCTATTTAAATCTATTACAAGTTTTTTTTAAAAAGTCCTACAAGTAATATCCATAACTCGCAGGAGATACACAAAACTTGTCAAAAATAGCCAAATTTTGCCAAAAATTGTCAATCAGATTAATCGATGATTAATTATGCCTTGACCAATTACAAGCTACAAGGTGGTCCGCCGCCGACTAACGATTTATGTTTTTTGCAACTTTGATTTAAAAGCTTTATGGTTCAATTTTTTATTTTGTAGCTACTTGTATGATTAAAAAACTAACGGCTCATGTATCCAAACAAAGCTACTTGTTTTATTTTTTTTTAACTAACAACTTACAACTCTCTGTTCAAAAAAAAAAAACTTACAACTCTGGATATTTATGAGAGTTCCATGCTTATTTACTATCTGAAGATATTAAACGGTAGCTTGTTTTATATGTGTAACCAATATATGTTGCTTGTTTTTAATGAGTGCTTTATCTTTAAGGTGTAAATAAGTTTGAGTGTAGCAAAATTAACAATCATATGTAAGTAGTAAATGAAAACTTAAAAAATTATACTATTAAATTGGATAACCAGATTTAATTGCAAGTTAAAAATAGAGGAAAGTGTAAAAATCACTCTTATGATTTGTCAAAAATATAAATTACATCCCTCGTCGATACTTGATACATATTACATCAAACCGTTACTAATTGATGCACCATACATCTCTTGATCGAATGATGCAAATATTATTCTCATTAAGTATTAACAAGAGTCTAAAAAGAAATGTATTTTTGTTTTTTTGCTTTTACGAGATGCATTTTGAGACTTTTTTAGAATTTTTTTAATTACATTTATTTTGATAAAAATTAAAAGTAAAAAGATTTACTTCTTATATTTTCTTCGAACTTAAAAAAGAATTAATAACTAATGTAAAAAAAGTATAAGAAATATAAAGCAAATTTTTTAAAAAATAAAAAAAGTTTAACTTTTTTTACGTTTTAAGTTTTAAACTCTTTAAAGTAAAAAAACTATTCTTTATCTTAGGAGAACATAAAAAAATTAAAAATTTTCTGAAACTTTTTTTCTAAAACAAAAAAGTGTATGTATTTTTAACATTTTTGAAAAATACGAAGAAAAACCTAATTTTTTAGAGCTTTTTAACTTAAAAGAAAGTTACACTATAAAGTTACAGTTTAAAACTTAAAAAAAATTTCTTTATATCTTAAGAAAACATAAAACTGTCTAAAAAATTTTCAGAGAATTTTAAACTTAAATTTTTTTTTTAATATTTTTTCCTAAAAAAAGGTTCTGAATTTTTTTTGTGCAAGTGCAAAATACATCCTTTTATAAGCAAAAAGACAAAAATACATATCCTTTAGACTCATATTAGTACTTAATAGGAAAAGTATTTGCACAATATGTTTAAGGGATGTATAGTGTAGAAGTTATGAAACGGTTGATGCAATATGTGCCAAATATTGACGAATGATAAAATTTACACTTTTAACAAATTATAAAAATAATTTTTGTACTTTACTCTTAAAATAACATATAACGACGAGTAGTAAATTATTTAAAAAACTTAATATGTAGATGAATCGATCATGTAACCCATCACACATATTATGTCTGGTCATAAATTGGTGTTTGTCTTGAAGGTCAGAATGTATAATGTGGTGAGAACACGAGGTAGAAGGGTTCACTTAAACCACATGGGGTCAAATAAGTGATAACCTACTTCCGTATCCCATCTTTCCTTGAAGTTAATTTATAAAATGTATAGTGATTTGACAGTTGTTAGAGCATCCCGATCCATACAAGCTATAATGACTTTTTCTCTTTATTGCAATTAAATTTCTCATAAATTATATCTTTCAAAAAGTCATTCTTACAAACCTCTTCCAATGCAAAAAAACTTTCTAAAAGCTTTTTGACCTCTTCATTAAATGAGAATGACTTGTTATATTTTGTGTCAAACACTTGGTGTTTACCAAGCTTTACTCTTCAAAGTCTTTCACCAAGCTTTTGTCACAATGGGGAAAGCTATTCAAAAGACTTGAGAAAATAGTGAAAAGTCGTTTGTCAAGCTACCATTGTGGTTGCTCTTATACGGGTGGAATTTTCCACTTGTTAAAGTCGACAATCATCATAATAAATAAATCAGGGTCATACTATTAGTACACCTCTTTTTTTCTACCACCAATACCCGGTATACTGAAAGGAAAAGACAATTTTTAATGTTTTTTTTTCTTCGTATTTTTCACCTTTTATAATTTTTGAACTGTAAATGTTAGTATTAGGCTGTGTTTGTTAAAAGGAGCAGTAGCAGTGAGCAGTAGCAGTGAGCAGGAGCTGTGAGAAGGAGCTGTAGGCAGGAGCTGTGAGCAGGAGCTGTTTTTTTAAGAAAAGTGTTTGGTAAGTAGCAGTAATTGTAATTATATTTGTGTAAAATGACTTAAAAAGATATACATATATTATATTTAGGGATGGAGAGAGGGTTATTTTAGTAAATTAATTTGCTCACAGCTCTTAAGATTTTACAATGCTTCTTTATATGAGCATTGAGGAAAGAGCATTCCTAAGAAATAGCCAAAGCCCACTGCTCTTTTGCCAAACAATACCAAAAAATTAAAATGCTATTTTCTCACCGCTCATTGCTCCAAAATGCTCCTCACCGCTCTTCACCGCTCCTTGCCAAACACAGCCTTAGTGTCGAGTTTAGTTAACGTATATGATAAGTAGGAGGTACCTAAGTGTACTTTTCTTAATGTAGTATGTTTTGAGTCGGATGTGGGTTGCAACCCAATCCTAGGTCGGTTAGGATTACCCCTCATCTCTATAAATAGAGATGAGGGGTGAAGGACTCATTACACCATAGTTTCTATTCTTTCTATTGTAATCGTTCATTGAATAAATAAAGTTATTCGTTCTTCTGGGTTTCTGGTGTTGCATCTCTGCGATCTTCTTTTAAGGGTTCTAGGGTTCCGTATATCGATCTTCAGGTTTGTTGGTGTCGATTCCAACAAGTGGTATCAGAGACGCGGGTATTGTGGTCTCGAAGATCAGCGCTAGATCAAGAGGTCGTGAAGAAAAAGGGATTCAGGTTTTGTCGATCCAATTTTTCTTGGTGTTGCAGGTGTTGACGTATCGGAGAAGACGAAGTTACATTATTCACGTGAAGGAAAAGAATAAAAGCAATAAAGAACTTATTATGTGATTTCTTTGTCGCTTTGTTTTCACGTGACTACAAAGTAACGACAAAAGGGAATCTTGATTGTTTAGTAATAATTAAAGTGGTGTTAGTTTTGTCTAAACTTCAATATACTTTTTATAAACGATCAGGAAGGTATTTGATTTTTGAATTTGAGAATCAACTTTAAGGCTTAACTTTAAGGTTTTTCTTAAAGTTGATAAATTGAAGGTTCTTGTTGCGGGTTCTTGTGGTTCAAGTTTGATCGTGGTTTGCTTGGGTTTTCAAGTTTACGATCGGGTTTGCTTGTACGTAATCGAAGTTTAGAGTTATTCTAATTAATTCGATTTGCAAGAAGGTTTTCTACGCAACAAGGGAGAAAGAATATGTCATCGATATCGAAGTTTGACGTCACAAAATTCGACGGGTCTAATGACTTCGGGTTGTGGCGTGTGAAGATGCGGTGTCTATTAATTCAACATGGTTAGGAGGCTGCGTTAGATCCATTCCCGGATACCATGACGGACGCTCAGAAGACTACGACGTTGAAGACGAAAGTCTATAAAAAAGCACACAATGCCTTACTCTTGTGCTTGGATAACAAGGTGTTGAGGGAAGTCAACAAATAAAATTCTGCTGCGGGTGTTTGGTTAAAGTTAGAAACTTTGTATATGACAAAGTCTTTAGCCAACAAGTTGTACTTGAAGAAGAAGTTGTTCACTTTCTACACGTATTCAGGTAAGAAATTATCTGAACATATAGATGAGTTTAATAAGTTGATCGGTGACTTGACGAACATAGACGTCGAAAATGATGACGAAGATCAGGCACTCATGTTACTTACATCATTACCGTCCTCGTATGATAACTTTATGGAGACATTGCTTTATGGAAGGGAGTCGCTCGCTTTGGAAGATGTCTTGTCTACCCTCAATTCACGGGAGTTGAAGAAGAGGACAGATGCAAAGGATGATGGTGATGGGTTATTTGTAAGGGGGAGGATGGAGCATCGGGGTAATCAAGGACGTGGTAGTTCGAGATCAAAGTCAAAGGGTAAATGAACTTATAATCAGAAGTGTTACATATGCTATTCTGAGTATCACCTTAAGAAAGACTGTCCAAAGTGGAACAAGAAGAAATCAACTGGCTTTGTCAACAAGAATGCAAAACAGGACGCTGATTCGTATTCTAAGGGTTATGACAATGGTGATTTGTTGATGGCGGTGAGTGAGCAAAGGTTCTTAGAGTGGATCATGGACTCTGATGGTTCCTATCACATGACGCCTAGGAGGGACTTCTTGTTTGATTCTAAGGAGCTTGATGGTGGTATGGTTTTGCTCGGTGTCAATAGAGCATGTGCCATCAAGGGGACAGGGAAGGTGATAGTACAAATGAAAGATGGTTCAAGTTTTGTGCTTGAGAATGTGCCTTACATTCTTGAGTTGAAAAGAAATTTGTTATCTTTGGGCACTCTGGATCGAGAGGGCTATACCGTGAAATTGTAGAATGGAAGAGTAAAGGTGATCAAGGGTTCTTTGATGGTTTTGTCGGGAACTTTGAAGGAAAATTATGTGTACTCTTTGGATGGCTGGGCTGAAACAGGTGAAGCTAGTGTTGGTATAGAAGAAAAAGAAAGTCTTGGCAGGTGTGGCATAAACGCCTGGGTCACATTAGTGAAGCAGGCTTGAATGAACTCAAAAGAAGAGAGGTGCTTGGGAAGAAAGGTCTAGGTAAGCTCGAATTCTGTGAAAATTGTGTTCTTGGAAAATCGACCAGGGTAAGTTTTGGTCGAGGTCAGCACACAACAGATGGAGTTATAGACTGTGTCCATGCGGATCTCTGGGGTCCTTCTCGGGTGGAATCGATGAGTGGTTGCTGGTACTTCTTATCGATTGTTGATGATTATTCGAGGATGGTTTAGTTTTATTTTCTTGACACAAGAATGAGGCGTTCAGCAAGTTCAAGGAGTGGAAGCAGTTGGAAGAAAACCAGACAGGTAGAAGACTGAAGAAACTTCGAACGGATAATGGTTTGGAGTTTTGTAATCAGGAGTTTAATAACTTGTGTAAGGAGAGTGGGATAGCAAGACATTTGACAGTTGTTGGAACTCCGCAACAGAATGGTCTAGCTGAACGAATGAACAGGACGCTCTTGGACAATGTTAGGTGTTTACTGATTCAGTCTGGTTTTCCAGAATCATTCTGGGCTAAAGCAACGGTGACGGCAGTATATCTGATCAATAGGTCTCCATCTACATCATTGGAGAAGAAGACACCTATGGATTTATGGTCAGGACATGCGACGAATTACGAGATGTTGAAGATATTTGGTTGCGTTGCTTATTCACACGTGAATCAGGGAAAGCTCAAGCCTAGAGTTATTAAATGGATACTCCTGAGGGTGTGAAGGGATACAGATTATAGAGGTTGGATGACGTTAAACCGAAGATAATCATAAGCAGAGATGTGTTCTTTAATGAGAGCCTTATGTATAAGGATACTCTCAAGGGTGCTGGTGTTGCAGATTCTGGGAAGGAAATTGAGTTTGAGGTGGAACTTCAAGGCAGTCGGGTCAAACCAACTGTGGATCCTCATACTAGGGTAAATCCAGGGAATGAATATGAGGATCAAGTTGAAGACGCAGTAGATGCAATGCCTTAACAACAGAATCTGGACAACTATGTTCTGGTGCGTGATAGAGCTAAGAGAACAACTAATATACCTGCAAGGTATAGGAATGAAGGTAATGTATCATTGTCTAGAAAATCAGGGTCTAGGGAAGAAGATGATATTACGGCTTATGCGTTTGCTATTGCTGAGGAAGAAGATACACATGAACCAATCACATTCCAGGAGGCGATTAATTCATCTGAAAAGGATGAGTGGGTTCATGCTATGGAGGAAAAGATGAGTTCTTTAAAAAAGAATCATACTTGGGAGCTGGTCGATCAACCACGTGGTCAGAAGATGGTAAGCTGCAAGTTGTTGTATAAAATTAAAGAAGGTATTGAAGGCGTTCAGAAACCAAAGTATAAAGCAAGGCTGGTAGCTCGGGGGTTCACACAACGAGCAGGGATTGACTACAAGTGAGATATTCTCACCCGTGGTTCGACATACATCTATTAGGGTGATTCTATCATTAATTGCTTGTGAAGATTACGAGTTGGAACAACTTGATGTGAAGACGGCGTTTTTGCATGGTAATCTTGAAGAAACCATTTATATGAGGCAGCCGCTTGGTTTTGAAGAAGGAACGGGCAACAAGGTATGTTTGCTGAAGAAATCCTTTTATGGTCTTAAGCAGTCTTCAAGGCAGTGGTACAAACGTTTTGATGTGTATATGGTCAACAATGGGTTTATCCGTAGCAACTATAATAGCTGTGTTTACTTCAAGGAGTTTTGCACCAGATATGTACATATATCTACTGCTATATGTAGATGATATGTTGATTGCTTGTAAAAGCAAGTATGAGATCGAATATACCAAGGGACTGCTACGGAAAGAGTTTGATATGAAGTAACTTGGTCCATCTAGGAAGATACTTGGTATGGAGATTGTCAGGGATAGGGGTAACCGAACCCTGAAGGTGTCTCAGTCGGGATATGTGCGGAAAGTTCTGAATAACTACAGAGTGGATAATGGCAAGTCGGTCTCTGTGCCATTGGGAGCACACTTCAAGGTATTTTTGAAGGATTGTCCGTTGAGTGAATGGGATGTGGAAAGAATGAGTAAGGTCCCATATGCAAATGCTATAGGTAGTTTAATGTACTTGATGGTTTGCACTAGACCGGATATTGCGTATGCTGTTAGCATTGTGAGCAGGTATTTGGCGAATCTAGGTAAAAATCACTGGGAAGCGGTGAAGTGGATTTTGAAGTACTTGAAGGGCACTGCTGATGTAGGTCTAGTGTATGGTAGAGATCAAGGGAAGCACGTAGATGTTGACGGTTTCATGGATAACGATTATGCTAAAGACCCTGACAAGGGTAGGTCGATAACCGGGTACGTGTTTATGGTACATGGCTGTGTTGTGAGTTAGAAAGAAACTCTGCAGCATGTTGTTGCATTGTCTACTACAAAGGCGGAGTATATGGCGCTTACAGAAGCTGTTAAGGAAAGCATTTGGCTTAAAGGTCTACTAATCGAGTTGGGAATAAACCTAAGGTCAGTGGTTGTGAATTGCGATAATCAAGGGGCAATTCATCTCTCAAGAAATGCAATGTTTCATGAGAGGACGAAGCATATCAAGGCGAGGTATCACTTCATCAGGGAGATCGTGGAATCTAAAAAGATTAAAGTGGCAAATATAGGCACGAAAGATAATGCAGCTAACGCTTTCACAAAGGTGGTTCTAGGTCCGAAGTTCAAGTATTGCATGGAGATACTTGGAGTCGGGGCTAACTAGTCTTGTCACTAAGATGGAAATTGTTAGTATTAGTGTCGAGTCTAGTTAACGTATACGATAAGTAGGAGGTACCTAAGTGTACTTTTCTTAATGTAGTATGTTTTGAGTCGGATGTGGGTTGTAACCCAATCCTAGGTCGGTTAGGATTACCCCTCATCTCTATAAATATAGATGAGAGGTGAAGGACTCATTACACCGTAGCTTCTATTCTTTCTGTTGTAATCGTTCATTGAATAAATAAAGTTATTCGTTCGGTTACCTTTGTAGTTATTCGTTCTTCTGGGTTTCTGGTGTTGCATCTCTGCGATCTTCTTCTAAGGGTTCTAGGGTTCCGCATATCGATATTCAGGTTTGTTGGTGTCGATTCCAACAGTAAAACTATATAATCTCAGCTTCGTATTTTTTTCAGCAGTTTTACTCACTTTATTAACAAGAGAAGACAGCTTACGGCTCCGCGTTTTTCATGTTTTACTGCTTTTGAGTTATCAAACTTTATAATTTTCATTCCGTTTTTTTATTTCGTAGTTTTATAATATAAACAAAATTATAAAAAAATAAAAAATTTTAGGGGTATTACTTGTAAAAAAAGGGGGGGGGGGGGGTATGAGTAACCAAATCCATAAATAATTGTACACGAAACTATAATACCTGTACACACGCAGTAAGGCTGAGGGCGGATTCAGAGTGGATCGAGGACCGAATTGGTCCAAAATCTCGAACTGAGACCGTACTGAAATGGTCCGATCCGGTCCTAATTAGGCAAAATAAACAAATTTTTAGTAAGATCGAACTGGAGCGAGGACCGAAATGATCCAAAATCACAGACCGAGGACAAGACCGAATTTGATTGGTCCGGTCCGGTTCGTTTTTCGATCCAATCCGGTCCGATGGTCCAAATACTCACTCTTACGCACGCATGTAGTTTTGACATAAATTTAACATAATAAAAGATTTTATATGAAATTTTTAATTAGCTTTTTTATTGAGAGATGAAAGTTGAAAGATTTAATGCTTTTTCAAATAAAATAATATATTTTATCAAAAATATGTAAAAGTGTCTCTTTATAAAAAGTATAGTATGTGGTTTTCTTTAATAACATGATGAAATTGTGTTTTTTAATTTGATGAAAAAATTGATCTGTTCATTGGATTTTTAGGTGGTGTTTACTTCGTGATTTTCAAATTCCATAATTTTAAAGATGATTTAGAATTTTAGAATCTAAAATACTTTCAAACGTCTAGTTAATAGAAATTTATAATATTTTTGAAATATGTTTGTTATTGTAATTTTTTAAATGATGAATTTACTTTGATATTGAAAAAGAAAAAAAAATGAAAAAGCTGAAAATATAACAAAAACAAGAAGAAGATTAGGTTTGATTTGCTTGTTTATATAAAAACTATTCTATTTTTTTTTTAGTTTCTCATTTTTGGAGGCATTCTGATTTTTCTTTTATACGCCTAAATCAAGTTTAAAACAATTAATGGTTTCTACTATAGAAGATAATGCTCGGAGGTAGCCGAATACTAAAAATGTTTAAGTTGCCCAGGCAATAGTCAATAATGCTCAATTAGTGGCAAGATATAAGTAATGGTACTATTTTCTTGGTGCAACCGATATTGCTCTGGTCATTTAATCGAGATGTTATGCCTTAAATGTAACATTTTTACTATATTTTCAGCTGCTTTAATCTCTGCATTAGTCTCAATAAACTACGTGATGATTGTCTCAAGTTATGGTTGTGCAAATTTATCAAGCACGTTTGTTTGTTCTTGCCGTGTGGAGCTTTGCTTATAATGCTCGATATGAGGGGGCGAGATTATAAGTAATACTTTTGGCACTCAAATGTTCAATGGAAGTTAACTCTACTCCTTTTTAATGCAAAAAACGACTTTAAATGATGAGAAATACACATTCATAAAAGTTTTATAAAATTTATATTCACATAATAATTTGACAACTAAATATTGATGATAAAAAAAGAAGAGAAATATAGATGTAAGTGGAGAATTTAATCATGACAAATGACTTGTGAATATAATACTGTAAAATTTTAATTTTAATAGATGTAGTATATCGTTCCTAAATGATGATAACACAAGTTAAATAATTATAGTAATTACAAATATTCTATATTGGTTTAAATCGTTTGAATTAGTCTTACAATCGACAAAGGCCTGTCAATTCTCATTTGACCTTTCCTTACCAGTTATTAATCAATCCCTCTAATATGTGAACTTTTTGCTCTCTTACTGACCCTACCCTAGTTATCTGGGCCTCAGATAAGCTCTTTAAATAATCGTAAATATGAACCACAGAATCTCATCCTCAATTCAAATCTCTATTGAATTACCAAAAATGGAGTCCAGTATTCAAAAAGTAGTAAAAAATTTTAATTTTGGAAACAATCAAGCTTCCCTTATGTGTTGGGAGAACACGACAGTTGGCAACGGGTGGTCTTTTAGAATGACAGGTCATTTGTCACATCGAGAGGAGACAGGGGTCAAGGACCATATAGCCAGTGGCGTTGTTTGTGGTGACCTTGGGCCAGATATATGGAGTCATTATGACTGGTTGGCTGGCTTATGTGCTCAAACAAAGTTGCCATATGAAAAGAACAACAAAAGAAGTCAATTTTACGGGCACTTAGTCATGCCCGTGTTTCGTTCTGTGGGTACTCAGGAGATACTTGTCGGAGTCGTCGTGCTGGTCACGTATGTATCAAAAGAAAGCTACATTGACGAGTTCAATCAGATCAACAAGTTATTGAAGGTTAGTTTTTGACTTCCTTTCTATATTAATATTTAATAACTATAATTTACATAATAAGAGATGACAAGCTGACAACAAGCTGCGTCGTTAACTATTTTTGTACGGTAAATTCGAGTTTTATATAACGTTTATAGATTTAGGTGTTAAAACATTACTGTTTATAACATGATGTATTATGGTTACTAGCTCTAGGGCCTCAGATGCAAAACCAATAAACGTATCAAACGCGAAACGAATAAACATGTGTTAACACATGCTTTCTCGTGATTTTCAACACATGCTTACAAGATCATATAAAAAGACACAAAATGACTAAAATGGCCAAAATATACAAAAGATATAAAAAGGGACCGAGTGGCTAAAGTTGTAAATATGACGAAATACTCGTTGATATATCATTGTTTTTATCATTAATTATAACTTTAGCTCCTCCGCTATTTCTTTACAACTTTTATACATTTTGACAATTTTAGTCATCGTGTTTTTTTATTAAACTTTAGGTTAATCCCCATCATTAAATCAAAAGCAAATAAAAAATAAAAATCACTTTCTTGATACGTAGTAAAAAATAATGATGCAAAGTAAATTTTGTAATATTTAATGCTATTATATTAGGTATGCAATTAAGAAAGTATGACACATTATTTTTTTTAACGACAATTTTTTATAACACACCAGCTATCTCACATGTGTCTATCGAGACTTGAACCTAAACTTTTATGTTAGATGATCACTCACATACCACCACACCAAAAGGCCTTTGGTAAGTATGGTACGTTATTACTTATTACTATTGAAACTCTTGTGTTGTAATCTTTGTAGGGTGAGAAGTTAGCAACGGCAAAGAAGATAAAACTTAATCATATGGGTGATGACATAATGTTTTCGTTGCCCTTGAAGTCACGAACCACATATCTATGGAGCAATGTGACCGACAGATTCAACATATTAAATCAAGGAGCTTTTGAAATAATCTATTATGACTACTATGGTTCCCTTCGTACTATCTCAACTGATGCTGACCTCCAAGCTTTCATAGCTGATCCGAACTCAATGGGGAATCTGACAATCAAAGCGTGTATTGTAAGAACAACATGACTTAATAAGGGTCACTCATAAACAAATGATGGATCAAGTGCATTTAACATGCACACTACAACAAAATCAATGTTTAGGGTCGGACGAAATTTAGGGTCGAAATTTTCGACCCTAAATTAAGGTGGGGGCCCACACATTTTCAACCCAAAAGAGCCCAAAAAGGCTGGTCAAAAAGCAGGTGGGACCCAATAAATTTAGGATCGAAATTTCGACCCTAAATTAAAAGTTTTAAATAATTTTAATTTATTTGTTATATAATTTATTTTTAATAATTAAAAACAATTTTAAAAGAATTAAATTTTAAATTTAATAATTTAGGGTCGAAATTTCGACCCTAGATATAAAATTTAAAATAATTTTAATTTATGTATTATATATTATATTTGTAATAACTAAAAATTATTTTAAAAAAAATTATTTTTAATATTTAAAACTTTAGGGTCGAATTTTCGACCCTAAATTTAAAATTTTAAAAATTTTTCACGAAAATTTAAAATTTCACACGAAAATTTTTCACGAAAAATTTAAAAAATTCGCGGTTTATATTTAGGGTCGAAATTTCGACCCTAAATTATTAAATATATTTAAATTTTTTTTTTTAAGTGTTAATGCTTTTAAAATATTAATATATGTATATATTTGGTTAAAATGTTTTCTGAAAAGTGGTGGGCCCCATTTTTTCGACCTTAAATTACAAAGGGTATTTTAACCCTAGTTTTTTAGGGTCAAAAAGTTAGGGTCGACCACTTATGGTCGAATATTTCGACCCTAAATATTAGGGTCGAAATCCCTTTGTATTTAAGGTCGAAAATTTCGACCCTAAACCCACATTTTGTTGTAGTGGCATTTTAAATTATCCATAAATCAACACTAAATTAGATTAACCATAAAGTTCTCGGACATCCGCGAAACCTCCACCTTTCGTCCCTGGGTCATTTATCTTTTGTTGTTTCGCACTTTTGATCATGTTTTTGTGTTGTGTCTTTCATTATTTGTATTTTGTGTGTTATTTTACGTTGTAAGTTGTAACTCGTTTTTTTTATTTCTGTATTTCTTTTCCCATTTTAACATGTTCATGTTGCTTGTATATAATATTTGGAAGTGGCGTAGTTGTACTTTAGCAATAATAATCGTGGTCATTCTATCACTCTCTCTCCATCTCGTTATTATTATTTTTAGATTTAAGTTGATTTGGATACTAAACTTTATTTGGATATAAATGATTCACCTTTAATATCCACTTTAATTCAACTGATGAAATTAAACACAAAATCTATTTTCACCCCTTTTTCAAACATTAATATCTTTGAGTAAAATACACCGTTCGTCTTTATGATTTGCGTTGACTGACATCGTTCGTCCCTTGACCGAAAAAGTTGCACCGTTCAGCCTTAACTTTGAAACCTTTGTCGTCGTTTGTCCCTCAGTTTAACTGGTCCCACAAACGAATGTCAAGTTGTTTAACCACAAGGGTAAATTCGTCTTTTCACATTTTGAGCCTACCATTACCATCCACTAGGGGTGTGATTCGGGTTGACCCGGTCGGGTTCGGGTCAACTCGGGTCTGGTCAAGTCGGGTTGAGAGCAAAAAAATTATACTCGAACTCGAGCCTAATTAGAACTCGGGTCACTCGGGTTCGGGTCAACTCGGGTCGGGTCAACTCGGTTCGGGTCAGCCCGAGCTTAAGGAAAATGTGTAAAAAGTGGCTAAATTAAGTACTAATACAATGTAAAAAGTGTAATTTTAGTCGGGTCAAGTCGAATTGGTCGGGTTCGGGTCAAGTCGGGTCGGGTCAAGGGTAAAAAATATATAACCGAACCCGAGCCTAATTAGAATCGGGTCAATTCGGGTCAACCCGAATTGACCCGAATACACTTTTGGTATGGGTGTAGCTGATGAAGGGATACTCATACAGGTTGAAGTCTGAACTCCGTGCAGTTGTTTTGGATGGTGCAGATAGAGAAGAACTAGGTCCACCAGGTCGTGTTTATAGCCAAAAATTGCCAGAATGGAGTTTGGATTTACATAGTGATAACTATGGATATATTGATTTGCCTCCTATTTGAATCTGGCAGCGATTCCTGTCTAGGCGTACTTGAAATCATAACATCATCAAGTTATGTTGATTATGCTTTTGAGGTCCAAGAAGTTGATAGAGCTCTCAAGGTTGCTTTGGTTTATGTCGTATGCATGCATTTTTCGTCTCTATGTCGTAATGGTGTCTAGGATGTATGAACCATGTTTAATAACTGCTGAGTTTTTTTCTTCTTGGCAGAAACAGAATTTGAAGTCTCCAAACGTGTTCGAGGATCCTAGCTTTTGTGTAAGTTCTGTTTCAAGTTACTGATCTCTTTTTCTTACTTTGTGTGTATCAAAGTGTTAGATCACAAATGGGTCAAATGTAAAACGTTCAGCTTTAAAAAGTATGGGTTAAAGTTGATTGTATGATATTTAAATGCAAACAACCACAATATAACAACCGATATTTACATGTCTTCTTAAAAAGTTGAAACAGGTTGCAAGTGAAAAAAGGCGACGTGAACTGGATAATATTTTGAAGGTTTTGAAGGCGGTTTGTGACATTCAAAATATACCTCTAGCTCAGACGTGGGCTCTGTCTGGATATACTAGTCTAGTGACTAATTCTCGAAATATAGAGCAGACTTGTAGTAGCTTCAACAGAAGCTGTATAGGGAAAGTGTGCATGTCAACATCTGATCTACCATTCTACGTTCGAGACTTAAGAATGTGGGAATTCCGTGAAGCTTGCAGAGTCACACACCTGGAAAAATCCCAAGGAGTTGTTGGAAGATCATTTTCATCTTGTGGTTCATGGTTTTGTGAAGATGTAACAGCACTCGATGAAGACGATTACCCTTTGGTTCATTTTGCCCGTATGAGTGGAATAACTAGCTGTTTAGCTTTGTATCTTAAGAGTCTTGAATTAGATGTTGAATATGTTATAGAGTTTTATTGGTCAAGACCTAATGTAGACAAAGAAGACCTACAAAGGTTGATGAAAACAGTGAAGCAACAGATCAAATCCACTTTGTGTATGCAGATAGATATCATGTCGGCTCCTCAAGTCATTGGAGGACTTCCTCTAAATTGGAATCTTCAATTATCACCTTATAATATAACCTTATTGACTGAAAAAGGAGAAATATTACAAGAACCCGAAAATATGGAAGACGATGGCATGGAAATCAAGGCATTTAGCTCTATTGTTGTGGGGACAAGCCTTAATGTTCCATATTTGGAACAAGGGGTGGGGGATTGAGATATTAATTAAAAGACAACACGAAGAAAAAGGAAGAGATCTGAGAGTTCTATTAGTTTGGAGGAAATCAAGAAACATTATGGGAAGACGATGGACGAAGCTGCAGCTATCCTAAATAGTAAGTTCATAGCTTGTATGTATCTGATGTGTATATTTGTATAATTTTTTTTAAGAATCTTATTTTTTTCTTTGTACATTGTATACATATGTAGTTAGCAGATATACGTTGAAGCGCATTTGTAGGAATCTTGGTATACTAAGATGGCCATATAGGATGGGTCTCGATAAAACTGATTCCCTTAAGAAGCCAGATCAACCAGATTTAGTCATCCATACATCTGAAGGACCACTTGCCCCGGTTTTTGGGGTTTCCAACGAACCATTAGCTACAGCAAGTATGACTCATGATTCTACCGCTATAACCGAAAACAGTAAGCAAGCTCCCTTTTGTACAAATCTATCTAATGAGATTATAGCCGTAAACACAGTGGAAAGTGTGTTGGTTAAGGCCGCGTATGAAAGTGATGCTATGAAGTTTCAACTTGGGGTTTTAGATGGATTGGTAAAGTTAAAGGAGCTGGTTGCAACGAGGTTTCATCTCAAGCTTGGAACTTTTAGTTTAAAATATACTGATGAAGATGGTGATATGATATTGATTGCCAATGACAGTGACTTAAGGGTATTATTGAGTGGTTTCTATACACCAAACTGTAAGACTATGATTAAACTATTTGTTCAGTTGGTTGTCCAACAGAGCTCCAATGCTTTGGCCTTCTTTTGCAGTGATTGAAAGGATCGTTTCGTTACAATAGTTAGCGTACCGGACAATTATGGCATAATCTTTCATTTGGAAACTTGAACAACAGCTTAATAGGAGTTTCAGTGTTTTCACTTTCAGCAGATGTGTTCCAAGTTGCAGAAGAGGGTGTTGATAGTCACATCTATGTTCCACATCACCAATATTCTCATGCCATGTCAGTGATTTACACATTGACAGCTTTGTTGTGTATTTCTTGTTCTCGTATGTACATTAGCCTTGTAATAATTAGCTGTCAAGAATTCATCTGTAACACTATTTAGTATTTATTCTCTTTAGTTTTACTCTCTGTCACTACTTTCTCTACTAGAATACGGTTGCTTTTGTCTTATTTTTTTGTCAATGACCCGTTACCTGAAAATGCATAAGAACGAAGCAAAAATGTTAGAAATTAAGTGTGTGTGTGTGAGAGAGTGGTAATGATAAAACAATCTGGCTATATTTCTAGAATCGTGCAGAGATCACTATCAAATTGAAGTATTACAAAATTCTCAATTGGATAAGTCAAAGTATCGTTATACACGAAAAGTTGTTTTGTTAGTTGTGTTGGAAGAGTTCAAAATCTGTTATAATGACACAACAGAAAGTTGGGTAAATCTGATTGGTTAAGACTAAAAGTTGTGTCTTTTTGCGACCAAACATGGGTAATACCAGTATCCTAAATTTTGTTTAGGTTTTGAGGTGCTTCGCAAACCCCGTAAGAGGCGGCTCTCCCTCGACCCCAACTACTTTTTTGGGAGCAGGACCCAACCAAGAGTGCTGCCCCTTGCCCCGTATGGTTAAGGACTTAAGGTGACTTCTTTTGGGTATAACCTGTAAGTCTGATTCAACTGAGTTTTTAATCAAAGATTTCATGTTCAACACCAATTCAGCTCAATTACCTGAAATTTATTCTACGTATACATTAATATGTTATAAATGATGTACTTTTGCCACAACCAAAAAATATACAAACTAAGCTTAAATGCATTAACAATGACATTCAAATACAAACTTGCAAAGTTATTTTCTTCATATATCGAACCCCTGATCAAGCAACACAAAAGAAAGCCACACAAACCATTACTGAAGTTGCATGGATTCTGAAGACTAATCACAAGCCAACTCGACAAGCAATCTTATACTGGTGTTACTAGCCAATAACTCTGGAAGAGTTTGCAATGCATCATCACAAGCAAGAAGTAGCAGATCACTGGCCTCGTCTTTGTATTTTAATCTAATCCGTTTACCCTTTAAACCGAACCTTTGTGCCACTTCGTTTTCCAATTCCATTAGTCCTGAAGAGATAGGAACTTTGAACTTTATCATGTCATCTTTAAAGGTTGCCTTCACCGTCATTTCTGGCGTCACTTGGTCTCTAGTATCTGACATAAAAGCGGTGGACTTGTTTAAGTAAACACCACAACTTTTCAGGCAAGTGGTGGCGTAGATAACTAGATATCAGTACATGGGCGTGAACAGTGTTTCAACCGTTGCTCTGAACCTGATTCTAATGAAAGTTTTGGATCAGTAACGTAACTAGCTTTGTTGCTCTGCTTTGAAATAGGCCAACTGGATATACCATTCTCCCGACAAAAACGCTTCAATGTAGACCGACTAACTGAAAAAAGAGCGTGTTCAGACCAAAGTTATGATGGCAAATAAATGTGAACTAATGAAAGACTGTAAATAGACATAAGTGAATTTAAGGACTCACCTCCAACACTCTCGGCAGCTTGACCTATTGGTTTTCCAACATGTTTCTCAACCACATCCATTGTAAGTGAGTCTATCTTACGCTTTCTGCCTCGTTTCAAACCTTTTCTCTTTTCTTCAGCATCCATAATGGTTTCACTTGTTTTCTGCTTAATCACAATGGTGGAAGTAGCATTGTCGTTTTTACATGAGCCAGCCACATTTATGCTTTCACTCTTAGCATCATTCAACCCCAATATATCTGAATTGGTGATAATATTACCCTGTTTACTGGGGGAATTTTCTTTGGACGAAGAATGGGTTGGGACACTTCCAGTGTCGTTGTTAACCACATTTTCCATGAAATACTCTGGATCAGATGAATCCATCCCAAAGGCCAAGGTGTTGGCAGTTGTGATTGAGGATATTTGGATACCTTGAGGTGGTTCAATAAATTCTGCAGTTGATATTTCACCCAATACGAATCGAGAAGCATCTTCAACTTTCTGTTTTAATGTTTGTACCACGTCCAAAACATGTCTGCTATCTTTGCAATCCAATTGTAGAAAAAACTCCAACACATAGTCAACATCGTCTTCAACACTATGAATCAAGACTGTAAAGCAGCTCGTTAACCCACTCATGCGTGCATTGTGAGCCAAAGGATAGTCTTCTTCGCTGAGCTCAGTCACATCTCGACAATAACTTGAACCTTGGGCTAACAATGCCCTCGCCACTTTGATACTTATGCTCCTGTTGCCAGGATATCTACTATTAGATTGTTATTAGCTATTGCAGCTATTAATGATCTTGTTATTCACCAAATAGATGTGAAAACTATATTCTTGAATGGTGATTTAGATGAGGAAATTTACATGAAACAACCTGAAGGGTTTGTGATGCCTGGACATGAAAACAAGGTATGCAAATTGAAGAAATCATTGTATGGTCTAAAACAAGCACCAAAATACATCAAAAGTTTGATGATGTAGTGTTGTCTAATGGTTTTTCTTTAAACCAGTATGACAAATGTGTGTATAGCAGATTTGATGCTTCTGGTAAAAGAGTTATAATTTGCTTATATGTAGATGACATGTTGATCTTTGGCACTGACCAAGATCAAGTTGATAAGACAAAGGATTTTTTGTCATCTAAGTTTGATATGAAAGATCTGGGGGAGGCTGACGTGATTCTTGGTATTAGAATTAAACAAGGAAACAATGGTATCTCGATTTCTCAATCTCATTATATTGAGAAGATATTGGCAAAGTTTAACTTTGTTGATTGTATTCCTGCTCATACTCCATTTGATTATATTGTGAAGCTGATTCCTAATAAGGGAATTGCAGTGTCTCAGCTAGAATACTCTAGTGTTGTTGGATGTCTTATGTATGCCATGATTAGCACTAGGCCGGATATAGCGTTTGCTGTAGGACAGCTTAGTAAGTATACTAGCAATCCTAGTGCTTTACATTGGCAAAATCTGTCTCGAGTATTTCAATACTTGAAAGGAACCATGAATTTTGGTTTGATTTATAGCGGTTATCCTTCTATGATAGAGGTTTACCCAGATGCTAGTTGGATTAATAACATGGAGTATCACTCGTCTACGAGTGGCTGAGTATTCCTACTTGGAGGAGGTGCTATTTCTTGGGCTTCTAAGAATCAGACGTGTATTACAAGCTCAACAATGGAGTCTGAGTTTGTGGCGTTGGCTGCAGCTGGTAATGAAGCTGACTGGCTAAGGAATTTGGTTTATGAAATTCCTTTGTGACGAAACATGGGTAATACCAGTATCCTAAACTTTGTTTAGGTTTTGAGGTGCTTCGCAAACCCCGTAAGAGGCGGCTCTCCCTCGACCCCAACTACTTTTTTGGGAGCAGGACCCAACCAAGAGTGCTGCCCCTTGCCCGTATGGTTAAGGACTTAAGGTGACTTCTTTTGGGTATAACCTGTAAGTCTGATTCAACTGAGTTTTTAATCAAAGATTTCATGTTCAACACCAATTCAGCTCAATTACCTGAAATTTATTCTACGTATACATTAATATGTTATAAATGATGTACTTTTACCACAACCAAAAAATATACAAACTAAGCTTAAATGCATTAACAATGACATTCAAATACAAACTTGCCAAGTTATTTTCTTCATATATCGAACCCCTGATCAAGCAACACAAAAGAAAGCCACACAAACCATTACTGAAGTTGCATGGATTCTGAAGACTACTCACAAGCCAACTCGACAAGCAATCTTATACTTGTGTTACTAGCCAATAACTCTGGAAGAGTTTGCAATGCATCATCACAAGCAAGAAGTAGCAGATCACTGGCCTCGTCTTTGTATTTTAATCTAATCCGTTTATCCTTTAAACCGAACCTTTGTGCCACTTCGTTTTCCAATTCCATCAGTCCTGAAGAGATAGGAACTTTGAACTTTATCATGTCATCTTTAAAGGTTGCCTTCACCGTCAATTCTGGCGTCACTTGGTCTCTAGTATCTGACATAAAAGCGGTGGACTTGTTCAAGTAAACACCACAACTTTTCAGGAAAGTGGTGGCTTTGTGGGAGGCATAGATATCAGTACATGGGCGTGAACACTGTTTCAACTGTTGCTCTGAACCTGATTCTAGTGAAAGCTTTGGATCAGTAAGGTAACTCGCTTTTTTGCTCTGCTTTGGCATAGGCCAACTGGATATACCATTCTCCCGACAAAAACGCTTTAATGTAGACCGACTAACTGAAAAAAGAGTGTTCAGACCAAAGTTATGATTATGCCAAATATATGTGAACTAATGGAAGACTGTAAATAGACGTAAGTGAATTTAAGGACTCACCACCAACACTCTTGGCAGCTTGACCTATTGGTTTACCAACATGTTTCTCTACCGCCTCCATTGTAATTGAGTCTATCTTACGCTTTCTGCCTCGTTTCAAACCTTTGCTCTTTTCTTCAGCATCAGTAATGGTTTCACTTGTTTTCTGCTTAATCACAATGGTGGAAGTAGCATTGTCGTTTTTACATGAGCCAGCCACATTTATGCTTTCGCTCTTAGCATCATTCAATGCCAATATATCTGAATTGGTGATAATATTACCCTGTTTACTGGGGGAATTTTCTTTGGACGAAGAATGGGTTGGGACACTTCCAGTGTCGTTGTTAACCACATTTTCCATAAAATACTCTGGATCAGATGAATCCATCCCAAAGGCCAAGGTGTTGGCAGTTGTGATTGAGGATATTTGGATACCTTGAGGTGGTTCAATAAATTCTGCAGGTGATATTTCACCCAATACGAATCCAGAAGCAACTTCAACTTTCTGTTTTAATGTTTGTACCACGTCCAAAACATGTCTGCTATCTTTGCAATCCAATTGTAGAAAAAACTCCAACACATAGTCAACATCGTCTTCAACACTATGAATCAAGACTGTAAAGCAGCTCGTTAACCCACTCATGCGTGCATTGTGAGCCAAAGGATAGTCTTCTTCGCTGAGCTCAGTCACATCTCGACAATAACTTGAACCTTGGGCTAACAATGCCCTCGCCACATAGCCATGGTACTTATCCAAATGCTGATTTTTGCATGCTTCCCTGAAAGGCCACACCCTCAAATCGTGAACATAAAAAGGTAGAGAAGCTGTGGACATGCAGACTTTCCCGATGCACTTGATGTCGAAACTATCACAACTCTTCTCTATAACTTTATCATGTGAAACAAAACTACTACATGGAGAGACGGACCAAGCTTGAGCAAGAGGTAAATTGTGGATGTCACACACTGCTTTCAGAATACCAAATATTTTATCCAACTTATTCTGCTTGCTTTCACTGAGAACCTGCATATAAAATACATCTCTTCTGCGTAAAAATCTTAAAAGCGGATATTTTTATGAAAAACAATTTTGCCAAATTCTTTGAAACATGACCAACAGTTGTTCAGATTAAGACCCGACTCACCTTTCGAGTAGCCGAATCATATACTTGTGGGCTTGTCAGATTTTGTGTCTGCAAGATGATAAGTTAAAAGGAGGATTCATCAGCTGGAGCCTGGAAGCTTAAATGATGATACAACACAAAACATAATTCTAAGAACAGAGAAGTTATAATCTATTTTTTCCGCATTAGAGGTATTTGTATGAATATAATACTTAAAGGGAAAATTCTTGAAATGCCCAAGGTTGCACCCACTTTCCCAAAATGCACCAGCCAGATGAAAATTTCCCAAAATGCCTTATGCAACTTATGCGACTTTTCCAAAAATGGAAAAAAAAGTTTAAAAATCTTCCCAAATTTTTTCCATTTTTAGAAAAGTCGCATAAGTTGCTTAAGACATTTTGGGAAATTCTCATTTGGTTGGTGCAAAAAGGGAAAAAGGGTGACATTTTGGGGCATTTCAAGAATTTTCCCATACTTAAAATAGGGAATTCTTTCGGGGAAAAGGAAAATCTAAATAATTTATTATACTAATACTAGGCATCAGCAGAGCTGCTGTGACTACGATGTCATTTCTTTTTCCCCAAATGATGGTATCAGTTGAGAATAGTTTAGAGGTGAAATGAAAACCTTGAGGGCCTTGTAAACTTGATGAACCTCAAACGCAAAACTATTATACTTTGAAGACATCAATAGCTCAAGCACACCAACACATAAACTTGTATTTGACTCGAACACTGGTAGAGCCACATATCCATGAAGATTGCAACGAATAGCACATTCTTGTCGTGGAAATTCTTCTTGTTTGTAACTAGTCAAATCAGAAGTCCACTCTGGTATTCCTCGCCTATATACTCGAGCAGGAGGACCAATGTCTTCCTCTTCGTCATCCTTATCTACAAAAATTGCATTTCGCACAGAGTCCCTCCTATAAAAACAGAGTTTTTCATTGGCTAAACCAACACCAAATGGCTGATCAATAGTAGTAAGTAGTTTGTGTTTCCCAACATCACGAGGCCACCAGAACTGAACGAGAACGTGCTCGTCACGGAAAGCTAAGAGCTTTAATCCAGCTCTTATCTTCTCCATAACTGTCTGATGATGTTGGACGGTATATTTAGACCCCCCCTCAAAACCTGTAGTTTTGACAATGCAAGTCAGCAACACACACAAGTATCTTCTAAGAGCGCCACAGGAAGTCTGTGATTGGGTAGACCAACAAAACAGATGGGAGTACAAAGAAAGGGTCAACTAGTTATTTCTATGATCTTAACCAGAAATTATAACATAACTGGATGTTTTTATTTGCGAAGTCTAACTGAATTTAGGAAGATATGGGATTAGGAAGAAAGACATACATGTGACTACAGAATGAGATGAACCAGACTGAAAGAGTTCTTCCCGGGGCACTTCATTCTTAGAAACCAAAAGTTTTGTCAGGTATCTCAAGTCGCCAGATAATGAATCTTGACGTTCTTCTTCGAAATTGGTCTTGCACAAATCTAGTATGTTCATATCTCTAAGCAAGGGAGAACGTGAACCTGAACATGATGATTTGTCTCTATCTGCAGAATCAACACTCTGAGATCGCTCAAACGAGTCCATAGGATCTTTGCAGACAGCTCTATAAGAACTGCTGTAGCCTGGCGTGCCTTTATAACAAAACCGAACAATAAGTATGCGTTGAATAATAGACCTGGAATTCTCTATGAAATTTCTTTGGAGTTGATGTTGAATGGTAATACTATTAAACAAGTGCGAAAGAATGATTCAAAGAACAGACAATGACAGTTATTTACCTCCAAAAAACAAACATTGATGACCATGTCCAACAATATACAACTACACATTGCATAATTAATCAGACAATACGTACGAGCTATAGTTTCAGTATAAATGTATAGTTCGTGTTTTGAGCAAGTTTATGCTTGCACCTAGCCTAACCTAACATACCGTATGACGACGTATTTATGTTTGGACGGGCAATTAGGCAGATGTGATATATTTAGTTAGGCCACCAAGGGTCACTTGGAGAGGTTTTTACCACATGTGAGACGTTTCAAGTTTGAGTCTCTCCGAGGGGGTTTTCCTTCAAGGTGGAAATCTATGGGCTTTTGCGTCATAGATGTGTCGATTCTAGGCTGGCCGGCACGGGTGTGAAATCGAATAAATAACTTAATAACTGTACACCACACCGTTCAAGTAAAAAGTATGTATATATTTAGTTATATATATCCTTAACACTAAAGCAACAATACAACATACTAAAGATCACGTGCTGCAACAAGTTGATTAAGAATGAGTTTTAACTTCAATTTTAAGGTTACACGAGTTTACAAACTTATGTTACAGTATAATATACTGGAGTGAGGTGTAAGTAAACTTCAAACTACGATAAGTTAAGTATTATTCAAACTTTAAGAATAAGTAATCGGACAATGAAGTGTTCACGCCAACCTCGTACGTACATTAGTTGGCCAAAATGCCGGAAACCAGATAAATTATAAAATTAAAGGTGACATAAACTCTTGAGTATGACATAAAGAGAAAGTAAAGTAGATAGTAGTAGTAACACTCACAAAGTAGATTCATTTCACGACAGAAGCTATGACCAGAAGAGATAAATGGAAAATCTGAGAACAGCTGCTCAATGGAATTTATTTATGGGTATAAGTTAAAAAAAAATGAGCTTATTGCGCAAAATCACGATGTGTAAGAAATATGGCGTGGTGAAGCTTATATATATAGACGGCTGGAAGTAACCAGGAACAGCGTATAAGTTGACTTAAAGTCAAGCCAACGTTGAATATTATAAGAGTTAATCACTTAATACTTCCTGTCCCACAACTATATTTCATTTTTACACTCTATGAGGTGTTAATTACGAAGTTCGAAGAATTAATTTTGCAACGTAATTTTGTCTTTACATGTTATATTTGTTAATAAATAAGTTTTAAGTTAAATATATGAAATATTCGTGATTTTTATATAAATATTTTTCGTAATATTAAAAATATACATATACTTTTTTTTTAGAAAATCAAGTCAATCCGGCGATCTGATCGGTTGAACCGATGACCCGATCGCTTGATCGGATCGATTCAAAACTCAAGCTTCAAAACATTGATTTTAACCATTATTTATTTGTTAGCGAGAAAGTTACGTATAAATGTGGCTTGTAAATTACACTAGTGTACTTTAATAGATTAATCTATAAGTTCTGAGAAGATTCGTCGAATAACGTCTATTGGAAAAAAGTTCTACATAGATCTTTTCTTTAGCATAAACTCAATCAACCAATCACAACCACCTATTTTTTTCATCTAACAACAAAAATATATTTTTTAAAAATTCAATATCTCACAAACCGTTAACCGTTACGCAAAACGAAACATACCATCGTGACGAGAATTAAATCATCTTTCAAACAAGGGGCACATGTATATACTTTCGACAAACTTTTTTTTCGACTTTTTTTCTTAAGTCACGTCTGAGAGAATCATATATGATTCGTCACGAAACATATATGATTCGTCACGAAACATATATGATTCGTCGCGAAACATATATGATTTTCAGAAAATCATATATGATTCATATCACGAATCATATATGATTTTCTGAAAATCATATATTATTCGTGACGAATCATATATGTTTCGTGACGAATCATATATGATTCTCTCAGACGTGACTTAAGAAAAAAAGTCGAAAAAAAGTTCGTCGAAAGTATATACATGTGCCCCTCGATAGAAAGATGATTTAATTTTCGTTGTAATGGTGTATTTTTGTCACTTGACGATTTGCCGTTTGTGAGTTATTTAATTTCTAAGAAAATAGTGGAAAGTTAATTTGAATGAATGTGATTGGTTGATATGGTCTATGCTAAAATGAAGGTCTATGTTGATCTCTATGTTGGAATAATTTATTTAAGAATAATGTTAAAATAGAGTTGATATTGCTGATCAACAGATACTTTTCATTAGCTTATGAATGCCTCTTAAATAGGCCAAAGTTACAACGGAAAGTAAACTCACGAGTGCTAAAATTACTCAACTACTTGACCCACTATACTAAAAACCAGGAGGATATTAGAGACCATATCAGCCACTAAGACTCCACATTTATTTGACCCTAACAGAACATTGACTTAGCAATTCGAATTAACATTATTTCTAACACTCCCCCGTCATTCGAACTTGGACAATCCCAGCTGTAAACAAAATTGATCATGCTTCGAAAGTGGAAGACTCTTAGTCATTAGATCAGCAACTTGTTCTTCAGTTCTGCAACTTTCTAAAACAACTTCCTCCTTTTCAATCAGCTCTCTCACAAAATGGTGCTTAATCTCGATGTGTTTAGTTCGACAATGGAATACCGGATTCCTGGAAAGTTGTACAGCAGACCTGCTGTCACATAATATGCTTGTGGCATGTGCTTGTACTTCCCCAAGATCAGACAACAACCTTCGAAGCCATACAGCTTGACATGCTGAAGTTGTTGCTGCAACATACTCGGCCTCCGTGGAAGAAAGAGCTACCGTAGCCTGTTTCTTCGAGCTCCAAGACACCGCGGCTGTACCAATAAGAAAACAATGACCTGAAGTGCTTCTCCTGTCATCAACTGAGCCTGCCCAATCACTATCAGTGTACCCTTTCAGGCAGAATTTATCACATTTACGGAACCATATTCCATACTCTTTGCTTCCCCCAAGATAACGTAAGATCCTTCGAGCTGCTCCTAAGTGATGCTTGCTCGGTTTATGCATAAACCGTGATAGAACTCCCACTGCATAACTAATATCTGGACGTGAGTGAGTCAAATAAATAAGTCGCCCAATTAGACTTCTGTACACGATTGCATTTGCCATTTCCGTTTCATCATTCACACTGAATTTTTCATTCAGGTTCATTGGAGTGCTTGCCATCTTGCAACCTGACATATTAAATTTTTTCAAAGTATCTTCAATATACTTCTTTTGCGACATAAAAATTCCAGACTTGTTTTGAACAATCTCCAGGCCCAAGAAATATTTAAGCTCTCCAAGATCAGTCATGTCAAACATATTCATCATCGAATCTCTGAACTTTGATATAAGAGCAAGAGATGAACCTGTATATATCATGTCATCAACATATAAGCTTACTATAACAAGTCCATTTATACCTTCCTTTTTCACGTACAAAGTTGGCTCGTTCATACTTCTTTCAAATCCATTTTCTTGAAAGAACTTGTCAATTTTACTATACCAAGCTCTCGGTGCCTGCTTCAACCCGTATAACGCCTTTTTTAGCTTGTACACCTTGTTCTTCTCTTTTTCCTTTACGAATCCAGGTGGCTGATCAACGTAGACTTCCTCATGCAATTCGCCATTTAAGAAAGCCGATTTAACGTCAAATTGAAATACCTTCCAATGCTTTTGAGCAGCTAGTGCCAAGATAACTCGAACAGTTTCAAAACGTGCCACAGGTGCGAAAGTTTCTTCATAGTCGATTCCTTGTTGTTGTGCATATCCCTTCACAACAAGCCTCGCCTTATGCCTTTGTACAGTACCATCTGCAAAAAACTTTGTTTTGAAAACCCATTTTACGCCAATTGCCGTTTTTCCAGTCGGTAAGTCAACTAAGCTCCAAGTCATATTTTTCTCAATGGCTTCAAGCTCTTCTACCATTGCTTGTCTCCATTCATCGCACTTCAAAGCTTCATCAACACTAGCAGGATCTTCAACAAACAATGCAAATTGTGAAGTAGATTCTCCTTCACATTCAAATCGTCTACGGGGAATTCTTCCTCGCTCACTCTTACGTAACTGAGCCGACTCCAATGCCTCGTTTGGCGATGATTCTTGAGATGAAAATGTTGAGCTTGATTTTTCTGGTGTGGACTGTTGTGAGTTGTTTTGCATGGGAATGCTTTCCATTTCTTCTTCTTCTTCCACCTGTGTATGCTCTTCATCCTCTTCATTATCGCCTGTACTCTGTTGCACATTTGAGTCTATTGATCCTGGCCAATTCCAGCTTGCTTGCTCGTCAAATATAACATTTCGACTCACTACAAATTTGTTACTTGTAGGATCATAGAGTCTATAAGCTTTTGAATTAGAACAATAACCAATAAATATGTATTTTTGAGATTTGTTATCAAGTTTGTGCTTCCCTGTTGTATGTAGAGTATAGCAAATAGAACCAAAAACACGAAGATGACTCACCGAAGGCTTGTTTCCATACCATGCTTCATATGGAGTTTGCTCCCAAACCGCCTTAGTAGGCGATATATTAAGAATATAGACTGATGTAGCTGCTCCTTCTGCCCAAAACGAGTCTGGTAGCCCCTTTTGCTTCATCATAGACCGTGTCATCTCAACTACCGTGCGATTCTTCCGTTCGGCTACACCGTTTTGCTCAGGTGAATATGGAGCTGTTAGCTCTCTTTTGATTCCATGCTCCTCACAAAATGCAACAAATTCATTTGAAAGAAACTCACCACCTCGATCAGTACGTAACACTTTTAGGCTTTTCCCGCTTTGTTTTTCGGTCAATGCCTTGAAACGTTTAAAGTGATCAAACGTTTCTGATTTTTGTTGTAAGAAGTAGATCCAACTCATCCTACTATAGTCGTCAATGAACAATAGAAAATATTTGCTCCCACCAAGTGACTCAGTTCTCATTGGACCACATAAGTCAGCATGTACAATTTCAAGTATTTCATTAGCTCGTTTAGCTTTTCCCACTGGAAATACCTGCTTGGTTTGTTTCCCAAGAACACAACTTTCACAAACTTTGTCACTAGAGATGATGGAAGGAAGATTGGCGACCATTTCTTTATTCTTCAGTAATTGCAACCCCTGAAAATTTAAATGACCATATCGCAGGTGCCATAATTCGCTTTCTTTCTCGACTTTGCTCATAAAGGCAGTTTCTACTTTGTCTGAAAAAATGAGAGGAAACATTCGATTTGAAGTCATGTGAGCACAAGCAATAACTTTGTTCATTGACTTGTTTCTCACCATGCACTTCCCATCGTCAAATAAAATAGAATGCCCAGACTCCATAAGTTGTCCAACACTTAGGAGGTTGTGAGCTAAGTTAGGTGCAAAATGAACATCTTTTATATGTTTTGCTTGGTTACCAGGAGTGACAGAAACAGTACCTCGTCCCTCGATTTTAAGTTGCTTGTCATCGCCTAGACGAACTATGGATTTTACCGTCTCATCCAACTCCTTGAACTTTGTCTTGTCCCCGGTCATGTGATGCGAACACCCGCTGTCTATGTACCATGCTTCTTTTGTAACGTCGCCCATTTCACCTTTTGCCATGAACAAGTAATCAAACTGTTCATCAGTGTCTTCGACAAACTTAGCTTCATCAGTCTTCGACCAACAAAAGTCATCGGTATGTCCAGGTTTTTGGCAAATGGAACAATACCGAGAACTATTCCTGGATCGACCTCTTCCACGAAAGCCTCCACGGCCTCTTCCTCTTGCTCGCTGACTCGTGAACTGAGACTCACTTTTTGTCTGAAAGGCTTTTTCTTCCTCGAAAACTACAGATCGGGTTATCCTCGCTTCGTGCGCTTGTAAAGACCCCATCAATTCATCAAATGAAAACTTTGATAAATCTTTTGATTCTTCGATCGCTGCAACCACGTGATCAAATTTAGGAGTTAAACTCCTTAAAACCTTTGCCACGACAATCTCATCTGCGATCTTTTCTCCGTAAGATCGCATTTGGCTCACTATTGCAGAAACTCGAGCCAAATAATTTTGAACACTTTCATTGTGTTTCATGACCGAAGTTTCGAAATCACGTCTAAGGGACTGTAACTTAACTGTAATCACCTTTGAGGAACCTTGAAATTCGGTTTTGAGAATCGACCAGGCTTGCTTGGAGGATGTCGCTACAGCTATCCTTGGAAAGATCGACTCATCCACTGCTTGTTGAATGAAGAAAAGAGCTTTTGCATCTTTCTTGTGATGTTCCTTGTTGCGTGAATCATCATCAGATTCTTCAAAACCTGATTCCACATATTCCCATAGATCTTGTGATTGAAACAACGTCTTCATCTTGATACTCCAGAACTCATATGAGTCCCCCTTAAACACCGGAATTTGTGGCTGTGAAATATTGAGAGAATTATGGTTGGCTGCCATAATCATAAGCTTGCAAAGAAAGTAATGCCCAGTATAGAACCAACCAGGCTCCGATACCAAACTTGTTGGAATAATTTATTTAAGAATAATGTTAAAATAGAGTTGATATTGCTGATCAACAGATACTTTTCATTAGCTTATGAATGCCTCTTAAATAGGCCAAAGTTACAACGGAAAGTAAACTCACGAGTGCTAAAATTACTCAACTACTTGACCCACTATACTAAAAACCAGGAGGATATTAGAGACCATATCAGCCACTAAGACTCCACATTTATTTGACCCTAACAGAACATTGACTTAGCAATTCGAATTAACATTATTTCTAACACTCTACTCACGTGTATTGTTACCAACTAAAATATGTACCCTTATTTGAACCCTTCCTTTATTCGTTTGAGAACAATATTAACCAATTCAACCACACAAACCTGCCTTTATTAAAGGGTTATTCGATTGTAGGGGGGCCACGAACATCGTTTTATTAGCATTATAGCTCAGGCCCATGTCCATTATGTTTTTATAGGCCCGATTGAATATGTTCTGATTAATTTACTTATATACGATGTTAATAGAATGGATTTTTTTGGAGATTAACCTAATCTAATGGTATATGTTTCATTATGTTTCTATAGGCCCGATTAGAATATAATCATATATGTTCCGATTTATCTTCATGATAGAGAAAGTCTTTAACAAATTTTTTCAAACATCCATTATATTTCTTAATGTTTTAAAATTCAGGTTGACCCAATCGATTGAACTAGTTGACCTGTGAGTCGGCTCAAAGACCGAACCGGATGTGACCGAATTTTTCTTGTTTGAGAACCGAATTCAACCGCTGGTTTTTCGTTGATCTGGGTTGACCCGATTTTAATAAACCAACTCGGTCGGGTCACGATTTTTAATAAAAAAAATATTTCAAAAACTTTTTTTTTCATAAACATTTTCAAGTTTTAAAGATAAATTTAGGTAATGATAACTATTGTTAGTTAAAATAAAGTTATAACTAACTTAAAACACTTACTAATACAATATTACTTTATTATGACCTATTACAAATTATAATTATATATTAATTGTGTTTTATACCTTTCCTAATGTTATTTTTTATATAATAAAAGAATTAGATTTTTTGAGAATTTTGGTGAAAAGTGGAGGTTGTATAAAAAATAATTAGACCAATCAAATTGCATGATTTTGACACATAAGCAAAATCGAGCGACGTGATTGGTGGGAAAAAGTCAAAATTGCATTCACTTTAGTCAAAATTAAAAAATTTTGTGGAGGATTTTAATGAAAACACACTAAGATATATGTGTTAAATTTGTGAAAAAAAAAACTTGAAAAAAGGAGGGGATTAATTAAAATTTTAGTGGTTGAATTTTACATAAATTAGATAAACTTAAGTGTAAACTTATCATTTTTCATATTTTTTAACAACTTTAAAAAATAAACAAAATAGCCCTTTAAACTTTATACCCTCTAGATTTTATAATTTAAAATTATAACATGTAAGTAATATTAAGAAATTAACAAATCACATCATTATTAGTATTCAAATAAATTCATAAATTATTGTCTGTTTCTGTTTTGACACTTAAAAAAGTCAAATAATACAATTTGCGTAAATTATTATTAACATGACTATAAATATTAAAATAAATCGGTGTGAGAAAAAAATAAATAGACGAGATTTTACATATTAAAACAACATATATTTTCAATGTCGTTATGTGTTACTTAACACAAAATGTCTAGAAAATGATAGCTAACATTTCAGTTAAACAAAGTCAAATCCTTTATGTAATAAATATTTATATAAAATATCAATTAATATTATTACATAACGAAAGATCATGTAAAACTCATGGGTTTATAAGCATCGTAACTATTTAAGTATTAAAATTTAATATTGTTTTATAATAAAATTAAGCATTACAATATAACTATTTAAGTATTAATCGTGCAGGTGTAAGGTTGATATAAATGGTTTGTTGATTAATAATTAAAATATAACTATTTAGGAAAAAAAATAAAAGTAAAAAAAGTATGAAATTCAAAAATAAAAATTAATGTGAGTTTATATTGATTTACATTGCAAAAGAACAGCACAATTAAACATATAAACATTATATATTCTTTTAAAACATGTGTATTATACATAAAATTGTAATAACAAAATTATTACTTAATTTATTTTTTTATTTTCAAGTCTCGTGCGTGCACGGACATTAAAACTAGTAATTATATAACTAAAAATTAAAGCAAATAAATAAAGAATAAATTTATTTATTTATATAATTAGTCGTAAAATAAGTTACAAAATTATAAAATACTGCATATTATATATAAAAATATACATATATACAAAACCAGGTTGACCCGATAGCTCAACTGGTTTAACAAACTTTTGTGATAATTTATTAAAATAATATTTTTAATTTTAAATTAAAATATTTTATTTATTTATAATATTATTTTCATAATATAAATTGATCATATTTTCTAAAGTTTTATGTTTTTTAATTTAATATCTATTCGGTATATTTTATTATTTTATTATATTCTTTTATTTTTAGTGAGTTTATTTGATTTAACTTTTTTACCAATTTAATTTAGAGAAGGGTTAAAATGGATACCACGTATCTTTTGGATACAAGGGGGCTAATCCCCACCTTTCATCCAATCTTGACCAAAGGTCTAGATTAACCCTTCTTTTTTAATATAAAAAGGGCGGATGGGCACTTTGGTCATTTCACCACACCCATCCACCTCCTAAATTCCCCTACTCCCGTCTTTCTTTTCCCCATATCTGTTATACATTAAAACACACACACAAAACACATACAATCCATATACAATCATCGATCCAGCAATCCTTATCTAGAAAAACATAAATTCGATCCATCATCTATCTATTATCTCGTCATCTCCTTCGTATACAATCATCTCATTCAAAAATTCGTTACCCACCAGGTTATATAATTTTGTTAGCTTATTTGATGAAATAAGCTTATTTTATAGCTTATTTGACGTGAATTATATACAAGTTTAGATTTTATATGAATAAGATGATATTTTTTTTAGCTTATCAAGTTCTTATTCTTTAGGTTATTTTGATGTGATTATGATGTGTTAGCTTATTTGATGGTTATAATTAAGCTTATTTGATTTGTTATAATTAAGCTTAATGTTAATAAGCTTATTAGGAGAGCTATATTAATAAGCATATGAATTAGAATAAAGTTATGCGAATAAGCTTATAAATACAGTTTGTTGAATTTGTATGATAAGCATAAGGTGACTTATGTAAATAAGCTTATTAGAAGTGTTATGTTGAAACTCTAGGCTACGTTGAACAGATGTATCATATAGCATAAGGTGACTTATGTAAATAAGCTTATTAGAAGTGTTATGTTGAAACTCTAGGCTACGTTGAACAGATGTATCATATATGATACCTCTATATATCATATATGATAAATATATCATATATGATATATGGAGGTATCATATATGATAATATGATAATGTGCTGCAAAACAAATACACGCAGGTCTGTGATCTCCTGATGGGTAATTAAAAGTTAGTTGTCTATATATTATCATATATGATAATCTGATTGAAATTCAACTTCTGTAGTATAATCATATATGATAATCTGGTTGAAACTAAAACCAAATATTTTTACTTGTGTAGTGAAAGCTGTTTTCAATGCATTCTGGAGAACTCAATCATCTCAAGGCCGAGAAGTGGAACATTGGATTCACGAATGAAATAACAAGATCGTGTGCATGAAAATGACAAAGACGAGCGCCACATTTGCAACAAAAATGTCGATGCCTGAGATTAACATCCATTGTCTTATACTTTGAATAGTTTATCTCTTAGTAATTTGTTTATGGTGATGTATTGGTTTAACTTTGTAATGCTACTCAATCACCATTATTTTTGTTGACTATAGACGTAAGTTTTGCATTGTATGGTTATTTGGTTAAAGTTTTTATCAAATTAATGAACCATAGTTTTTACTTTTTTGAGTATCATATATGATAACACCTGTAAATTTTTAATTCTGTCATACCTGACACTGCATTATCATATATAATAATGCAGTATCATATATGATACTAAAAAAAATTAACATATTGAACAAATGGTCTGCTGAATTTATGATTAAAACAAGGAGTCTGTTGGATTCATGATTAAACACTTGTCTAGAAAATAAAAAGATTATTTTTTATAAGTATCATATATGATAATACATTATCATATATGATACAAAAAAAAAAGTTTGCCAAATTCAAGAGAAGGTGTACTGACTTCATGATTAAAGCAAAGAGCCTGTTAAATTAAAGATTAAACATATGTTCAAACAATAAATAAGAGTGCTTTTTAAAAGCATACAATTGCTGATTAAACACATGTTCAAATAGAATGTAACCAATCATGATTAAAATTCATAATAAAAAGATATAGAAAGAAAGAGTCTACTCATTTTATAACTAAAACCTAAACATTCTTATTATTAGAATTACTATTCTTCATCTTCAATCAATTCTTCTTCATCTTCAATACATTCGTCCTCAAGCTTTGTTCCAACTGATTTGAGCAAAAACTCATATCAATTAATCAACAAATCACCCTTAAACACAAGGAAAATACCTAACTTTTGTTCCATAAAACGGAATTATGTGGTATGTTTTGTGTTTGTGTATAAATAGGTAAGAAGGATACATTTTCAAGCAAACAAGAAGAAATCAAGCTTATTTGGATGAAAAAGACAAAGAAGGATCAAAGATGACAAGACTTTGAAGATGAAGGACCTATCTTGACAACACTCCAAAGTTAAAGGACTCAAAGTGTAAATTTGTCAAAGTCATGATTCAAGTCAAACATGGTCAACTCTTCAATCAACCAAGTCAAAGGGTCAAACTAGATAAGTATGCAAGTGGAAGGACCAAAAATGTCATTAAAATGAAGTTCCTAGCTCATTTGGATATTCTGCCTAAGTATAAGGACTAAACTTGCCAAAAATTACACCAAAAATGGTCTTGATCCGTGTTTATTGCTATTATCCAATGAGAGTGCAAGAAAAGGGTTACATGGATTTCCAACAACTACCACCTCACCAAAGAAATTAATGAGCCGCTATTTGCTACGGTTACTCTACTAGCCAACTTTTAACCAATCAGAACTTGCCAGCCAATAATCCTTTTATCCATAAACGGATTATGATCCGTGTGCTCATATTTAAACCAACCAGATAATTCCACGTGGCACATTCTTCCCCAAACAAACCCAAAATCGAGTTGGAGTTATACTGCATATCAGAAAAAGTTGTCAACATGAAAAGTGCTTATTTTTGGATGACGAATTCAACCCACCCACTTAATTAACCTGAAAATCAACCAAGAAGAAAAGCCCAAATTCAAGTTCATAACAGCTAGTTTCAATTGAGAAATTCAGGACACCTGGCAGTCTGCTATTGGTGGGGATACGTCATCAGCTCCAAAAACTTCTCATTTCTTGTCTATAAATAGGGAATAGATCCTTCATTTTATGTATGTAGCTAAGTGTGAAAATTTCACACACTTTCCCTTTTTCTCTCTCAATCTAGCTAGTTAGTTGTTAGTGTAACAAACTCAAGAGCTTGACAAACTCTTGAGTTAGTGTAGAATCTTGATAACTTATGAATCTATGAATCGGGTTGAAGTTTTCTAGAGAGAGAAACTAGAGAGAGAAAGTGAGAGAGAAACTATGTGTCTATTTCATTCAAATGGAAAAAGTGAAAAAAAACAACAACCAACCCCTTTCCAAGGAGGAAAGGGGTATTTATACTTCCAAGCCACTAATGGACTTGGGCCGGCCCATGACAAGCCCATGGGCCGGTTCTTACTTAACTAAATAAGTATTTGTTAACTACGAGCTATTACAACATAAATAATATTGTGGAGTGACCGATACTTCTAATATACGTTAAAACGTATTTCTAACAATCTCCCCCTAAGGGAGGTCACTCCACGTTACAAAGTTCTAAACCTAGCATACTATACTAAGTCTTCGTTCTTTAGCTCGTAGTCTCTTCTTCTTTTTCTTTTTGTTGTGAATATGTTTATTGATCTTTTAGGCTTTGGCTTGAGAGCATTGTTCTTTTGGCCTTTCACGTGCGATCTTTGCCTTCTTGTGAATTTTGCCTCCTCGTGACTCCATGTTCCACACACTTATGTCTTTTTGTTGAATTCTCGAAAGCTTCAGAGTTTGGTACAGCGGAAGACTTCATTTTGTACTTTCTTGAATTTTGCTGAACTTTGATGTAGAAAAACATAAGCATGTGGAAACGACTTCATCAGGTACACCGCAACGCCACCGTCTTCAACTGGTACACAGCAACGCCACCGTCTTCAACAGGTACACAGCAACGCCACCGTCTTTAACAGGTACACAACAACGACACGAATAAAATGGCTTTGAACATTTTATTCTAATTCGGTAGCATTTTACCTCCGGTCGGTGAAGACCGTTGGACGATATTAGATATCGTACCCGTGACGGATAGTTTCAATTAAGTAACTTCCTGACAGGATTTCGCGGGTAAACCCGTTCTCTTTATTCGACCGTCCAAAGCTGACTGCGAACATAAAGAGTGAATCACTTGGATAAATTATCCTTGTGATTTGAAGCCGTCAATTCATGAAACCTGGAACAAGTGAATTTCAATTAAGATTTTCACCATCGTTGCTTTCCAGTTGTCACGAGCTCAATTCATAAAGAATCTTGCACGTCACCTACCAAGTGCTGTTTGATGTTAACACTAGAAGGATTTCCACTCGTCACTGTGATCAATAAAGAGTCACTCTGAGTGTTCTGGCAAGATCATATGATAATGCGTAGAGGCCTGGAACGAGTTTAAGTTCAATTAAGAATTAAACCACTGTTTCTTTCCAGTTTTTCACAAGATTGGTTCTAAAAGAACCGCACGTGTAACCTACCATGAGCTTGTTTGATGTTGGCTCAAGCAGGATTTCCATCTTCATTGTAATACTTGCGTATTACTCGGATGTTCTGGCAATATTACAGGAATACTGCGTATGACTCATGAAAATCTCTTACTTTTCACAGTGTGTGAGAAAGCAAGGAATAAATGGAAAGTGTCCTAATGAGACTTTTGATGATCTCTTGGCTCTAGACTCGATAGTGCGTTTTGATTTACTGAGCGATGGCTGGAGAGGAGTGCCACCTTTTCAATACCATTCTATTCGGAGTGAATAAACCAATAGATAACGTGTTGATCTCCGTGTGATTAAAACAAATACCTTTTGAGAGATATTTGAGTTAGCTGGGAAGGGTTGTGCATTGCATCACTGGGTCCATGACGTCTTTCTTCAATATCGAGAATCATTAACAAAAATGATCTCAATAGCATATGTATTGACCCGGTTTCTGCCTAAAAGTTGTAAGGAGGGCTTCTTTCTTTACACCCTTTATATTTACAATTCTTTTTCATTCTTCAACCCCTTCAGTACTTACCAATACATCATCACTAGCACCTTGTTGTGATTGTTCCAGTGCTAGCATCAGTAATTAGTCGGTACTCAGCTACGTTCACATTCTTTCTCCATCTTTCCTAGGACTTCTAATTCTATCTAGGGATTTGTCCTTGGGAAGATTCCATCAGCTCTGATGAATCATTGGACTAAACCTATTCCTACCACCCTTTTGTCACCACATTCTTCGTGAATTAAGCGTGTTTTGGGAAAGTATAGCCACCATGAAAAATCATTGAAAATCACCTAAAATACTTGTGATATTGTCATCAAAAGTTTTGTACCTTAGGTGTTTTGTTCATCAAAAAACGCTCCCCCTTAGCACGTGCTTTACAGATATTAAGTTGGATAATCATTAAGTCTTTTTCATCTTTTAGCCAAGTATCATTTAAATCTCCTTAATCCCATTTTCTCCCCTTATCCAAAATGTTAACCATTAATATTTGGGATATTGAATGGATTAACCGGTCTTTGGGTAAAAATGAAATTGATGTTTGGCCATAGAACATGTTAATGCTCCCCCTTAAGTTAATAAGGGATAGTTGTAGTGCTTTAGTATCATATATTTTGAAAGATTTAGAATCTCGTGAGAAATTCTTGAAAAATTATCATACCTTAACACTACATCAAGCCGTACAAGCACAATATTCACAAATATACATATTCACAATTGAAAACCAATATAAAGTGGACCTGAAATGTACGACCCATTAGATGGATCGTTGCAGTAGCTTGTGGTGCACTAAATATGGTCTACCACCAACGAATCTTTCCAAGCTCCTCATCAATCTACGTTCACGGAGCTTTTGATCAATCTTCTTGATCATATACTTCGCCATCTGCCGATAACCCTGATGCCAATCCTCGGTCATCTCTGGTAAAGTCCCACCCGAATTAAGATGCTACAACTTTCCTCTGACTTGTAGAAGAGTCCCATCACTGTACTTATAAAGCTCACCCACCCTCATAAACTTCATTAACCCTCGACTGTTCAAGTAGAAAATCCCGCAATTCGGAACAGAAATGCCTGTATAGGGACATCTATCTACATGTTGAGGTAACACTTGATTCACTGGACGGGTTAGGTTGAGCTTCCTTTGGTAGCTTTCGACTCCCAACTGAAGATCTTCAACTCGTTTCTTGATAACAACGCTTCGTGTGAACATACGAAGTGCTGTATTCAAGGCAATGATGTCTTCACGAGGAATATGTGTGAGTTGATCCCGGGTCATCATAAGCAACATATCTTCGATATCCTCAAGGCGAATGATAGAAAAATCTCCCTGCTGGATTTTATATTCTCTGTCATCCTCCCTTTTCAGACGAATCTCCGTCACATGATAATAGCCATTCTTGGCTTCAGTTTTCAGCCCTAAAATGCTGGAGATGCGGATATCAGATTTAACGTTTCTTCCTGAATTGGCTAAGAAGCAACCCCTGTACGCCCTTCGGACTCGTTCGTCCCAATGAGATGCACCTATAACAGCATACATATCATAATTACGATTTACCTTTGGGACCCAGAGTCGGTTTACCTTTTCCTCGATAAAGGGTATTATCCCCTAGTTGGCAGCTTTCAGCAAGGTCAAGGAGGTTGCGTACTTTGATGAACCCTTCAGAAGATACTCAAGATCATTGGTGACGAAGAAGTCGAGAGCAATCTGATTATCTTGAGAAGGATCAAGTGGAGGTGGAGCTCTTTCTGATTCATGGAGGCCTGGCCTTTGAACGGTGTTAAGAGCTTTCAGGACCTCGTCAGCATAGTACTCGAACTCCATTCGGGTTAACCTGGTTTTGGCGCGAATTCTCTTATCCTTCAGCGCTCTCTTCACCAAAGACGGAGTAACCGAAGTCTTATACTCATGAGCCAGAAATGCACATAAGTCAATCGGACTGCGGATACGGAGATACAAAACATCTCTGTCAGCGTCTGTGATTGGATCATATTGCGCCGCTGCCGTGATCCAAGCCTGTGGTGGTGCAGTCTCGTCAATCTCCAACGTGTCTGCCCAGTCCCGTGTGCTTGATTCAGGAACATTAGATTGTGGTTCTTGTTGTAGAGGAGTGGAAACGTGAACATCTGCTGGTTCTGATTCAGGCATCTCGGCGGTGTCATGAACGGGTGAGTGTTGTGCAGCTTCAGGTTCAGTTACCGATTCTGCAATCACAGGAGCAACAACAACAGAACTAACAGGGTTAGTGGTAACAGGTATAGATACAGCGATAGATGTACCAGGAATCGATGACGATGTAGTAGCATTCACATCGTGGTGCCATTTGGATCGTCTGGATTCCGTGGAAGTAGATTTTTCCTTTGCTGCTGCATCTTTCTTAGACTTGGTTCCAGACTTAGCAGGTTTCTTTGAGCTGGCAACCTTATCCCCCTTTTCAGGCTGTTTACCCCCATCATCATCCTCATCGTTATCCTCGTTGCTCCCCTTAGCACTCTCCTCATTACCATCACCACCATCATTACCATCATCATCATCATCCTCATCATCATCATCATCCTCATCATCATCACCACCATCATCATCTTCTCCTTCTTCTTCTTCTCCTTCTTCTTCTTCTTCTTCCTCTTCTTCTTCACCAGTACCCTCTTCTTCTTCACTTTCTTCCCTTTCTTCCTCAGGCAGAATGTGGTAGGGTACCACACTTCCAAACATCTTGAACAACCGATCATCCTCCATGATAGCGTCATTCAGGGATTTATAGAGTGTCCGTTGAATCTTAGATTTATCAAACGATCCAAGTTCCCTCATACGAGCTTTGAGGATCTTCTTTAGCTCAAAATCCGTCAAGTCATAGGCAATTTTGTAGGCGGATTCAGAAGGATTGGATGACTTGATCATCAAGTTATCAGCAGCGAGTGTCTTCAACTCATCACGCAGTTTAGGCATAATGGATTCAACGGATTCTTTCACTCTCTCCTTAATAGAAGCTTCAAGAGTTTCTTTCTGCTCCTTGTAGTTATCCTTAATAGCTCGAAGTCTCGTAAGTCTTGCTTCATACCTATCAGCTTCAGCCTTCTTAACCTGAGCTAGTTCTTTTGCATGAGCTTTTCGCGTCAATTCCATCTCTGCAGCGAACTTAGCAAGCATCTCTTCTTGGGCTTTTCTAGATGCTTCTTCACTTTGAACTCGTCTATGTAGCTCTTGGCGAAGTTCATCCATCTCTCTTTTGTGATTATCCGTATGTTTATCCAACATTTCGGCCATTACCAATGCAGCCATTGTAGACGTTGCAGAGCTGCTCTGGGTTGATTGAAGAGGCTCGATTGTGACCACAGTACTGAGAATGGGAGTTATTGGAGGTGGAAGGAATGGTGTTGAAACCGGTCGGGTTAGTAAAGGTTGTATTGGTGGAGGTTGAGTTGCTAAAGGTTGAGTTACTAACGGTTGAGTAGACACCATGATTGTAGGAGCACCGGACTCTTTTTCAACACTTGCTGAAACAGGGATTGATGTCTCCTTCGAAGTAGAATACCGTTCAGGTGACCCAAACTCATCAATATCCTCTGGCTCCTCGTACTCTTCTTCAATATTTATCCTTGCACCTGAACCACTACCGCCCGTATCTTTCCTACTCCTTTCAATAGCTATCTTCATCATTTTTCTCTCCGCCTTGTCAAGAGTAGGATCAACAACATCTTCTTCGTCACGTAGAACTAACTCATCAGCCTTACCCTTTCCCTTCTTAGCGACGGTCTTTGTCTTTTTGGCTTTGGGTTCAGGTAAAGCTGTTTGCTTGCGTTTACCTTTGCTCTTAACCGTGGTAGATGAGTCTTCACCTGCTTGAATGCTTGCTCGTTGATTCTCAATTTCTTGTAGCAAGTTCTTGTAATCAGCAGATGCGATAATCTCATCTGTCAGCATAATGACTGGGAATGGGACCACGAATAACCATATTCGAATGAGTCTCCTGCCTTAAGTCTACCAAATCATCATCATCCATCGTGTGGTGACGACTACCTGCACGCTTGGCAATGGAAGCATCGTTCTCCATAAAGTAATGTATGATCAGCTTAATGAACCTAGGGTACTGGTAACTTTTAACCTTACCCTTCGTGTTTGTGAAGAGTTGAAAAGTAAACTCCTCCCACAGCAATGATGCATAGTCAATACCCATACCTCTGTATACCCCATAAAACAGCTTGATGATCGGTGGACAAACAGCATCAAATCCAGTTGTTTTGGGTGTGAGACATCGGCTTAGAATCCCAAAAATAGCTTTCCATGGTTGACCAACTTTGGCAGTAGTAAACTCAGACACGGTTCGTATGTCAGGACATCCCATGGCAGTGAACATTTCCATGATCTGATCCTTAGTCGGGTTGGCTGAGAATGATAGGCTTTTGGGTGACGGCCGAAATCCAAAGATCTTCCTGAAGTCTGACACATTAAGCGTCTGCTGCTTGTTGTCCAAGGAAAATGTGATTTTGTTCGACGTCCTCTCCTTGGTAGCCCAGAACTCGTAAAGGTAGTCATAGGGCACTGAAGCACTTTGCCTTAGTGCATGCTTGAGTTTAGTTATCAAGTATGGCTGAACCTACCTTAAATCCGTTATGGGTAGAATGAGATACCTCCTTCAAACGGAAGTTGTTTGGAAGAAACTTTAGATTCTTGGCTTCGACAATGGCGGTGGCTCTGGCGTCTTGTATTTGTTGTACTGTAGGGTTAGTCATCGTCTCTGCTTAAGATAAAACACAAAGGTTGAAACATACAAATATGAATATCATTATGATTTTAAACCTAAGCATTGAACATATGACCTAATCCCTTAAGCTTGTAAAACACTCAAACATCTTCTATTCGGAATAAACATTCAATTCAGAATAACTGATCTATGCGGAAAGTTAGTCCTATGCGGAATAAATTTTCTATTCGGAAAGATCAATCCATGCGGAATAAAATTTCTATTCGGAAAGATTACTCTATGCGGAATAAAATTCCTATTCGGAAAGATTTCTCTATGCGGAATAAAATTCTTATTCGGAAAGTTTAGGCCTATGCGGAATAAAAGTTCTATTCGGAAAGATCATCCTATTCGGAATAATGCTCCTATGCGGAATGTTCATTCTGTTCGGAATAATCCTCCTATACGGAATACAACTTCTATTCGGAAAGTTCATTCTATGCGGAAAAAATGCCTTATTCGGAAAGATCATCCTATTCGGAAAGTTTAAACAGTTATGATTTTTCTAATTAGGCACTAATTCGTTTGATTCAAGTGTTCTAAAGGCCATATCAGTTCAATTTGTGCTATTCCGAATCAATCCCAGGCAAAACCCCCAAATAATTAAACCCTAATTTAAGCAGTAACTTAGTTCGATTGATTTCAATTAAAAGGAGTTAATTAAATTGAATTGCATGAATGTTTAAACCGATTTGATACCTTTTGAAGATCTTGATCTAGAAGATGAATGTTTCGTTTGTGTGTTTGTGTATTTGTTTCAATGGCTGGCAAAGGAGAAAAAGAAAACAAAAGAATGAAAAGTGAGAAAGAAAGACGGGGGGGGGGGGGGGGGAGGTGATGGTAGAGTAGGTCAAACTTTTAACAAGTTTGATAGATGGTCACATTTAACCCCTCACTTTTTCTTTTAACAAGTTTTAATACTTGTCATTTTTTACCCTATCTTATGTTAAATTCCCGAGCCTTAGTGATTAACCTATCTTAACACACGCACAAATCTATTCATGACAAACTTATAAGCAACAACAAGACAAATGCCAAAGCAATCCAACCATTAACCATTGAACTTTTTGAGTTTCCTTGAAAACTTTTGAAGATCTTTTTGATGTGAAAGATGATGTAACATTTTCTCCCCCTTAAACGATGACCCGTTTTCTATTTAAAGAGTTGTAGTCATTGTTTAACGAGGCACATGATGATGAAAAACATTTTCCAATTGATGTTTTGAAAAGATCGATTCGCTGGTGTGGACAAGATTTCTCTTATCTAGACAAAATAATGCACTGAGACGTACACTAATTTGTGTTAGATCAAGTTGTAAAGTAAACTTGATCCCTTTGCATGATTTGGCTTGTAAATCATGCCCGAGAAAATTAATTCCCGTTGTGAGCCAACGTTTTCCAAGGAAATACGTGACTTTAATATGAAAACCAGGTTGCAGTCTGAAATAACTACAAGGCATGATGGGCATGTTTTAAAAATGTACAACTTTTATACGGACTCTGTTTATGGCGCCGTGTCAATATTGATCGACATTTCTAAAGCCGTAAATATTACCGTACTAAAAGACATGCCCGATTTAAAAACGAAAAATATTTTTGGTTTTTCTTGATTTTATAATTTTTATGGTTTTTCTAGGTTTTATATTTTTTATGGTTTTTGTTGGTTTTATATTTTTGTATTTTTCTTTTGTGGTTTATATATGTACGATAATATACATGATCACGAACAAAGGATACGCCTGAATAGTTTACCACCACTATTCAGCTGATTCTTCTGCCAACTCTTTGAGAGTCGCTGGAGTGAATGATTTCATGCCAAGCTTGTCGATCAAAAACTCGATTCGTCCTCGATCTAAGCCCTTGGTGAACATATCTGCAAGCTGATACTCAGTAGTGACAAAATACAGCTCGATCACTCCGTTCTCCACCTGCTCTTTAATGAAATGGTAGCGAATGTCTATGTGCTTGGCCCGGGAGTGTTGAACATAGTTGCAGCAAAGGGCAATGGCGCTCTTGTTGTCACAATACATCGGGATTTTGTTAAATCCCAAACCGTAGTCAGTTAATTGTGATCTCATCCAAAGGACTTGAGCACAACAACCGGACATGGCGATGTATTCAGCCTCCGTGCTAGAAATTGCAACACTTTTCTGCCTTTTTGAAGACCAACTGATCAATCTATCTCCAAGGAGTTACACAGATCCAGAAGTGCTACGCCTCGTGTCTTGACATCCAGCATGATCGGCATCTGCGTATGATATTAAAGCAATAGAGGAATCTTTCGGATACCATAGACCACGATGAAGTGTTCCTTTTAGATACCGAAAGATCCTTTTAACAACATGTAGGTGCTTTTCGGTAGGCCGAGCCTGATACCGGGCACACATGCATACGGCAAATTACAAATCAGGCCTGCTAGCAGTCAGATAGAGAAGGGTGCCGATCATCCCACGGTAAAGTTTTGGATCGACAATAGTCCCATTCCTATCTTCATCTAACTTGGATTTCTCCACCATTGGAGTGTCCACGGGGTCACAATTTTCAAAGTTATATTTCTTTAAAGATTCTAGAGCATATTTGGATTGATTAATAAAGATGCCTCTGGGATTCTGAGAAATTTGTAATCCTAAGAAAAATGAAATTTTTCCCATCATTGACATCTGAAAGCGTGTGGACATTATCTTCTCAAAGCGTTGTGACAATTCTATGTTAGAGGCAGCAAATATTATATCATCAACATAAATTTGTACCAGAATCATGTCGTTGTCCTCCTTGAGAGTGAATAGAGTGGGGTCCACCTTGCCTTTGGAGAAGCCTTCCGAGATGAGATATGTTGAAAGGAGATCATACCACGCACGTGGAGCTTGTTTCAACCCATAGAGAGCCTTCTTAATCTTGTACACATGATTAGGAAACTTCGTACTAACGAACCCATCCGGCTGACTAACATAGACTTCTTCCCGTAGTTCACCGTTCAAAAATGCCGTCTTCACATCCATTTGATAGACGATCATGTTCATATGAGCAGCATACGCAAGGAATAGTCTAATCGCCTCCAATCTTGCCACAGGAGCAAAAGATTCTTCAAAGTCTATACCCAAGGGTTGTTTATATCCTCTAGCAACCAATCTAGCCTTATTCTTCAATACTGCACCCATCTCATCAAGTTTAACCTTATAAACCCACAACAAAGTAAGGATGTTAACCTTGTCAGGGAGAGGAACTAATTCCCATACTTCAAGTCTTTGGAATTCATTTAGTTCCTCCTGCATGGCTTCAATCCAAGATGATTGAGTCATAGCCTGCTGCCAATTTTTAGGTTCAACTTCAGAGAGAAATGCATCAAAGTAGCAAAAAAGTGCACTTTCTTGTAATTGATGGCGTGTAGAGACTGGTCGATCTAGATTACCAATGACATTCCTAATTGGGTGATCTTTTGTCCATTTGGTGCTATGTTTTTCAATCCTAGGTGGTCTGGAGTGAATAATAGAAGGAGCTTCTTCTGAGGTAGACGCGGCTGAAGGGTTTTCAGGTATCGCTACACCAAAGAAAGGAAGCTCTTGCAGGTGAGCATATTCCAAATCGTGATCAATAGAATCCTCTTCCACATCATTAGGCACAAGTAAGGGTGACGATTCAGGTGTAGTTTGAGAATCACTTGGTAAAGGTGCATCCGGTTCAATGTTAATTGAAGATGCATTAGATAAAGCTTCATTTGCTCGAGCAACAGCTTCAGGGATTGGAGCTATCACTACAGGTGCTGGAACTTCATCATTTGGGGGATCAAAGAATTCATCAAACAACGGTTGAAACAGTTTATCCACTCGGGCCTTGTCGGTGGTAAAAATGATGTAGAAGTAGGATTATTGGGAACTAATCCGGAACTAATAGCACCGGTTCCCATCTCATAAAGCGCGGGTTCAGAGCTGCGTTGCTCAGAAGCCATCGCTGTCAGCTCATCGAAATCTGCGTCCATAGTTTCTACGATCTTACCAAGACGACGGTTGTAAATTCGGTATGCTTTCTTGGAGGGTGAGTAACCAATGAAAATACCTATATCGGCTTTCGGTTGAAGCTTGCCCAAGTTCTCACTATTAATGTTTGGATAACAAAGAGCACCAAACACATGAAAAAATGAAACATCGGGTTTACGGTCATGTAGAAGCTCATAAGGTGTTTTTCCATGGCGTTTCCGAATGATAGAACGGTTTTGGGTGAAACATGCAGTAGATATGGCTTCTGCCCACAAGAACAATGGAGCGTTCGCATAAATTAGCATAGTCCTAGCAGCTTCCATAAGCGTACGATTACGTCTTTCAACGACACCGTTTTGTTGTGGAGTGCGTGCAGCGGATGTTTCATGTGAGATACCAAATCCTTCATAGTAATCACGAAGAGTCTGGTTGACGAACTATGTTCCATTATTTGTACGAATACGGCGGACAGTAGTATTCAAACGTACCTGAATGAATTTCAGAAAAGTGATGATAGCCTTTGGTGCTTCATCCTTTGTACGTAGAAATCTAACCCATGTAAACCTGGAGAAATCATCCACAATAACCAGAATGAATTTCTTACCGCTTACACTTTCAGTTCTCATTGGCCCACAAAGATCCATATGCAAAAGATGAAGTTTTTCTTGATTGGTGTCTTCAGCTTTGGGCTTATATGATTTCTTGGTACTTTTCCCCCTTGAACACGCGGAACATAAATGGTCCTTGTGAAATTTGAGCTTTGGAAGACCACGAACTAATTCGTTTTTCGCCAGATGATTAATAGCATCAAAGTTAAGATGAGATAATCTGCGATGCCATAACCATGACTTGGTCTTAGATGCTTTAGAGAGAAGACATACTGGAGAGGCGGCCATCATGTCTTGTAGGGACAACGTATAAAGATTTGCACCACGAGATCCCTTCAACAAGTCTTTTCCTTCCAAGTTGCGAATGAAACAAGTGTGTTGTCGAAAAGCAACCTCTAGGTTGGAATCACAAAACTGTCCTACGGAAAATAAGTTATGACCAAGACCTTCTACATAGTATACCCTTGAAATCGTAACGTATCCAATCTGATATTCACCATACCCCATTATCTTTGCTATATGATCATTACCGAATTTAACCGTTCCAAGAAACTTGCTGACGAAATTTCGGAGCATCGAGCGATCTCCGGTCATATGCTTTGAACAACCGGAGTCCAAATACCAGAGGATGATTTGGACCACCTGAAAATATCACCAGACGAGGACAATGTAGAGGTATCGAAATCTGAATGTTCCTTGTTATTAGCAGGTACAGATTTAATAATCTTAGATTTGCTAACTTTAGGTTTCTTAGATTTCCTAGCCTTCTTCTTCCTAGTTGGTGGTGTAGATTCTAGTTGGCTTAAATCCTGTGGTATTTCTTCACTGATAGGCACTATAGTGGGGGCTGACCTAATTAAAGGGTGCTGTTTCCATACTTTAGTGCTATTGTGCCTAATTAAAGGACGCTCAGACCTAACCTCAATGGATGCATTCCTAGTTAAAGGGCACATTTTTCCATCTAATGTAAAGGTCCTACCAGTGGGACGCCATTGCCAGCCAACTTGGGCACGTGTTCTACCAGTTGGCTTCCATTCAAGATCATTCCTAATGGCATTCATCTCATTCACATGATCAATAAGACACAAATCATGACGTTGGGAAAACATACATTCATTACAATTCCAACATTTTAAATCAGAATTCACAAATGGTTTAGGCTTCTGCACAGACGTAGAGCTTTTAGTCTTAACATGATTCTTTTTATTTAAAACTGAACTAACATTCCTATGGTGAGCTTCTACTTTCTTCTTTTTGGTACTACTAGTAGAGGGCTTGATCTTATCTTTCTTGAGTGGCGATCCTTTAGCCTTAGTAGTCTCTTTTAATCCTGAAGAAGGTAAAGTGGGAACATTAGCAACAGATTTTAAAGGTGCCTTACTTGATTGTGCCAATGACGGTTTTTCTCCTGGAGTCTTATTAAATGGAGTTACAGCAATGGGTCGATTAGTGAGTAGTGCAGAACCTGGTTTACCTATGTATTGCAAGTAGGCTAAGTAATATTGAACACGCTTAATATATTCATGGGCTGAATAATAGTAGCTACTTGAGGGATCTAAGGCATAAAGATCGTCTAAAATATCCCTGACAAGATCTACATGCTTAATTGCGTTCCTCATATAATCATCGTAGGTAACCGGGTTTCTCTTATGAAGCGGGTTCTTATAAAGCACTACTGACTTGGTTGTTGGAGCACTAGTGAACGGTGCAGAGTCGGTAGCTAAGTTATCAACAACTTCTTGTCGGGTGAAAAGAAGTGTCTCCTTTAACTCGGCCAAAACCATGTTTTTGTCAATGAGCAGGATGTTTAAGTCAGAGATTTCCTTACGCTTTTGGTTCAGTTGTTCAACATAAGATTGTTGCTGTGCCGCATTAAAAGCGAAGCGTTCTTCTAGTGAACCATAAAGAGCGGATAGTCCCTGTCTTGTCCGATCCATCTCCCCTAGAACAGACGAAAGTCTAATTTCTAAGACCTGGTTTTTAGACTCTGCAGCTTCTAGTTCCAATTTTAGTGTTTCATTTGATGACACATCTCTCTTCAATCTCATAATCTCTTCCTCTAATGCCTTAACAATTGCAATCATCTTGTCACTCGTCTCAACACCGTTTTCACAACTATTTGTTATCCAAAGATCCTCATTTTGAGTTTGTTGTTTTAATTCTAAAGATATACAATGTTGTTCTAGTTGATTAAAGCGTTTTGAAAGTAAATTGTAAGAATCTTGTAGCTTTAAAAACTCAGCGTTAGATTCGTGACAAGAATGATTATCTACCTCATTTATAGTATCAGCAACATTTACAGAGAGATCACACACATCATCACAAATATTCACATCATCACATTTAATCATAGCGGATGTAAGCTCATTCGAATAATTAACATTTACAGTAGTAAGCACATCATACGAAATTACTTCAGACAAGAATCGGTCATATTCAGATAAAATCTTTTCCTTTTCAATTAGTTGTAGTTCGTAAGCGGTGTCCATTTCATAAAACACTTTTTGAACTTCTCCAATTTCAAATTCAAGATTTTCCTTAAGAGATGCAAAACTTCCTTTTAGACTTTCGACAAACGGATTGATCTCATTTTTAAACACCTCGTTCATGTGTTCGAAAGCCCATTCTCTGGCGTTTAGGCCATTTGAAGTCGTACATTCCAAAATGACCTTGTCAAAATTAGTAAAGTATTGATTAATCTCTTGCAAGTTTAACCATACAGTGCTAACAGGTGGAAGATCCTTTGGAATTTCCTTAGGACCTTCCATATTGACAAGTGTAGGAAATGTACTAGGGTTTTCTTCATCTATCATGTAGGTTGGTGCTGTGATGAGATCTTTGTCCATATGGAAGCGAATTCTAAAATCCGTTTTTGCAAGCTCCTTATTCATTTTAAAATAATCACACTCGGGATATTTTGCAGAATTGTATGACCGATCCTCATCAACTAGATCCTTACTTGTTCGATCATCGAAAATAACAATCGGGTCTAAGACCAATCCTAATTGGGTTGCATTATAAAGTCTTGGACTATGTCTTAAAGCTTGTTTTGCATACCTTGGGTTAGGGGGAAGGCCTTTTTGACGTGATAAGTTAAATTCTCTAAACGAAGCGTCAAATAAGTGCACTAGTTGAGAAGCAGCGTATTGTCTTAAAAGCAAGTAATCTAGACTTCTAATCTTATTAGCAGCATTAATCTCCATTTCATTCTTCTTAGACTCGAGTAATTCAAAATCCGTTTGAAGTTTTTGAAAATTAGTGACCACTAACTCCTTTTCTTTAAGTTCATTAGAAAGATTTGCTCTTAAGTTTTCAATTTCTTGCAAATGACCCATTTGTTTGTTTCTAAAATGATCATACTCGAGATTTGTTAGAACACTAGACGAAGGCACTAATTCCAAAGTTTGAACTTCCTCGTTGCTTAAGGCAAGCTCATCAGACAAATTCTTATTCTTAGCTAAGGTTTCTAAGAGTGCAGCATTCATTTGGCTAAGTAATGTAGCAGGAACCATGACCAAATCTTGTTGAGCAGGAGTATGCGTATGCGAAATGGCTCCCGGTTGTGATTCACTCAAAGTCTGGGGACTCACATTGATATTACTATCATTGATTGTCTCCTCATTTGAAAGACTCACCACCGAAGATTCATTCGAATCAGCACACTCTTGCACAACTTGATGTGGTTGAATACTAGCATCAGTGGTATTATCAGTGGTATTAATAAGTACCTCATATCTCTTTTCTGGCCATAGGCTAGAGATAGTTGCCATAAGAGTTGCCTTTGCAGATTGAAATTCATCACAGTCTGAGTCATACGCATCAAGATCATCTGCTTGGTATGCTGCATTCTGTGTGGTGACAACGTCTTGTTCAGCAATCCCTGGATCCGCAAGAAATGCAAGCTCCTCTTCATCAAGTTCCCTTCCTTGTGCCTGAGCATTCACCAGATAAATCTTCTCTGCAAACCATTGACCATCCCTTCTCCTCTTGGCTTTCTTGCAATCCCTGGACATGTGACCTTCTTCCTTGCAGTTGTAGCATGTAATCATTCTCAACTTGCCTGTGGAATTAGCCCGTGAGGAGTGTTGACCATTGGAGCAGGATTGACCGTGCGAGCATTGGTAGTTGATGTAGTAGGTCTCCCCTGATATGGTTGAATAGGTTGAACCATTACCCTGCCATTCTCAATAGTAGCTTGTTGACGAGAATTGGATGAATTCCTCAACTGATTGTTGGTTGGAGCTGATCCCCTAAATCCTCGTTTGCTTAAAGTCCTTGTGAGATAAGCAGACATAGTGGTTAACACTTCAACTGGGTCAGCTCCTTGTTTGAATACAGGAATGGGTACTTCCTCATCATCACAATACATTGCTTGATCTTGTTGAGCTGCATAATCACTAGAAGGAATACTCATGTGATCAGAGTAGCTTGATGGATATGTTGCATTCTCTTGATAAGAAGAATATGAAGGCTGAGCATAAGGTGCAATGTTTGCTGGGTGAAGTTGTGAAGCATACTGTAGTGAAGGTGCATTAAACCGATATTGTTGCTGATGTGAGGTGGGTGGTTGCGGTAGAATCGAGTATTGGGGGAAGGTTGGTGTCATGTAAGGTGATGGATGATAGGCTTGATGTCCCAAGATATAAGGTGTGTTGTTGTGTGACAAGCTTGGTTGATTCGCCATCAAAGCTAAGGAATCAGGGTACATACCTCGAGGCGAACGGTGCATGATCACATGTTTCTCATGCTGCTGAAGAAAAGCATAGATTTGATCCAAATTGCACTTATGCAAATCCCGGGTTAACTTAACATCGGTAATATACTCACCCCATTCAGCTTGAGGTAAAGTATTCAAAAACTTGGTGTTAACCTGGAATGGAGCAATCACGAGATTGTATACATTCAGATCATTCATTAGAGTAGTAAATCTGAAGTAGTAGTCGTGTAGCGTTTCCCCTGGGCTGTACGTGAATCTATCAAACAGATCATACAACTGACATTCCCTTTCCTGTTTGGTAAGAGACGTATCTTGTAGCAACACCTTTAGACGTTCCCATAAATCCTTGGCAACCGTATATTGACTTACCATGCGATAAATATCATGCGGAAGAGATTGGAGAAGAGTCTGTAGAGCCTTTTCATCAGCATCAACAATGAGTTGTTGTGCCGGTGTGAGTTCTTCATATTCTCTTGGTCGAGTCATGTTATTCGCCACAATGATACCATAGTCGAGTGGACCATTCAAAATCGACTTGACCATAAGCCTTCCGTATGTTGGTTTGCCCTTCAGGTATTGCATCATGCGGCCCTGCCATGCCTCAAACACCTCTTTAATAAGCATCGGTGGACGACTATCAGTTCCCGTTATGATTGAGATATCCGTAAGAGATGTCATTTGAGGCATTAATGAACTCGGATTCATTGTGATCACTTAAGAGACTCAAAGATTATCGGTTGATCGAGCAGTGAAGAAAGGTTGAGAATTTGTGTTGTGTTGTTGAAATCAAGATTAAATCCACTAAAGATCGTCGAAAAAACTCAAATACCCCTTGAACTTGCTTATACGGAATAACCCTAACTCGGAATAAATCCTATTCGGAATAATCCCTATTCGGAATAACCCTATGCTGAAAAACCCTTATACGGAATAACCCTTACACGGAATAAACCCTATTCGGAATGTTCCTGCTATTCGGAATATTCTTCAATTCGGAATGTTTGGCTATTCGGAAAGATGGGCTATTCGGAATGTCTATTCGAAATGTTTTGGCTATTCGGAAAACTTTACTATTCGGAAAGATTCTGCTATTCGGAAAATTGCTATTCGGAAAGTTTCTTCTATGCGGAATGTCTATTCGGAAAAATCCTGCTATTCGGAAAACTCTCCTATTCGGAATGTCTATTCGGAATAATCTGGGAATATCAGTTCGAGACTCAGACCAGCACTTTTCAATCCGATTTTTTGATCAAAACCACAAAAAGTTTTATGATTTTTACCAAAATAAGCTAAACCCAATCCTTATCAATTAATCCCAATAACAAAACACCAAAAACAACAAGATTCAAGATTGATTTTTTCTAAAGATCACTAATTGATTCAAAAACTAAAAAAGCAACACAATCCCTACCTTAAATCACCCCATAGCTCTTGATACCAAATGTAGAATCTTGATAACCTATGAATCTATGAATTGGGTTGAAGTTTTCTAGAGAGAGAAACTAGAGAGAGAAAGTGAGAGAGAAACTGTGTCTATTTCATTCAAATGGAAAAAGTAAAAAAAAAACAACCACCAACCCCTTTCCAAGGAGGAAAGGGGTATTTATACTTCCAAGCCACTAATGGACTTGGGCCGGCCCATGACAAGCCCATGGGCCGGTTCTTACTTAACTAAATAAGTATTTGTTAACTACGAGCTATAACAACATAAATAATATTGTGGAGTGACCGATACTTCTAATATACGTTAAAACGTATTTCTAACATTTAGTTATAGTTAGTTGTAACCTCCTACCTAACTCTGTAACAACCTTTCACATTCATAGCAATAAAATTTCCCTCATTTTTCCTTCAATCTCCTTATCAGTTCTTGCATACCTGTTGATCTTTTGTTGTTATGAGTTGCTTGTGATCACACTTGATCATAAGGAGCTCATTGTGAAGAATTGTAGCTGTTCATTCATGTTCTTTTTGATCCGGTAGCTAAGTTGATTTTGAAGCAAATTTTTGGGTAGACATGATGATGATGATGAATGCAGATTGTTGATTAGTTGTTCATAGTGTTAAGGTGGTGGTTTAACACTGTTTAGGAGGCTCAACGCCTACCTACTCCATCAATGGAGGCACAATGCTAAAAGGTTTCATGTATCTTAGTTTTGTTCCACTAAACAGCAACTTGCATGCTCAATTCTAGCTTAAACACTATATGTTGCTTTGATCAAGTGTGCTTAGTATGTTTTTGGATTGATTCTGATTGTTTAGATAGATACTTGTTAGTTTGATAGCCATTTGTTAGCTTTACTTGTTACTGTCTTCATTTCATCAGTTAATTAGCTTGCTTTAGCATTTTGAGTATTAGCCTGTTATTTTACATATACTTGGTTCATTTGTGCTTCATTTTGTTCAACAAGTTTGAGTAGATAACAGTCTTAGTTCAGATCAATCACTTGCTTATATTCTCTTTACAAAATTTGTTGTGAGATCAGTAAAGTAGTGTTTGGATTTGCTGTCATTTTGTAGTTCAAGTGTTTCAAATTGGTTAAACTTTGCTCATTTACCATTCTTCAGTCATCTTAAACAAGTTTTAGTAGTTTTCAAGTCTAAAAGATGGTCAAACAGGCAATTGGTTGTTAAAATGTTTGGGTCAGCTTTGTGAACAGATTTCATCATAAAAGTAGCCATTTTCAATTGCTTAGCATTTGTTCATTACTTGATGAAATTCAGTCAAACCACTTTCTACTTGTCATTTAACATCTGAAGTTTGAGTGCTTATAAGGAAATCATACAGTATCTTGTTTCAAGTGAGAAATTAGCTTTTTCATAAGCTTTTAAGCAACATCAAGTTTCTGTAATCAAAGTGCATACTGATTTCTTATTCTGGAAAATCCACTTCATAAATCTTGCTATTTTCTTTCACAATCTTGTTTAGGAACTTGTCTTGAGTAGATCTGGAAGTTTTTAGCTTTTTCAATTTTTTGGTCAAACTTGGTCAATAAGCTAGTTTCAGCTTATTTGCAATTTCCAGCTTTATTACTTGATCATTTTCCATAAGAAAATACATTCCAGACTCTCCATAAGCTGTTTAATAAGATTTAGCTTAAAAATCTGTTTGTGCATGTCTAGCTTTTCAGATAGCTTATTCTTGGCTTATTGAAGTTGGCTTATTTGAGTTTTATTGCATTTCAAGTCTTTTCCTTATACTAGCCTAAGTGATTTTGGATTTTAAGCAGTTTAAAATTGGTTTGAGCTTATTTGGTGCATTCTAGAGCTTATACGAGCTTATTTGATCTAGTAGCCCGTTTTTGATAAAAATTTCACATTTATTTGCACAATAGTCCCTATACTTTGTTCCTGTTTGTATTACTGGCTAATTTTCCATGTTATTAGGGTTTGCTTTGTATTAGTCCAAAACTTTTAATCACTTGTCATTTTCAGTTAGTAGTTTTTACAAGTTGTTACATTTTGTTAGTAGTTTGTTACAATTTGCATAATTAGTCCTTTTACTTACTGATAATTACATTTCAAGCAATTTAGTTTCAAGTACTTACATATTTAGCACATTACTTTCATAGATTTACACTTTTGTCCTTTTGTGAATAAAAACTTGGTATGTGCTAATTGTTTTACGGATACGTAGCTTACTGTTTTTCACATTTTTACTTGCTTGCTTAAATAGACATAGAAAATCCAAATAACTCTATCAACCAAAAATGATAATAAACCTGATTTTGTTAGAACTTTCAATTGGTTAAGAATCAAGAGAAACGAACTTCAATTTACACAATTTTAAATGGCGCCGCTGCCGGTTCTTTGACTTTACGAGAGACTATCGATTGACGGTTTTCATTGGCTTTTGGGATCCGTTCACCTAGTGAACGTTATTTTTACGTATCATAAATCAAAAACAATAAAAAAATCAAAAATATAAAAATAAAAAACTAAAAAAAAGAAAACACAATTCTTTTCCTAAAGAATTAACCAAAAAAGTTTAAAAAATCAAAAAGCAATTTTTTTCCTAAGAGATTGGACCCAAAAATATATATTATTGGATTCCCTCGGTTTTTATGTACATATAGTATTTTCTTAAAAAAAACCCAATATATACAAAAAAAATTTCCCTATATTATTATATGTATATATGTATACATATAAGAACAACCAATACACATATTCTCCATAAGTATTGCCAAGGCAATACACCGTGTTTGGGGGCGTTCCGGTCCTTGACACGCGTATTGATCAAATTCAATAAAGCAAGAATAGATAAATACTTCCAATAAGCAATAATTCAAAGAATACAAACTATAAAGTGAATAGAAAGGCGATGTGCTATAAAATGCCATCTAAGGGTCAATAGGTACTTAAGTGCTTCGCGCCACCTTATCCCCCGTTCACTAGTGCGTATTCTAAGAAGGAAGGCTTCATTGGGGGTCTTGCACCCAAGTAGTAATTACGTATATTATACTTTCTTGTGATATTTCATATTGAAACTCGAAGAGGATAATCCCTTTCTCTTCAAAGTCAAACGATAGCTTCTCTCTCATTCCTCGTATTGAGTTGCATGCTCACTCGCGGGCGTGCACAAATACCGATTGGTGTACAACCCCTTCCTCCGAAAAGAAAGAAAAAGAGAAAGAGTAGGAAAACCACCGTCCATCAAGCCGATCCCGAGAATCGTGCTTTGATCCACACACAACAAGAAGCCATGGCTGGAGTTGATACTCGACCTTTGATGGATCACTTACAATCCAATGTGCAAGGGTGTGCCGATGCTATCAAGATACCCGGTATTCCCGCAAACACATTTGAGCTAAAAACATCAATGATTAACTTGGTTTCAAATACACCATTTTATGGGAACAAGAATGATAATCCACATGATCACCTTAAGAAATTTCTTGCTCTTTGCAACACCATTAAGTACAATGGAGTTCCCCATGATGCCATTAAGTTGATATTGGTGCAATTTTCACTAGAGGGTCTGGCTAAGCATTGGTTAGATACACAACCACCCGAGAGCATTACCACAAGGGATGGTTTCACTAAGAAGTTTTTGAACAAGTTCTTTCCCCCATCTAAGACCACGGCTTTGAGGAACTTAATTATAGGCTTCCAACAAAAACCTAGTCAAACATTTAGTGATGCTTGGGAGGAGTATAAAGAGTTATTGAGGAGATGCCCTAACCATGGATTGGATGAAGTTCACTAAATCAATACTTTCTACAATGGCCTTAAACCTCATCACCAAGACTCACTCAATGCTTCCGCGGGAGGAAATATACTTCTTAAATCCATTCAAGAAGCTTGGGATATTATTGAGACCAAAGAAATGGTGCAAACTAACACACAATTTGATGAAAGAGTACATGTCATTCAAGAAGGAGTATCTAAACCATTGGAGACTCAACTCATTTCATGCATCCAAGAATTGACTCAAGCTCAAAAGGAAAGTCAAATAATTATGCAAAACACACAAAAGATGCAACAAACCATGATGAATGACTTTATGAAACTTTCTTTGGTCAATAATTCCACAAATGATGTGCATGTTATTACTCTTTCATGTGAGACTTGTGGAGGTCCCCATTCATATCAACAATGTGATAAGGTGCAAGGATATCAAGGGGAGTGTTATGCATACCAAGAGGAACATAGAGAACATTTCAAGCCCAACATCAATCAAAATAACCTTTCTTATAAGTCTCAAAATTACCTTACTCCACCGGGATTTCCACCCCAACCACCCACCTGATTTCAACAAAATCCCCCTCAATTGTTACAAAGGAATCAAGGTCCAAGACCACAATACCAAGGGAACAACTACAAGGCACATAACAATTTTCAAAATCAAGGAAATAACTTTTATCCACCAAATAAAGGATTTAATCCACCACCCCCACCCTTCCCAAATCAAGGATACCCTCAACTTTAAAATCAAGGATCTGGGATACAAGAAACTAATGAGTATGTTGAGAGGAGAATTCGTGAAAGTGAAAAAAGAACGAATGAGCAAAAGAAACTTTCAATGGAGGAGCAAACTAAGAGGCTTTTGATAGCATTTAATCAAAGACAGTAAGGGGCTTTACCATCTAAGACACAAACAAACCCGAGGGCAAATGTCAATGCTATTACAACAAAAAGTGGAAAAACAACAATTGATCATTTACCTCCTACACCCTCTATTGGTAAACCCACTTTGGTTCCCACTTGTGATAAACATTCTACATCTACTTCACCACTTCCACACTCTACTATTTCATCAACCACACCTTCTCAACCTATTCCCACTTCTCCTTTATCTTCCACAACTCACAATGAAGAAGCTAACAAAGAAAAATCTTCCACTACAACACCTACACCTAAACCAAATCTTCCTTACCCTTCAAGATTGAAAAAGGACAAGTTAAAGAACAAGGATAATATACAAGTCTCAAATTTCTTAAGGATGTTCAAGCAACTCAACATAAACATCTCTTTTGCGGAAGCTCTTGCTTACATGCCAAAATTTGCTAAGATGTTCACGGACCTACTCTCCAACAAGGAAAAATTGATTGATTTGCCTAACACATCCCTTAATGAAAATTGTTCCATCGTGTTACTCAAAACCTTACCAACTAAACTTGGAGATCCGGGGCGCTTTTTGATACCTTGTAATTTTCCCGGGGTGGAAAATTGCATGGCTTTGGCGGATCTAGGGGCAAGCATAAACCTCATGCCTTTATCAGCTCACTCCCACTAGGATGACACTTGAGTTAGCCAACCGTACCATTGTAATGTAAAGGATTTTTCGTCCTATTAAGCAATTTTATATTCGTTTCCTCGACTCGACTCGAATTGATATCCGGTTAAACGTAAAACTTATTTTGTTTTTGGTGAATAAATTCTTTTTGGTGTTTTAAACTAAAATCTATTTAATAATAAAAACTTTTTAATCTAATTAAAACTAATTAAAAATAATAAAACTATTAAAAATATAAACTAATTAGAAACTTAACTTTATAAAAACTTGAAATGAAATCTATTTAAACTTTTAATAAAAATAAATCTAATTAAATGAAAACTACTTTAAAATACTTTCAAATAAAGCTTAACCAAATTTTAAACTAAAAACAGTTTAAATAAAATATTATTTTTAAAGTAAACTAATTTATAAAATTTAAACTAAATTTAAAAATATTTAAAATTTCCTAAAAGTAAATAATATATTTTTTATCTTTTTATATTTTTTTAAAAACTGAATAAAGGAGAAAAAAACTTTTAAATAAAACTTTTAAATTAAGTAAACTAAAATTGTATTAAACTATATTAATTAAATCTGCCAGATCTAGAAACCCTATATTAATTAACTGCTAAGTGAATAAACATAAAAAGAAAGCTAGAAGAGATGGTAGTGGCATAAGGCTATTATGCGAGAGGTCTGGTGTTCGAGTCCCATGAGGGACATGTTTTTGCTAATTATTTTTATTTTTGGAATTTTGAAACAACAAACCAAGTGTGTCTGTTGTCTATAAGCAGCAAAATAATCAGCAAAATGACAGCAACAAAATAAGCACATAAACTAAAATCAGTTAAGCTGATAAGCTGAAATATCCAATTAAGCAAATTAAAATTCAGAATAACTACTCAAATAATAATAAGCAAACAGATCCAAACAGACAGCTATCCAAACAGAAACATATTAAAACTGACAATAAGCAATCAAATAAGCAAAAAAAACAAATACGCAAATCCAAACTAGAACATTACTAAAAAAATAACTAAACAGATTAATCAAATATTATCCTAAAATAAATAGGCAGATCCAAATAAACCAAACAAAGCAGTTAAATAATAAACTTAACATGAAATTAAAAGAAGAGATTAAAACCTTGTGTCGATATCCGTTGTGACGAAGGCTGGTGCTGAACTCCCTTATGACCCGAAAACAATCACCACCTTCATCATCTCGAACATCATCATCACTATCTCTTTCGAACAGTGAACAGTAACCGAACCACCAAAAAGAATACTCGAATAATAACTTTTAGTTTTTCCAGTAGGGAAAAATAAATAACACTTTCTTTTTATTTTTTATTTTTTATATATTTTTTATTTTTAATTATAATAATAATAATAATAGCAAACAGTAAAAAAAAGAGTCTGATTAAAGATTTGACAGGAAATTTAAATGAGACACGAATAATTAAAAATAACTTTTCATTAATAAAATAAAAATTACATTAACTGAAAATGAGAAATTACATTAAACCTAAAACTACTTTGTAGAAAATTAAATAAAAGAAAAAGTGCTTAAAATGTGCTTCTCATTACAGATGAAGGGTTTTTATAGAGAAACCCTAGAAACTTTTCTTGATGGCTTAGAGAGTAAGCATTAAATCTAGGCCATTCTTTCTTCTTTTCTCTTTCATTCTCTTCATTTACTTCAATCTACGGCTGAAAAATCACCAAAAGGCACGGATTGCCAACCTGGATAGAAGATGTGCTTTCTTGTGTTTGTTTAATGCTGAGGTGGAATCATTCTATTGGAGGGATGGGTATTGGTGAGTTGTTACAACCAATCAAAAACAAGGGTTGGCCACGTCTGATAGGACCACCACTAGTTCTTCCCCGAAAATCTTGGGGATTTAATTCCCCTATGTGTAAATCAACAAATAAGGGAAAAACCCCCAATTTTCATGTAGTAATTTTGTTATGGTGATTTTAGGGTTTGGTAAAATTTGGTAAATAGCTGTGTTTGAGATGGGAGAGAAAGGGAAAGTGGGTGAGTGTTTTTTTTTCTTGTTTGTATCGTAAAACATTGGGGTAAGGATAAATAAAAGTTATTTAAAACGTGTGTGAGGGGATAAAAGTTTGTGATACGTTGAGGTGTTTGTTGTGTGTTGACTTAGGGATTTGACTAGCAAACTTTCCATCTGTGCCAAATCAAATAGCCAAAAAGGGCTTGGCCCAATTCTTTATCCATCTTTGCGATTTGTTTAAACAGTTAGGGCTTTAAAGCCATAGTTCCATCCGTTTAAATTAGAATAGGGCCATTACTTGGGTTTTTGGGACCAATAAGCAATTGTGGGACCCACAAGGCCCAATTAACTCCATAAATGTTAACTCCGCTAAAAACGAGCTTGATTCCGGCTTTGTTGATCATTTCTTCAAAATCGTATCGATTTTGCCAGGTTTCGTGATCTTCGGCACACTTTTGGTCTTTTGATTTTGTCTTCGTCTCTTTCTTGGACTTTTCTTCAACATTTGACTGTGAAATCCCGTGTTTTCTTTCCTTTTGATCATTTGTACCTATTTTAACACAAAAACACAAAACCACGCGTAATTCCGACATTTACGATATTAATTACACGTTTTGGTCTTGTTTTTCATTGTCTTTAGTGGCAAAAGGATAAGTGTTTACACACTTATTAAATCCCCTGCACTTGACCATTGCAATGACCCCATGCAATGCATTATTTTAAAGCATAAAGTCACATTTTTCTCATAATTAATCCATCTCGGCTTTTATTACGATATACTATTATTACTACGATGAAAAGATGAAAACTTAAAAGGAGACAAAAGTTATAACAATTTATTAAATTGGAAATTATTGATGGAAGAAACTCGTAAAGAAATCTAAGACTTAAATTAGGGCTTTGGTGTCATGAATATTAATCACCCTCAAGTTTCACGTTCCCCATACCAAGCTTAAAAACGAGATCATTGTTTACCATAAGTCCTTAAGTTAAAACCACTTATATAAGACAATTGTGTAGTACTCTTTCTCCAATTCCTACGTTGTATCTCTAGATTTTATTGATTGTCATTCACCCGTAGGCTCATTTGACTTATTTGATAATTATTATTCCAAAAATGAAGGCCAAACGGTGCAAACCCGACACTCAAAACCTAACCTCGTCCTCAAAAACGTTGTCACTAAAGTAAGCCCACATCAAGGATGGTTTAACACGATTTGGGGAATAAATTCCCGGACCCAAAATTTGGCCAATAGTATTACTTATAAATTATTCCTCCAAAGTCATGTAGACTTTATGTGGAGTTTAGCAAGTTCACATCATATACCCTTAGGCTCTTTAAGATGTAAAAAATGCTCCTCATCTATTGTCCACACCCTAAGGCTCCTTGAACGATAAACGAGGGAATTGATTTTTTAATCAATTTTTATTCAACACTTACCATTTCATACACCCTAAGGCTCTAATGACAAGGTTCGTGCTACATGCCCCACACCCTAAGGCTCCTTGAGGTCATGTTTTAATCTTATTCTTTTTTATTTATGATATATATATTAGGCCAAATTCCGCGGTCCCATGGTCTGAATACCTCCAACTTAGTGGTTATGAGCCACCTTAGTCGGAAGTCCACAACGATGGCACCCTTAATGTGTTCATGCTTTAATTACAAGGAGAATAAAGATTTGGCTAAGAGTTAAGATATCGAATCAACACCGCAAAAATCCTCATTTAAGCAATTAAATATACAAGCGGGAAGAAAGAGCCACAAAAACCATATAAGCAAAATTTAACCCTTAAACTTATTATCAACTCTATCATCTCTCGTTCTCCACAATTTAAAATCTCAAAGAATGAGACTCGGGATGCTTAGCCTAATAAACCAATTAAGGTCCATATGGTTAAGGATACTAGCTAGAGTAAACTTGGATAAGTAAACTCGGGTTGAGTCAGAATATTCATGACGGGCCTAATATATCAAAGATATCTAAACTTGTTAAAACCATTTTATTCATTTATTTATTTTTGACTTTATTCTTGAAATGGAAAGTATAAATACAATGTGATGACAAAAGGAAAATAAATAAAAATACTAATAGGCCAAAATAGATCAAAAATTTGAAAAACGTTGAAATTTTTTTTTAATTTTCCGGTTAAATGGGGTCAAATTCATGGAAAAGCCCACTAAAATTTTGATAGAAATCCCCCTACACTTAATATAAACATTGTCCTCAATGTTTAAGCATGTGGGAGAATAAACTCCCCTACACTTAGGACATTGAGTACGTTGTTTAAAATCGAGCTAAGGAAGGGACAACTAAAGTGATTGCATTTATTCGTCTTATTTATATACAAGATTGAATCACAATAGCAAAAAACTTATCGAAGGAACCGGGTACACGGGAAACACGGGAACACGGGTCGCGTCAAAAGTACCAAAAGTGGATCATTAAGCACATGTCCCTACACACAACATCACAACACACAAACAACCTACTTGGCTCCCCCTACACTTATTGGTGAAAATAGGTGAAGGTGAAAAGGGGTGGAAAGGATGGAAAAGGTAAAAATCTAACCTAGTTATACGATACTTGATTTATTTATCACGAGTCTCTAGCTCGACTCGATTTCCCGAATGTCATCATTCAAATGGGAAAATCATGGACAAACCGAGATTTCCAAGGGAGGAAAATCTCTCCATGATAAAGGGGTGAAACAAATTCATATAAGGCATACCCCAATGAAAATCCACCCGGGTTAAACACATAATTTCCATCACAAAAGGAAATAAACCCCGAGGTGGTAAAATCACGCAAGTCAAAAAAAGTGGGGTATCCTTAGGCAAAAATTTCTTACTAGGAACGGTGTTATGGTAATAAGGCAATGAAAACACAAAAGTCTCTATTCCGGGATCAAACACCGGTTCCTTAACGGGAAAATAGCAAGAGGTAGTGACATTTAAGCTCAAAATATCATCAAAATCCAAAGTGGGAAAGTCATTATCTTCCAAACTCGATGTGAAAACATAAGTATCATCGGAGTCATAGGAAAACTCTTCCTCATGAGGAAAATAGGTATTTAGAAAGATATCTAAATCCTCCTCAAATGGAATAACCTCTAAAATCGGAATGATCTCTAAGAGTGGAGGATCCTCCTCAAAAGTCATGACTTCTAAAATTAGAGTATAAAAGTCAAAAGAAGTCTCCATGGAAGAATCACTCATAGAGATATGAGGTGCATTAAGATCATGGGGTGGGTCAACAAAATTAATGAGATCACTTAAATAAGTGTCATCATCGTAGTCATCAAGGATTGGTTGATCAAAAATGGGTGGGTCAAAAGTGGATGGGTCAAAAGATAGGTCGTCTAAACCGAAGATAGTGTGATCACTTGAAGAAGTGTCATCACTATAGGTATCATAAATAGGAGTTTCAAAAATTTGAGGCTCTAAGGGAAAGGATGAATTTATTACAAAATCATTTTGATTAGACATTTCAATTCCAAAAGGATTAATAAAAATCTCTTCATTATCATAATTAAGAACATCAATCATATTGACCGACTCTTTTCCATTTGATTTTGTTGTGATTTTTCCCATTTTAAAAACTTGTTGTTCATCCCTAACCCGAAGAATTAACTCCCCTTCGGCCACGTCAACTAAGGCTCTTCCGGATCGTAAGAATGGTCTACCAAGTATTAATGTAATACGAGGATCCATCTCATAGTCGACGACGAAAAAGTCCACGGGAAAAGTGAATGTACCAACTCGAACAAAAACGTCTCCGGCAATACCAACGGGGTATGCGAGAGTTCGATTAGCTAACTCGAGAGTCATGCGAGTCGTTACAAGGTCGGGTAATGATAATTGTTTCCAAACCGAAAGTGGCATAAGATTGATGCCAGCGCTGAGATCTGCTAAAGCCATACAATCATCGATTTGAGGAAACGAGCAAGGTAACACGAATCGTCTGGGATTTCCTAGCTTTTCGGGAAGCTCTTTGAGAAGAATCGTGGAACAATTCTCATTTAAACGGGTGTTCACGAGCTCAACCATTTTTTCTTTCTTATTAAGCAAATCTTTAAATATTTTCACAAATTTTGGCATTTGAGCAAGTGCTTCAATAAGGCTTATGTTAACATTGACGTTGGAAATCATTTTCAAAAAGTTGGAGACATGAAAGTCATCTTTGGTGAGCACTTTAGCCTTGTCTAACCTAGAGGGATAAGAGACATTAGGCTTAGACTTTGAAGTTTGAGAAGGAGAAGGACTCGCTTCTTGAACAACCGTAGGGATAGGCTCATTAGGCAATGGAGCACTAGTACTAGGAGTGGTAGTGGGAGGAATCACCGAAGGGGGAGTAGGATTACTCATTATGACCTCCGGGCCTTGTCTCTCCTTTATGGGCGAAGAGATGGAAGGTCCCACTAAAGTGGCTCCACTTCGAGTAGTGATAGCACTCACATTAGCACGAGGGTTAATCTCGGTATTGGATGGTAAGGCTCTTTGGGGTCTAAGGGCTTGAATCATTGTCAAAAATCTCTTATCGTTGGACTCTTGCATTTGTCTAGTAAATTCTTGCATTGCTTTCATGATTTTCTCATGTTCGGTCAATTTTTAGAGAACCAAGTCCATTTGAGGGTTTTGCATGTTCATTTGATTAAACCCTTGATTGTTAACCCCTTGATTAGGAAAACCTTGGTTTTGATATTGAGATTGAAAACCGTTGTTATTATAAAAACCTTGGTTATTATCTTGAAAACCTTGATTTGGACCATTAAAATCCCCTTGATTAGCATTCCCTTGAAAATTACCCATTTGAGGACCTTGGTTCCTATTTTGGTATTGGGTATTTTGGGCGGGTGGGGGTGGTCTTTGTGGTGCTACAAAACCCGGGGGAGCCAAATAATTAGTACTCTTATAAGACAAATGGTTAACATCAACATTAGGTTTAAATTGAACCCGTTCATTAGCATTGGTGTTATAAGCACAAACTTGTTGTTGTTGATTGTAAACCTTGTCACAATTGAAATATGAATGTGGTCCACCACAAGTCTCACACGTTTCACTAGTTTCTTTCAAGGCATTCACTTGACCATTGAGGGCTTGGGTTTTTAGAGAAATTGATTCAACAAGCAAAGTGAGTTTATCGATTCTCTTGTCACTCTCACTAGAACTAGCACTAGCCATAGTATCCCTAACACTCTTGGTTTGCACTTTAGCCTTGTTTTCAATTATGGCCCAAGCCTCGTTCATTGATTTCACAAGAATATTGCCCCCCGCGGCACTATTAAGTAAGTCTTGGTCATTTAGAGTTAAACCATTGTAAAACGTATTAATTTGATGCACTTTAGTGAAACCGTGTTGTGGAGATTTTCTTAAAAGCTCTTTAAATCGATCCCAAGACTCACTAAACGTTTCCCCATATTTTTGTTCAAAAGTAATGATTTCATTCCTTAAAGAAGTGGTCCGTGATGGTGGAAAAAAGTAGTTTATGAACTTGGTCTCTAAATCAATCCATGTTGTAATACTTTGGGGTGGTTCCTTATCAAGCCAAATCCGGGCTTGTCCCTCGAGGGAAAAAGGAAAGAGTTGTAAACGAATAGCCTCTTGTGGCACCCCATTGTATTTCACCGTATTAGCCAATTGTATGAAACGTTTGATATGAGTGTGTGGATCATCATTAGTACGGCCTAAAAATGGTGTAGCGGAAACCATTTGGATAAAACCCGTTTTAAGTTCAAAATGATTAGCTCCAATATCCGGCACCACAATCGCGTCATCGTTTCCTTCAACGTGAGATTGGAGAATCTCAATCATTGGTCGATTATCCGTTGCCATCGTATTGTCGAAAGCTCGATTCTCGGGATCGCCTTGAATGACGGTCTTTTTGTTTTTCTTCTTCTTCTTCTTTTTGGAAGAATTGGAAGAATTTGGTACACCAATCGCTACGTATGTACGCGCGCGAGTTCGCATACAATTAAAACTTTGGAATGAGGTGGGTGACCTCGGTCGACTTTGAGAGGAAAAGGATTTTCCCTCTCGAGGTGCAATATTAAAAAGCTACAAAAATATATACTTATTACTAATTGAGTTGGCAAACCAATAATCGGTCGTCCCTCTCAATATACGCACAAGCAAGCGGGGAAACGAGGTGGCACAAAGCACTTAAAAACCTTTTTCCTTAGACGGCCTTTTATAGCGCGTCGCCTTATACCCACCTTATAGTTTGTATATGTCGAGTTCAAACGTCTTACTAGTATTTATCTATTTTGCCCTTTTATTTCGTTATGGATGCGAATACAATAGCTAGGTGATGAAATCCCAACTAATGCTTTTTTAAAAAATAGGTAAATTTATTGTGCTACGTAATATAATATAATAAATGAAAAATCTTTTTGTATTTTTTAGAAAAATATATATTCACAAGAAAAATCGAAAGAAATCGAACTAAGAAAAATAACACTAATACGTAATATTTTTGGTGTAATACTTTTAGGAAAAGTATTACTTTTGATTTTTTAATTTTTTTGGTGCAAATCTTAGGAAAGAATTTGCTTTTGTGATTTTTTATTTTATTTTTTTTTTTTTGTATTTTAATCTTTTTGATTTTTTTTTTGTTTTTTTGATTTTGTGCAAGAAAATAACGTTCAAAATAAATGGATCCCAAAATCCAAACGTCTTCACGAAAAATCGTCAATCGTACGAGCGAAGCGGCAGCGGCGCCATTTTAATGTAAAGTATTTTCGTCCTATTAAGCAATTTTATATTCGTTTCCTCGACTCGACTCGAATTGATATCCGGTTAAACGTAAAACTTTTTTTTTTGGTGAATAAATTCTTTTTGGTGTTTTAAACTAAAATCTATTTAATAATAAAAACTTTTTAATCTAATTAAAACTAATTAAAAATATTAAAAATATAAACTAATTAAAAACTTAACTTTATAAAAACTTGAAATGAAATCTATTTAAACTTTTAATAAACATAAATCTAATTAAATGAAAACTACTTTAAAATACTTTCAAATAAAGCTTAACCAAATTTTAAACTAAAAACAATTTAAATAAAATATTATTTTTAAACTAAACTAATTTATAAAATTTAAACTAAATTTAAAAATATTTAAAATTTCCTAAAAGTAAATAATATATTTTTTATCTTTTTATATTTTTTTTTAAAAACTGAATAAAGGAGAAAAAAACTTTTAAATAAAACTTTTAAATTAAGTAAACTAAAATTGTATTAAACTATATTAATTAAATATGCCAGATCTAGAAACCCTATATTAATTAACTGCTAAGTGAATAAACATAAAAAGAAAGCTAGAAGAGATGGTAGTGGCGTAAGGCTATTATGCGAGAGGTCTGGTGTTCGAGTCCCATGAGGGACATGTTTTTGCTAATTATTTTTATTTTTGGAATTTTGAAACAGCAGACCAAGTGTGTCTGTTGTTTATAAGTAGCAAAATAATCAGCAAAATGACAGCAACAAAATAAGCACATAAACTAAAATCAGTTAAGCTAATAAGCTGAAATATCCAATTAAGCAAATCAAAATTCAGAATAACTACTCAAATAATAATAAGCAAACAGATCCAAACAGACAGCTATCCAAACAGAAACATATTGAAACTGACAATAAGCAATCAAATAAGCAAAAAAAACAAATACACAAATCCAAACTAGAACATTACTAAAAAAATAAGTAAACAGATTAATCAAATATTATCCTAAAATAAATAGGCAGATCCAAATAAACCAAACAAAGCAGTTAAATAATAAACTTAACAAGAAATTAAAAGAAGAGATTAAAACCTTGTGTCGATATCCGTTGTGACGAAGGGTGGTGCTGAACCCCCTTATGACCCGAAAACAATCACCACCTTCATCATCTCGAACATCATCATCACTATCTCTTTTGAACAGTGAACAGTAACCGAACCACCAAAAATAATACTCGAACAGTAACTTTTAATTTTTCCAGTAGGGAAAAATAAATAACACTTTCTTTTTATTTTATATTTTTTTTATTTTTTTTATATTTTTTAATTATAATAATAATAATAATAATAGCAAACAGTAACAAAAAGAGTCTGATTAAAGATTTGACAGGAAATTTAAATGAGACACGAATAATTAAAAATAACTTTTTATTAATAAAATAAAAATTACATTAACTGAAAATGAGAAATTACATTAAACCTAAAACTACTTTGCAGAAAATTAAATAAAAGAAAAAGTGCTTAAAATGTGCTTCTCATTACAGATGAAGGGTTTTTATAGAGAAACCCTAGAAACTTTTCTTGATGGCTTAGAGAGTAAGCATTAAATCTTGGCCGTTCTTTCTTCTTTTCTCTTTCATTCTCTTCATTTACTTTAATCTACGGCTGAAAAATCACCAAAAGGCACGGATTGCCAACCTGGATAGAAGATGTGCTTCTTGTGTTTGTTTAATGCTGAGGTGAAATCATTCTATTGGAGGGATGGGCATTGGTGAGTTGTTACAACCAATCAAAAACAAGGGTTGGCCACGTCTGATAGGACCACCACTAGTTCTTCCCCGAAAATCTTAGGGATTTAATTCCCCTATGTGTAAATCAACAAATAAGGGAAAAACCCCCAATTTTCATGTAGTAATTTTGTTATGGTGATTTTAGGGTTTGGTAAAATTTGGTAAATAGCTGTGTTTGAGATGGGAGAGAAAGGGAAAGTGGGTGAGTGTTTTTTTTTCTTGTTTGTATCGTAAAACATTGGGGTAAGGATAAATAAAAGTTATTTAAAACGTGTGTGAGGGGATAAAAGTTTGTGATACGTTGAGGTGTTTGTTGTGTGTTGACTTAGGGATTTGACTAGCAAACTTTCCATCTGTGCCAAATCAAATAGCCAAAAAGGGCTTGGCCCAATTCTTTATCCATCTTTGCGATATGTTTAAACAGTTTGGGCTTTAAAGCCATAGTTCCATCCGTTTAAATTAGAATAGGGCCATTACTTGGGTTTTTGGGCCCAATAAGCAATTGTGGGACCCACAAGGCCCAATTAACTCCATAAATGTTAACTCCGCTAAAAACGAGCTTGATTCCGGCTTTGTTGATCATTTCTTCAAAATCGTATCGATTTTGCCAGGTTTCGTGATCTTCGGCACACTTTTGGTCTTTTGATTTTGTCTTCGTCTCTTTCTTGGACTTTTCTTCAACATTTGACTGTGAAATCCCGTGTTTTCTTTCCTTTTGATCATTTGTACCTATTTTAACACAAAAACACAAAACCACGCGTAATTCCGACATTTACGATATTAATTACACGTTTTGGTCTTGTTTTTCATTGTCTTTAGTGGCAAAAGGATAAGTGTTTACACACTTATTAAATCCCCTGCACTTGACCATTGCAATGACCCCATGCAATGCATTATTTTAAAGCATAAAGTCACATTTTTCTCATAATTAATCCATCTCGGCTTTTATTACGATATACTATTATTACTACGATGAAAAGATGAAAACTTAAAAGGAGACAAAAGTTATAACAATTTATTAAATTGGAAATTATTGATGGAAGAAACTCGTAAAGAAATCTAAGACTTAGATTAGGGCTTTGGTGTCATGAATATTAATCACCCTCAAGTTTCACGTTCCCCATACCAAGCTTAAAAACGAGATCATTGTTTACCATAAGTCCTTAAGTTAAAACCACTTATACAAGACAATTGTGTAGTACTCTTTCTCCAATTCCTACGTTGTATCTCTAGATTTTATTGATTGTCATTCACCCGTAGGCTCATTTGACTTATTTGATAATTATTATTCCAAAAATGAAGGCCAAACGGTGCAAACCCGACACTCAAAACCTAACCTCGTCCTCAAAAACGTTGTCACTAAAGTAAGCCCACATCAAGGATGGTTTAACACGATTTGGGGAATAAATTCCGGACCCAAAATTTGGCCAATAGTATTACTTATAAATTATTCCTCCAAAGTCATGTAGACTTTATGTGGAGTTTAGCAAGTTCACATCATATACCCTTAGGCTCTTTAAGATGTAAAAAATGCTCCTCATCTATTGTCCACACCCTAAGGCTCCTTGAACGATAAACGAGGGAATTGATTTTTTAATCAATTTTTATTCAACACTTACCATTTCATACACCCTAAGGCTCTAATGACAAGGTTCGTGCTACATGCCCCACACCCTAAGGCTCCTTGAGGTCATGTTTTAATCTTATTCTTTTTTATTTATGATATATATATTAGGCCAAATTCCACGGTCCCATGGTCTGAATACCTCCTACTTAGTGGTTATGAGCCACCTTAGTCGGAAGTCCACAACGATGGCACCCTTAATGTGTTCATGCTTTAATTACAAGGAGAATAAAGATTTGGCTAAGAGTTAAGATATCGAATCAACACCGCAAAAATCCTCATTTAAGCAATTAAATATACAAGCGGGAAGAAAGAGCCACAAAAACCATATAAGCAAAATTTAACCCTTAAACTTATTATCAACTCTATCATCTCTCGTTCTCCACAATTTAAAATCTCAAAGAATGAGACTCGGGATGCTTAGCCTAATAAACCAATTAAGGTCCATATGGTTAAGGATACTAGCTAGAGTAAACTTGGATAAGTAAACTCGGGTTGAGTCAGAATATTCATGACGGGCCTAATATATCAAAGATATCTAAACTTGTTAAAACCATTTTATTCATTTATTTATTTTTGACTTTATTCTTGAAATGGAAAGTATAAATACAATGTGATGACAAAAGGAAAATAAATAAAAATACTAATAGGCCAAAATAGATAAAAAAATTTGAAAAACGTTGAAATTTTTTTTTAATTTTCCGGTTAAATGGGGTCAAATTCATGGAAAAGCCCACTAAAATTTTGATAGAAATCCCCCCTACACTTAATATAAACATTGTCCTCAATGTTTAAGCATGTGGGAGAATAAACTCCCCTACACTTAGGACATTGAGTACGTTGTTTAAAATCGAGCTAAGGAAGGGACAACTAAAGTGATTGCATTTATTCGTCTTATTTATATACAAGATTGAATCACAATAGCAAAAACTTATCGAAGGAACCGGGTACACGGGAAACACGGGAACACGGGTCGCGTCAAAAGTACCAAAAGTAGATCATTAAGCACATGTCCCTACACACAACATCACAACACACAAACAACCTACTTGGCTCCCCCTACACTTATTGGTGAAAATAGGTGAAGGTGAAAAGGGGTGGAAAGGATGGAAAAGGTAAAAATCTAACCTAGTTATACGATACTTGATTTATTTATCACGAGTCTCTAGCTCGACTCGATTTCCCGAATGTCATCATTCAAATGGGAAAATCATGGACAAACCGAGATTTCCAAGGGAGGAAAATCTCTCCATGATAAAGGGGTGAAACAAATTCATATAAGGCATACCCCAATGAAAATCCACCCGGGTTAAACACATAATTTCCATCACAAAAGGAAATAAACCCCGAGGTGGTAAAATCACGCAAGTCAAAAAAAGTGGGGTATCCTTAGGCAAAAATTTCTTACTAGGAACGGTGTTATGGTAATAAGGCAATGAAAACACAAAAGTCTCTATTCCGGGATCAAACACCGGTTCCTTAACGGGAAAATAGCAAGAGGTAGTGACATTTAAGCTCAAAATATCATCAAAATCCAAAGTGGGAAAGTCATTATCTTCCAAACTCGATGTGAAAACATAAGTATCATCGGAGTCATAGGAAAACTCTTCCTCATGAGGAAAATAGGTATTTAGAAAGATATCTAAATCCTCCTCAAATGGAATAACCTCTAAAATCGGAATGATCTCTAAGAGTGGAGGATCCTCCTCAAAAGTCATGACTTCTAAAATTAGAGTATAAAAGTCAAAAGAAGTCTCCATGGAAGAATCACTCATAGAGATATGAGGTGCATTAAGATCATGGGGTGGGTCAACAAAATTAATGAGATCACTTAAATAAGTGTCATCATCGTAGTCATCAAGGATTGGTTGATCAAAAATGGGTGGGTCAAAAGTGGATGGGTCAAAAGATAGGTCGTCTAAACCGAAGATAGTGTGATCACTTGAAGAAGTGTCATCACTATAGGTATCATAAATAGGAGTTTCAAAAATTTGAGGCTCTAAGGGAAAGGATGAATTTATTACAAAATCATTTTGATTAGACATTTCAATTCCAAAAGGATTAATAAAAATCTCTTCATTATCATAATTAAGAACATCAATCATATTGACCGACTCTTTTCCATTTGATTTTGTTGTGATTTTTCCCATTTTAAAAACTTGTTGTTCATCCCTAACCCGAAGAATTAACTCCCCGTCGGCCACGTCAACTAAGGCTCTTCCGGATCGTAAGAATGGTCTACCAAGTATTAATGTAATACGAGGATCCATCTCATAGTCGACGACGAAAAAGTCCACGGGAAAAGTGAATGTACCAACTCGAACAAAAACGTCTCCGGCAATACCAACGGGGTATGCGAGAGTTCGATTAGCTAACTCGAGAGTCATGCGAGTCGTTACAAGGTCGGGTAATGATAATTGTTTCCAAACCGAAAGTGGCATAAGATTGATGCCAGCGCTGAGATCTGCTAAAGCCATACAATCATCGATTTGAGGAAACGAGCAAGGTAACACGAATCGTCCGGGATTTCCTAGCTTTTCGGGAAGCTCTTTGAGAAGAATCGCGGAACAATTCTCATTTAAACGGGTGTTCACGAGCTCAACCATTTTTTCTTTCTTATTAAGCAAATCTTTAAATATTTTCACAAATTTTGGCATTTGAGCAAGTGCTTCAATAAGGCTTATGTTAACATTGACGTTGGAAATCATTTTCAAAAAGTTGGAGACATGAAAGTCATCTTTGGTGAGCACTTTAGCCTTGTCTAACCTAGAGGGATAAGAGACATTAGGCTTAGACTTTGAAGTTTGAGAAGGAGAAGGACTCGCTTCTTGAACAACCGTAGGGATAGGCTCATTAGGCAATGGAGCACTAGTACTAGGAGTGGTAGTGGGAGGAATCACCGAAGGGGGAGTAGGATTACTCATTATGACCTCCGGGCCTTGTCTCTCCTTTATGGGCGAAGAGATGGAAGGTCCCACTAAAGTGGCTCCACTTCGAGTAGTGATAGCACTCACATTAGCACGAGGGTTAATCTCGGTATTGGATGGTAAGGCTCTTTGGGGTCTAAGGGCTTGAATCATTGTCAAAAATCTCTTATCGTTGGACTCTTGCATTTGTCTAGTAAATTCTTGCATTGCTTTCATGATTTTCTCATGTTCGGTCAATTTTTAGAGAACCAAGTCCATTTGAGGGTTTTGCATGTTCATTTGATTAAACCCTTGATTGTTAACCCCTTGATTAGGAAAACCTTGGTTTTGATATTGAGATTGAAAACCGTTGTTATTATAAAAACCTTGGTTATTATCTTGAAAACCTTGATTTGGACCATTAAAATCCCCTTGATTAGCATTCCCTTGAAAATTACCCATTTGAGGACCTTGGTTCCTATTTTGGTATTGGGTATTTTGGGCGGGTGGGGGTGGTCTTTGTGGTGCTACAAAACCCGGGGGAGCCAAATAATTAGTACTCTTATAAGACAAATGGTTAACATCAACATTAGGTTTAAATTGAACCCGTTCATTAGCATTGGTGTTATAAGCACAAACTTGTTGTTGTTGATTGTAAACCTTGTCACAATTGAAATATGAATGTGGTCCACCACAAGTCTCACACGTTTCACTAGTTTCTTTCAAGGCATTCACTTGACCATTGAGGGCTTGGGTTTTTAGAGAAATTGATTCAACAAGCAAAGTGAGTTTATCGATTCTCTTGTCACTCTCACTAGAACTAGCACTAGCCATAGTATCCCTAACACTCTTGGTTTGCACTTTAGCCTTGTTTTCAATTATGGCCCAAGCCTCGTTCATTGATTTCACAAGAATATTGCCCCCCGCGGCACTATTAAGTAAGTCTTGGTCATTTAGAGTTAAACCATTGTAAAACGTATTAATTTGATGCACTTTAGTGAAACCGTGTTGTGGAGATTTTCTTAAAAGCTCTTTAAATCGATCCCAAGACTCACTAAACGTTTCCCCATATTTTTGTTCAAAAGTAATGATTTCATTCCTTAAAGAAGTGGTCCGTGATGGTGGAAAAAAGTAGTTTATGAACTTGGTCTCTAAATCAATCCATGTTGTAATACTTTGGGGTGGTTCCTTATCAAGCCAAATCCGGGCTTGTCCCTCGAGGGAAAAAGGAAAGAGTTGTAAACGAATAGCCTCTTGTGGCACCCCATTGTATTTCACCGTATTAGCCAATTGTATGAAACGTTTGATATGAGTGTGTGGATCATCATTAGTACGGCCTAAAAATGGTGTAGCGGAAACCATTTGGATAAAACCCGTTTTAAGTTCAAAATGATTAGCTCCAATATCCGGCACCACAATCGCGTCATCGTTTCCTTCAACGTGAGATTGGAGAATCTCAATCATTGGTCGATTATCCGTTGCCATCGTATTGTCGAAAGCTCGATTCTCGGGATCGCCTTGAATGACGGTCTTTTTGTTTTTCTTCTTCTTCTTCTTTTTGGAAGAATTGGAAGAATTTGGTACACCAATCGCTACGTATGTACGCGCGCGAGTTCGCATACAATTAAAACTTTGGAATGAGGTGGGTGACCTCGGTCGACTTTGAGAGGAAAAGGATTTTCCCTCTCGAGGTGCAATATTAAAAAGCTACAAAAATATATACTTATTACTAATTGAGTTGGCAAACCAATAATCGGTCGTCCCTCTCAATATACGCACAAGCAAGCGGGGAAACGAGGTGGCACAAAGCACTTAAAAACCTTTTTCCTTAGACGGCCTTTTATAGCGCGTCGCCTTATACCCACCTTATAGTTTGTATATGTCGAGTTCAAACGTCTTACTAGTATTTATCTATTTTGCCCTTTTATTTCGTTATGGATGCGAATACAATAGCTAGGTGATGAAATCCCAACTAATGCTTTTTTAAAAAATAGGTAAATTTATTGTGCTACGTAATATAATATAATAAATGAAAAATCTTTTTGTATTTTTTAGAAAAATATATATTCACAAGAAAAATCGAAAGAAATCGAACTAAGAAAAATAACACTAATACGTAATATTTTTGGTGTAATACTTTTAGGAAAAGTATTACTTTTGATTTTTTAATTTTTTTGGTGCAAATCTTAGGAAAGAATTTGCTTTTGTGATTTTTTATTTTATTTTATTTTTTTTGTATTTTAATCTTTTTGATTTTTTTTTTTGTTTTTTTGATTTTGTGCAAGAAAATAACGTTCAAAATAAATGAATCCCAAAATCCAAACGTCTTCACGAAAAATCGTCAATCGTACGAGCGAAGCGGCAGCGGCGCCATTTTAATGTAAAGTATTTTCGTCCTATTAAGCAATTTTATATTCGTTTCCTCGACTCGACTCGAATTGATATCCGGTTAAACGTAAAACTTTTTTTTTTGGTGAATAAATTCTTTTTGGTGTTTTAAACTAAAATCTATTTAATAATAAAAACTTTTTAATCTAATTAAAACTAATTAAAAATATTAAAAATATAAACTAATTAAAAACTTAACTTTATAAAAACTTGAAATGAAATCTATTTAAACTTTTAATAAACATAAATCTAATTAAATGAAAACTACTTTAAAATACTTTCAAATAAAGCTTAACCAAATTTTAAACTAAAAACAATTTAAATAAAATATTATTTTTAAACTAAACTAATTTATAAAATTTAAACTAAATTTAAAAATATTTAAAATTTCCTAAAAGTAAATAATATATTTTTTATCTTTTTATATTTTTTTTTTAAAACTGAATAAAGGAGAAAAAAACTTTTAAATAAAACTTTTAAATTAAGTAAACTAAAATTGTATTAAACTATATTAATTAAATATGCCAGATCTAGAAACCCTATATTAATTAACTGCTAAGTGAATAAACATAAAAAGAAAGCTAGAAGAGATGGTAGTGGCGTAAGGCTATTATGCGAGAGGTCTGGTGTTCGAGTCCCATGAGGGACATGTTTTTGCTAATTATTTTTATTTTTGGAATTTTGAAACAGCAGACCAAGTGTGTCTGTTGTTTATAAGTAGCAAAATAATCAGCAAAATGACAGCAACAAAATAAGCACATAAACTAAAATCAGTTAAGCTAATAAGCTGAAATATCCAATTAAGCAAATCAAAATTCAGAATAACTACTCAAATAATAATAAGCAAACAGATCCAAACAGACAGCTATCCAAACAGAAACATATTGAAACTGACAATAAGCAATCAAATAAGCAAAAAAAAACAAATACACAAATCCAAACTAGAACATTACTAAAAAAATAAGTAAACAGATTAATCAAATATTATCCTAAAATAAATAGGCAGATCCAAATAAACCAAACAAAGCAGTTAAATAATAAACTTAACAAGAAATTAAAAGAAGAGATTAAAACCTTGTGTCGATATCCGTTGTGACGAAGGGTGGTGCTGAACCCCCTTATGACCCGAAAACAATCACCACCTTCATCATCTCGAACATCATCATCACTATCTCTTTTGAACAGTGAACAGTAACCGAACCACCAAAAATAATACTCGAACAGTAACTTTTAATTTTTCCAGTAGGGAAAAATAAATAACACTTTCTTTTTATTTTATATTTTTTTTATTTTTTATATTTTTTTTAATTATAATAATAATAATAATAATAGCAAACAGTAACAAAAAGAGTCTGATTAAAGATTTGACAGGAAATTTAAATGAGACACGAATAATTAAAAATAACTTTTCATTAATAAAATAAAAATTACATTAACTGAAAATGAGAAATTACATTAAACCTAAAACTACTTTGCAGAAAATTAAATAAAAGAAAAAGTGCTTAAAATGTGCTTCTCATTACAGATGAAGGGTTTTTTTATAGAGAAACCCTAGAAACTTTTCTTGATGGCTTAGAGAGTAAGCATTAAATCTTGGCCGTTCTTTCTTCTTTTCTCTTTCATTCTCTTCATTTACTTCAATCTACGGCTGAAAAATCACCAAAAGGCACGGATTGCCAACCTGGATAGAAGATGTGCTTCTTGTGTTTGTTTAATGCTGAGGTGAAATCATTCTATTGGAGGGATGGGCATTGGTGAGTTGTTACAACCAATCAAAAACAAGGGTTGGCCACGTCTGATAGGACCACCACTAGTTCTTCCCCGAAAATCTTAGGGATTTAATTCCCCTATGTGTGAATCAACAAATAAGTGAAAACCCTTAATTTTCATGTAGTAATTTTGTTATGGTGATTTTAGGGTTTGGTAAAATTGGGTAAATAACTGCGTTTGAGATGGGAGAGAAAGGGAAAGTGGGTGAGTGTTTTTTTTCTTGTTTGTATCGTAAAACATTGGGGTGAGGATAAATAAAAGTTATCTAAAACGTGTGTGAGAGGATAAAAGTTTGTGATACGTGTGAGGTGTATGTTGTGTGTTGACTTAGGGATTTTGACTAGCAAACTTTCCATCTGTGCCAAATCAAATAGCCAAAAAGGGCTTGGCCCAATTCTTTATCCATCTTTGCGATTTGTTTAAACAGTTTGGGCTTTAAAGCCATAGTTCCATCTGTTTAAATTAGAATTGGGCCATTACTTGGGTTTTTGGGCCCAATAAGCAATTGTGGGACCCACAAGGCCCAATTAACTCCATAAATGTTAACTCCGGTAAAAATGAGCTTGATTCCGGCTTTGTTGATCATTTCTTCAAAATCGTATCGATTTTGCCGGGTTTCGTGATCTTCGGCACACTTTTGGTCTTTTGATTTTGTCGTCGTCTCTTTCTTGGACTTTTCTTCAACATTTGACCGTGAAATCCTGTGTTTTCTTTCCTTTTGATCATTTGTACCTATTTTAACACAAAACACAAAACCACGCGTAATTCCGACATTTACGATATTAATTACACGTTTTGGTCTTGTTTTTTATTGTTTTTAGTGGCAAAAGGATAAGTGTTTACACACTTATTTGATAGCTTACCCGGTAGGTATCGCGGAGGATGTATTTGTAGGTGTGGATAAGTTTACCTTTCCGTCCGACTTTGTAGTGGTTGATTATGACATGGACCCTAGAGTTCCTTTGATTGTTGGTAGACCGTTTTTGAGAAAGTCGTACTTTAATAGATGTGGCGGAGGGAGAACTAATTATGAGAGTTGAGGATGAGAAAGTGGTGTTTAAGTTAGGGAAAGTGTGTGATAAGAAAGAGATTAAGGAGCCTAAACCTTGTGAGACCATTAAAATAGTTGATTTGTTAGATGATGTGTGTGATGAGCATTTTCATGACGCTTGCAAGAGGAATAGTGAGGACATGCCCCATGTTGAAACCGTGGCCTCAATTGCTCCCTCCTTAACACCTTTTGGAGAGAGTGATTTCCTCTTGGAGGAATTTGAGTCCAACTTTCTTGGTAATGATGATTCTCCCATCAATTGGGAAGAAAATATTCTCACTATCCAAAAGTTGCTCAATGAGGACCCCATTCCTTCACCCGTTCCACAAGAAGTAACCAATGATGATCCATCCATAGTTAAACCTTCCATAGAGAGTCCACCTCCACTTGAACTTAAGGACCTTCCATCCCACCTAGAGTATGCTTTCTTAGAGGGAAAAGACCAATTACCCGTAATCATTGCTAAAGAGTTAAAAGAGGATGAGAAAGAGAAACTCATAGAAGTCCTTAAGAAACATAAGCAAGCCTTAGCATAGAAAATATTCTACATAAGGGGATTTGATCCACATTTTTGTACACACAAAATCCTTATGGAGGATGATTACAAACCCGCCATTCAAAGCTAAAGAAGGGTTAAACCTAAAATCCATGAGGTCATTAAAAAGGAAGTTATCAAACTCCTTGATGCGGGCATGATTTACCCCATTTCCGACTCTCCATGGGTTAGCCCGGTTCATTGTGTTCCTAAGAAGGGTGGAATCAACATAGTACCCAATGAGAACAATGAGCTTATTCCTACGAGACTTGTTACGGGTTGGAGAGTTTGTATTGATTATAGGAAGCTCAATGAGGCTACTAGGAAAGATCACTTCCCATTGCCTTTTATGGACCAAATGCTTGAACGCTTAGCGGGAAATGAATACTATTGATTTCTTGATGGATTTTCGGGTTGTTTTCAAATACCCATTGACCCTAAGGATCAAGAAAAGACCACATTCACTTGTCCCTACGATACATTTGCTTACAAGAGAATGCCTTTTGACTTGTGTAATGCACTGGGGACATTTCAAAGGTGTATGATGGCAATTTTCCATGACATGATTGAGCAAACTATGGAGGTTTTCATGGATGATTTCTCTGTCTTTGGAGTTTCATTTACCTCTTGTCTCACGAATTTAGAATGAATGCTTAAGCGGTGTGAGGAAACCCGTTTAGTTCTTAATTAGGAGAAATGTCATTTTATGATGAAAGAGGGAATTGTTTTGGGACACAAGATATCCAATAAGGGATTAGAAGTGGATCGAGCTAAAATTGATGTTATTGCTACGCTTCCCCCACCCACTACGGTTAAAGGTGTAAGGAGTTTCTTAGGTCATGCGGGGTTTTATAGACGCTTCATACAAGATTTCTCTAAGATAGCAAGACCGATGAACCACCTCTTGGAAAAAGAGGCTCCTTTCATTTTCAACCAAGAGTGTTTGGATTCTTTTGAGACTCTTAAGGAAAAATTGACTAAGGCTCCCGTTTTGGTTTCTCCAAATTGGGAATTACCTTTTGAGCTTATGTGTGACGCTAGTGATTATGCGATGGGGGCCGTGTTAGGACAAAGAGTGAATAAGCATTTTCAACCTATACACTATGCTAGTAAAACCATGACCGGTGCACAACTTCATTATACTACCACGGAAAAATAGTTGCTTGCTATAGTTTATGCCTTTGAGAAATTTAGACCATACCTTGTGCTATCTAAAACCATAGTGTATACGGATCATTCCGCTCTCAAGTATCTCATGACAAAGCAAGATGCTAAGCCTAGGCTTTTGAGATGGGTTTTATTGCTTCAAGAGTTTAAGATAGAGATTCGAGATAAGAAAGGAGCCGAGAATTTAGCGGCGGATCACTTGAGTAGACTTGAGCATCCTTTTCAAGGAGATTTTCCTAATAAAGAAATCAATGAATCTTTTCCATTAGAGGAGCTCATGTCTATCTCTTCTCAAGAGGATGCCACCCCTTGGTTTGCGGATATTGCAAACTATCTTGTGGGAAATGTGCTTATAGAGGGTCTTACTTCCTAACAAAAGAAGAAATTTCTCAAGGAAGTGACGTATTATTTTTGGGATGATCCTTACCTCTTTAGGCAATGTGCGGACCAAATCATTAGACGGTGTTATAAGCACAAACTTGTTGTTGTTGATTGTAAACCTTGTCAAAATTGAAATATGAATGTGGTCCACCACAAGTCTCACACGTTTCACTAGTTTCTTTCAAGGCATTCACTTGACCATTGAGGGCTTGGGTTTTTAGAGCAATTGATTCAACAAGCGAAGTGAGTTTATCGATTCTCTTGTCACTCTCACTAGAACTAGCACTTTCCATAGTAGCCCTAACACTCTTGGTTTGCACTTTAGCCTTGTTTTCAATTATGGCCCAAGCCTCGTTCATTGATTTCACAAGAATATTGCCCCCCGCGGCACTATTAAGTGAGTCTTGGTCATTTAGAGTTAAGCCATTGTAAAATGTTTTAATTTGATGCACTTTAGTGAAACCGTGTTGTGGACATTTTCTTAAAAGCTCTTTAAATCGATCCCAAGACTCACTAAACGTTTCCCCATATTTTTGTTCAAAAGTAATGATTTCTTTCCTTAAAGAAGTGGTCCGTGATGGTGGAAAAAAGTAGTTTATGAACTTGGTCTCTAAATCAATCCATGTTGTAATACTTTGGGGTGGTTCCTTATCAAGCCAAATCCGGGCTTGTCCCTCGAGGGAAAAAGGAAAGCGTTGTAAACGAATAGCCTCTTGTGGCACCCCATTGTATTTCACCGTATTAGCCAATTGTATGAAACGTTTGATATGAGCGTGTGGATCATCATTAGTACGGCCTAAAAATGGTGTAGCGGAAACCATTTGAATAAAACCCGTTTTAAGTTCAAAATGATTAGCTCCAATATCCGGCAGCACAATCGCGTCATCGTTTCCTTCAACGTGAGATTGGAGAATCTCAATCATTGGTCGATTATCCGTTGCCATCGTATTGTCGAAAGCTCGATTCTCGGGATCGGCTTGAATGACGGTCTTTTTGTTTTTCTTCTTCTTCTTCTTTTTGGAAGAATTGGAAGAATTTGGTACACCAATCGGTATGCATGTACGTGCGCGAGTGCGCATACAATTAAAACTTTGGAATGAGGTAGGTAACCTCAGTCGACTTTGAGAGGAAAAGGATTTTCCCTCTCGAGGTGCAATATTAAAAAGCTACAAAAATATATACTTAATACTAATTGAGTTGGCAAACCAATAATCGGTCGTCCCTCTCAATATACGCACAAGCAAGCGGGGAAACGAGGTGGCACAAAGCACTTAAAAACCTTTTTCCTTAGACGGCCTTTTATAGCGCATCGCCTTGTACCCACCGTATAGTTTGTATATGTCGAGTTCAAAAGTCTTACTAGTATTTATCTATTTTGCCCTTTTATTTCGTTATGGATGCGAATACAATAGTTAGGTGATGAAATCCCAACTAAGGCTTTTTTGAAAAATAGGTAAATTTATTGTGCTACGTAATATAATATAATAAATGAAAAATCTTTTTGTATTTTTTAGAAAAATATATATTCACAAGAAAAATCGAAAGAAATCGAACTAAGAAAAATAACACTAATACGTAATATTTTTGGTGTAATACTTTTAGGAAAAAGTATTACTTTTGATTTTTTAATTTTTTTGGTGCAAATCTTAGGAAAGAATTTGCTTTTGTGAGTTTTTATTTATTTTTATTTTTTTGTATTTTAATCTTTTTGATTTTTTTTGTGTTTTTGATTTTGTGCAAGAAAATAATGTTCAAAATGAACGGATCCCAAAATCCAAACGTCTTCACGAAAAATCGTCAATCGTACGAGCGAAGCGGCAGCGGCGCCATTTTAATGTAAAGGATTTTCGTCCTATTAAGCAATTTTATATTCGTTTCCTCGACTCGACTCGAATTGATATCCGGTTAAACGTAAAACTTATTTTTTTTGGTGAATAAATTCTTTTTGGTGTTTCAAACTAAAATATATTTAATAATAAAAACTTTTTAATCTAATTAAAACTAATTAAAAATAATAAAACTATTAAAAATATAAACTAATTAAAAACTTAACTTTATAAAAACTTGAAATGAAATCTATTTAAACTTTTAATAAAAATAAATCTAAATAAATGAAAACTACTTTAAAATACTTTCAAATAAAGCTTAACCAAATTTTAAACTAAAAACAATTTAAATAAAATATTATTTTTAAACTAAACTAATTTATAAAATTTATACTAAATTTAAAAATATTTAAAATTTCCTAAAAGTAAATAATATATTTTTTATATTTTTATATTTTTTTTAAAAACTGAATAAAGGAGAAAAAAACTTTTAAATAAAACTTTTAAATTAAGTAAACTAAAATTGTATTAAACTATATTAATTAAATCTGCCAGATCTAGAAACCCTATATTAATTAACTGCTAAGTGAATAAACATAAAAAGAAAGCTAGAAGAGATGGTAGTGGTGTAAGGCTATTATGCGAGAGGTCTGGTGTTCGAGTCCCATGAGGGACATGTTTTTGCTAATTATTTTTATTTTTGGAATTTTGAAGCAGCAGACCAAGTGTGTCTGTTGTCTATAAGCAGCAAAATAATCAGCAAAATGACAGCAACAAAATATGCACATAAACTAAAATCAGTTAAGCTAATAAGCTGAAATATCCAATTAAGCAAATCAAAATTCAGAATAACTACTCAAATAATAATAACTAAACATATCCAAACAGACAGCTATCCAAACAGAAACATATTGAAACTGACAATAAGCAAAAAAAAAACAAATACGCAAATCCAAACTAGAACATTACTAAAAAAATAACTAAACAGATTAATCAAATATTATCCTAAAATAAATAGGCAGATCCAAATAAACCAAACAAAGCAGTTAAATAATAAACTTAACAAGAAATTAAAAGAAGAGATTAAAACCTTGTGTCGATATCCGTTGTGACGAAGGGTGGTGCTGAACCCCCTTATGACCCGAAAACAATCACCACCTTCATCATCTCGAACATCATCATCACTATCTCTTTTGAACAGTGAACAGTAACCGAACCACCAAAAAGAATACTCGAACAGTAACTTTTAATTTTTCCAGTAGGGAAAAATAAATAACACTTTCTTTTTATTTTTTATTTTTTATTTTTTATATTTTTTTAATTATAATAATAATAATAATAGCAAACAGTAACAAAAGGAGTCTGATTAAAGATTTGACAGGAAATTTAAATGAGACACGAATAATTAAAAATAACTTTTCATTAATAAAATAAAAATTACATTAATTGAAAATGAGAAATTACATTAAACCTAAAACTACTTTGCAGAAAATTAAATAAAATAAAAAGTGCTTAAAATGTGCTTCTCATTACAAATGAAGGGTATTTATAAAGAAACCCTAGAAACTTTTCTTGATGGCTTAGAGATTAAGCATTAAATCTGGGTCGTTCTTTCTTCTTTTCTCTTTCATTCTCTTCATTTACTTCAATCTACGGCTGGAAAATCACCAAAAGGCACGAATTGCCAACCTGGAAAGAAGATGTGCTTCTTGTGTTTGTTAAATGCTGAGGTGGAATCATTCTATTGGAGGGATGGGTATTGGTGAGTTGCTACAACCAATCAAAAACAAGGGTTGGCCACGTCTGATAGGACCAGCACTAGTTCTTCCCCGAAAATCTTGGGGATTTAATTCCCCTATGTGTGAATAAACAAATAAGGGAAAAACCCCCAATTTTCATGTAGTAATTTTGTTATGGTGATTTTAGGGTTTGGTAAAATTGGGTAAATAGCTGCATTTGAGATGGGAGAGAAAGGGAAAGTGGGTGAGTGTTTTTTATCTTGTTTGTATCGTAAAACATTAGGGTGAGGATAAATAAAAGTTATCTAAAACGTGTGTGAGAGGATAAAAGTTTGTGATACGTGTGAGGTGTTTGTTGTGTGTTGACTTAGGGATTTGACTAGCAAACTTTCCATCTGTGCCAAATCAAATAGCCAAAAAGGGCTTGGCCCAATTCTTTATCCATCTTTGCGATTTGTTTAAACAGTTTGGGCTTTAAAGCCATAGTTCCATCCGTTTAAATTAGAATTGGGCCATTACTTGGGTTTTTGGGCCCAATAAGCAATTGTGGGACCCACAAGGCCCAATTAACTCCATAAATGTTAAATTCGCTAAAAACGAGCTTGATTCCGGCTTTGTTGATCATTTCTTCAAAATCGTGTCAATTTTGCCGGGTTTCGTGATCTTCGGCACAATTTTGGTCTTTTGACTTTATCTTCGTCTCTTTCTTGGACTTTTCTTCGACATTTGACCGTGAAATCCCGTGTTTTCTTTCCTTTTGATCATTTGTACCTATTTTAACACAAAACCACGCGTAATTCCGACATTTACGATATTAATTACACGTTTTGGTCTTGTTTTTCATTGTTTTTAGTGGCAAAAGGATAAGTGTTTACACACTTATTACATAGCTTACCCGGTAGGTATCGCGGAGGATGTGTTTGTAGGTGTGGATAAGTTTACCTTTCCGGCCGACTTTGTAGTGGTTGATTATGACATGGACCCTAGAGTTCCTTTGATTGTTGGTAGACCGTTTTTGAGAACGGGTCGTACTTTAATTGATGTGGCGGAGGGAGAACTAATTATGAGAGTTAAGGATGAGAAAGTGGTATTTAAATTAGGAAAAGTGTGTGATAAGAAAGAGATTAAGGAGCCTAAACCTTGTGAGACCATTAACATAGTTGATGTGTTAGATGAGGTGTGTGATGAGCATTTTCATGACGCTTGCAAGAGTAATAGTGAGGACATGCCCCATGTTGAAACCGTGGCCTCAATTGCTCCCTCCTTAACACCTTTTGGAGAGAGTGATTTCCTCTTGGAGGAATTTGAGTCCAACTTTCTTGGTAATGATGATTCTCCCATCAATTGGGAAGAAGATACTTTCACTATCCAAAAGTTGCTCAATGAGGACCCCATTCCTTCACCCGTTCCACAAGAAGTAACCAATGATGATCCATCCATAGTTAAACCTTCCAAAGAGAGTCCACCTCCACTTGAACTTAAGGACCTTCCATCCCACCTAGAGTATGCTTTCTTAGAGGGAAAAGACTAATTACCCGTAATCATTGCTAAAGAGTTGAAAGAGGATGAGAAAGAGAAACTCATAGAAGTCCTTAAGAAACATAAGCAAGCCTTAGCATGGAAAATATTCGACATAAGGGGAATTGATCCACATTTTTATACTCACAAAATCCTTATGGAGGATGATTACAAACCCGTCATTCAAAGCCAAAGAAGGGTTAAACCTAAAATCTATGAGGTCATTAAAAAGGAAGTTATCAAACTCCTTGATGCAGGCATGATTTACCCTATTTCCGACTCTCCATGGGTTAGCCCGGTACATTGTGTTCCTAAGAAGGGTGGAATCACCGTAGTACCCAATGAGAACAATGAGCTTATTCCTACGAGACTTGTTACGGGTTGGAGAGTTTGTATTGATTATAGGAAGCTCAATGAGGCTACTAGGAAAGATCACTTCCCATTGCCTTTTATGGACCAAATGCTTGAACGCTTAGCGGGAAATGAATACTATTGATTTCTTGATGGATTTTCGGGTTATTTTCAAATACCCATTGACCCTAAGGATCAAGAAAAGACCACATTCACTTGTCCCTACGATACATTTGCTTACAAGAGAATGCCTTTTGGCTTGTGTAATGCACCGGGGACATTTCAAAGGTGTATGATGGCAATTTTCCATGACATGATTGAGCAAACTATGGAGGTTTTCATGGATGATTTCTTCATCTTTGGAGTTTCATTTACCTCTTGTCTCACCAATTTAGAATGAATGCTTAAGCGGTGTGAGGAAACCCGTTTAGTTCTTAATTGGGAGAAATGTCATTTTATGGTGAAAGAGGGAATTGTTTTGGGACACAAGATATCCAATAAGGGATTAGAAATGGATCGAGCTAAAATTTATGTTATTGCTAAGCTTCCCCCACCCACTACGGTTAAAGGTGTAAGGAGTTTCTTAGGTCATGCGGGGTTTTATAGACGCTTCATACAAGATTTCTCTAAGATAGCAAGACCGATGAACCACCTCTTGGAAAAAGAGGCTCCTTTCATTTTCAACCAAGAGTGTTTGGATTCTTTTGAGACTCTTAAGGAAAAATTGACTAAGGCTCCCGTTTTGGTTTCTCCAAATTGGGAATTACCTTTTGAGCTTATGTGTGACGCTAGTGATTATGCGATGGGGGTCGTGTTAGGACAAAGAGTGAATAAGCATTTTCAACCTATACACTATGCTAGTAAAACCATGACCGGTGCACAACTTCATTATACTACCACGGAAAAAGAGTTGCTTGCTATAGTTTATGCCTTTGAGAAATTTAGACCATACCTTGTGCTATCTAAAACCATAGTGTATACGGATCATTCCGCTCTCAAGTATCTCATGACAAAGCAAGATGCTAAGCCTAGGCTTTTGAGATGGGTTTTATTGCTTCAAGAGTTTAAGATAGAGATTCGAGATAAGAAAGGAGCCGAGAATTTAGCGGCGGATCACTTGAGTAGACTTGAGCATCCTTTTCAAGGAGATTTTCCTAATAAAGAAATCAATGAATCTTTTCCATTAGAGGAGCTCATGTCTATCTCTTCTCAAGAGGATGCCACCCCTTGGTTTGCGGATATTGCAAACTATCTTGTGGGGAATGTGCTTATAGAGGGTCTTACTTCCTAACAAAAGAAGAAATTTCTCAAGGAAGTGAAGTATTATTTTTGGGATGATCCTTACCTCTTTAGGCAATGTGCGGACCAAATCATTAGACGGTGTTATAAGCACAAACTTGTTGTTGTTGATTGTAAACCTTGTCACAATTGAAATATGAATGTGGTCCACCACAAGTCTCACACGTTTCACTAGTTTCTTTCAAGGCATTCACTTGACCATTGAGGGCTTGGGTTTTTAGAGCAATTGATTCAACAAGCGAAGTGAGTTTATCGATTCTCTTGTCACTCTCACTAGAACTAGCACTTTACATAGTAGCCCTAACACTCTTGGTTTGCACTTTAGCCTTGTTTTCAATTATGGCCCAAGCCTCGTTCATTGATTTCACAAGAATATTGCCCCCCTCGGCACTATTAAGTGAGTCTTGGTCATTTAGAGTTAAGCTATTGTAAAATGTTTTAATTTGATGCACTTTAGTGAAACCGTGTTGTGGACATTTTCTTAAAAGCTCTTTAAATCGATCCCAAGACTCACTAAACGTTTCCTCATATTTTTGTTCAAAAGTAATGATTTCTTTCCTTAAAGAAGTGGTCCGTGATGGTGGAAAAAAGTAGTTTATGAACTTGGTCTCTAAATCAATCCATGTTGTAATACTTTGGGGTGGTTCCTTATCAAGCCAAATCCGGGCTTGTCCCTCGAGGGAAAAAGGAAAGAGTTGTAAACGAATAGTATCTTGTGGCACCCCATTGTATTTCACCGTATTATCCAATTGTATGAAACGTTTGATATGAGCGTGTGGATCATCATTAGTACGGCCTAAAAATAGTGTAGCGGAAACCATTTGAATAAAACCCGTTTTAAGTTCAAAATGATTAGCTCCAATATCCGGCACCACAATCGCGTCATCGTTTCCTTCAACGTGAGATTGGAGAATCTCAATCATTGGTCGATTATTCGTTGCCATCGTATTTTCGAAAGCTCGATTCTCGGGATCGGCTTGAATGACGGTCTTTTTGTTTTTCTTCTTCTTCTTCTTTTTGGAAGAATTGGAAGAATTTGGTACACCAATCGGTATGTATGTACGCGCGCGAGTGCGCATACAATTAAAACTTTGGAATGAGGTAGGTGACCTCGGTCGACTTTGAGAGGAAAAGGATTTTCCCTCTCGAGGTGCAATATTAAAAAGCTACAAAAATATATACTTAATACTAATTGAGTTGGCAAACCAATAATCGGTCGTCCCTCTCAATATACGCACAAGCAAGCGGGGAAACGAGGTGGCACAAAGCACTTAAAAACCTTTTTCCTTAGACGGCCTTTTATAGCGCGTCGCCTTATACCCACCTTATAGTTTGTATATGTCGAGTTCAAACGTCTTACTAGTATTTATCTATTTTGCCCTTTTATTTCGTTATGGATGCGAATACAATAGTTAGGTGATGAAATCCCAACTAAGGCTTTTTTGAAAAATAGGTAAATTTATTGTGCTACGTAATATAATATAATAAATGAAAAATCTTTTTGTATTTTTTAGAAAAATATATATTCACAAGAAAAATCGAAAGAAATCGAACTAAGAAAAATAACACTAATACGTAATATTTTTGGTGTAATACTTTTAGGAAAAAGTATTACTTTTGATTTTTTAATTTTTTTGGTGCAAATCTTAGGAAAGAATTTGCTTTTGTGATTTTTTATTTATTATTTTTTTTTTGTATTTTAATCTTTTTGATTTTTTTTTGTGTTTTTGATTTTGTGCAAGAAAATAATGTTCAAAATGAACGGATCCCAAAATCCAAACGTGTTCACGAAAAATCGTCAACCGTACGAGCGAAGCGGCAGCGGCGCCATTTTAATGTAAAGGATTTTCGTCCTATTAAGCAATTTTATATTCGTTTCCTCGACTCGACTCGAATTAATATCCGGTTAAACGTAAAACTTATTTTTTTTGGTGAATAAATTCTTTTTGGTGTTTTAAACTAAAAGCTATTTAATAATAAAAACTTTTTAATCTAATTAAAACTAATTAAAAATAATAAAACTATTAAAAATATAAACTAATTAAAAACTTAACTTTATAAAAACTTGAAATGAAATCTATTTAAACTTTTAATAAAAATAAATCTAATTAAATGAAAACTACTTTAAAATACTTTCAAATAAAGCTTAACCAAATTTTAAACAAAAAAAATTTAAATAAAATATTATTTTTTAACTAAACTAATTTATAAAATTTATACTAAATTTAAAAATATTTAAAATTTCCTGAAAGTAAATAATATATTTTTTATCTTTTTATATTTTTTTAAAAACTGAATAAAGGAGAAAAAAACTTTTAAATAAAACTTTTAAATTAAGTAAACTAAAATTGTATTAAACTATATTAATTAAATCTGCCAGATCTAGAAACCCTATATTAATTAACTGCTAAGTGAATAAACATAAAAAGAAAGCTAGAAAAGATGGTAGTGGCGTAAGGCTATTATGCGAGAGGTCTGGTGTTCGAGTCCCATGAGGGACATGTTTTTGCTAATTATTTTTATTTTTGGAATTTTGAAGCAGCAGACCAAGTGTGTCTGTTGTCTATAAGCAGCAAAATAATCAGCAAAATGACAGCAACAAAATAAGCACATAAACTAAAATCAGTTAAGCTAATAAGCTGAAATATCCAATTAAGCAAATCAAAATTCAGAATAACTACTCAAATAATAATAGGCAAACAGATCCAAACAGACAGCTATCCAAACAGAAACATATTGAAACTGACAATAAGCAAGCAAATAAGCAAAAAAAAACAAATACGCAAATCCAAACTAGAACATTACTAAAAAAATAACTAAACAGATTAATCAAATATTATCCTAAAATAAATAGGCAGATCCAAATAAACCAAACAAAGCAGTTAAATAATAAACTTAACAAGAAATTAAAAGAAGAGATTAAAACCTTGTGTCGATATCCGTTGTGACGAAGGGTGGTGCTGAACCCCCTTATGACCCGAAAACAATCACCACCTTCATCATCTCGAACATCATCATCACTATCTCTTTCGAACAGTGAACAGTAACCGAACCACCAAAAAGAATACTCGAACAGTAACTTTTAATTTTTCCAGTAGGGAAAAATAAATAACACTTTCTTTTTAATTTTTATTTTTTATATTTTTTTAATTATAATAATAATAATAATAATAGCAAACAGTAACAAAAAGAGTCTGATTAAAGATTTGACAGGAAATTTAAATGAGACACGAATAATTAAAAATAACTTTTCATTAATAAAATAAAAATTACATTAACTGAAAATGAGAAATTACATTAAACCTAAAACTACTTTGCAGAAAATTAAATAAAAGAAAAAGTGCTTAAAATGTGCTTCTCATTACAAATGAAGGGTTTTTATAGAGAAACCCTAGAAACTTTTCTTGATGGCTTAGAGAGTAAGCATTAAATCTGGGCCGTTCTTTCTTCTTTTCTCTTTCATTCTCTTCATTTACTTCAATCTACGGCTGAAAAATCACCAAAAGGCACGAATTGCCAACCTGGAAAGAAGATGTGCTTCTTGTGTTTGTTAAATGTTGAGGTGGAATCATTCTATTGGAGGGATGGGTATTGGTGAGTTGTTACAACCAATCAAAAACAAGGGTTGGCCACGTCTGATAGGACCACCACTAGTTCTTCCCCGAAAATCTTGGGGATTTAATTCCCCTATGTGTGAATCAACAAATAAGGGAAAACCCCCAATTTTCATGTAGTAATTTTGTTATGGTGATTTTAGGGTTTGGTAAAATTGGGTAAATAGCTGCGTTTGAGATGGGAGAGAAACGGAAAGTGGGTGAGTGTTTTTTTTTCTTGTTTGTATCGTAAAACATTGGGGTGAGGATAAATAAAAGTTATCTAAAACGTGTGTGAGAGGATAAAAGTTTGTGATACGTGTGAGGTGTTTGTTGTGTGTTGACTTAGGGATTTGACTAGCAAACTTTCCATCTGTGCCAAATCAAATAGCCAAAAAGGGCTTTGCCCAATTCTTTATCCATCTTTGTGATTTGTTTAAACAGTTTGGGCTTTAAAGCCATAGTTCCATCCGTTTAAATTAGAATTGGGCCATTACTTGGGTTTTTGGGCCCAATAAGCAATTGTGGGACCCACAAGGCCCAATTAACTCCATAAATGTTAACTCCGCTAAAAACGAGCTTGATTCCGGCTTTGTTGATCATTTCTTCAAAATCGTATCAATTTTGCCGGGTTTCGTGATCTTCGGCACACTTTTGGTCTTTTGATTTTGTCTTCGTCTCTTTCTTGGACTTTTCTTCGACATTTGACCGTGAAATCCCGTGTTTTCTTTCCTTTTGATCATTTGTACCTATTTTAACACAAAACCACGCGTAATTCCGACATTTACGATATTAATTACACGTTTTGGTCTTGTTTTTCATTGTTTTTAGTGGCAAAAGGATAAGTGTTTACACACTTATTACATAGCTTACCCGGTAGGTATCGCGGAGGATGTGTTTGTAGGTGTGGATAAGTTTTCCTTTCCGGCCGACTTTGTAGTGGTTGATTATGACATGGACCCTAGAGTTCCTTTGATTGTTGGTAGACCCTTTTTGAGAACGGGTCGTACTTTAATAGATGTGGCGGAGGGAGAACTAATTATGAGAGTTGAGGATGAGAAAGTGGTGTTTAAATTAGGGAAAGTGTGTGATAAGAAAGAGATTAAGGAGCCTAAACCTTGTGAGACCATTAACATAGTTGATGTGTTAGATGAGGTGTGTGATGAGCATTTTCATGACGCTTGCAAGAGTAATAGTGAGGACATGCCCCATGTTGAAACCGTGGCCTCAATTGCTCCCTCCTTAACACCTTTTGGAGAGAGTGATTTCCTCTTGGAGGAATTTGAGTCCAACTTTCTTGGTAATGATGATTCTCCCATCAATTGGGAAGAATATACTTTCACTATGCAAAAGTTGCTCAATGAGGACCCCATTCCTTCACCCGTTCCACAAGAAGTAACCAATGATGATCCATCCATAGTTAAACCTTTCATAGAGAGTCCACCTCCACTTGAACTTAAGGACCTTCCATCCCACCTAGAGTATGCTTTCTTAGAGGGAAAAGACCAATTACCCGTAATCATTCCTAAAGAGTTGAAAGAGGATGAGAAAGAGAAACTCATAGAAGTCCTTAAGAAACATAAGCAAGCCTTAGCATGGAAAATATTCGACATAAGGGGAATTGATCCACATTTTTGTACACACAAAATCCTTATGGAGGATGATTACAAACCCGTAATTCAAAGCCAAAGAAGGGTTAAACCTAAAATCTATGAGGTAATTAAAAAGGAAGTTATCAGACTCCTTGATGCGGGCATGATTTACCCCATTTCCGACTCTCCATGGGTTAGCCCGGTACATTGTGTTCCTAAGAAGGGTGGAATCACCGTAGTACCCAATGAGAACAATGAGCTTATTCCTACGAGACTTGTTACGGGTTGGAGAGTTTGTATTGATTATAGGAAGCTCAATGAGGCTACTAGGAAAGATCATTTCCCATTGCCTTTTATGGACCAAATGCTTGAACGCTTAGCGGGAAATGAATACTATTGATTTCTTGATGGATTTTCGGGTTATTTTCAAATACCCATTGACCCTAAGGATCAAGAAAAGACCACATTCACTTGTCCCTACGATACATTTGCTTACAAGAGAATGCCTTTTGGCTTGTGTAATGCACCAGGGACATTTCAAAGGTGTATGATGGCAATTTTCCATGACATGATTGAGCAAACTATGGAGGTTTTCATGGATGATTTCTCCGTCTTTGGAGATTCATTTCCCTCTTGTCTCACCAATTTAGAACGAATGCTTAAGCGGTGTGAGGAAACCCGTTTAGTTCTTAATTGGGAGAAATGTCATTTTATGGTGAAAGAGGGAATTGTTTTGGGACACAAGATATCCAATAAGGGATTAGAAGTGGATCGAGCTAAAATTGATGTGATTGCTAAGCTTCCCTCACCCACTACGGTTAAAGGTGTAAGGAGTTTCTTAGGTCATGCGGGTTTATAGACGCTTCATACAAGATTTCACTAAGATAGCAAGACCGATGAACCACCTCTTGGAAAAAGAGGCTCCTTTCATTTTCAACCAAGAGTGTTTGGATTCTTTTGAGACTCTTAAGGAAAAATTGACTAAGGCTCCCGTTTTGGTTTCTCCAAATTGGGAATTACCTTTTGAGCTTATGTGTGCCGCTAGTGATTATGCGGTGGGGGCCGTGTTAGGACAAAGAGTGAATAAGCATTTTCAACCTATATACCATGCTAGTAAAACCATGACCGGTGCACAACTTCATTATACTACCACGGAAAAAGAGTTGCTTGCTATAGTTTATGCCTTTGAGAAATTTAGACCATACCTTGTGCTATCTAAAACTATAGTGTATACGGATCATTCCGCTCTCAAGTATCTCATGACAAAGCAAGATGCTAAGCCTAGGCTTTTGAGATGGGTTTTATTGCTTCAAGAGTTTAAGATAGAGATTCGAGATAAGAAAGGAGCCGAGAATTTAGCGGCGGATCACTTGAGTATACTTGAGCATCCTTTTCAAGGAGATTTTCCTAATAAAGAAATCAATGAATCTTTTCCATTAGAGGAGCTCATGTCTATCTCTTCTCAAGAGGATGCCACCCCTTGGTTTGCGGATATTGCAAACTATCTTGTGGAGAATGTGCTTATAGAGGGTCTTACTTCCCAACAAAAGAAGAAATTTCTCAAGGAAGTGAAGTATTATTTTTGGGATGATTCTTACCTCTTTAGGCAATGCGCGGACCAAATCATTAGACGGTGTGTAGATGGGCCCGAGGCATTTAAGATTTTAGAAGCTTGTCATAAGGGACCTACTGGTGGACATTTTGGGGCCAACTATACCACCAATAAGTCTTTGATTCGGGTTACTATTGGCCTTCCATTTATAAAGATGCCCAAGAGATGGTGAAATTTTGTGATGTATGTCTAAGACAAGGAAAAATTACACAACGTGATGAGATGCCACAAAACTTGATTCAAGAGTGTGAGATTTTTTATGTGTGGGGAATAGATTTTATGGGACCTTTTCCATCTTCCAAGGGAAATAAGTATATACTCGTAGCGGTGGATTATGTGTCAAAATAGGTTGAGGCCAAAGCCTTACCTACTAATGATGCTCGAGTTGTTGTGAAATTTTTGAAGCAATTGTTTGCTAGATTTGGTGTACCTCGGGCCATCATAAGTGATCGTGGTACGCCCTTTTGTAATGATCAATTCACGAGAGTTATGAAGAAATATGGAGTTAATCATAGACTTTCTACCGCGTATCACCCTCAAACCAATGGTCAAACCGAGGTCACAAATCGTGGTTTAAAGGGAATTTTGGAGAGAACGGTGGGAGAGCATCGAGCTTTTTGGTCGGATAAGCTTGATGATGCTTTGTGGGCTTTTAGGACGGATTTTAAGACACCAATTGGGTGTACTCCTTATAGCTTGTCTATGGAAAAGCATGCCACCTCCCATTCGAGTTAGAACATAAGGCTTCTTGGGCTCTCAAGTGGGCTAACTTTGATTTAAACCAAGTCGGTTCACATAGATAGGATCAACTTAATGAAATGGATGAATTGATAGCCACTACCTATGAGAACTCAATGCTTTATAAGGAGAAAACTAAGAAATTGCATGATGCTAAGATCAAGAACCGTGAGTTTAAAGTTGGAGAGCCAGTTCTCCTCTTTAACTCAAGGTTGAAACTTTTTGCGGGAAAGCTTAAGTCGAGATGGTCCGGTCCATTCACTATTGCTCAAGTATTTCCATATGAAACTATTGAGTTGTCACAACCCGATGGTCCCAATTTTAAAGTGAATGGTCACCGTGTGAAGCACTATTTTAGGGAGGACATTTCTGTGGAAATGGTCCAAGAGATCCCCATTTTCCCCATGAATTAATTCATTGTGGGAAGAGTCGAGCTAGAGACTCCTTAAATCAAGCTTGAATAACTAGGTTTAGAAGTTTTTAGATCTATAGTGTTATAGGTTAGAAATAAGGATAGCAAGTTGATGAGAAGTGTAGGGGAGACCTTCTTTTGTCTTCATGTTGTTTGTAGGGTTTCTCACTCATCACGTGCTTTGGAGCTTATAGAGGAGGCCCTTGTATCCGGTTCACTTCGTTACTATTGTGATTTTTCATAGACACATTGTGCTTTAAAATGAATTCACTATAGTTGATCTTTCCTTAACTTGGGTTAAGCAAAGTATATTCATTGTCATAAGTGTAGGGGAAGTTTTATACTTCCATGCTCTTAAACATTGAGGACAATGTTTAGCTTAAGTGTAGGGGGTCTTCTATCGAAGTGACCTTACCTAGACCTTGTCATTGACCTTCATGATAACACGGAAATTAATTTTTCAAACATTTTTCAAATTTTTGATCTACTTTGGCCACCAAAAATATGCATTCATAATTTTGCATTAATCATTTTTCATTTTCATAACACATTTGCATTATATATATTTCTTCTTTTATTTTTCATCAAATATATAAAAGAAAAAATATAATAAAAACATGGTTTAACAAATTTAGACTTCTTTGACATATTAGGCCCGCCATGGATATTTTGACTCAACCCGAGTTTGCTTATCTAAGCATTCTCTAGCTAGTATCCTTAACCATGTAGTCCTTCATTGGTCTATTAGGCTAAGCATCCACCACTCTCATTATTTGAGACTTTAAATTTGTGGAGAATAGGAAATGATAGAGTTGAAACAAGTATAAAAGGGCTAGATAAACTTCGTGATGATTACTTATGGCTAAACCCTTCTCTTCTTTACCTCTAATTTCTTCGCATGTATATATGTTAATAAATAATCAAGAACGGGTTTAATCGGTTTGTAGTCTCTTATGATTTTTGTCTAATCATTCATGGTTGGTATAAGTACGTCTTAAGATTCTAAGTTAGAACGTTTTATGTGTACTAGACTTATGTCATGCTTAATATTTAGCGGGTGTTTTTCCTTTTATTCTTTTCAATTTTCTTTGTGAGGAATAAAGAAAAATAAGAGCGGCTTATAAAAAATGAGTGGCTAGAAAAAAAGAAAAAAGAAAAAAAGAAAAAGAAAAAAAATAATTATACAAGACTCCCAAGAGGGGCAGTGAAGTGTTAATTATAGTGATTATTAGATTCCAATATTACCTTGACGGGTTGCGAGGATTTAATAGTTGCTCCAATCCAATATTACCTTGACGGGTTGCAGGATTGAAGATCCAAAGTCTCAAAAAGGAGGAGGATGTAAATTATTGCGTGAGTTTTATTTTTCTTTCCTTAGCGAGTGTGTAGCTACTTATTAATGCATGACATGAGGATTTTACACATAAGGCGAATGACTTATTACTCTTGAAACTGACTTATATTAATTGTGAGCGGTTTTTCAAGTAATGGATGAGAGGATTACTTAGGATTAAAACCGTGCTTCCTTATTTTTGGATTTTACATTTCTTATATTTCACGCTTCAAATAATGACAAATTTGCCCAAAAGCAATTTGCTCAAATAATAACCGGTTCCACATTTAATTGTCATGAATAAGTTGATGCACCTTTTTACTTGTGAATGCAATGATCTCATTTTTAATCTTGGTATGGGGAAAGTGAAACTTGAGGGTGATAAGTGTCCATGGTACCAAAGCCCTAATTTAATTCATTGAATTCTTTATGAGTTTTTCCATCAAATCTATTTCAAGAAAAATCCAAAAAGATATAAATAGAATTGTTTCTTTTGGATTGCATTGTTCAAAATCAAAATCATGCATCATGTAGAGTAGCATAGTGTAATAGCATTCCATATTGGCCAAGGTGGGTTAATTATGAGGGAAATGTAAATTTGTGCTTTAAAATATAGCATTGCATGAGGTCATGGCAATGTTCAAGTGTAGGGGATTTGATATGAGCAAAAACTCATATCAATTAATCAAAAAATCACCCTAAAACACAAGGAAAATACCTAACTTTTGTTCTATAAAGCGGAATTATGTGGTATGTTTTGTGTTTGTGTATAAATAGGTAAGAAGAATACATTTTTAAGAAAACAAGAAGAAATAAAGCTTATTTGGATGAAAAAGACAAAGAAGGATCAACGATGACAAGACTTTGAAGATGAAGGACCTATCTTGACAACACTCCAAAGTTAAAGGACTCAAAGTGTAAATTTGTCAAAGTCATGATTCAAGTCAAACATGGTCAACTCTTCAGTCAACCAAGTCAAAGGGTCAAACTAGACAAGTATGCAAGTGGAAGGACCAAAAATGCCATTAAAATGAAGTTCCTAGCTCATTTGGATATTCTTCCTAAGTATAAGGACTAAACTTGCCAAAAATTACACCAAAAATTGTCTTGATCCGTGTTTATTGCTATTATCCAATGAGAGTGCAAGAAAAGGGTTACATGGATTGCCAACAACTGCCACCTCACCAAAGAAATTAATGAGCCGTTATTTGCTACGGTTACTCCACTAGCCAACTTTTAACCAATCAGAACTTGCCAGCCAATAATCCTTTTATCCATAAACGGATTATGATCCGTGTGCTCACATTTCAACCAACCAGATAATTCCACGTGGCACTTTCTTCCCAAAACAAACCCAGAATCGACTTGGAGTTATACTGCATATCAAAAAAAGTTGTCAACATGAAAATTGCTTATTTTTGGATGAGGAATTCAACCCACGCACTTAATTAACCTGAAAATCAACCAAGAAGAAAAGCCCAAATTCAAGTTCATAACAGCTAGTTTCAATTGAGAAATTCAGGACACCTGGCAGCCTGCTATTGGTGGGGATACGTCATCAGCTCCAACAGCTTCTCATTTCTTGTCTATAAATAGGGAATAGATCCTTCACTTTATGTATGTATCTAAGTGTGAAAATTTCATACACTTTCTCTTTTTCTCTCTCAATCTAGCTAGTTAGTTGTTAGTGTAACAAACTCGAGAGCTTGACAAACTCTTGAGTTAGTTATAGTTAGTTGTAACCTCCTACCTAACTCTGTAACAACCTTTCACATTCATAGCAATAAAATTTCCCTCATTTTTCCTTCAATCTCCTTATCAGTTCTTGCATACCTGTTGATCTTTTGTTGTTATGAGTTGCTTGTGATCACACTTGATCATAAGGAGCTCATTGTGAAGAATTGTAGCTGTTCATTCCTGTTCTTGTTGATCCAGTAGCTGAGTTGATTTTGAAGCAGATTTTTCGGTAGATATGATGATGATGATGAATGCAGATTGTTGATTAGTTGTTCATAGTGTTAAGGTGGTGGTTTAACACTATTTAGGAGGCTCAGCGCCCACCTACGCCATCAATGGAGGCACAATGCTAAAAGGTTTCATGTATCTTAGTTTTGTTCCACTAAACAGCAACTTGCATGCTCAATTCTAGCTTAAACACTAACTGTTGCTTTGATCAAGTGTGCTTGGTATGTTTTTGGATTGATTCTGATTGTTTAGATAGATACTTGTTATTTTGATAGCCATTTGCTAGCTTTACTTGTTACTGTCTTCATTTCATCAGTTAATTAGCTTGCTTTAGCATTTTGAGTATTAGCCTATTATTTTACATATACTTGGTTCATTTGTGCTTCATTTTGTTCAACAAGTTTGAGTAGATAACAGTCTTAGTTCAGATCAATCACTTGCTTATATTCTCTTTACAAAATTTGTTGTGAGATTAGTAAAGTAGTGTTTGGATTTGCTGTCATTTTGTAGTTCAAGTGTTTCAAATTGGTTAAACTTTGCTCATTTACCATTCTTCAGTCATCTTAAACAAGTTTTAGTAGTTTTCAAGTCAAAAAGAAGGTCAAACAGGCAATTGGTTGTTAAAATGTTTAGGTCAGCTTTTTGAACAGATTTCATCATAAAAGTAGCCATTTTCAATTGCTTAGCATTTGTTCATTACTTGATGAAATTCAGCCAAACCAGTTTCTACTTGTCATTTAACATCTGAAGTTTGAGTGCTTATAAGGAAATCATACAGTATCTTGTTTCAAGTGAGAAATTAGCTTTTTCATAAGCTTTTAAGCAACATCAAGTTTCTATAATCAAAGTGCATACTGATTTCTTCATCTGGCAAATCCACTTCATAAATCTTGTTATTTTCTTTCACAATCTTGTTTAGGAACTTGTCTTGAGTAGATCTGGAAGTTTTTAGCTTTTTCAATTTTTTGGTCAAACTTGGCCAATAAGCTAGTTTCAGCTTATTTACAATTTCCAGCTTTATTACTTGATCATTTTCCATAAGAAAAGACATTCCAGACTCTCCATAAGCTGTTTAACAAGATTTAGCTTAAAAATCTGTTTGTGCATGTCTAGCTTTTCAGATAGCTTATTCTTGGCTTATTGAAGTTGGCTTATTTGAGTTTTATTGTATTTCAAGTCTTTTCCTTATACTAGCCTAAGTGATTTTGGATTTTAAGCAGTTTAAAATTTGTTTGAGCTTATTTGGTGCATTCTAGAGCTTATACGAGCTTATTTGATCTAGTAGCCCGTTTTTTATAAAAATTTCACATTTATTTGCACAATAGTCCCTATACTTTGTTCCTGTTTGTATTACTGGCTAATTTTCCATGTTATTAGGGTTTGCTTTGTATTAGTCCAAAACTTTTAATCACTTGTCATTTTCAGTTAGTAGTTTCTACAAGTTGTTACATTTTGTTAGTAGTTTGTTACAATTTGCATAATTAGTCCTTTTACTTACTGATAATTACATTTCAAGCAATTTAGTTTCAAGTACTTACATTTTTAGCACATTACTTTCATAGATTTACACTTTTGTCCTTTTGTGAATAAAAACTTGGTATGTGCTAATTGTTTTACGGATACGTAGCTTACTATTTTCACATTTTACTTGCTTGCCTAAATAGACATAGAAAATCCAAATAACTCTATCAACCAAAAACGATAATAAACCTGATTTTCTTAGGACTTTCAATTGGTTAAGAATCGAGAGAAACGAACTTCAATTTACACAATTTCACCAACCATGCAATTGCAACATCCATATGTGCTCGTTGTTTTGTTCCCACAATCTGCATTAATAGAAGAGAGGGAAGAACATATTAAGCAACACTTTATCAACAACTAAATTATGTAGCAGAAAATATCAAAATGCACAATAGGTCAAAAGTGTAAAAACTCATGTATAATGATTTTCTCTGTGGCTTGTTAGATACATCATATATGATACCTCATATATATCATATATGATATACCTATCATATATACCATATCATATAAGTTTCATCTATGGTAAACGAGATATCATATATCATACATCAAATTTTATCAGCTTACATCCGCAACTTAATTAAAATGCCTAATAATACAGCTTATTCACACTAACATAAGCTTATTCATAACTTGCATAAATAAAACCTAATAATAAGTCATGTTTGATTATGATATTGAACCTTGTCGAACATATATGATTCTCAACTCTAAGCCACATGCCACTTACCATAGCAATACATAGTCAATCAATATACAATATTATATATGATAGATTATAGGTTTAAAGGGCTTAATTTTGTGTAAATTAGTCATAAAGTATGAGTTTTTTGTGTTTTGTCAGAAACATCATATATGATACCTCATGTATCATATATGATACATCTATTATATATCATATATCATATATCTATCATACATGATAAATGAGGTATCATATATGATACATCAAGCTTCAGTTAGCCTACATCAACAACGTAATAACTCTCTTATTTAAAATATCTGATAATTTGTTAAAAAAACTAATAAGCTAGCTTATAATTCAACATAATAAATTTAAATCATCTAATTCACAAGCTTATTCATAACTCTCATTTAATTTAATAGCTTACTCAAAACTCTCATCTAATTCAATAACTTATTTATAAGCTTATTCAAATAAATAAACATATTCAAATAAATCACCTAATAAGCTAGCTTATGATTAAGAACAAATCAATCAATCTAATTCGTTCAAAACAAGCTAATTAAAAGCTTATAATTATAATAGTAATAAATTGATAAGGTTAATCAAATCAAATTAGCTAAAAATAAGAATAGATCATAATCAAACCTGATGATGGATCGATCATCATAGATCAATGTTCGAGATGAGATCAAACGTGATGATAGATCGATCTATATTCGTGATCATAATTGATTCGAGATGACAGATTGATTGTTCGTTATGGTAGATCGGGATGGATTCGATGTAGAGAGAGATAGTAGACTGGATGTAGAGAGAGAAAGATAGAAGAAAAAAAAGACGTGTGTGTTTTTTATGAGATGATTAGTTGAAAAAAACTTATATAGTGAATGAGTGAAATAACTAAAATACCCCTGCAATGTAAAATAGAGATGTAATCTTAGCCATTAGATGGCAATGAGATGGAGGGTGAGGATTAGTCCCCTCGTATCATTGATAAGTTTTGTATCCAAATGAACTTAAATCTTTAATTTAAGAGAAGAGTTATTTTGGATAACATACTTTTCCATGGATATAAGGGGACTCATCCACACCATCCATCTTATTTCTATCTAATGGATGAGATTAAATATATTTTATTTTTTTATCTATTTTTTATAATTTAAATATCTTTTAAACCATTAAGTATTAAACGAAAATAATTATACCGTCGTGACGAGCGTTTAATTATTTTTCTACCAATATGCAATATGATATATTTTCGAAGAAAAAAATTCGTCTTTTTTCTTCTTGTAAAAATTTACGTGAAATATCATATATTATAATACTGTTTCATCATATATGATAACAGTGTTAAATCATATATGATATGAGTTTCTATCATATATGATAGGCTATATCATATATGATACTGGTGATACATTATATATGATATTAGTATCATATATAATAATTTTCGAAAACGTGAAAAAAATGAAGAAATTTTTTTTTGTCGAAAGTGTATCATATAGCATATCTATAGAAAGATAATTAAATGCTTTTCGTAACGGTATATTTTTTTCGCATAACGAATGACGGTTTAAGAGATATTAATGTTTGAAAAAAGAGAGTGAAAATATATTTTATGTTTAATCTTATCTATTAGATTAAAATAAGATAGAATGGTGGGATGAGTCCCTCTTATTCAAAGAAAAGTATGGTATAATATGAATACAAATTTGGAAGATAAGATAATAAAATTTGTTTTCGTTTTAAAAATAGTTATCAAATATTTCCGTCGTATTATACAGTGGCGGAGCTACAGCAGATGTAGGTGGTTCCCAGGAACCACCTTAGAAACTGAAATCGTTTACAAGCAATCTAGTAAAATAGATAAGGACATACCTTGGAAATTTTTCAGGAACCACCTTGGAGATTAAAAAGAAAGAAAAAAGAAAAAACTAAGAATGATTCGGTTGAGATTGCTGGATATCTACTCGAATAAATGAAGAAGATGAAAGTCTTGTGTGAATATTGGTATGCACTTGTTTTGAGAGAAAACAGTGAAAATTATTGGTATATGTGAAACACTAGTACAATACTAAAAAGAATATGGTTAATATACAAAGAAGTTACTAAACTTTCCAAGAAATTTGTCCTAAGGTAACGAACGTTCATTTTGTGTTTCTAAGTTACTAACGTTCATATGATCGGTTGATTAAGTTACCCACTTATCAAAAACGCGATATTTATGTTACTTAATATGAAAAAACAAGACATTTATGTTACTTAACTTATCAAAAAACATGCATTCAGGTTACTCAAATTAACACTAAATTATAGTGTTGTATAGTTTAGTAAAGTTTAGTAACTTAGAAACACAAAATGAACGTTTGTTACCTTAGGACAAATTTCTTGGAAAGTTTAGTAACTTATTTGTATATTAACCCAAAAGAATACTAATTACATAGTATTAAACTATGTTTTGCATATTTTTCTAAAGTATTTAACTATGTACTCATTTTAGCTACTTGGTTGTAAAAAAAAGTTATTGAGATTAAAAATTACGAATGATACTACTTATAATTATATAAAATTTGTACGCACACAAGTTTACAAAATAAATTTAATATAACTTAACATTTTGTTCCATGTACGAGTATATGAAAAACTTATGTGCTTAATATTTGTAACTGTGATATTATTAAGTTATAAATTGTAAGATTGTTAATTTTTAAATTATTGAAAAAATATGAAAAATTATTTAACACTATCTAATTTGTTTAAACTTTAATCACTAAATTTTTATTTATTACCACCTCTTTTTTTATGTTTTTTTTCACAAATTTAACACATAATTTTATATTGTCTTTCACCATTAAATTTCTCAATCTTTTTTTTAAAAAAACTTTTACCAAAGAAAAAAATATTTTATACGTTTTTTAAAAAAGATAAAAATTTATAAAATTAAGTTAAACAATTATTGCTTACAAAAAAATATCCTTTTAACATAAAGTATGTAACTATATGTTTTCTCTTTTGAATACCAAAGTCACTAATAGATTTTCGTAACCTTAACATAACGTATGTTTCAGTAATCCGGTGATTCGTATGTATTCGTGATATGTGAGGAAAAAGATACGACTATCTCAACGTCGTAGTTATTTTGGGTAAATGTCGAAAATACACTACGTGGCGAGTGTGAATTTCGAACATAAAAAACTTCAGTGGGTATAATGGATTATTTCAGAAAATACGTTGTATATTTTTTACTTTACCTTATTTATTTTTGGTTAGTTACCGATTGAATTTTTGGACTTGTAAACATTACTGTATGATTTTTAGTTTCGTGAATTAAAGTGGAATTAAGATTCGGCAACCCGACCCGACATCTTAACTAATTTATGCATTAAATCTTTAGCGTTAATTTAGTAAGGAACCACCTTACATTTTCGGCTGGCTCCGCCACTGGTATTATACAATCACCATGCTAGTTACATGTAATAATAAAACGCATAGAATATTCTTAAGAGTACTTGATCGATTATATAATTACCAACACACGTGGTTATTTATAACATGAAGTTTGGATAATGATTGGATAACAATTAATATGTTGACTTGGCCTGCAAACTGGCTCATTTATCCGGCCCATAATCGGTTGAACCTCCCGCTTATCGGCCCATATAAAATTACAAAATTATTCTAAACTTTATTCGGCCCAACAAAACATTTATCAAAATACCCCACACTTACGAGAAATGCCGTACCGTTTTTTAGAAATGGGCAACTAACAAACGCATCGCCGCAAAGAGCAAACACATGCAACAGTTTTTTTGTGTTTGGGAATTGGAATTGCTTTTTATAAACTCTAATAAGCATGTATCCAGATCCTTATTGTAAACTGCTTAAACGCAGTGATCAGCATATTAACAGTACAAATAAGCAACTTTATAGACCAACTAAAAATGCTTATCTGTTTGGTCTTGTCCTGTTTACTCCGCAATGCAACAAATAATTAGTTTTATGGGTGTTTTGCATTGTTTATCGAAACTGATTGATAAGATGTTTAAGCATCTTGAAAGTGTATTCAATATAACTCGTTTCAAACAGCAATGAGACAACAACAAAAATATTACTACTATCAAGTGCACAACCAAACAGCAAAATTGACTACCTATTCTCCCACACTTTTGTCAAGCCGTAAAATAAGATTCTCTATCAGCGGGTTGATTTCCACTACAGACCACGGCCTAATGCTCAAGTGGCGCTCACCCGTTATTTAAGTAGCTTCTATGATATGAAGCAACTATACTTGCAACAATTTTATATAGGGGAACTCAATTTGACATCACAGTCAGATTGTAGCTCTTGTTGCATCTCGTTATATAATTCCATGCTGCCCATACACTGGCGCATCTTCTAGCATAAAAGGAAGGTGCTCCATGAACCACTCATGATTGGGATCTTGTATTGTTTCGTAACCTTGATAATCCATTTCGTCAAGTTCTGGCATAGCTACAGTATAATCAGTATCACATGCTATTTGAGTGTCGTAACCCTGATAATACATTTCATCAACTTCTGGCATAGCTTCAGTGCATGCTACTTGAGTTTCCCTAGTTGTAATTAACTCCAATGACCCCTCGAAAACCCCTCGGTCCCTACAAGGAGCATCAAAGATAATAAGATATATTGTAGAAGAAATGTTTCATAATAAAATGAAAATGAAGGGTCGACATACCAATAGAAGGTAAAAGTATCATCAATGTGGCCAGTCTCGGAGACTTTTTGACTGATACAATTTGCAGAGGCAAACGCCATGGGAATCAGAGTTTGTTTCCTTGACCACTCAGAAATCGCTTCTTCGTCGCTACAGATTAAGGAAGAGTTAGATAAACGAGGACAAGGTCATCCGATAATCAATTCTATTTATTTTTAATGTTTACCTGCAGCTGGAGATCGAGTCATCAACCAGAGTTCCAATAGAACTAGTATCAGATAGTGCTTGATTGACTTGAGTCTGATCAGGGGCAGAAGAAGCTCGGTGGGTATTCTTACTTGGTATACCTGGCCACTCTGGGAGTCCTGCCTTTCTACAAGTATTCCTAAACGTACCTCTTTTTACTGCAAAAGAACCAGAAAAAAACTTGAGCAATTCTAACACATGAAACAAATAGCAATCCATCATCTTATATACATTTATATGTGAGTGAAGAGGGGTAGACAAAGCTTACGTCCAAGCATCTCTGCAGCAATGGCACTACTCAACCCAAAAAAGGGAACAAGGCATGAGTAAGAAGTATGGTCAAATGACTTAGCTTAGTTCTGCGAATCCTTTTTTTGCTATTAATTTTAATACAAGCCCTTATTGGGATATCAGTTTGGATTGAAGATTGCAAACCTTCATGCTGCAAAAAAGCAAAATATTTGAAACATTAGTTAATTTGTTGAAGCAGGATTATAGCATATTAGGATCGACAAATGTAATAACTGCTCAAAGCTTTTAGCAAGCTGAATCCAACCGACAAAGCAATATGCAAGCAGCCCGCTGGTAATCTACTAATTGCTATAGACTTTTGGAAATGAGGCGCACCTACTTTAACACACAAACCATTACTAATGAAGTCGTAAACGCTGTTGAGTTTCATAACGGGTCAAAATGGGTAGTTTTCTCATATTGATTGAAATCTGCCGGATTGGGTTGACCTGAACTATGAGTTGGCTCGCCTTTATTTTCTTGTATCCGCCACTTTGTATGGAAGTGTATATGTGTTTGGATACACTTCTTACAGCTAGTAGTCTACACATCAGATAAATTGCCTCTAATTGTAAGGCGCCTAACTTTGCATAAAGTATTTGTATTTTCACTAACCAAATGTTATGACCATGTTAACATTACGTGTGAGCATATGATGTGGAGACAACAATACACTATATTAATCTATTTCTGTATGAAAAAATTGTAGATAATCAGGGAAGGGGCAAACCTCAAGTAATCTGCAAACTTCAGCAATAAGACCGTCATAATAATAATACATGGAATTATCCATGACAAAGTCAAGCACACCAACACATTGGCCATCGACAATCACAGGCACCGCAAAGGATCCCCATATCCTAGAAAATATAACATTTCCACATGGAGGACACTGATCCTTTGGGTAGTCTTTATGAAGATTTTGCGTCTGTTCATGAGCAGAGTTCAGGAACACGCGTGCAGGAAGCCCAACAGCTACTGCTATCTCAGAATCTTCATAACCATAAAGTTTGTGTTCTAAACATGCTTTACGATATAATTCAAGTTCTTGGTTGATCCCATAAAGACCATAAGGCTGACATGTTGTTGTAAGGACAAATGTCTTTGCGATTCTTTTTGCACCCCAATATTGAACAAGAACATTTTGGCCTTGAAGTGGTAAATTCTTAATCACAGAAATGATCTTTTGCTTCAGCCCTTCACTTGTAGGAACGAAAACGTCTGTAACGTTTAAACTTTTGAATGTTAGATACCAGAATATAACAATAATTGAGCTACCACATGTAAATTCAAAAGAAATGAAACATTTAGCAAATGACACAATCATACTTTGAGAGATTATATATATAAAGCTATAACATCATGAAAACACTTCTTACCGTCCCAAATTACTGTCAACGAAAGAAAAACACACGGTGAAAGAAAAACATCACTATTGCAGCTTTTATCTTATTAAATGACAGCTTGACCCTATAATAGACTGGGTTCAGTTTTACGCAAGTATTAAACTAGGTAAATCAGAACTCTAATCAGTTATCCATCAATTATACGGCACAATGATACTTAATCACAAGCATACAAAGTCTTAATTATCTCGTGAGTATGAAAACCTAAATACATTATTGGATGACAATGCCTTAAAGAGCTGCTTAAAACATAAACCCCTAATCAAAGTCTACCTCATGTAGCTTTAAAATAAGGTCCAACTCCTATAACTTCGGCTCTACCTTATTCTTTAACAATTGAGAGCAATTTTTTTTGTAAAGCCTTAAAAGCCATGTCAATAGGGAACTTATTTCTAACTAGAACATCTTTTTCTAAGAAAATAAGCTTAAGCTCCCATAAGCTAACAAGCCTCAACCCATATGGCCATATAAATCTTTTCCATTAAAACTACAAACATGGATGTTCGTCGGGAAGCAGAAGCTAACTAGATCTACTTAGTTGACTAAGAAATCCATCAATTTTGTTGATCTAATTAAGCTACAAACAACTACATATCACATAATAACAGATATAGTAATTGATAAAAAAAATTAATTAAGCAAAACAATTTGATAACTAAAAACTTACAAAGGTAGCATCTAATTATAGAAAGCTTCTATTTTGGACCACAGAACACAATCTGAACATAAAGACTAAAGATAGAATACTAATGAAATTTAATTTTTTCTCCCTGAAAAGTAGCAGATCAATAATTACTTGCTATACATGTAATTTCTCCCAATTTGAGTAAAGTTTGAACTCACAGTGAAAATTTGTTGAAGGGCAAATGCATGATTCACCAGGTGAAACTATGAAACTAGAGAAAATACTTTTGGTCTGTAGGTGGTTGGTGAAGTAAGGATTCATAGTTGAACAAGCCATGAATCTCTGTTTTGCTGGAAGGTTCAAGTTTTTGATTTATGGTCTGCCAAATTACATATATTTATATTGGCAAACCCCCAGTCTAAAATGAGGGGTTCAATTAAAGGATGACACTGCATAGCATGAAAGTCTAAATTAATTGCATGGACCCACGATTTAGTAGTGGTTTAGTACAACTTAACGAGCAAGAAAATCTAGAACAATCCCTTATATCAAATTATCAAAATTTAGTACAAAAATCTTTTATGAAACACTCTCATATCTAATAATCCCTTATTAATTTTGCTACACATTTGAAGTTTATTAGAACGCCTGTAATAGGAACGACGACTTCGTTTTGGGCACTGAGAATGCGTCTTTCCCTATTAGTATAAGGCATGTGACGCGTCTTCAAAAGCAAAAAGGGAGGATTTGGTCGATTGCAAGACCAAGTCGCGGGGAAATGTTTTGTGTGCCCAGATCTAGTTTATGTGGGGTATATTTGTACATAAGTAAAGTATATTTGTGTGATGACATTAGATTGTCTTATTACACTAAATTGGTCGTAAAGAAATAAGTTTGAGACGACAATAAAATCATGACGATAAATGTTGGTCTCCGATGCTCCAAATGCTCCTTATAACATCCGGCCTAGGAATAATACATATACATATCCACATGCGGATTGGATGTCTCTATGTTGATGGGAGTCTGATGTCTATTTACTTTTTGATGATATTGAATTGGGAATCTTGTTTTATACGTATGTTTATACGTATTCTTTTAGAATAGTTAGTGGGTCGAGTCGTGCAGTAACATTCAAGCGGGCTATGTTTTTCTCAAACCTCACTTAGTTATGGTTAAATTTTTTATCCGTTTCGACTGAGAGAAAAAAACCTTAACATGTCTTGAACCTAAGACCTCAAAAAAACAATCTCTTATAAAAAAACTATTTAGTAAAATCTTAATAGCTAATTGAGCTAGACCAATTGGTTGTATGTTTATACACATTGATATTTGTTAATTGGTGTTTTATCTTTTAAGTTGTAAATGAGTTTGAGGTAGCAAATATGAAATTACAATAAATTGAAATCTATCAAAATTAATATTATCGGAAAACCAAATTTAATCACTACGTATTAATTAAGAATAACAGAGTATATAAGTTGGACGCCGATTAGTAAAATCACTTTTGTTTAGGAAACTTATACATATATGAATCGACCATGTAACAATTGTCGGGTTTGAAGGTCATAAACTCATAATGTATAATGTAGTGTGAACACTATGTTTTTTTGAACCGAATGTGGGTTCAAATAACCTACTTCGGCATCCTATCTTATTTTGATTTCCAAGGGTCTATTTCTTTTAAAAGTTAATTTATTCTATAGTGATTGACAGTTGTTAATGCACGGGTGGCCAGTTGTTAAAGTCTGACAATCATCAAAGTCAAAGATTCCACCCAATTATCTTACTCAACGTTTTAACATACATCATAGGAAAAAAGACGAAAATGGTTAAAATCACCCTTTAAAAATTAAACCATGGTCAAGTTTTTTTATTGGAACAAATTTGGTCATACACAAGTGCACAACTGCACAACTCCATCCAATTACCACCATGTGTCCCTCCAACTTCAGATTTTAACAAGGGACCGGACCCACATATGTCCCCATTTACTATGACAATATTTATCTTATTATGTTATCAAATGCACAACTGACGGCGTTCAACTTGCAAATGCTCAACCGGATATCAAGGTTATGACAATAGTATATAATTATTCAATTTTCAATAAAAGTGAAATACAGAAGTTGTACATTTGAGGGTTGAGCGCCGTCGGTTGATCATTTAAAAAGTATTTTTAGTGGGACACTTGTCACAATATGAATGGTGATGAACATATTTGTTTTTAGTTGAAAACTTGACCATGATAAGGTTCTTAAGTGATCAAAATGACCAAATTGGTCTTTTTCCCTAAATCATAAACTCATAAAATCTTAAATTATAATACACCTGTCCTAAAATTATTGTCCACTTTTTTTTTTGTCTTAAAATTATTACCCACATCTAAAAATAATAGTTGAATTTATTTAATTTTTCTTTATTACCCTTAGTCCGAATCTATATTTACAAAAATAAAAGAAGACACAAATTCATTACCGAAGGGCAAAATTGTCTTTATTTTGTTTCCGTAGAAACCAAAGCAGCAATTAATGCATTTTTCTTAAACAGTATAATTCTTGTCTATGGACAATAATTTTGGGATGGAGGAAGTAATTGCTTATGCTTATAAATTGATGGAAAAAGATTGAGAGACATAAACTTTAGGCATAATTTTTTGCCTAAATTATGTGGCATTAGCACATTGAGAAGTGAAGATGTGAGTCCACTTTATACAACCAACAAATTTTTGACACATATATTTACACATGAAATTAGGTATACATTTTAGGCATGCCGATCACTTCTCTAAATTGTATTTAAATTTAATAATACAATTTGTAAATAATATAAATTTCTATCGTTTAAATTTATATTTTAGAGTACAGTCTTCCCACTTAAATATACAAAATTGTTAAATATGTTATTCTATAATAACATGCAAAAAAGTTTATACATAAATAATTATAATACATGTGCGCTCATAAAATTTTCATAAATTTTTTATTATTTGTTAGTTGTGCTTGGTTAGAGGTTTTAGAGGGTAAGGAATAGGAATGATAATGATTACTAGTGCTTGGTTACGAGAATTATAAGTAATCATTAGCCATCAGTGAGTAATGAACCATTCCCCTGTAAGTTGGAGGTAATGGATTTGAGGTAATAGATTCAGGTATGTGTCTGTCTCCACCGACCACTACCACAATCACTGACCACCACAATTGTCGCCACCACCACTCTCTGCCGCCACCACCACCACCACCGCTACCACCACTGGCCGCTACCACCTCACAATGGATTCAAGTGTCTATTTGTCCACCAACGACCACCACCTCTACTGATGCCGCCACCACACTATACCACCGTCATTAATGGCTATCGATAGCGCCACCGCTACCACCACCACATCGCCGATCATCACCAACGTTACAACCTCTAAATTCCGTCGCTACCTATACCATCTACCACAACAACCAACCGTCAAAAACCACCGATCATCACCGTTACCACCACCTCCACCTCTAATCGCTACCTATGCCGACTACTACAAGTCCGCAGTCGTTTGTTACAACTGTTGTCGTACATAACTACCACTAGCCGCCACTAATTTCCATTAATTGCCTCCCTACCTGTTGTCCCATATATTTAGATGATATAGTACGAATTAAAGAAAGAAAATAGATGAAGAAGATGAATTTTTAGAGAGAGAAAGTAGAGAGAAATGGTTGGAACTAGGTGATATTAGATTAAGAGAAGTGAGAATAAAATGAACCAACACCCTTCCTAACATGCTAGGAAGGGTATATATAGTCCACCCACATGCGGGCTTCTTTATAGACTATATGATTTGGGCCGGGATTTCTTTTTGGGCTTTAGTTACTTATTAATGAACTTTAGCCTAAAGTTAAGCCCGTATGACACGACTAATATACTACCTATTACAACGTTCTAAAATACGATACATAATAAACATATGACCGAGCATTCTTGTTTGACTCAATATTTTGAGGCTAACAATCTCCCCCAATGAGAGGTCATAAACCTTGGTCATTTAGGAAATTTGTAGAGATTACTAATCTCGCCATAAATGAGTCTTGAACGTGTAATAGTAGTCTTGTTTCTTCATGCTGTGATCTTTGAGCCTTTGTAGTTGTCTTTCGACTTTGTCTTTTAATCTTGAGATCTTCGAATCATCCTTGACTTGTCTTTGCCATCTTGCGATCTTGTGTCTTCATCCACATGCTCACACTATTAATTGTTGAATATGTCTTTAGGCATGAGTATGTGGTTTTGAATCTTTGACTTTGCTGAGTACACCGTGACGCCACCTTCTCGAGACAAAACATAGACACGGACTGAATGGCTTTGACATTCGTCCTAAATCGGTAGCGTTTTACCTCCGGTCGGTGAATACCGTTATACGATATTAAATACCGTACCTGTGATAGGTAGATTCAATTAAGAATCTCATTGACAGGGTTTCGTGGCTGTACTAGCCGTTCTCTTTACTCGACCGTCTCAAAGCAAGACTGCGAACATAAAGAGTGAATAAATTGGATAAATATCCGCTTGATTAAAATCGTCAATTCAAATTCCTGGAACAAGTTTGATTCATAAAGAATCTTACCATTGTTGCTTTCCAGTTGACACAAGCTTGATTCATAAGAATCTCACAAGTCACCTACCGTAGCGCTGTTTGATGTTGACTGATGTAGTGGTTTTTGTACCCTTTAGGAAAAGGATGACAAAATAGTGGTAAGCGTTAAGTGTCGGTTTAGGAAAACCGAGCACTAATGACCAAGCAAGTTCGTTTCCCAAGGAGGCAAGTGCGTTGTGTTAAGAGTTGAATAATGAGGTTTGTGATTATGAAGATTTATGAAAGAAATGAGATTAGAAAAGAAAGACGGTTACGAAGACGGATCGAGCTAAGACGAAAACGCGTTCACGTAAAACCGTAAAAACTACAAAATTTAAAATTTTAACCTAAAAATTTCTAAAAATTACTAAAAATCCCAAATAATATCCTAAGAGTTTACGAAAAATCCAAACTTGCTAAAACCTTTTAATTAATTAAATAATGACTTTTTAATGCTAATTAAAGCCCTAAAAATCATTTTTAATTATTAAAAAGCCCTAAACAAGGTTTTATAATTTGTAAACCTCAAAAATATCCTAATTAAGCTAAAAACCAGTTTTAAAAATTTAAAAATCAAATTAAACTATTTTTTAACACTTAAAAACTATTAAAATGTATTAAACCTTAAATTAAATCTAGAAATTAATTGATAAGCCTAAAAATTAATTGGAAAGTGAAAAAGTTCCTAATTTAATGTCTAGAATCTAGGAAAAATGAAAAAAAGTTAAAAATAAAACTTTTAATTTTTATGAATAAAATAATAATAAAATAATGCAAAAAATAAAAAGTTTATAAAATAAATTCTAAAAAATTTCTAAAATCCTAGAATATTATAACTAAATGAAATTTAAAGTTCCTAAAACCCTTTTTATAATCTTATATTAATTTTTAAAGTTTAATTAAAAACCTAAAATTAAATAAAATTAAAAATTAAAGTTTTTGAAAATCTAACTAGATGTAAACCTCAAGTTAATAAATTAAAACTTAAAAATTATTTTTCCTAAAATTAAAATTACTTTTAACTATTTTTTAAGCAATTAATAAAAAACGGGTAAATAAAAATCAATAAAAAATAATAAAATAATTGGAAAAATAAAACTTTTAGAAAGAACAATCTAACACTTTTAATGTGAGCCTGAGAAAAAAAAGCTAGCCTAAATAAGCTATTTAAATAAGCTAGAAAGGCCCTAATGTGCTACGGCTTAATTTAAAAAAGCAAAATAAAGAAGGTGTTAAAAGGTCAACCACTTGAGACTTTAGCAGTAAAAGTCCCAAGGGCGAGCGGTAGTGTGTGTGTACTTTGGCAGTGGTGGCGCAGGTTCGATTCCTGGCCACGCCAAAATTTTTGAAAATATTTTTTTTTTCTTTTTTTTTTTTTAACACTTGTGCACAGAAAGACTAACTCACCCAAACACCAATACTTGTTTCTGAATTAGGCTAAAACTATTCCAAATTGATCAAATAAATCACAAATCCTGGATCTCTTTTCTTTCTCGTTTCAGACAAACCCTACTACACAAACACTAAACAAAAACATAACACTAGATCAAAAATTACAGCCTAAATCACCCCTAAACGAACCAAAAAGGCCACAGACCTGGATCTTTTTCTTGTTTGTATTCTCTTTTTTATATTTTGGACAGTCAAACCCCTCACCAGCAGTTGGCGTGTGGGGGTGTTTAAGCAAGCAAACAGAAAAAGGCACAAATACGGACACAAACAATTGACTTGAAATACTAACAAGTAATCAAACAGCAAGCAGGTTCAAGCACTTCTATTTCAAAAACCAAATTAAGCTTACTACAGAATCATGCAATAATAAACGGCTATACCTACGGACTGACAAGCAGAAACAGTAAGCACATAAAAAGAAAGAAAAAGGCAATCGAGCCTGATATACTAAACCATTTCAGCAGGAATTGATATACGAACAAGTGAGCAACATATGCAGACCAAAAACAAAGCTTAAACTACGCAGACACTCTAGATTCCAATCTTGCATATGCTATTTAAACCAAGAACACCCAAGCAGATTTCAGTTTACGCTAAACAGTTCAACAACAACTTAGTTAAAAACACGCCAATCTTAAACTGAGAACAAACAATGCAGCAAGCTAATCATATAGTCCAAGTAAGCATATTCTAGCACTAACTTTATCAGTTTAAACTAAACAATCCTAAGCACACTTACTGCTTACGCTACTTAACTAAATTCAACAGTTAATTTAATCTAAGACAATCCTTAACAAATCAACAAACTTAATAAACAAATACTCGCAAGAACAATTAGCAAATTAAAGTAAATAAAAAGAAAGGAAGAAATGGCGATACCTGCCCTTGTTTGCATCCAACAAGGGCCAGCTAAGCTCCCCTGACCTCTACCAACAACTAGGTGAGGCAGGGGTTCTTGGACAATAAAATGAGAGTGGGGTGGTTCGTTGGGGTTCAACAGCTGCACCGAAGCACCCTGAGTGAAAAAGGAAGCTGCTAAGAGTGAAGATAAACCCAAGAATCAAGACCTAAGGTCTTGATTCAGTTAGTGCACAAGATAAACAAGACAATTCCACTTTTTTTTTCTCAATCTTTTCAATTAAAACTCTAATTCTAAATATTTGAAACCTGCAAATAATTTTAATATTAAAGGCTTTGATTCACTTCAACAAACTTACTGAAAACTTAAACAAGAAACTTAAACTTGAATTTAAAATCACCAACTTAAATCATAAAAAACATAATATAAATGGGCACTCGGATGAAAAAACTACAAACTTTTTATTCATAAAAAGGGGTTTTTACATTAAATCCGAGACAAGGAAAAAAAATGGGATGCCACAAACTGGTCCTCATTTATAGATCCCCTCAGATCATTCTAGAATCGAAAATAAAAAGAAACCCTAATCTATTAAATTCCAGAAATACCCTTGTTTGGAGATGCGAATATGCTGTTCTTTGATCCCATCTTTTGAATATCTTCTTGAAGCCATGTGCGAATCCCTTGGACGTTTGTGGTAGACAGGCTGGATTAATCATTCTTGAGCGTTTGATTTCGTTTGGAGGACACGAAACCATTGAGAGTCGTTGATTCTCTGGTGTGACCTTGTCTTTTTGCCAATGGGTGGGGTTTTGGGGACCAGGGAGTGAGAGTGATGGGAGTTTAAAAGTGGGTTTAGGATTAATCCATGATCAATCATTGATCTGGAATGTATCAAGTATTAATCATGAATTTTTAATTTGGGGGAAAGATTAGGGTTTATAAGGAAAAGACGTGTGTTTTGATTTTTTTTAGGTTTAGGTTAAATGTGTTTAAGGGGAAAAAAAGGAACACGTTTAATATTAAACGTATTATTTACTTAATGGGTCAACCGGGTTGGGTATTGGGTAAACGGTTTGGGTGGGTTGGGTTAGATGAGGTGTCAGATGTTGGTTGGTTGGTGGAGTTTAATTGTCTCCCAAGATTGCCCCCTCATGTTTTCTTTTTTCTTCATTTTGTATTATCAGCTCAAAACAAAACTTTTCTTTGTAGATAACTTTTGGCAATGTGTCATTTTTGGCACATATTGTTCTGTAATCTTGAAACAAGGACTATTTATGCAATTTCTTCATTTTCTAAGGACTGAATTTGCCATATTTTCAAACTTCAAGGCTTTGACTTGTTGGTTGACTTCTTGGAGGACCATATTTGACAATTTAGATTTGATGAGGGACTAAATTTGCCAATTCTTCAAAGTTAAGGGTCCTTTTTGTAATTTTGACAAACTTTAGGGACCAAACTTGTAATTATGAAGATACAAGGGTATAAAGTGTCAATTCTTCAAACTTGGAGGACCAATCTTCAATATTCTTCAAATCTTCAAGGGTTTTCTTTGGAAAATTCCTCACTAGGCTTGGTTCATCGTGCGGCTTCGTTTCCCGTGTTCGTTTTTGCGTGATTCTTGTGATCTTTTGTCATTTTCTCATTATCCGTACCTAAAATACACAAGCAACAAACACAAGCATATATTTGGGTATTTTGATGATATTTAATGCATTTTAAGTCCAAAAAGAACGATGAGACCATGTATAAAAGCCGTCTCATCACTCCCCCATACTAAACCATTGCCGTGCCCTCACGCAATGCTAGAATAAAGTATCATAGCACTCCAAAACTCATTTTTATTCACTTTATTGAAATGATAAACTAGCTACTATTAATACTACTATTGCTACTACTTGTGTTATAGACATAATGTATGATTTTCATCGCAAAATGGGACGTTTAGGTTCATAGAATAAGAACACGTGAATGCTTCGTTAGAAATAATTTCATCGTCCTCGATTTTCACTTCAATTCCATGCTAAGCGTGCAACGAGATCATTGTCATTATAAGTTAGTAATGCTAACACTACTCATATGCCCTAATCACGTACTTATCCTCCCATTATTCCTAAGTTGTATCTCTTATATTTTATTTTGTCTTGAATGTTTCACGAGGATACATTGTTTGACTTATGCGATAATAGAGATTTAGGTCTAAAAATAGAGTCCTAACGGTGTAACTAAGACCATCAAATCAATAACCCCTCCTAATAGACAACGATGTCAAAAAATTAAGTTGACAAGAAGAATCGATAAACACGGTTTTATAACGGTTTTGAACATGAGACTTATTACCAAGACTTTTATATGCCCCCTAACGGAAGGGCCTTATTATCTTTGGTTTACCTCCATCTTTTATTCAACTTCGCCATGAAGCTTTTATTATGACTTCGGTCTTGCCTTGCCTTTTATTATCCGCCTCATCGGTGGTTTTATTAGCCAAAGACGTATATCCTCACGCTAAGGCGAATTTTGGATCTTTAAAGCTTCGAAGATTAAGGCTTGATTCACTTCAATTTTGCATAGATTTTAGGCCTTGTGGGGCTTCAAATTGTTTGCTTGATTTAGGTGAGCACTTGAAATCTTATTATTAGGTGAAGCTTTCGATTATTCGGGTTGCCAATACTTCAAAACCGTGACGCTGGCGATATCTTAATGTCTTCCCAATTTAATTACACGGAAGCTACTAGAAAAGACTAGAAACCCAACAATCCTAACTAAACCGCTAAGTCAATATTTATTAAGCAAAAAATATTTACAAGCGAAGGGAGAATAAGCAAACAACGAGAACACATGAGTTTTTGAAAGAATACGGGTACTCTACGTTTAGCATAGTAACTTATAATTAACTCTATCATTTCTCGTCCTCATTTAAGAGACTTAGCCTAATGTGTAGTTAAGGAATCAAAGCTAAGTGCTCAACACGCACGGTCGAGTCAAAAATTACTCTTATTCTCACCATCGGAAAACCTACATTCGTGTCTTCACACACTTATAAAACATGAGAAAAATTTTAAAATTTGGCCATTTTTAGCCTTATTTTGCAACAAAACGATAAACAAAAAGATAAACTTTGGAAAGCGTGAAGGTTTGGCAAGGCAAGTATCTATTCACCCCCCCATACTAAAGTTAAACATTGTCCTCAATGTTTCGAGTCTAGGGGTGCAAACACCCCCATACTAGAGACGTAGTCGAATGCCTAATCTAGCATGGAAAGTGTGTAACCATTAAATTAATAGCCGTTTATGAAGTGTGCTAAAAACCTAAGGTTAGAACATCAAAGGATATATCATGGATATAGAGAAATGTCTCCAAAGCAAACGATCGAGTGCTCCCATAAAACGAACACGAGAGGCTCCAATCGTGAAGATCATGATCTAAAAACCACATATCACAAACAACCATGGAACAAAGGTTGGAAGGGCACAAATCCCCACACGTAAGCTACATTAGACTAAGAAAGCGATAATATGTACATAGGATAAGCATGGGACTCCCCCACGAGGCACCTCGTTTTTGATTACCGAGTCATGAGCTCGACTCGATCCCCTCAATACTAATTATCATTGGGGAAGGTGACTTGGTCGAGGTAGTTCAAGGATGGAACTTCCCCACCAAAGTAGTGCTTCAACCTATGTCCATTCACCTTGAAGTTAGGGCCATCATCTTGAGCTAGCTCGATGGTCCCATACGGAAATACTTGAGTCACGGTGAATGGACCGGACCAACGGGATTTCAATTTACCGGAAAATATTTTCAATCTTGAATTAAAAAGTAAAACTTGATCCCCAATGTTAAAAACCCGGTTTTTAATTTTTGAATCATGCAACTTTTTAGTTTTCTCTTTGTAAATCAATGAATTTTCATAAGCAATGTCTCTCAATTCATCCAATTCATTTAATTGCATTTTCCGGTGTTTTCCCGCGGTCTCCATGTCATCATTACAATGCTTTAGGGCCCAATAAGCCTTGTGTTCTAACTCGATAGGCAAATGACAATTCTTTCCATACACAAGCTTATAGGGAGTGCACCCAATGGGTGTCTTATGAGCGGTCCTAAAGGCCCATAAAGCATCGTCCAACTTATCCGACCAAGTTTGTAGGTTTTCCCCCACGGATCTCTCCAAGATCCTCTTCAATGCTCGGTTTGAAACCTCGACTTGCCCACTCGTTTGTGGGTGATAAGCCGTAGAAAGACGATGTGTAACCCCATATTTCCTTAGAACCCTTTCGAATTGGTCATTACAAAAATGGGTTCCACGATCGCTTATGATAGCACGAGGGGTTCCAAACCTAGCAAACAAACTTTTCAAGAACTTAACTACCACACGAGCATCATTAGTGGGCAAGGCCTTTGCCTCCACCCACTTAGAAAGGTAGTCAACCGCAACGAGAATATACTTATTACCACGAGATGATGGGAACGGCCCCATAAAGTCTATGCCCCAAACGTCAAAGATCTCACATACTTGAATGATATTTTGTGGCATTTCATCTTTTTGTGAGGCTTTTCCTTGTCGTTGGCATGAATCACAAGACTTCACAAGATCTTGTGCATCTCGGTAAATAGTAGGCCAAAAGAAGCCGGCATCAAACACCTTTTTAGCCGTGAGATTAGCACCGTGGTGACCACCCGTGGGTCCCTCATGGCAAGCTCTAAGGATGTTAGAAGCTTCGGTGCCAAATACACAACGGCGGATGATTTGATCCGCACACGTTCGAAACAAGTAAGGGTCGTTCCAAAAATAGAACTTGACATCACGAAAGAATTTTCGTTTTTCTTGAGTTGTCATACCCTTAATGATGAAGTTACCCGCATGGTAATTTGCAAAATCCGCAAACCATGGGGTGGAAGAATCAAGTTTGGAATTCACTACACCAAGTGTTTCAAGCGGAAATGTTTCGGTGATTTCCTTAGGCTCGTAAACACTTTGGTGAGGATCTTCCAAACGAGAGAGATGATCGGCCGCTAGATTCTCGGCTCCTTTTTTGTCAACGATTTTGTGATCAAATTCTTGAAGGAGGAGAATCCAACGAAGTAATCTTGGCTTTGCATCTTGTTTAGCCATGAGATACTTGATAGCCGAATGGTCCGTATACACTATGCATTTCGTCAAGACGAGGTAAGGTCGGAATTTCTCAAATGCATACACCACGGCAAGGAACTCCTTTTCCGTTGTAGTGTATTTAAGTTGAGCCTCGGTCATCGTCTTGCTAGCATAGTGAATAGGCAAGAAGTGCTTATCATGACGTTGCCCCAAAACGGCCCCAATAGCGTAATCACTTGCATCACACATAAGCTCAAAGGGGAGGTTCCAATTTGGAGCAACAAGAATGGGAGCTTCGGTAAGTTTCCTCTTAAGGATCTCAAAGGCTCGTACACAATCTTCGTCAAAGACAAAACGTGCCTCTTTTTCAAGAAGGTGTGTAATGGGTCGAGAAATCTTCGAGAAATCCTTGATGAATCGTCGATAAAAGCCCGCGTGGCCTAGGAAACTCCTAACTCCCTTGACGGTTTTGGGATGAGGTAATTTGGCGATGACGTCTACCTTAGCTTGATCTACCTCAATCCCCGCCTTCGAGACCTTGTGCCCTAAGACGATTCCACTTTTAACCATAAAATGACACTTTTCCCAATTGAGCACAAGGTTGGTTTCCTCACAACGTTTTAACATTCTCTCAAGGTTCGACAAACACGAAGTAAAGGAATCACCAAACACGGAAAAGTCATCCATGAAGACTTCCATCGTCTTCTCGATCATATCAGGAAAAATAGCCATCATGCATCGTTGAAATGTTCCCGGTGCATTGCAAAGTCCGAATGGCATTCTACGATAGGCAAACGTTCCATATGGACACGTAAACGTAGTTTTTTCTTGATCACGAGGATCGATGGGAATTTGGAAGTAACCGGAAAAACCATCTAAAAAGCAATAGAAATCGTTTCCCGCAAGACGCTCCAACATTTGGTCCATGAAGGGCAAGGGAAAATGGTCTTTTCGAGTGGCTTTATTCAACTTTCGATAGTCAATGCACACTCTCCATCCGGTCACGAGTCTTGTGGGAATTAACTCGTTGGCATCGTTTGGCACAACGGTCATCCCTCCCTTTTTAGGGACACAATGAATAGGACTCACCCAAGGGCTATCGGAAATAGGGTAAATCATTCCCGCGTCAAGGAGTTTAAGGACCTCCTTTTTGATGACGTCGTGAATTTTGGGGTTCACCCTCCTTTGACTTTGGATTGTTGGCTTGAAATCCTCCTCCATTAATATTTTGTGTGTACAAAATTTGGGATCGATTCCCTTAATGTCGGATAACTTCCACGTAATCGCCCCTTTGTGGTCCTTAAGAACATTGACAAGTGCGGTTTTTTCATCATTCGAAAGTTCCTTCGCAATAATAACCGGCAACTTGTCGTCCTCCTCCAAATAGACATACTCGAGGTGAGGAGGTAAATCTTTCAACTCGAGGATAGGTGGTTCCTCAAGTGAAGATTTGGGTTCGATACTCATAACCTCCTCGGGTGGAGGAAATGGGAAATCGTTGAGAAAATCCTTGATAATCGAGAAGTCCTCATAGTTGTCGAGGTCTTCGTCACAAGTACGTGGAACATCGAATTCTTCCAACGTAAAACCACCACCTTCGAAAGGAGTGAAGGTTGGTGTCGAATTATCAAGAATTGGATCTAACATAGTGGGATTGCCACTAGTTTCTTCATCACCAAACCCTAAAACTTCTTGTGAAAATTCCTCGCAAACCACGTCGATCATATCAACGAGGTTTATGGTAGCAACGGAATAAACATGAGAAAGTTGAGAATTTTGAGTTGCGTTTATAACAAGTTCCTCGTCGTTGAAACGTAAGGTGATCTTTCTAGCATGCACATCAATCAAAGCCATAGACGTATCTAAACGAACGACCTAAAATAAGAGGAACTTGAGGATCCGTGGGGATGTCAACAACAATAAAGTCTACGGGATAGTAGAACTTCCCCACTTTCACAAAAACGTCTTCCGCCAAACCACATGCAAGTATCGTGGAATGGTCGGCCAACTCAATAGACATTCGTGAAGGAGTAAGATTAGGAAGATTGAGCGACTTGTAGATTGCAAGTGGCATCAAGTTAATGCTAGCACCAAGATCGGCCAAGGCATAGCATTCTTCCATATCTTGAATTGCACAAGGGATCAAAAATTTACCGGGATCACCGACTTTTTGAGGTATGCGATTAAGATAAACCGACGAACAACTAGACTTTTGGTGTAATTTTTCCTTGTTGTTCAACATACTCTTAAAGTTAGCGGCAAATCGAGGCATCATGACCAAGGCATCGGCGAAACTCACATTAAAGTGCAAATCACGAAACATTTTCATAAAAAGCTCAAATTGATAGTTGTCGCGCTCTTGTCGTTTCTCCTTCCTAAGTCTCGATGGGTAAGGCAAGGGTGGTGTGGGTTGGGGCATAGGCATAGCCTTGGGAATCTCGGGTTCCAAAATGGGTGATGGGTCAACCGTAGGTGTGGCATGAGCGGTACTTTGTGGGCTTGAAATATGCTCCTTTTCGACCACCACCTCGGGTTCTTCCTCAATTTCCTCCACCGTTGGAGTAATTGGTTGAGGAGTCGGTTCTTTAAGTGTCTTACCACTACGTGTGGTAATCACTTTCATCTCTCCCTTCGGGTTTGACACGGTGTTACTAGGCAAACTACCCGAAGTAGAGGCTTTGTTTCCCATTACGGCTTCTAAAATTGCATTAAGCTTAGCATCAAAATTATTAAACTTCACATCTTGAATAGCGGCTTTTTGGTCAATTCTTTGTTCAAGCCTAGCATGACTTTGCTCTATCTTGTTGTTTTGACCTCGAATTTGGTTAGCAAAATCATTTTTCAATTCATTCCTCATGGCTAGATTTTCCTTAATGAAATTAGCTAACTCCTTTGCGTTCTTAGCCGTCTCCTTAGCTTGATTAGCCATTTGCTCTTGAATGTTTTCCACAATCTTATCATTTGAAGTAGTGTAATTCAAAAAGTCTATTGGAAGTTCTTTATTATTTTGAAGACCTTGACTTGCATTTTGAAAATTACGGTTTTGATTTTGATTTTGCAATTGGCTACTACTACTACTCCCTTGATTCCCATAGTTGTTATTACCCTTATAATTGTTCCTTTGATTGCTTTGGTAACCAACTTGATTGTTTCGATAATTGTTAGCATTTTGATTTGGTGAAAAACCCGGTGGAGTCAATTGATTAGTGCGAGGAACTTGACCGTTTTGGTTATAAGTTCCCGCGGCCGCGAAGGCACTCGAAGTGTTACCACCGTTGGTAATGCACTCGGAATAATCGTGAGCTCCACCACAATACATACAAGAAACCTCAACCGCTTTAATCGTAGCGGGAGCGGGTTGTTCACCAACCTTAAACTCAACTAACAAGCCTTTCACTATATCAAAAATTTTGTTCTCCAAATTAGCCTCGACTTGGCAAGCATCAACGGTGTGTGACAAACTAGGTGAGGATGAAGACGAAGCCTTACGAACACTCGACGTGCTACGAGGACTATACACCTTAGACCTATTCTCAATAATTACCAATGCTTCCTCGACCGTCTTACACAAAAAATTACCACCCGCGGCGGCATTAAGATAATCACGCTCATGATCGTTCAAGCCATTGTAAAACGTGTCTATTTGATGCAAGTCGGAAAAACCATGATGAGGACATTCGTGCAACATTTCCTTAAACCTATTCCAAGCCGTTGAAAAACTCTCATTAAACTCTTGCGAAAACTTTGAAATCTCGTTTTTCAAGTGCGTAGTCTTAGAAGGCGGAAAAAATTGGTTCACGAATTTTGAAACGAGATCCTTCCACGTCAATATAGAATTGGGTGGCTCTTTCTCTAACCAAATTTTTGCGGGCCCCGCTAAGGAATACGGAAAAAGCATCATCTTAATCGAGTCGTTTGAAACATCCTTAAACTTGCATGTGGCGGTGAGACGATTAAATTGGCGAATGTGGTTATGCGGGTTGTCCTTTTCGTCCCCTCGAAACTTGTTGTTTTGAATCATGGACAACAAACCCGTCTTAACCTCAAAATTCTCCGCAAGGATAGCGGGAATCACAATCGCTTCTCCATAACCCTCGGTGGGTGCTTGAAGCAACTCCATCATAGTTCGATTAGCCATGGGTGCTTCTTTCACTACAATGGGTTCGTCAATAGGAGAGTCCTCACTAGTAGGAGTGAGTGATTTGTTTCTTCGTTTACGAGCACGTCTAGCTTTAGAGCGAGTTTGCATAAACGTCACGTACAACGAGAAGGCGAGCAAAGAAGATTCTTTTTGGTGTTTTTACTTTTTCAATTTTTTTGTGGTTTTTGATTGTTTTTAACTTTTTTTGGATTTTTTGGAATGTATTAAGTAGACCAAAATCTACAAATCTCCTCCTTAATCAAATCTCTTGATTAAAAAGGCCTCAAGGAATGAAAACGATCACGTGAAGTGAACGCCTTCGATGACTTTAGAACGATGGTGGAACACCAAATCGTTCAAGAGGGTTTAATCAAATGAAACCAAGAAAATATATATGATACTTAGTAATACTTTGGGCGGCAAAACCCTCGATTCACTCTCAAAATCAAATACGCACAAGCAAGCGGAGGAAACGAGGCGGCGCGAAGCACTTAAGAGCCTTTTTCCTTTAGGTCGTGAAATACAACCGCCTTATACCCACCTTATAGTTTGTATTATCAAAGTCAAGCTTTACGAAAGTATTTATCTATTTTTGCCTTTTTTTCTTTGGTTTGAGATTCGAATACAATGATCGAGTGATGAAATCCCGAATCAAGGTTGTGATTGCTCACGTATTTGGAGTACTTGTAAATTTATTGTTCTACGTATACAATATAGTAATAATATTCACAAAAATCGAAAAACGATAATACGTATTAATAGAGTGCTATTAATACAAATACTTTTATGGATATATATAAAAACAACAATGGTTCAACCAAAACACAACACGCCTCCCCGGCAGCGGCGCCAAAATGATGTAGTGGTTTTTGTACCCTTTAAGAAAAGGATGACAAAATAGTGGTAAGCGTTAAGTGTCGGTTTAGGAAAACCGAGCACTAATGACCAAGCAAGTTCGTTTCCCAAGGAGGCAAGTGCGTTGTGTTAAGAGTTAAATAATGAGGTTTGTGATTATGAAGATTTATGAAAGAAATGAGATTAGAAAAGAAAAGACGGTTACGAAGACGGATCGAGCTAAGACGAAAACGCGTTCACGTAAAACCGTAAAAACTACAAAATTTAAAATTTTAACCTAAAAATTTCTAAAAATTACTAAAAATCCCAAATAATATCCTAAGAGTTTACAAAAAATCCAAACTTGCTAAAACCTTTTAATTAATTAAATAATGACTTTTTAATGCTAATTAAAACCCTAAAAATCACTTTTAATTATTAAAAAGCCCTAAACAAGGTTTTATAATTTGTAAACCTCAAAATATCCTAATTAAGCTAAAAACCATTTTTAAAAATTTAAAAATCAAATTAAACTATTTTTTAACACTTAAAAACTATTAAAATGTATTAAACCTTAAATTAAATCTAGAAATTAATTGAAAAGCCTAAAAATTAATTGGAAAGTGAAAAAGTTCCTAATTTAATGTCTAGAATCTAGGAAAAATGAAAAAAAGTTAAAAATAAAACTTTTAATTTTTATGAATAAAATAATAATAAAATAATGCAAAAAATAAAAAGTTTATAAAATAAATTCTAAAAAATTTCTAAAATCCTAGAATATTATAAATAAATGAAATTTAAAGTTCCTAAAACCCTTTTTATAATCTTATATTAATTTTTAAAGTTTAATTAAAAACCTAAAATTAAATAAAATTAAAAATTAAAGTTTTTGAAAATCTAACTAGATGTAAACCTCAAGTTAATAAATTAAAACTTAAAAATTATTTTTCCTAAAATTAAAATTACTTTTAACTATTTTTTAAGCAATTAATAAAAAACGGGTAAATAAAAATCAATAAAAAATAATAAAATAATTGGAAAAATAAAACTTTTACAAAGAACAATCTAACACTTTTAATGTGGCCTGAGAAAAAAAAGCTAGCCTAAATAAGCTATTTAAATAAGCTAGAAAGGCCCTAATGTGCTACGGCTTAATTTAAAAAAGCAAAATAAAGAAGGTGTTAAAAGGTCAACCACTTGAGACTTTAGCAGTAAAAGTCCCAAGGGCGAGCGGTAGTGTGTGTGTACTTTGGCAGTGGTGGCGCTGGTTCGATTCCTGGCCACGCTAAAATTTTTGAAAATATTTTTTTTTTCTTTTTTTTTTTAACACTTGTGCACAAAAAGACTAACTCACCCAAACACCAATACTTGTTTCTGAATTAGGCTAAAACTATTCCAAATTGATCAAATAAATCACAAATCCTGGATCTCTTTTCTTTCTCGTTTCAGACAAACCCTACTACACAAACACTAAACAAAAACACAACACTAGATCAAAAATTACAGCCTAAATCACCCCTAAACGAACCAAAAAGGCCACAGACCTGGATCTTTTTCTTGTTTGTATTCTCTTTTTTATATTTTGGACAGTCAAACCCCTCGCCAGCAGTTGGCGTGTGGGGGTGTTTAAGCAAGCAAACAGAAAAAGGCACAAATACAGACACAAACAATTGACTTGAAATACTAACAAGTAATCAAACAGCAAGCAGGTTCAAGCACTTCTATTTCAAAAACCAAATTAAGCTTACTACAGAATCATGCAATAATAAACGGCTATACCTACGGACTGACAAGCAGAAACAGTAAGCACATAAAAAGAAAGAAAAAGGCAATCGAGCCTGATATACTAAACCATTTCAGCAGGAATTGATATACGAACAAGTGAGCAACATATGCAGACCAAAAACAAAGCTTAAACTACGCAGACACTCTAGATTCCAATCTTGCATATGCTATTTAAACCAAGAACACCCAAGCAGATTTCAGTTTACGCTAAACAGTTCAACAACAACTTAGTTAAAAACACGCCAATCTTAAACTGAGAACAAACAATGCAGCAAGCTAATCATATAGTCCAAGTAAGCATATTCTAGCACTAACTTTATCAGTTTAAACTAAACAATCCTAAGCACACTTACTGCTTACGCTACTTAACTAAATTCAACAGTTTATTTAATCTAAGACAATCCTTAACAAATCAACAAACTTAATAAACAAATACTCGCAAGAACAGTTAGCAAATTAAAGTAAATAAAAAGAAAGGAAGAAATGGCGATACCTGCCCTTGTTTGCATCCAACAAGGGCCAGCTAAGCTCCCCTGACCTCTACCAACAACTAGGTGAGGCAGGGGTTCTTGGACAATAAAATGAGAGTGGGGTGGTTCGTTGGGGTTCAACAGCTGAACCGAAGCACCCTGAGTGAAAAAGGAAGCTGCTAAGAGTGAAGATAAACCCAAGAATCAAGACCTAAGGTCTTGATTCAGTTAGTGCACAAGATAAACAAGACAATTCCACTTTTTTTTTTCTCAATCTTTTCAATTAAAACTCTAATTCTAAATATTTGAAACCTGCAAATAATTTTAATATTAAAGGCTTTGATTCACTTCAACAAACTTACTGAAAACTTAAACAAGAAACTTAAACTTGAATTTAAAATCACCAACTTAAATCATAAAAACATAATATAAATGGGCACTCGGATGAAAAAACTACAAACTTTTTATTCATAAAAAGGGGTTTTTACATTAAATCCGAGACAAGGAAAAAAAATGGGATACCACAAACTGGTCCTCATTTATAGATCCCCTCAGATCATTCTAGAATCGAAAATAAAAAGAAACCCTAATCTATTAAATTCCAGAAATACCCTTGTTTGGAGATGCGAATATGCTGTTCTTTGATCCCATATTTTGAATATCTTCTTGAAGCCATGTGCGAATCCCTTGGACGTTTGTGGTAGACAGGCTGGATTAATCATTCTTGAGCGTTTGATTTCGTTTGGAGGACACGAAACCATTGAGAGTCGTTGATTCTCTGGTGTGACCTTGTCTTTTTGCCAATGGGTGGGGTTTTGGGGACCAGGGAGTGAGAATGATGGGAGTTTAAAAGTGGGTTTAGGATTAATCCATGATCAATCATTGATCTGGAATGTATCAAGTATTAATCATGAATTTTTAATTTGGGGGAAAGATTAGGGTTTATAAGGAAAAGACGTGTGTTTTGATTTTTTTTAGGTTTAGGGTAAATGTGTTTAAGGGGAAAAAAAGGAACACGTTTAATATTAAACGTATTATTTACTTAATGGGTCAACCGGGTTGGGTATTGGGTAAACGGTTTGGGTGGGTTGGGTTAGATGAGGTGTCAGATGTTGGTTGGTTGGTGGAGTTTAATTGTCTCCCAAGATTGCCCCCTCATGTTTTCTTTTTTCTTCATTTTGTATTATCAGCTCAAAACAAAACTTTTCTTTGTAGATAACTTTTGGCAATGTGTCATTTTTGGCACATATTGTTTTGTAATCTTGAAACAAGGACTATTTATGCAATTTCTTCATTTTCCAAGGACTGAATTTGCCATATTTTCAAACTTCAAGGCTTTGACTTGTTGGTTGACTTCTTGGAGGACCATATTTGACAATTTAGATTTGATGAGGGACTAAATTTGCCAATTCTTCAAAGTTAAGGGTCCTTTTTGTAATTTTGACAAACTTTAGGGACCAAACTTGTAATTATGAAGATACAAGGGTATAAAGTGTCAATTCTTCAAACTTGGAGGACGAATCTTCAATATTCTTCAAATCTTCAAGGGTTTTCTTTGGAAAATTCCTCACTAGGCTTGGTTCATCGTGCGGCTTCGTTTCCCGTGTTTGTCTTTGCGTGATTCTTGTGATCTTTTGTCATTTTCTCAATATCCGTACCTAAAATACACAAGCAACAAACACAAGCATATATTTGGGTATTTTGATGATATTTAATGCATTTTAAGTCCAAAAAGAACGATGAGACCATGTATAAAAGCCGTCTCATCATTGACGCTAGAAGGATTTCCATTCGTCACTGTGAATATTAATGAATATCACTCTGAATGTTCTGGCAAGACCATAAAGATATTGCGTAGAAACTTGAAACGAGTTTGAATCAATTCAGAATCAAACCACTGTTGCTTTTTAGTTTTACACATGTTCAATTCATAAAGAATCTTGCATATGACCTACCGTAGTGTTGTTTAATGTTAACTCTGGAAGGATTTCCACTCATCATTGTGAATACTAAGTAGTATCACTCTGAGTGTTCTAGAAATATCACAAGGATATAACGTAGGACTCTCTTGATCTTCATCCGTGTGTCCTAACGAGATTTGATTGATCTCTTGGCTCTAGACTCGATTTGTGCACTTTTAGTGGTCGGAGGTTGGAGCAGATGCCACCTATTCAATATCAACTATCTCGAAGTGAGAAAGTCAATAGAAGTCATGTTGTTCTCCGTGACAATAAAACAAACTTCTTTTGAGAGAAGCCTGAGTAGCTAGGAAAGGGTTGTGCAAACATCACTGGGTCCATGATGAGTTGTCTTCATGATGTGTTGACCCGGTTTCTGCCTAAGTTGTATGGAGGGCTTCTTTATTTAGACCCTTTATCCTTACATTTCTTTTTCATTCTTCAACCCCTTCAATGCTTACCAAGACATCATTACTAGCACCTTGTTGTGATTGTTCCAGTGCTAGCATCAGTACTTAGTCGGCATTCAGCTTCGTTCACATTCTACTCCATCTTTCCTAAGGACTTCTAATAATCTATTGGATTGTCCCTGGGAGATCCCTCCGGTTCTGGTTGGATCATAGGACTTAAACCTAACCACCCTTTTGACACCAATAACGTCGTGAATTAAAGATGTTGTGGGTATTTGATCGTAACCATGAAAACCACTTTAAATTCTAACAAAGTGTTTGAAAAACATTTAACACCTTGCTAGTTTTGTCGTTTCAGAAATGCTCCCCCTTCACAAGTGCATCGATAATCGAAAGTGTTTCGCACATGTAGGTAAGAGTTAAAGTGCTTGAGTCTTATATAAGATCACATTTTAATCACATTTTCTCCCCCTATCTCTAATATATAAAATCTTTTGATATTAGATATACCAAATTTGATTAAAATATATTTTGAAAAATAGTCTTGAAAATCTCCGGGAGAAAGATGTGTTAATCTTTTGCGTGAAGTTAAAATGCTCCCCCTCAAAAGTTGATCCAATTGAATTGTCGTTGTGAGGATATGATCCACATTTCGCTTTTTGAGGATGGGAGTTGTTGAACACACAATTTTTGAAAGATTTTGAATAATCATTGAGAAATTCTTGAAAAAATTATGTTCAACGCTTTTTGAAAAATCCTATTTCTTTTTGTCGAAGAGGTTTTTTCTAAAGCATAAACTCGAGTTCTTAGACGTTGAATGTCTTGACGAATTCACTCAAGTGTAAGAAGATTTCTCTTCTTTTGCTGAGGGTAAGCGCACTAAATCGTACACTCCCCCGTGAATATTGATCCGGGTTGCAATCTAAAAGTGATTACAAGCCATTGTGTTGAGCTCAAAACGTTGAATGTTTTGTGACAAGCTCAACCCGTGATAGATTGCTCTACCCGTTGTTTGGAAATATTGTCTAAAATAGAAAATTTCCTTTATTAAAAGAAGAAATGACATGTTTTGAAAAATATTTACAACTTTCATTCGAGCTTTATGTACACACCCGTGTCGTTATTGAGCGACATATCTAGGCACGTCCATATTATCGATACTGAAAGACATGTCGAGGAGAATATTTTTGGATTTTGAAAGATTTTTAATTTTGTGTTTTGCTTTTATGTGTTTTATATTTTTGTATTTTGCTTTTCCAAAGATATTTACAAGTTGATGTTTGATAGATAAATCAAGCAGGCACCTTTGCCAGAATCTCCAGGTCTGCTGGAGTCAAACATCTCATACCAATTTGCCTAACGAGGTACTCAAACCTATCTCTCGACAGAGCTTTCGTAAACAAGTCGACTAATTGGTAATCCGTTCCAACAAAGTATAGTTCAACGATACCTTTTTCAACTTGTTCCTTTATGAAGTGATATCGGACATCAACGTGCTTCGTGCGGGAATGCTGTACCGGATTGCAGGAGATGGCTATGGCCGACTTTGAGTCACAGTACATAGGTACTTTATCAAAGTGAAAGCCATAATCCGTGAGTTGTGTTCTTATCCATAGAACTTGAGCGTAACACGCAGATAGAGACACATACTCCGCTTCGGCTGATGAAAGTGACGTGCAATCCTGCTTCTTGAAAGACCATCCCACAAGCTTATCTTGACCTATAAATTATGCACCACCAGAAGTACTTTTTCGTGTATCAAGACACCCTGCATGATCAGAATCTGAATAAGCCGTTAGAAAGAAACCGGTTTCCCTCGGATACCAGAGTCCTAAATGAATGGTATTCTTGAGGTACCGAAAGATCCGTTTAACCTCCTTGAGGTGCTTTTTAGTGGGTCGTGCTTGATATCGTGCACAATAACACGTAGCATGTTAAATATCAGGTCTGCTTGCTGTTAAGTACACGAGGGAACCAATCATGGAACGATATCTCGTTTGATCGATGGCATTTACCTCCAAGTCAGCATCTAGTGATGTGGTTGATAATGGTGTCCCAACGGGGTCACATGAAGTCATACCATGCTTTTTGATTATCTATTGACAATACTTAGCTTGGTTTATAAAGATACCACTTGGGGATTGGTGAACCTGAATTCCTAGAAAGAATTTTAGTTCGCCCATCATAGACATTTCAAATTTGATGTGCATTACTTTTTCAAACCATTTTGAAAGTTTTGGGTTTGTAGACCCGAAAATAATGTCATCAACATAAATTTGCACAAGCAAAATGTCATCCCCATATTTATAAGTGAACAAAGTTAGATCAATGAAACCTTTTGAGAAACCTTTGGATACCAGAAATTTCGAGAGCTCGTCGTACCATGCCCTTGGAGCTTGTTTTAGTCCATATAGTGCTTTGTGTAGACGATACACCTTGTCAAGATAATGAGGATTGACAAATCCTTCCGGCTGCGTGGCATAGACTTCTTCCTTCAAAGGACCGTTAAGAAACGCCGTCTTTACGTCCATTTGATAGACAGTGAATCCCTTATGTGCAGCATAAGCAAGAAAAATCCTGACCGCTTCCATACGAGCTACTGGTGCAAATGATTCGTCAAAATCAATTCCCTCTTTCTGGCAATACCCCTTAGCCACTAGCCTAGCTTTGTTCTTGATGATCGTGTTTTCTTCATCCATCTTGTTTTTCCAGATCCAATGAAGATTTAAAGGAATCACATCGTATGGTCTGTCAACAAGTTCCCAGACTTTAAGTCTTTCAAATTATTGAAGTTCATCCGTCATCGATTCAATCCAAGCATGATCAGCCATGGCTTCTTTGATGTTTTTTGGTTCAACAGTACTCACGGCGAGTGCGAACATACAAACATCGCCATCGGTGGCTAGTTGTCGTCTTGTACGAACGGGATGTGAAGGGTTTCCAATTACGTGAACCAAAGGATGATCTCGGGTCCAATGATGTGTTGAAGGATGTCGTTGATAGAACGTATGCATATTTGACGGATCAACATGGCGAGGAGAAGACTCTCCAGTTTCGTGTACCGGTGTACCGAATGGGTTGTGAAAATCGTCATCGTCAGATAATGCACCGTCTGCTTGATTTGTGTTCTCTGGAGCAATAACAATAGTTGTGGATGTTGTAGGATCGATTGTTGAAGTGATATTATGAGGAGGTAAATCTGCAGCAACCCGTGTTGAAGTAGATGAAGTTGTATCCTTTTGTTGATGATGATCGGTATCATCATTCGTATCATGAGTGACAGCGGAAGACTTTGATACAACACGTTTCTCCCCCGTGAAATATTCATCAAACATTGGTCCATATAACATTTCCAACTCTTCAAGTGTCGTGTCCACTGTCATATCTGCTCTAGGAACATGTTCAGGAACCAGCTTTGAACTTGACGGTTCATTGCTGTGGTCTTGAGTTTCGAGTTCCGTGCGGTTATGAACGGAAGTCGTTTGTCGTTGTGGATCGGGACTTAAACCGTTTTGTTCAAGTGCCATTTCTTGTAATTCATCAAATCTGATATGAATAGTCTCGACTATCAATTTTGTTCTCTTGTTGTATACTCTGTATCCCTTAGACTGAGTTGCATATCCCACTAAAATGCATGCATCACCTTTCTCTTTCATCTTGTCCAGATTTTCACCATCTTGAATAATGTAACACGTACATCCAAAAACATGAAGGTGTTTGAGTGAAGGTTTGCGATCATTAATTATGTGATATGGTATCTTTTCGTGTCTTGGGATAATTAAGGAGCGGTTTTGTGTGTAGCATGCGGTTGACACGGCTTCGGCCCAAAAGTGTAGTGGAAGTTTTGGAGCGGATAATAATGTTCGAGCAGCCTCAACTAAAGTACGGTTTCGTCTTTCAACAACGGCGTTTTGTTCGGGTGTTAGAGCAATAGATGTTTCATGTTCAATTCCTTCGGCTTCAAAATAGTTTCTCAGTTTTGAATTCAAAACGTCTGTACCTCTGTCAGTACGAACCACTTTAACTTGAGCTTGAAGACCACGTTGTATCACTTTAAGGAAGCTGATGAGAACATCAGGTGTTTCATCCTTGGACCTCAAGAAGTGAGTCCATGTGTACCTTGAGTAGTCATCGACAATTACCATAACGTATTTCTTCCCATTGATACTATGAACACGCATGGGACCACACAAATCTATATGAAGAAGATCTAACCGTCCTTTAGATCTTGGTGTAGTCTTTGTCTTGAAACTACTCCGTTTAGCTTTACAAAGCTCACAAGAAGAACAAAGATGATCTTTGATGAATTTCAAGTTAGGAAGGCCTCGCACAATATCTTTTTGGAAAGCAAGTTGATGGTATCAAAGTTAAGATGAGATAAACGTTGATGCCATAACCAAGCTTGAGTCGTTGAAGCTTTAGCCATGAAATAGATTGGAGTTGAAGATGTGGAGTCTTGTAGTGAAATAGTGTAGAGATCAGTACCCCGTGTTCCGGTAAGTAAGTCATTCCCATCATAATCACGAACAAAACATGTCTTCTTTCTAAAAGCAACCTCAAAATCCGCATCACAGAATTGACCAACCGAGAAAAGATTGTGATTGAGCCCTTCGACGTAGTAAACCCTTTTGATAGTGATATTCCCCTGAACCAAGTCTCCATATCCTAGGATCGGTGTAAATTGATCATTTCCAAACCGGACCGTACCCAGGAACTTCTCCACGAAGTTAATTAGAAGCTTGAGATTCTCCGTCATGTGCTTTGTGCATCCGGAGTCTAGTATGAAGAGAATTATTTCGATCACCTGTAGAAGAATTAGAATATGATGGAGCATTTGCTAAATTGGATTCCCTGTTAGTTGTGATTTCCGATTCATTAGTTTCCCTAGTTTCATCACTTAGAGGCACACTAACGCACGTAGTCACATTTTCTGTCCTAACCTTAGGCATCCATTTATATCCTGGAGGACATTGATTAGCAAACCACCATTTCCAAGGCTTGCTATCAGACTCATATAATTCCCTAATTCTGCTTCTAGGGTTCTTAGTGGTGGAGTCTGATGCAATACTTTTCTTAGGGGGGTTGCACCAGAATGGTTCACTTTGCGTTTGGGTTTTCTAGCACTAATAGGCATCGCAGTTTGCTTCTTAGTTCTAGTATCTACGCCTTTGACATTATCACACTTTCCACATTTCACGCAAACAAACTTAACATTCAAAGCATTCAAAGTCGAATCATTCATATCGTCATTACACGCGATTACAGACGTTTTATTCTTAGAAACATTGAAAATCCTAGGGTGGTCTTATACTGTCTTCATCTTCCCTTGACTTTTGTTTTGCCAAACCTTTTCATTCATGCGAGTGCTCTTAAGCTGGGACCGGCTAACACTATCAGTGGGGACTACTCCTGTAGTAAAAGACACACGTCTATTAGTGTTTCTAGAAGTCTGAGGTGATTGACTTTCTTTGTTGTGTGTAGGTGTAGTGGCCAATCTATACATCCCTGGTTTAACCACATTTGTGTTCTTAATGCTTTGTGATCGAATATGTGTTTTGGGAGTGTTTTGTGGTAACCTATCCTTCCCATCCGTCTTGGGGGCAAACGCAGGTTTTGCAAATGCAGAATTAGAGAAAACAGATGGTTTTCCCAAGACAGAGGGTCTAGTCACTTTTTGCGCATTGGGTTTTCTTACAACAGGTTTCTTAACACTAGGTTCCACAATTTTCCCACCCATATTAGCAACGAGTTTCTTCAACTCTGCTATCGCTATTTCCTTGTCTTGTAACTGAGCTTTCAACCCGTTAATTTCCAAATTCTATTCATTCATTTCTCGAAACATTTTGGAAAGTTTTTCTTGCAAATTATTATCATGTGGAAAACTACCAACGTCTTTTTGTAAAGCAAGTTCAAGAGAATGACAATGTTTTTGAAGGAAATCAGTTTTGTGTTGAAGTAACTCAAAAGTCTTTTTATCAACATTTTCTTTATGTTTCGAAAGCTCAAGTTCAAGACGCTCACATTCTTTGATTTTATCAAGATATTTGCATGCAACATCAGAATATTCATCGATATCAGCACAAGATTGAAGAGTAACACACAAAATATCTTTGGAGAGACATTCTTCTAAGAGTAGATCATATTCGTTTGAAAAATCTGATTTGTCATTTTGAAGTTCATCAATTTCTTTTTCAAGAGACTCAACATATTTCAAATCATCAAACATTTTAGACTGAATCAAGTTTTCAAACTCAAGAACATGTTCTTTTATTATCTTTGTATTTGGTATTATAAGTTCTTTCACAAGCACAGTTATGTCGTGAGGAATCTCGGTTTTCCACTTATCCTTCTGACGTTTTTCCCAATCGCTTTCGACAATTGATTGAACATTATCAACGTGGTGTTTAAGAAAACCAAGTGTTTTTCTACTTTTGCTTTTAGAAGCATCTAGAGGCAAATAGCTAATATATTTAAAAACATTAGTTTTTCTCTTAGCGGCAAAAGCCTTTTTCCATTGAATTCTTCTTTGTTTGCATTCTAAAAAGAATTCCTCACGAGACTTCTGTTTTGTGGAGTGAAAAGACCATAAAGACTGTTTAGATAAGCATAGTTATATGTTTCACAAAATCTTTATTGACTGGTGATCTACTCTCCTCATCCCAAAGGGACCTCTCTTCACTATCGAGGTTAGCTACTAGGCAGTCATTATCAGTCCATTCGGACTCATCAAGATATAAGTGAGGGTTCGCAGCTTGAGCTTGTTCGAGGTACTTGGGGGTGGCAAAGTGTGACAACCGTGGTTTTGAGGTTCGTCACTTGGTCTTATTTTAGGTTATTTTATGTGTGACTACTTGATTTTTTTGTGCTTACGTGTTTATGTTGTGTGAACGAGGTTGGTGTGATTATCGTTTATGAGTATAGAGTACTCATAAGTAAATCGAGGAACGGTTAATTCATGTTCATGAGATCACAATTAGTGACTATGAAATGAAATGGTGATATTTAGGTGGTTACGTATACGTATAAGTATTATAGTAATAGTGTATTTTTTTAGGATTTACGGTTTAGCATTTAGAGGTCTCGGATAAGGTAATTAGTCATATGAATATTTTTCGGGATGGTTTTATGTCATTTAGGACTTAGTTATAAAGTTTATTTAAAAATTTGAGATTTTTTTTAAAAGTGTATATTTTACGTCTTTTACGATAAAACGCGTAAAATTGACTAGTTTTACGGTTTTAGAGTTTTGGAAGCTTTAGGAGCTGTAATAAATTAAGACAAAATAAGGTAATATTAGTAGCATATTATTTAACAATAAAAAAGAAAAAAAAATAAAATATGTATATATGGGCGGTTATTAGGCCGACTAAACACAAAAAAAATGGAAAAAGATGTTTATGGTAAGTAGTGTTTGGGTTGGGCTAGGACTTTTGTTATATAAGGAACCCTTACACCAAATAAAACATATTATTTTCACTGGAAACATTAAGTCGACGGCAGAAACAAGTTTTTAGGGTTTTCTGTATTTTTTTTTCATTCTCCATTTAATTAAAGGAAAACCTTCTTAAACCTTTTTGATTGAATTGTTTTTATGATTAAATTAATCATTCTTATGATGGATTAGGGTCAGGGTTTATATAAAATCAGTAAATTAATGATGTTATAATCATATTTTGATGATCATATAATCTAGGGCTTGTATTAGATGGGGTTATGGGTAATTAATTAGTTCAATTTGTTTAAAACCCGTTTTTAAAAACTGGGCAGATTTTGAGTCAATTGTTTTGATCATATCGGGAGTTCTATAAACTATTATTTTACGATCCAAGTACCCCTGGAAAGCTATTTGAATTGGATTTCCAATTCAAGAAACGAGAACTAAATTGGAGGTCGGGAAGTGGGTCAAAAACAGGTTACAACAGTCGGAGGTCAAAACAGTTTTGAATTCAGCCTGTTTTCTTTTTAAGTTATGGGTTGTTTAGGGTACTTAGGCTTGCATTAGGATCTTCTAACGAACGTGAGAGATGGTTTATATATTTTAGTTAATATCTGCACTTGGGCTAAGGTGGTGGTTTAGGGTAAGACCCCTTAATGGTAACAAACTTTTAGTACGTTTAAAATTAGGAAATCTGGAATGACAAAAGTAGATATATGTATATCGGGGCCTTAACAGTAGCTTTAAGGTTAGGGCAAGTTGGAGGTGTTAGCCAACATATGTAAGGGTATGAATATTCCTTTTACAGAAACCATGGGTAGGTTTAAGTGGGCGTTTGACCTAGAGTTTTGAGACCTAAAAACTGGGACTGTTTTGGGTAAAATACGAACGGGTTAGCTATTAAACTTAACCAAGTTAAGGACTTGTTAAGGAAGGGTAATGGGGTAATTAGAGCTTATCAATGAGGTAAATATGTGGGAATAGGCTATATGTCCATCATAGGTTAATGAGTCATCTTAGTGATTGGTTTGTATATTGATTTCGTGTTTTTGGTTTGTTAGTTTGTTGCTAGTGCAAGGACTTGTGAAGGAGCTATCAGGTGAGTGTTCATAGTCCCATGTTTATTATTGTTTTTGACTTCCATATGGGATGGAAGAGACACTGTGTGGATTTATTTATAAATTGAAGTTGTGTATGTTTTTGTGATTTGAGATTGGACTTGTGTGTACAGTATGTGTTTAACTGCTATGTGGTTCTTGTTTGTGTATGGTTTGAATCGGAGGGGTACATAGGTGTATGGGCGCCTATGGTACCATAGTGTTTGGTAAGGCGTGGTGCCTTGGAAATTATAGTGTTTTGTAAGGCGTGATGCCTTGGTATTTGTGGTTGATGGTAAGGCGTCATGCCTTGGAATTGTATTGATTAACTAAACTTGAATGCCTAGTTGTTAATACATTATTGTAACACATTGTCCATATGTTTTGTGTTGATGTCTGATATTCACAGCTTATAACTGTTTTAGCGTTGGAGTCTAAACCTATGACTCTCACCAACTTTATGTTGACGTGTTTTAGTGTCTCTTTCAGGTGATACTATGGTTAAGCATGAGAACATAAGTGGCTAGGATTGGAGGAGCTTAGGATTGCATATAGAATGAGAATCCCCGTTTCCTTCTTAGTTTTTATTTGATTGTTCATTTTAATAAGTGATACTGTGGCACACATATGTTTGTTGGTATGTTATTTGTTGTCTTGGGTAAGAAGTAGGACTGTTACTTACTTACCTAGACCCCTTGCATTTGTTGAGATATTGTCATGACCTTCGTGTCACCATTTTTATGACATTTCTTATTTCATATAGTTGTCTCTATAGACACGCCATGTTGTGATGATATCCATACGTCGCGCCCCATGTTCCGCCATGGTGGGGTGTGACAGAATGGTAATCAGAGACAATGGTTATAGAGAATTAGGTTGCCTAGTCTCGTAGCCTAGTCTATAGCTTAAGGGTCCCTGCATATAGGCGTCATAGGAGTATGTGTGCATTTTATAATAATTGATGTGTTTGAATGTTATTTTGCGATGTTGTTAAGTTAGGAACTAATATGGTTCATACTTGACCACATAATATTTTTCTTTCGGGTTTTGACTAGTGCGGGTTTAACTACCATCGTCCACGCTAGTCATCTTTGTACTTTGCTAGAAAATGTATGTTATGATTTATGATTTAATGCATGATAGCATATGTATTTTGTTATGTTATACTATGTATCTGATGAGTGATATTTTCTTTTAATGTTTAAGTCATGCCTTCTGAGAGACAAATAGTGGTGCAAGTCACTGGAATTAGGAGGTTAAGATGCAACGTACGTGCAAACTATAGAAGGAAAAATCCAGAGGCGTGGTATCCATGCGAGGCGATAGAACACATGTCTAGGGTAAAAGTGAACCGGGCGTGGGTATATAAGACAGTCCTAACAATAACATCTAAGGAAGGGAATAAGGAGGTACTATTGAGGACTGTCAAGACTAAACCAGTTTATTCATGGGATAACAATAATGAAGGAGAAGTAAGCGATACCGAATCCGATACCGAATCCACTGCATCCAATAGTTATTTGTTTTAAATTTTCCGACTCTTATGGACGGCATGCCTTAAAATTATTTATGTTTTTGTTTGGATTATGTCTACGCTAGTTTAGCTAGACCATGGATTTGTGATGTTTCAAGTTTTGACTATGTTATTTTAATAAATGGAGTTTTGGATTTTATTTTGTGTGTTTATGTGCTTGTGAGTTGATGGATTATGTGTTATGTGTAGTATTAATTTCTTATAAGTGTCATCATAGGAGGGAGTACATTGGTGAAAGGGAACATGTATAATTATGGAGGCCTACACAATTATATATGTGCCACAACACCACTAGACTTTCAAGTATGATTGCATGAAAGAGAATTGATACATGCTTGTATAGCATATGTTGGTAGTATGTATGATTATGATTAGGCGTATGTATGGTGGTAAGTATACTATATGGAGTATTATGGTAGTTGTTAACGGGTGTCATGTTTTTACTATCAGCATGGTGAACACGCGAAATGGTGCTGTTGGAAGTGGTGGTGATGGAAATCCTGACTTGGCTTCTTTGATTGCTGCTCAAATGGCCAACATAATACCAACCATTGTTCAGCAGGTGACTAACAACCTGAACAACAATAATAACAACAATGGTCAAGGAGGAGGTGGAAACAATGGTTGTAGCTATAAGGCATTCACTTCTTGTGGTGCAAGAGAGTATGATGGGAAGGGCGGCGCGGTAGTACTTACCCAATGGCTTGAGAAGATGGAAAATGTGATTCAGATGAGTGGTTGTTTACCTAATACAAAGGGTCATGTATGTAACGGGTTCACTGGTAGGGAAGGCTTTAACTTGGTGGAACACCCAAGTTCAAGCAAGGGGAAGAGTTGCTGCAAATGCTATGGCTTGGGCCGATTTTAAAGCTCTTATGACTACGGAGTTTTGTCCAAGCAATGAGATGGAGAAGCTGGAAAATTAGTTTTGGGGACATGCTATGGTTGGAGCGGCTCATGCAGATTACACAGATCGCTTCCATGAATTGGCAAAGCTGGTTCCCCATTTGGTTACCCCTGAGGCGAACAAGATTAAGCGGTACATTGCTAGATTACCTCCTCAGATCAGGGGAATGATTAAGGCTACTCAGCCTAACACAATACAACAGGCCATACTAACGGCAGGAATACTTACTGAGGAGGCGGTATCTAGTGGAATCTTGGTAAAGGCGGGGGATAAAAGAAAGGAGCCAGAAGCCGCGAAGTTGCCTGACACCAACTGGAAGAATGCTAAGAAGGCGAATGATGGAAGAAATTTTGCCATGAGAGTACCCCAAGGTTCTGGAAATCCGAACAACAACAATGCTGCCTGCCGAACCTGCTCTAGGTTTCATCCAAAAGGTACACCATGCCAGACATGCTACAATTGCCAGAAACCGGGACACATTGCTAGGAACTGTGACGCACTTACCAGGAACGCAACCCCAGTCCAGTCTGTGAGGATGAATGTCACCAGGGAAATTGTTTTGAGTGTGGACAACCCGGCCATTTCCAGAGGGAGTGTCCTAGATTGGTTGGAGCAACCAACCAGGGCAGAGGCCAGCTAGCTTTGGAAGGAAATCGAGGAAACCAAGGCGGTGGAAACCGGAGCAGTGCTAACCGCAACAATGGAAACACTGGGAATCGAAACTGGAACCGGAATGAGGGAAATCGGAATAAGGGAAATCGGAATGGAGGCAGGGTTTACCTTGCAAATGCAGTAGAAGCGGTTCAGGACCCAAATGTGGTGACGGGTACGTTTTCTGTTAACAATCACCTCGCTACGATTCTTTTTGACTCTGGGGCAGATTTTAGTTTTGTGTCTTCTCAATTCGCGCCCTTGTTAGATAAGAACCCTAGTGTAGCGAAACCAGGATATGTGATTGAAATAGCTAGTGGTAAGCAAGAAGAAGTAGATGAGATATTTTTAAACTGCAAATTAGAGTTGGGAGAATTTAAGTTCACCATAGATTTAATCCCTCTAGGACATGGGAGCTTCGATGTAATCATTGGGATGGATTGGTTATCGAAGCATAGGGCTGAGCTAATGTGTCATGAAAAGGTGGTTAAGATACCCATAGGTGATATGAAGGTGTTATACGTGTACGGAGAAAGGAATGAGAAGAAGACCAGGTCCCTTATGAATGCCAAGGATGATGAGCCACAAATCAATAAGATTCGAGTAGTAAGAGAGTTCGTCGATGTATTCCCGGATGACTTGATGGGGTTACCACCGGTGAGACAAGTAGAGTTTAAGATTGACTTAGTACCCGGGGCAACACCCGTAGCGATGTCACCGTATCGTCTAGCACCGTCAGAGATGCAAGAATTAGCCGAGCAACTCAAGGAATTGCAGGATAAGGGTTTCATTCGACCAAGTTCTTCTCCATGGGGAGCGCCGGTGCTATTTGTTAAGAAGAAGGATGAATCATTCCGGATGTGTATTGATTATCGGGAGTTGAACAAGCTGACCATTAAGAGCCGTTATCCTCTCCCAAGGATTGACGATTTATTTGATCAGCTGCAAGGAGCAAGGTACTTCTCAAAAATTGACCTTAGGTCCGGTTATCACCAACTAAGGGTCTGTGAGGAGGACATACAAAAGACCGCGTTCAGAACAAGGTATGGACACTTTGAATTCACCGTTATGCCAATTGGATTGACAAACGCGCCAGCAGTGTTCATGGATCTAATGAACCGAGTGTGCAAGCCATATCTAGACAAATTTGTCATAGTCTTCACTGATGACATACTTATCTACTCTAAGACGGAGGAGGAGCATAACCAACATTTGAGATCGGTATTGGAGCTGCTCAGGAAGGAGAAACTTTATGGGAAGTTCTCCAAGTGTGAATTTTGGCTGCAAGAGGCACAATTTCTGGGGCATGTAATCGATAATGATGGCATACATGTAGACCCAAAGAAGATTGAAGCAGTAAAGGATTGGAAGGCACCTACTACACCGTCAGAAATAAGGTCATTCTTAGGCTTGGCAGGATATTACAGGAGATTTATAGAGAATTTCTCTAGAATATCAAAGCCTTTGACACTGTTGACCCAAAAGAATCAGAAGTATGAATGGGGCGAAGAGCAAGAACATGCGTTTCAGACATTAAAGGATAGGTTGTGTAATGCACCTATCTTGTCTTTACCAGAAGGGGTGGAAGATTTTGTGGTTTACTGTGATGTGTCCAACCAGGGTTTAGGATGTGTTCTTATGCAGCGAGACAAGGTCATAGCCTATGCATCACGACAATTGAAAAACCATGAGAATAATTACACCACACATGACTTGGAACTAGGAGCTGTAGTCTTTGCTCTCAAGATATGGAGACATTACTTGTATGGGACGAAAAGTGTGATCTTTACGGACCACAAAAGTTTGCAGCACGTCTTTGATCAGAAAGATTTGAACATGAGGCAGAGACGATGGTTGGAGTTATTTTGTGATTATGACTGTGAGATTAAGTATCACCCTGGGAAGGCCAATGTGGTAGCGGATGCGCTAAGTAGGAAGGAGAGGCTAAAACCAAAGAGAGTAAGGGCAATGAGCATAACAATTCAGACAACTCTTAAGGATAGAATTCGGGCAACACAGGTAGAGGCCGTAAAGGAAGAAAGGCTGGTAGAAGAAAATCTACATACTATGGATCAATACATGGAAGAAAGAGGAGATGGTTGCAAGTATTACTTGGATAGAATATGGGTTCCGTTGTTTGGCGATACAAGGAAGGTGATATTGGATGAAGCTCATACGTCGAGGTATTCGATACACCCAGGAGCTGATAAGATGTATCAGGACATGAGAGATATGTATTGGTGGCCAGGAATGAAGAAGGATGTAGCTTTGTACGTTAGTGAATGTTTGACTTGCTCCAAGGTGAAGGCTGAACATCAAAGACCGTCAGGGTTACTGCAACAACCAGAGGTTCCTAAATGGAAGTGGGAGAATATTGCCATGGACTTCATTACAAAACTGCCAAGGTCTAACTGTGGAAATGATATGATTTGGGTAATAGTGGACAAACTGACTAAGTCTGCCCATTTTGTGGCAATGAAGGAGGATGATAAGATGGAAAGGTTTGCCAAGAAATACTTGGAACATGTGGTGGCAAAACATGGAGTACCAGTGTCGATCATATTAGATAGAGATAGCAGGTTTACGTCTAGATTTTGGGGGCTATTGCAGAAGGCCTTGGGTACGAGGTTGGATATGAGCACAGCTTATCATCCGCAGACGGATGGACAGAGTGAGAGGACTATACAAACACTAGAGGACATGTTAAGAGCGTGTGTGATAGACTTTGGAGGAAGTTGGGAGAATCATCTAGCGTTGGCAGAATTCTCGTACAATAATAGCTACCATGCTAGTATAGAGTGTGCACCGTTTGAGGCACTCTATGGTAGGAAGTGTAGGTCACCGTTGTTATGGGCTGAAGTAGGAAGTAGTCAACTAATTGGACCGGAGATGGTACAGGAGACTACGGATGCGATTACCGTGCTTAAGGAAAAATTAAAGGCGACTAGAGATCGACAAAAGAGCTATGCGGACAAGAGGCGTAAGCCGTTGGAATTTGGGGTTGGGGACAAGGTGATGCTAAAGGTTTCACCATGGAAAGGGGTGATGCGGTTCGGGAAGAAAGGGAAGTTAGCGCCTAGATTTGTGGGTCCATTTGAAATCCTTGAAAGGATTGGGCTAGTGGCATACAGGTTGAGATTATCGGAAGAGTTAAGTAGTGTACATGATGTGTTTCATGTCTCAAACTTGAGAAAATGCTTAGCAAGAACTGACTTGCAAGTGTCGGTGGACGATATTAGTATAGATGCGAGCCTTCGTTTTATTGAAGAGCCGATAGAGATTATGGACCGTGAAGTTAAAACCTTGAAAAGAAGTAAGATACCGTTAGTTAAGGTTAGGTGGAATTCTAAACGTGGACCGGAGTTCACGTGGGAACGGGAAGAGTTTATGAGGAGTAAGTATCCTCATCTGTTCGTTAATGACGATCCTAAGGAGTAAATCTCGGGACGAGATTTCTATTAGGAGCGAGTGATGTGACAACCTTTTTTTTTTAGGTTCGTCACTTGGTCTTATTTTAGGTTATTTTATGTGTGACTACTTGATTTTTTTGTGCTTACGTGTTTATGTTGTGTGAACGAGGTTGGTGTGATTATCGTTTATGAGTATAGAGTACTCATAAGTAAATCGAGGAACGGTTAATTCATGTTCATGAGATCACAATTAGTGACTATGAAATGAAATGGTGATATTTAGGTGGTTACGTATACGTATAAGTATTATAGTAATAGTGTATTTTTTTAGGATTTACGGTTTAGCATTTAGAGGTCTCGGATAAGGTAATTAGTCATATGAATATTTTTCGGGATGGTTTTATGTCATTTAGGACTTAGTTATAAAGTTTATTTAAAAATTTGAGATTTCTTTTAAAAGTGTATATTTTACGTCTTTTACGATAAAACGCGTAAAATTGACTAGTTTTACGGTTTTAGAGTTTTGGAAGCTTTAGGAGCTGTAATAAATTAAGACAAATTAAGGTAATATTAGTAGCATATTATTTAACAATAAAAAAGAAAATAAAATAAAATATGTATATATGGGCGGTTATTAGGCCGACTAAACACAAAAAAAAGGAAAAAGGGGTTTATGGTAAGTAGTGTTTGGGTTGGGCTAGGACTTTTGTTAAATAAGGAACCCTTACACCAAATCAAACATATTATTTTCCCTGGAAACATTAAGTCGACGGCAGAAACAAGTTTTTAGGGTTTTTTGTATATTTTTTTCATTCTCCATTTAATTAAAGGTAAACCTTCTTAAACCTTTTTGATTGAATTGTTTTTATGATTAAATTAATCATTCTTATGATGGATTAGGGTTAGGGTTTATATAAAATCAGTAAATTAATGATGTTATAATCCTATTATGATGATCATATAATCTAGGGCTTGTATTAGATGGGGTTATGGGTAATTAATTAGTTCAATTTGTTTAAAACTCGTTTTTAAAAACTGGACAGATTTTGAGTCAATTGTTTTGATCATATCAGGAGTTCTATAAACTCTTATTTTACGATCCAAGTACCCCTGGAAAGCTATTTGAAGTGGCTTTCCAATGCAAGAAACGAGAACTAAATTGGAGGTCGGGAAGTGGGTCAAAAACAGGTTACAACAGGCGGAGGTCAAAACAGTTTTGAATTCAGCCTGTTTTCTTTTTAAGTTTTGAGTTGTTTAGGGTACTTAGGGTTGCATTGGGATCTTCTCACGAACGTGAGAGATGGTTTATATATTGTAGTTAATATCTGCACTTGGGCTAAGGTGGTGGTTTAGGGTAAGACTCCTTAATGGTAACAAACTTTTAGTACGTTTAAAATCAGGAAATCTGGAATGACAAAAGTAGATATATGTATATCGGGGCCTTAACAGTAGCTTTAAGGTTAGGGAAAGTGGGAGGTGTTAGCCAACATATGTAAGGGTATGAATATTTCTTTTACAGAAACCATGGGTAGGTTTAAGTGGGCGTTTGACCTAGAGTTTTGAGACCTAAAAACTGGGACTGTTTTTGGTAAAATACGAACGGGTTAGTTATTAAACTTAACCAAGTTAAGGACTTGTTAAGAAAGGGTAATGGGGTAATTAGAGCTTATCAATGAGGTAAATATGTGGGAATAGGCTAGATGTCCATCATAGGTTAATGAGCCATCTTAGTGATTGGTTTGTATATTGATTTCGTATTTTTGGTTTGTTAGTTTGTTGCTAGTGCAAGGACTTGTGAAGGAGCTATCAGGTGAGTGTTCATAGTCCCATGTTTATTATTGTTTTTGACTTCCAGATGGGATTGAAGAGACACTGTGTGGATTTATTTATAAGTTGAAGCTGTGTATGTTTTTGTGATTTGAGATTGGACTTGTGTGTACAGTATGTGTTTAACTGCTATGTGGTTCTTGTTTGTGTATGGTTTGGATCGGAGGGGTACATAGGTGTATGGGCGCCTATGGTACCATAGTGTTTGGTAAGGCGTGATGCCTTGGAAATTATAGTGTTTTGTAAGGCGTGATGCCTTGGTATTTGTGGTTGATGGTAAGGCGTGATGCCTTGGAATTGTAAAGATTAATTAAACTTGAATGCCTAGTTGTTAATACATTATTGTAACACATTGTCCATATGTTTTGTGTTGATGTCTGATATTCACAGCTTATAACTGTTTTAGCGTTGGAGTCTAAACCTATGACTCTCACCAACTTTATGTTGACGTGTTTTAGTGTCTCTTTCAGGTGATACTATGGTTAAGCATGAGAACATAAGTGGCTAGGATTGGAGGAGCTTAGGATTGCATATAGAATGAGAATCCCCGTTTCCTTCTTAATTTTTATTTGATTGTTCATTTTAATAAGTGATACTGTGGCACACATATGTTTGTTGGTATGTTATTTGTTGTCTTGGGTAAGAAGGAGGACTGTTACTTACTTACCTAGACCCCTTGCATTTGTTGAGATATTGTCATGACCTTCATGTCACCATTTTTTTATGACATTTCTTATTTCATATAGTTGTCTCTATAGACACGCCATGTTGTGATGATATCCATACGTCGCGCCCCATGTTCCGCCATGGTGGGGTGTGACACAAAGCTAGGTTGACCCTTGAAAAATGACCGAGGTGCTATCATTCTTACAGTTTGAATAGAGTCATGTGTATTATAAACAAATTTTTTCAAAAAATCGACTTGTTCTTCGAGATCCTTTACTTTTTCAGTATCTTTGCTTTGTCTATTTTTGAAATCTTGTTTTATTGTTTCAACCTCTTGTTTCTTTTCGTCAAGAATTTTAGCAGAATCGATGGTATTCATAGAAAGCCTCTGTTCCAGTTCATTAACTTTTGTTGTGGCAAGGTACGTTTTTTGACGTTCATCACTTAATACGACATTAAATTGAGGTTTTTCTTTAGTTAACAAAGCAAGAGCTTCGTTGTATTTATTTTTAAATTCGTCCTTTTTAACGTTGATGACACGACTTTTGTACCCTTCAAGCTCGTTGGTCATTTGAAGAAGCTCAGCCCTATAACTATCAATAGTCTCACTAGATTTTATAAGAGCGGCTTTGCATTTTTCAAAGTTTTGAGTGAGCGCTGCGTTTGCCTTCTTTAATTGCTTTTGACTCTTTCTATTTTCATGACATCTTTTTGTAAACTAGCAGTTAAATTAGCAAGCGCGACACGCTCCTCGTCATCATACTCATTTGCATGTTGATCATCCTCAAACTCATTATTGCACATGTCTGATGAATCGGGTGTGGTATTGCTATCAACCGTTTCCATCATACACGTGTCAGTAATTGTTGTTGGAAGATCACTATGCTCATGTGTATCACCAAACACATTATATTCATCATCATGTTATACCTTATCAATTGGCTCGGTATCAAAGATAGGACCATTGTCATATTCAGTGACGTTAAGGACCTCATGAATCTTTGCCATGTATGAATAATGTGCCTCGAGTTCTTGGTCGGAGAGTTCATCATCTGTGTCGTCAAGCATTTCTCCTTCCTCAGCTGATAACTTGATTCCAGCTTCTATTTTCTTGCACAACAACATCTTTTCCTTATGATAACCATAATCTTTAACCATCTTTGGCTGCCTGCATTCCCTAGCCAAATGCCCAAAACCTCTGCAGTTAAAACACTGAATCCCACTTTGTTGCACAACTTGAGTACCAACAGTTTCCCTATTTCCAACAACAGTAGCCACCCTCTGATTATCATACTTAGGTTGTCGATCATACTTTGGAGGACTCTCAGCACGTCTTCGTGTGTCATACCTTGGAGGACTCTGTGCATGGGTGTTCCTCGGGTTTGAAGATGTTCGAAGGTTGTTGTTGGTGGGTTTGTAGATTTTCTTATATTGCTTCATAATGAAAGCCATTTGTTGCTTGAATTCCCTATCCTTTTGAGCTACTTCTTCATCACTGTCTTCTTCGGATGATTGCTCAGGTGTGGGTGATGGTGCTCTTGTAACTTCTTTGCCTCGGGATCGTGTTGGAGCATGTGACTTGGAGACAATGGATGATCGTGGTGATGATGATTGAGTAGAGTAGGTCTTTGAAGTACGAGAGTGATAATCTGGGTAATGTTGAGTGGTAGACACCAAAGCAATTGGATTGGAAATCTTTGCAACTCGTTCAGCTCGAAGTTCATTTGCCTCATTTTGAAATTGTTTCAAGATGTCAAAGAGCTTGTGATATGAAACTTCCACTCTGGTTGAAGTTGCTGTAGAAATTGGACATTGACTTGCATGGTGGAAACTTGCAAGTTGTTTCGGGTCATATCATTCATCATCTTGTAGAATCGGGAGTAATAAGAATCAATTGATTCCCCATCTTGTTTGTTAAGTGATTCACCTTGTTGCAATCTTTCAATAGCCGTCCACATTTCTTGAGCAGTAGGGCATGCATCAACCTTAGAGTAAATATCATCTCTAATGCCACTGAGAATTAAGTAGATTGCTTCTTTCTCTGCATCAAACCACGCACGGTTCTCTGGGGTGAGGTCGGTCCTCTTTTCATCACGTTCATATGCGGGTTGTGCGTCACTTGTATCTGTAGCTGGTACTGCAGGAACTTGAATCCTTGAGAGTTTATAGGGTCCTTCCAAAATACATTGCCTTAAAGCATCACCGTTAGGTTTTGTGTCAAGATAACGTAGAAAACGGGATTGCCATTGATCATATCGACCCGACACAAGCATTGGTGGTCTTTCTTTGTTACCTGCCACCATTATGTTGTTGTTCGTCACACGATATTCGGTAGTAGAATCCATCTCAATATTCTCTGAAATGATGAAGTGAATATGGATATTAAGTAGATTTGTTGTGATTGTTGTTGTGGTTAAAATTCCGAAAATTGTAATTTTTCTTCAGTCCGACAATAAATTCCCCAGTCCGACAAAACGGTAGACCAAAAAATTTCGTAATCGCCAAATTTTTGAATTCGAGCTAGAAATGTCCTATAACTAGTATGGGAAAATTTTGAATTTACTTGACGGAAAAATTTTAACTCTTTTTTTTATTCTTTTTTTTTTTTAATCTTCGTGTAAACGATATTCCGAAACTAGTCTAGATGGTGGCTAAGTCTAAAAAAATACTCGAACAAAATTTAGCTAAACATGTCATCGGAATGTCCATCGGAATGTGCCATCGGAATGTCCATCAGAATGTTGGCTGTCGGAATGTAGGCTGTCGGAATGTAGGCTGTCGGAATGTAGGCTATCGGAATGTTGGCTGTCGGAATGTTGGCTGTCGAAATGTAGGCTGTCGGAATGTAGGCTATTGGAATGCTGTCGGAATGATCTGTCGGAATAACCTATCGGAATATTGTATCGGAATGTGATTCTGTCGGAATACCCTTTCTATCGGAATGTTTAGATCGCAATATATCTTAAACAAATTGGACAGAGTAATGACTCAATATCCCTTGAAACCGTCGGAATCCGCGATCGCAATGTACGATCGGAGTATCTCGTCGGAATAAGGTATCGAAATCCGGGTGATCGTAAAGTAGAATCCTTGGATTATTGCGATCGAGCCTCACACACTTTGTACTTTCCGATGGTAAACTTGCTAGAATTTCGGAAAGATGAAAAACAAGAAAGTTTTCAACTTTTGATCCAAAAGACTTGAGTTTTAACCAAAACCAAGATACCCAAATCACTACGACACGAATAAAGAAGTTATACGACTTGAAGAACACTAAAAAACATAAAAAAAATCTTGAATTCGTGGAAGAAATAAGGATCAAATTAAATAAATCAAATGAAAACACAACAACGAATCACAAAACTACCCCATGGCGATTGATATCAATTGTTGTCCCATATATTTAGATGATATAGTACGAATTAAAGAAAGAAAATAGATGAATAAGATGAATTTTTAGAGAGAGAAAGTAGTGAGAGAAAGTAGAGAGAAATGGTTGGAACTATGTGATATTAGATTAAGAGAAGTGAGAATAAAATGAACCAACACCCTTCCTAACATGCTAGGAAGGGTATATATAGTCCACCCACATGCGGGCTTCTTTATGGACTATATGGTTTGGGCCGGGCTTTCCTTTTGGGCTTTAGTTACTTATTAATGAACTTTAGCCTAAAGTTAAGCCCGTATGACACGACTAATATACTACCTATTACAACGTTCTAAAATACGATACATAATAAACATATGACCGAGCATTCTTGTTTGACTCAATATTTTGAGGCTAACACTACCAATATCGCACTGATGACCACTATTGTCGCTATCACCACCCTCCCAACGCCACCATCGCTCTCCACCGCCGCCACCACCATCACTGCCACCAGCCGCTACCACCTCACCATGGATTCAAGTGTGTATTTGTCCACCAACGACCACCACACTCTATGACCATCATTAACGACTACCGATGGCGCCACCGCTACCACCACCACACCGTCAATCATCATTACTGCTAGAACCTCCGTATCTCGTCGCTACCTGTACCATCTACCACAACCGCTTATCGCAACCACCAACCGTCAACGACCAAAAAACCATCGATCATGGTCGTTACCACCACCCATCACCTTCGATCGCCACCTCTGCCGACTACCTCAAGTCCACAATCGTCTGTTGCAATGACTGACGTCCTCAACCACCACAAGCCACCACTAATTTTCATTAATGCTTCCCCTCCCAACATCGTCATCATCGCGGCCGTTATTGTCACCATATCCAATTACCACTGCAACTAATAGTAACCAAGCACCAATAATGGTAATGATAATACTAGGGAATGCTCATTGCATTCCTTTGTATTCCTTTCCCTTTACCTTTTCCTTTCCCATTCTCATTCCTGTCAGTTTAACCAAACGGCCCCTTAATGTCGGTCAATACTTTTTATAGATTTTTGTTAGATAAAATATTTGGCTTTGTTTAACTTGTATGATATTAAGTTTGATATTTTTAAGATTTAACTATCGAGTTTATGTTTTAGACATTATGCTTGTTTAATAGCACATAATGTCTTTTAAAAGAAAACACTTTTCTATATCCTTATATAAAATTTAACGCGCAATTACATGCATCATTGCTATATGCACAATATTGTTTTTAGTTTTCATCACAATTTTGTTTGATCGTTCTTTTATTTTGATATTTATATTCTTGTGAATAGTAATTTTAGATATATTTAATTTTTAAACTTATGTACGCACAAGTTAAAGCCTTTAATGAGAATAATACGAGTCGTTGGTGAATGTGTATCGTAAAAGAATATTTTCCGTACATTATAACTTAATTTCATAAAGTAGAATACACGAATTATTCGTATATGTATATTGTATAAAGTAATTTACATATCAGAATAAATTTACTTATGTTTTGACATTTATCATTCCATTCGTATACATTAATTTAATTTATAATAATCATAGTATTTATAAATTCCAAAAACATATTGGTCAAAACTTTTACTTTATTCTTGGGATCAAAGTCAGAAAAATAAAAGCGAAAATATTCGTATTGTTTAAATTGTAGTTCATAGTTGAATAACCATGGATCTATAAAATTGATTTACTGGAGGTTCAAGTGTTTTGGGATATGGTCTGGCAAAATACATATTTATCATAAGACAAATACCCGGTCTAAATGAGGGATTCAATTAAGGGATGACAGTGCATAGCCTGGAAGTCTAAAATATAAAATAATAGAAAATCTAAAACAAGATCTTCTTTAGAACCCTCATATCAAATTATCAAATCTAGTACAAGATCTTCCGTGGGTCCAGTTATGCAAAGTAAATGCGATCACAGTGACACCAATCTGAATTTGCACATTAAATTAGGTATGCAACTTCTTAATTGATAAAAGTTATTTTGCATTCTTGTTTTATTTCGGAAACCAAGGGACAAATCCCCCTTAATCTATTTTTATCTAATGGTAAAGATTAACCTAAGATTTTTAAAAAAACACGGAAGGGTCATTTTTGACGAAATGTCCAAAAGTTGAAAAAATGGGCGGAGGTACCAAAGTTATATATATAACGGAGTAATGAATTATCACTAGTGATAATTCACTAGCGAAAATCAATGAAATATCACTGTTGACAAAAACAATGAAATATCACTAGGATATTACGCAGTAACTATGTTAATGAAATATCACTAGTTATGTTTCATTAATTTATCTCTAGTGATATTTCATTGTTTTTATCAGTAACGAAATATCACTTGTGATAACCGATTTTCGTCATATTTACAATTTAGTCCTTCCGCCGTTTTTTTTTGCAAATTTTGGACATTTTGGCAAAAATGGTCGCTCCGTGTTTTTTTTAATCTTAGGTAATGGATGGCAAAAATTTGTCCATTAGATTCCAACAAAAACAAGTTTCTAAAATAACCGGACTCTAACCACTAACATTTGCCGTTCTAAAAAAAAAAAAAAAAAAAATTAGGGCTAATTATACCCAATAATAAATTTATAAATTACTTCATCCGTCTCAAAATTATTGTCCATATTTCTATTTTGGGTTGTCCCAAAAATATTGTCCAATACTAAAAATACATAGAAAATTTTGATAAATTTACTATATTATTCTTGATTAAAATTATTATTACAAACATTAAAGAAAAACTAATTAATTAACTAAGGGTAAAGTTGTCATTATGTTAAAAAGTAAGAGAAAGAAAACTGTAATAAATGTATTTTTTTAAACTGTGTGATTCATGTCTGGTGACAATAATTTTGAGATAGTTTTAATATGTTACAACATTTTGTATATCATATTACAAATTATTATATCATTGTTATAGTTTCGTGTATATGAATGAATCTGGTTAACCTTATGCAATTTAAAATAAAGTGTAATATGGTTTGAGGATACATCAGTAATTTAAAGTTTTAAAAATGTTATAATAATTTAAATTAGTGTTGTGAAATAAGGTTTACAAAGTCGATTAATCGCTAATTACACGATACAGGGCCACTGACCTTGCCGATTAATGTAACATGGTCAAATAAATAGGTCAACCATGGTTAACGACGATCAAAGGTGGTCAAGCTTGCCGAAAACCTTCTAATCTTGTCGGACGTTGCTAAAATATACCGTAAACTTGTTTTAATCACTTACGGTATCTATTTAAATCTATTACAAGTTTTTTTTTAAAAAAGTCCTACAATTAATATCCATAACTCGCAGGAGATACACAAAACTTGTCAAAAATAGCCAAATTTTGCCAAAAATTGTCAATCAGATTAATCGATGATTAATTATGCCTTGACCAATTACAAGCTACAAAGTGGTCCGCCGCCGACTAACGATTTATGTTTTTTACAACTTTGATTTAAAAGCTTTATGGTTCAATTTTTTATTTTGTAGCTACTTGTATGATTAAAAAACTAACGGCTCATGTATCCAAACAAAGCTACTTGTTTTATTTTTTTTTAACTAACAACTTACAACTCTGGATATTTATGAGAGTTCCATGCTTATTTACTATCTGAAGATATTAAACGGTAGCTTGTTTTATATGTGTAACCAATATATGTTGCTATTTTTTAATGAGTGCTTTATCTTTAAGGTGTAAATAAGTTTGAGTGTAGCAAAATTAACAATCATATGTAAGTAGTAAATGAAAACTTAAAAAATTATACTATTAAATTGGATAACCAGATTTAATTGCAAGTTAAAAATAAAGGAAAGTGTAAAAATCATTCTTATGATTTGTCAAAAATATAAATTACATCCCTCGTCGATACTTGATACATATTACATCAGACCGTTACTAATTAATGCACCATACATCTCTTGATCGAATGATGCAAATATTATTCTCATTAAGTATTAACAAGAATCTAAAAAGAAATGTATTTTTGTTTTTTTGCTTTTACGAGATGCATTTTGAGACTTTTTTAGAATTTTTTTAATTACATTTATTTTGAAAAAAATTAAAAGTAAAAAGATTTACTTTTTATATTTTATTCGAACTTAAAAAAGAATTAATAACTAATGTAAAAAAAATATAAGAAATATAAAGCAAATTTTTTAAAAAATAAAATTTTTTTAACTTTTTTTACGTTTTAAATTTTTAACTTTTTAAATTAAAAAAACTATTCTTTATCTTAGGAGAACATAAAAATTCTAAAAATTTTCTGAAACTTTTTTTCTAAAAGAAAAAAGTGTAGGTATTTTTAACATTTTTGAAAAATACGAAGAAAAACCTAATTTTTTAGAGCTTTTTAACTTAAAAGAAAGTTACACTATAAAGTTAAAGTTTAAAACTTAAAAAAAATTTCTTTATATCTTAAGAAAACATAAAACTGTCTAAAAAAATTTCAGAAAATTTTAAACTTAATTTTTTTTTTTAATATTTTTTCCTAAAAAAAGGTTTTGAATTTTTTTTGTGCAAGTGCAAAATACATCCTTTTATAAGCAAAAAGACAAAAATACATATCCTTTAGACTCATATTAGTACTTAATAGGAAAAGTATTTGCACAATATGTTTAAGGGATGTATAGTGTAGAAGTTATGAAACGGTTGATGCAATATGTGCCAAATATTGACGAATGATAAAATTTACACTTTTAACAAATTATAAAAATAATTTTTGTACTTTACTCTTAAAATAACATATAACGACGAGTAGTAAATTATTTAAAAAACTTAATATGTAGATGAATCGATCATGTAACCCATCACACATATTATGTCTGGTCATAAATTGGTGTTTGTCTTGAAGGTCACAATGTATAATGTGGTGAGAACACGAGGTAGAAGGGTTCACTTAAACCACATGGGGTCAAATAAGTGATAACCTTCTTCCGTATCCCATCTTTCCTTGATTTATAAAAGGGCGCCCTTTATAAAATGTATAGTGATTTGACAGTTGTTAGAGCATTCCGATCCATACAAGCTATACTGACTTTTTCTTTTTATTGCAATTAAATTTCTCATAAATTATATCTTTCAAAAAGTCATTCTTACAAACCTCTTCCAATGCAAAAAAACATTCTAAAAGCTTTTTGACCTCTTCATTAAATGAGAATGACTTGTTATATTTTGTGTCAAACACTTGGTGTTTACCAAACTTTACTCTTCAAAGTCTTTCACCAAGCTTTTGTCACAATGGGGAAAGCTATTCAAAAGACTTAAGAAAATAGTGAAAAGTCGTTTCTCAAGCTACCATTGTGGTTGCTCTTATACGGGTGGAATTTTCCACTTGTTAAAGTCGACAATCATCATAATAAATAAATCAGGGTCATACTATTAGTACACCTCTTTTTTTCTACCACCAATACCCGGTATACTGACAGGAAAAGACAACTTTTAATGTTTTTTTTTTCTTCGTATTTTTCACCTTTTATAATTTTTGAACTGTAAATGTTAGTATTAGTGTCGAGTTTAGTTAACGTATATGATAAGTAGGAGGTACCTAAGTGTACTTTTCTTAATGTAGTATGTTTTGAGTCGGATGTGGGTTGCAGCCCAATCCTAGGTCGGTTAGGATTACCCCTCATCTATATAAATAGAGATGAGGGGTGAAGGACTCATTACACCATAGTTTCTATTCTTTCTATTGTAATCGTTCATTGAATAAATAAAGTTATTCGTTCTTCTGGGTTTCTGGTGTTGCATCTCTGCGACCTTCTTCTAAGGGTTCTAGGGTTCCGCATATCGATCTTCAGGTTTGTTGGTGTCGATTCCAACAAGTGGTATCAGAGACGCGGGTATTGTGGTCTCGAAGATCAGCGCTAGATCAAGAGGTCGTGAAGAAAAAGGGATTCAGGTTTTGTCGATCCAATTTTTCTTGGAGTTGCAGGTGTTGACGTATCGGAGAAGACGAAGTTACATTATTCACGTGAAGGAAAAGAATAAAAGCAATAAAGAACTTATTATGTGATTTCTTTGTCGCTTTGTTTTCACGTGACTACAAAGTAACGACAAAAGGGAATCTTGATTGTTTAGTAATAATTAAAGTGGTGCTAGTTTTGTCTAAACTTCAATATACTTTTTATAAACGATCAGGAAGGTATTTGATTTTTGAATTTGATAATCAACTTTAAGGCTTAACTTTAAGGTTTTTCTTAAAGTTGATAAATTGAAGGTTCTTGTTGCGGGTTCTTGTGGTTCAAGTTTGATCGTGGTTTGCTTGGGTTTTCAAGTTTACGATCGGGTTTGCTTGTACGTGATCGAAGTTTAGGGTTATTCTAATTAATTCGATTTGCAAGAAGGTTTTCTAGGCAACAAGGGAGAAAGAATATGTCATCGGTATCGAAGTTTGACGTCAAAAAATTCGACGGGTCTAATGACTTCGGGTTGTGGCGTGTGAAGATGCGGTGTCTATTAATTCAACATGGTTAGGAGGCTGCGTTAGATCTATTCCCGGATACCATGACGGACGCTCAGAAGACTACGACGTTGAAGACGGAAGTCTATAAAAAAGCACACAATGCCTTACTCTTGTGCTTGGATAACAAGGTGTTGAGGGAAGTCAACAAATAAAATTCTGCTGCGGGTGTTTGGTTAAAGTTAGAAACTTTGTATATGACAAAGTCTTTAGCCAACAAGTTGTACTTGAAGAAGAAGCTGTTCACTTTCTACACGCATTCAGGTAAGAAATTATCTGAACATATAGATGAGTTTAATAAGTTGATCGGTGACTTGACGAACATAGACGTCGAAAATGATGACGAAGATCAGGCACTCATGTTACTTACATCATTACCGTCCTCGTATGATAACTTTGTGGAGACATTGCTTTATGGAAGGGAGTCGCTCGCTTTGGAAGATGTCTTGTCTACCCTCAATTCACGGGAGTTGAAGAAGAGGACAGATGCAAAGGATGATGGTGATGGGTTATTTGTAAGGGGGAGGCCGGAGCATCGGGGTAATCAAGGACGTGGTAGTTCGCAATCAAAGTCAAAGGGTAAATGAACTTATAAACAAAAGTGTTACATATGCTATTCTGAGGATTACCTTAAGAAAGACTGTCCAAAGTGGAACACGAAGAAATCAATCGGCTTTGTCAACAAGAATGCAAAACAGGACGCTGATTCGTATTCTAAGGGTTATGACAATGGTGATTTGTTGATGGCGGTGAGTGAGCAAAGGTTCTTAGAGTGGATCATGGACTCTGATGGTTCATATCACATGACGCCTAGGAGGGACTTCTTGTTTGATTTTAAGGAGCTTGATGGTGGTATGGTTTTGCTCGGTGTCAATAGAGCATGTGCCATCAAGGGGACAAGGAAGGTGAGAGTACAAATGAAAGATGGTTCAAGTTTTGTGCTTGAGAATGTGCATTACATTCTTGAGTTGAAAAGAAATTTGTTATCTTTGGGCACTCTGGATCGAGAGGGCTATACCGTGAAATTGAAGAATGGAAGAGTAAAGGTGATCAAGGGTTCTTTGATGGTTTTGTCGGGAACTTTGAAGGAAAATTATGTGTACTCTTTGGATGGCTGGGCTAAAACAGGTGAAGCTAGTGTTGGTATAGAAGAAAAAGAAAGTCTTGCGCAGGTGTGGCATAAACGCCTGGGTCACATTAGTGAAGCAGGCTTGAATGAACTCAAAAGAAGAGAGGTGCTTGGGAAGAAAGGTCTAGGTAAACTCGAATTCTGTGAAAATTGTGTTCTTGGAAAATCGACCAGGGTAAGTTTTGGTCGAGGTCAACACACAACATATGGAGTTATAGACTGTGTCCATGCGGATCTCTAGGGTCCTTCTCGGGTGGAATCGATGAGTGGTTGCTGGTACTTCTTATCGATCGTTGATGATTATTCGAGGATGGTTTAGTTTTATTTTCTTGACACAAGAATGAGGCGTTCAGCAAGTTCAAGGAGTGGAAGCAGTTGGAAGAAAACCAGACAGGTAGAAGACTGAAGAAACTTCGAACGAATAATGGTCTAGAGTTTTGTAATCAAGAGTTTAATAACTTGTGTAAGGAGAGCGGGATAGCAAGACATTTGACAGTTGCTGGAACTCCGCAACAAAATGGTCTAGCTGAACGAATGAACAGGACGCTCTTGGACAAGGTTAGGTGTTTACTGATTCAGTCTGGTTTGCCAGAATCATTCTGGGCTAAAGCAACGGTGACGGCAGTATATCTGATCCATAGGTCTCCATCTACATCATTGGAGAAGAAGACACCTATGGATTTATGGTCAGGACATGCGACGAATTACGAGATGTTGAAGATATTTGATTGCGTTGCTTATTCACACGTGAATCAGGGAAAGCTCAAGCCTAGAGTTATTAAATGGATATTCCTGAGGGTGTGAAGGGATACAAATTATAGAGGTTGGATGACGTTAAACTGAAGATAATCATAAGCAGGGATGTGTTCTTTAATGAGAGCCTTATGTATAAGGATACTCTCAAGGGTGCTGGTGCTGCAGATTCTGGGAAGGAAATTGAGTTTGAGGTAGAACTTCAAGGCAGTCGGGTCGAACCAACTATGGATCCTCATACTAGGGTAAATCCAGGGAATGAATATGAGGATCAAGTTGAAGACGCAGTAGATGCAATGCCTTAACAACAGAATCTGGACAACTATACTTTTGTGCGTGATAGAGCTAAGAGAACAACTACTATACCTGCAAGGTATAGGAATGAAGGTAATGTATCATTGTCTAGAAAATCAGGGTCTAGGGAAGAAGATGATATTACGGCTTATACGTTTGCTATTGCTGAGGAAGAAGATACACATGAACCAATCACATTCCAGGAGGCGATTAATTCATCTGAAAAGGATGAGTGGGTTCATGCTATGGAGGAAAAGATGAGTTCTTTAAAAAAGAATCATACTTGGGAGCTGGTTGATCAACCACGTGGTCAGAAGATGGTAAGCTGCAAGTTGTTGTATAAAATTAAAGAAGGGATTGAAGGCGTCAGAAACCAAAGTATAAAGCAAGGCTGGTAGCTCGGGGGTTCACACAACGAGCAGGGATTGACTACAAATGAGGTATTCTCACCCGCGGTTCGACATACATCTATTAGGGTGATTCTATCATTAATTGCTTGTGAAGATTACGAGTTGGAACAACTTGATGTGAAGACGGCGTTTTTGCATGGTAATCTTGAAGAAACCATTTATATGAGGCAGCCGCTTGGTTTTGAAGAAGGAACGGGCAACAAGGTATGTTTGCTGAAGAAATCCTTTTATGGTCTTAAGCAGTCTCCAAGGCAGTGGTACAAATGGTTTGATGTGTATATGGTCAACAATGGGTTTATCCGTAGCAACTATAATAGCTGTGTTTACTTCAAGGAGTTTGCACCAGGTATGTACATATATCTACTGCTATATGTAGATGATATGTTGATTGCTTGTAAAAGCAAGTATGAGATCGAATATACCAAGGGACTGCTACGGAAAGAGTTTGATATGAAGTAACTTGGTCCAGCTAGGAAGATACTTGGTATGGAGATTGTCAGGGATAGGGGTAACCGAACCCTGAAGGTGTCTCAGTCGGGATATGTGCGGAAAATTCTGAATAACTACATAGTGGATAATGGCAAGTCGGTCTCTGTGCCATTGGGAGCACATTTCAAGGTATTTTTGAAGGATTGTCCGTTGAGTGAATGGGATGTGGAAAGAATGAGTAAGGTCCCATATGCGAATGCTATAGGTAGTATACTGTACTTGATGGTTTGCACTAGACCGGATATTGCGTATGCTGTTTGCATTGTGAGCAGGTATTTGGCGAATCTAGGTAAAAATCACTGGGAAGCGGTGAAGTGGATTTTGAAGTACTTGAAGGGCACTACTGATGTAGGTCTAGTGTATGGTAGAGATCAAGGGAAGCACGTAGATGTTGACGGTTTCATGGATAACGATTATGCTAAAGACCCTGACAAGGGTAGGTCGATAACGGGGTACGTGTTTATGGTACATGGCTGTGTTGTGAGTTGGAAAGCAAGTCTGCAGCATGTTGTTGCATTGTCTACTACAAAGGCGGAGTATATGGCGCTTACAGAAGCTGTTAAGGAAAGCATTTGGCTTAAAGGTCTACTAATCGAGTTGGAAATAAACCTAAGGTCAGTGGTTGTGAATTGTGATAATCAAGGGGCAATTCATCTCTCAAGAAATGCAATGTTTCATGAGAGGACGAAGCATATCAAGGCGAGGTATCACTTCATCAGGGAGATCGTGGAATCTAAAAAGATTGAAGTGGCAAAGATAGGCACGAAAGATAATGCAACTAAAGCTTTCACAAAGGTGGTTCTAGGTCTGAGTTCAAGTATTGCATGGAGATACTTGGAGTCGGGGCTAACTAGTCTTGTCACTAAGATGGAAATTGTTAGTATTAGTGTCGAGTCTAGTTAACGTATACGATAAGTAGGAGGTACCTAAGTGTACTTTTCTTAATGTAGTATGTTTTGAGTCGGATGTGGGTTGCAACCCAATCCTAGGTCGGTTAGGATTACCCCTCGTCTCTATAAATATAGATGAGGGGTGAAGGACTCATTACACCGTAGCTTCTTTTCTTTCTGTTATAATCGTTCATTGAATAAATAAAGTTATTAGTTCGGTTACCTTTGTAGTTATTCGTTCTTGTGGGTTTCTTGTGTTGCATCTCTGCGATCTTCTTCTAAGGGTTCTAGGGTTCCGCATATCGATATTCAGGTTTGTTGGTGTCGGTTCCAACAGTAAAACTATATAATCTCAGCTTCGTATTTTTTTCAGCAGTTTTACTCACTTTGTTAACAAGACAAGACAGCTTACGGCTCTGCGTTTTTCATGTTTTACTGCTTTTGAGTTATCAAACTTTATAATTTTCATTCTGTTTTTTTATTTCGTAGTTTTATAATATAAACAAAATTATAAAAAAATAAAAATTTTTAGGGGTATTACTTGAAAAGGGGGGGGGGGGGGTGTATGAGTAACCAAATCCATAAATAATTGTACACGAAACTATAATACCTGTACACACGCAGTGAGGCTGAGCGGCGGATTCAAAGTGGATCGAGGACCGAATTGGTCCAAAATCTCGAACCGAGACCGTACTAAAATGGTCCGATCCGGTCCTAATTAGGCAAAATAAACAAATTTTTGGTAAGATTGAACTGGAGCGAGGACCGAAATGATCCAAAATCACAGACTGAGGACAAGACCGAATTTGATCGGTCCGGTCCGGTTCAGTTCGGTTTTTCGATCCAATCCGGTCTGATGGTCCAAATACTCACTCTTACGCACGCATGTAGTTTTGACATAAATTTAACATAATAAAAGATTTTATATGAAATTTTTAATTAGCTTTTTTATTGAGAGATGAAAGTTGAAAGATTTAATGCTTTTTCAAATAAAATAATATATTTTATCAAAAATATGTAAAAGTGTCTCTTTATAAAAAGTATAGTATGTGGTTTTCTTTAATAATATGATGAAATTGTGTTTTTTAATTTGATGAAAAAATTGATCTGTTCATTGGATTTTTAGGTGGTGTTTGGTTCGTGATTTTCAAATTCCATAATTTTAAACTTGAGAAATTTCAGTCTTTGATGATTTAGAATTTTAGAATCTAAAATACTTTCAAACGTCTAGTTAATAAAAATTTATAATATTTTTGAAATATGTTTGTTATTGTAATTTTTTAAATGATGAATTTACTTTGATATTGAAAAAGAAAAAAAAGGAAAAGCTGAAAATATAACAAAAACAAGAAGAAGATTAGGTTTAATTTGCTTGTTTATATAAAAACTATTCTATTTTTTTTACAGTTTCTCATTTTTGGAGGCATTCTGATTTTTCTTTTATACGCCTAAATCAAGTTTAAAACAATTAATGGTTTCTACTATAGAAGATAATGCTCGGAGGTAGCCGAATACTAAAAATGTTTAAGTTGCCCAGGCAATAGTCAATAATGCTCAATTAGTGGCAAGATATAAGTAATGGTACTATTTTCTTGGTGGAACCGATATTGCTCTGGTCATTTAATCGGGATGTTATGCCTTAAATGTAACATTTTTACTATATTTTCAGCTGCTTTAATCTCTGCTTTAGTCTCAATAAACTACGTGATGATTGTCTCAGGTTATGGTTGTGCAAATTTATCAAGCACGTTTGTTTGTTCTTGCCGTGTGGAGCTTTGCTTATAATGCTCGATATGAGGGGGCGAGATTATAAGTAATACTTTTGGCACTCAAATGTTCAATGGAAGTTAACTTTACTCTTTTTTAATGCAAAAAACGACTTTAAATGATGAGAAATACATATTCATAAAAGTTTTATAAAATTTATATTCACATAATAATTTGACAACTAAATATTGATGATAAAAAAAGAGAAATATAGATGTAAGTGGATAATTTAATCATGACAAATGACTTGTGAATATAATACTGTAAAATTTTAATTTTAATAGATGTAGTATATCGTTCCTAAATGATAACACAAGTTAAATAATTATAGTAATTACAAATATTCTATATTGGTTTAAATCGTTTGAATTAGTCTTACAATCGACAAAGGCCTGTCAATTCTCATTTGACCTTTCCTTACCAGTTATTAATCAATCCCTCTAATATGTGAACTTTTTGCTCTCTTACTGACCCTACCCTAGTTATCTGGGCCTCAGATAAGCTCTTTAAATAATCGTAAATATGAACCACAGAATCTCATCCTCAATTCAAATCTCTATTGAATTACCAAAAATGGAGTCCAGTATTCAAAAAGTAAAAATTTTTAATTTTGGAAACAATCAAGCTTCCCTTATGTGTTGGGAGAACACGACAGTTGGCAACGGGTGGTCTTTTAGAATGACAGGTCATTTGTCACATCGAGAGGAGACAGGGGTCAAGGACCATATAGCCAGTGGCGTTGTTTGTGGTGACCTTGGGCCAGATATATGGAGTCATTATGACTGGTTGGCTGGCTTATGTGCTCAAACAAAGTTGCCATATGAAAAGAACAACAAAAGAAGTCAATTTTACGGGCACTTAGTCATGCCCGTGTTTCGTTCTGTGGGTACTCAGGAGATACTTGTCGGAGTCGTCGTGCTGGTCACGTATGTATCAAAAGAAAGCTACATTGACGAGTTCAATCAGATCAACAAGTTATTGAAGGTTAGTTTTTGACTTCCTTTCTATATTAATATTTAATAACTATAATTTACATAATAAGAGATGACAAGCTGACAACAAGCTGCGTCGTTAACTATTTTTGTACGAATTTGATAAATTCGAGTTTTATATAACGTTTATAGATTTAGGTGTTAAAACATTACTGTTTATAACATGATGTATTATGGTTACTAGCTCTAGGGCCTCAGATGCAAAACCAATAAACGTATCAAACGCGAAACGAATAAACATGTGTTAACACATGCTTTCTCGTGATTTTCAACACATGCTTACAAGATCATATAAAAAGACACAAAATGACTAAAATGGCCAAAATATACAAAAGATATAAAAAGGGACCGAGTGGCTAAAGTTGTAAATATGACGAAATACTCGTTGATATATCATTGTTTTTATCATTAATTATAACTTTAGCTCCTCCGCTATTTCTTTACAACTTTTATACATTTTGACAATTTTAGTCATCGTGTTTTTTAATTAAACTTTAGGTTAATCCCCATCATTAAATCAAAAGCAAATAAAAAATAAAAATCACTTTCTTGATACGTAGTAAAAAATAATGATGCAAAGTAAATTTTGTAATATTTAATGCTATTATATTAGGTATGCAATTAAGAAAGTATGACACATTATTTTTTTTAACGACAATTTTTTATAACACACACCAGCTATCTCACATGTGTCTATCGAGACTTGAACCTAAACTTTTATGTTAGATGATCACTCACATACCACCACACCAAAAGGCCTTTGGTAAGTATGGTACGTTATTACTTATTACTATTGAAACTCTTGTGTTGTAATCTTTGTAGGGTGAGAAGTTAGCAACGGCAAAGAAGATAAAACTTAATCATATGGGTGATGACATAATGTTTTCGTTGCCCTTGAAGTCACGAACCACATATCTATGGAGCAATGTGACCGACAGATTCAACATATTGGATCAAGGAGCTTTTGAAATAATCTATTATGACTACTATGGTTCCCTTCGTACTATCTCAACTGATGCTGACCTCCAAGCTTTCATAGCTGATCCGAACTCAATGGGGAATCTGACAATCAAAGCGTGTATTGTAAGAACAACATGACTTAATAAGGGTCACTCATAAACAAATGATGGATCAAGTGCATTTAACATGCACACTACAACAAAATCAATGTTTAGGGTCGGACGAAATTTAGGGTCGAAATTTTCGACCCTAAATTAAGGTGGGGGCCCACACATTTTCAACCCAAAAGAGCTCAAAAAGGCTGGTCAAAAAGCAGGTGGGACCCAATAAATTTAGGGTCGAAATTTCGACCTTAAATTAAAAGTTTTAAATAATTTTAATTTATTTGTTATATAATTTATTTTTAATAATTAAAAACAATTTTAAAAGAATTAAATTTTAAATTTAATAATTTAGGGTCGAAATTTCGATTCTAAATATAAAATTTAAAATAATTTTAATTTATGTATTATATATTATATTTGTAATAACTAAAAATAATTTAAAAAAAAATTATTTTTAATATTTAAAACTTTAGGGTCGAATTTTCGACCCTAAATTTAAAATTTTAAAAATTTTTCACGAAAAATTTAAAATTTCACACGAAAATTTTTCACGAAAAATTTAAAAAATTCGCGGTTTATATTTAGGGTCGAAATTTCGACCCTAAATTATTAAATATATTTTATTTTTTTTTTAAGTGTTAATGCTTTTAAAATATTAATATATGTATATATTTGGTTAAAATGTTTTCTGAAAAGTGGTGGGCCTCATTTTTTCGACCTTAAATTACAAAGGGTATTTCGACCCTAGTTTTTTAGGGTCAAAAAGTTAGGGTCGACCACTTAGGGTCGAATATTTCGACCCTAAATATTAGGGTCGAAATCCCTTTGTATTTAGGGTCGAAAATTTCGACTCTAAACCCACATTTTGTTGTAGTGGCATTTTAAATTATCCATAAATCAACACTAAATTAGATTAACCATAAAGTTCTCGGACATCCGCGAAACCTCCACCTTTCGTCCCTGGGTCATTTATCTTTTGTTGTTTCGCACTTTTGATCATGTTTTTGTGTTGTGTCTTTCATTATTTGTATTTTGTGTGTTATTTTACGTTGTAAGTTGTAACTCGTTTTTTTTTATTTCTGTATTTCTTTTCCCATTTTAACATGTTCATGTTGCTTGTATATAATATTTGGAAGTGGCGTAGTTGTACTTTAGCAATAATAATCGTGGTCATTCTATCACTCTCTCTCCATCTCGTTATTATTATTTTTAGATTTAAGTTGATTTGGATACTAAACTTTATTTGAATATAAATGATTCACCTTTAATATCCACTTTAATTCAACTGATGAAATTAAACACAAAATCTAGTTTCACCCCTTTTTCAAACATTAATATCTTTGAGTAAAATAACCGTTCGTCCTTATGGTTTACGTAGACCGACGTCGTTCGTCCCTTGACCGAAAAAGTTGCACCGTTCAGCCTTAACTTTGAAACCTTTGTCGTCGTTTGTCCCTCAGTTTAACTGGTCCCACAAACGAATGTCAAGTTGTTTAACCACAAGGGTAAATTCGTCTTTTCACATGTTGAGCCTACCATTACCAGCCACTAGGGGTGTGATTCGGGTTGACCCGGTCGGGTTCGGGTCAACTCGGGTCTGGTCAAGTCAGGTTGAGAGCAAAAAAATCATACTCGAACTCGAGCCTAATTAGAACTCGGGTCACTCGGGTTCGGGTCAACTCGGGTCGGGTCAACTCGGGTTCGGGTCAACCCGAGCTTAAGGAAAATGTGTAAAAAGTGGCTAAATTAAGTACTAATACAATGTAAAAAGTGTAATTTTAGTCGGGTCAAGTCGAGTTGGTCGGGTTCGGGTCAAGTCGGGTCGGGTCAAGGGTAAAAAATATATAACCCGAACCCGAGCCTAATTAGAATCGGGTCAATTCGGGTCAACCCGAATTGACCGGAATACACTTTTGGTATGGGTGTAGCTGATGAAGGGCTTTACTCATACAGGTTGAAGTCTGAACTCCGTGCAGATGTTTTGGATGGTGCAGATAGAGAAGAACTAGGTCCACCAGGTCGTGTTTATAGCCAAAAATTGCCAGAATGGAGTTTGGATTTACATAGTGATAACTATGGATATATTGATTTGCCTCCTATTTGCATCTGGCAGCGATTCCTGTCTAGGCGTACTTGAAATCATAACATCATCAAGTTATGTTGATTATGCTTTTGAGGTCCAAGAAGTTGATAGAGCTCTCAAGGTTGCTTTGGTTTATGTCGTATGCATGCATTTTTCGTCTCTATTTCGTAATGGTGTCTAGGATGTATGAACCATGTTTAATAACTGCTGAGTTTTTTTCTTCTTGGCAGAAACAGAATTTGAAGTCTCCAAACGTGTTCGAGGATCCTAGCTTTTGTGTAAGTTCTGTTTCAAGTTACTGATCTCTTTTTCTTACTTTGTGTGTATCAAAGTGTTAGATCACAAATGGGTCAAATGTAAAACGTTCAGCTTTAAAAAGTATGGGTTAAAGTTTGATTGTATGATATTTAAATGCAAACAACCTCCACAATATAACAACCGATATTTACATGTCTTCTAAAAAAGTTGAAACAGGTTGCAAGTGAAAAAAGGCGACGTGAACTGGATAATATTTTGAAGGTTTTGAAGGCGGTTTGTGACATTCAAAATATACCTCTAGCTCAGACGTGGGCTCTGTCTGGATATACTAGTCTAGTGACTAATTCTCGAAATATAGAGCAGACCTGTAGTAGCTTCAACAGAAGCTGTATAGGGAAAGTGTGCATGTCAACATCTGATCTACCATTCTACGTTCGAGACTTAAGAATGTGGGAATTCCGTGAAGCTTGCAGAGTCACACACCTGGAAAAATCCCAAGGAGTTGTTGGAAGATCATTTTCATCTTGTGGTTCATGGTTTTGTGAAGATGTAACAGCACTCGATGAAGACGATTACCCTTTGGTTCATTTTGCCCGTATGAGTGGAATAACTAGCTGTTTAGCTTTGTATCTTAAGAGTCTTGAATTAGATGTTGAATATGTTATAGAGTTTTATTGGTCAAGACCTAATGTAGACAAAGAAGACCAACAAAGGTTGATGAAAACAGTGAAGCAACAGATCAAATCCACTTTGTGTATGCAGATAGATATCATGTCGGCTCCTCAAGTCATTGGAGGACTTCCTCTAAATTGGAATCTTCAATTATCACCTTATTGACTGAAAAAGGAGAAATATTACAAGAACCCGAAAATATGTGTTATATCTAGTCTTATATTTTCGCCTAAGTCGTATCTAGGGTAATCAAGAGTCAAGTAGCCTAGTTTCCTAATAGCTATGAATAAAGGTCGGTTGGCAATGTCTAAGCCCAACCCGACCCGTAGGACTTGTATAGTCGGTTCCCCCTCATCTCTATAAAAGGAGGTGAGGGGGAACAAACCAATTACGTCATTCTTTCAATAAAACTAATCGAGATTCGATTAGGGATAATACCTTGTGTGGGCGTCGCCTTATTTTCTGTCGATTCGTCTGTTGTATGTGTTCTTCGTGATCGATATTCCGCATCTAGTAATCAGGGTTGTGAGGATTAAACATTACAAGTGGTATCAGAGCTCACGGTTGTCGTGGTCATCGAAGTTCGAAGGCTAGATCAAGGTTACGAGTTGGTGATAATATCGAGGTCAGATTTCGGGTTTCGAAATCGCTGATTGGTGTAGCGATCGATTACGATAAAAAGAAAAGGTTACATTCTTTTTTTCGGTTTGTTTGTTAAACGCAAGAAACAAAACAAAGAAGGTTGACGTGGGGATTGTTATTCCCTAACATGATATTTGTATGTTAAGTTTTAATATACATCTCATGTGATACTAATTTACTACAAAGGTGGCAGATCAATTTTGGCAAAGCGATTTCAAAATTCGACTTTATGGTTATTGATTTAATATTCGATCAAGACAAATTTTTGTTGTTGCGGGTTATTTTTACTTCTTGTGGTCCAAGTTTGATCGTGGTTTGCTTGGGGTTTTCAAGATAGCGGTCGGGTTTGCTTGTTCGGAATCGAGGGTTTAGGGTTCTCTAATAAATTCGATTTGCAAGAAGGGTTTTTCTTGTGGTTCAAGTTTGATCGCGGTTCGCTTGGGTATTCAAGTTTACGATCGGGTTGCTTGTTCGTGATCGAGGGTTTAGAGGTTTTCTAATAAATTCGATTTGCAAGAAAAGGTTTTAGCAACAACAGGTATATTGCACACGGCTTGCGAGGCTTGTCGGTAAAGTTGGTTAAGAAACAACTTGACAAGGTTTGTAGCAAGGTTAAAGAAGATTCAAGACTTGTCGAGGTTGCAAGATTTCTTAGGTTAATTGAAATCGGTTTTGCAAAATTAAAAGTACGACAAGGGTTACTTCAAAAGGAGTCGGGTACTTTCTTGATTCAAGGGTTGTCGATTTGTTGGATAGGTTAATTTCCAAGGCTCAATCGATATTTGAGTAAGAAAGGGTGTTCTTTTGAAGGGTTACTTGGTTTGATCGATTTCTAAGAAGGTTTCTCTTAGGGTTATATCGATAAAGCAAGGGTTTTTCTTTACACAAGGGGACTTCGTAATTCGTGATTGTGAGGTTGAATATATCACAAGGTTTAGCGAATTATCGGAGGGACTTTGTCGGTTTGTGATTGTGAGGTTTTTCACAAGGTTTAGCAAATCAACAAAGGGATAAAGAAAAATGGCTAGTTCTATAACTAGGTTTAACATCGAGAAATTCGATGGATTTAATGTACATAAGCATGGAGGTTCAAAACAAGTTGTGTTCAAACAACTTGGTCCTGGTGTTAAAACAGGAGTCCATGGAGTACAGGTTCATAAACGTGTTTGGTTTGAGGTGGAACTGCAGGGAGCTCAGGGGGATCGTGAAGCTGAGGTTTTTCAGGATAGTAACGATCATGTTGCAGTGGCTCAAAGACGGTTTGAGGTGGAACTGCATGGAGCTCAAGAGGGTCGTGAAGCTGAGGTTTTTCAGGTTAGTAACGATCATGCTGCAGTGGCTCAAAGATGGTTGAAGGACAAACAACCTGAAGAAAAGACAAACACGGGCTGCTTGGTAAATGAGCAGGAAGAGGTACACCTTGGTATAAAGGTGGGGGCAAACATTACGGTAACCGGAGTACCTGGTCAAGAGGGTGCGGAGGGTAATGTTGCTGAGAAGAAGAACGTGAAGGAGTTTATGGAAGCTAACCTAGGGAAATTACAGTAGTACAATGCCTGGTCGACAAGGTGGTTCCCGGTTCGAGGTTCCAACACCGGTAAAGGGTGTTGAGTATCGGTTATGTTTAAGTGTTACTCCTAAGGTGGAAGTGTACTTTGTTGGAAATTGTTGGAATGACGGGAGCCAAGTTTGACATCGAGAAATTCGATGGAACTGGTGATTTCGGGTTATGGAGAATCAAGATGCGTGCTTTATTAATCCAGAACGGATGTGAAGCAGCTCTGGAGGTTTTACCCGCAAATATGGAAGCTGAAGAGAAATCCAAGCTTGACAAGAAAGCTCACAGTGCCATGATTTTGTGTTTAGGTAACAAGGTCCTGAGAGAGGTTACCGGGGAGACGACTGCAGCGGGGGTTTGGTCAAAGCTCGAGTCTTTGTACATGACAAAGTCATTGGCCAACAAGTTGTACCTGAAGAAGAAGTTGTATACATTCTACATGCCGTCTGGACGAAAGATTTCCGAGCATATAGATGAGTTCAACAAAATCGTTCTTGATTTAGCAAATATTGAGGTAAAATTCGAAGATGAAGATCTTGCTTTATTGTTACTCACGTCTTTACCAGCATCATACGAACACTTTGTGGATACCTTGCTTTATGGACGGGAAGATTTGACTTTGGAGGACGTGATGGCCACACTAAATTCAAAGGAAATCAAAGAAAGATCCAAGGCGAAGGGGGATGATGGTGAAGGGTTATACGTGAGGGGAAGAACTGATCGCAGGAATTCGCATCAGTCAAAAGGAAAGTCAAGATCGAAGTCTCGAGGTGGAAGACTCAAATGCTTTATTTGCCAATCTGAGGAGCACTTGAGAAGAGGCTGTCCGAAGAATAATCGCAAGAAGTCAAAAGGTTACGTCAAGAAAGATGATCAACCAAGCTCCAGTGGTTCGATTTACGATGATTCTGAGGTGATGATGGTGATGAGTGCAGAAAGACTACAAGACTGGATCATGGATTCAGGAGGTTCATATCACATGTCACCCAGGTTAGATGTATTTTTTGATTTTCTGGAATGCGATGGGGGCAGCGTACTGTTGGGCGACAACAGGGAGTGCAAGATCAGGGGTATTGGCAAGGTAAAGGTACAACTGAAAGATGGGTCAAGTTTTGTGTTACACAATGTCAGGTACATTCCTGAATTGAAAAGAAACTTGATATCGCTGGGAACTCTTGAAAAAGAGGGATATACCGTAAAATTGCAGTCGGGCAAAGTCAAGGTGATTAATGGTTCTAGGGTTATTATATCTGGAACCAGAAGGGAGAACTGTGTGTACTCTTTGGATGGCCATGCATTGGCCGGTGAGCTTAATGCTAGTGTTGAAGAAAAAGACAGTCTTGTACAGGTTTGGCATAAAAGACTGGGACATATCAGTGAGGCGGGACTACACGTGCTGGAAAAGCAGGGTTTGTTTGGCAAGAATAGTCTAGGTAAGCTCGATTTTTGTGAGAATTGTGTTCTGGGAAAGTCACATCGAGTCCGTTTCGGTGTAGGAAGGCACATTACTCAGGGAGTGATAGACTATGTTCATTCAGACTTATGGGGTCCGTCTCAGGTGGAATCATTGGGAGGTAAGAGATATTTCTTATCTATTGTCGATGATTATTCCAGAAGGGTATGGGTTTATGTTCTCAGGTTCAAACACGAAGCATTTGGGAAGTTCAAAGAGTGGAAGCAGTTAGTAGAAAATCAGACTGGGAGGACGGTTAAGAAGCTTAGGACGGATAATGGTCTTGAGTTCTGTAACCGGGAGTTTAATCAGCTATGCACTGAGAGTGGGATTGCTAGACATTTGACGGTTGCCGGGACGCCGTAGCAAAATGGGTTAGCAGAACGGATGAACAGAACTCTCATGGACAAGGTACGCTGTTTATTAATACAGTCTGGATTGCCCAAGACCTTCTGGGCGGAAGCGACATGTACGGCCGCATATCTTATAAATAGGTCACCATCAACAGCGATTGAGAAGAAGACACCTATGGAGATGTGGTCGGGACATCCTAGTGATTATGGGATGTTGAGGGTTTTCGGCTGTGTCGCGTATTCACACGTTAAACAAGGTAAGCTCGAGCCGAGAGCGGTAAAATGCGTTCTTTTGGGGTATCCTGAAGGTGTGAAGGGGTACAGACTATATAGGCTTGATAATGAATCGCCTAAAATAGTCACAAGCAGGAACGTGGTCTTCAATGAAAGTGTCATGTACAAAGACACGTTGAAGGATACTGGTGCAGGAAAAGATAAGTCTGTTGAGGAATTACAAGTTGAGGTGGAACTGCAGAGGTTAAATAATCATACGCCTGAGGAAGACCATCCAGGTCAGGAAGATCAAACAGGTCATGAAGATCAGTCAGATCATGAAGACCAGACAGATCAGGAAGCTGGCGATGATGAAGATGCAGGGGTTCAAGAGATTGATCATCCACCGGATCTCACAGATTATCAATTGGTTCGGGATAGAGAACCAAGGACAAGAACGAGACCGGCAAGGTTTCGGGATGAGAGTAATATGGTTGCTTACGCGTTCGCTGCAGCAGAGGAAGAAGATACTCATGAACCATTGACATACCATGAAGCAGTTGCTTGTGAAGATAGTTCTAAGTGGAAAGCTGCTATGAAAGAAGAGATGGATTCTCTGAAGAAGAACAAGACCTGGGTGTTAGTAGATCATCCAGCTGGGCAAAAGCTGGTGAGCTGCAAATGGCTGTACAAAATAAAGGAAGGGATTGAAGGTGTTCAAAAGCCTAGGTACAAGGCAAGGCTGGTGGCTCGTGGATTCACACAAAGAGCAGGTATTGATTACAATGAAGTATTTTCGCCGGTAGTTCGACACACATCTATTCGGGTTATACTTGCATTGACTGCGTGTAAAGATTATGAGCTGGAGCAGCTTGATGTAAAGACGGCGTTTTTACATGGAAATCTTGAAGAAGTGATCTACATGAGGCAGCCACCGGGATTTGAACAAGGTAACAAGGTATGTTTGTTAAAGAAATCTCTTTATGGTTTGAAGCAGTCACCTAGGCAATGGTACAAGAGGTTCGATGAGTATATGCTGAGCAACGGGTTTAAGCGTAGCAGTTACGACAGCTGCGTATATTACAGGAGTTATGCACCAGGGGAGTATATCTATCTATTGTTATATGTAGATGATATGCTGATTGCTTGTAAAAGCAAGGCTGAGATCGCGGCTACCAAGTCTTTGCTTAAAAGGGAGTTCGACATGAAAGAGCTCGGGGAAGCAAAGAAGATTCTTGGTATGGAGATCTTCAGGGATCGGAGTCGCAAGATTCTGAGGGTGTCACAATCCGGGTACATTTCTAAAGTTTTAAAAAGGTTTAGAATGGACAATGGGAAGTCGGTTCAGACACCATTGGGTGGGCACTTCAAGCTGTCGTTGAAGGATTGCCCGGTTAGGGATTGTGATGTTGAAAGAATGAGTAGGGTGCCGTATGCAAATGCGGTTGGGAGCTTGATATACTTGATGGTATGCACAAGGCCAGACATAGCGTATGCAGTAAGTGTAGTTAGCAGATATTTGGCGAATCCAGGTAAACTCCATTGGAAAGCAGTGAAGTGGATTATGAAATATTTGCAGGGCACTGTAAACGTGGGTTTGGTGTATGGGACAAATCGTGGCAACCATGTGGACGTAACAGGTTTTGTTGATTCAGACTACGCTAAAGATCCGGATAAAGGTAGGTCTCTCACTGGTTACGCATTTTTAGTACAAGGATGTGTTGTAAGCTGGAAGGCAACGCTACAACACGTGGTGGCTCTTTCAACTACAGAGGCAGAGTATATGGCCCTTACGGAGGCTGTGAAGGAAGCTATTTGGCTAAGAGGACTCTTGGAAGAGTTGGGCGTGAAGCTCAACAATGTTGCAGTTAATTGTGATAATCAGGGCGCGATTCACTTATCGCGGAATCATGTTTTTCATGAAAGGACTAAGCACATCAATGTGCGTTATCACTTTATCAGAGAAGTCTTGGAAGCAAAGACGGTTGAAGTTCTGAAGGTGGGTACTGAACACAATGCTGCGGATGCCTTGACGAAGGTGGTACCTGGACGCAAGTTACAACACTGCTTGGAATTGCTGAGTGTTGGGATAGGCTAATATAAGCCTAAGGTGGAAATTGTTATATCTAGTCTTATATTTTCGCCTAAGTCGTGTCTAGGGTAATCAAGAGTCAAGTAGCCTAGTTTCCTAATAGCTATGAATAAAGGTCGGTTGGCAATGTCTAAGCCCAACCCGACCCGTAGGACTTGTATAGTCGGTTCCCCCTCATCTCTATAAAAGGAGGTGAGGGGGAACAAACCAATTACGTCATTCTTTCAATAAAACTAATCGAGATTCGATTAGGGATAATACCTTGTGTGGGCGTCGCCTTATTTTCTGTCGATTCGTCTGTTGTATGTGTTCTTCGTGATCGATATTCCGCATCTAGTAATCAGGGTTGTGAGGATTAAACATTACAATATGGAAGACGGTAGCATGGAAAGCAAGGCATTTAGCTCTTTTGTTGTGGGGACAAGCCCTAATGTTCCATATTTAGAACAAGGGGTGGCGGATTGTGATATCAATCAAAAGACAACACGAAGAAAAAGGAAGAGATCTGAGAGTTCTATTAGTTTGGAGGAAATCAAGAAACATTATGGGAAGACGATGGACGAAGCTGCAGCTATCCTAAATAGTAAGTTCATAGCTTGTATGTATCTGATGTCTATATTTGTATAATTTTTTTTAAGAATCTTATTTTTGCTTTGTACATTGTATACGTGTAGTTATCAGATCTACATTGAAGCGCATTTGCAGGAATCTTGGTATACTAAGATGGCCATATAGGATGGGTCCCGATAAGACTGATTCCCTTAAGAAGCCAGATCAACCAGATTTAGTCATCCATACATCTGAAGGACCACTTGCCCCGGTTTTTGGGGTTTCCAGCGAACCATTAGCTACAGGAAGTCAGCAAGTATGACTCATGATTCTACCGCTATAACCGTAAACAGTAAGCAAGCTCCCTTTTGTATAAATCTATCTAATGAGATTATAGCCGTAAACACAGTGGAAAGTGTGTTGGTTAAGGTCGCTTATGAAAGTGATACTATAAAGTTTCAATTTGGGGTTTTAGATGGATTGGTAAAGTTAAAGGAGCTGGTTGCAACAAGGTTTCATCTCAAGCTTGGAACTTTTAGTTTAAAATATATGGATGAAGATGGTGATATGATATTGATTGCCTGACTTAAGGGTATTATTGAGTGCTTTTTATACACCAATGACTTGGTGACCAAACTGTAAGACTGTGATTAAACTATTTGTTCAGTTGGTTGTCCAATGCTTAGGCCTTCTTTTGCAGTGATTGAAAGTATCCTGTCGTCTATACAACAGTTGGCGTACTGGACAATATAGTACTCAATTATGGCATAATCTTTCATTTGGAAACTTGAACAGCAGCTATTTAAAAGGATTTGTTTTCACTTTCAGCAGATGCGTTCCAAGCTGCAGAAGAGGGTGTTGATAGGCACATCTGTGTTCCGTATCACCAATATTCTCATGCCATGTCAGTGATTTACACATCGATAGCTTTGTTGTGTATTTCTTGTTCTTGTATGTACATTAGCCTTGTAATAATTAATTAGCTGTCAAGAATTCATCTGTAACACTATTTAGTATTTATTCTCTCTAATTTTACTCTCTATCGTTACTTTCTCTACTACAATACGGTTACTTTTGTACCCGTTACCTGAAAATGCATAAAAGCTAAGCAAAAATGTTAGAATTTGTGTGTGTGAGTGGTAATGATAAAACAATCTGGCTATATATCTGTAATCGTGTAGAGATCACTATCAAATTGAAGTATTTTGACCCTCTATGGATATCACAAAATTCTCAATTGGATAAGTCAAAGTATCTTTATACACAAAAAGTTGTTTTGTTAGTTGTGTTGAAAGAGTTCAAAATCTGTTATAATGACACAACAGAAAGTTGGGTAAATCTGATTGGTTAAGACTAAAGTTGTGTCTTTTTGCGACGAAACATGGGTAATACCCGTATCCCTAAATTTTGTTTAGGTTTTGAGGTGCTTGGCAAACCCCGCAAGAGGCGGCTCTCCCTCGACCCCAACTACTTTTTTGGGAGCAGGACCCAACCGAGAGTGCTGCTCCTTGCCACGTATGGTTAAGGCGGCTTCTTTTGGGGTATAACCTGTAAGTCTGATTTAACTTAGTTTTTAATCAAGGATTTCATGTTCAACGCCAATTCAGCTCAATTTCCATCTTGATGTTTTAGTAAACAACGTTTAGAACCTGTACATCTTATTCTTTATTACCTGAAATTTATTCTACGCATACATTAATATGTTACAAATGATGTACTTTTGCCACAACCGAAAATATACAAACTAAGCTTAAATGCATCAACAATGGAGACATTCAGATACAAACTTGCAAAGTTATTTTCTTCATATATCGAACCCCTGATCAAGCAAACACATAAGAAAGCCACACAATACCACCATTACTGAAGTTGCATGGATTCTGAAGATTACTCACAAGCCAACTCGACAAGCAATCTGATACTGGTGTTACTAGCCAATAACTCTGGACGAGTTTGCAATGCATCATCACAAGTAAGAAGTACCAGATCACTGGCCTCGTCTCTGTATTTTAATCTAAGCCGTTTACCCTTTAAACCGAACCTTTGTGCTACTTCGTTTTCCAATTCCATCAGTCTTGAAGAGATAGGAACTTTGAACTTTATCATGTCATCTTTAAAGGTTGCCTTCACCGTCATTTCTGGTGTCACTTGGTCTATAGTATCTGACATAAAAGCAGTGGACTTGTTCAAGTAAACACCACAACTTTTCAGGCAAGTGGTGGCGTTGTGGGAGGCATAGATATCAGTACATGGGCGTGAACAGCATTTCAACCGTTGCTCTGAACCTGATTCTAGTGAAAGCTTTGGATCAGTAAGGTAACTCGCTTTTTTGCTCTGCGTTGGCATAGGCCAACTGGATATACCATTCTCCCGACAAAAACGCTTTAATGTAGACCGACTAACTGAAAAAAGAGTGTTCAGACCAAAGTTATGATTATGCCAAATATATGTGAACTAATGAAAGACTGTAAGTAGACGTAAGTGAATTTAAGGACTCACCACCAACACTCTTGGCAGCTTGACCTATTGGTTTACCAACATGTTTCTCAACCGCCTCCATTGTAATTGAGTCTATCTTACGCTTTCTGCCTCGTTTCAAACCTTTGCTCTTTTCTTCAGCATCAGTAATGGTTTCACTTGTTTTCTGCTTAATCACAATGGTGGAAGTAGCATTGTCGTTTTTACATGAGCCAGCCACATTTATGCTTTCGCTCTTAGCATCATTCAATGCCAATATATCTGAATTGGTGATAATATTACCCTGTTTACTGGGGGAATTTTCTTTGGACGAAGAATGGGTTGGGACACTTCCAGTGTCGTTGTTAACCACATTTTCCATAAAATACTCTGGATCAGATGAATCCATCCCAAAGGCCAAGGTGTTGGCAGTTGTGATTGAGGATATTTGGATACCTTGAGGTGGTTCAATAAATTCTGCAGGTGATATTTCACCCAATACGAATTCAGAAGCAACTTCAACTTTCTGTTTTAATGTTTGTACCACGTCCAAAACATGTCTGCTATCTTTGCAATCCAATTGTAGAAAAAACTCCAACACATAGTCAACATCGTCTTCAACACTATGAATCAAGACTGTAAAGCAGCTCGTTAACCCACTCATGCGTGCATTGTGAGCCAAAGGATAGTCTTCTTCGCTGAGCTCAGTCACATCTCGACAATAACTTGAACCTTGGGCTAACAATGCCCTCGCCACATAGCCATGGTACTTATCCAAATGCTGATTTTTGCATGCTTCCCTGAAAGGCCACACCCTCAAATCGTGAACATAAAAAGGTAGAGAAGCTGTGGACATGCAGACTTTCCCGATGCACTTGATGTCGAAACTATCACAACTCTTCTCTATAACTTTATCATGTGAAACAAAACTACTAGATAGAGAGACGGACCAAGTTTGAGCAAGAGGTAAATTGTGGATGTCACAAACTGCTTTCAGAATACCACATATTTTATCCAACTTATTCTGCTTGCTTTCACTGAGAACCTGCATATAAAAGACATCTCTTCTGCTTAAAAATCTTAAAAGCGGATATTTTTATGAAAAACAATTTTGCCAAATTCTTAAAAACATGACCAACAGATGTTCAGAATAAGACCTGACTCACCTTTGGAGTAGCCGAATCATATACTTGTGGGCTTGTCAGATTTTGTGTCTGCAAAAAGACAAGTTAAAAGGATGATTCATCAGCTGAAAGCTTATATGACGATACTACACAAAACATAATTCTAAGAACAGAGAAGTTATAATCTATTTTTTCCGCATTAGAGGTGTTTGTATGAATATAATACTGAAAGTAGGGAATTCTTTCGGGGAAAAAGAAGATTTAAATAGTTTATTATACTAATATTAGGCATCAGCCGAGCTGTTATGACTACGATATCATTTCTTTTTCCTAAATAGAATCAGTTGAGAATATTTTAGAGGTGAAAGATGAAAACCTTGAGGGCCTTGTAAACTTGATGAACCTCAAACGCAAAACTATTATACTTTGAAGACATCAATAGCTCGAGCACACCAACACATAAACTTGTATTTGAATCAAACACCGGTAGAGCCACATATCCATGAAGATTGCAACGAATAGCACATTCTTGTTGTGGAAAATCTTCTTGTTTGTAACTAGTCAAATCGGAAGTCCACTCTGGTATTCCTCGCCTATATACTCGAGCAAGAGGACCAATGTCTTCCTCTTCGTCATCCTTATCTACAAAAATTGCATTTCGCACAGAGTCCCTCCTATAAAAATAGAGTTTTTCATTGGCTAAACCAACACCAAATGGCTGATCAACAGTAGTAAGTAGTTTGTGTTTCCCAACATCAAGAGGCCACCAGAACTGAACGAGAACGTGCTCGTCACGGAAAGCTAAGAGCTTTAATGCAGCTTTTATCTTTTCCATATCTGTCGGATGATGTTGGACGGTATTTTTAGATCCCCCCTCAAAACCTGTAGTTTTGACAATTTAATGCTAGTCAGCAGCACACACAAGCATCTTCTAAGAGTACCACGTGAAGTCTGTGATTGGTAACCCAAGAAAACAAAAGGAAGTACAAAGATAGGGTCAACCACTTATTCCTAGGATCCTATCTAACCGGAAACTATAACATAACTGGATGTTTTTATTTGCGATCTCGAACTGAATTTAGGAAGATATGGGATTAGGAAGAAAGACATACATGTGACTACAGAATGAGATGAACCAGACTGAAAGAGTTCTTCCCGGGGCACTTCGTTCTTAGAAACCAAAAGTTTTGTCAGGTATCTCAAGTCGCCAGATAATGAATCTTGACGTTCTTCTTCGAAATTGGTCTTGCACAAATCTAGTATGTTCATATCTTTAAGCAAGGTAGAACGTGCTGAACATGATGATTTGTCTCTATCTGCAGAATCAACACTCTGAGATCGCTCAAACGAGTCCATATGATCTTTGCAGACAGCTCTATAAGAACTGCTGTAGCCTGGCGTGCCTTTATAACAAAACCGAACAATAAGTATGCGTTGAATAATAGACCTGGAATTCTCTATGAAATTTCTTTGGAGTTGATGTTGAATGGTAATACTATTAAACAAGTGCGAAAGAATGATTCAAAGAACAGAAAATGACAGTTATTTACCTCCAAAAAACAAACATTGATGACCATGTCCAACAATATACTACACATCGCATAATTAATCCGACAACACGTACGAGCTATAGTTTCAGTATAAATGTATAGTTCGTGTTTTGAGCAAGTTTATGCTTGCACCTAGCCTAACCTAACATACCGTATGACGACGTATTTATGTTTGGACGGGCAATTAGGCAGATGTAATATATTTATTTAGGCCACCAAGGGTCACTTGGAGAGGTTTTTACCACATGTGAGATGTTTCAAGTTTGAGTCTCTCCGAGGGGGTTTTCCTTCAAGGTGGAAATCTATGGGCTTCTGTGTCATAGATGTGTCGATTCTAGGCTGGCACGGGTGTGAAATCGAATAAATAACTTAATAACTTTACACCATTCAAGTAAAAAGTATGTATATATTTAGTTATATATATCCTTAACAGTGTCTTCTTCAACCTATGAGTTCTTTGAGTTCACTGTAAGTATACTGTATTTTTTTCAAGAACTCTTCATGTGTATTAATCTTTGTTTTACCTTAAACGACGTCAAATCCTATGGTCCTGAACGCATTTTTATCAACTTTTCTCTAAACCTCGATAAATTAGCCTTACACTTGCAACATCGGAGGCCCTCTAAAATTGAGCGGCCCTGTGCGGTTGCACACTCTGCACACCCCAAAATCCGGCCAACATACTAAAGATCACGTGCTGCAACAAGTTGATTAAGAATGAGTTTTAACTTGAATTTTAAGGTTACACGAGTTTACAAACTTATGTTACAGTATAATATACTGGAGTGAGGTGTAAGTAAACTTCAAACTACGATAAGTTAAGTATTATTCAAACTTTAAGAACAAGTAATCGGACAATGAAGTGTCCACGCCAACCTCGTACGTACATTAGTTGGCCGAAATGCCGGAAACCAGATAAATTATAAAATTAAAGGTGACATAAACTCTTGAGTATGACATAAAGAGAAAGTAAAGTAGATAGTAGTAGTAACACTCACAAAGTAGATTCATTTCACGACAGAAGCTATGACCAGAAGAGATAAATGGAAAATCTTAGAACAGCTGCTCAATGGAATTTATTTATGGGTATAAGTTAAAAAATTGAGCTTATAGCGCAAAATCACCATGTGTAAGAAATATGGCGTGGTGAAGCTTATATAGACGGCTGGAAGTAATCAGGAACAGCGTATAAGTTGACTTAAAGTCAAGCCAACGTTATTACTATGAGGTGTAGTTTTCGATTAATTTGGTTAACGATAAAAATTATTTTTTTTCAAAAAATAAAAGATAAAGCTGTAAAAATAGTACTTATTTTTTTTTTAAACCATACGTGTTTGTCGTTGATCTTCGTACACTCCTACACTTATGCATTTTCTAAACTAATTACCTAATAATTCTTTTAATATATTTAGTAAGCAAAGAATGTCAATTTCTTTTGTCTATTTCATATCATGAAATGTGTTGTAACAAAAAAAATTATAAATAATTTTAACCAATGTTTCAACAGATTGAACCGGTTCTGGCCAAAAAACAAGTCAAATTGACCTGGGTTTTATATGTTAGAAACCCGGTGTGATTCGTCGGGTTTGAAGCGACTCGGGTCGACCCGGCTTTTGAGACCCAGCCGAGTTTTGATTTTTTTCGTTTTTCTTAATTATATTTTTCGTGTTTTTCCACGATTTAATTAATCTATTTGTAACATAACTTTGTTTTTACATGTTATATTTGTTAGTAAATATGTTTTAAGCCAAATATATGAAATATTCGTGATTTTTGTATTTTAAATATTTTTCGTTATATTGAAAATATATATATAATTATTTTTAGAAAATCAAGTCGATCCGGCGGTTCGACCGATTGAACCTGTGACCCGATCACTTAACCAGATCGATTTAAAACCCGAGTTTCAAAACATTGGTTTTAACCATAGTTCTAAATAGCTCGCTATAGCCCACCTTAAGGCGCGCTAAAGCTTGAGGCGTGACCTGCACGCTACGCTATAGGTCAAGGCGCGCTACGACATGAGCGGCAATTATTTTTTGAATTTAACTCCCAAAAATGATTATTATTACATGTAAGGAGAGTTTTCTAGCGTTAATTATTATGTTCAACACTTATTATGAACTTAATATATTTATAATATTAAAATACGATAAAATTATAAATATTTTTATATGTTGTGACGTCAAGTCACGTTTTAAAAACGCTAAAGCTTCGCCTTAGCCGCTAAAGCATGTAGTTTAGACATGTCACAACGCCACGCCCCACGTTATTTATAACCATGATTTTAACAATTGATTATTTTATCAGCAAGAAAGTTACGTATAAATGTTGGCTTGTAAATTACACTAGTGTACTTTCTAGGCTAAACAAAGTAAATAGGAGTAAATGATGTAAGCCACCTTTAATAAATTACTCTATAAGTTGTGAGAAGATTCGTCGAATCACGTGTATTGTTACCAACTAAAATATGTACCCTTATTTGAACCCTTCCTTTATTCGTTTGAGGACAATATTAACCAATTCAACCACACAAACCTGCCTTTATTAAAGGCTTATTCGATTGTAGGGGGGCCACGAACATCGTTTTATTAACATTATAGCTTAGGCCCATGTCCATTATGTTTTTATAGGCCCGATTGAATATCTTCTGATTAATTTACTTATATTCGATGTTAATAGAATGGATTTTTTTTTGTGATTAACCTAATCTAATGGTTAATCTCCGTAAAAAAATATATGTTTCTATAGGCCCGATTAGAATATGTGTTCCGATTTATCTTCATGCTAGGGAAAGTTTTTAACAAATATTTTCAAACATCCATTATATTTCTCAATGTTTTAAAATTCAGGTTGACCTAATCGATTGAACTAGTTGACTTGTGACATGCAGGGGCGGATGTACTTGGAAGGTGCGGGGGGAGCGCCCCCAATGGCTCGTAAAAAAAATCAAATTTCAGTGTAAAAAAAAATTTTAGGACTATTTTATTAAAATGCACCTCATTGTAAAATCAAATTGTCCCCGCTCGAAACATAACAATGTAAAAATCTTCAAATTACCCCCCAAAAGAAAAAAAAAACAACGTAAAATCTTATATTTGTATCTTTATTTTAGTATATACAATGACTTGTGTAAAAAAAAATAAAAAATTTCCCCCACTTCGCTAACTTCCTAGTTCCGTCACTGATTACATGTAATAATAAAACGCATAGAATATTCTTAAGGGGGTGTTTGGATTTGCTTATTGAAAATAGATTATTCGTTTTGAAAATGAATAATCAGATAATCAGCGGTTACAAAATGAAGTTTTTAAATATAGTGTTTGGATTTGATTATTTCGTTTAATATCACTATAATGACATAATCAGTTTTTGTGTATTTGGCAAAATATATTATTCAAAAACTTAAATCGTAAAATGACTATAAAGGACACTATTATAAATTGTGTATAAATGAGGATTGGTGGTGGATATAATGAATGAGGGTATCATTGTAAATTTTGGATCATTTAATGTTTTTATGGTGTTGCGTTTTCAAAAAGTAGCTCACTACCACCAGTTGCAAAACCACATTTTTCACCCTTGGAAACGCAAATAAGTGATTTGTTATTTGTTTTAGGGGGTGTTTGGGGTTGCTTATTAAAAATAGATTATTCGTTTTGAAAACGAATAATCAAATAATCAGCGGTTATAAAATGTGATTTTATAACATAGTGTTTGGGTGTGATTATATTATATTTTTTATTGACAAAACAAATTATTCTAAAATTAAACATGTAATATGACAAAAATGGGTATCTCATAAAAAAATCATGCCATGTAATAATCAAATGAAAGGGGCGTAATAGTAATTAGTGAATTGTTTTGATAAATTGACCCCACAAATAGAAATACGTTTTGCAACTGATACCCACCTCTCACTTTTTCAAAACGTTATTTTTTCCCTTCCAAAACGGAGATAATCACTTTTTTACTTCAAATATCCAAACACTGTTTTTAAAATTTTTCCGTTTTTAAACTGGGATAAGCAGATAATCTGCTTCAAAACGTGATCCCAAACACCCTCTTAGCCAAACACCTTTTTTAGATTATCTCAGCTTTTTAAACGCAATAAGTAGATAAGTAGGCCCAAATCGGAACCTCAAACATCCCCTTAGAGTACTTGAAGTTTGGATAATCATTGGATAACAATTAATATGTTGACTTGGCCTGCAAACTGGCTCATTTATCCGGCCCATAATCGGTTGAACCTCCCGCTTATCGGCCCATATAAAATTACAAAATTATTCTAAACTTTATTCGGCCCAACAAAACATTTGTCAAGATAACCCCATGCAACAGTTTTTTTAGAAACGGGCAACTAACAAACGCATCGCCGCAAAGAGCAAACACATGCAACAGTTTTTTTGTGTTTGGGAATTGGAATTGCTTTTTATAAACTCTAATAAGCATGTATCCAGATCCTTATTGTAAACTGCTTAAACGCAGTGATCAGCATATTAACAGTACAAATAAGCAACTTTATAGACCAACTAAAAAGGCTTATCTGTTTGGTCTTGTCCTGTTTACTCCGCAATGCAACAAATAATTAGTTTTATGGGTGTTTTGCATTGTTTATCGAAACTGATTGATAAGATGTTTTGAATAAGCATCTTGAAAGTGTATTCAATATAACTCATTTCATACAGCAATGAGACACCAACTAAAATATCACTACTAAAAAGTGTACAACCGAACAGCAAAATTGACTACCTATTCTCCCACACATTTGTCTAGCCGTAAAATAAGATTCTCTATCAGCGGGTTGATTTCCACTACAGACCACGGCCTAATGCTCAAGTGGCGCTCACCCGTTATTTAAGTAGCTTCTATGATATGAAGCAACTATACTTGCAACAATTTTATATAGGGGAACTCAATTTGACATCACAGTCAGATTGTAGCTCTTGTTGCATCTCGTTATATAATTCCATGCTGCCCATACACTGGCGCATCTTCTAGCATAAAAGGAAGGTGCTCCATGAACCACTCATGATTGGGATCTTGTATAGTTTCGTAACCTTGATAATCCATTTCGTCAAGTTCTGGCATAGCTACAGTATAATCAGTATCACATGCTATTTGAGTGTCGTAACCCTGATAATACATTTCATCAACTTCTGGCATAGCTTCAGTGCATGCTACTTGAGTTTCCCTAGTTGTAATTAACTCCAATGACCCCTCGAAAACCCCTCGGTCCCTACAAGGAGCATCAAAGATAATAAGATATATTGTAGAAGAAATGTTTCATAATAAAATGAAAATGAAGGGTCGACATACCAATAGAAGGTAAAAGTATCATCAATGTGGCCAGTCTCGTAGACTTTTTGACTGATACAATTTGCAGAGGCAAACGCCATGGGAATCAGAGTTTGTTTCCTTGACCACTCAGAAATCGCTTCTTCGTCGCTACAGATTAAGGAAGAGTTAGATAAACGAGGACAAGGTCATCCGATAATCAATTCTATTTATTTTTAATGTTTACCTGCAGCTGGAGATCGAGTCATCAACCAGAGTTCCAATAGAACTAGTATCAGATAGTGCTTGATTGACTTGAGTCTGATCAGCGGCAGAAGAAGCTCGGTGGGTATTCTTACTTGCTATACCTGGCCACTCTGGGAGTCCTGCCTTTCTACAAGTATTCCTAAACGTACCTCTTTTTACTGCAAAAGAACCAGAAAAAAACTTGAGCAATTCTAACACATGAAACAAATAGCAATCCATCATCTTATATACATTTATATGTGAGTGAAGAGGGGTAGACAAAGCTTACGTCCAAGCATCTCTGCAGCAACGGCACTACTCAACCCAAAAAAGGGAACAAGGCATGAGTAAGAAGTATGGTCAAATGACTTAGTTCTGCGAATCCTTTTTTTGCTATTAATTTTAATACAAGCCCTTATTGGGATATCAGTTTGGATTGAAGATTGCAAACCTTCATGCTGCAAAAAAGCAAAATATTTGAAACATTAGTTAATTTGTTGAAGCAGGATTATAGCATATTAGGATCGACAAATGTAATAACTGCTCAAAGCTTTTAGCAAGCTGAATCCAACCGACAAAGCAATATGCAAGCAGCCCGCTGGTAATCTACTAATTGCTATAGACTTTTGGAAATGAGGCGCACCTACTTCAACACAACAAACCATTGCTAATGAAGTCGCAAACGCTGTTGAGTTGCATAACGGGTCAAAATGGGTAGGTTTTTAATATTGATTGAAATCTGCCGGATTGGGTTGATCTGAACTATGAGTTGGCTCACCTTTATTTTCTTGGATCCGCCATTTTGTATGGCAGTGTATATGTGTTTGGATACACTTCTTAGGGTTAGTAGTTTACACGTAAGATAAATTGCATCCAATTGTAAGGCGCCTAACTTTACATAAAGTATTTGTATTTTCAATTGCTAACAAAAAGTAATGATCATGTTAAGATTATGTGTGAGCGTATCTAGATGTGGAGACAACAATAAACTATATTAATCTATTTCTGTGTGAAAAAAATGTAGAGAATCAGGGAAGGGGCAAACCTCAAGTAATCTGCAAACTTCAGCAATAAGACCGTCATAATAATAATACATGGAATTATCCATGACAAAGTCAAGCACACCAACACATTCGCCATCTACAATCACAGGCACCGCAAAGGATCCCCATATCCTAGAAAATATAGCATCTCCACATGGAGGACACTGATCCTTTGGGTAGTCTTTATGCAGATTTTGCGTCTGTTCATGAGCAGAGTTCAGGAACACGCGTGCAGGAAGCCCAACAGCTACTGCTTGCTCGGAATCTTCATAACCATAGAGTTTGTGTTCTAAACATGCTCTACGATATAATTCAAGTTCTTGGTTGATCCCAGAAACACCATAAGGCTGACATATTGTTGTAAGGACAAATGTCTTTCCGATTCTTTTTGCACCCCAATATTGAACAAGAACATTTTGGCCTTGAAGTGGTAAATTCTTAATCACAGAAATGATCTTTTGCTTCAGCCCTTCACTTGTAGGAACGAAAACGTCTGTAAGATTTAAACTTTTGAATGTTAGAAATCAGAATATAACAATAATTGAGCTACATGTAAATTCAAAAGAAATGAAACATTTAGCAAATGACACAACCATAGTTTGAGAGATGATTATATACATAAACCTCATGAAAACACTTCTTACCGTCCCAAAATACTGTCAACGAAAGAAAAACACACGGTGATAGAAAAACATAACTATTGCAGCTTTTATATTACAAAATGGCAACTTTACCCTATAATACTGCGTTCAGTTTTATGCAAGTATTTTAAACTAGGTAAAATGAGAATCAATTACTAATGATACTTAATCACAAGTATACAAAATCTTAATTATCTCGTGCATATGCAAAGCTAAATATACTAATGGATGACAATGCCTTAAAGAGCTTCTTAAAACATAAATTCCCAAATCAAAATCAACTTGCTTTCTCCTTCCTTTACTTTCGTGAAAAAGGTCGACCCTGATCACATTTATTTGATTTTCATTCTTAAAACATAAATTTCCAAATAAAACTACCGCCTGTAACTTTAAAAATAAGCTCCAACTCCTATAACTTTGGCTCTAGCTAATTTTGCTATACAGACCCGTACTTATACAGTTATACTACTTGAGCCTTGAGGTAGCCTATTCTTTAACAAATTAAGAGCAAACTTTTTTGAAAGCTCTTATAAGCCATGTCAATAGGGAACTTATTTCTAACTAGAACACCTTTTTCTAAGAAAATAAGCTTAAGCTCCCATAAGCTAACAAGCCTCAACCCATATAGCCATATAAACCTTTTCCCTTAAAACTACAAACATGGATGTTCCTCAGGAAGCACAAGCTAACTAGATCTACTTGGTTGACCAAGAAAACCATCAATTTCCTTGATCTAATTAAGCTGAAAATAACCATATATCACATAATAACAGATAGATATATATAGTAATTGATAAGTTAACATAAAAAGAAATTAAGCAAAACAATATGACTTCATTTAATGTTAAAAACTTACACAGGTAGCATCTAATTATAGAAAGCTTCTATTTTAGACCACAAAGCACAATCTGAACATAAAGATTGAAGATAAAACACTAATGAAAGAAAATGTTTAGTTTTTTCACCCTAGAAAGTACTGTAGCAGATATTATGTTGTTTGAACTCACAGTGAAAATTTCCTGAAGGGCAGATGCATGATTCACCAGATGAAACAATGAAACTAGAGAAAACACTTGTGGTCTGGTTGGTGAAGCAAGGATTTAAAGTTGAACAAGACATGGATCTATGAATCTGTGTTTTGCTGGAAGGTTCAAGTTTTCAAATTTTGGTCTGCCAAAATAAATATTTATATTAAGACAACCAGGCTAAAATGAGGGGTGCAGTTAAGGGATGACAGTACATAGTATATAAGTCTAAATTAATTGCATGGACCCACGGTTCAGTGGTTAATAACTTGACCAGCAAAAAAAATTAGAACAAGATCTTTTTTGGAACCCTCGTATCAAATTATCAAAATTTAGTACATGATCATCATATAAAATCATCCCCGCATTATTTTTGCTACATATTTGAAGTTTATTAGAACACCTGTAATAGGAACGACGACTTGGTTTTGGGCACCGGGAAAGCGCCTTTCCCTATTTGGATCACCCATGTGACGCGTCTTCGAAAGCAAAAGGCGAGGATTTGATCGATTACAAGATCAAGTCGTCGGGTAGTGTTTTGTATGCCTAAATTATGTGGTAATGTAGTGATCTCGGTATAAATTTTCTATCTATATTTAGAAGTGAAAAATTAATTTGAAATAATCAGAAAAAGAAATATACACTACGGAGTATTAGTTAAGCATAGCATAGTAGTATTAAATTTAAAAAGTTGGACATTACTTTTATTAAAAGGAACTTGTACTTAGATGAATCGACCATGTAACCTATCTAGTCAAAAATTGTTGTTGGTTTGAAGTTCATAATGTATAATGTAGTGTGAACACTGAAGTGACTGGTACGGTTCTTTTGAACCGCATGTAGGTTCAAATAACCTACTTCGGTAGCCTATCTTTTTAAAAGTTATTTTATTATAGTGATTGACAGTTGTTAAAGTCGAATATCAAAGTCCAAGATTCAAAATCATACAACTTGTAGTTATTTTACTTAATGTGTTTTAACATAAATCATAAAGTCACAATATCTCTAAATTTGAATTGCTTATGCATATACAGAGTTAAGATCTATATAGACACTTAAATTAGTATAAACCTATCCAACCAATCATAATGACTCATTTTTTAAAAAACACAATTCCCACCACTTTTTAAAAATTAAATATCTCACAAACGGTAAATCGTCAAACGAAAAAAAATACACAATTGTGACGAGAATTAAATCATCTATCTATCGAGGGGCACATGTATATACTTTCGACGAATTTTTTTTCGACTTTTTTTTTCTTAAGTCACGTCTGGAGAGAATCATATATGATTCGTCACGAATCATATATGATTTTCAGAAGATCATATATGATTCGTGATATGAATCATATATGATTTTCTGAGAATCATATATGTTTCGTGACGAATCATATATGATTCTCTCCAGACGTGACTTAAGAAAAAAAGTTGAAAAAAAAGTTCGTCGAAAGTATATACATGTGCCCCTCGATAGATAGATGATTTAATTCTCGTCGCGATGATATGTTTTGTTTTACATAACGATGAACGGTTTGTGAGATATTTAATTTTTAAAAAATAAGATTTTTTGTTACACGATAAAAAATGGATGGTTGTGATTGGTTGATTGAGTATATGCTAAACTAAGGGTTTATGGGATTTTTTTCCTGCATATACATTGTATATTATTTGAATTTATTAGTAATACACTTGTTAATAATGTAAATTTTTATCTTTCAAATTTATATAATAGAGTAAAATCTGTCCAATTAAATATACGAAGAAAAGTATACGTAAACAATTCTAATACATGCATACACATAATTTGTTTGATTTTTTATTATTTATTAATATATATCAATATTTTTTTATAGATTTTTGTTAGATGTAATATTTGGCTTTGTTTAACTTGCATGATATTAAGGCTGATATTATCTATCTATCTATCTTATCTTATCTTATCTTACTTCTTACTATATTATAAAGTATTTGGGACTTTTGTAACAAACTTTTTTTGGCTGAATTTTAAGACTTTTTTACTTAATATATGAATCAAGTTGTTAAATATATATCTTCCTCTTAACAACCTTTTATAACAACTTTTTGTAACAAACTTTTGAGATAAAATATTATTTTCATAATCTAAATTCATCATATTTTCTAAAATTTTGTGCTTTTTAATTCAATATCAATTTCGTTAAATTTTATTACTTTTTTTATTTTCTTTTTTAGCGGGTTTATTTTGCTTTAACTTTTTTACCATTTTAAATTAATGTAAATACGAACTTGATAGGTAAAATAGTAACATTTGTTTGCTTTAAAAATCGTCATTAAGTACTCGCCGCCGCTTTGCGCGGGCACTGTACTAGTACTATCTATAAAGGATGTATATACACATCCTAACTCCAAACCTAACTCCAAACCAAAAATTAAGATAAACATATTAACAACTTAACCATTAGATCATTTTTAATCCAAATCTAACATCAAATCTTGACCATCCATTTCTTTTGTAACAAACTTTTGTAACAAATTCTTAACAACTTATTAAAAAACAATTTTTATTTTTAAATTGAAATATCTTTTAACTCTTTCTTTTATAATCTAATTTCACCATATTTTTTAAAATTTTGTTCTCTTTAATTTAACATCCATTTTGATATATTTACAACTTTTTTGTTTTTTTTCATTTTTAGTGATTTTATTTATTTTAATTCAACTTTTTTACATTTTAACGTTAAATCGATTGCTAAAAAATCGTCACTTATTACCCGTCGCTGTATTGCGCGGGTACCATGCTAGTTTAAAATAAAATGTGGATTTTATGTTTTTGGCATTTTGCGTGTTTAATAAAATACTTTTCTATATCCTTATTTAAAGTTTAACGTGAAATTGCATGGTGTTTATGTTTTTATCTCACAGTTTTTGTTTGATCATACCTTTATTTTGATATATATATTATATTCCTGTTAATAGTAACTTCAGCCTTATTTAATTATTAAACTCGTGTACGCGCAAGTGAAAGCTTTTAATGAAAAATAATATAAGTCGTTATTGAACGTGTATAATAAAAAGATATTTTCCAGACATCTTTACTTAATATATTTATATCTTTACTCAATTTCGTATCACAATGAATTGTACTTAAATTTTGATATTTATCATTCCATTCATATACATTAATTTAATTTATAATAATGATAGTAATTATAAACACCAAAGACATATTAGGCAAAACTTTTACTTCTTTTTTAAGATGAAAGCCAGAAAATTAAAAGCCTAAGGGTGTGTTTAGTTGTGGAAATTTTTTTTATATTTTTCTTTTTTCAAATTTCTAGAAAAGAGGAGAGTGTTTTTTTTCTAGAAAAGAGTTGAAAATTTAGAAAAGGGTAATATGGGGTTTTCCAATTTTTTTATATAAATTTGGAAAATAAAAATTTTGAAAATTTTAGAAAATTTTCGAAAAATGATGCTACTAAACAGCTTTTCTGTTTTTTAGTTTTCAAATGAAAATTTTTATGAAAAATGAAAAAATTTTCACCAACTAAACAAGGCCTAAATTTTATTGTTTAAATTGTACGGATTGATTTAAAAATCTGAAAAGGCCTATTAATTCTCTTGTGAACCAGTTATTATTTGATCCCTTCAAGATGTGGACTTTTGCTCTGATATTGACCCTGCCACCCAGTTATTTGCCCCTCAAATTAATCAATTATAAATACTTCACTAGTATGACCCGGACAATTCATCCTCAGTCTAAAATATCTCTCCTGAACTATCAAAAATGAAGTCTAATATTCAAAAAGTAATGCAAAAATTCAATTTCGAGGGAAAATCAGCATCACTTCTATACTGGAAAAACACAGCAGTTAGCAACGGGTGGTCTCTTAAAGTGGCAGGTCATTTATCAAATCGCGAAGAAAGAGGGCTCAAGGACTACATAGACAGCCGTATTGCTTGCGGTGACGTCGGGCCAAACACATACCATGACTGCTTTGCTGGGGTAGCTGCTCAAACAAGGCTCACCCATCAAAGAACAGACAACCCATATCAATTTCTCGGACAGTTGGTTATGCCAGTGTTTCGTTATGCAGGTACTAGTCATGAGATGCTTGTCGGAGTCATCGAGCTAGTCACATATATCCCGCAAGACAGCTACATTAAAGAATTTAACCAGATCAACATGCTATTGAAGGTTAGCTTTTTATATTTGTCACTATATGAGTATGTTTGGCAAAATTAGACGAACGAGAGATTAAAAATTAAGATTACTTTATATACTACAGCATTTTATTCTATCCGGCAAACAAAGCTTATATTTTACGTAAGTAATAAAACGCTTATGTTGTATTCCTTTGTAGGGCGAAAAGTTAGCAACGGCAAAGAAAATAACAATTCAATACGAGAATGATACCATAATGTTTTCGCTACCCTTAGAGTCAGGAACCACTTATTTATGGAAAAATGTGACAGAGAGATTCAACACATTGAATCATAGAGCATTTCAAATAATGTATAGTGACTACTATGGTTACCCTCGTGCTATCTCAACTGATGCTGACCTCCGTGCTTGCCTAGCTGATCCGGGTTCAATGGGCTCGCTGAAAATCAGAATGTTTATAGTGCGTAAAGCATGATTTAGTTCAGGCCGGGTGAAATTCATCAAATTAGATGTTCCCATTGCATTCCATTCTTTTGTATTTTCTGTTGTATCTGTTGTTATTTCACACTTGGTTTTGCGTTGTATTTTTCATTCTTTTGTATTTTGCGTGTAATGTTGTAACCGGTTTTTGCATTTTTTTTAATAAAATTTCTCGTTAATGTGTTCCTGTTGATTGTATCTATACTTTGTGATGGCCAGGTTTTATGCTTTATTAATTGATGATCATAATTCTGTTACAAGTTAAGCTTTTGCAAATCCCTATATAGCTTATTAGATGTTCAAGGCAAGCTTTTACCAAACACCCCTCTGTCATGGCCCAAACACACAAAAGTAATCATTTACCACAAATCAAAAGCACTAACCTAATACACTGTTTGGATGAGCAAAATTCTACCGACACCCCGAAAATCAGAATGAGCTAATTGATAATCCATATGCGGTAGCGATAAACAAATTATATCCAGTCACTGAATCTCTTCTGCTGCTCATCTTCCAGAGATCTATATTTTGTTGTGTTTGAGGTCGAATTCACAGATGGTTTGTCGGGTCAGAAGGGGGAAAGACCAATTTTTTTGTCGGGTTTTGGTAATACCTGATAACAGGACCCAAAATCACAACAACAATTCCCTGCCTTATGATATAAACCCGAAGGTAGAAAGACTGTTTGAGGAAGAACTCCAGCAAGTGTACATGAGACTGATGTGAGGGTGAAATAGAAACCAAAATCGAATCCATATATAATGTACTCCGTATTAACATACAATTTACGACGTTTATTAAAACTTCTTAACTTTATTTTCTGAACATTAATTTTACTATGCATTATGATTGACACACTGTAAATACAAACATGCAAAGTTACTTTACTTATATACTAAAACACCATCATTGCCGAAGTTGCATGGGTTCTTAAGATTACTCACAAGCCAACTCTACAAGTAGTTTGATAGTGGTGTTGCTAGCCAATAACTCTGGAAAAGTGTGCAACGCGTCCTCAGAAGTAAGGAGTAGAAGATCATTCTCCTCGTCCTTGTATTTTAAATTAAACCGTTGACCCCTTAAATCGAGCCTTTGTGCCACTTCATTTTGTAATTCCAACAGTCCTGATGAGATAGGAACTTGGAACTTTATAATATCGCCTTTAAAAGTTGCCTTCACCGTCTTTTGCGATATAGAAGCAAGATATTTGTGCTTACCACAACGCCACCACTTGCCCGAAAATTCTTGGTGTTTACTTGAACAACTCCACCGCTTAAGCTTTATCACCACCAACACAATCAGACCCATATCAAAACATGGGCTTGAAGACCGTTGCTCTGACCCTGATTCTGGTGACAGCTTTGGATCAGTAACATAACTAGGTTTTTTTCTCTGCTTTGGCATAGGCCAACTGAATATACCATTCTCTCGACAAAAACGTTTCAATGTAGACCGACTAACTGAAAGAAAAAAAAAGGCATGTTCAGGCCAAAGTTATGATTATATGCCATCTAAGTGTGAACTAATGAAAGAATGTAAATAGACATAATGAGGACTCACCACCAACACTCTCGGCAGCTTGACCTATTGGTTTTCCAGCATGTTTCTCAACAGCTTCCATTGTAATTAAGTCTATCTTACGCTTTCTGCCTCGTTTCAAACCGTTGCTCTTTTCCTCGGCATCAGTAATCGTATCACTTACATTCTGCTTAATCACAACGGTGGAAGTAGCATTGTCGTTTTTATTTGAGCCAGCCACATTTATGTTGTCCCTTCTAACATCATTCCACGCCAATATTTCTGAATTGCTAGATATAATACACTGTTTACCGGGGGACTTTTCTTTGGACGAAGAATGGGTTGGGACACTTGCAGTGTGGGTTTTAACCGCATTTGCCAAAAAAGTCTCCGGATCGGATGAATCCATCCCAACTGCCAAGGTGTTGGCAGTTGTGATTGAGGATATTTGGATATTTTGAGGCGATTCAGTAAATTCTGTAGGTGACGCATCACCCAATATGAATCCAGAAGCCACTTCAACTTTCTGGTTCAATGTTTGCACCAGGTCCAATACATGTCTGCTATCTTTGCTATCCAATGGTAGAAAAAACTCTAACACATAGTCAACATCACCTTCAACACTATGAATGAAGACTGTAAAGCAGCTCGTTAACCCACTCATGCGTGCACTGTGAACCAAAGGATACTCCTCTTCACTGAGCTCGGTTACATCTCGACAATAACTTGAGCCACGGGCTACCAATGCCCTACCTACAAGGCCATGGTATCTATCCAAATGATGATTTTTACATGCTTCCTTAAAAGACCACAGACTCAGATCTCTGACATAAAAAGGTAAGGCAACTGTTGACATGCAGACTTTCCCGACGCATTTGATGTCGAAACTATCACAACTCTTCTCTATGACTTTATCATGTGAAACAAAACTACTGGATGGGGAAACTGCCCATGTTTGAGCAAGAGGTAAATTGTGGATGTCACACACTATTTTCAGAATACCAAATATTTTATCCAACTCATTTTGCCTGCTTTCATTGGGAACCTGCGTATAAAGGACATCTCTCCCACATAAGAATTTTTAAAACGAGGTTTTTCAATTGTGAACAGCGTTGCCAAATTATTAAAAGATCATCGAGACTCAACTCACCTTTGGAGTAGCGGAATCATGTACTTGTGGGCTTGTCAGATTTTGTCTCTGCAAATGGACAAGTTAAAATGAGGATTTATCAAATGAATTTTGAATGATGGTACAGCACAAAACTTAATTCTAAGAACACAGCCATTACTAATTGATTTTTTCTGCATTAGGAGAGATTGTATGAGAATTAATACTTGATGTATTAAATTGATTATTCTAACCCTAGGCTCAGCAGAGCCACTGTAACTACGGTGTCTGTTTCTTATTTCCCGTATAATGGAATCAATTGATCGAATATAATTTAGAGGTAAAAGATGAAAACCTTGAGAGCCTTGTAAACTTGTTGAACCTCAAAAGCGTAATTCATATAAATTGAAGACGTCAAAAGCTCGAGCACACCAACACATAAGCTTGTAACTGAATCAAACACAGGTAAAGCCAAATATCCATGAAGATTGCAACAAATAGCACTATCTTGTTGTGAAAAATCTTCTGGTTTGTAATTAGTCAAATCAGAAGACCACTCTGGTACTCCTCGCCTAAATACTCTAGCAGGAGGATTAACGTCTTGTTCTTCATCATCCTTATCCACAAGAATAAGATTTCGCTCAGACTTTCTCCTATATGAATAAAGTCCATCATCATTTACACCAACACCAAATGGTTGATCAACAGTTGTAAGTAGTTTGTGTCTCCCAACATCACAAGCCGACCAGAACTGAACTAGAACATGTTGATCACGGAAGGTTAAGAGCTTCAGTGCAGCTCTTATCTTCTCTTTTATAGACATACAATGTGGGACAGTAGTTTCGGCTCCCGGGTTGAAACCTGTAGTTTGACAATGTAAGTCAGAAGCCCACAAACAGCACCCTGGTTGAAACCTGTAGTTTGACAAAATGTCAAACTCGAACGCACATGACATTAAGAAAAAAGACGCACATGAATAGTGTTCCTCCAGGGGCTCTTCAGTTCTTGAAACCCAAAGGTGTGTCAGGTATTTCGACTCACCTGAAAATGAAACTGGCTTTTCTAAATAGATCTTTTTCCACGTATCTACTACAATGCTCAGATCTCTAAGCATCACAGCACCTGAACCTGAACATGATGATTTGCCTCTATCTACTGAATCAACACTCTGAGATTGCTCAAGCACGTCCATAGAAACTTTGAGCTATATGAACTGTTACAGCCTGTGTCTATTTTGACAAAAAAAGTATCGAATTAATAAGAGACCTGGCCTGCAATAGAAAACTTCTCTGAAATTGAGGTTGAATAAACATGATATTTAACAAGTGTCAAGGAACAATTCAAACAAGAAAACGGCCATTATAAACCTCCAAAAGCCCAAGTTAATGACCAGATCAAACATGAGTTAAAAACAACTTACAATATACACAATTTGTTGTAACTCAAATACACTTAAGTTGGGTATGCACCACTATAAAATAACAGATACAAAACCAACAATGTAGAACCATACATTGCAGGACAACAATCGGATAAGTACCATACAACTGATGTTCAACGGATAAAACTTTCGAACTATAGTAACAGTCTAGATTACATAGCATTACCACTTCTGTTGACCATTCTTTGACTAACTAACTTTCATTACCCATGTTGACCATCTGTTGACTATCTAACTATTAGTCAACTTTACATGTTAGCGTTTGAGCAAGTTTATGTTTGCACCTAACAACAAATGCATTTCATCGCGCAATGCAGCAGTTCAGGTTTTGAGGTATCTAAACATCAGATATGAAGACAGATTTTTGTTTGGGCAGATACAAAAGCTAAGCTATAGAGACAGGATTATATTCAATCATTCATTATATTTGTATTATAAAGACATATGATTATTCTTTAAATTCAAGCAAGTGTACAACACACTAAAACACTTATGTTAATATATTAAAGCGTTTTGATCGTAGAATAGCAACAAACTTTTTGAAATGTACCTGAAAGTAAGACACGTCTCACCATTTAGAACGTGGCACGTCATCAGAGGCGGAGGGAAGGGGGGTCAAGAGGGTCATGTGACCCCTAGCTAAAATATCGTAGTGTAAATTTTCGAAAATTTTCGGGTTTTTTTTAAATTTGACCCCTTAAGAACCATTTTGTAATGTAGTTTTAGAAAATACCAAATTTTGACCCCTCAAGCCGAACTTTCTAGCTCCGCCCTGCATGTCATCAACATATGCAAATCGAAACACTTTATGAAAATCCTTTACATTTACACAGCTTTCTCAGAATTCACTAATCAAATAGGTATATCTGAAAAAGTTCGCTGCTATTCTACGACCAAAACACTATATTAAATTATTACTGTAAGTTTTAATTAAATTTTAAAGTACAGTAAGTAAGTATACTTAAAGTTAAAGTTAAAAAAAAAAGATTGGAGATAACTTACTAAAGGTGATAATATGACAAAAAGAGGTAGGAGATGACAACTTACGATGTAAAATATACAGTAGCTGCTGGTTGCTAGAGTTCCGTTGAAAAGATTAATGATTCAGGATGATCCTAATCGTTGACAAGTGGATATGAAAAATCACACAGCAACAACTCGTCAGAGTTTATAATGATAAGCTGAAATCCAAAGCACATAGCCCAGTAACCCAATATGTCTAACAAGCTTTTCGAATGGAGGTTTATATATAGATGACTAATTGGAGTACTGTCAGAATGAAGCAACAAAGGAAACTTCGAAGTCTTTTTGAAGAAAAATCGAAGATTTTCATTACAAATTTAGTCCATGTAGTTCGAAAGTTCGAACACAATTACATTACCCCAAAATTATTACAACTACAGTTCCAGTCCCTGTTATGACAACACGTAACAAACTGGTCCTTTGACTAAACGTCTGTTAACATTTCTGCGTTAAATCTTTGTATTTTGTCAGCTTCTAGAATACGGTCTTTAGTTTTGTTAAAAGTTTAACCAAATATCATGAGAAACTTCTCCGAGCTGACTAGCATCCCTTCAAAAAAAAAAAAGGATTATCACTTAACCAACTTCTCCTTAATGATTATTAAATAATCAAAATGTAAGATAAATGATTAGTCGTCAAACGAGTGATAATCAAACATACAAAAGAAACAATAAATCGTCCTAACTATGTTCGTCAAATCTCCTCACAACAAGATCACTCAACACTAAAAAAGATAACTAACCAAGACAAATATCTTCCTATGAACAAAGCCTAAACGGCTAAACAGAGAGCCACACAGAGAAATAAGATAAGTATATGGTGTGATGATAAACTCTAGACCTAAAGGGATCTATATACACAATATCCAAACGGTTGAAACACTATTGGGATTCTAACGGTTATTAGAATGATAATACCCCATGAACGTTTATCAACCAAAAGTCATCCTTATATAAAAAACCACGTCCTGATAACAACTAGGAGTGCCGACTAATATGGCTTAGGCAGTTAATGGTTACATATAATAATATTGATGGATAGGAATGATATCTAACAAAGTACAACTAATACTCCCCCGCAGTGTGAGCGTCAGGTCTTCGAACGTTCATATTGGAACGAAACTCTAGAAACAAAGCAGTGGGAAGGCCCATAGTAAAAATGCATGCTTATCGTAATCGTGAAAGGACATGAAGAGCACGAACTTGTCCTGAAGCAACAAAGTTACGAACAAAATGAATATCAATCTCAATGTGGTTCGTACGCTAATGTTGAACATGATTAGTAGATAAATACACTGCATTGACATTATCTCAATAGACAATTGTAGCAATGGATAAAAGAGCATGTAACTCAAGTAACAAATTTCGAAACACGCAGTATCAGCAACAAAATTTGCAACCCCACACTCTACTGCTCTAAAGCGCATTTTGCGCTATGTTTGCAGTACTATTCATCACGGTCTTCAGCTTCATGTGTCCTCTACTACTCAAGGGTAACATAAGCCCAGTCCAGATAAGCAATCACTAAATGTCACAAGTAGCCCCTGCACAAACAAAAAAGAACACAAATTGACAAAATAGTAACACTCTTGTTAATTTAAACTTTCAACACCCTCTATCAAACTAAACAAGATAGAGGATATTACTTCTCAAACATGTCAATAAGTATCTGCTGAAACAACCTTGATAGTTTTAATAACACCAGATTAAACCTTTTGCCTAACAAGGTGAAAGTCAACTTCAAAGTGTTTGGCAACAATTTGGATAGTAGACATGCTATCACTATGAAGATTTAGTGAAACAAAATAACTTAATATCTTTGTCCTTATAAATTTGAATGCCACTTCCAAGAGAGTTTTTATGATACCTTAAGACTCTTAAGGCAAATTTCAAATGTGATTGAAGATGAGCATGCATATGCTGACTCAAGCAATGGAAAATATATAAAATTTCACGTATAGTGTGAGTAAGACATGTGAGCTTACATACTTGTTTTGGGTACTCAAAAATATTTTGAAAGAATTTGTCGATTTCAGTTTCATCAACAACTATACACAATTCTCAAGCAAAGGGGTAGCCACATGCTTAGCAGGTAGAAGACCAAATTTATGAAGAACTTGAATACCCAAGAAATATTTCATAACTCTAAGGTCTCTAATCATAAACTTACTTCTAAGGATAACCTTGAAGTTGTCAATTTTAGTGCCAATGTTACTAGTAAGAGTAAAATCATCAACATACACAAGGAGAGCAACAAATACAATGTCATTTTGCTTAATGTACAACGATAGTCAAGCTTTCTTTGAATAAGGTCATGCTTAACCAAGGTAGTGGTGAGTTAGGCATTCCACTACCTTGGAGGCTTGCTTTAGTCCATATAAAGCCTTGTTCAGCTTACAAACTTTACTTTTATCAAGACACTCAAAACCAAGAGGCAAAGACAAGAACACATCTTCATTTAAATCAAGAAGGTTACAATTAGAACAAGGGCCGGTTGTTAGACACAAGAATACACATAAAGCATATAACAGTCACCATTTTCACCAAAGGCCAAAAAGTTTCATCAAAATCAATAACCTCTCTTTGACCATATCCCTTACCAACAATCCTAGCTTTATACTTGTCAACTTGACTAAAATCTTTATACTTGATTTTATAAATCCATTTCTTATCAATAGGTTTTCTGCCTTTAGGAAAATCAGTTAAAGTTCAAGTATTATTTTTAATTAAGGCCTCAATCTCATCATTAATATCATCAACCAATTTGGTATCTTTAACAACATCATAATAGGTAGCAGGTTCACATATTTTGTTCAGAGTAGTAGTAAATCAATATTTGATAGTATTTAACTTAGAATAATTAACATGCTCCTCAATCCCATACTTGAGTTTAGTGTCAATCACAAAATCATTTAACTTGGTTGGTCTACTAGACCTTATAACACTATATTTTTCTTCCTCAGGGTTAAGATCAACACCATTAACAACAATAAAATCATTTTTATTAGGGATATTATCCAACATAATTCCATCGGATAGGAACTTCTCATTCATATAGGTTGCAGAATCCTCCTCAAGTGTCTTCAAAGGAGCAAAATCACTCCTTGAGGAGACTCTACCATCCACAGAAGATGTTGATCTCTCATCATCATTGGGACTTGGTGATGTTTGATTATCAAATAAGGATACATGTTCAATTTCACTTGTATAGTCAACATCTACTAAAGCATTTCCTTTATTGCTTTTATTTTGAAAGGGAAAATAGTTTCACAAAATCTCACATCTCTAGAAAGCAACACACTTCTGCTATGAAGACTAAAAAGTTTATAAGCCTTTTAAACAAAATAGTAGCCAATCAAAATACTTTTTTTAGACCTAGATGTGAGCTTGTCACTTATGTTAAAAATAGTAGAAAAACAAAGACATCCAAAACATCTTAAGTGAGAGATACTAGGGTTTCTATTGTACACTCATTCATAAAGAGACCCACCCTTTAAAACTAAGGATGGAAGTCTGTTAATCAAATAGACAGCCGTTAGCACACAATCAGATCAAAAATAGACAGCCCCTGAAACATAAGAATCCTGACTACATTCAGCAGGTGTCTATGTTTCCTATGCTCTGTTGTAGTTTCCACCGCTCAATAAGTGTGAAGCTTCGTACATACGTTACACATTATTCACAACACGCTTGATCCAACACCCGTTGGTCATTTTCATCACTTTGGTTCCTTTGTTTTACATGATCGTTATTCACGCGAAATTGACCAATTTTAAGACGAACTTGATTTTTCTATTTAGTGTTGAGGGCATATCATCCTATTGTTAATTCCCCTATTTCATTCTCAAAGAAACTACTACATCCGTCCACAAACCGTAGTATTTTACACGTTTCATTCGATGATGTTTTTGACGTTTTTATCCAAACGTTGCACAACGTTAACTCTCCCATTGGGTCCATGAAGTGGCCATTTCTCCAGTTTTAGTCACCTTAGATTTTTTACGTCTTTTTGACGTGGGTGATCTCTTTGGCAAGAGAGTCATCTTGAATAAAAACAGATTGATCACCTGGACCTTGAGCTAGAGAATAATATTTACTACAAAAAACGGGTCATAATTGTTGATGTAGAGTTTTTACACACCTTTAGGAAAATGAGGTAAAATAGTGGTAAGTATTAACGAGCGGTTTAGGAAAACCACAAGTTATGACCCAAATGTGGATCGTTCTCTCGAGGAGGCACGTGTGTTGTGTAATGAATGATTGATTGATGATTTTATTAAGAAGAAAAGAGAAGAGAAAATGACGAAGACGAAAAAAATAAAAATTTAACAAAAACTACTACTAGAAAGTTAAGACGTAGAAACGTAAAAAACACAAAAAATAAAATTTTAACCTAAAAATTCCTAAAAATTACTAAAAATCCACAACAAAATTCTAAGAGTTTACAAAAAATCCCAACTTGCTAAAACCTTTTAATTAATTTAATAATGACTTTTTAATGCTAATTAAAGCCCTAAAAATCACTTTTAAATATTAAAAAGCCCTAAACAAGATTTAATAGTTTGTAAACCTCAAAAATGACCTAATTAAGCTAAAAACTATTTTTAAAAATTCTAAAACCAAATTAAACTATTTTTAAACTCCTAAAAACTATTAAAATCTATTAAATCTTAAATTAATTCTAAAAATTAAATGAAAAGCCTAAAAAATATTTGGAAAGTGAAAAAGTTCTTAATTATATGTCTACAATCTAGAAAAATGAAAAAAGTAGAAAAAACAAACTTTGAATTTTTGGGAATAAAATAATATTAAAATAATCTAAAAAATAAAAAGTTTTTAAATAAATTCTAAAAAATTACCAAAAATTCTAAATATTCTAATTAGAACAAAAATGTAAATTAAAGTTCCTAAAACCTTTTAGTTAATTTTATATTAATTTTTAAAGTTTATAAAAAACCCTAAAATAAGATAAAATTAAAAATTAAAGTTTTTGAAAACCTTAAGGGATGTAAACCTCAAAATACTTAAATAAAACTTAAAAATTATTTTTCCTAAAATTAAAATTACTTTTTACTATTTTTAATCTATTTAATAATATACGGCAAATAAAAAATGGATAAAAAATAAATAAAGAAAAGGAAAAATCAACTTTTGTGCCAGAAAAATCCTAAATGATAACACAAACCTAAGAAAAATGAATTGGTGCAAATTGGCTTAATGAATAAGCTGAAAATGGCCAAATAAGCTACGGCTTGTATTTAAATAAGCACACTCAAAACACCCTTAAGTATAATTCAATTGCAAACCCTAGCAGTCAAAGACCCTAGGGCGCAATGGTAACTTGTTTGTGTTGTGAGGAGGATGGCGCAGGTTCGAGTCCTGGCCAGTCCTTTTTGTTTCTATTTTTTTTTCTTTTTTAAACTTTACAACCCCAATCCGTGACTCTTTTTAACCACTAAGCATAATCCAATTACCAATTTCTCAAAGATTTGAACCAAAATGAAAACCAAAACGTATCCAGTTAACACTTTTAAGAACACAAGCAAGTGAGATATTTTCACTTGTGCAATTATCCAAGAGGACTTGGATTGTGAGGATTTTGGTGGTGTTTCTTGGACAAGCAGGGCACCCTTGTACTCAGTTGAGTACAAGGAGTCAGGCAAAGCAGAAAACAAGCAAAATACAACACACAATAAAGCACTCAAGCCAAAATCAAGTTGCTGTGATCAATCATGCAGGTCTGGGGGGGGTTGGGCTAATTACTTGCATACAAATGAATTATGAAGGCCAATATCTTGCAATCTAGCTCAACAATTGACCCATAAACAGAATACAATCCTTAAACACCCCTACTTCTAACAGATTAGCAACCTTAAAAGCTCAAATTCACACCAAAAAGCAGAAAAATATGGCAGATTCAAATTTTAGCTAAGTTTTCATTTTTTACCATGCAAATGAGTCCCAAACTTCAACAAAACAGATAACCAACTAACACACTCCCTATGGTATGATTCTAACACGTTTTAGAACTCACAATCTTGCAAACTTGTCAGCTAACATCCAAATCCAAACACCCCTTAAAAACTGATAAGCACAATTTTTCAAAACAATGCTATCCTAAACTTATCCAAATTGATTTTAAGAACTTATAACATGCATATCATCCTGAATTAAACAGTATCCAATAGCTTTAACAAACCAATTAACACTTTTCACAAGATCATTGCAAATCACAATATTTGCTGAAAAATGAAAAATGAAAAAGAGATTTACCTTGTTGGACCTACTTCCAGGTCCAACAGTGGCTAGGTAGCCACCTCCCACAAATTCGGGTTTGTGCTGATCCTTGATCAACAAGTCTTCAAACAACCCTGCTAAGATCAAAAGAAATTACACCAAATATGCAATATTCTATTTTTCTCAAACCTATTTAAAAATCTTTTCACCAACTTTGAAACCTTTAACAAGTTTTAAAAACAAGTTTAATATTCAGAAACTTAAGAATTTTTGATCCACTTTCACTTCTCAAAAATTCATAAAATTTTTGACATCAAAACCCTTTTTAAAACTTTCAAAAAATCCAAACACACAAGTGTTTCACAATATTTTATGGAACTCGGTCTAGCTTTCACAACATACACCAACTTTTAAAAACAACAAAAGGAATTACGATTCTAAACAAAAATACCAACTTTATAATTTATAAAAAGGAATTACAAATGTTTGAATGCTAAAAACTGGAACAAAGGGAATGAACATGCCTCATTCTCCTTTTATACTACACTAGGACTATTCTAGAATACTGGAATAAAATATTTAAAATGTGTAAACCCTAGCTGCTAAAATGCCAAAAAGGCCCTTGGACGAACTTGGTCAAGTATCTCCCATGTGATGCCAGTTGGTGTTGGTGATGTTTGAATGCATCATAGTCGTCCATTTGAGCTTGGGGACCAAGGGGAGTATCTGGATGGTTGGTTTGGTCGGGTTATAGGGTTTGGGGAAAGAGACGTGTGCAGGGGAGGGGTCCACAACCACATGGGGTTGTCTAGGGTCACGGTTTTGGTGTGGGATGGGGTGAGGATGACCTCAATTAAGGATCTGGAGTGATTGGGGTAAAAGCCCTTTGTATTAAGGGTGATTAGGTCTGGGTGGATTAGGGTTTATGGGGGTGTTTAAGGAAGGTTTGATCTGTTTTGGGGGTAAAGAGATTTAAATCCCTTGTTTAGTGGGAAAACCTTTTGACCAGTTGACCAAGTTTTTAATTAAAACCGGTTTGTAGGTTTGGGTTGGGTGGATAATGGGTAGGGTATGGGTATTTGGGTGGGTTTAATGACGTGGCAGGTCCTGAGTGGATGAGGAGGTTTGGTGGTTTGGCAGACTTGGCCCCCAAGCTTTTCTTTCTTCTTCACTTTGTAAATAAATCCATCAGCGTTTGTTTTACACATGACAACTTTTGGCAAGTTGTCAAATATGGCACAAAAACTTATAAACTTTGAAATAAGGGCTTCAAATGCTTATTTTGGATTTTCCAAGGGCTGATCTTGTGCAATCTTCAAACATCAAGGACCATTCTTGCACAATTGACATTTAGAGGGTTAATTGTGACAAGTTCTTCAAAGATGAGGGACTAAAGTTGCCAATCTTCAATTTTTCAAGGGTCATTTTGCAAAATTCCAAACTTGGGCCCGGTTCATTGTGTGACTTCGTTTTCCGTGTTCGTTTTTGATTGATTCTTGTGATCTTTTGCCATTTCCTCAATATCCGTACCTAAAAATACACAAGTAACAAACACGAGCATATATTTGGTATATTTGATGATATTTAATGTATTTTAAGTTCGTTTTGGACGATGAGACCATGTATAAAAGCAGTCTCATCAATTGTCATCAATATTTAAAATATTATCGGAGAATAATCTTGAGAAGTTTGAGACCGGTACGTTGATAGTGACGAGTAATCATATGGAATTTGTAAAATGTTTTTTTTGAGATTGTAGTTTTTGGTTAAACGAAGGTCGGTACATTTGAATTTGTTGTTGGTAAAACGAAAATTGGAACGGGTAACTTATGTAAATAGGTCGTTGTTGTTGTAGTTGGGTTTTCCTCGGTGCACTATTATTTTTTTATAACGAGTATAAACATTTTCGTAGAGCTCCAAATGTTTCATCGTTTTTGGCATTGAAAATACTTCCTTAGATTTTAAATGAATCACACATAGTTTCAAAATCGCTAATACCTATGCCAATTGTAAAATTACATGTTAAGAGTTTGAACTTACAAATTAGTATTATATCACATGTGATACATCAAGCAAATATTGAAAGTTTATGGACTTTAAAATCGATAGTCGTGTGATAGGATCGAACTCGAGATCACGGGATTGCACACATTACGTGAAGAGTTAATTTATTTATTAAATATATTTATTATATTTATTAAATCAAACTGCAGCTAACGACCGTTAAGTAATTAAAGGTTAAGTTTTAAACGATCGTTATAGAATATTAAAGAAGCTAAAAGAAGGTGTCAGAAAGTTCTGGAAACCCCCTTTTAGCACATGTTATATCCGGCCTAAATAGAGGAGACAAGAGAGAAGGGAAAAGATTTTGTTGCTTTATCTTGTTTAACCTTGGAAGAGAAGTTTTCCAAGGTGTATATAAACAAACCTAAAGCCTCATAATTTTTCACTCCATTCTCTCTTTTCTTTGCTCTAACCGCCGGCCAAACACACCCTTATTAGGGTTTACCTTTGATTTTCTATAAGCTATTTTAGATCTAGTCCTAGCCCCTCTCTAGGGTTGTTGGGTAGATCTTCCATAGGCTTGGAAGGCTCGATTCTGTTCGTGCTAGACTCACGATTAGCTCATCGTATCACGTGTGTACAAGATCGTGGTGTGATCTTATTTTAGATTACATCCTGGTGGTGTTCTTGATCTATTTTTACCGGTGATCATTCTGCTAAGGAAAAGGTATGTAACCCTAGCCTTGATTAATTATAATTGTGTTATTTAAAGATCTTGTTAATCTGCTTCCGCTGTATGCTCTTTGATCTATGTTAGGGTTTTTATAATTGTTATGATAATCATAAACCTTCAGTGGCATCGAGAGCCGTTTTTTAACATGATTATAATTATCAAGATCTAAAGTTTTTTTTTAACTAATATTGATTTGTGTTAAAATTACATGTTGTTTTTAGGTTTTATAAAAATTAGGGGTTTTTTTTATTGTTTAAAAATGGCTTTGCCGTTTTTTTTATATAAAAAAAAAATTTTGTAAACCCTAAAATTACATGGTAATTAACTTTAGATTTATGCATGAATTAATTGTTATGTCATGTGTGGTTACGATCCGTAGTAGTTTTTTAATTGTTAAGAGAATATGGAAGATCCGTAATAAACATGCATGTCTTTACGGATCATATAATTTTGATTGCTATTTGCTTTATTTGATTCAAAGTTTTAAAACTAGGGAAGACTTTTTATGTTAATAAAAACCCTAGATTTGATGTTCTTTGAATAAATTGTTATGCATGTGGCTATTTGATTTAGTTTTTTTTTTGTACTACTTGTTTTCATGCGTTTTTAACATTGTATGTTGTAAACAAGGGTAATTTTTTTAAGAAAAAATAATATGGACTAAATCCTATCAAAATTAATGAATTGTTTTGAGATCTAAATTACATATGATTTGTGTTGATTAGAATTGCAATAGCAACTTAACGGCCTACTCAATTTTGACAAACTATAAAGTGGGTATAACGCACCGCTGGTCAAGTACCCGGTTAAGGAAGGAGGTGCTATGCTTTTACGCTGACCAAATTCCCGGCTCGCCTGTGCGTCAAAATTGGAATTACCTACGGTTGTTATTGGTATAATTCTTTAAGGTTGTTTGGTTTAACCAATACCTCAACTTGCAAATATATGATGAACTTTTAGTCTCACCAAAAAGTTTACTAAACGTTTTTATTAAACTTATGCTATGGAGATGTATGCATGCTTCTCCATACATGATTTTGACACCAAAATCTATACCCTAAAAAATTTAAGTCATATGCCCTCTAATTGACGAACACTTGAAGTTACAATTGTCGTCATATAAGATATCGGACGATGTTGTAATGGAGAGAAAACTTCATGACTGAATAAGATTGTACATGAAGGTTTTACGTTCTTTAGATTAGTCGACTTAATTGAGTTACTCAGTAAGAACTGGAAACTTAAGGCATAAAGAAGGGATAAAACATGTTTACAATGCAAAAGGTTTTGGCAATGTAAATCCCTGACATATCTAGAAATTGCAATATGGTTTGGCAATTATTGTTCGACAAGTTACTATGTTGAATACATTTGTCACTAGCAGATCAACTGATGTGATAAATCTATGTCAATATGGATTCTAGTTTTTCAAGGAAATACTATGGTTTTATTACCGGGGTAATTTTATTTTCTTGAATTTTATTATCGAAAATACTAATGTTTGAACTTATTTCTGTAGAAATGGCTCAACCCGAAAACAATCTGACAATAAGCTCGGCGTTCAAAGCATTTTTTGAACGGCCTGAACTTACTGGCCCTAATTTCAATGATTGGTACCGCTCACTAAGAATTGTTCTGAGAGCAGCGGGTACCATCAATATCTTGGAAACTCCTTTTCCGGAGGATCTTGCTGAAGGAGCAACTGATGCGGAAAGGCTTCAACACGCTGCTAACGTTAAGAAGCACCATGAGGTGGCTGCTGTAATGTTAGGGAGAATGGCTCCATCACTTCAAAGGAAGTATGAGCTATTTCATCCTAAGCAGATGCTTGATGAACTCAAGGCAGTGTATGAAACGCCACAAGCTGTAGAGATCTATGATCTGGTTGATGCTCTACATAGTTGCAAGCAAGCTCCTGGAAAGTCCGTAAGTGCACATTACATGGAGATGAGGGGTTATATGGAACAACTCATCGCACTAGGACAACCCTTCGATCATAATATGGCTATTAACTTGATCAATAGGTCCCTTAATAAGGACTTCGGTGATTTTGTTCGTAACTATAATATGCATTGCACGGGGAAGACAGTGAATGATTTGCATGCAATGCTCATTGACTTCGAAAAGGGTTTGAAAGATAAGGCACCCACTGCTACTCCTCAAGTACTTTATGTACAAAAGGGTAGAGTGTCGAAACCAAAACCGCAAGGGAATAAGAAGCAGAAAGGCAAAGGCAAGGTTGATAAGAGCAAGCAAGTTGCGACTACATCAAAACCGAAGCATAACTTTGCTAAGAAATCTCTGAAAGATGAGACTTGTCACCACTGCAAGATGACTGGACACTGGAAGAGGAATTGCTCTCTCTATCTCCATGAAATGGCAGAACATAAGAAGAAGGCTGAGCAAGTTGCTGCAACACCATCTTCAGGTAACTTATTTATGATAGAGTTATTTAATCTTTCATACAAATCAAACTCCTGGGTATATGATACGGGATGTGGTATTAACATTTGTAATACCCTGCAGGGATTTGAGTTGAAGAGGAGACTATCCTATGGGGAACAATCTCTGCAAGTGGGCAATGGCGCACAAGCACCGGTTGAAGCTATAGGAATATTTAAATTAGTTTTACCTTCGGGTTTAGTACTGTTTTTAAATAATTGTCATTATGCACCTACAATTGTTAGGGGTATTATTTCCTTTTCTTGTATGTTGGATCTTGGATTTACTCACACGATTGATAATAATAGAATTTCTATTTTCAAAGATGGTCTATTCTATTTTGATGCAATTTCTGTGAATGGTGTTTTTGAAATTAACATGCATGATGAAAATTCCAAGAGAAAAAATAATTCTGTTTTTAGCATGAATAAGAAGAGAAAGTTAGACAAGAACTCTTCTTATCTTTGGCATTGTAGGCTTGCCCATATTGGGAAGACTCGCATACAAAAGCTTCAACGTGATGGGCTTTTGGAAAGTATCAATGATGAATCATTTGATAAATGTGAATCTTGTATCTCTGGGAAGATGACCAAGAAACCTTTTAATAGCAATATTGAAAGGGCTACTGAACTACTTGGTTTGATACATACTGATGTGTGTGGACCACTTAAACATGTGTCAAGGAAAGGTGCTAGCTACTTCTTGACGTTTACGGATGATTATAGCCGTTATGGTTATGTTTATTTACTTAAGCATAAACATGAGGTATTTGAAACATTCAAAACGTTTAAAGCCGAAGTAGAGTTACAACTAGGAAAGAAGATTAAAGCTCTTCGTTCTGACCGTGGTGGTGAATATTTAAGTCAAGAGTTTAAAGATTATTTAAGTGAGAATGGAATTGTTCAGAAACTTACTTCTCCGTATACTCCACAACAAAATGGTGTATCTGAAAGGAGAAATCGTACATTATTGGATATGGTACGATCTATGTTTAATCTTACAACTTTACCATTATCTTTTTGGGATTATGCTCTTGAAACTGTTGTTCGTATTCTGAATATGGTTCCCACAAAGAAGGTTGATAAGACACCATATGAACTATGGCATGGCAAGAAGCCATATTTGTCTTATTTGAAAGTCTGGGGTTGTGAGGCGTATGTGAAACGTGACTCTGGAGATAAACTCCAACAACGCTCAGTAAAATGTATCTTTGTAGGTTACCCTAAGGAAACTATGGGTTACTACTTTTATTATCCGGCTGAGAACAAGATAGTTGTGGCTCGGTATGGAGACTTCCTTGAAAATGATCTTGTAAATCAAGAATTCAGTGGGAGAAATTATGATCTTGAAGAAATTCAAGAAGATACATTGCCTTCTGAAAATACTAGCGATGAAATTCCTGTAGAACCAGAAAGTCTGAGTGTTCCACCGGAATTAATTCCTCCACGTAGGTCACAAAGGACTATACGTGCGCCGGACAAACTATGTCTTTACATAGAGGATGATGAGGAGGAAGTAGGGGATCTTGGTGAACCTGCTAACTATCGATCCGCAATGTCTGATCCAGAAAAGTCAAAATGGATGGTTGCGATGAATGAGGAAATGAAATCCATGGAAATCAATGATGTTTGGATTCTTGTGGACGCACCTAAAAATGCTAAAGTAGTGAAAAATAGGTGGATCTATAAGAAGAAAACTGACATGGATGGCGATGTACAATCCTACAAAGCACGTTTAGTGGCTAAAGGTTTTACTCAAACTTTTGGCATAGACTACGAGGAGACATTTTCTCTTGTAGCAGACTTACGAGCTATTAGGATTCTCATAGCTATAGCAGCATACTATGACTATGAGATATGGCAAATGGATGTTAAAACTGCCTTCTTGAACGGTCGCTTAGATGAAGACATCTATATGCAACAACCGGAAGGGTATGTTGATCCTAAATTTCCAAAACGCGTGTGCAAACTTCAAAGGTCTATTTATGGTTTGAAGCAAGCATCACGTCAATAGAATAAGCGATTTGATGAAGAAATCAAAAAGTTTGGATTTATTCAAAATCGTGATGAGCCATGTGTATACCGCAAAGCTAGTGGGAGTAATGTAGTGTTCCTAATTCTATATGTCGATGACATATTGATCATGGGAAGTAACATTCCAAGACTTAAGGAAGTTAAGGATTATCTTGGTAAATGCTTCTCTATGAAAGATTTGGGAGATGCTGCATATATTCTGGGAATTAAGATCTATCGAGATAGGAGTAGACGGTTAATTGGTCTTAGCCAAGATGCTTATATTGATAAGATATTGAAGAAATATAACATGCATAACTCTAAGAAAGGTTTCTTACCGATGGAGGTTAAGCATGAGTTAAGTCATGAGAAAGATGCATCATCACCTGAAGAGGTGGCTTACATGAAGAAGGTGCCTTATGCTTCGGCTGTAGGATCTATTATGTATGCTGTAAGATGCACAAGGCCCGATGTGGCGTTTGCTCAGAACTTGGTCAGTAGATACCAACAGAATCCAGGGAAGTCCCACTGGACTGCTGTTAAGCATATTTTGAAGTATTTGAGAAGTACGAAAGATATGTTTTTGGTATTCGAGGGTAAACCAGACACAGAATTGAATGTAACAGGATTCTGTGATGCGTCCTGGCAATGTGATAAAGACGATACGAAGTCTCAGACGGGTTACGTGTTTGTCATCAATGGAGGAGCAGTTGACTGGAAGAGCAGTAAGCAGAAAACCATTGCTATGCATGCGACTCAATCTGAGTACATGGCCGCTTCAGAAGCTGCAATGGAAGCTGGATTAGGAAGTTTATTGGAGATTGGAGTGATGCCTTCAATTAAAGAACCTATTGATATATATTGCGACAATTCTGCGGCAATAATATTCGCCAATGACCCTGGAGTCATGAAGGGCGCCAGACACTTTAAACGTAGATATCACTACGTTCGAGAACAAGTGGAAGCTCGAGAAATAAAATTGATAAAAGTTCACACAGATGATAACGTAGCTGATCCTTTTACTAAGGCTTTATCTAGGCCAAAGGTAGTTAAGCATGCCAAGGCAATTGGGCTGCAACTAGCTAGCGAATTCATGCAATAAATCTGTTGATTAGTATTTGGATAAAGGATGTAAGACATTATTGAATTGATGAAATAAAGATTGGATTTCGTTTATTTGTCTGTTATTTGATTTTGTATCCTATTTTACATGTTTTAATCCATGAGCATTTTGATGTTTCTAAATGTCCGTTGTCGATTAATAGTATGGGAGTATTATTAAATTAAGACAATTCAAAATAGTGACAGAGTATACTTGAAAGTATATTGGTCAATTTTGGATGATATTTGATGGATCAAATATTGGACTTATCCCAACTATGTGATTTTACTTTATGGATCTTTGTCATTAAGTAAATCATAAACAGTTATCCTTAGACCTGAGATGCCAGAAAACTGCATTGAATATAGTGCATTTCTGTAAGGTAACCTAACGCTAAACGTAACTGGTAGTCATAAGGGTTATTTTCAGAAGTGTTGCGAAGTTCATGTGTTTTGCTTGTAGTCGAAATGGGATTCGTTTCCTTCAAATTATTATTTGAAATATAAATACAACTAGGCCCCTCGGGGGAATAGTAAGATGTTTGTGTGGCCACACCCAAATGTGTTTTGGTAATCTTGCTATATCCGTAAACGAGAAACAGAATAGTTAATGAAGGAATGACTAAGATCCATATCCTTATTAACAATGTATTTGAAATGAGAGGATAATAATAATGATTATATATCATTAAAAGGTTTTGTCCAGGAAGCCTTACTCGAGTTGTACTAGTGACATTGTTAGTGTAACTAGACGCTAATCAATGTGATCACGACATTCGAATTTTGTCCAAGTGGGAGCTGAAAGTTTATGGACTTTAAAATCGATAGTCGTGTGATAGGATCGAACTCGAGATCACGGGATTGCACACATTACGTGAAGAGTTAATTTATTTATTAAATATATTTATTATATTTATTAAATCAAACTGCAGCTAACGACCGTTAAGTAATTAAAGGTTAAGTTTTAAACGATCGTTATAGAATATTAAAGAAGCTAAAAGAAGGTGTCAGAAAGTTCTGGAAACCCCCTTTTAGCACATGTTATATCCGGCCTAAATAGAGGAGACAAGAGAGAAGGGAAAAGATTTTGTTGCTTTATCTTGTTTAACCTTGGAAGAGAAGTTTTCCAAGGTGTATATAAACAATCCTAAAGCCTCATAATTTTTCACTCCATTCTCTCTTTTCTTTGCTCTAACCGCCGGCCAAACACACCCTTATTAGGGTTTACCTTTGATTTTCTATAAGCTATTTTAGATCTAGTCCTAGCCCCTCTCTAGGGTTGTTGGGTAGATCTTCCATAGGCTTGGAAGGCTCGGTTCTGTTCGTGCTAGACTCACGATTAGCTCATCGTATCACGTGTGTACAAGATCGTGGTGTGATCTTATTTTAGATTACATCCTGGTGGTGTTCTTGATCTATTTTTACCGGTGATCATTCTGCTAAGGAAAAGGTATGTAACCCTAGCCTTGATTAATTATAATTGTGTTATTTAAAGATCTTGTTAATCTGCTTTCGCTGTATGCTCTTTGATCTATGTTAGGGTTTTTATAATTGTTATGATAATCATAAACCTTCAAATATTACACACACACACACAAATTAATCGTCGAAACTATATAAAAAATGTTCATATATTGAATGATAATAAAATACTCGTCGCGATAACTTACAGTCTGTTTTCGAGTTTATATTTTGGAGTGAAAATGAAATGATTGGAATAGAAAAAAAAATTCTGGGAAAGTAAAAGAGAGTAAATTAATACCAAATTTACTCTCTAAATCTTCTTCTCAAATTAGAATAAAATAGAGTGAAGTTGTTTTTTAAATGTTTTTTTGTTTATTTCCTCTTATTTTCTTTGTAACTCAGGAATATAAAATAAAAAATTATTTTCATATCTTTCTCTTCTTTACTTCTCTTATTTTCCCCATCTCTATCTCTATTTTTTCCTTTTTATACTCGGGAACAGGGCGTTAATTCAAGTAGTTAACGTTTTATCGTTTTTGACATACGAAAATTTAAAAGATAAGTGTAAATGCCGATCTTTTGATATATATGATCTGGTTCACTAGATTAAATAATTTAAAGGGTTTGGTTACTCATACCCTTTAAATTTTTAAATTTTTTATATTTTTTTATTTTTATAATTTTATTTATATTAAAAAAGTATGAAATAAAAAATCGGAATGGAAATTATAAATTTTGATAAGTCAAAAGCAGTAAAGCATGAAAAATACGGAGCCGTAAGCTGTTTTCTCCTATTATTAAAGTGAGTAAAACTGCTAAAAAAAATACGGAACAAAAATAATAAAGTTTTATAGTTCAAATTTATAAAATGTGAAAAATTACGGATAAAAGACATAAAAAACTGTTATTTCTTGTCAGTATACCGGGTATTAGGGAGTGTATTGATGATAGAAAAAGGCCACGGGGATAGCAATAGTATGACCCAATTTAGATGGTGAAGACTGAAGATTAATCATTTTGTATGCACCATGACAAGTGTCCTTGACGTAAGAGACCATCATAGAGATAATTTAACATCAGTAGAAGTACGTCATTGTTCGCCTTTATGAATTATACGTACTCGACAATCAATCGGATAATGTGGGACACAAAATTAGTTCGGGTGGTTTATGTAGTTAGCTGGATTTTGGACCGTTAGGTTAAAAGGTTAAAGAACTGGTCCAACAAGAAAATATTATTTTCTATGTATAGAATTGTTGAGGGGTCATTGTTGTAAAACATACTGTCCAAAGAAATGATGCTGATTGATGAGTCAACAATTCTTTGTAAATTGCGAAGAAACATCGTTTTATGTCCACTAGCTACGAAATCACATGCGTAGAAGAGATTCATTGTTTATCCGTTGGAAATTGAAAAAGGAAAAATTCCGAATTAATTATTTCAAAAAAAGAACTACTCAAAAAAGGAAAGAGAGAAGTTGGTCTGGTTTATCTTAACTTCTACGCTTCAAATCAGTTTATATAAACTTTTGAGGTGCACGACCAAATAAAAAAACGTCTTTGTAGTTTGTAGGTCGAGCACAATGTTGAGTAAATTATATTTTTGGTTTATTCAGATATCTTGAGAAGTGATATAGTGAGAAAATTAACGAAAATAAAATGGATGAGGAGTATATCATAAGAGCATCTACTTTTTGCAAATGTCAAGATTCTAAGAGCACACGGTGTAGTTGATTCGTTAAAGTCGTGTCGTGGGCAAAAAGTGATGCCACATCATTTTTTACTCCCACGACACCAAAACTCCCCATGATGGCTCAACCCCCCTCATTGGTTAACACGAGAATTCTCGTGTCGTCGTCGCCAACAAGGAAAAAAAGGGGTATTTAACCCTAGAAAATGGTACAAAAACAAGGAAAAAAAAAATAGCCGTTCCCCAACGGTCGTATTTTTCAAATTTTCAAAAAAAAAAAAAAAAAAAAAAACACCATACCGCCACCCATGGCGCGAGCCACGGTGTGGTTGGCTGCGCAATGGGGTCGCGCCGTGGCCCATGGCGTCGGCTGGTTGTAGCCAGCCCAAACACGACGACGCGAGCCACGGTACGGTTGGCGCCGTCGTGGCCTCGCGCCGTCGTAACCAACCACCGTACCGTGTGCTCTAAGAACATCTGCTATGCATCATTTTGCAAACTACTTTTTACTGTTATAATAAGCTTTAGAACAACTTGAATCATTGTGACAAAAGATTTGTGAATGACTCTTTGTAGAAAGACTTAGAGTAGAGTAAACGTTTGAAGGAAAAAGCCTTAAGTCATTCTCAATTAATGCATATATGAAAAAGTATTGATTTGTCATTAATGACTTTGTGCTTGGTACAAAATGTATGCTTTAATTGAAATATTTATTGCAATAAATAAACAAAGTCTTTCAAAGTATGTAGTATAGCAAATGCTCTAAAGAATTGTTAAGAGATAATCGGACATATACAGTAATGTTGAAGAGCGGAGTAAAAAACTTTAATTAAAATAAAAAGTTGCATGATGTGAATTTCTTGTCAGTAGGTAAACTTGTACTTTTGCTATAAAAAAAAGGGTCAGGTTATAAAGACCCCTAAAAAACCCTATATATACCTCCCTGATTTTTAATTTTTTAAATTTTTTTTAAATTTTTTTTTAATTTTTATAATTTTGGTTTTGTTATAAAACTGTGAATCGAAAAATACGGAATCAAAAAAATAAAGTTTAACAGGTTAAAACTGTTAAACAGTAAAAAATACGGAAAAAAACTGATAAAAAAACTGTCCAGAAAAAATCTGGGAGACAAAAAGTACACAAATAGTGTACTTTTTGTACCTTTTTTGTGGGGTAGGGATACCAATAGGGGTACCCTAAAAAAAAATAGGTAAACTTGTACTACTGTAAGGAACATAATTTAAGGGTAGAGTAGTCAGTGGAGCCAGAAGATTCCTGGAAACATGTGCGGTCTGACTGTCAGTGACCCACTCTTGGTGACCCACTTTTGTCACTAACCCTAGCTTATTTGAACCCCTTCCATTATTCCCTTTCTGCGAAGTGATATTTCACCATTAAAATTTAAATGTTACATATATCATGGTTTTTAATTGTGTGCATCATTTATGTTATTTAGAGGGTGTTAGGTTAAGCTTATAGGTGGGGCTTAGGTTTATATTATATAAGCTATATACTTCCCCCGTTCTATAATAATAGTCCAACGACAAAAAACACGCAGTTTAATAAAAACATAACTTTTTCAGGTTTTTCTCTTTTACTTTTTATACAATTACAATTATACCCTTAACCAATTAATTTAACACTTCTTTATTATTTGTAATAATACTTTAAAGTGAGGGTAATTTTATAAACTTAATCTATATTTCTTATCTATTTTTGGACTTGACTAATAATATGGGACGTCCAATAATAGTAAGGTGGACTGTTACTATGGGACGGAGGGAGTATATTATAAGCATATAAGCATATGTTAAGTGTTTGATTAGGTTTATTAAAATTAATGAAGTAAAATGACAAAAAAAAACATATGAATGTTAAATTATGTAGTGATTAAATGGGGGTATAAAGATCTTTTTATATGTAATAGTTATATAAGTCAACTTTTGTTTTTGGGTAAAATAAGTCTACTTTTGTTATAAAAGACTCAAATGTTTGTCTTACCAAAACCCTCTTATATAATTTTATAAGCCTATTTATATAAGTTTAACCAAACACTTAGTTTCGGGTTATAACCTTATATAAGCTAATAAGCTTATAAACCTACTATATAAGCTAAAACAAACACCCCTTAGTGGTGAATACGTCGATTTATTAGTATATATATCACTTTTATGGAAAGTGATAGATACAATACTAATATTTATCTATACATCATTTTTCATACATGAGGATGTTGTAACGTGTGCATCAATATAATGATGTATGGATAAATTTTAGTGGTATACATATCACTTCCTTTTTTTTTATAAGGCTTTATGTATGAAGCGAGAAGTTTCCTTTATCAACGTTTCGATAGGCTATTTATAAAGAAATAGCAATCTAAAGTTGAGTAATACACAATATTGGAAGTTGTTACGAAATTATTTTATGTATTGATTATAGGTTACTTTATTATTTTATCTATCCCCTATAATCAAATTAAGTTATCATTTCGGTATTTATAAGAGTGAAAGAAGTGATAAGCTGGTCGATGGGATGGTGTCTTTGGCGTCGTGCCTCTATGGTGCATTACTCCGCTTTTCGCGTTAAAGGATCTCGCGTCAATTCCACCAGCCGATGTCAAAAAGTCTTTCTTTTTTTTTCTGAAAATTTTAAAAACTTAGCCGTTGGAGGGGGTAAAAATGTTTTTTTTAATATTAAAAACTAGGTACCTGTTAGATTCAAAAATATAGCCGTTGGTTTTTTTTCGAACTTTTTTTAAAAAATACCGCCAAATCACTATATAAATTAAACCTCTTTTCATCCAATTTTTAACACTCATTTCTTAACTTTCTATCACATTTTTCTCTAATCTCTTTTAATTTTACTCACAAAAAATGGATCATAATTAGATTAACAACATGCTTAACGATCCTTCCAACCAATTTCAAAACTATAATATCGGTTCCTCTTGGAATCTGAGATCTTCTTTTCAACCACAATTCAACTATTCCCCATTCCCCCCCCCCCCCCCCCCCCCCCCCACCCACAACAAAATGAAGCATATATGTAATACCAACAAGAATCCCAAATGGGTTCACAACCACAACTTACACCACAATCCGACCAACAATCCCATCAACTACTCGATGAAGATGAAGAACAAGTCCTGACACCAACGTCAAAGAAAGTTCGTCTTAAGAAGGCTAAGGCTAAGGCTAAAGAGGTGGTTGACGGGAAAGTGAACCCCGTTAAATCGCGACATCAAGAAGTTTAATAGTCTTTATGACGAGATGCAAGTGATGAGTGGGGAAAACGATGAGGGATATATGACTCGGGTTAAGTTAGCTTATAAAAGAGCGTCGAGGGGATAAATTTTAAGCACAAGTCCTCTTGGAAATTTTTGAAGGACAAGCACAAGTGGAAGAACCCCGATTCGACTCAAGAAAGACGACATCGTCTTCGTGTTACCAAAGAAGGTCCCGAGTTCTTCGGTCCCGACGCCGTCCCACGGCCGGCCGGGTCATATCGTGTTGCTAATAGTCAACGCTTCTCCAACTCAGCGGCTAGTTCCGGTTCAAACCCGAAAGCTTATCAACAAATGTTGAAAGAACAATACGAGCGTGAGACAAAAGCTAAGTTGGATATCATGGAGCGTGAGTCAAATGCAAAAATCAACTATTTCAACACGTATAAGATGGCCCAAGAATTCGCAATTCTTTAAATCGACACAAGCAATATGAGTCCCTCGGACTGGGCAATCATCGAGAGTAAAAAAGATGCGATTCGCGCATCGTATGCCCCTCTCAAGAACTGGTTTATTTCTTTTCATTACATATTTTTTTATTGTTGTGTTGTTTAATGCTTTTTAATGTTTTTTATTGTAATGTTTTTAATATTTTAATAAAGTTTTTATTTAAGTTAATTTGTGTTTTTTTTAAAAATAATTATTTTCGTCGGCACCAGTTTTTCTAGTGCCAACTGTTGCCCTGAAATGTGGTGTCAAACAAATTATGATACCAATGCACCAAAATCTTACGTGACGGCTTTGCCACGAAAATCTGGTGCAAATCGCTCAAAAATCAAGCCCCGATAGATCTTGTAGTCATTGATCATTAAAAAAGAGAGAAAATCGTATAATTGGAGGATGGATTATGACATATAGCATAGTACATGATTACTTTTGTAATTGTTTTGTAATTTTGTTGTAGCCTGTCAAACTTATTTTCTCGCTCTTTTCTTATTTACAAAACTTTTAGAGGGTGTTTGGTTAAGCTTATAAGTGGGCTTAGGCTTATATTATATAAACAAATTATGGCTTTTATATAATAAGCTTATAAACATTTGTTAAGTGTTTGGTTTTATATAACTAATATAATAAAATGACAAAAAAATACATAAAAATAAAAAGGATAGTAATTATTAAATAAGGGTATATAAGTCTTTTTAGGTAATATTTTTATATAAGCCCAATTAACCTTACATAAACTACAAATTTTTGACTTACCAAAACCTCCTTCTATAAGCTTATAAGCCCACTTATATAAGATTAACCAAACACTTGGTTTTAACTTATAAGATTATATAAGCTAATAAGCTTATAAGCCCACTATATAAGTTAAAACAAACACCCTCTTACTGTAAACACTCATTTGACACTTAATAAATTCACTTTCACCTTCATCGTGTGTGACTTCAATTCATCATTGTCAAGATGGTATCAAAGCTCAATGATAAGTTCTTGATTTATTGAAAACCCGTTATAACCATTTTAACTAAATTTAACAGTATAACCACTATTTCCACCAGTGTTAACCTTCACTAATCTTCATTAAACCTTCATAGTTCATCCTTTAATTCACAGTAACAATCACAATTCATTTTTCTATCGTAATCTGTCTGATTCAATTCATTCTTAATTAATTTCAAGAATTTAATTTTGTGGATCAATCTTGTGTGTTTGTAATGGGGTTTTTTCTCTCGTGTTTCTTGAGTTGTAAAAGCTTTAGCGACTGTAACAACAAGAACAATACCCGTGCGTTGCACGGGTAGATGATAGTTTATAAGTTAAAAATCGTTACAACATCGAAAATTAAAAAAATAAACTTAGTGGGTGTTTGGATGTGCTTATTGAAAACAAATTATTCATTTTAAAAACTCCATTTTAAAAAATTATCATTTTGAAAACTCCATTTTAAAAAATAGTGTTTGGATTTGATATTTCAGTTTGAAATCGCAATAATCAAATAATCACTTTTTTGAGTGTTTGGCAAATTTGATTATTTGATAATAAACTCTATTTTAAAAGCTTACTTTTTCAAAACTCCATTTTGAAAATAAAATAAGTAGCTCCCCACTAACTTTTTCAAAACTCCATTTTAGAAGTTTTAAACGCAAATAATCACTTATCTCCATTTACTACCCAAACACTTTTTTTTAACTTATCTCCATTTTGAAACTGAGATTCGGAGATAATCTCCTCCTAACCGCACATCCAAACACCCCCTTAATAAGCTGAAATGACCCAACATTTTTATCAGCATGGTCCATAAAATATGTTGTTTGCTAGTCCTTTTGTAAACTTTACGTTCAGTGGTATAATATCAAATTGGTTACATCCTTTTGATTCCTAAATCATAAAAGTCAAGGTGTCACATTCTTTATAAATGCAAACTGGTTGAGTTTTTACATTTATTATGCCATTTGTTCACATTTTAAAATGTGCGAATTTGAAAAGTTGACTCTTTCATTAGTGTTCTTGGATTGAATAAATTGTGTGTAACAAATAACTTCACACTTTTAAGTGTGAAGATTTTAATACTTCACATTTTTATGTGTGAACTTTTTAATACTTCACATTTTTATGTGTGAACTTTTTAATACTTCACACTTTTTAACACTTCACACTTACAAGCGTGAATAGTTTATAAATAAAGTTCACACTTTTTAAAGTGCGAAGAAAAAAATATGAACAAACACTAAATTCGTTGTAGTGTACTTAAAAATCCCTTGTTTTTGCACCCATCTAATGCTCCCCGTACACTGGTTATCAATGAAAAGTTGCTTGAAGCTCAAAAATTTCGTTCTTGAAAAAGGTCTGTTGAGTTTGCTCTTTTTTGCTAAACGCAGATTAGGTTTCATTAGAGGTATTGTGTTAAGATCACAAGATGACGACTCATTACAAGAACAATGGGATACTTGTAACAATCTTGTGATCATTTGTAAGTCAATAGCTAAGTCAAATTTGTTCATTAGGACTACTCATGCTATTTGGCTTTAGTTAGAAACAAGATTTGCTTTAAGCAATGGTTCTCACAAGTATAAACTCAATATGTAAAATATGATACTATTTGGTCAGACAAATCAATAAGTGGGTAGTATACTAGTATGAAGTGCATATGGGAGCATCGGATTCAATGAATGAATTGCCTAGCATTGTCAATATTACACCGGAACATATGGTCTTTTTGAATGCTTTGAACAGTCAAAAGGAAGAGAAGAGGTTGTTCCTATTTTTTGAATGGTTTGAATGATTATTTTTCAACCCACAGAAGTCACTTGTTTCTTAGTTTACCATTACTTAGTGTTGAGACTTCTTGTTTTTTTGTTACAACGAGAAGAGTATCAAAGGGGGGTGTTTGGGTTTGGACAATCGGAAGTTGAATAAACTGCTTTGTACAACAAAGGCAAGGTCAAAGATAAGTTTACTATATGCGGTTATAAGTGGCATCCACCAGAGAATTGTTGAGAAAAGGTTAGTTATCCCACATGACATCATATATACAAGCAAAATAAAAACAGTAAAGGTGTTGTGAGAATTGTCAATTCACTAGTTAAAATCGTTGAAGCCTTGGTTGAAAATGAGGGTCGTGTACTTTTCAATTCTAGGTACTTTGATCAATTGATGAAGAGCCTTCCTCAATTCAATCATCTTGGCCTAACGATAAAACATCCTTTTCGAGAAGGTACCATTATTGTTTTTCATGTAGAAATAGTGTGATTGAGGGGTGGATAATAAATACTGGTGTCCGTGATCATATGTCACTTGATAAAGAGGGATTCGTTGATGTATTTGTTCTTAAGAATAACACGTGATAAATCTACCTAATGGCCACACTTATGTTATTTCGAAAGATGGAAATGTAGATTTGGAAAATCAAATCTAACTTAACTATGTCTTAATTGTTCCCTCATTCAAATTCAAAAAAATTTCAATCTCAAAATAGGCAAAGGATTCTCAGTGTTTTATTACCTTTTAAGAGCAATTTTATGTCATCGAGGACCTTAAAACCAGGAAGGTATTAGGCTCGGGTAAGAACCAGAATGGCTTGTATCATCTGCTCAATCTTAATTTGGATCAAAATCATGCTCAACTTTCCTAAATGGTTGAGTCTGCTCTTGAGGATTGTAGTTTGTACTCTTTCTTTCCAAACTGTTCTATACATAATACTGTTTCTTTTAGTGTTTTCAGTAACAAGTATATTCTATGGCATCATACACTAGGGCATGCATCAAATACTACTCCAAAACACATTCCTTTTTCTTTTGATTGTGTTCCCAAGATTGCTGAGAATTCATGCTTAACTTGTCCAATGGCAATATTTTCCAAACTACCTTATTCTCTTAGTGAATCACATTCCAAAGAGGTATATCAACTAATTTACATTGATAAATAAGGTCCTTACAAAGTCTCTACTATAGGATATCATAAGTATTTCCTTACTACAGTAGATGATTGTTTTTTAGGTAAAAGAGAATGACATCTCGGTAAAATATATTAATCCCAAACACACAATAAGTACAATAAAATGTGGTAGAAGTACCTCATTAACTTGAAGGAAAGCTTAAACAACCACTAAGCCGGAAGACACACCAACCGACTATCCCCTAAAAAATACATACTGAAACACAAAGAAAAACTAGCCATCAAAACTAAGTTAAAAGCGTCTCCGAGATCTTCCAACACCTCATGAGCTCCAACCCTTGGACTTTTTGAAATGACACGTCAATAGATTGAGCCTAACAGACGATGTAATGGCCTCAGAAACTTGAGCTACCGACTTCTTACTAACCTTAAATAAGTGATAGGTGTGAAAACACCCATCTTTTCTACCACTTAATTACATTAAAACAGGACCTAAACGTATATTTTATGTCGTAAATGGCGGAATTATGCGTGGTTTGTGTTTTTATTGTGTTTCAGGGTCGAGAAGGTGAAAAGTGGAGAAAACTCGGCTTTCACGGGCTTTTATTGAAGTAAAAGACAAAAGACGAAGTCGAAAGATCAAGAGTGGAAAAAGAACGGAAGTCCAAGACCAATTCTGAAGATTTATCGAAGAAAAAGTCAAAAGACGGAAGTTTACTAAAAAGCCGAAGAACTCAGGTTTAAATTATGAAGAAATTACAAGACGAGTTCAAAGAAATCCCGAGACAAAGTCTTAGAAGTCGAAGAATTTGAGAAGACTGAAAGACTGAAAGACTGAGGACCAAGATAGAAAGAAAGAGGAAGCCACCAACCCTTCCCCTCTCCTATAAATACCACCCTCACAACATGTGAGAGGGGTGGTTAGATTTAGGATTAGATTAGGAGTAGGTAGTTTCTCTCTCTAAACTTCTACTTTCTCTCTCTAGATTAATTTGTGTTTTAAGCTTTTGTTATTGAATCCATACTTTTTAATTAAGCTTTTAATTCATCATCTTCTTCCTTTCTTGTGTGATTTGTTCTTATTTTTCATTGTTCATGTTCTTGAGTTTTTATGATTTTGATCAAGTGGGTTTTGATTAATTTGGTTATGTTTGTTAGTTTTGATGATTTATTTTGATTGATTATTGTTAGTTGATGCTTATTGGTTGTTTTGGTTTAATCGTTCGTTTGATTTTAATTGATTTAAGGATAATTCGTATTCACTGTGCGTCCCCTGTTTCCCAGATAGATGTTTCTGTATTTTACTAATTCCCAGGCAACCTTCATCCGGAACTTGAAAAGTTCCGAATGAAGGAACCTTCATCCGGAACTTGGAAAGTTCCGAATGAAGGAACCTTCATCCGGAACTTGGAAAGTTCCGAATGAAGGGACCTTCATCCGGAACTTGAAAAGTTCCGAATGAAGGGACCTTCATCCGGAACTTGAAAAGTTCCGAATGAAGGTCTGTCGTCTTCTTTCTGTTTTTAATTTTAAGTTTTCCTCCTTTAATTTCAAGTTTGATTTTTTTCCGCCTTTTTATTTATTTAAATTTTTATTCACTTTTCTTTTAGTTTACGTTTTTATTTGCATCATTTACTTTATATTAAGTTTTAATTTTACGTCCTTTCATTTTTCGTCATTTACTTTTAAAGTTTTAAATATCGCACCGTTTACATTTTAACTTGTTTTAATTTTTCGTTATTTATTATTCAGTCTTGTTCATTTATTTTACCAAAACCAAAAAAATATTTGATTTACCAAGAACAACTAATCTCAAACAATTAACCGGAAATCAATTCGATTAGACACCGAGAATAACGAACTTTTTCAACGAGTAAAATCTGAGTATTAATAAGCGATCATCTTTTTCCCGCCATATGAAATAAGTAGACGCAGCAAGAACAAGCTTAGACATTACACTTCTCGATGAACGACTTCTAGCATTAGGAACAAGAGAAACTACAACCAATATATGATTGGAAAGAATATCAAAGTTGTAAGATCATCCAATGCCTTAAAGTTTCTAAAGATATTTGGAAAGAATATCAAAGTTGTAAGATGTGTGTCCCTTAATAAGTTCACTTGGAATTGAGCATCAAACATCCTATGTGGATATACCTCAACAACATAAAAGGGTTGAATGAAGGAACATAAACATTATGGAGATAGCTAGAGCTTGAAGACATCATGCTCATATTCCTATACATTATTGGGAGTGCTTGTGTAATTAACGCTACTTACCTCATTCCTAGATTTTCTTATGAATTTTTGTTGGATCAAAAGAATGTTTATGCATATTTAAGGGTGTGTGGATGTTTAGAAATTGAAAATAATCTGTTAATGCAAGTAATGCCTAAAAACATTATTAGTGTTAACTAATCTTTCTTAGTTTTGATCACAACAAACCATACAATACATTTAGTGTAGAAACACAAAATGAATTATTTAACTAACACTATCATCAAGGTAATAATCATATCACTAACCTTTCTTAATCATACTTAGTGATCATCAAATGATTATCCTTAAAACTCACTTTTGCTAATAAGACAAAAGACTTTTTAATAAACTTTCTTTTTTAGAAAATGTTTTATTAAAATGGAAAATAAAAATTTGAAAATAGCATATTCCAAATGCTGTTAGAATATCCTTTGAAGGGTTTAAATACCTCAGATATTCCCACCCCACTAAAAGACAAAAAACGGAGCGGAGTCTAGTGGCGGTACATTAAGTACCTACGTGGTACCTTATCGATATGGTACCGCGGGGTAAGATAAGGTACCGCGCACAGTAGCCGTTATATATCCGTTGTAACTTTGTTTCCTTTAAATAGTGGGTCAAATCTCATTTTCCAGTAAGCCTCTTGGACGTTTTTCTCAGCCCTTCTTCTATTTTCTATAGCATAATCATTAGTAAATGATCATTTAATTTGTTAAGGATGTTTACATATGATTATCCTCTTGATCCCCTCCTTTACCATGTCCAATGAGAAGATCACTCACTCACTAGTGTAGTGATAAAGATGAATTTATGAGCTAGTCATATTCATCATGATACCTTTTTGTTTTAGGTCAATCCAATGTATTTATGAATACTTGGACTAGTTGTGTTCATCCAAGTTATTTGTGGATACTTGGATTTGTTGTGTACATCCATTGCATATGTGTTTGCTTGGATTTGTGTTGTGTAAATCCAAGCTACATGTGAGTACTTGGATAAGTCTAGTTGAGTTGTAATAGATTTGATTAGGAGTTCTCACTAAACTATAAAGTGATGTGGTTGTGTCTTGTGAGTTCTCACTAAACTTTAAAGTGATTAGTAGTTGTGTTGTGTGTAGTTCTCACTTAGCTTCAAAGTGAAGAGTCGTGAAGATTGGTTCTAGCTTTCAATTAGAACTCGACATCTAGCCTTGTGTCGTAAAATGGTGAAGTAGGCAACGTCGTGAAGATTGGTTCTACCTTAAGATTAGAACTCGACATCTAGCCTTGTGTCGTTAAATTGTGAAGTAGGCAACGTCGTGTAGATTGGTCCTAGCTAAAGATTAGGTCTCGACATTTAGCTTAGTGTCGGAAAATAATGTAAGCAACGATGTAAGGTTTTCTCCGCCGAGAAGGGAGCTTGTGGATATAGTGGAAATCTCGAGTAGGTGTACTTGAGGAGTGGAGTAGAAACGAGGATAGAGCCTCGTTGTCGAACCACTATAAATCTTGGTGTCTTCCCACTAGGTTGTCTCCTTCCTTGCTCTTTACTTATTTCATTATCATTATACTTGCTTATTATCCTTGCTAGTGTATTTCAATTGAACCTAATCATTATGCAACTTAGCATCAAGTAAAAGATAGTTTTGATACAAACCAAATTGAAAGTAATTTTAATTTGGTCACCGATCGAAGAGAAACTATTCAACCTCCCCTTCTAGTTTCTACAATTGGTATCAGAGCGATGGTCACTCAAGATCTTTGAAGCATATTGTACTTTAAAACTTGGATCGATCCATTGTCTCCTCAAATTAGAAGGTCTAGTTGTACTAAAGTTTCTCTTTGGTCAAAACTATGTTTTCTTTGAAAAATGGGTCTTTTAATTGACAATATTGCATCCCACTTAAGATTAGTAGCCTTTATGCATTTTAGATATACTCTTGAAATGTATCTACTAGTTTGCATCTTGCTTTGTGTAGGTACTCATGAAGATCAATCACTTAATTGGTTGTGGATTGAGTTACTTGCACTTGTATAAGAATCATCTTCATTGATCTTTAACATCTTTGAATGATGATACCAAGATGATTGGGAATGATACTAGTCCTTGAAGACTTAGTACTCATCATAGTCATTGATTGGGCATAGCACTTATTCCTTCATGGATTGCACTTTGTGGCCAAGGTACGCTTTCGTTCTTCCACACGCCCTTTGATCATTCTTTTGATCATTGCTTGACTATGTGCTTGTTCTCGGCATCCTTTCCTTGACATTTATTTGTGGTTTGTGTTTCTTTTCTTCTATCCTCTCAAACCTTCATTGCTTGGATACTTGACTCACTATGGTGATGTAGAGTGAGTTAGTAGAAGCTTAAAGTATCAAGCATGATTTCCATGGTTTGCACCCATACGGTTAGTAGGCCCTTTGTGGGAGAGAAAGTGAATTAATACTTTACTCATATTTTAGTTTAGACTAAGACTATTATTGAAAGTGATCTTAGTTTAGACTTGAATAATTGCTTTGTGCTTATTCATTACCAAAGCCGTTTATCGTTTCGCCGGAAAGGCACGTCTTAAACCACTATATATGACACAATCTCTTCGTTTCAACTACTTGAAGATTGTCATTAATCCCTTGAGCATTGATCCTAGTCTTGATTCACTTCTCTTGATTTCTCTCCACTTAGTCGTTTTGCTACAAGTAGTCGTTTGTCCGTTTCGGTTCTTTTCGATCTTGATTTAACTCGTAATCCTTCGTTAAGGCATATTGCTTAATGTTATGATGATCCAATAATATTCTAAAAGGCTCATGATTTAATTTTAAGTATTTTAGAAAAACTGGATTTTCAAAATTTGGCGTTTTTCAGAGATAGAAACCTGCCTCTGTAGGCGGTTCCTTATCTCCGCGGCTCAAACCCGCGGTTCCTTACAGGTACCGCGGGCAGAAACTTTTGTCAGAGCGCCAGTTTGTGTTTTTTATTCTTTTTCAAACAAAACTCTCTCTCTCCCAAAAACACACAGCCGACGGGTTTTACCTTTTCCACCATTGTTTAAGCTTCCAAAACCTTCAATCACTCAAATTAATTGATTCCAAGTTGTGGGTTTCACTCATCCTTCATCTAACATCAATTAATTGTAAGTATTTTCTTTCAATTTCATCTATTTTGTTCTAGGGTTCATCCTTTCATAATTGGGGATTTTTAAAATTGAAATTGAATTAAAACCTTAATAGGAATGTGGGTTGACATGGTAATCTTACTATGATTCCTTAGGTTGATATTCATTAAGATTTCACTAAAACCTACTTATAGAGCAAATCCGAATTTAGGCTAAATGATTTTGGTTGAATTATGGATTTGAGATGAACCCATGAACAAGTAGGTAATGACATTGTTAATGCTTACCTAACAACCTTGTTTTGAAAAACCAATGTTCTAATCCATTGTTGATCCAACATAGATCATGTGTTCTTGGTCAATGATGGAATAGACACATTGTGAACATGAAAATGATATGGATTCAATCTTATGTTTGTCAAGAAATTGATATAACACATTTTCATTTTTTGTTTACCTTTTTGATTGTCATATGAGTGATTGGAGAAATATTGTCTTGTGTTTGTATTTAGGTACTTAATCATGCCTTCTCAATATCAAAAAGATCATCAATACACTAAAGATTATATGCCTGACATCTCCCAAACCTATGCTTCCCCCCAACTTCAAAACGCGTTTCCATCCCTTTCCACTCGTTGTTTCCATGAGAGTAGAGTCGTTGACAAGGAAATAACGGGTTATGTCTATATCCTATCTATGTTTGAGCTTTCGGGGTTTGATTGCTTTCTCAACATAGAAGAAGATATTTACCCCTTATTCCTTCTTGAATTCTTTAGCACCTACTCCATGATTGAATACAATGGACAAATCTTCATTCGTTTCGTATTGAATGATCAATTGATTCAATACTCTCTTGAAGACTTTGGTCAAATTCTCGGTGTGCCATATGAAGGCACTTGTCGTTTTATGGATAAATGGAGACTTGATGCTCTCTCGGAATCCTTCGATAAACCTCCAAATGACCACACCAAAATTTATCTAGAGTTCATTCTTGAAATCATCTCGAAAGAGCGTGATGGTAACGTTGTGAGAAGCCTTCATTCAAATGTACGAAATGTGAATCGATATGAAGTGCTCTCTAGTGACCTTAAGGATTTTATGGTTCAATGGGCCAATATCCTTAGGGAGAATGTCTTTTGTCTTGGTGGAAACCGAGATCATATCCCGGCGTGTATGGTGCATATGTTGAGTTGCATCTTTACATCCACCAAGTACAACTTGGCATTCTATATCGCTCGACGAATCAATTATGCCCTTTCGAAGCCCAAGACAAACCTTCCCTATGCTATGCTTCTAACTCGCCTTTTCAAAAGGGCTGCTCATGATTTTCCCCACCTTGATCTTTCTCGCTTCTACCCGGTTCATCGGGTTATGTTGCCCATTCAAGAGGCATATGCTAGAAAGACAAGAAGTGATCGAGGATCGAGAAAATCTGTTCATCAAGAGATGGATGATGAGGACATGGACATGCCAACAAGTGATGGTGATGGCATAGGTACTAGTTCTCATTTCCACTCTTCGAGTAATTCCCATCCATCCTCAAACCCATTCGAGGATGAATTTGAAGACTTAGCTCCTCCTCCTCATCATTCTAGTGAAGTACCGGAAGATCTCAATATGGAGCATCTTTACCGCGAAAACCTTAGAACTCGAGGGGAATTGCACGAACACCGGGTTGAATCAAGAAAAGGTTTCAAGTTCTTGGGGAATATGATCAAGGGATTGGGGAAGAAGAGAAGGTGAAAGCATTGAAGCTTTTCAAAGAATACATGTTGGTAAACATGTATTGTTGAACAATTTTATTTTATCTTGGATATGTATTAACTTGTGATTGCATGTTAGAATTATCATTTATCTTGATCCTTAATGTTAATTATGCTTTCATGTTTGTGTTTTACATAGCTTTGTGCATGCCTTTTGATAGTTAGCTTATTAGATTATGATCTGTAGTTAACTTTGGCTTGTGAAACCTTTGGGAAAAATCTGGGTTTATCAAAAACTGGAATGGGAAATTTTTGAAAACCTTCTGGTCGCGGTTCCATATCGACCCGCGGTTCCTTATCGATAAGGTACCGCCGGTCCTAGATAAGGAACCGCCGGCCACTGTGCACGACAGCATCTTTGCTTTACACTGTTTTCTTAATTTTGTGTAAACCTTGCATGATTTTCAGTAATAAACTGCACATTTCCTAAACTAGGGTATCTAAATTCATTATTCACCTAAAATGATTTTAACCCATTACTAGTTTGGATCATCCCCTCAACCATTTAAACCCACCTTATTTGCCATGTTCTTCACACATCAAACATACTTCCCTAAACCTTAAACCACCCTAATCAACCATGGTGTGTACCAAAACCTCAAACACTTCCAAGACCTCCACCCCAAGAAAAACACTCAAAATAAGGGTTAAGGTAGCTAAGCCTAACTCTTCACCTTTCCTCACACCTAAGAATGAGAATGTTCCTATCCTCATTTCTTCATCACCTTCCCCACCTCTTGCACCATGCAAGACCTCCTCCACCCATGGTACTAACCACTCCATTGGTTCTACCTCCTCTTCATTCAATTCTAGAATGAATGAGCTTTCTTCACCCTTCACTCCAAGTGCACCCTTGGAAGTGACCACACAACCTCAACCAATCTAAAGCATTCCTTTTGGGAATGACTTTGATGACATTTTGGTGACTTCACCATTTACCCCTCACAACTCACCCATTTCACCAACCTTGGAGGATTTACCTCCACACTCACCCATTTCCCCTTTGGGGAACATGCCTCCTCTTTCACCCACATCACCCTTGGAGAACATGCCTCCTACACCTCCACCCAACTCAAACATCCCAATTTTGGGTGTCCCACTTTCCCTCCTCTTGGGTGATCCTTACTTTGGGTTTCAACAAACTCATGGTCCTAGTTGCCCATGTTGTCTTTACAATCACTACATCATCCATAACCTTAGGATGGACATGTATGAACTACATAGGAGGTTGCAAAACTTCTTGCTTGCGTTGTTCTCCATGCCTCCTCCTAGGAGATGAATGATGGAGTTCTTTTAATAAAGATTTTCAACAACAAGCCAAAGAAAACCACCTATCTAGATTTAATGATAAGCTAGCTATGTATTAGTTAGTTTTATTTATCTTTGTACTTGTTTCACTAATGAATGTTTCATGTTGTTGACTTATGGATTTAGCTTTGTGTGATTCTATCCTTTTGTGCACACTAATCAACTTTAATTTGAAATTAAAATTGAACCTAAATCTATCACAACCCCTAAACTTGACTAAAATTGGTTCAAAATGATATCTAAATTATTTTGTCACCCTTTGTCAAGACATTCTTTGTGAATGTGTTGCTTTATGCAACCCTAGCATATTTTGGTTCTAATAGAGGTAAAAATCCAAGATTTGCAACTTTTTGAAAAAGTCTTAGTTTTTCCCAAAACCCAGGAAAAACATTGTTTAAAGTCCACTGGACGCGGTTAGGGGTGCAAACGAGCCGAGCTTTTTTCGAGCTATTCGAGCTCGAGCTCAAGCTCGACTCGATCGAGCCGAGCTTTTATCGAGCTCAAGCCCAATAATAGGGCTCGAAACATATAATGAGCCGAGCTCGAGCTTTTGATAGCACGGCTCGAGCTCTTATCGAGCTTTTCAAGCCTTAATAAAAAAATACTTTTATATAAGTAAATCAACGTTGATTTGAATATTAACCTTATTATAAAGGATAACTCTATAAAATATTGAATAATTTATTGATAGTCGTTATCATAGTTTAATAAAAACATAGAATTTGTGATGGTGTGTTATTATTAGTGATGTATTTGTTTCATATATAAAATTTCGAGCTTTTCTAGCTAAGCTCGAGCTTTGCTTGAGTCCTTATCGAGCCGAGCTCAAGCCTTAACGGTTAAAGCTCGACGAGCTATCGAGCCGAACTCGAGCCCACCTTTTATGTTTCGAGCCCAAGCCCGAGCCCTGTTAAGCTCGGGCTCAGCTCGGCTCGTTTGCACCCCTAGACGCGGTTCCTTAAGGACCCGCGGTTCCTTAGTGATATGGAACCGCCGGCCCATATAAGGTACCGCGGCCAGAAAATGACTTTTGACGAATTTTTGGTCAAAACCTCTAAACCCTATTTCCGGTCAAGATTCCTTGTTTACTCAAATTGACTAAACATTCCTTGACAATACACATTTTGTATTAAAATTCTTACCTTGATTACATTTTGCTTATACCCCAACCTTGAGATTTCATTCTCACACCTTCCCAACCTTGAGAATTCATTCTCACATAACATTGAGATATCATTCTCACACTCTCACAATGCCTAACTCCTACATTCCTAACCTTGACATTTCCTTGTCACAACCCCACTCACCCAAAGCTTCCTCATCCAAGCTTTCAAAGAAACCGAAAATCTCGGTTCGACCCGTTTGGGTTAAGAAGAATGAACCATCTTCGTCCAAACCACCCAAAAACCCTACCTTCTCTCCAATCAAGTATTGGAATGAGACTTACACCATAAACCCCATCACCGGAGCAAAAGAACATGTTCCACCACCACCACAATCCTTCAATACCCCCCAACTCAATGACCTTTCCACCTTCCCAAACCTCACAAGGCATTGTGAAAACATTCCCAAACCCTTTACCCCACCACCACCAAACCCTAAGTTTGATGCCATACCCCCATCAAACGATTTTGTGTTGCATCATGGATCCTCGTGTGATTGTTGCCGATTTCAACAAATTGAACTTTCTCATGTGTATGAGAAGTTAAATTTTCTTGAATTCCTCCTCACTCGACCTCCTATTCAAGTTTTCGTTCCGGTGGACAAAACTTCGAATGATGCATCGTCGTCTTTTTAGTTTTATTTTATTTTTAGCAATCTTGGAAAATATCACTATTAGACTAGCTTATGCTTAGTGGTTTATTTTCCATATTTATTGCTTTTAGATACTCATACTATGTGTATGACTATCCTCTTTGTTGTATTATTTTTTTACTTTTGTGTTATTTGTGTGCTATCTAATTAGTTCTATTTTTGAGTTGATCTTGGTTAAATTTTTACAATTGCTTATGGGTGATTCCATCAATTCTAAAGCTTTAACCCATTGACAAGCCTATCATCTTCATTTTATTGAAGTTTGATTTTGTCAATTACCTCTTTGGACATACTTAGCAAAATACTTGCTTCTAATTTGAGATTTCTTCTCTTTCTCCCTCTCAAGTTACTTAGTAGGTAGTGATCATATATACATTGGTGTTTCTTTCCTTTCTACTAACCTTTGTGTAGCATGTCACCTTAGCTCACAAACTTGGTGTCCCAAGCAAGGGGGAGCAACCACCAAGGGGGAGCTACTAGCAAAGTTTGATGCACTTCAAAGACTTATGCTAACCTTTTTGCTACGACAAAGGGGGATAAATGATAGTGATAAACTAGTTAATAATTCCATAGTTTGTGTTTATACGTAAATGAGTTTATCGTTTGTCGTTATCAAAAAGGGGGAGATTGTTAATGCAAGTAATGCCTAAAAACATTATTAGTGTTAAGTAATCTTTCTTAGTTTTGATCACAACAAACCATACAACACATTTAGTGTAGAAACACAAAATGAATTATTTAACTAACACTATCATCAAGGTAATAATCATATCACTAACCTTTCTTAATCATACTTAGTGATCATCAAAATGATTATCCTTAAAACTCACTTTTGCTAATAAGACAAAAGACTTTTTAATAAACTTTCTTTTTTAGAAAATGTTTTATTAAAATGGAAAATGAAAATTTGAAAATGGCATATTCCAAATGCTGTTAGAATATTCTTTGAAGGATTTAAATACCTCAGATATTCCCACCCCACTAAAAGACAAAAAACGGAGCGGAGTCTAGTGGCGGTACCTTAAGTACCTACGCGGTACCTTATCGATATGGTACCGCGGGGTAAGATAAGGTACCGCGCACAGTAGCCGTTATATATCCGTTGTAACTTTGTCTCCTTTAAATAGTGGGTCAAATCTCATTTTCCAGTAAGCCTCTTGGACGTTTTTCTCAGCCCTTCTTCTATTTTCTATAGCATAATCATTAGTAAATGATCACTTAATTTGTTAAGGATGTTTACATATGATTATCCTCTTGATCCCCTCCTTTACCATGTCCAATGAGAAGATCACTCACTCACTAGTGTAGTGATAAAGATGAATTTATGAGCTAGCCATATTCATCATGATACCTTTTTGTTTTAGGTCAATCCAATGTATTTATGAATACTTGGACTAGTTGTGTTCATCCAAGTTATTTGTGGATACTTGGATTTGTTGTGTACATCCATTGCATATGTGTTTGCTTGGATTTGTGTTGTGTAAATCCAAGCTACATTTGTGTACTTGGATAAGTCTAGTTGAGTTGTGATAGATTTGATTAGGAGTTCTCACTAAACTATAAAGTGATGTGGTTGTGTCTTGTGAGTTCTCACTAAACTTTAAAGTGATTAGTAGTTGTGTTGTGTGTAGTTCTCACTTAGCTTCAAAGTGAAGAGTCGTGAAGATTGGTTCTAGCTTTCGATTAGAACTCGACATCTAGCCTTGTGTCGTAAAATGGTGAAGTAGGCAACGTCGTGAAGATTGGTTCTACCTTAAGATTAGAACTCGACGTCTAGCCTTGTGTCGTTAAATTGTGAAGTAGGCAACGTCGTGTAGATTGGTCCTAGCTAAAGATTAGGTCTCGACATTTAGCTTAGTGTCGGAAAATAATGTAAGCAACGATGTAAGGTTTTCTCCGCCGAGAAGGGAGCTTGTGGATATAGTGGAAATCTCGAGTAGGTGTACTCGAGGAGTGGAGTAGAAACGAGGATAGAGCCTCGTTGTCGAACCACTATAAATCTTGGTGTCTTCCCACTAGGTTGTCTCCTTCCTTGCTCTTTACTTATTTCATTATCATTATACTTGCTTATTATCCTTGCTAGTGTATTTCAATTGAACCTAATCATTATGCAACTTAGCATCAAGTAAAAGATAGTTTTGATACAAACCAAATTGAAAGTAATTTTAATTTGGTCACCAATCGAAGAGAAACTATTCAACCCCCCCTTCTAGTTTCTACATAATCCTTCAAGGGTAGCCGATAAATTTTATGCAAAAGGTGTTCCTTGTCTCTTTTTGGCTATCCACAGTATCATACGGGATACATGTTAATCTATTAACTCATACTAGATGTGTTTCAAGGGATGTGGTTTTTTATGAACACATTTTCCTTATTCAAAATCTAGTATGACGCAAGTTCTTAAACCTATACATGCTCCTATTTCATCTCTTATATTGTATAAAGATTTTGGTTCTAGAGTACAACCTTTGTCTCAAACACATGATTATGTTCCACCTACACTTGAAACTGTTCAAAATCAACCAGTAGAACAATAGATAGTTAATGAAGAACCAGCTATTGTTCCAAATTCTGAATGAGTCCTTTTGCCAAATATTGGTGTTCAACCTAAGAATACTAGAAGATCCACAAGAGTTCATGTGCAACCAACTTGGTTCAAAGATGATGAAATGTCATTTTATTCACTTTTTATGGGTCATTTCACCCAGTTATTTGTCATAAATGACCTAAAACGTCATAATTTTTTTTTTGTTATTTTAGCAATTTGAAAGCACTTGGAGCGTTCAGGAGGTTTATAAGGTGTTTCCAAGAATTTTCAAGGCTTTTGGAAGAAGTATGAAATAGGTTAAGGCAAGAATGCACGGATTTCTCAAGTCACAAAGAAAGTTGAAAAAATGAGCTATAGACGGTGTCGCACATTGTACCCGACGCCGTCTCATGACCCTCTAGATGACGTCGCCCATCCAACCCGAAACATCACAACTTATCAACTGAATAAGCCCATACAAGGTTCTCACACCCGACGATGTTGAACTTATAACCCGACGCCATCGCAACCCGATTCCTATATATAGAACCCTTATAAACATAAAATTTGTGTAGAATTTTAATGTTAGCTTGGACCAATCATAACCAGGAAATTTTTGGGTTATACACCCCTAAGAAACTCCATTATTTCACTAATATTAATTGAAGAACAAGGTCTTATTTATTATAATTAATCATGTCTATATGTTTGATGATTGTACCTTCGATCTTTTCTTCTCTTACTATGCTACGTTAGATTTATTTTGTTTATCTATAATTGCATGAAAGCTATAATGAGATCTTCTTGTGTTTTTTGCTTCTTGGCTTGATTGTGTGCACGTTAGGCTTTAGAATACTAGACTATATCTTCATATTTTAACTTGTTGATATGTCTAGGGAAATGTGAGTGATAGATGATTCCTTGTCGTATATATCCATGTTCTTGTTTGTGAGCTCTCTTGACTGGGCCACCAAATTCATGGTAGTCTTGTGGCTTGTTCTAGCGGATACATTTAGGTGTTTGTTAATTCATGTACTAATGAGTAAATCTAGCGTTTGTATGTGATTTTAGATTTATGACTTTGCCACGTGATGATCATGAGGGCTTATGTCAAATGGGTAAAACTAGTAAACGCCGCCATACCACTATGCTATGGCTTATTTGATTCGCATATGACTTGTAATATATACAAACGGAAACTCTTAAATATTTTATAAACAATAAGTGACGGGTAAAAAATACATTAAGATAACATTGTAGTGAGTAGTGCATGATTAGGTACACATTGTATTTACAATGGTGAAATTCTACGACATTAGTTTAGGATTAGTTAGATTGCTAGTCAACCCCCCCTCTTATACCCCGATAATTTACTTGATTTTATAAAATATAAAAATACAAAAAGAATTTCCTTCCCACATCTAGACCTTTTGTACGTTCGACGCCGCCCTCTCAAATTATTCCCAAGAGAATAATAACAACCCAGATTTCTTGTCTATAATATATCTACACGACCGAGTACATTACACAAGAGGTTTTAAAACCCTTTGAGGGGTAAACATACCATCTCTAGATAAGAAGAAAGCTAGACTGGTGATCAATGGGAACATGCAAAGAAAAGGAGTAGAATATGATGAAACCTTTGCTCTACTGACCAAAATGGAGACTTTGAGAGCTTTGTTATTAGTTGTAGATATGAAAAGATGGGACATGTGTCAAATAGATGTCCCTAATGCTTTTCTACATGGAGATTTATTTGAGTAATTTTACATGAAAATGCCACAAAGGTTTGTGTTAGAAAGGGGAAGAGTGTTATGAAGACATCTTCCAACTTAACTCTTGTATACAAATTGAAGAAGTAAGTGTGTAGTCTTAACACCTTTTCCAATGATCTTTCCATCTTTTATGATTTCACTATCATGCTCCGAAAAGATGACCTCACACTTATTGTCATAAATTTTACCTATACTTAGTAAGTTAAACCCTAGGTTATCTACGTGTTCAACATTTCCGATGGTCATGGAATCAAGATAATCCGTACCTTTGCCAATGATGTTACCACGTAGCTTACTAGCAAAAGTAATGTTACCTCCATTATATGCTTTGTAGGATGAGAACAAATTACGATTACCCGTCATGTGTTTAGAACAAGCACTATCCTTAATCCACTCATCGGGCTCCAAATCGATTCCCAGACATATCTCTTTGTAAGAATGGGCCATGAGAAACTTTTCGTCTTTAGCATTGTCGTCACATTCTTCACCACTATCGCTCCACGAGCCTCCAACGAAAGCCGTGTGATTCTTGTCGCGATATGGCTTGGGACATTCACCAATGAAATGATTTGGGTCACCACATCTAAATCATTTCCTATCACCTTTGTCATTCTTGACAAATCGGTTTTTAGAAAAGACTTTCTTGTCGTTGCTTGGTTGTCTTACATGTTGACCTCGCCTTTTGAAGAACTTCTTGAAGTCTCTAACCGCCATAGCATATTCCTCATCATCACTTTCCGAAGAGGAGATATCATGGTCACTTTGCACTTTCTTGGCTTTTAGTGCTAAAGACTTTCTTTCACTCTTGGTTTTCACCATTTCCGTGTCCTTCAAAATTATCATTTCATGAACCTTTAAGTTGCCAATAAGTTCATCAAGTGATAATGTAGTAAGGTCCTTTGATTCTTTAATTGCCGTGACTTTAGCTCTCCACTTTGGATGCAATGCCCTAAGAAACTTCCAAACATTGTTCTTGCTAGAGAAACCCTCACCAAGTGCTTTTAGACTAGTAATAATAGTATTAAACCTAGCAAATGCACTATCAATAGTTTCATCTTCTAAGATGACAAATTGTTCATATTGTTGAACAAGAAAATCGATTTTACTTTCTTTGACTTGCTATTACCTTGGTGGGTTACTAAAAGAGTATTCTAAATATCTTTAGCGGTTTTACACATGAAAATCCTTTCATACTCTTTCTTAGGTAAAGCATTATAAATCACCATTTTAGCCTCATTATTTTTAGCAAGTTTCTTTTTAGTGTCATCATTAGAATTTTTAAAGTGACTAACTCTTTCTTTTTAGAAAAATTATTATATTGATAAGGCAAAAAGTCACCATCGGTAATAACATGCAAATATCTAAATCTTTTGATTTCACATAAGTCTCAAATCTATTTTTCCAATAAGTAAAACTATCGGTTTCAAAAGGAGGTAGTATTTGCATAGATCGCCCTTCAAGGTACTATTTGGAATCCATAGATCGATCAAGTTTTAAAATATAATATATTTTACAAACGCTTGAGCAACCACGCTCTGATACCAATTGTAGAAACTAAAAGGGGGGGGGTTGAATATTTTCTTAAATTTACTTGTTAAATATGGGTTTTCAAAAATTATTTTCAAAAAACATAGACTTGAGCAAATATATGAAATATTCTTATACACAATAGGGACAAGGGATAGTGTAGCTAAACGAATAATCACAAGTATATGCAAGTAAAGAATAATGAATGTAAAGAGATAAGAAAAAGAAAGATCAAACCAAACACCAAGGATTTATAGTGGTTCGGCAACGAAGCTCACTCCTCGTTCCTACTCCACTCCCCGAGTACTCCTTACTCGAGAGTTCACTAATCAACAAGCTCCTTAAGGTGGAGAGCCCGTACACGTCGCTTATCCAATTTCCTACTCTAAGCTAAAAGTCGAGCCCTAATCTTAGCTAGGACCAATCTACACCAATATACTTTAAGGACTAATTATTAACCACACTACAAACACAACTTTCAAACAAACACAACTATTTGGATCTTCACAACAATGACACAAGAATGAAAAATAAAAGTTTGATCTTCGATGGATCTTTGAGGTAGACACAACAGTTCAAGGATGAAAGTGTTCTTCTTTTTGCACTTGAGACGAAGAGATGAAAGGAGAAAGATTCACTTCTAAACAAGTAGTAATCAACCAAATAATCAAGGATTTGAATGATTTAAGAAGTAGGATTGAATCTGAAATTATATGTGCAAAAGAGGTGAGTAGAAAATCTGAGAATGGTCCAGTATTTATAAGACAAAGCCCCAACGGCTATTTTTGGGCACGGTTCCTTAAAGGTGCCCGCGGTTCCTTATTGATAAGGAGCCGCATAGGCATTTAAGGAACTGTGGGAGTAGACTCCGCGCCCTTTTGTCTTTTAGTGGGATAGTCACATCTGGTGGAATATTTATCCTCAAGGGATATTCCTAAACCATATGGAATATCCCATTTTCATATTTCAAATATTTAATTTAATAAAACATTTTTTTAAAAATAAAGTTTAATAAAAAAACTTTGTCACATCTAATAAAAGGTGAGTTTTAAGAAAAGTTAAATACTTGATCACTTAATTAGAATGATAACTTGTTTGTTCATACCTTAAGTGATAATGGTTGAAATGAAAAATACTTGAACTCAAGAATTCATTTTTCGTTGTTTTCGTAAATGCTTATTTTTATATATTTTCGTAATCAAAACAAAGCGAGACCGAAAAATGCAAGTAACGTTTTAGGCATCATTGCATTAACTTAACGCATATGTGTTCATATAGTGCAATGATTACTCATTTATCGAGGAGGCATATTGTACCTAGCTAGATTAAGGCGGTACTTCTTTATTAAACCTAGATACGCTAGACTTGTCACAAATAGACGCATCCACATAAAATTTCACATATATTGAGTACGTATTTATTTTCGGGGAGATAATTGGGACCTTATCGCACCTAGTTTTCTTACTTGCCACTTATGGATATCTCATGGTGGTACTTTACTTTTCCAAGTCAGTTGAAGGGGCTTCAAACTAATCAAGGTCATATACAAGGCAGTCTAGCACACCTTCATAGATAAAGGTAGGATGTTATTTGTTATCGTATAATTCCACCTATATGAATTACTACAAAAAGCGAAGAGCTTCCCAACAAATAAATACAAATTCGGGATTAAAGTTTTGTGCTAAGTTCAACAAGAAATGTTTACTCCAATAAAACATAAACAATAATCAACTACAAATAAAGCAATCGATATAAACACACAAAATATTTAATATTCATAAACATGGTTAACACCTGAACGTGTTAGCCTTCAACGTCATAACCGATACATAAATGTTATACGAATCACTAATATAAAACGTGTAATCAAAGGTTATAAGTATACGATATGTTTCATGTGGAATGGTGTATGTCCTTGATATTCTTGACTCTTATTTTCTTAAAAAAAGTGCTCTTTTAGGGTTTTAAATTTGAATCTAGGGGTAAGCGCCCTTTAAATCGCGTTTGTGGCTTTGTTTTTCTAGCTTGTTATGGCTGACATGCATATGAAATTTTCGAGGGTCGAATATGGAGTATGCATGGAACTTAGAGTAGGTATCACGGTTTTCCTTAATATAACTCTTCGATAATAATTTTTAATTGTCATACGACGTATTCGTCATCTGGATGTGATGTATGTAGGATTTGGTCCATAGGCTTCAAGTCTTGATGACTTCTAGAATATTCTTTCTATAAATCCCAATACGGCTTATTGAGTCTTCAAATACGGCGTATGTGTCTTGAGTTATCGTAGTCTTCTAAGTGAATTTCTTGCGCATATACGTCGTATGCTTTTGTACATAAGACGTATGTCTTCAAAATATAAAATTATTTAATTAATCTTCGATTAAGCTCTATTATGCGCCTTTATTCACTTTCTACTCCATAAAACTGCAAAACCAAATATATTCAATCGTATACCAATATCTTGTAATAATCATATCAAATGAGCAAATAACCTGGAATAAATTATGCTATAAATATGTACTTATTTGATGTCATCAAAGCTAATGTGAGCATTCTATTTCCAGATCCACAAGTATACAGGAGGTACACTAGTAAACTCATGTATCTCACTATAACAAGACATGATATATGATACACACTTCAGTTGTCGAGCCAATTTATGAAAAATCCTACTTCATATGCAAGCTGTTAAGCTTATGTTAAGATACTTATTGAATTTTCTTGGTCAATATATATTCTTTTGGCACATGATTCAGCTATACATCTAACATCTTACTGTATTTTGATAGTGAGCAGGCTAGTTGCCCTATGAATAGGCTGTCCACCATTGGCTATTGGAATTTACTTATCAGTCACTAGTTTCATGAAAATAAAAAAAGCAGGCAACGATATCAAGATCTTCAGCAAAAGCTTAGTATAGAGTAATGGCTCTCACCTAATGTGAAGTCACCTAATATGGGTCTCAAAGATCTTGGTCCTGTTGATCTCATGTGTGAAAACAAAGCAACCCTCTACATAAGCTAATCCAATGTTTCATGCAAGAACTAAGCATATAGAAATGGGTGCTATTATACATACCCTCATTAGCCCATATAAAAATGACAAAAAGTACATTATTTGTGTACTTTTTGTCCCCTTATTATTTTCTGGACAATTTTTTTATCAGTTTTTTTTCCATATTTTTATTATACATGTGAACCATGGTCTCAACTACAATTTATGTCACGTGTAAGCAATTTTGAGATCGTCACGTAAATCTTTAAAAAAAGAGTTTAATCTGACTTAAGTATATATAGCGGTTGATTCAAACCTCATAAATTAGTCGGTTAAAAAATCAATATCAAGGTTATTAAAAAAGAACCACCGTATATAGACATCCAATTAAAAGTAAATAACAACACAATGTAATCATTAAAGTAAATAGCAATATTATATACAAATCATTAAACTAATTACAATGTGCGCTTAAACTATAATATAATTTAGCTTAATGATGTACACAACAATAAGTCAATAATCAATAGACTAGACATGGGACAAGAATGTAACCTGAAAATATTTTTACAATTTTATAAAGCTATTATTTTTTGCATTGTAACAAGAGGTTTTTGAATAGCTTTTTACAAAAAAACTTGGAGGATATCAAGCTTTTTTGCAAAAAAACTAGTTACTGATAAATGGCTTATGCATTTAAAGCATTTAATGTAAATGGATTAATAAATATAAAAAGTCATGAAAAAAGTCATTTACATTATAGTTGCTCTTAGGATTATGTTATTAATACCTCTAGTTTTATAAAGTACAAAAATATTACCTCCACGTTTTTTTGTCCCATTAGCACTAGAGAAATGCTAGAAACACAAAGAAATATCCACAAAGATGTTTACAAAGTGAGTTGTCATGTAATTATTGGCACACTTGTATTTATATTTAAATTCTTTTTCATTCATATATCCACAAATAAAATAACAACTCACTTTGTAAATATTTTTATGAATATTGCTTTGTGGTTCTAGCATTCCTCTTTACTCAATATAGCAAACCAAAAACATCAATGTACACAAGCATAGATGCTAGATTTCTCCGATAGCCATTTGGTTCACTAAAGCCCTGTTTCGTTGATTGAATTTATTGTAATTAGGCTGGACACTACAAGAAAGTTGAGAACAGATGACGGGCGTTTCCCTGGCGACACAATGTCGCCAGGGATAACACCTTTTCCCTGGCGACAACGCTAACGTGGCGGTAAAGTAGGTTTACTTTTTAGTCAAAGTTTGACTAGAGTTTCCCTGGCGACATGTCGCCAGGGATACTCGGTCCAAAACCAGATACCAAGTGAAAGAGCGCGAAATTTTCCCTCCAAGGTTTCCCTGGCGACACGTCGCCAGGGAAAACCTAGTCAAACTTTGACCAACTTATCCCTGGCGACAAGTCGCCAGGGAAAACCCGTCCATCGTATTTAACAAAAATTATGTTTGCTAATTACATGTCAACATTATCCCTGGCGACAAGTCGCCAGGGAAACCCTCGCCATTTGTGATTAGTTTCAAAATTAAACACAAATGTTTAATTACATGCCAAGAATGTGTGGCGGGCTTTTACCCGCCAAAACCCAAATGTTTCCCTGGCGACTTGTCGCCAGGGAAACTCCCTGACATATATGTAATTTGTTTTTGCTTGTTAGTTATTATTTTAACTATCGATCCGATGTTATTTAATTTTTGCGACGTTTATATAATAAAAATGAGACATTTATAAAACAAACATTTATTTATTCATAATATTATACATAGCCCTTGTGGAATCAAATGGAAAACTTAAAAACAGACATTACTAATCAACTTAAAGTTCGTGAAGTAGTGCAGCCGATTACTACTCAACGCTAAGATTTTCCATTTCATTTAAAAGCTCATGAAGTATTGCAGCCGATTGACATGCGTGGTCTTCAGGATGCCTTTCCATTTCTAGTCTTGCCTCTAACATCTTTATCTTTAGATCTTTGATCTTGCAATTTGAGCACTCAGTGGGTGCAGATTGAGAAGGACCTGTAGAAGAACTTGGATGTGAACCTTGAGGTGTTGAAGATCTTATACGGAGTTCGAGATCAAAATCATCCTTCCATTTAAAATATTTACATCCATAATCATTTGTTTTTGGCTGTTACAAAGTAAACAAATAACATGACATGTCATTTAATAATCACACGTATTACATAACTAAAACATTTGATTGTTTACCTTCGAAAAAGGACATGCATAGTAGAGTTTACCAAAGCTATGAGGTTGATGTGACTGTCTCAACACAATATATCCCTTTCTACATGTACACTTATAAGCTTCACGGGGATCCATCTGCTACCAAATCAGGTGGTGGTGGTGGTGAGTTTGGTAGGAGATGATAAGTGTGTGTGTGTGTGATCTGCTGATGATAAGTGTGTGTGAATCATTTTATGGTCAAAAAGTGAGGGAAATAGTTAACATTTTCCCGCCAATGTTTTCCCGCCAACGTTTTCCCGCCAATAGTTAAACGTTGGATGTTCAATGGATGACCCGGTTTGTTATGGTTGTACGTTTGATGTTCAATGGATGATCCGGTTTGTTATGGTTATATTAGATGTTCAATGGACGACTCGACATGTGTTGGTTACACGTTAGATGTTAAATAAATGAGTCGGCATGTATTGGTTAGACGTTAGATGTTCAATGGATGAGTCGGTATGCATTTGTTAAACATTAGATGTTCAATGGATGAGTCGGTATGTTTTGGTTACACGTTAGATGAGCTGGCAACATAGCTATATTGAGCTGGCAAATGACTATACTCGTTGTGTAAGCTATTTTGGTGAGGTTACATCAAATGAAAAGCTTCTTTCTTTTGTTCAAACTTACGCGACTTGTTTGCTGGAACTCTTTTTGTCATCGATTCAAAACGGAAGCTGGTTAAAGATTTATTTGAATGGTTGTTTTGGGTACAAACCACTATTGCCTCTAGCTTGATCTCTAATTAAGTCGGATTTGATAATTCTATGTATAGTTGTATACTATTATTACAACACATATATACAAACACAAATACAGGTTTCCTTTCTTTGCATTTACACGTTAGATGTTCAATGGATGAGTCGGCATGTCTTGGTTACACGTTGGATGTTCAATGGACGACTCGACATGTGTTGGTTACACGTTAGATGTTCAATGGATGACTCGACATGTCTTGGTTACATGTTAGATGTTCAATGGATGAGTCGGCATGTCTTGGTTAGACGTTAGATGTTCAACGGATGAGTCGGTATGCATTTGTTAAACATTAGATGTTCAATGGATGAGTCGGCATGTCTTGGTTACACGTTGGATGTTCAATGGACGACTCGACATGTGTTGGTTACACGTTAGATGTTCAATGGATGACTCGACATGTCTTGGTTACATGTTAGATGTTCAATGGATGAGTCGGCATGTCTTGGTTAGACGTTAGATGTTCAATGGATGAGTCGGTATGCATTTGTTAAACATTAGATGTTCAATGGATGAGTCGGCATGTCTTGGTTACACGTTAGATGTTCAATGGATGAGTCGGCATGTCTTGGTTACACGTTGGATGTTCAATGGACGACTCGACATGTGTTGGTTACACGTTAGATGTTCAATGGATGACTCGACATGTCTTGGTTACATGTTAGATGTTCAATGGATGAGTCGGCATGTCTTGGTTAGACGTTAGATGTTCAATGGATGAGTCGGTATGCATTTGTTAAACATTAGATGTTCAATGGATGAGTCGGCATGTCTTGGTTACACGTTAGATGTTCAATGGATGAGTCGGCATGTCTTGGTTACACGTTGGATGTTCAATGGACGACTCGACATGTGTTGGTTACACGTTAGATGTTCAATGGATGACTCGACATGTCTTGGTTACATGTTAGATGTTCAATGGATGAGTCGGCATGTCTTGGTTAGACGTTAGATGTTCAATGGATGAGTCGGTATGCATTTGTTAAACATTAGATGTTCAATGGATGAGTCGGCATGTCTTGGTTACACGTTAGATGTTCAATGGATGAGTCGGCATGTCTTGGTTACACGTTGGATGTTCAATGGACGACTAGACATGTGTTGGTTACACGTTAGATGTTCAATGGATGACTCGACATGTCTTGGTTACATGTTAGATGTTCAATGGATGAGTCGGTATGCATTTGTTAAACGTTAGATGTTAAATGGTTACCGAATTAGAATAAATCGAGAAACTAAACGGAATAAATCGGAATGAATTTAGAAATTAAACTGACCGGGATGATATAGTTATTTTATAAATAATAATAATTATTTTATAATATGTAATAATAATAATTATTATTTCATAAATAATAATAATAATTATTATTATTTTATTACTAATTATAATAATACATAAGTAACAAAAACTTTATTTTCACAAAAATTATCCCTTGCGACATTTGTATCTATCCCTGGCGACAAGTCACCAGGGATACTATCCCTGGCGACATGTCGCCAGGGAAACGTGTGCTCAACTTGACTTTCTAAAAAGTCAGCCAAGTTTCCCTGGCGACATGTCGCCAGGGAAAATGTGGCTCACTTGACTTTCAGAAAAGTCAGCCATGTTTCCCTGGCGACATGTCGCCAGGGAAAATGTGGCTCACTTGACTTTCAGAAAAGTCAGCCATGTTTCCCTGGCGACGTGTCGCCAGGGAAACTTTGGGAGACCCGACGAAAGTTATAGGTACGTGCATATGCGTTGAAAAGTCAAAGGAATCCCTGGCGACATGTCGCCAGGGAAACCTCGTCACACCCCTCCAAAATTTTTCACTAACGCGCGCTTTTGGCTAAACGACAAAAGGCAAAAGTTTCCCTGGCGACATGTCGCCAGGGATTGTCGCCGGGGAAAAGAAAAAGCGATTTATTCATCAGAAACCTTATCTTTTCTCACATACACTTAACAAAAAAAAAACTTCATCTCCCTTACTCTCTTCGCTGCTATATCCGGCCACTCACCACCACCACTCTCCTCCACATCCCGCTGCTATATCACCACCACCACCACTCACCACCACCACTCACCATCATTCTCCTCCACACCTGCACACGTGCACGCACCACCACTCACCACCATCTCCAGTCGCCAACACCACCACCACGCCATCTACATTCACCGGCACCACCACCACCGCAATATATATTAAGGTATTTTATATAATTTATATTGTAATTGTTTTGGTTTTTTTTTATATAATTTTTTTTATAATTTATATTGTAATTGATTTGGTTTTGTTTTTACAATTGATAGTATATTTGGTTTTGTTTTTACATATCCGGTCACCGCAGCCGAGTCCCGACCGTAGCCGAGCCCGACCATAGCCGAGACCCGACCGCAGCCGAGCCCCGACCACACCCGCGCCCCGACCACAGCCGAGACCCGACCACTATTTAAAGGTATGTTTTTTTAACTTTTAATTGTAATTGAGAATACATATTGTTTTTTTTTAGTTTTTTTTAGATTCCCTGGCGACATGTCGTCCGGGATGTTTAAAATTGTTAATTTTTTTAAACGTAAATCCAAACACTCCTTATGTTACCTATTTGATGAGAATAAGCTGTTTGATAACAGCTTATCCTAATAAGCTTATCAGGATAAGCTGTTTGATAACAGCTTATCCTGATAAGCTTATTAGAATACGCTGTTTAAAAACAGCTTATCCTTATAAGCTTATCAGAATAAGCTGCTTATCCTTATAAGCTTATCAGAATAAGCTGTTTTCAAAAAGTTTACTTTGATAAGCTTATCGGGATAAGCTGTTATCAAACAACTTATTCTAATAAGCTTATCAAAATAAGCTGTTTGAAAACAGCTTATTCTGATAAGCTTATCGGGATAAGCTGTTATCAAACAACTTATTCTAATAAGCTTATCAAAATAAGCTGTTTGAAAACAGCTTATTCTGATAAGCTTATCGGGATAAGCTGTTTTCAAACAGCTTATTCTGATAAGCTGTTTTTATTATATGATATAAATGTTTTATTGGACTAAGCCTTAGGAATGTTTTAGGATTTTAGCGATTAATTTCGGAAAATTCCCGTCTGAAATTAATCAACCTATAGAAAACCCGTCCGAAGTTAATTTATTAGGAATTAACTTCGGAAAGTCCCCTGTTTGGGACTGCTTTTTGAATGTTTTGTCTCATTTAGGATATGCATGCGTATAACCGATTTAGTATTTGAGATGATTTCGACAGTGTTTCTCCTTTACCCAACTGGAAGGTCGTTGAACATGTTAATCATAAAAAGTTTTCCAACGGGGGTGTCATAGTGTCAGATGCCGTTCCTGATATTATACATTTCGACAACTCATCTGATCTACCACTTTCCACTGATTTGAATGACTTGGGTGATGTGACCTTGAATATAGATGGCCACGAAACGGAGGTTGATGCACCGCCAAATATCATTGATGTTGATGATGAAGACGATGGTATTACTGATGATGAAGACGTCCCTCATGATTTAAGTGATGAAGAACGTGTGAATGATGATGATGGTGAAGACAGAGTTTATTCTAGTGAAGAAGAAGATTGACCTTTAGTTGTAACTTGCAAAAGACACTTATTTGTTTGAATTAATGAATCTAATTGTTGTGGATTTTTTAAATGTGTATATTTATTTGGATGTGTTGTATTTGAATTTGTGCATGCTTATATTATTTTGTTCATGAATTTGTCTATGTTATGCTAATTGTACTTGTACAGATGTCAGCAGATGTTGCAGGATCACACGGTGGTGACGGTGGTGGTGAGGATGAACCTCCTACGCCAAACATCCGCAGCGGTTGTTTCGCCGCATTTAGAAATAAAGGTAAGAATATTTGGATTATTGTAACACAATAAAAAATTTGGTGCATATATATGTTGCTTGCCTTGAATTTTTATTACTTTGTCACTCACTTGATTTTTGCAGGCAAAGGCAAAAGAAAAGAAAATTTGGGCGGCAGAGCGGCCGGTAGAAAGACTCGAGGCATTAGCCGATGTATCGATTTGTTGGAGGAAGTTGGTCAGCATGGCCCTGTCCCGATAGATTTTGAAGAAAAATCTCACCGGCCTCGCGGCACGCATGCTCAGCATTTATCTAATTACATCGGGGATTGTATCAGGAGGCTCGTGCCACTGTACTACCCAAGTTGGGCTGATGTCCCTGATGAGATCGAAACATTGGTTTGGGCGAACATAGAGGTCAGTTATCATTTTTATGTTCATAACATTATTGTGTTTATTTATTTAATGATGTATATATTTAAATAAATTTGTTTATTTATTTATATCATATAAATAAATAAAAAATTTAAATAAATATACAAATTGTATCTTATTTATTTATATCATATAAATTTTTTTTAAATATATATAAAAAAATTAGAATAAATATAAAAAAATTTAAATAAATATATATTTGATGAGAATAATGTAATAAGCTTTTCGGATAAGCTGTTTTCAAACAGCTTATCCTGATATGCTTATCAGAACAGGCTGTTTGAATACAACTTATCTTGATAAGCTTATCAGAACAAGCTGTGTGAAAACAGCTTGTTCTGATATGCTTATCAGGATAAGCTGTTTTCAAACAGCTTGTCCTGATAAGCTTATCAGGATAAGCTGATTTCAAACAGCTTGTCCTGATAAGCTTATCAGAACAAGTTGTTTTCAAAAAGCTTATTTGTTATAAAAAATTAAATAAATGACTAAGCCATTAAATAAATAAACAAAATAATGTATAAATTATATCTCTAACTCTAACTTTGTTTTTGTTTTATTTGTTGTATATGAATGCAGAATCAGTTTAATTTGACGCCACACAAGAGTGATCCTGGTAGATGGAAGGAAATACGTGGCGGCATCAATCAAATGCTTACAAAGAGTTATAATTCTCGAAAAAATACGCTCAAGACAAAGCATTGGGTCCGAGACATCGATACCGGCAGGGTAGATATCGGCAGAGTCCGCAGCGAGCGTCCAGAGGAAATTACTTCAGAGGACTGGGAGAAACATATCGCACTTTGGAGTAATCCGGATTACGAGAAAAGATGCCAGACGAACTCCCAGAACCGGTCTAAGCAGAAGACGCCGAGTCGGCAGGGATCCCGATCGTTGGCACGCCTTCGAGACCAAGTGGTGAGAAATTCTATAATTAATTTACATACATATATGTCTTTGATTATATGTTTTGGTGTGTTGTGATTTTTTGTTTTGAATTTGCTTCATTCTATATATGCGTGTCTATGTATGTACAGACGCAAGCTGCAATTGAAGCTGATGTGCCACCCCCGACTGTCATTGATCACTTCTTCATTGCGCACACCGACCAGGATGGGAATTTTCCTTGCGATGCGGACCGCGTTATGTATGTAAGTATTTTTTTTTAAATTAATTAATTAATTAATTTTTTTTTGGATATGCCTTGGTTTTTTACTATTCCTTGCCGATAAATAATGTACCAACCGACTAATATATAATATACTAACTGTCGTTTGTTTTTGTCACTTCATTAGGAGGAGATGCTTGCGATGAAGGCTGCAGGAAAACATACGGACGACGAGATCAACCGTATCGTCCGAGGTGGAAAGCAGCGAGGCCACATGCCCGGTGTCGGCCAGATAGTGCCGAGAAGGAGTACTCACTATATTCCTCCTCCTCCTCCCGTCGACCCACGGTTGGAACAAGCGGCTCAAGTGTTTAACTTTATGAGAAGTGACGATAGGTTTGCCGATGCGTTCGGAGCATTTCTATCGGGTGGTGCTAGCGGGAGTGGCACGGGAGGCAGCGGTAGTGGCGCCGGTGGGAGTGGTAATGGTTAGTATGCTTGTCTTGTTTTTCCTACCTTAGCATGCAAGTTTAATAATTGTAAACCCCGAATTGCAAGTTTAATAAGTGTAACTAGGAACTTTGTACTCAAGTTGTGACATGTATTTGTATTGATCGAGAGTTACATGTTATTGTGTTTTGGTACTAGATTCGTGGTAGATTTTTGGTATTTTTATCTTCAGGTTTTGTATTTGTATTCCCAGGTTTTGGTAGATTTTTTCCGGAAAAATTCCGGAAAAAATCTGGAAACAGCCTGCTGTGCAGGCAGCTAAAAAAAAAAAAATGTCAAAGTTTCCCTGGCGACATGTCGCCAGGGAAACTTTGGATAATTTGACTTTCTAAAAAAGTCAGCCATGTTTCCCTGGCGACATGTCGCCAGGGAAACTCGAAAAAACATTGACTTGTCAACGCCAGGCGTTGACTCGTCAACGTTACGTCTAGTTTCCCTGGCGACATGTCGCCAGGGAAACTCAAGAAAAACATTGACTTGTCAACGCCAGGCGTTGACAAGTCAACGCCTGGCGTTGACAAGTCAATGTTCTTCTAGAGTTTCCCTGGCGACATGTCGCCAGGGAAAAGTGAGGTTTAAAAAACCTATTTAACTTAAGTTCCTTAATCAGCCATATTTTCCCTGGCGACACATGTCGCCAGGGAAACTATCCCGCACCAACTCCGACGTGGCACCAATATTTGAACCAAAGAGTTTGTGGGGCCCACTTGTCGCCAGGGAAATCAGAATTTGTCGCCAGGGAAACTATCCCGCACCAGCCTTTCTTGGCGTACTTTCCCTGGCGACATGTCGCCAGGGATTCGTCTTCCCTGGCGACATGTCGCCAGGGAAACGTCGCGAATTTAGCCAGGGAAGGGTTCGAATTTTGTAGTGGGATTGGAATGTTATTTACAATTTCATATAGTGTTTGGTTGCCTATTAAGTGTAATAGTAATTTATTCAATTACATCACATTCCCTCAAATACACAAATTTTCATTCCTCCACTTTTATGAAGTAAAATTATATCATTAGAATGTAATCTAAATTTTCATTCCTCCACTTTTATGAAGTAAAATTATATCATTAGAATGTAATCTTTAATTTACATCAACACCTACAAACATATAATAATAAACATTATTTTATTACACTTACTCTTCCATTCTCATCCCAACTTCATCAAACATAATACAGACCTATCTTTAATTTATGAGGTTTTTGTATATATATCTTTTTAAAAATGCAAAATTGCATATATATATCCAAAATATGCATAAAAACCATTATACCATGTGCATAAAAAACTTGTAAAAAAGATATATATACAATTATTCATTTTTAGAAGGATATATATGCAATTCCTACTTAATTTATAACCAGTTTTTACAATTATGCTTTTTAGATATGTGATATTATGTTCTTTGAAGTAACCATTTTTTCTTCTTTTTTATAAATCCTATATGTCTTTAATAAAATACTCATTGTATGAAAAGATATATTCGTAATAATAACTTTACTAGAAAGAATGCCATTACAACAATTATTTTAATGACAAATATAAAAATTATTGTTAAGTTGTGCATTTAACATCTAATTTTAGTGAGAATTTTTTAACAAAGTTGTAATTTTTAGCACAAAAAGTTAATTAATATATTAGCAAATGTAATAAATATTATTGCTAATTTAGCAACTACTAAACAGTTTTGTGAAACTAGCACCGATTAAACTGGTAACCAATATCAATTGATGCTAATTAGATCGGTGCTAATTTTAAAATACAACAAAATTGCTTATTGGTTGCTAAATTAGCAACAAATATTTTAAATTATTTGTCAAAATGCTAGCTTTGTTGCTAAAAAATACTGTAATTTTATTAGCGACTTTTTTTTTTACCTAAATTAAATGCTAAATGCATAATTTAGCAACAAGTTTTCTGCTGTTAAAATACGTAGCAATTGTTACTATAATAATTTTTCTAGTAATGCAACAACTTTTGAAGAGTACTTTTAGAAGTACTTCTTATTTTTTATTTTTTTTAAAACTTCTATACTTTACTTTAAATAATTAATTTGTGGTGATATTAAACCAATCAAAAGATTAGAAGATAAAAAAAATAAAATAATGTAGAAAACAAGTTAGAAAGTTTGTTGATGGCGTTGTTTGGAATTTAATTCGTCCTCGTGACTAGGAGGTTGAGTGGTTTCGTGTGTATGGTGCTCTTTTTGTATTCTGAGACATACATTTCACTTATGGCTATTTATGTCTCGCAAACTTAGGCTCAGCGCAACAACGATTGATCTAGTTTAAGTTCATTTTTTTTGTTATATCAACTTTCTATCTCTAGCAACTAACGATTTAATGCGATCTAATTCATTTTTTTTATTTAATAAAAAAATATTTCTTTCTTTATAAATACCACATTTTCACACAGTTTGGGCTTACAAAGTTAGCCGATACGTACGAAGCTAAAATGAAACTGCGCACAACATATGAGAAATGCCGTGATATTTCCCCAGAGAAACGTGCTTTAATCGACATTTTTCTTGTTGGGAATAAAATGAGCCAAGACACTCAGACGCTGACAAGAGTAATCTGGACGCTGATAGGAAGAAATCAAGCGCTGATAGGAAGAAGTCAAGCGCTGACAGATCAAGCATTGACAAGAGATATCCAAGCGCTGACAAGAAGAAGTCCAAGCAATGATAGGAAAACTTAGTCAACACATTTATTATTTGAAGAAAAGATTTACTCAATATTGTAATTTCTATATTTATCTTTTCCTAGAATAGTTGATAGGTTATCCATTGTACACGACTCCTTATGTTATAAAAGGAGGTCGTAAGGTTTATAGTTAAGATATACCTTATTCAGTATACGACTTTCATTGTACTCAAGTTTGATTATCAATCAAAAGTGAAAGTTTGGTTTATTTGTTTTACTTGTTCTTTAATCAAAGTGTTAATTCCACATAACACTTGGATTGTTCATATAACAAATAAAGTTTCTCTACGTGTTAAACTTGATTCAATCTCGTTAACACAAAGCTAATCGATCTAAGTTTGGGATCAACAAGTGGTATCGGAGCTTGTTGAGGAACTTTGATCTAGAAGAACAGTAAACCCTAAAAACACCAAAACCCTAAAACCAGAAAAGATGTCTGCTACAAAATCTTCTTCCTCATCAAACCACAACCTAAAAATCCCCATGCTTGACCCTCACAACTTTGAACAATGGAAGTTCAATTTTGAACAATACCTCCAAATTCATGATCATACTCTCTGGGAGATTATTGAATATGGAAATCAATTTGATAAAGCAGCTAAGATTGTTGCTGCTATTCTAGCAAGGTCTACCACTGGTTCTACTACTAAAGAACGTAGAGAAAGATCTGAGGATGGAAGAGTTGTCTCAACTGCTGATATAGCCAAAAGAAGGAATGACATGAAGACCTTAAGCATTCTCAAACTCTCTCTGGGTCCAAACAATCAACATAAGTATAGAAGCTTTGAGTCTGCCGAAGAACTTTGGACAGCTCTTCAAGTCAACTATGGTGGTAATGATGATACTGCCCAAGAAAAGAAGAAGCAACTTTTGCATGAGTATGCTGTGTTTAAGGCTCTTCCCAATGAGAAACCGAGTTAGGTAAAAAGCAGGCTTCTTGATATCACTAGCAAGTTGACCTTTATGGGAACAGAGTATAATGATGATGATATTATTACTACTTTCCTTAAAAGTCTTTGTGATGCGTGGAAAATTGAGGCTATGTCTATCATTTCTACCAATGCCCATAAGAGTTCTACTTTTGATGACGTCTACAATAAGCTAAGGATTGTAGAGAATGAAATATTATTGAATCATGGACACAAGTCGACATTTGGAAACATGGCTTTTATCTCACATAGTGAAGCTCAAGTCAATAAGAGAGAATCATATGTGCATCCTGTTACTGGATCACCTTATGTCAGTGGTGGATCAACCTTTGTCAGCGCCTCACATTCAGAAGCTGACACATACAATGTTGACTAACCAAGGATTAAACCTGCTGGTATTGATTTGGATACAGTATGTGCATACATTGCTGCATTGCCCAATGGTTCCTTGATTACATATGAGGATCTTGAGTAAATCAGTGATGAGAATTTGAAAGATATGGATATTAAATGAATATGGCACTTGCAAGCATAAGGGCCAACAGATGGAATAGGAGATTAAGAAAGAAGATGACCTTCAATGCTAAAGACACTGCTGGATTTGATAAATTCAAGGTTGAGTGTTACAACTGCCATGGGATGGGTCACTTTATGAGGGAATGTAGATCTCCAAGAAGATCTGATGCTGGAAAGGCTTCAAGCCAAGTCGTCAAGGTTGAAGAGATAAAAGCTATGGTTGCCATGCAAGACATTGATGGTGTTGGATGGGACTGGAGCTTTTTGGCAAAGGATATGGAAGAGAATAAGGCTTTGATTGCAGAGAAGGAAGAAGAAGAGCATATTCACTTTTCTCTTATGGCACATTCCTTGTCTTCATCAGATAATGAGGTATATGATGATGCTTACTGTAGTAAAGGTTGTCGTTTAAACACTGAAAAGCTTAACAAAGAAATCTTAAAGTTAAAATCAGATGTTTTTGATGAAAAATGCAAGCTATCTAATTATCAAATGACACTTGTTCAAACTGAAAAGACTGTTGAGGAATATAAGAAAATGGAATTTGACCTAAAATATCAAATTAATGTTTTTGTCTTATGATCTTAAAGTTAGTATTGAACTTAGGGACACTCTGACGAGATCCAGAGAAGAAGTGCAACTTAAGTTAGATGAGGCCATTAAGGATAAAGAAAATGTAGGGCTTAAAATTAAAAGTTTTTATAAAGCCAGCCAAACCCTAGAAAAAAGTGTTAGTGAACAAAGAAACCCTAGGGATATGTCTGGGATTGGGATGAATGAATATGTTGGTGTTCCTCCACTTGCTGGGAACTTTTATGGTGTTCAGAGAAAGGATCTCTCTTGGACTGGTATTCCAGAACTCTAAGAAGAGGAATTTATTCCTCCACCTAGAGTGCTTACCCCAGTTGAGGAATATCAACAAAAGGTGACTGGCCTTGAAAAATGGAAAGCAGACAACCCTTTTCTCTTTGTTAAGGGTGGAATGCTTAGTGAGAGTCCAATTGAGCCTACACCCATTACTGTGACCAACCCTACCACTGGAAAACCTGTTGACCTTGGCGCATCTGTTAATAGAAAACTTAGTGTTAAATATGCTGAAATGTATAGAAAACCTAGGTCACCTCAAAGCCAAACTAGTGTTAATGGGACAGGGTTATTTTAATCTAGACCTAAAGTTATGTCTAGAAAAGCTTGTTATACATGTGGGAGTTTTTCTCACTTGGCCTATAAATGTGTTAGTGCCTTAAAAGTTAACGCTGACAATAGGTCAACCATGGTCAAACCCAGACCTTATGTCCAACCAAGTCCACAAGTTACTAGACCAACTCCCTTCTTTACTAAAGGGACAAATACACATGGACAAAGACCCTTTCAAAAGACCAATACATGGTCTAACAGACAACGGGTTCCTGTAGCAAACCCTAATTTAGGCGCTGACAAGTATAAATTCAGCGCTGACAAGAACAAATTTAACGCTGACAGGAACAATTCCAACGCTGATAGCTCTAGGTATGGTATGAAAATGCCACAACAAGCTGGTGTTGGTTCTTATGTTAGACCAAGTAATAATAGGAGCACCCCTTCTCCTAAAGTTACGGGGTCATTTTGTCGAGTTCCTTCAACATGGTACTTACAGCCTAAGGGAAAAGGGTCTAAAGCTTCATCTAGTTTGACTTGGAGACCCAAACAAGACAAAAACCCTCATTCTGATGGGATTTCTATGACCTGTAACAGATTTCATTATATTTCAAAGGTCATGACTAAACCAATTGGGGTAAACTAGGTGTTCAGGCCACAAAGGGATGAACAAGGGGTTGTTATAAGGACTAAATCTGTTCTTGTTGAACAACCAAATGAATCCAAGTCTGCTCAGGCTTGGGTTCCCAAAGAAAACTAACTTGTTTTCTTTATGTGCAGGGCATTCAAAAGCAGGTCAATGATCATGGATATTGGGACAGTGGATGGTCTAGGCACATGACGGGAAAGGAAGATTACTTGACTAACTTTACCCCCATTAAAGATGGTGACAAAGTGTACTTTGGAGGAGGATATGGTACAATTTTTGGCAAAGGCACTCTTATCACCAATAATTTACGTCTTGAAAACGTATTTCAGGTAAAAGAACTTGACTATAATTTGTTTAGTGTGTCACAAGTATGTGATAACAAAAATAAGGTTCTTTTCACAGATACTGAATGCTTGGTGTTAAGAAAAGATTTTAAGGTGTCTGATGAGAAGTCTATTGATTATAGAACACCTAGGCATAAGGACATTTATAATGTTAATCTTAATGGAATTAGGATGAACAACAATTTGTCATGTATGTATGCTAAAGCTTCAGTAGATGAAAGTAATCTATGGCAAAGAAGGTTAGGGCATATAAACTTTAAGAATATCAATAGACTTGTGAGACATGATTTAGTTGATGGTTTGCCTTCAAAGGCTTTCCATAATGATCATTCTTGTGTTGCATGCCTTAAAGGCAAACAACACAAAGTCTCATTTAAGTCTAAACTTGTGCATTCTAGTTCTAAACCACTTCACTTGCTACATATGGACTTATTTGGCCCAACTAATATAGAAAGTTTGAATGGTAAATCTTTTTGTTTTGTTATAACTGATGATTTTTCTAGATTTACTTGGACTTTCTTTTTGGCCTTAAAAAGTGACACTGCCACTACTTTGATTAACTTTATTACCCAAATTGAGAAAAAGACAGGGAATGAGGTTAAAATACTTAGAAGTGATAATGGTGGTGAGTTTAGAAACAAGTTGTTAGATGCCTTATGTGTTAATAAAGGGATTACTAGGGAGTTTAGCATAGCTAGAACCCTACATCAGAATGGGGTGGCTGAAAGGAAGAATAGAACCCTCATAGAAGCAGCTAGGACAATGTTGGTTGATGCTAAGTTTCCCATTGTTTTTGGGCTGAGGCTGTGAATACGGCCTGCTATGTTCAGAATAGAGCATTGGTCAAAAAATCCATAATAAGACACCTTATGAGCTATTTTGGAATAGGAAACCCAATATAGGTTTTCTTAAACCCTTTGGTTGTCATGTAGTGATTTTGGATACTAGTGATGCCTTAGGAAAGTTTAGTGCAAAAGGTGATGAAGGCTATTTTATGGGTTATTCAGTGCAGAGCAAAGGATATAGGGTTTACAACAAGAAGGAAAAACGTATTCTTGAAAAAGTACATGTTAAGTTTTTAGAAAGTAAACCTAGTGATCCTGAGAGTGGACCAGACTGGTTCTTTGATCTAGAACCCCTATCTAGAACCTTGAATTATATGCGTTTTACTTATCCAGACATTGTGAAAAAGGATTCAAATGTTGTGGAAGAACCTATTGTTGAGATTGCAGGTAAACAGGTTGACAAGGAAGAAGGGTCACATGTAATTAAATCAGACCCCATACTTGAGTATGTTACCATTCCTATATGGACTGATGGATTTGCACAAGCTGCTGCTGCAGAAAAGGAGGAAGTAGGGCCGCAAGAAAGGCCAGTTGATGAAAACATGCATGAATCTTCAAGCGCTGACAAAGGAAAATCCGACGTTGATAGGTTAAATTCAGGCGCTGATAACCCGTTTGACCATTTATTATCTTCCAATACCTTTGAACAAGGTGAACCTTCCATACTTAATCAAGAGATTCATTCAAGTGAGGATGGGAGTGGATATGAAGATGATATTGGCAACATGGAAACTAAAATAGAAGACAACACACTACTTGGGGGAGGAACACTTACTACTACTGTCAAAAATTATCCTCCTTCCCTAATCATTGGTGATGTTTTGTCTCATATTCAAACAAGAAGGTCTCATCAGACTCAAGGAGGTTTCATTGCCAATATCCACAAGAAGGTTGATACCCCTCTTGTTCAGGCATGTTTGTTTGCTTGTTTTCTGTCACAACAGGAACCCAAGAAGATTTTTGATGCTCTCAAAGAACCAAGTTGGGTGGAAGCAATGCAGGATGAGCTTCACCAGGTTGTTATTCAAGATGTTTGGGAGTTAATGGATTGTCCAAGATATGTTAGACCTATTGGGACACGTTGGGTTCTTAGAAACAAGAAAGATGAAAGACGAATTATGGTTAGAAACAAGGCACGTTTAGTTGCTCAAGGCTATACACAAAAAGAGGGAATATACTATGAAGAGGTTTTTGAACCTGTTGCAAGGATTGAAGCAATAAGGATTTTCCTAGCCTATGCTTCTTGCATGGGTTTCATAGTTTATCAGATGGATGTGAAGAGTGTTTTTCTGTATGGCACAATTGAAGAGGAGGTTTATGTGATGCAACCTCCTGGTTTTGAAGATCCAGATGATCTAGACAAAGTGTATATAGTCAAGAAAGCAATGTATGGACTTCATCAAGCCCCAAGTGCATGGTATGGTACATTATCCACCTATCTGGTGGAAAATGGATTTAAGAGGGGAACCATAGACCAGACCTTATTTACCAAGAAGATTGGTAAGGATTTTCTGCTTGTTCAGGTCTATGTGGATGATATTATCTTTGGTTCATCAAATCCAAAACTTTTCCAAGCTCATGATAGACAAGTTCAAGATGAGTTCAATGGAGAGATGAACTTCTTTCTAGGTTTACAAGTCCAACAGAAAGAAGATGGTATCTTTATCTCTCAAGATAAGTATGTAGCAGAAATATTGAAGAAGTATGGTTTTTCTCAACATGAAAAACGGGCTAGCACACCCATGGATAGGGAACACCCTTGGGGAAAGACTGAAGATGGAAAAGAAGTGGATGCCAGGCATTATAGATCAATGATTAGTTCATTGATGTAACTTACAGCCTCTAGACCTGACATCATGTTTGCTGTATGTGCATGTACACGCCATCAGGTGACTCCCATAAAGTGTCATCTTCATGCTGTCAAGAGGATCTTTAGATACCTTAGGTGCTATCCCACCTTGGGATTATGGTATCCAAAGGATTCTCCATTAGAGCTTATTGGCTATTCAGACAGTGACTATAGAGGTGACAAGTTTGATCAGAAATCCACAACTGGTGGATGCCAATTTCTTGAGAGCAGATTGATATCTTGGCAATGCAAGAAACAAACAGTGGTAGCCAACTCTACAACTGAAGCAGAATATGTTGCTGCAGCTGCTTGTTGTGGACAAGTTCTATGGATTCAGAACCAGCTGTTGGATTATGGGTATAATTGTATGCATACCAATATATTTGTAGATAATAACAGTACATTATGCATTATTAAGAATCCTGTACATCACTCTAAAACAAAACACATAGAAATAAGACATCATTTTATAAGAGATTGTTTTGAAAAAGGTTTAATACATCCAGATAGGGTAGACACATAAGAGAATGTGGCTGATCTTTTAACTAAACCTTTTGATGTTGGGAGGTTTCAGTACTTGGTAACAAGTATTGGAATGATCAATCTCACCTAAATGTGTTTTTTGAAGTCATTATATAGTTTGTACAGGATGTGTACTGTTATTAGTCTTTGTACAAGATTAGGTTTTCCACTTTATTTTTCTAACGCTGACAAAGGTTATTTTAACGCTGATAAGTGTTAAAATGAACGCTGACAGCAATATGTTAGTTTTGTGGTTTTTGATCTAATCATGCATGCCGTATGAGCATTGTACAAATGGATACAGAGTTGCTTATCGATCTTTTGGCTGCTAGGAATGGGTTCAAGTTTATAGATGATGGTTGGAATGTTTACATTCCTATCTTGACATAAATTTTTATGACATACATTTTATTTGGCAACTTTGTATATCATAGGTTAAGGGGAGGTTTATGAAACCTTTAGGATTTTTTGGTATTCTTATAATGCTCTTATCACAATACTAGATTGTGTCCACTGGTAAGTACGATTTAGTTTTCTAAATCGTGAGGCACTGTAGCATGCAAATTTGATATACTGTGCACGCTGCCAAGACTTTTTGGCCTAGAATTGGATTTGGTCGGTTGGGAGACTTGGGAACATTTTTATTGGGCTTACCTGGGAAGTTACAAAGGGTTTATATGAGGTAACTTCATTGTTAAGAACTTTGGTTAGCAAGAGACACTTGAGGACAATTATGTCTATCTTACTTAAGCAAGTGTGCATGATTGGACAGTGCTTGCCACCCTATAGTAATTTTCAGTCTATTAGTTATCTTCACTAGGGTAAACTACTTTGTTTAGGTCATTTTTTAATTATTATTATTTTTTTCTTTGGATGCTGACATTTTTCTTTCCAAACGCTGATAAGACCAATTTGAACGCTGGCATGGAAAATTTCCAACGCTGACAAGAATATAGCCGTTAGACGCTGATGTTTAATTTTTTACCGTTGACAAACATTGGGTCCTACCCAGTTGTTATTTTTGACGAAAATATGGGCCGTAATTTTAGGAGTTGCTAAATTTTAATTAATGTATGAGATAAGTTATATATTTTTTAAGATTTTAATTATTAATAAATAACTGCCTCATATTTTAACCAATCGTGTGTTTTCACCTCTTCTATAAATTTGGCTAATTTCTTTCAAAATGGTAACTTCTATTCTTGTCTAACTAAAAACTCTGAAACCTTCATATCTCCATAACTTTTGTATCACAGTTTTCTTGCATCCATCTTCATGGCACCAAAGTTTAAACCTGCTCTATTGGAATTGGGGTTCAGAAGTCAACACAACATGGTGGCTTATTTGGAAGCTGATAATACTCTGTTTTCCCAATACACACAGATGGTTGGGTATTTGAATGCGTCCCCATTAAGGTATGCACTTTCACATACTCCTCTTGTCCCTATCATACACATTAAACAATTTTGGAACAATGTAAGTTCCTCAACAGTTAATGGAGTGATTACATTGACTGCTAAAGTCCATGGGGTTCAATGGGTGGTTACTGAAGCTTTGGTTCTCCACGATTTGCATCTTAATGATGCTGATGGTATAACCACCATTCCCCTTGCAGAGTTAGAGCAAGGACTTCGAGCTTTGGGGTATAATTTGCCCCTAGTGGGCCATTTAAATAAGTATACAAAACAACAATTTCCCCCTGCTTGGAAGTACCTTATACATGTTATCCTTTAACGTTTGAGTCCCAAATTCTCCTCATACAATGAAATCAACCGTTCAATTGGGAGTGCCATTGTGTGTCTTGCAACTGGGCAAAATTATAATTTTTCAAAAATGATTTTTGATGGCATGTGTCACAATAAGGGTAACAAGATGACTCTTGCTTACCTTAGGTTTTTACAAATGGTTTTTGACTTGCAAGGATACTACAATAGGGATCATGACAATTTTTATACGATCCCTGTTCAAAAGAAAACATTTTTTAGGAATATGAACACTGAACCATACAGAAACCTACCCCTCACCCCAGCCATGATTGCTGTCATTAAGGAAACTGCAAACCCTCAACCTCACCCACAACCTCAACCAGACCCATTACCTGAACAACCTCCATCACCCCAGCAAATGGATATTGACCCACAACCATTCGATGCTGACACTCAAAATGTAGGTATTGACACTACCAATCTAAACACTGACACCCTTTCACCATAATCCTAAACACCCCCTTACACCCAAACAGACCCTCAATCCACTTCCTCTTCTACACCCCTAGACTATAGGTTGGAAAAACGCCAAAGGACTACTGGAGTGTTCTCCTCTGGTTGTCCTAGCCATGTAGCAGAGAGAACCACCACCACAAGTGTGGTTGGTGACATGGGTAGGGCTGGGACTATTGGTTCTAGCTTAGATGCAGGCCAAGGCAGTCCCAACATCATTAAGACCCCATCCATGCCCCATGAATCTACTTTGGGAGGTCAAATTCCCATTATAGAGGAGGGCAGATTGGAACCTTACACTCTTTTGGAATTGACGACAATCTGCATTAGCTTGCAAAAGCAAAATGCAGACCTTGTATAGATTGTCACAGTTTAGGGTCTTGAACTCAAGCAATTAAGGGAGAGACTTGTTGTTTTGGAGACTGCCCAAGCTAGGAGGAGGCAGGCAAGAGTCCTTTCATCAGGGGAGGATTCTTACAAAGAGGAGGAAGATGTACCAACAGAACCTTTCAATTTGAGTGACAAGGGCTCACAGGAGGAAGAATGTGGTTCTTTTGGTACTAAACAGGTGGAAGTTGCTGAAGCTTTGGCTAGCTTGAAGGAGAAGCCTGTTATTGATGTCTCATTGATCACTCCAAAGAAGCTATCATTTGTGGAGATGATGGAATAGGTTACAAAGTCAGTCACTGATGTTCAAAATTTGAGCGCTGACAAGAGCAAAGAAGGCGTTGACAAGCCCACAGGTATGATTGGTGTATCCCAACCACCAGTTATCATTAGGGAAGTTACAACACAGGTACCAACAACTACTTTACCAGCTATCGGAGCAAAAGATAAGGGTAAAGCAATTTTAGTTGAAGTTGAGGTGCCAAAGGATGCAGCCCATGTACAATTTGATCAAGCTTTGGATGAACAACTACAAGAATAGGATTAAGCTACCACAGAGAAAGAGAAAGATGGTAGTGATGATGATGAGAGTTCTAGATCCAGTGTGATGATAATAGAGGATCCAGAAAGGTTAGAGTATGATGAGGATGAGTTAGCCAAGGAGAGGCTAAGAGAGTTGAAAGGCAAAGTGGATTTTGATATGCCTGAAGTGAGAGAGATGTACTTTGCACGGGAGAACAAGACTATAGAACATCCAGAGATGTCCATCACTGGACAAATATGGGGAGTGGAGATCTTGTTGAGATTGCAGGAAGACTACAAAGTGATTTTAAAGCACAAGGCCAGCAAAGTGCTTTCTGAACTCAAGAGAGATAAAAGAGAGTTGTGTTACATGTTGCTCAGGTGTCATCAAGGTGGATGGACATTTGATAGATTGATAAGACTCTCTTTTGCAGAATTGGAACATCATGCTTATCCAATCTGGGTAAGAATTTGTGAGGAAAATACTATGAGGCTTCTCTCAGATGAAAGGAGAGAAGAGATTGAAGAAAATTTACAGATTCAAAGGGCTTCAGTTGCACCAAGACCAGTGAAGAAGGGAGTTCCTATTGAGTTCCCAACTCTTGATCAATTGAATCCTAGTGAAGCAGTAATCATAAAAGGCATTAAGCTCTCACTATTAGAAGCTTCAGATGTTGTAGAGGTACTACCTTTAGATTTCAGAAACCCAATAGTTAACTATGAAGAAGATGCAAGTGGGTTTTGGATGATCACCAGATATGGCAAGAAGGTACATACTTTTACTTCTTTGATCTCATTGTTTGCAAGCCTGGATAGAGAAGACTTGGTAGATCTTTGGACTTTGATGAATGCCAAGTATAAGGCTGAAGCACCTACTCCAGTCAATGAAATAAAGATCTGGACATCTTTCAAAAGGATGATTGAACCAGATGAAGCAGATCCAGTATGGTTGGATCTGGATGATATCAGTGGACTACAATGACGTCGACATTCAGCAGCTGGTGTTTACCATCTAAGCACTATAAAATTTTCAGAGTATCTTCTTGTGGATGCTTAATATCCTATGTCCAAGGAAGTTTTGAAGAAGATGGTGTCTACACAGCTAGAAATGGATTACACTAGTGATGTTGGCAAGGACTTAATTAGATTTATTTATTATCTAATTAAAAAGTAATTTGTATTTGTAAGAATCCTCCTTGTACTTAGTTTTTATTCAGAAACTTGATTACTAGAGTAGATATCAAGTTTAGGGGAGGATTGTTGGGAATAAAATGAGCCAAGACACTCAGACACTGACAAGAGTAAATTGGACGCTGATAGGAAGAAATCAAGCGCTGACATATCAAGCATTGACAAGATATATCCAAGCGCTGACAAGAAGAAGTCCAAGCATTGATAGGAAAACTTAGTCAACACATTTATTATTTGAAGAAAAGATTTACTCAATATTGTATTTTCTATATTTATATTTTCCTAGAATAGTTGATAGGTTATCCATTGTACACGACTCCTTATGTTATAAAAGGTGGTCGTAGGGTTTATAGTTAAGATATACCTTATTCAGTATTCGACTTTCATTGTACTCAAGTTTGATTATGAATCAAAAGTGAAAGTTTGGTTTATTTGTTTTACTTGTTCTTTAATCTAAGTGTTAATTCCGCATAACACTTGGATTGTTCATATAACAACAAAGTTTCTCTACGTGTTAAACTTAATTCAATCTCGTTAACACAAAGCTAATCGATCTAAGTTTGGGATCAACATTTCTAAGTAATGAATCTGATAACAATTTCAACATGTGAAGAGACTTGTTAGAAACTCGTTAAAATTGGAGGCTCGAATCGAAAAAAAAATATTGAATAACTTGACTCCCCACAAGAGTGAAGGAATTCCGTCCCAAACTCATATCGGTTCTTCATCACAACAACAACGACGCCAATATGTTTTTCCTGATCCACCCTACCCAAACGACTCAAATGTCTTACTTAATGACATTCAGTTTCGTCAACTTTACTATGATGAACAGGTATTCTGAGAAACACTAGAAGAACAAGATAGGGCACAAAGGGAGTGGGATGAGAAATTTAGGGGCAAAGAAGCTTACCAAGAGCAATTCCGTTGGGAGTTTTCTGTTCAGTTATCGGATTAGATCTGGTAACTGACTAATCGTATTACATATTTTTATTTTATCTATCTATTAATGTATTTCTTTTCGTATTGTATTTGAATTCCAATATTTTAATGTTTTACGTATGGAATAAATGTTTTAATTTTCGAATAAAAATTGTTTACATTTACGTTTTTATTTACGGTTTTAATTTACGAATTCAAATAATTAAGATGAAAATAAAATAAGTTATGATTTGAAGATGACTTTCTGATAACGAGTAACGGTTGACGGTTTAAATTTTATATTTTGAAAAAAGAAGTTTTTTTAGAACAACGGTGGAAATCAAAGCTTATAACATTTCAACAGATCGCCTCCAAGGCCAAATTCACCCAGTCGATTACGTCGACTCAGTCGTCGCAACGAGCAGACCGAGTTCGACTTCGTTTGTCCTATCCGACCGATATTATCGTTGCTAACAGCCTTAAAAAACAAGACAAATTTAGGTAGTGAGATGTTTGCAATTCTGTCGATTAAAACATGCTTTTGTGTCCTTTGTGTAAAACGAGGCAAGATTTGCACGATGAATTGATTTTTGAGTGCATTATTCATTGAAAGTTTGGTTACTTATTAATTCTAGGGTTGATTTACACAATACGATTTCACAGCCGACACAAACATTTACGTGGATGATTCAGATGTCATATAAGTGGTATGTTTATAGCCTGGTCATGAATCGGCTTGTCTTCACAGCTTTAATGTGCAGGGTTGTTGAGCTTCCTTCCAACAAAGTTTTACAACTCTCAGGGAATGAACTTGATCATTGCAGTGTAGTATAGGAAAGGACTCGGGGTTGTTAAATTTCGTTCACTTGGGGAATTGGTGTGTAAAGTCGTGTCTAACGTGCAAATGGTCTAAAGTGGGAAGGATACTATTTTTGTATTGTTTTATATTTTATAGAAGCAGATTGGTTTTAGGACGTTCAAACCTAACGTCTACTAATTTTAAACTAATTAAACTATGAATTTGAGAGAATTCATATGATATAGTAAAAATTGTGTTTACCTAATCATGCACTACTTATTACAATGATCTTCCTACTCGTTATTACCCGTTACACCTTGCTAATTAAATGTCAAAGTGACCATCAAGTATAGTGATATGGGAGCATCTACCAAAAAAAACCATTTATGTGCAGTAGTGTAGAACCATCGTAGAGGAGTGTTTCGCTTGCACTGGATACACCATCACACAAGCATGTACAAACACTTAGATGAGTCAATCATTTTAATGACGACCACTATTGGAAATACGTTTTTAACGTTTATTAGAAGTATCGGTCACTCCAACAATATTATTAAATGTAATTAGCTCGTAGTTAGTTCATTGTATTAAACTAAGTAACTTACCAACCCATGGGCTTGTCCATGGATTGAAGGCCCAAGCCCACGTAGGCTTGGGTGTATATAAACCCCCTTTCCTTCATGGAAAGGGGTTGGTTGTTCATTTCATTTTACATAATAAACATACTTTTCTCTCACTTTCTCTCTCTAGTTTCTCTCTCTAGAAACAACAACCACACTTGTTAAGATCATAGATTATCACTATTCTACAATTGGTATCAAGAGCCATTGGATGAAATAAAGTTTTTTGTTGTGTTAGTTTTGGTTATTGTGCTCTTTTATTTAAGATTTATCCGTGGTTTAATTTATTTTCGTGTTTTTCATCTTAAATCTTTCTTACAAATTGCCTACATAGTTGTGGTAAGGATTTGTGCTATTCATCTTGGTGATTTACACGTAAAAATTAGAAGTTTTGGCTTGATTCTTGGGTAAAAACATAAATTAACAAGTTCTTTTGGGATTCTGGATTGGTGGTGTTTTTTCTGATTCCGGATCAAGGTGTATTGAAGATTCCGAATATAAGAAGTTAGGTTTCAGAATTGAAGTGAAGTTACTTCTTTTCTGAATTGAAGTGAAATTACTTTTTCCGAATTACAGTGAAGTTAAGGTAGTATTCCGGATATAATATACTTTATTCTTCCCGAATTAAAGTTAAGATATATTACGAATCCAAGATACTTCTTTTTCTGAATTGAAGTGAAATTACTTATTTTTTCGGATTGAAGTGAAGTTAAGGTATTTTTTGTATTCCGGATTCATTATATATATTGTATTCCGAATTGAAGATTCATCATATATCCCAAATCCAAGTTTTGGTCCATATCCCGAATCCAATATTCCTAATACACACCTAATTTTTCTCGAATTCAAGATACTTTAGTTTCCCTAATTGAAGTTCTGCTTAGCTACATTCCGAATCCAAGGTCTTCTACATTCCGAATCCAAGGTCTTCTACATTCTGAATTTAGGTTTTCCACATTCCGAATCCAATAATCCAAGTTTTGTTGATTTATTCCGAATCCAATTTTGGAAGAATTCTACATCAACACACAACAAATTTCACAACTTTATTTCATTGGTCGATCAAAAGATAATCTTTTTTCTTCAAGTGATAAAAAATGAATCCTCATTCATTCATACCTACAATAACATCGCTTACAGACCTTTCTATCATCTCGAGTACCGATACCCATCCACTGTTGCTTATCAAAGAGCTATTTGAAGCATGGCAGGGTCGCATGAAGTCATACATTATTAAAAGACCCAGTGGGAGGTTTATGATCAAATCCATTGAACAAGGCCCACTTAATTGGGGAGAAATTACTGCAGGTAATGTGACTCGGCCAAGGGAATTTCGTAAGTTAACGCTTGCCAACCAACTCATTGCCGATGCGGATGAAAAGGCTGTTCAGACTATTCTTCAAGCTCTTCCACCCGATATTTATCGTATGGTAAGTCAACATAAGATAGCAAAGGAACTATGGGATCGTTTGACGGGTTTGCTACAAGGGACTTCACTATCTAAGCAGGAACAAGAGTGTCAACTTTATGATTTGTTTGATAGGTTCACATACATTCCAGTGGAAACTCTTCATGACTACTATTGGCGATTCACTACATTGATGAATGATTTGAACACTTATAATCTAACGATTGCTTAGTTTCAGATCAATACCAAGTTCTTGAATATGTTGCCTCCAGACTGGAGCCACTACGTCACTAATGTTAAATTGGTAAGGGATTTGCACAAGTCAAATCTAGATCAACTTTATGCTTTCTTACAACAACACGAGAAGCATGTGCTCAAGACACGTATGTCTCAAGGATCTTATTCCGAACCATTGGCATTAATGGCAAATCGTCCAATGTAGTCATACAACAACACCTCTCATGCTATGGGACAACACTATTCTTATCAGCCCTTGTATCAAACCCCAAGTTATCCATAGTACTCGATGTTACCACAACCACCTACATCACATCAACAATATCAGCTACCAGCACCATCATCACAAAGAGACTCACATCTATCACCGTATGCTCAAAAACTATATTCTTTTTATCAACCACCTACAACTCCTGCTATCACATACCAACAACCAGAAGTTCTTCAACCCAACTATTCACAACATGTCAGTACTCCCTCAAGTGTTTATGCAGCTCTACCAACACCAGTTCTGTACTGTGATGATGAGGTTCCAATTTTCGAATTCAAACAAGGGGATAATCCTACTGACATGCTAGCACAAATGTCTGCCTATATCACTCAAACATTGAACAAACGAGGTTACAGAGGACCATCCCCAACAATAATCAGTTGAGAACCTCGTCTAACTCTTGTCAACAAGCTACAATTCAAGACGGTAGGGTCATGGTTCAACCACTTCAGGGGAGACCAAGTTCATCAAATACCGGTGCATGCCCATTTAACACTGCTCCAAGAGGAAATACTACTGGCAAAGTGAAGATGATTATATGATACAACTACAAAGGGGAAGGACATATGGATAGGGAGTGTAAGCAACCAAAAAGGAGAAGGGATGCTTCGTGGTTTGAGGAGAAGGTAATGTTAGTCAAAGCTCAAGCAAATGGCCGTGAGTTAGATGAAGATGAGTTATCGTTTCTTGCAGATGCAGGAGTTGCAGACAATGAGGGACTCACAGGCCTTCCATCAAAATGAAGCGTATCAACCAGATGATCTCGATGCATATGACTCAGATTGTGATGACTTCAACACCGCCAAGGCAGTTCTTATGGAAAATCTCTCGCTTTATGGGTCTGACCAAATCTCTGAGGTACCAAGTGCTACCATTGATATAAGTATTATACCATATCAAGTTGGGCAAGAGTCTCAGTATCTGGAAGAGCATCCGGTGGTTAGTAATTCAAACAAGGAGACAAACAATGATAGCAATATCAATGCAAGTCCCTAGACTTTGAGTGAAATACAGTCGGGTGCTATTACGAATACGACTTCCCCTGCTCAACAAGATTTGGTTATGGTTTCGACAACTATGCTTGGCTAAATGAATACTGTGGTCCTTGAAACCCTAAGTGTTAATCAGACCTTATCTGCCGAGCTTGCTTTGTTCAAGGAAAAGGTTCAAATGGATCATTTACTTGAGATTGAATATTTAAGAGCAAATCTTTCAAAAGAAATTAAAGAGAAAGAGTCAGCCGTCACTAATTTTCAAAAAATTAAAACGGATTTCAAAATTCTCGAGTCTAAAAAGGTTGAAACGGAAATTAATGCGCCGAATCAAATTAAAAAGATTGATAATTTGCTTTTGAAACAATACTCTGCGTCACACTTAGTACAGTAGAAACTCTATAAAATAATACATTTGGGACCACCAAAATTTATTAATTAAAAGAGTCATTAATTAATAGATAAATTAATAATTATTAATTTATATATTTTATAGAGTCTTTTGGATGGTTATGAATTAGGGGTTCCAAATCTAACAAAAAAATATATTAGATGCAATGAATCTTGCAATTTCAGCATGGACTATGGATGTTAGTGCAAATACAATTGCGAACTGCTTTCGTCATTCTAAACTTCGATCAACAGATAACATGACTTTTGAGAACTCAGATGAAGGTGGTGAAAGCACTCAAGAACTCCAGAATTTGATCAAAGAGTTGGGTTATCGCAATGCAATGGATGTCGAAGATGTTTTGACTCACCAAGAAGAAAATGTAGTTGCACAGTTGTTGACTGATGAAGAAATTATTGAAAGCGTTATTGGAATTAATAAAGATGATATCGATGAAGAAGATGATGAAAGTTCTACAATGGAGCACCCTTCGCGAAACGAAGCTATTAAAGCGGCAATCACATTGAACAATTTCTTGTTGAGCTATGAGAAACGAACACTAGAAGTTCTTACCATGCTAAGGAAAATTAGAGACGGGATTCAAGGGGGAAATTGATTTCAACAAAAAACAAAAGACAATTGAGTAATTTTTAAAGAAACCTTCATAAATCATTCATGTAATATGCTATATATAATATGCTATATATAAGGAATTATTAATTTATATTTTATATGGGGTCTAAATAAATTATCAAAAATGTATTATCTTATGACTTAGCGAATTATTAATTTAGCACCCTATCCCCGAGTTAGGACCGGCAAAAAATATTATCTTAGAGAGTTATTAAATAAACGAGTATTAATTTATCGAGTTTCTACTGTACATTTGCTTTATTCATCTTTTGAGGAATTTAACTTATCGCGTCTAACCGACCTTCCACCTAACCCAGGTTATGCAAAGCAAGCTTTTAATAGCAACCCAAGACTTTAAGATGCAACCAAATTAGCTAGGATTGGTCTTAGGTCCGAATGTTATTCCAGATTACCCCGAGTATATATCACTAGTTGAAGAGAATCGGTCACAAATGCTTTTGAAACATCCTAAGTTTGATTATGATAAACTTAACCAAGAGTATGCAAAAACAGATTTTAGAACTCGTTTTAATATACAAAGGGAATTTACCAAATCACCAACTTCCGTGTCCACTAAAGAAAACCTTAGTATATTTCCTACACTTGTCAACACGGATGAACCTATGGAAATTCCAAAGGTTCTTCCACCTGTCAGTACAATATTGTTAAGCTTGAAAGAGATTCAACAATACTTTACCAGGTTTGACAAGGTCATTAAGGAATGTACGACTCCAACGGCTCAAACCGACGGAGAATGGGCTTTCGAACACATGAAAGTGGTGTTTGAGGCTGAGATCGTTCTGTTTGTAAACAATCTTAAAAACAGTTTTGTATCTCTTAATGAAAATCTCAATTTTGAAATGAAATAAGTTTAAAAGTTTTTCATGAAATGGATGATGATTATGAGTAACATTTAATTGAGAAAGAAAAGATTTTGTCTGAATATGACCAATTCTTGGAACAAGTGGTGTCTCTCGATCTGATGAATGTTGTGACTATCAATTGTGCTAATGAGATTACCTCTGTTGTGAATAAATGTGATGATGTGCATGATCTCTCTATGAATATTGTTGAGACTGTAAACGATGTAGATAATCATTCTTGTCACGAATCTAACGCTAAATTTTTAAAGCTTCAAGATTCTTATATATCACTTTCAAAACATTTTGACGAGCTTCAACAACATTGTATGTCTCTTGAAATAGAACAACAATCTAAAAATGAAACTCTTTTAATAACAAATGATTGTGAAAACAACGTTGAGACAAGTGACAAGATGATTCAGGTGGTTCAGATATTAGAAGAAGAAATTATGAGACTTAAGAGAGAGTCATCAGTAGAGAAATTGGAACTAGAGGATGCAGAGAATAAAAATCATGCCTTAGAAAATAGAATCATCTCTATGCTAGGGGAGTGTGAACGTGTAAAGCAGGATTTTTCACAACTTTATGGTTCATTAGAAGAACGCTTCACTTTCAATGCGGGAGAGCACAAGTCACTTGTTGACCAACTGAACCAAAAGTCTGAGGAAATCTCTGACTTAAATATTTAACTCGTAGACAAAAACATGGTTTTAACTGAGTTAAAGGAGACACTTCAACTCAAAGGACAAGAAGTTGTTGATAATGCAGCTACAATCTCTACATCGTCCTCTAGTGCTCACAAACCCAACCTACGCGTGCTTTATCGGGACCCAAAATTTAAGCATAGCCCAACTAAGTTTGCAAGTTATATGAAGAATGCCTTAGAACATGCTGAGCTCGCTAGGGAAGTCATTGATGACATGCGTACACTAGATCCCTCAAGTCACCTACTTTATGAGGTTTGCATGTATGTGAATCGCATTCAAGATTGTTTGGCTAACTTAGAATATATCGGTCAACTGATATCTACACTACAAAAACAACAACCCATTGCCATTACTCCATTCAATAAAACTCCAGGAGCTAACCTTCTTTAGGTACACCCAACAAGGAAAAATCAAAATCTGTCACTAATGTTTCTGTGCCTTCTACAGGAGTAATTGTATCTACTAAGGCTAAATGATCTCAAGACAAGAAAGATAGGATCAAGCCTTCCACTAGTAGGACTACAAAAAGGAAAGTAGAAGCTCACCCTAGGAATGTTATTTCCGATTTGAATAAAAAGAATTATGTAGCTAAGACAAAACGCTATGCGGTTGTGCAACAGCCTAAGCAAAATGTGAATTCTAATTTGAGATGTTGGAATTGTAATGAATGCATGTTTTCTCAACGTCATGATTTATGTCTTGTTGACCATGTTAATGAAATGTATACATTAGGAACAATCTTGAATGAAAGCCAACGGGGAAGAAATTCACCCAAGTTGGATGGCAATGGCAACCCACTGATAGGACCTTCACTATAAATGGAACTAAGTGCCCTTTAACTAGGATCACATCCACTGAAGTTAGGTCTCAGCGTGCTTTAAATAGGAAGACTAGCACTAAAAAATGGAAAAAGTGCCCTTTAACCAGGTCTGCCTCCACTATTGTGCCTACTAGTGAAGAAGTACCTCAGGATCTTAGACAACTAGAATCTAAGCCGACAACTAGGAAGACAATTTGGAAATCTAAGAAACCTTATGCTAGCAAATCTAAGATAATTATATATGTACCTGCTAAAACAGAGGAACAATTAGATTCCGATACATCATCTTTGTTTGGTGATATTTTCAAGTGGTCCAAATCATCCTCTGGTACTTGGACTCTGGGTGCTCCAAGCACATGACCGGAGACCGCTCGATGCTCAAAAATTTCGTCAGCAAGTTTTTAGGCACGGTTAAATTTGGTAATGACCATATTGCAAAGATCATAGGTTATGGTGAATATCACGATTTCAAGGGTGTATTACGTGGAAGGAATCAGCCATAATTTATTCTCAGTGGGACAATTCTGTGATTCAAACCTTGAGGTTTCTTTTCGACAATATACTTGCTTCATTCGTTATCTAACAGGAAACGATTTGTTAAAAGGTTCTCGAGGGGATAATCTCTACACGTTGTCTATTCAAAACATGATGGCCGCTTCTCCTGTATGTCTTCTCTCCAAAGCATCTAAGACCAAGTCATGGTTGTGGCATCGACGGTTATCACATCTTAATTTGGATGCTATTAATCATTTGGCTAAAAACGAACTTGTTCGTTGTCTTCCAAAGCTCAAGTTTAACAAGGATCATTTATGTTCTGCGTGTTCAATAGGGAAAAGCACCAAGAAGTCATACAAACCCAAAGCTGAAGACACCAACCAGGAACCACTGCATCTTTTGCATATGGATCTTTGCGGGCCAATGCGTACAACTAGTGTGAGTGATAGAAAATACATCCTCGTCATGGTGGATGATTTTTCAAGGTTTACATGGGTTAAGTTCTTAGCAACCAAGGATCAAGCACCCACATATATTATTACATTTCTTAAGATGATCCAGGTGCGTCTTAATGCTACTGTTCGCCGTATTCGAACTGATAATGGAGCCGAGTTTGTTAATCAGACTCTACGGGACTACTATGAAGAGGTCGACATTTCACATGAAACATCAGTTGCTCGCACTCCACAACAAAACGGTATCGTGGAAAGATGTAATCGTACACTTATGGAGGCAGCTAGAACTATGTTAATATACGCGAATGCTCCTTTATTCTTATGGGCTGAAGAAGTGGCAACCGCATGTTATACCCAAAACCGCTCTATCATTCGTAAGCGCCATGGAAAAACTCCATATGAGCTTCTTCATGGACACAAACCCGATATCTCCTTTCTTCATGTGTTTGGTGCACTGTGTTATCCAAATAATAATAATGAGAATTTGGGCAAACTTCAACCGAAGGCTGATATAGGAATTTTCATTGGTTACTCACCCGTAAAGAAAGCTTACCGGATTTATAACCGTCGTCTTGGCAAGATAATAGAAACTTTTGATGTCGATTTTGATGAGCTGACAGCAATGGCTTCTGAGCAACGCAGCTCTGAACCCGCGCTTCATGAGATGGGAACTGGTACTATTAGTTCCGGATTAACTCCCAACAATCATACTTCTACATCATTTACACCACCTAAAAGGACCGAGTGGGATGAGTTATTTCAACCTATGTTTGATGAATTCTTTGATCCTCCAAGTGATGATTCTCCAGCACATGTAGTAGTAGCTTCGATTCCCGAAGTTGCAGCTCAAGATAATGGAAATCAATTCGATGCATCTACAGTCACTACTGAACCGGATGCACCATCCCCCAACAATTCTCAAACTACACCCGAATCAACATCCCCACTCGTTCTTGATGATTTGAAGAGGACTACATTGATCACGACTTGGAATTTTCTCACTTACAAGAGCTTCCATTCTTTGGTTTACCTATACCCGAAAACCCTAACGGTGCGTCTACCTCAGAGGAAGCTCCCACAACCGTTTACTCCAGACCACCACGGATTGAAAATCACAATACAAAGTGGACAAAGGATCACCCAATCAGAAATATTATTGGTGACATCGATCGACTAGTTTCAACACGCCATCAACTACAAGAGCATGCATTATATTGCTATTTTGATGCGTTTCTCTCCGAGAAGTAACCCAAAACATGGCAACAAGCAATGACACAATCTTCATAGATTGAAGCCATGCAAGAGGAACTTAATGAATTCCAACGACTTGATGTGTGAGAATTAGTTCCTCTACCCGAAACGTCAACATTCTTACTTTGTTGTGGGTATATAAGGTCAAACTCGATGAGATGGGTGGAGTCTTAAAGAACAAGGCTAGATTGGTTGCTCGAGGTTACAAACAAGCATTGGGTATTGACTTTGAAGAATCATTTGCTCCCGTTGCAAGATTGGAGGCTATTAGACTTTTCCTTGCTTATGTTGCTCACATGAACATGATCGTCTACCAAATGGATGTTAAGATGGAATTTCTCAACGGTGAATTAAGGGAAGAAGTCTATGTTAGCCAGCCGAATGGATTTGTCAACTCAGAGTGTCCTAATCATGTGTAAAAGCTTAATAAGGCTCTTTATGGGTTGAAACAAGCTCCACGAGCGTGCTACGATCTCCTATCGTCTTATCTCATCTCGGATGGCTTCTCCTAAGGCAAAGTAGACCCGACATTGTTCATTCTCAAGGAAGGCAACGACATGATACTGGTACAAATTTATGTTGATGATATAATATTTGCTGCCACTACTAAAAAATTGTCTGACCATTTTGAGAAAATCATGTCCATACGTTTTAAGATGGAGATGATGGGAAAAATATCATTTTTCTTAGGGTTACAAATATTTTAGAATCCCAGAGGAATCTTCATTAATCAATCCAAATATGCTCTTGAATCTTTAAAAAAGTATCATTTTGAAAACTGTGACCCCGTGGATACTCCAATGGTGGAGAGATCCAAGTTAGATAAGGATAGGGATGGGATTGCTGTCGATCCTAAACTTTATCGTGGAATGATCGACACCCTTCTCTATCTGACTACTAGCAGGCCTAATTTGCAATTTGCTATATGCATGTGTGTATCAGGCTCGGCCCATCGAAAAGCACTTACATGTTGTGAAAAGAATCTTTCGGTACCTTAAAGAAATAATTCATCGTGGTCTATGGTATTCGAAGGACTCCTCTATTGCACTAATATCTTATGCAGATGCGGATCACGCTAGGTGTCAAGATACTAGACGTAGCACATCTGGCAGTGTGTAACTTCTTGGAGATAGACTGATTAGTTGGGCTCTAAAAGGCAGAAAAGCGCTACGATATCAAGTATAGAGGCTGAATACATTGCCATGTCCGGTTGTTGTGCTCAAGTTCTGTGGATGAGATCACAATTGACTGACTATGGTCTTGGATTCAACAAAATTCCGATGTATTGCGACAACAAAAGCGCCATTGCCCTTTGCTGCAACTATGTTCAATATTCCAGGGCGAAGCATATTGACATACGCTACCATTTCATCAAAGAGCAAGTGGAAAATAGAGTAATCGAGCTGTATTTTGTCAACACTGAGTATCAGCTGGCTGATATGTTTACAAAGGCTTTAGATCGAGGACGTATCGAGTTTTTGATGGACAAGCTGGGCATGAAATCATTCTCACCGGCGACTCTTCAGGAGTTGGCAGAAGAATATGCAGAATACTGGTGGTAAACTATTCTCGAGTATCCTTTTATCGTGATCATGTATATATATTGTATATATTTACCAAAAAGAAAATTACAAAAATATAAAACCTACAAAAACCATAAAAATATAAAATCAAGAAAATCCAAAAATAATTTTCATTTTTAAAAGGGCATGTCTTTTAGTACGATAATATTTACGGCCTTAGAAATGTCGATTAAAATTGACACGGCGCCATAAATAGAGTTTGTATAAAAGTTGTACCTATTTTAATACATGCCCATATGGCTTGTAGTTATTTCAGACTGCAACCCGTTTTTCGCATTAAAGTCACGTATTTCATTGGAAAACGTTGGCTCACAATGGGAATTAATTTTCTCGGGCATGGCTTACTTTAAAATCATACAAGGGATCAAGTTTACTTTATAACTTGGTTTAACATAAATTTGTGTACGCTTCGGTGCACTTATTTGGTTTAAATAAGAGAAATCTTATTGCCACCAGAATCGTTCCTTTAAAACATTAAACAAAAAAATGCTTTCATCAGTATTCGACTCTTTAAACAACGACTAGAGCTCTTTAAATAGAAAACGGGTCATTGTTTAAGGGGAGAAAATTTCAAGTCGTCTTTGTCATCAATAATATGTCTTCAAAAGTCTCTCTCAAAAAAATAAAACGGTTAAATGTCCTTTGTTTGTGCTTCATGCTTTGTGATTTTTCTTTTTGTGATCTTCGTGATTCGGGCGTAGGCATTGTTCTTGAAAAGTAGTAAAAAAGTGTTAAGGCATAAAGGTTTAAGTGAGTTAGTTGTGTTTAAGGGTTAACGGACATTAGGGATTAAACTTTGATTAACAAATAAACATAAGTTAAAACATAGAGGGGCCTTATTGATAATTGGGTCAAATTTGACCTAAACAAAATATACCCGCCCCCCTTTTTGTTTTTCCCTTTGTCTGCGTTCACAACACATAACACACACAAAAAAATCAACTTGCCGCCATTGTTGTTTTTTCAAGTCAAGCATCCAAATCTTAATCCTTTTGAATTACATCTAAGGTACAAGCTAAAATACGCGTATTACTCGATATGTGCATTACCATATCATTTAATTATGTTTTTTAGCCTTAGTATTTTATTGTGATTCATCAATTAGGGTTTAGATAGTTTAATTATGTGTTTCGGGATAGTTTTGTTCTGATTATTCATATTGTTGGGTTTCTACTCGATTAAGGGTTTCGAGAGGTAGATAAACTGTAGCAAAAACCCAGATTTCGAATCGAGGTGCAAGTAGTATTCAGGATCTAAGCGTTAAAACATATTCCGGATGTGAGCTGTCTTAATATTCCGAATCGAGCTTTAGCAATATTCTAAATCGAGGTTAGGTAACATATTCCGAATCTGACTTAATTTTATTCCGAATCGAGGTGCTAGTTGTATTCCGAATCAAAGTGATAATTTGTATTCAGAATCGAGTGCTTAAGTTATATTTATTCCAGATCAAGCTTTAGTTTATTTCTCTAATCCAAGCTTTAGAATAATATTCCGAATCTGAGCTTTGTATATATTCTGAATATGGTTTCCGAATCTGTGCTTAAATCATATTCCGAATTGAGGTGTTCATAATAAAAATGTATTCCGAATTTAGGCATTTTTTATTTTTTAGTTTAGAATTATTCAAACTCAGTTTTAGAAATTAATCAAAACTTGGATTTGAGAATATTCTTTCAGAATGTGGGTTTTGGGTATTATTTAGATTTTGGAGTTTTGGGATTAGTCAGAATCGAGGCGTTGTGAATTATTCTCATTTCTTCTAAGTGCATTGTGTTGTGCATGAATATTTATGCTTGTACTCGCTTAGATAAATGTTGATATGATTTGCTTCGATAAGGTTATCATGGATAAGTGGTATATATATATATTTCTGTCCATATCAACTTGTATTTTTTTTTATCTTAAGCATGACCCATGGCTATCACAGAGGATCAACAACGTGCACTTGACATTGAACTCGTTTCACTCAAAGATTGACGCCCATTCTCAGTAAACAATGTACGATTGAAGGAGAACTTTATTCCAACACAACCTGCATTTAAGCTTTGTATGGACATCCTCGACATATCACCAATCAAGAGAGCATTACGTGCAGCGGCTTCGGTTCCATAGGTGTACATGCATGAACTCTGGAAGTCGGCAAAAGAAGTAGCATCATCTCACAAGATCAACTTCACCATTAATCGAATACCTAAGACTGTTGGTGCTGACACATTTTGGACTATCTTTGGATTTCCACCTCTTGATGAAGTAAGAGCATATGACACACTGCCCACCAAACCTCAAATTTTTGAGTTATTCCAGGAAATTGGTTATGCCGAACCTATTCAGACTATTTCGGCTTATACCACCGCCAAGATTGTACTTCACTTATTTGGTCCGAATTTTACTTCCAATGTGTTCAAACACCAAGAGGAATTCAGATCATTTTCAATTACCGAGATTTACCAAACTCATTATTGATCACTTCATGAAAGAAGATTCCTCGATTGACAAACGTGGTCAGTTCTTCTACCACAATTCAGATAAGGATGTTGTTTTGGACTTGATGCAAGCTGGAGGACTCAGTATGTACTCTAAAGTGGCTCCAACACTAGTTCCCGACAACATGATGACTGAAGCCATCAAGAACAGTAAGGTATACAAGCAATTACAGAAAGCCATTGCAAGACACGCAAAACAAGAATCTTCTGAAGAAGAAGAAGAATCTCCTCCCACTAAAACCAAAGGCAAACGAAAGCAAAGTACACCAACAACACTGAAAGGTAAAAGAACAAAAAGCGTAACTTTTTGGGAGAAAACGGCTAAGGGAAAGAAGTCACTTATCATGGAGGAAGATACAGAAGAACAACAACCTCTTATGATTTAAAAACAACAATTGAAGCAAATGAAGCAGGTTTTAAAGCAAAGTAGACAAGAGACAGGAGGTAGTGGATCAGAACAGATTTCAAAGGAAATCGAAGAATCTAACATTGCTGACTTTGGAGAACCCGATTCTTACGTGGACGAACCAGTTCACGATGAAGACGACAATCAGCAACACGTACAACAAGATACAATTTTTGATGATGTTCCACCTGTCCAAACAAAGATTGTCCATATGGAGACAAAGATCAGTGACATCAACAAGGAGACGAGCTTAACAAAATCTACTTCATTGTCGTATCCGGCAGGTACATACTTAAACCTCTCTAGTCTAGAATCTGAAGTTACCAACACCGATCGTTCATCAAACCCGAACATGGTCAATGTTCCTATAACTTTCGCCATGACATCGGTAATCAGTACCATTGTGACAACTCCTGTAACCCCCTCGCTTTCAACCATTCAACCTGTATCTCTGCCGTCCCCTCCACCTGTCAACACAGCTTTCATGATAAGAATAGAGCAACGATTGAAATTTCAAGAAGACGAGACTACTAAAGTCAAAGAGGAGTTAGAATCATCTAGGAAAGCTCATGAAGAGGAACTTGCTCGACTCAGAGAAGAATTAACTCATCAAAAACAAAGTGAAGAGTCATCAAAAGCAATTCAAGCAACTGAAGCATCCAAATGCAAGAAAAGATAATTCGTCTTCGCGAATTGAAAAGGCAGTACAGAGAGGAGAAAGATAATCTTGCCAAAGAAAACGATTCAATTCTTGACTCAATCAATGAAAAGGTTCAAGAATCTCTTGACACGACACTTCCTGCTCTGCGAGACGAGATGAAAAAGATTGCTGCAAGCAAATTGATGATCAAGTCTTCAGACACTCAGCAGTCCGATTATCTAATTGCTCAAAGGCTCACAGACTACAAGTTGAAGAAGCTATTGCATGCTCGCATGATCCAAATCGGGTCCTACAACCAAACGCCAACTCAAAAATTACTTCACAAGGCTCTCAAGACGGCTATGGATGAAGACACCAAAATAATTGAAAAGCATGGCACCGCCGTCCCATATATTAGTCTACAACAAGATGAAGAAGCTGAAGATGATAATGGGGACGACGACGATGACGGTGAAGATTACGATGATGATACCGGTAATGATGACGATGATGACGATGACGGTGAAGAAGACGATGATGATACCGGTAATGATGACGATGATGATGATGACGGTGATGACGATGCCTAAAAACCCAACGATGATGATGAAAGTATGAATGATTGTGTCAATGATGAAGACGAGACATAGGCGATGGGCAAGAGAAAAAGGATAAAGATGAGGACACGGATGATGATATCACAAACAAAGATAAGTTGGATGCTGATGATGCTGATCAAACTCCAAAAGGTGACAAGTCTCAAAAAGACAATGTTACAAAAGATCAAACCATTCCAGCAGCCGAGGCACCTCAACAAGCTGAGACACCTCAAAAGGGAAAACACACCAAAAGACTTCATGATGTTAATGCTACTCAAGAAGCCTCATCGTTTCCAGTTTCATCTACCCCAGCTACCACATCTACAACACAAGTACTAGAACAACCTCTCCCGGAACCTAATCAACATATACCTGAAGTTTCAGAATCTGCACCAGCCCAGGATATTCCAGAAACTCAACCAATTCAAGAATCTGAACCAGTTTCAGACATTCCAGAATCAAGTGATCCAACATGGGTATATACAATCTCTGTAGATGAAAATGCAACCAAGCAACCTTGGGTCACGGAAGCTGCTGCCATTCATCCTCTCACTAAAGATGATGAAAGAGATTTCTCCCAACTCCTCAGCAATCCCATCGACTTCTTTGGATATCTAGTTTACAATTATGGGACTAACAATATGACCCTTGCTATGGTTGTGCTAGCACTTAAAGATCCACACTTCGTGGCTAACTCAAGGACCAGCAGATTGGAATGTGAGTACAATGCTAATGAGCTGCTAAAAGCAATGAACACTCCTAAGAAAGAATGTCTTCACAGACCTGAAAAAGCTCCTCTCCCGACAGCAGAAGGTAATTCCCAAATTATACGTGAATTCTTTGTATGTCGTGACCTTGAGTATTTGATCAAAGGCGCAAAAAAGTATGCGATCTCATTAACTTTCGTCAAAGCTGTAAATTAGGGGTCAATACCGTGGATTGAGGAAAAGGTTGATCATCTCTGGATACAACAAATAGTTCCTAAATATGGTCACTATGCCGAATTGGGTGCATCATATTGGGGCGAAACCGTACGAAGAGCTTACAACTATGCATGTGGATACAAATCAGGCCCTTAATTCGTATCATAGCTTAGAATCAAAGCCACTCTAGGAGTGAGAATTGAACCCAAGGTCGGTTATCATCATTTAACAGAGATCAGACTGAAAAGAGAAGACGACAAAACCTACACCATCATAGAAGGATATTTTTCGGTTCTTCATCTCGAGGACATTGAAGACATGCTGCTTCTTATGACTCAGGAAACACTCAGACACTTGAACGGTGAAGAAATCATTGCATTAAATTCAGCTCTTCGAATGTACACACGTCGAATCGTAATCAAGAAACGAGTTGAAGATCTGTAACTTGGCATGGAAAGTTATCAGAGGAAGTTGAATCTCACCCGTCCATACACTGAAGTTCCTGATCAGCATCGCAACAAATGTCCCTACACAAGTACAAAAAACCCGGTTCCAGGTAATTTCTACTTAAATGGATCCGGAGAGAAGAAATTCATGAGAGTCGCGGAACTTCATAAGTTTAGTGACGGGACTCTTCAACAAGTACGGGACACATTATGGCATCTCAACGTCACCAAGAAGCATCCTGAGGTTAAAGTAGTGTGGCACGAAGGATAAATAAAAAGTGCCAACTACATGATCAAGAAAATTGAAGAAAAGCCGAGGGAGAGACGTTTAATGAGAAGCTTAGAACAATTCGTGGGTGGCAGACCGTATGGAGGTCACCACAGGCTAATGGAACAATCCATTTAATATGTATCATACTATCTCAGGTCATCTCCATACTTTACTTGTGAATATGTATATACTACGAATACTCTGCTTTTGTGGCTTGCTGTAGTGTGAACGTATGATAGTTTTTCAAGAATTTCTCACGAGATTCTAAATCTTTCAAAATATATCGTACTCAAGCACTACAACTAACCCTCATTAATTTTAGGAGGAGCATTAATATGTTCTATGGCCAACAACCGATTTCATTTTGTTACCCAAAGATAGGTTAATCCATTAATACCCAAAATATTAATGGTTAACATTTTGGATAAGGGGAGAAAATAGGATTAAGGAGACTTGTATTGTAAAAATATGTGGCTATAAATGAAAAGGACTTAATGGAAAATCCAACCTGATATGTGTTATGCACATGTTAAAGGGGAGCATTTTGATGTCAAAAACGTTGAAGGTACAAAAACTCTTGATATTTATATCATAAGTACCTCAGTGATTTTAAGGAATTTTCATGGTGACAAATACTTAACCAAAACACACTTAACTCACGACGATTGTGGTGACAAAAGGGTGGTAGGATTAGGTACTAGTCCAATGATTTTTCCAGAACCGGAGGAATCTTCCCAAGGACAATTCCATAGTTAAAAAATAGTAGTCCTTAGTAAAGATGGGGAATGGATTGTGAACGTAGCTGAATGCCGACCAAACACTGTCGAATTATACACACGCCGAATTGTAATCAAGAAACAAGTTGAAGATCTGTAACTTGACATGGAAATTTATCAGAGGAAGTTGAATCTCACCCGTCCATACACTGAAGTTCCTGATCAGCATCGCAACAAATATCCCTACACAAGTACAAAAAACCCGATTCCAGGTAATTTCTACTTAAATGGATCTGGAGAGAAGAAATTCATGAGAGTCGCGGAACTTCATAAGTTTAGTGACGGGACTCTTCAACAAGTACGAGACACATTGTTGCATCTCAACGTCACCAAGAAGCATCCTGAGGTTAAAGTAGTGTGGCACGAAGGATAAATAAAAAGTGCCAACTACATGATCAAGAAAATTGAAGAAAAGCCGAGGGAGAGACGTTTAATGAGAAGCTTAGAACAATTCGTGGGTGGCAGACCGTATGGAGGTCACCACAGGCTAATGGAACAATCCATTTAATATGTATCATACTATCTCAGGTCATCTCCATACTTTACTTGTGAATATGTATATACTGCGAATACTCTGCTTTTGTGGCTTGCTGTAGTGTGAACATATGATATTTTTTCAAGAATTTCCCACGAGATTCTAAATCTTTCAAAATATATCGTACTCAAGCACTACAACTAACCCTCATTAATTTTAGGGGGAGCATTAATATGTTCTATGGCCAACAACCGATTTCATTTTGTTACCCAAAGACAGGTTAATCCATTAATACCCAAAATATTAATGGTTAACATTTTGGATAAGGGGAGAAAATAGGATTAAGGAGACTTGTATTGTAAAAATATGTGGCTATAAATGAAAAGGACTTAATGGAAAATCCAACCTGATATGTGTTATGCACATGTTAAAGGGGAGCATTTTGATGTCAAAAACGTTGAAGGTACAAAAACTCTTGATATTTATATCATAAGTACCTCAGTGATTTTAAGGAATTTTCATGGTGACAAATACTTAACCAAAACACACTTAACTCACGACGATTGTGGTGACAAAAGGGTGGTAGGATTAGGTACTAGTCCAATGATTTTTCCAGAACCGGAGGAATCTTCCCAAGGACAATTCCATAGTTAAAAAATAGTAGTCCTTAGTAAAGATGGGAATGGATTGTGAACGTAGCTGAATGCCGACCAAACACTGATGCTAGTACCGGAACAATCACAACAAGGTGCTGGTGATGATGTATTGGTAAGAATTGAAGGGGTTGAACAATGAAAAAGAAATGTAAAGATAAAGGGTGTAAAGAAAGAAGCCCTCCTTACAACTTAGGCAGAAACCGGGTCAACACATTCTGAAGACGATAAAGTATCATGGACCCAGTGATGCGACGCACAACCCCTCCCAGCTAACTCATATATCTCTCAAAAGATATTTGTTTTAATGTCACGGAGTTCAACACGTTATCTATCAGTTTATTTACTCCGAATAAATTAATATTGAAAAGGTGGCAATCCACTCCTGCCTCCGCTCACCAAATCAAAATTCACTATTGAGTCTAGAGCCACGAGATCATCAAAAGTCTCATTAGGACACATTTCAAAACAAGAAAGATTTTTATGAGTCCTACGTAATATTCATGTAATATTGCCTAAACATCTGAGTGATACGAAAGTATTACAATGAAGATGGAAATCCTGCTTGAGCCAACATGAAACAAGTTCCTGGTAGGTGACACATGCGGTTCTTTAAGAACTAATCTTGTGATAACTGGAAAGAAATGATGGTTTGACTCTTAATTGAGATCAAACTTGTTCCAGGGCCTCCACGCATTATCCAATTGATCTTGCCAGAACACTGAGAGTGGCACTCTTTAGTGTTCACAGTGACGAGTGGAAGTCCTTCCAGTGTCAACATCAAACAGCACTGCGGTAGGTGACAAGCAAGATTCTATTAGAATCGAGCTCGTGACAACTAGAAAGCAACGATGGTGAAAATCTTAATTGAAATTCACTTGTTCTAGGATCATGAATTGACGGCTTCAACCATTAGGATAATTTATCCAAATTGTTCACTCTTTATGTTCGCTGTCAGCTTTGGACGGTCGAATAAAGAGAACGAGTTTACCCGCGAAATCTTGTCAAGGGGATCTTCAATTAGAGCTACCCGTCAAAAGTACGATATTCAATATCGTCCGACCGTCTTTACCGACCGGAAGTAAAATGCTACCGAATCAGAATAAAATGTCAAAGCCATTTTATTCGTGTCTTATTATGTTGCTGCATTTGAAGACGGTGGCGTTGCGGTGTACCAGATGAAGTCGTTCTCACATGCTTATATTTTCTGCATCAACATTTCAGCAAAATTCAAGAAAGTTCAACATAAAGACTTCCGATGTAACAAACTCTGAAACTTTCAAGAATTCAACAAAAGTATAAGTGTGTGGGACATGAAGTCACGAGGAGGCCAAATATCACAAGAAGACAAAGACTGCACGTGAAGATGATATCAAGCTACATAACAAGTCAAAGCCAAAAGAACATGCTTCAAGCCAAAGCTCAAAGATTATTACAACATATTCACAAGCAGAAAAATAAAAGAAGAAAATAGAAACGACTACAAGCTCAAGAACGAAGACTTAGTATAGTATGCGTTGTTTAGAACTTTGTAATTTGGAGTGACCTCCCTTAGGGGGAGATTGTTGGAAATACGTTTTTAACGTTTATTAGAAGTATCGGTCACTCCAAAAATATTATTAAATGGCTCGTAGTTAGTTCATTGTATTAAACTAAGTAACTTACCAACCCATGGGCTTGTCCATGGGTTGAAGGCCCAAGCCCACCTAGGCTTGGGTATATAAACCCCATTTCCTTCATGGAAAGGGTTGGTTGTTCATTTCATTTTACATAATAAACATACTTTTCTCTCACTTTATCTCTCTAGTTTCTCTCTCTAGAAACAACAACCACACTTGTTAGGATCATAGATTATCACTAATTTACAACCACAGACCTAGTCTCGCAGCTAGGGCATAAGCTTTTTAAACACCCATGTTTTCTTAGACATATCCACAACTAATGTAGACAATAAGTTGGTTTTCTAGAGTCTAACGTGCACACAGTAAACAAGAAGCAGTAAAAAGAAGGAATCGCATCATAACTTTCATGCAATCATATATAAACACATAATTAAATTAGTCGAACATAGCAAGTGGAGAAGATAAACAATTTAATCAAATAAAACATAGACATGGTGAATGATAGGTTTAATAAACCTTGAATCTTCAAATGATATATCAGAGTTACAAGGGTGGATTTACAGTTTGGGAAACCTTAAAAGTTACCTAAAACAACAGCTCCTCTAAAATAATTTGTTTCACACTTTTTCTCCTCTCTTTAGGGTTAAAAATACATCAAACATATATATGCTACGGGCCTCAGACGGCGTACGGGAAACTCCAAATAGCGTTTGTTCATCAAATCTTCTTAGGGTTTCTTGACCGACATAATCCAGACGACGTAGGCAGCTTTCATACGGCGTCTATGCTTGTCCCATATGGGGTCTAGAATTTTCTAGACGACATATATAGCTCCTATTTAATAGGTCTTATTAGCCTTCTAGATATCCATGTCTTCAAGTTTAGGCTTCTTCCACATTTTTTCCAAATGATCTGGAATTATTCGAATAATTCTCTAAATCATCCCCTTTTACTCTAAGTGCTTCTAAAATGCTAAAATGAAAAAAAAACTTCTTTACTAGAGAGAACTCGGTTTGAAGCTAAAAGATTTAGTGCATTTTAAGGCATAAATTGAAAATTATGAGGATTAAATGGCCCCGAAAGTGTGTATATAATTACACCCCAACGTATATCTCTACACTTGGTATTTGTTTGTCCAAGCAAATAAGCTCTTTTTACCTAGGCTAGTTGTTATCAGGTCATTTAACTAATCAATTAAAATAGTTAACAACATAATTAGATAGACTTTTGTTAGTAAAGAACGTAAATTATACACATGCATCTCACTTAAGTCTTTAAATTCTTACATAACTCAGTAGTATGATAAATGATACATATAAGGGAAAATAAAAAAACTAACACTCATTGCCTGACATAGCATATAAGTTACCATAGTCTTGATGAAGGGTGAAACCTCAACCGATATATTGAATTTACTATCAAGTAGGTCTTTCAAAGGGTTGTAACATACGCCTAATGGGTATAGGAAACATTGATGGGGGATAAGACATGGGATTTATTGGTGAAAATTTAATCGTTTACGCGATATATACAATGTTGCTGAAGACAAGAGTGGTCCTTCCTTGTTACAATGTATAATATTTGGTACATACAATACTCTATAATATATATTTTTTTGCTTTTCTACTTCTCAATTTATTTTTTAGAATAATAATAATATACAAAAGAGATTTATAATACATCCCTACACTTGAGTTTTACTAAAACTTATTTCAACTCCTAATGATCCGAATTAGAAGAGTCAACGAAATACAAAGTCTTCTGTTAATGCAAGTAATGCCTAAAAACATTATTAGTGTCAACTAATCTTTCTTAGTTTTGATCACAACAAACTATACAAGACATTTATAGTCAAACACAATCGTAAAACAAATTATCTAACAAATACTATCATCAAGGTAATAATTATTACACTAACATATCTTAATCATGGTTAGTGATCATAAAAGTGATTAGCCTTAAAACTCACTTTTGTCAAATATGACAAAAGCTTTTTAATAAACTTTCTTTTTAAGAAAATGTTTTATTAAAATGGAAAATAAAAATTTGAATATGGCATATTCCAAATGCCATAAGAATATCCTTTAAAGGTTTCAAACTGCCTCAGATATTTCTAACCCACTAAAAGACAAAAAGGAGCGGAGTCTACATCCGCGGTTCCTTAAGTACCTATGCGGTTCTTTATTGATAAGGAACCGTCTAGGGCAATAAGGAACCGCGTGCAGCTAGCCGTTGGTTTTTGTCTTCTATAAATAGTGGATCAAGTCTGCATTTTCTGCAACCCTTTTTGGACATTTCTTTCAGCTCTGTTTCTCCATTCTTAATCTTAATCATTTGTAAATGATCACTTAATGTGTTAAGTATGTTTACTTATGATTATCCTCTTGATCTCCTTCTTTACCTTGTCCAAAGAGAAGATCACTCACACACATGTGTTGTGATTAAAGATGAAGCCTTGATGAAGATCATCCTCTCCTAAAGATCTAGTCATGTTCATCATTTGTTTATTTGTGTCTTATGTAGATCCAATTTATTTGTGAATACTTGGACTAGTTGTGTTCATCCAAGATATTTGTGAATACTTGGATTAGTGTTGTGTAAATCTATTGCATATGTGTGTGCTTGGATTTGTCTTGTGTACATCCAAGTTACATGTGTGTACTTGAATATGTTTAGTTGAGTTTTAATGAGTTGTGTGTTAGTTCTCACTAAACTACAAACTGATTTGTGTGTGAGTTGTGTAAGTTCTCACTTAGCTTCAAAGTGAAGAGTCGTGAAGATTGGTTCTAGCTTTGGATTAGAACTCGACATCTAGCCTTGTGTCAGAAAATGGTGAAGTAGGCAACGTTGTGAAGATTGGTTCCATCTTTCGATTAGAAATTGACGTTTAGCCTTGTGTCATAAAATGGCGAAGTAGGCGACGTTGTGTAGACTGGTCCTATTTAAGATTAGGTCTCGACATTTAGCTTAGTGTCGGAAAATAATGTAAGCGACGTTGTAATGTTTTCTCCGCCAAGAAGGGAGCTTGTGGATTTTTTGGAAATCTCAAGTATGTGTACTCGAGGAGTGGAGTAGGAACGAGGATAGAGCTTCGTTGCCAAACCACTATAAATCTTGGTGTCTTCCTATTAGGTTGTTTCTTTCCTTACTCTTTACTTACTTTCATTATCATTACACTTAATACTTGTCATTGTTAATGCATTAGAATTGAACCTAATCATTATGCAACTAGCTTTCAAGTAAAAGATAGTTTTGGTACTCACCTAATTGAAAGGATTTTTAATTAGGAGATAAATTAAAGAGAAACTATTCAACCCCCTTTCTAGTTTCAGCAATTGGTATCAGAGTGATGGTCACACAAGATCTTTGAAGTATATTGTACTTTAAAACTTGGATCGATCCATTATCTCCTCAAATTCGAAGGTTAAGTTGTACTAAAGTTTCTCTTTGGTCAAAACTATTTTTCTTTTAATATAGGCCTTTTAATTGGTAATATAACATCTCTTTTAGACTAGTAGTATTTGTGCATTTTAGATTTACTCTTGAAATGTATCTACTAGTTTGCATCTTGTTATGTGTAGGTACTCATGAAGATCAATCATTCAATTGATTGTGGATTAAGTTACTTACACTTGTAGAAGACTCATCTTCGTTGATTTCCAACATCATTGAATGGTGATATCAAGATGGATGTGAGTGATACTAGTCCTTGAAGACTTAGTAGTCACTTTAGTCATGGTTAGTGTTGGGTCCACTAGATGTGGATCTTGCAGACTGTTAGGAACGATGAACGACTTCTGTAATCACAAGTCTATTCACAGAGAGACTATATAAATCACACAGTATAAGTGCGGAATACAAATACTATGAACAAGAAGAACACAATAACTATAACGACTTGATCCTTTACTAAGGATTTCTAATATTAATATGAACTAGAATTATGTTTGATGAAGGTGTGTAGAACCCTTCCGCCTAAGGTTCCTTTTATACTACAAGGAAACCCTAATACATCATTAACCAAAACGTGTAAAACTGATATGCATATCCTTTCCTAACATATCTCATGCATATCCTAACAGAATAATATTTTACTAATAAAGTTTGACTTTCTATAAGACCAGGAGCACGACTAGCTCCTACTACTACTAGGACCAAGAGGAACTACATACCTCCTAGTCTACCTATTACAAATAACTATTCCAAAGGTCCTAACAATCCTCCCCTAAACTTGAATTTGACCTGTTGAGTTCAAGTTTCCTGGTAAATCGTGCAACATAGCTTGAGGATTGGAATAGCAAAAGAAACAGCATCATCAGAACCATCAGCATAAAGAACATAATGATCGCTGCAACAAGGAACACCTAGAAGCTTCTTGAAAGATTTGAAACAAATCTGCATCTTGTTGAATCTTCACAGCAACATGAGCAGATTTTAGGAGCCTTTACCAAGTAGCTGCTCACTCTTGGGCTAGTCAGTCTTTATGGTGGAATAAGCATCACCTTGGGAGACCAGAACCCAGCCCAACTCTTAGAACGTGAATCAATGGTGAGTGGGGGTACCCTAATGATTTTAGGCAAACCATCACAGCCGTCAACAGATTTGATATGTCTTTACCAGAAGCCGTACCCTTCTGGACTCGCCAACTCTTAGCAATGAAGCATCGGTGAGTTGAAAACCCTATAGCTTTGAGCAAGCTATTATAGCTATCAACGGATTTGATAAAATCTTTACCAAGAGCCGTACCCCCTTGGATTAGCCACTTTTCAGTCTAGGACCATCGCAAGTGAAAACCATCCAGTTTTGGGTAACCTGGCAACCATCAACGGATTTGACTATCACACCAGAGCCGTACCCTCATGGTGAATCAAATCTTTCTTCTCTGTGAGACATGGTGAGTTGAGCACCATTTGTTGTGTGGACCAGGTCCAACACCAGATGTAACTCCAAACCAGCACAAGTGTGAAACAGTCAAATGAAACCCAATGTTTGGAAAAGTATAAGCAGATATTATATTATATACAAGTGTGAAATCCATCATTTGGTTAAAGTATAAGCATATATTATATAAAAAGTATATTTTTTTTATTTTTTTTAACTATCTATAATGTAAGTCACCAATCACTATATAGAATGGTGAAAAGAAGGTTAGTATAAACACAAAAACAGAAAAACATACCCATCACATACCAGATGCTGCCACCTTGTCAGCCTGCAACCGAGCTTGGATCCTTTCGACCAAAGTAGTAGCCATGGAAGTCTCACTCCCTGAAGGGGTATTGGAGATCTACAAATGACACGCTAGCATGGCCTCCATAGTAGCAATAGTAAACGGATAGTCCATATCCGTAAGCATGAACACTATGGCACCAGACTCCAACTCCAAGATATGCACTCCACAGCCAACATACAGCTTCCATCTCTTGATTACCCAACATGGCTGGTCTTTCCAGACACCAGAATGTGGAGCATTAGGAGGAGAGTCAAGCATCATCTTCAAATTACCCCACATTGTCAGACCAGGCCAGGTGGCCACCTCACTAGGATGTTTAGGAATACCAGCATCCACAAACCCATACAACGACATAAGATCCCTACGATCCGCCCAAGTCAAAACACCTTGCAACCCTGAAACATAACGAACATAACCATCACTGATGGAAATCTGATGGGTGAACGTACCAGCAACACTCGTGGATGGCTTAACCGTCCAAGCAGTAATAAACCCCGTACCCATTGGCAACTCTGAGTCACTATCCGGAGCTGCATCAATAAGATTCTCAGGAGCACGCTTCTCATATGGAACAGACTTACCACGTCTATCCATCTTCTTGCGAATGGAACAATGAGGTGTTGGAACACCAGACGAGGTTTCAACCTTCACCTTCGCAACAACAATAGGATCAGTAGGAGTAGAATCAACACCTTGACCAACCAAAGGATCAAAGGTGGCTGCACCAGGAGAAGGGGTAGGTTGAGGTTCAGTCACGGGTGGTGAGGATTGTTCCATAACAGGAGTAGCAGGGGTGGTAGTAGTAGCATTGGTGGTGGTGGTAGGACCCGAAGATGAAACAGGATGAGCAACAAAGGTGTGGGTGTGGAACCAGCAGTAGAAGTATCAACAAAAGATGGTATACCAGTAGAAACAGGAGGAACACCAGATGAAGAACCAGGAGCAACAGCAGGTTGAGAAGTGGGAACCACTCTTGGAGGAGGACGATAGATGAAGTTCTCAGGAACCGGTGTGTTTTGACGCTTTATCATCCTTTGGTATAGATCCTTAAGCTCGTCAAAAGACAATCCCCTAACCCGATCCCATGTCCAACCAACAATAAAGTGAGCACCCGACTGATATTTGACATACCTTTGCATTAACTTCCTCTCCTCAGTTTGTGTCAAAGGTTTGTTCTGACGCTTTTCACGCAGTTGAGCAGCAAGCGACAATTGTTGTTTGCGCATTAATGCCATTGCCCGGGGGATACAATTCTGTTCATTCACATCAGCACCCAAAAGATCAGTAAACTGCGAGTTATCAGATGTAAGAATAGTGAGCACCCGCATCCAATCATGATCATCCCAATGCATAACATCATGCCGCAACTGTTCACGCCTTTGCTTCTGAAGATCTTCTTCCTCAGCCCTAGCAGCTTGATCAATCTTTGCCTGCATTCGCTGTGCAGCCTCCTCCCCCAACCTGTCTTCCTCAAGTTGTCTGCGAGTACGCTTTCTAGGGGGTGAGGGTGCATCAGTCATAGGGGCCTTCCCCTTAGGATCATGTGACGGCCCAGCAGTTGGACCAGCAGAAGAACCAGCAATATCCTCCTTTGGTCTAGGGGTAGCAGCAGCAGGAGGGATGCTTGATGGACTAGGAGGAATAGGCAAATCAGCATACGGCTTATCAGCAAATGCAGCCTTCGCCAGCAAAGTTAAACCATCCTCCACAAGATCCTCAACATCCTCATTAGAATCTGAATGAACAACATGCTTTTTCCTCCTCCTCTGTTGTGTCTCCAAAGCCTTAATCTGGTCCGCCATTGGAAGAACAAATTCCCTGGTAATCTTGCGATGCTGATTCAAATCTGCCTCCAAAGAAATAATCCTTTCATGGTACCTGTGCATGAGATCAAGCAAAGAAGTTAGTGTAGCAGGTTCCTCTGCTTCCCCACCAAGAGGACTTGGATCAGGGAAAGCTTCATTGGAACCTTAAGCAATAAAGGGGTCAGCATTATGAGCACGAGAGCAAGAGGGCTTCTCAGCAAAATGAGGTGCTGGACTAGAAGGGGGAGAATCCACAAATGGGGACTTATGTGGCATAGAAAAGGTGGCAGCCCTGGAAGTAGATGGCATTTCAACCACCACTTCCTCATCTGGCTCTTCCACCACCACATGAGGCGCACCACCAGCAGGATGCTCCTCCTCCATAGGATCATCTCCTAATGAAAGTTCCTCCTCGACTTCAGCATCCGGAGGAATAACATTAGGAGGACCTTGGGAAAGGCCCAACATAGCATCAGTAAGGGGCCTCCAAGCCCCCTTAAACCCTAGAGCCATATTGGAGTAAACTTTAGAACTAAGCTTGGGGGTCTCATACTCCTCCCTATCACGAGGTATACACATAAGTATCTGCTGCAAAAACCTAGGATACATTAAAAATTTCTTCCTAGATTCAGTACTACTCAGATTGCAAACCATCCCATCAAATAAATAGCGAGAAAAATTAATCACTCGACCCTGTGCTATGCAGATCAAACCAGTAGCCAAAGGAATGGGAAATTCATCCCAACTCCCAGACTTTAGGCTTAAGCAGTGAATCAAGAAGTGCACTAGAAGCTTCCACTGGGGGGTAAACCTATTCTTTTGGAAGTTACACTTCCCCCATGGTTATAACCAATATCAGCCATCCCCTCCAAAACCTCAGAATTGGGGATGGAAACAACACTACCTTCATCTTGAGGATGAAGGGAACTCCTAATAGAAGCTTCAGAAACCACATAGGAACGTCCATCAATGGTAGCATGGAGTTCAAGTGGGCGTCCCATAACATCCACAAGATGGGCAGTAGCCCAAAACTGGCGAATGACACTATCATAGACAATCAGGCAAACAGTAAAAGCATACCTGAGGTTAGAGGCCTCAATAAACTCGAGGATGTCTGTGAACTCGTCACGTTTAGGACCATCTCCTAGATACGCCACCTTATTGTGATCAGGTTTGTAGAACAGAGCAGCCATTGATGATGATTGGAAGTGATGGAAGGTGATTGATTAGAGATTGAGAGAGTAGGAGCGTGTGTGTGTGTTATGGTTGTGATGAATGAGTCAAGGGGGGTAATTGACCATAAATAATGGTCTTGTAACTGTTCATTGACCCCAAATAATGTGGATTGCCCTTTCAAATTAGGCAGTTAATGCAAAAGTAACCACTTGCCCCTTATAACTTTATTTGCAAATCCCAGTTACCAAATTTAAATAATATGATAAACACCAGAAGTAACTTGCGTTGACTAAAAGTCAAAACGCATAAGGGTCAACTCTAGAAGCACATTGTGGTCAACAGAAGTCAACGAAGTGAACAGTGACCCAAACCAAGACTAGAAGCCAACCATCAATGACACGAAAGGATTTGTATCCACTAGAAGTTGAAGACTACCACTAGAATTGACCAAAATCCTCCACTAGAAGTAGCACACACCATAAATACCCATACAATCTGTTGTTAAAAACTACCAATATGTTAATCTGTGCAAGTAAATATGTACACTAAGCCTCCCCTTAGGCTTAGCCTCCCCTAAATCCTAGGTCTCAAGGATTGACCATTCCAATGTGAACCACCAAGTGGTTGAACCGAGGACCATCAAAGGCTTTAGTCAATAGGTCAGCAACATTATCATCCGTATGGACCTTAAGAACATGTATCAACTTCTTCTCATTGGCATCCCGGATAAAGTGGTGCCTAATTTCAATATGTTTTGTACGTTGATGAAAAACAGGATTCTTCACAATGCAGATAGTGCTTTGATTGTCAATGAAAATTTTGGTGTTCATAAAGTTGAACCCATAATCAAGCATCTGATTTTGTATCCACAAGACTTGTCCACAAAAACAAGCAGCAGCTACGTATTCAGCTTCTGTTGAAGAAGTAGCTACTATCGTCTGTTTCTTACATTGCCATGAGATAAGTCTTCGACCCAAAAACTGACAGCCACCAGTAGTATATTTTTTGTCATTATTAGCACCTGCATAGTCACTATCACTATATGCTTCAAGAACAAAAGGTGATTCTCTAGGATACCACAAGCCTAGCTTGGGTTGAGCCTTGATGTACTTGAAAATCTTCTTGACTGCATTCAAGTTAGAAACCGTTGGAGCCATCTGATGTCTAGAACAAGCACTTACTGCAAACATAATATCCGGACGCGATGCAGTCAAATACATGAGGGAGCCAATCATTGACCTGTACATGTGAACATTTACCGGAGGATCTGGCTCATTCTTGTGTTTGACTTTAGCTACTTCATAAGGTGTTGCTGCTGGTCTAAGAGGATCCATATCAAACTTATGAAGGATCTCATGAACATATTTATCTTGAATTATGAAGATTCCATCCGACTGTTTCTTGACTTTAAGACCAAGAAAAAATGTAAGCTCTCCCATAACACTCATCTGAAATTCGCCCTTCATCAGTTGTTCAAACTCAGCACACCATTCCTTCTTAGTAGAACCAAAGATAATATCGTCCACATAAACCTGAACAAGGATAATGTCCTTGGTATTCCTCTTAAGAAATAGTGTTTTGTCAATTGTGCCTCTTCTATAGCCATGTTTCAACAAGAAAGTGGAAAGACGCTCATACCAAGCTCTAGGAGCCTGATGAAATCCATAGAGAGCTTTGACCACCTTGTAAACTTTCTTGGGATGAAGTGGATCTAAAAAGACCTTAGGTTGAGTGACATAAACTTCTTCATCAATCTTACCATAGATAAATGCACTCTTGACATCCATCTGAAAAATCGTAAAGCCCACATAAGAAGCAAAAGCCAAAAACAGACGAATGGCCTCAATCCTAGAAGCAGGAGCAAAAACTTCAGTGTAGTCAATGCCTTCAAGTTGTGTATGACCTTGTGCAACCAACCTTGCCTTATTTCTCACCAGAATACCCCTCGCATCTTTCTTGTTTTTGAGAATCCATTTGGTACCAATTGCTGTCTTTCCATCTGGCAAGTCAACTAGGATACAAACATTCTGAAACAAGAACTGTTGCATCTCCTCCTGCATAGCCTCCACCCAACTTTGATCCTCAAGAGCATGAGAGACTGATCTAGGTTCCACCTGTGAAAGAAAACAAGCAAACAACAATGTTGAAAGTCCGTATGATTATTACGCTTTTGGTCCTCAATATAGCTCACAAGAGCATGATGATCAGACGTTGCTTTCTTATGCATTCTGCGAGTCTTGACAGTAGAACTAGGATCTCCAATGATTTGAGTAGTAGGATGGTCTTTGTGTGACTGCAAAACTGGATTGGAAGCTACTTCCACTTCTGGTGCCAAGTTATTAAGATCCCCAACAAAGTCATCATCATATGAAGCAGAGTCGAAATGCCATCTATTGGTTGCTTATGAATATCATCCAGCTTGGTAGAAGACTTCTTTTGATAGTTTCCTAGGTCAGAAGGACTAGAGAATCTAGTAGAGGCAGTGGAATCACTAGCCGGACTACCAATAGGTGTTAAACTAGCACTAGGAGTAACAGTTGGAGTACTAGGAGTAGCTTTGTCAGTAGAAATATTCAAAGGAAACTCAAAGCCACCTTGAGCAGCTGCTGTAGTAGCATCTAGTTGTTGCTTGAGCAATGTGTCAAGAGCTCCTTGTGAGTCCAAAATGTCTGAGGGAGTAGCTTTACAAGGAGTAGTAGGAGAGACTGTGGTGGAGTAGGATGGAACAACAAAAATATCATCCTCTTCATCTGAATCTGAAAGACTAGAATGAGCACCTGCACTAGAAGTTGCAAACACTTGTGGACCTACATCATGGTTAGTTTTGAAACGAAAATATCCCAATGAATCACTAAGATAATCAAGATCAAAATACCATTCAGGACCCTTACCTTGTATGTTTGACTTCTCCTCAAAATACCCGAGATTAATAGTTTCAATGACTCGCTTGGCTTGGAGATTGTAGACACGATAAGCCCGAGAGTGAGCTGAATATCCCACAATGTATCCTTCATCTGCCTTGCCATAAAATTTCCCCAAATAGTCACTAGTATTCAGAATGGTGACAGGACACCCAAATGGCTTCAAATGAGCAATGTTTGGTACTTTAGCTGTGAGTAGCTCATAGGGAGTCTTCTTGTGAGGATTAGTAATAGAAACTCTATTCAAAACATAACTTACAGTATTGATAGCTTCTGTCCAGAACATGGTTGGAAGCTTGGAATCGGCAAGCATTGTTCTTGCAGCTTCTATTAGAGTCCTGTTCTTTCTTTCTGCCACGCCATTCTGTTGAGGAGTTCTTGCTGCACTATAATCTCTTTTGATACCTTTAGAACTACAAAGTGCTATGAGGTCTGCATTTTTTAATTCTGTTCCATTATCACATCGGATACCTTTAACCTTCTTGGACAACTGATTCTCAATAAGTGTAATAAAGTCCTTGAGAATTGAGTAGGTCTCACTCTTGGCAGCCATGAAGAAAACCCACGTGAATCTGCTATACCCATCAGTTACCACAAGGCAGAATTGTTTGTGGTCAATGCTCCTAATAGAGGTAGGACCAAATAAATCCATGTGTAGTAGCTGCAATGGTTTAGTTATAAGGCTGAGAGCGGTAATGGCCTTGAAGGATGCTTTATGTTGTTTGCCTTTGCTACACGCAAGGCAATTGATATCATTTCTGAATGTTTTGGGAGGTAAACCAGAGACCAACTTCAGATTTGCTAATTTGTGAATGGTCTTGAAGTTCACATGTCCCATCCTTCTATGCCATTTAGTGGCTTCATCTTCTGAGGCTTTAGCAACCAAACATGCTAGTTGACCAGTAGGATTGACTTCATTCAGCTTGATACTATAGAGGTTGTGTCTTCTAGGGATTCTAAGCAGAACCTATAAGTCATCCGGGAGTTTAAAGTCTTTGGATAACACTAGTGCATCAGTATTCGTAAAGAGGACAAACTGCTTCTTGTCACAAATCTGAGAGACATATATCAAGTTGAAGTGTTGAAGTGCTTCCACATAGTAGACCTGCTCAAAGTTAAGATTATGCGTCTGAATCATTCCTTTGCCAGTGATCCTTCCTTCACCTCCTCCAAAATAGACCTTTCCGCCTTGAAATGGTACAAAGTTAGATAGAAGACTAATATTTCCTGTCATGCTCCTAGAGCATCCACTATCAACAATTCCTAGAGTAGGATCTTGGTATGGAGTAACCTACAACAACAAGAAAAGATATATGCAAAAGTTAGTGTCTTAAGGGGACCCAAACCTTTTCAGGTTTGAGCCTGCCTTTTGGATCTTTAGTAGATAGCCAAGAAGATTGATGAGATCCACCGTTGTTCTTAGGTTGCCTATTCATCATGCGGGTGTTATTGTTTGACCAAGAACAACCTGCTGAGGGCTTAACAGCAGTTCCCAAATTTCCCAACCCAAAATACATGTGGTCTAAATTTAATGCATAATTCGGATTAAAAGTTTGAAAATAGTTGCTGGTTGGTCTTTTGGGAAGTAATCCAGTGTTTCTCCAATGATCAGAAGCTAATGGAGAGGTCCTTCTATAAGAAGAAAAAGTTTGGGCACATGGGTTTAGTCTTCTAGAAGAATATGGAACAACTCCTGGTGGACCAGGAGGAGGAAATGCTTGATAAACAGAAGAATGATTGTCATAAAAATCACAATCTTTAATCAAATGAAATTCACTCACACAAACAAAACATGTTTTAAATGACCTTTTATTAGAATGACATTGTTTCATACTACTAACTTTATTACACACAATTCTAGGAGAAACATTATTCCTAGGACTCAATAAACCAGAACTAGACACAGTTGAAGTAGAAGCAACTCTCTCTTCACTCTTCCTAGCACTAGTAGCAGCATGGTCATTTGACTTGGAGCTTGTAGGTCTCGACTCTTCACTTGAACCACATGATGTAGAGTCACTGGCTTTGTCACTGAAAGTACACGAGACAAAGTCATTAGAATTAGTAGAACTTTTTGGAGACTCATGCATCTGTGATCCATCCAAGTCATTATGCCTAGTAATGGGCATGAAAGTTCCTGCAAGAGGTGGAGGGACAGCATGCATTGTTGCTGCTGGTTTAAACCTATTGTAGCTAGGTGTTCCCTCTTCCTCCTTGTCAGGATCAAAGACACTTGAAAAAGATAAATCAATCACATCTTCTGAATCAATATATTTATCAAATCCTAACCCTCTTTTAGTCCTACCAGACATACTACCATCTATTAATTTTGAAAGATTCTTAGGTGCCTTTTGCCATTTTTCAAATCTTAAAAGTATAGCATCTAATTTTTCCTTCATGTCTTGTTTATCTTTGATACTGTCATCTTTTACCTTTTTAGTGTATTTAAGCATATTTGTTATGTTTTCTAAATCAATGTTCAGAATTCTAATTTTATCCTCATACTCTCGTTGAGTATCTTGAAGCCACCTCTTTTGTTGTTCTAATGTTTTAAAGAAGTCTTATATGCTCGAACCTCTAAAAAATACTTATCATTCTGATCATTTAAGTCATTATATTGAGACAAAAATTCTGAATATTTATCATGACAACCAAGAGGACAATGTTGTACCTGAGGTGAGATACCCATAAGAGCAAACTCTTCTGCTTCCTCGGCATCAGACAGATTCCCAGCAATCATTGCAAATACGTCAGTAGAAGGTTCAGTTGTTTCCAGGGCAGCATTCTGATGATCATTCCAGTTGACCATAGAGTCAACAGACACCAATGCCTTCTTGTCATCCTTCACCTCCTGAATCTTGAAAGCTGAATACCTGCTCTTCTCCTGGTCATGCTTGCTAGAGCATTCCCTTGCAAAGTGACCTTGCTGCTGGCAGTTATAGCATCTAACCTTGCTTCTGTCAAACCTTGCTGGCTCTCTTGGGTTGTAGTTAAATTTTCGACCGGCTTTCTTCTCAAACTTATGAACCCTAAGAGTGAGCATGGCCATCTGCCATTTGAGATCCATTTCATCCAGGTCAAGTTTATCAACCTGTTTGAAGTCATCAAAAGCAAGTTGCTGTTAAGCATCAACGTGAGCAACAAAAGAGTGAAGAACAACTTATACCATGCTACCAGACTTGGCTTTTGGTTTAGGAGTAGAAGTATGCTGAGAAGACACAGTATTGCTTGGGCTACTAGCATAGGACATGGGATTAGATCCCATAGAACTCACAAAGGCAGAGTTAGCAGGAGTTGGAAAAGAATCACTTTGAGAGAGATTACCACCTGATTCCATGAGTAGGGTAAGGCTCTAAGAAACCTTGCATTGATGTCCCCATTGTCAGGTTTTGACCCAAGTTGATTCAACTGGCTCAGTATCTTTTGGAACATGTCATACCCTTGATGGATACCTTCAGTTTTTGAGATCTTGAAGTCTATGAATTCATCTCTCAGCATGGATCTTCGCATTTTCTTTGACTCCTCATTCCCACCAAACCTTGCTTTTATTCCATTCCAGATTTCTCTAGCATCGTCCAGATGATAAAAGTCACCCATGTGATCATCAGGAAGAGACTGAAGCAAAATAGTTTTTGCTTTGATCTCCTTCTGAACAGCTGTGATTTCTTCCTGAGTTTTAGGGTCAAGAAGAAAAATACTTCCATTCTTGTCTCTTCCAGTCAACTTCTTGCTGTTTCAATTCAGAATAATCTTCCAAAGATCTTGATCAGTGTTGGTGATCTAGCATTCCATCTTCATTGCCTAGCTATCATACTCATCCTTTTTCAGAAGAGGAAGCTTACCATTTATGTTGGAAACCGTAGCAATGATCTGCTGAGGTTGCTGTGTTTTAGGGGTACTATCTTCTCCTGTTTGAGTAGAACTTGAGGCAGACATAGTTAAACAAAAATATTAGTAATAAGAAAAATTTATTCTTCTTGTACAGAGACTCTCCCAGGCTCTGATACCACTTATTGGGTCCACTAGATGTGGATCTTGCAGCCTGTTAGGAATGGTTAACGACTTCTGTAATCACAAGTCTATTCACAGAGAGACTCTATATAAATCACACAGTATAAGTGCGGAATACAAATACTATGAACAAGAAGAACAGAATAACTATAACGACTTGATCCTTTACTAAGGATTTCTAATATTAATATGAACTAGAATTATGTTTGATGAGTGATGAGACTGCTTTTATACATAGTCTCATCGTCCAAATAGGGCTTAAAATGCATTAAATATCATCAAAATACCCAAATATATGCTTGTGTTTGTTGCTTGTGTATTTTAGGTACGGATATTGAGAAAATGACAAAAGATCACAAGAATCAGTCAAAAACGAACACGGGAAACGAAGCCGCACGATGAACCAAGCCCTAATGAAGAATTTTCCAAGAAAACCCTTGAAGATTTGAAGAATTATGAAGAATGGTCCTCTAATATGGAAGAATTGACACTTTATACCCTTGTATCTTCATAATTACAAGTTTGGTCCCTAAAGTTTGTCAAAATTACAAAAAGGACCCTTAACTATGAAGAATTGGCAAATTTAGTCCCTCAACAAAACTAAATTGTCAATATTGGTCCTCCAAGAAGTCAACAAACAAGTCAACACCTTGAAGTATGAAGACTTGTCACTGAAAGTCCTTGAAGAATGCAAGTTTTGCACTTTTAGTCCTTATTCAAAGTTTATAAAACCATTGTGCCAAAAATGACAACTGCCCAAAAGTTGTTATGTGTAAAAGTGGTGTTGATAGATGTTTTATACAACATGAACAAAATTAGAAAAGTGAGGGACCATTTGTGTCAAACACACCAACTTACACCCACCAATCACTCAGCCATGTCACCACCATCCACAAATACCATCTCTCCACTTCACCACTCCCTTCCACGTCTGCTTTCCACCCACACCATTTAACTTAATTAATCTTTCCCTCCCAAAACACTTTTTTAAACCTTAATTACCCCTAAATCGGATTAAACCATCCCCAAATCCCTTATAAACCCTAAGAAATCCCCAGGATGAACAATGACTAAATCAAAGGGGTTTTTGCTAAAACCTTCCAGTTTGCTAATTAACCCTCACTTAAACCCAAACCCACCATTAACCACCTATCACCATCAACCAAGGCCCCTCCCACATGGTCCCCTGCAACAAAAAAACAAGACTTGGCAGCAAATCAACGTCCCCATTTGATTTCGTGTTTCCAAAGGTTATGTTGGACGTCCAAGATCTCTTCTCCACTGCTGGCATCTCACAAACATCCAAGAATCATCACATGGGCTCTTGAAAAGTTCAAAAAAATGGCATCTAACTGGCATCTTCAAATATTCGTCAAGGGCAAAGTTGGGAGTTCAAGTTATTAGGGTTTAGAGTTCTATTCAGTTCTAGAAGCAATTTGTAGCCTCTATATAAAGGCACATAGGACTTTAGTTTAGACTGTTCTTTTTTCTTCTCCTTGGTCAAGACCTTGTAAAACCATATTTATTTTATGAAATGAATTGGTACTGAGTTTGTGACGAGAAAGAAAGAGCCCATTTACATTTCTTGCATTTTTACTTTCCAAGTTAAAGTTTCATTTAATTTTCTGTTGGTGACTCAAGCTTCTAATTTTTCAAGAATTGGTCCAAGGGCTTTAAGCTTGTCTCATAAGCCTGATAATCTTGTTGCTTATCAAGCTTAAGGGAGGGTTAAAGATCTTGTTGATTTAGTTTGTAGTAATATTTCAAGAAAATCAAGCATTTCAGTTTTTTACTTTAGTCCAATAAGCCACAAACAGCTTAATCAATAAGCTGGTTTGTTAGCTTATTGACCTTGTGGACAGTTAACTCTTTTGCTTACCTTTTCTCTTAGCAGGATCCTAGTACCTATTCTAGTTTTAAGAAGATATATGGGGTGTGTGTGCCAACAGTGACCACCACCATCAATTCTCTACTTGCTTCTTGTTCAAAACCCATAAGCACAAGCCACCAGCTTGTACGAGGTGACTATTCAGTCACTGTTGGGCCTGGATGTAGGCCCAACAAGGTAGCTTACTTGACCCTTTTTCAGTTTTAAAAGAAATATTCAGTTTATGTGATTTTGCATGATATTTGTGAAACTTTGTTAAGTGTTAGTTTAAGTGCTTAATTTTGCTCAACTTAGGTTTGAATGCATGCTAGAAGTGTTTGCAATCAGTTTGATTGAGTATTGTATGCATTTGCTTTGAAAATATTGATTTGTAGTATTTAAAGGGGTGTTTGGATCTGCTTATTAACTGAAAATTTTGAAAGATTTTGAGTTAAAAACCAGTTTAGAATCACTCAATAGGGTATCTATAGGTTCTAGGCTAGTTTGGTTTTCAGTTTGGGTAGGTTTTAAACCATATGCATTCTTAAAATATGGAAAAGTGGTAAAAAATCAATAAGTGCTTGTTGTGACTGATTTTTGTGGAAATTGTTCTTCATATCTTGCTATTTGTTAGATTATAGGTTATTCTAGGATTGTGTGTTGCTTGTATGCTGTTTTATGAGCTTATGTGCAAGATTTGAACAAGTTAAAGTCATTATTGTGCCAAGTTCATCAGCAAATACACTCAGACCTAAACATTGCCTTAATCAGAAACTTGCATTGGTCATTTGTGCTTGATTTGTGTTAGATTTATGCTTTTCTTGTGTTAGAATTGACTCCCTATACTCAACTGAGTATAGGGGTGCCCCTTTTGTCCATCTAAAACATCCACAAAACCAAAATCAAGACCTCTTGATATTAATCTTCACCTGTGAATATATCACCTTGTGTTCATCAGAAACACACTTGTAACCTGGGCACGTTTTTGATTCTTATAGCTTGAATCTAGTTAATTGTTGATTCAAAGTTTGTTTTAGAGTGATTTAAGTAACTGGTATTGAGTTTTGAAGTTAAAAAAAAAAGTTTTAGCAAAAAGGACTGGCCAGGACTCGAACCTGCGCTATCCTCCTCACAACACACACTCACTACCATTGCGCCCTAGGGTCTTTGACTGATAAGTTTCATTTCAAATATTACCTAAGGTGTATTTCGTTTGCAGCTTATTTAGCTAACAGCTTATTCATAAGCTTATTCCAGCTTATTTCTTTAAGCTTTTGACCAGTTAGCATTTTTCTTTTGTTTGTATTAGGTTTTAGGAATTTTCAGTGCAAAAAGTTTATTTTTCCCTTTATTAATTAATTTTCTAGGATTACTTTTAGTTTATGTTGGGTCTACTAGATGTAGATCTTGCAGCCTGTCAGGACCGGTGAAAGACTACTGTAATCACAAGTCAAATCACAAAGAGACTCTATACACAATATGAATGTAAAATATAAATGTAATCAAGAAGAACATAATAACTATAAAGACTTGATCCTTTCTAAGGATTTCTAATATTGATAATCACTAGAACTACGTTTTGTGAAGATGTCTATAACCCTTCTGCCTAAGGTTCCTTTTATACTACAAGGAAACCCTAATACAGCATTAAAGAAAACGTGTAAAACTGATATGCATATCTTTTCCTAACATATCTCATGCATATCCTAACAGAATATTAAGTAAATAATAAAGTTTGACTTCGACTAGGACCAGGAGCAGGACTTGCTCCTACTACTACTAGGACCAGGAGGAACTACATACCTCCTAGTCTACCTATTACATATAACTATTACAATGGTCCTAACAATCCTCCCCTAAACTTGAATTTGACCTGTTGAGTTCAAGTTTCCTGGAAAACGTGCAAAGAAAGCCCGAGGATTGTATCAGCAAAACAAATAACAGCATCAACAAGATAAGAATCAGAGTAACCGCCACAACATAAAACACTAGAAGCTTCTCCAAAGCTTGGAACAAATCAGCATCGTGATGAATCTTTTCAGCAACATGAGCAGATTTGAGGAGCCTTTACCAAGTAGCTGCTCGCTCTTGGGCTAGCTAGTCATTCTGGTGGAATAAGCATCACCCTGGGAGACTAGAACCCAACCCAACTCTTAGAACGTGAATCAATGGTGAGTGGGAGTACCCTGATGATTTTAGGCAAACCATCACAGCCGTCAACGGATTTGATGCGTCTTTACCAGAAGCCGTACCCCTCTGGACTCGCCAACTCTTAGCAATGAAGCATCGGTGAGTTGAACACCCTATAGCTTTAAGCAAGCTATTACAGCTATCAACGGATTTGATAAGATCTTTACCAAGAGCCGTACCCCCTTGGATTAGCCACTTTGCAGTCCTAGACTATGGCAAGTGAAAACCATCCAGTTTTGGGTAACCTGGCAACCATCAACGGATTTGAGAATCGCACCAGGAGCCGTACCCTCAAGGTGAATCAACTTTTTCTTGTCGATTAGACATGGTAAGTTGAGAACCATTTGTTGTGTGGACCACGTCCAACACCAAGTGAAGCCAAATACCAAGACAAGCACAAATCAGTAACCAGAACCCACAATGTGAAGCAGCCAAGGGATATTATTCACAAGTATAAAATCCAAAATGTGTGAAAAGTATAAGCAGATATTATATAAAAAGTATGTTTTTTTTTAATATATGAAGTGTTATATTATTTGTTTTTCTTTTTTTTAACTATAAAGAATGAAGTTCACCAATCACGGTACATATTGGTGAAAAGAATGAGAATAAGAACAAATGAACAAAAATACAAAACAGAAACACTTACAACCCAATCACATCACATACCAGAAGCAGCCTTCTTATCTACTATCAACCGCGCCTGAATACCCTCCACCAATGCCGTGGCCATAGAGGACTCATTTCCAGATGGAGCAGTAGAAATTTGCAAGTGACTAGCCAACATCGCCTCCATCGAAGAAATTATCAAAGGATACTCCACATCCGTCAGCATAAAAACCATATGACCAGATTCTAATTCCAACATATGAACACCAAATCCAGCATATAGCTTCCAGCGCTGAATCACCCATTGCATTTGATCCTTCCATATGCCCGAAACAGGAGCATTAGGAGGAGCATCCAACATCAGCTTAAGATCAGCCCATATACGCAGACCAGGCCATGAAGACACAGCCATTGGGTCAAAAGGCATACTAGAATCCACAAGTCTATACAACGCCATAAGATCCATACGGTCAGCCCACGACAACACACCCTGCAAACCGTTGCCAAACGCACAGACCCATTACTCAAAGTAATTCGATGGGATAAGCCACCAGGAAGTGTTGTGGAACGCTCAACCGTATAACCAGTAATGTTCCCATTGCCCAAAGGTAAGTCAGAATCGCTGTCAGAAGCTGCATCAATCAAATTCTCAGGATCACGCTTCTCATAAGGGAATGTCTTACCACGGCGAACACGACGAGCTTGTTTCTGGCGAAGGGAACGTCTAGGTGTTTGATCACTAGGTGTGGGTTCAACCTTTACCCTAACCTCAACAGCAGCAGTGGGAGCAGTAGAAGTAGACTCATGAGTGTGCCCACCCAATGGACCAATAGGAGCTGCATCAGAAGTAGGATTTGGTTGAGTTCCAGGAACTGGTGGTGATGGAGATGGCAAATCAGGTGTAGTAGCAGTAGTTGTGGTGGTAGTAGCAAAGGTGGTGGTTGGAACATGTGTGGTGGTGGTAGTAACAGGTGTGGTGGTAGAAGCATGAGTGGTGGTGGTAGCATCAAAGGTGGTGGTAGCAGGACCAGCAGTAGAACCCAAAGGAGCAACCAAAGGAGAAGTAGAAGTACCAACAGTAGTAGCAACAAAACCAGATGGACTAGCAGCAGAACCAGGAGTGGAGGCAGATGAAGGACCAGTAGAAACATCAGGCGTAGAAGAAGTCACACCACGAGGATGGTAAATAAATCTTTCCGGAATTGGTTGACTCTGACGCTTAACCATATTTTCATAAAGTGCCTTGAGCTCATCAAAAGTCAAAGCCCGCACCCGGTCCCACTTCCAAGGAGCATTAAAATGAGCAGCAGACTGATATTTCACATAACGTTGCATCTGCTTACGCTCCTCAGTCCGAGATAAAGGTCTGTTCTTTCTCTTTTCCCTAAGTTGTGCAGCAAGGGCCAACTGGTGCTTACGCATCAATACCATAGCCATCGGAATACAATTGTGCTCATCAACATCGTCACCCAAAAGATCTGTAAACTGAGCATAATCCCGGGTGAGAACAGTCAAAACTTGCATCCATTCACTATCACTCCAATGCATGGCATCGTGCTGAATTTGTTCACGCCTCGGCTTTCGAAGCTCTTCTTCAGCAGCCCTATCAGCTTCATCAATCTCGGCTTGAATCCGACGAGCAGCCTCCTCACCTAGCCTTTCCTCTTCAAGCTGGCGACGGGTACGCTTGCGAGATGGGGATGGAGCATCAGTCATTGGGGCCTTGCCCTTCGAATCATGAGAGGGACCAGCATGAGAACCAGCAGCAGGATCAAAATCACCACCCATAGAAGTGGGAATAGCACCAGGAGAAGGAACACTGGAGGATGTCGGAGGAACCGACAAATCATCATAAACTTTATCAGCAAAGGCAACCTTTGCCAATAATGTCAAACCATCCTCAACATTCTCCGTACCCTCCTTATCAGAATCTGAAAGGATCACATGCTTCTTGCGACGCCGTTGCTGAGTTTCCAACGCTTTGATGCGATCAGCCAAGGGAAGAACAAACTCCCTAGTAAGTTTCCGATGTTGGTTCAAATCAGCTTCCAAAGAAATCATACGCTCATGGTACCTGCGCATAAGATCAAGCAATGATATAAGTGTAGTAGGCTCCTCCGCTTGCCCACCAAGAGAACTTGGATCAGGGAAAGCGTCACTGGAGCCCGAAGCAACATATGGGTCAACCTGTGGAGTACTAGCACCAAACGGTTTATCAGTCGAGTGTGGGGCAGGACTAGGAGGTGGAGTCTCCACAAATGGAGACTTTTGTGGGACTGAAGAAGGACCAGCCTTGGAAGGGGATGGTTTTTCAACCACCACCTCCTCAACCAGCTCCTCCTCAACCACATGAGTGGCACCAGCAGTAGGAGCCTCCTCCTCCATGGGGTCATCATCAATCACAACAAACTCAGGAGCCTCCTCCTCCTCACCCATAGGACCCTGAGCCAATCCCAACATGGCCTCAGTCAGGGGCCTCCATTCCCCAGTAAACCCATTGACCATATTGTAATACACTTTTGCTGTAAGCTTAGACGGCACATGCTCAGTCCTATCACGAGGAATGCAAACTAGAATTTGCTGAAGAAACCTAGGGTACATAAGAAACTTCTTTCTCGAACCAGCATTAGACAGATTACTAACCATCCCCTCAAATAGATAATGAGAAAAGTTAAAAACTCTACCCTGGGCTAAGCAAATAAGACCAGTAGCCAAAGGAGTAGGGAAAGCATCCCAACTCCCAGACTTGGGACTCATACAATGGATTAGAAAGTGGACCAGAAGCTTCCATTGGGGGGAAAACCTATTTTTCTGGAAGTTAAACTTCCCCCCATGTTCGTATCCTAAAGCAGCCATCCCCTCCAATACCTCCAAATTGGGGATGGATTCAACACCACCCTCATCCTGAAGATGAAGGGAAGAGCGAATAGAAGCCTCCGTCACCACATATGCACGTCCATCTATAGTAGCATGGAGTGCACGTGGACGTCCAGCCACATTCACAAGTCGAGCAGACGCCCAAAATTGACGAATAACACTATCATAGATGGTGGGACAAACCGTAAATGCAAACCTTAGGTTGGAAGCTTCAATGAAATCCAGAATGTCAGCAAAATGTTCACGATGTGGACCATCACCCAGATAAGCAACTCGGTTGTGAGCAGGTTGGTAAGCAAGAGCAACCATGGATCTTGATGAATTGATGGAAGAAGGATTGTGATTAGGGTGGAGATAGTAGGAGCGGTTTTGTGTGTGTGTTTATTGTAATGAGTGAGTCAAGGGTGTATTTTGACCATAAATAAAGAAAATGGTAACTGTTCATTGACCCCTATTAATGGGGGGTTGCCCTTTCAAATTTAACCATAATTGCAAAGTAACAACTTGCCCTTTTTAACATTATTACCAACTCCCAATTAACCATTCTTAATTAAAAACTGTAAATACCAGGATTGGGAGCGTTGACCAAAAGTCAAAGCACACAATGGTCAAACCAGGAGCAAAACGTGATTAACAAAGGACAAAAGGAATGAACAATATCCCAGACCAGTACCAGACGCCAATTACCACTTGACACGGAAGGATTTTGAACCACCAAAAGCCAACCAAGGAAAACTAGAAGCTGACCAAAGAGGACCAGAAGCCAGTCATTTAAGGCCATATCCACCAGAAGTGATCAAAATCCTCCATCAGAAGTACCACACACCATCAGAACTAATAAAATATGTTGTTAAAATCTATCAATACGTTAGTCTGTCCTAATATGTACACAAAGCCTCCCCTTAGGCTTTGCCTCCCCTCAATCCTAGACCTCAAGGATTGACCATCCCAATATGAACCACCAAGTGGTTAAACCGAGGACCATCAAAAGCTTTAGTCAGCAAATCAGCAACATTGTCATCCGTATGAACTTTAAGAACCTGTATCAGCTTCTTCTCATTGGCATCCCGTATAAAATGATGCCGAATTTCAATATGCTTCGTCCACTGATGAAAAACAGGATTATTCACAATGCAAATAGTGCTTTGATTGTCAATAAAAATTTTGGTATTCATAAAATTGAAACCATAATCCAACATCTGATTTTGCATCCACAAAACTTGTCCACAACAACTAGCAGCTGCAATGTATTCAGCTTCTATTGAAGAAGTAGCTACTATTGTCTGTTTCTTGCATTGCCATGAAATAAGTCGACGACCCAAAAACTGACAACCACCAGTAGTAGACTTCCTGTCATTATTAGCACCAGCATAGTCACTATCACTATAGGCTTCTAGAACAAAAGGAGATTCTCTAGGATACCATAGACACAATTTAGGTTGAGCCTTGATATACTTGAAAATCTTCTTCACTGCATTTAAGTTCGAAACCGTTGGAGTCACCTGGTGTCTAGAACAAGCACTTACTGCAAACATGATGTCCGGACGTGATGCAGTCAAATACATGAGGGAGCCAATCATAGACCTGTACATGTGAACATTTACCGGGGGGTCTGGCTCATTCTTAAGTTTGATTTTAGCAACTTCATAAGGAGTTGCTGCTGGTCTAAGAGGATCCATGTCAAACTTCTGAAGAATCTCATGGACATATTTATCTTGACTGTTGAAAATCCCATCCGATTGTTGCTTGACCTGAAGACCAAGGAAGAACGACAGTTCTCCCATCGAACTCATCTGAAATTCGCCTTTCATCAAGTGTTCAAACTCATCACACCACTCTTTCCTGGTAGAACCAAAGATAATTTCGTCCACATAAACTTGAACAAGGATAATGTCCTTGGTATTTCTCCGAAGAAATAGTGTTTTGTCAATAGTACCTCTTCTATAGCCATTCTTTAACAAGAAAGTTGAAAGACGCTCATACCAAGCTCTAGGAGCCTGATGTAACCCATAAAGAGCCTTGACCACCTTGTAAACTTTCTTGGGATGAAGTGGATCAACAAAGCCCTTAGGTTGAGTGACATACACCTCCTCATCAATTTTGCCATAGAGAAATGCACTCTTGACATCCATTTGAAACACCGTAAAGCCCACATAAGAAGCAAAGGCCAAAAACAGACGAATGGCCTCTATCCTTGCAACCGGAGCAAAAACTTCAGTATAGTCAATGCCCTCAATTTGAGTGTGTCCTTGTGCGACAAGCCTAGCTTTATTCCTTACGACAATTCCCCGTGCATCCTTCTTGTTCTTGAGAATCCATTTGGTATTGATAGCTGTCTTTCCATCTGGTAAGTCAACCAGAACCCAAACATTCTGAAACAAGAATTGCTGCATTTCCTCCTGCATAGCCTCCACCCAACTTTGATCCTCAAGAGCATGAGAAACAGACCTAGGTTCCACCTGTGAAAGAAAACAAGCAAACAAACAGTGTTGGAAGTCCGTATGATTATTACGCTTTTGATCCTCAATATAGCCCACAAGAGCATGATGATCAGACGAGGCCTTCTGCTGGATTCTGCGTGTCTTGACAGTAGAACCAGGATCTCCAATTATTTGAGTGGTAGGATGATCTTTATGTGATTGCAAGACTGGATTGGAAGAAACCTCCACTTCTGGTGCCAAGTTATTGAGATCACCAACAAAGTCAGCATCATATGAAGCATTTTGGAAAATCCCATCTACTGGTTGTTTATGAATATCATCCAGCTTGGTAGAAGACTTCTTTTGATGGTTCCCCAAATCAGAAGGACTGGAGAAACGAGTATTGGAAGCAGACTCACTAGCCGGAGTACCAGTAGGTGATAAGCTAGCACTAGGAGCAGAAGCTGGAGTACCAGGAGCAACTTTGTCAGTAGGCTCAACCAAGGGAAACTCAAAACTACCTTGAGCAGCTGCTTTAGTAGCTTCTTGTTGTTGTTTGAGAAGAGTGTCAAGAGCTACTTGGGAATCCTGTACATCCAATGGAGTTGCATCACTAGGAGGAGTAGGAGAAACTGTGGTGGAATAGGATGGAACCACAAAAATGTCATCCTCATCATCTGAATCAGAAAGACTAGAAGGAACACCAGTACTAGAAGTTGCAAACACTTGTGGTCCTGCATCATGGTTAGTTTTGAAACGAAAATATCCTAACGAATCACTAAGATAATCAAGATCAAAATACCATTCTGGACCTTTGCCTTGGATGTTTGACTTCTCCTCAAAATACCTGAGATTAATAGTTTCAATGATCCGCTTGGCTTGAAGATTGTAGACACGATAAGCCCGAGAATGAGCCAAATATCCCACAATGTATCCTTCATCTGCCTTGCCATCAAACTTCCCCAAATAGTCACTAGTATTCAGAATGGTGACTGGACACCCAAAAGGCTTCAAATGAGCAATATTCGTAACTTTGCCCGTGAGCAGCTCATAAGGAGTCTTCTTGTGAGGATTGGTAATAGAAACCCTATTCAAAACATAACTTGCAGTATTAACAGCTTCTGTCCAGAACATGGTTGGAAGCTTGGAATCGGCAAGCATAGTTCTTGCTGCTTCTATTAGTGTCCTGTTCTTTCTTTCTGCCACACCATTCTGTTGAGGAGTCCTTGCAGCACTATAATCTCTTTTGATGCCCTTAGCATTGCAAAGTGCGATGAGGTCTTTATTTTTAAACTCGGTTCCATTGTCGCAACGAATACCTTTAACTTTCTTAGACAACTGGTTCTCTATCAGGGTAAGAAAATCTCTAAGAATTGAGTAGGTCTCACTCTTGGCAGCCATGAAGAACACCCACGTAAACCTGCTATATCCATCAGTTACCACCAGACAGAATTGCTTGTGGTCAATGCTTCTAATGGAAGTAGGACCAAATAAGTCCATGTGTAGTAGCTGCAATGGTTCAGTAATAAGACTAAGAGCAGTAATGGCCTTGAAGGATGCTTTGTGCTGTTTGCCTTTGCTGCAGGCAATACAATTTATATCATTTCTAAACGTCTTGGGAGGTAAACCAGAGACCAGATTCAGATTTGCAAGTTTGTGAATGGTCTTGAAGTTCACATGCCCCATCCTTCGGTGCCATTTAGTGGCCTCATCTTCTGAGGCTTTAGCAACTAGACATGCTAGTTGACCAGTAGGGTTGACTTCATTCAACTTGATGCTATAGAGATTGTGTCTTCTAGGGATTCTGAGTAAAACTTATGAGTCATCCGGAAGCTGAAAGTCTTTGGAAAGCACAAGTGCATCAGTATCGGTGAAGAGAACAAACTGCTTCTTGTCACAAATCTGAGAGACCGATATCAAGTTGAAGTGTTGAAGTGCTTCCACATAGTAGACCTGCTCAAAATTTAGATTAGGAGTCTGTATCGTTCCTTTGCCAGTGATCCTGCCTTCACCCCCACCAAAATAGACCTTGCCTCCATGAAATGGTACAAAGTTAGAGAGAAGACTTTTATTGCCAGTCATGCTCCTGGAGCAACCTCTATCAACAATGCCTAGACAAGGATCCTAGTATGGAGTAACCTACAACAACAAGATAATAAAATAATGCAAAAGTTAGTGTCTTAAGGGGACCCAAACCTTTTCAGGTTTGAGCCTTCCTTGTGGATCTTTAGAAGAGTGCTAAGAAGATTGATGAGATCCACCTTTGTTCCTTGGTTGCCTATGCATCATTTGGGTATTATTATTTGACCAAGGACAACCTGCTGAGGGCTTAACAGCAGTTCCCAAATTTCCCAAACCAAAGTACGTGTGGTCCAAATTATGTGGATAGATTGGATTAAAATTTTGAAAATAATTACTGGTTGTTTGGAATCCAATATTTCTCCAATAATCAGAAGCTAAGGGAGAGGACACTCGAGAAGAAGTAAACGTTGGAGCACTAGGATTAAGTCTTCTAGAAGCATATGAAGCAGCTCCTGGTGGACCAGGAGCAAGAAAAGCATGATTAACAGAAGCATGTGTGTCATAATAATCACAATCTTTAATTAAATGAAAGGCACTGCCACAAACAAAACATGTTTTGAAAGACCTTTTATTAGAATGAGATTGTTTCATACTGCCTACTTTATTACACACAATTCTAGGAGAAACATTCTTCCTAGGACTCAATAAACTAGGACCAGACACACTTGTCTTGACAGCAATTCTTTCTTCATACTTCCTAGCACTAGTAGCAGCATGTTCATTCAACTTGGAACTTGTAGGTCTTGACTCTTCACTTGAACCACTAGATGTAGAGTCACCGGCTTTGTCACTGAAAGTACATGAGACAAAGTCATTAGTATTAGTAGAGCTTGTTGGGGACTCAAGCATCTGTGATCCATCCAAGTCATTATGCCATGAAGTGGGCATAAAAGTTCCAGTAAGAGGAGGAGGGACAGCATGCATTTCTGCTGCTGGTTTAAACCTATTGTAACTAGGTTTGCCCTCATCCTCTTTGTCGGCATCAAAGACACTTGAAAAAGATAAATCAAATACATCTTCTGAATCAATATATTTTTCAAATCCTAAGCCTCTTTTAGTTCTGCCAGACATGCTACTATCAATTAATTTTGAAAGATTTTTAGGTGCCTTTTACCATTTTTCAAATCTTAGCATTGTAGCATCTAATTTAGCTTGCATCTCCTCTTTTTCTTTGATACTAGCACCTCTTTCTGTTTCTGTATATTTAAGCATATTTGTCGTGTTTTCTAAATCAATGCTTAGTATCCTGATTTTATCCTCATACGTACGTTGTGTATCTTGTAACCACCTCTTTTGTTGTTCCAATGTGTTTAATGAAGCCTTATAGGCTTGAACCTCTAAAAAATACTTATCATTTTGATCATTTACTTCATTAAATTGGGACAACAATTCTGAGTATTTATCATGACACCCAAGAGGACAATGTTGTACCTAAGGTGAGATGCCCATAAGAGCAAACTCGTCTGCTTCTTCTGCATCAGAGAGATTCCCAGCAATCATTGCAAACACGTCAGTTGAGGACTCATCTGATTCCAGAGTAGAAGCTTGATGATCATTCCAGTTGACCATAGAGTCAACAGATACGAATGCCTTCTTGTCATCTTTTATCTCCTGAACCTTGAAAGCAGAGTACATGCTCTTCTCCTGATCATTCTTGCTAGGGCACTCCCTTGCAAAGTGACCTTGTTGCTGGCAGTTATAGCATCGAACCTTGCTTCTGTCGAATCTTGCTGGCTCCCGAGGGTTGTAATTAAATTTCCTTCCTGCTTTCTTCTCAAACTTGTGAACCCTAAGAGTAAGCATGGCCATCTGCCATTTAAGATCCATCTCATCCAGGTCAAGTTTATCAACCTGTTTGAAGTCATCAAAAGCAAGTTGTTGTTCAGCATTAACATCAGCCACAAACGAATGAAGAACGGCTTCTACCATACTACCAGACTTGGCAGTAGGATCAGGAGCAGAAGTATGTTGAACAGTATGCTGAGAGGAGACAGTATTGCTTGGGCTACTTGCATATGACATGGGACTGGATGCCATAGAACTCACAAAGGCAGAATTAGTAGGGGTGGGAAAAGAGTCACTCGAAAATCCTCTTACATGAGGTTCGAAAGTTCTGAGCCTATGAAACAGATCATCAAAGTTGAGATAGTCAAGCCCACCTTTGGCTTTGAGAGAGATCACCACCTGATTCCATGAGTAGGGTAAGGCTTTAAGAAACCTTGCCTTAATGTCACCATCATCAGGCTTTGACCGAAGTTGATTCAACTGGCTCAATATTTTTTGGAACCTATCATACCCTTGATGTAGCCCTTCAGTTTCTGAGATTTTGAATTCTGTGAATTCATCTCTCAGCATGGACCTACGCATTTTCTTTGACTCCTCATTCCCACCGAACCTTGCTTTTATGCCATTCCAGATTTCTCTGGCATCATCCAAATGGTAGAAGTCACCCATGTGATCTTCAGGAAGAGATTGAAGCAAAATTGTCTTTTCTTTGACCTCCTTCTGAATAGCTATGATTTCTTCATGAGACTTAGGATCAAGAAGAGTAATATTACCATTCTTGTCTCTTCCAGTAAGCTTCCTGCTGTTCCCATTCAGAATTATCTTCCAAAGATCTTGATCAGTATTGGTGATCCACCATTCCATCTTCATAGCCTAGTTTTCATATTCACCCTTTTTCAGAAGAGGGAATTTACCATTCGTGTTTGAAACTGTAGCAAGGATCTGCTGAGGTTGCACAATTTTAGGAGTGCTGTCTTCTCCTGTTTGAGTAGAAGTTGAGGCAGACATGATAAACAAAATGTCAGTAATAACAAAGCTTAATTCTTCTTGTATAGAGACCCTTCCAGGCTCTGATACCACTTGTTGGGTCTACTAGATGTAGATCTTGCAGCCTGTCAGGACCGGTGAAAGACTTCTGTAATCACAAGTCAAATCACAAAGAGACTCTATACACAATATGAATGTAAAATATAAATGTAATCAAGAAGAACAGAATAACTATAAAGACTTGATCCTTTCTAAGGATTTATAATATTGATAATCACTAGAACTACGTTTTGTGAAGGTGTCTATAACCCTTCTGCCTAAGGTTCCTTTTATACTACAAGGAAACCCTAATACAGCATTAAAGAAAACGTGTAAAACTGATATGCATATCCTTTCCTAACATATCTCATGCATATCCTAACAGAATATTAAGTAAATAATAAAGTTTGACTTCGACTAGGACCAGGAGCAGGACTTGCTCCTACTACTACTAGGACCAGGAGGAACTACATACCTCCTAGTCTACCTATTACATATAACTATTACAATGGTCCTAACAGTTTAAATTTTGAAAAGTAATTTAAAAATAGAAAAAGGTAATTTAAAAATCTGAAAAAATAGTTTTTAGGTTTTTAATCATATTTTTGAGGTTTACAGCTATTTAAGTTTTCAATTTAGCTTATTTTTGATTTTATTGGATTTTAGGGTTTTTAGCTAACTTTAAAATTTAATATAAAATTATTAAATAGGATTCAGAAAATTTTGATTGCATTTTTGTCTTAGTTACATTATTCTAGATTTTTGGTAATTTTTTAGAATTTTTTTATAAACTTTGATTTTTTTTGAATATTTTAATATTATTTTATTATTAAAAATTGAAGTTTGATTTTTTTTAGTTTTTACATTTTTCCTAGGTTAAGGACACTTAATTAGGAGTTTTGTCACTTTCCAAATATTTTTAGGACTTTTCAATTATTTTCTAGAATTAATTTAAGATTTAATTGATTTTAATAGTTTTTAAGTGTTTAAAAATAGTTTAATTTGGTTTTAAAATTTTAAAAAATAGTTTTTAGCTTAATTAGGATATTTTTGAGGTTTACAAACTATATGATCTTGTTTAGGGCTTTTTAATAATTAATTGTGATTTTTAGGGCTTTAATTAGCATTAAAAAGTCATTATCTAATTAATTAAAAGGTTTTAACAAGTTTGGATTTTTTGTAAACTCTTAGAATATTATTGGGGATTTTTAGGAATTTTTAGGATTTTTTTGGTTAAAATTTTAATTTTGGCACTATTTACGGTTTTGCGTGATCGCCTTTTTCGTCGTAGTTTAATCCGTCTTAGTAACCGTCTTTCTCTTCTAATCTCATTTCTTTCTTTATTTCTTAATCATATAATCACAAATCATTAATCAATTCAACACACAACGCACTAGCCTCCTCGAGAACGAACTTGAACTTAATTGGTCATTAGTGCTTGGTTTTCCTAAACCGACACTTAATACTTGCCACATTTACCATCCTTTTCCTAAAGGGGTAATTTTATTACAATCATTTTGGCGCCGCTGCCGGGGAGGCGTGTTGTGTTTTGGTTGAACAATTGTTGTTTTTATATAGCCATAATAGTATTTGTATTAGTAGCACTCTACTAATACGTATTATCGGTTTTTCGTTTTTTGTGAATAACTAATACTATATTGTATACGTAGAACAATAAATTTACAAGTACTCCAAATACGTGAGAAATCACAACCTTGACTTGGGAGGTCATTACCCAATCATTGTATTCGAATCTCAAACCAAAGAAAAAGGCAAAAATAGATAAATACTTTCGTGAAGCTCGATTTTGAGAAATACAAACTATAAGGTGGGTATAAGGCGGTTGTATTTCACGACCTAAAGGAAAAAGGCTCTTAAGTGCTTCGCGCCCCTCGTTTCCTCCGCTTGCTTGTGCGTATTTGATTTTGAGAGTGAATCGAGGGTTTTGCCGCCCAAAGTATTATTACATATCATATATATTTTCTTGGTTTCATTTGATTAAACCCTCTTGAACGATTTGGTGTTCCACCATCGTTCTAAAGTCATCGAAGGCGTTCACTTCACGTGATCGTTTTCATTCCTTGAGGCTTCTTTAATCGAGAGATTTGATTAAGGAGGAGATTTGTAGATTTGTGTCTACCTAATACATTCCAAAAATCCAAAAAAGTAAAAACAATCAAAAACCACAAAAAAATTGAAAAAGTAAAAACACCAAAAAGAATCTTCTTTGCTCATCCCCTCGGTGTACGTGACGTTTATGCAAACTCGCTCCAAAGCAAGACGTGCTCGTAAACGAAGAAACAAATCAATCACTCCTTCTAGCGAGGAGTCTCTTATTGACGAACCCATTATAGTGAAAGAAGCACCCATGGCTAATCGAACTATGATGGAGTTACTTCAAGCACCCACCGAGGGTTATGGAGAAGCGATTTTGATTCCCGCTATCCTTGCGGAGAATTTTGAGGTTAAGACGGGTTTATTGTCCATGATTCAAAACAACAAGTTTCGAGGTGACGAAAAGGACAACCCTCATAACCACAGTCGCCAATTTAATCGTCTCACCGCCACTTGCAAGTTTAAGGACGTCTCAAACGACTCGATTAAGATGATGCTTTTTCCGTATTCCTTAGCGGGGCCCGCAAAAATTTGGTTAGAGAAAGAGCCACCTAATTCTATATTGACGTGGAAGGATCTCGTTTCAAAATTCGTGAACCAATTTTTTCCGCCCTCTAAGACTACGCACTTGAAAAACGAGATTTCAAAGTTTTCACAAGAGTATAATGAGAGTTTTTCAACGGCTTGGAATAGGTTTAAGGAAATGTTGCACGAATGTCCTCATCATGGTTTTTCCGACTTGCATCAAATTGACACGTTTTACAATGGCTTGAACGATCATGAGCGTGATTATCTTAATGCCACCGCGGGTGGTAATTTTTTGTGTAAGACGGTCGAGGAAGCATTGTTAATCATTGAGAATAGGTCTAAGGTCTATAGTCCTCGTAGCACGTCGAGTGTTCGTAAGACTTCGTCTTCGCCTTCGCCTTCATTGTCACACACCGTTGATGCTTGCCAAATCGAGGCTAATTTGGAGAACAAGATTTTTGATAAGTTGAAAGGATTGTTAATTGAATTTAAAGTTGGTGAACAACCCACTCCCGCTACGGCTAAAGCGGTTGAGGTTTCTTGTATGTATTGTGGTGGAGCTCACGATTATTCCGAGTGCATTATCAACGGTGGTAACACTTCGAGTGCCTTCGCGGCCGCGGGAACTTATAACCAAAACGGTCAAGTTCCTCGCACTAATCAATTGACTCCACCGGGTTCTCCACCAAATCAAAATGCTAACAATTATCGAAACAATCAAGTTGGTTACCAAAGCAATCAAAGGAACAATTTCAAGGGTAATAACAACTATGGGAATCAAGGAAGTAGTAGCCAATTGCAAAATCAAAACCAAAACCGTAATTTTCAAAACACAAGTCAAGGTCTTCAAAATGTTTACACTAAAGAACTTCCAATGGACTTTTTGAATTACGCTATGACAAATGATAAGATTTTGGAAAACATTCAAGAGCAATTGGCTAGTCAAGCTAGGGACACGGCTAAAAACACCAAGGAGTTGGCTAACTTTGTTAAGGAAAATCTTAACATGAGAAATGAGTTGAAAAATGATTTTGCTAATCAAATTAGAGGTCAAAACAATAAAATTGAACAAAGTCATGCTAGGCTTAAACAAAGAATTGACCAAAAAGCCGAAGTGGAGAGATGAAAGTGATTACCACACGAAGTGGTAAGGCACTTAAAGAACCGACTCCTCAACCAATTACTCCAACGGTGGAGGAAATTGAGGAAGAACCCGAGGTGGTGGTCGAAAAGGAGCATATTTCAAGCCCACAAAGTACCGCTCATGCCACACCTACGGTCGACCCTTTACCAACATTGGAACCCGAGATTCCAAAGGCTATGCCTATGCCCCAACCCACACCACCCTTGCCTTACCCATCGAGACTTAGGAAGGAGAAACGACAAGAGCGCGACAACTACCAATTTAAGCTTTTTATGAAAATGTTTCGTGAGTTGCACCTTAATGTGAGTTTTGCCGATGCTTTGGTCATGATGTCTCGATTCGCCGCTAACTTTAAGAGTATGTTGAACAACAAGGAGAAATTGCACCAATTGTCTAGTTGTTCGTCGGTTTATCTTAATCGCATACCTCAAAAAGTCGGTGATCCCGGTAAATTTTTGATCCCTTGTGCAATTCAAGATATGGAAGAATGCTATGCCTTGGCCGATCTTGGTGCTAGCATTAATTTGATGCCACTTGCAATCTTCAAGTCGCTCAATCTTCCTAATCTTACTCCTTCACTAATGTCTATCGAGTTGGCCGACCATTCCACGATTCGTGCATGTGGTTTGGCGGAAGACGTTTTTGTGAAAGTGGGGAAGTTCTACTATCCCGTAGACTTTATCGTCGTTGATATCCCCACGGATCCTCAAGTTCCTCTTATTTTAGGTCGTTCGTTTTTAGATACGTCTATGGCTTTAATTGATGTGCATGCTAGAAAGATCACCTTACGTTTCAACGACGAGGAACTTGTTATAAACGCAACTCAAAATTCTCAACTTTCTCATGTTTATTCCGTTGCTACCATAAACCTCGTTGATATGATCGACGTGGTTTGCGAGGAATTTCCACAAGAAGTTTTAGGGTTTGGTGATGAAGAAACTAGTGGCAATCCCACTATCTTAGATCCAATTCTTGATAATTCGACACCAACCTTCACTCCTTTCGAAGGTGGTGGTTTTACGTTGGAAGAATGCAATGTTCCACGTACTTGTGACGAAGACCTCGACAACGATGAGGACTTCTCGATTATCAAGGATTTTCTTAACGATTTCCCATTTCCTCCACCCGAGGAGGTTATGAGTATCGAGCCCAAATCTTCACTCGAGGAACCACCTATTCTTGAGTTGAAAGATTTACCTCCTCACCTCGAATATGTCTATTTGGAGGGCGACAAGTTGCCGGTTATTATTTCGAAGGATCTTTCGAATGATGAAAAAACCGCACTTGTCGATGTTTTAAAGGATCACAAATGTGACAATCCGTCAATTTATGGTTGATATTTTATTCTCAAATATTATTTAAAAATATTATTTTAATGTTATATTATGAACTCACTTATTTTTGGGAAGTAATTTGAATTTACGTCTTGAAGTAGCATCGACTACGTCTAAACCAGAGGATTCAACGTTACGTGCTTACGTTTACATACACCATCTTTGGTGACAGTCCGACATTTCAGAAAATAAATTTAACCGTGAATATTATTTTGGAGTTTTAAATTCGTGTTAGTTCATAAACTCACAAATTTACGAGATGAGATTAGGACTTACGATTTTAATTTAACGTCCTTTACGACCAAACCGGAAACCTTAGGATTTCGTATTTACGTTTTCGAACTCCGTTTTTGATGAGACAATTTTTATTAGATTCGTTTTGTGTCGTTGATTCATAGTTTATAAAAACGTTTTTCGTAAAACGACCCGAGGGCACGCAAATCGAGGAAACTAGAATCGAGGAATACCCGTAAATTAGTGGGATGGGACAAGTTTTACACTTGCCCACCCCACTAAGTGTGGCATCCAACATTAAGCCACCTCACCCCATGAGGTGTCCAAGCTTAACTAATAAGCTTCAACACATGTACTAGCTTAACATCTAAGCTAAAGTTACCTCAAAACCATCCAACACTAAACCATTATCTCACAAAACACACATGCAATACCACTCCCATTTCTCTCCTCCCTCTCTCTAAAATTCGTCCCAAAACCATCATCAAACACCCCTATTTGATCTATTTTAGCCATAAAATCATGTGTTATTCATACACATGATGATGCTCCTTTGAAGCCTTGAAGATTGGAGGTGATTCTAACATCCAAGGAGGTGATTTGGTGATGTCCAAGGGCTGATTTCTCAAGGAGTTTTCATGATATCAAGGGCTGATTTCATAAGGAATCTACAAATACTTGGTGATCCTAGAAGTGGTGTTGATATCTCATAAGATTGGTTACCCAAAACCAAGTCTTGTTCATCATCAATCCCATCTTTTCATCACTAATGGTGGTATAGAGATTGTTCTTCCTATCCTCTTATTATTTTGATTATGTAATCTTGTATTTCTTTTACTTATATATATGTATATGATGATGAATGATGATTAAAAATGTTATGTGGGGATTTGGTGTTGATAGATTGGATAAACATGGGTAAAAAGATAGACAAAATACATGTAAAATGGGTAAATCTTGTTTAGATTGTTGGCTGTATAAAACAGTAAAGGACCACAGGTTAGACTGATAAAATGGAAAAGTAGAAGCAATATAAAGTAAGTAATATGTCTTGTACACATGTGAGAGTTGGCCATGCAATGGAATCATTGTAATGAGTGAGATATGATCAAAACAAGTTTAAAGTACAAATCTGAGTTCACTGTTTTGGACGATTTTTAGAAAATACTTAGATGCTGATTCAACAGTAGCTATAGAAGAGTTAAATGGAGCACATATCATGTAGTTTATGTAATAAAAATTTGAGCTACTATCTCCATATAGAACTATAGATATGGCAGTTTTGGTGAACATGAAAATAAAAATCAGATTTTGGAAATTAAAGTATAATAGTATTATATAAGCACTCAAATAAAAATAGTATAAAATGTGAATTAAAACCCACTAACTCATATAATACATTTATATAAATATGTATAAGGATAAATAAGTGGACATTTTATAAAAATGGTAGTTTGATAAGTTTTATAAGTTATAAAACTATAAACATGATTTTTACGACTTTTTCGGCTATTACCGTAAAATTAACGTTTTTGTTAAATAAAACTTAGACGGTTGAACCCGTCTAATGTAAACTTTTATAAACTCATATACTGATATATAAGCATATATAACAAGTAAAAACCGATAAAACCCGAACTATATAACATACGGACATTAACGGGCTAAGTTAACGATTATTGGACTAATAATACAACAAAATGGACTAAAACACTTATAAACTTATTTATTGGGCTTAACCCATTTGGGCCCAACATATAAAGTATAAATACTGATAATACAAGTATGAAATGGATTAATACAAGTTAATAAACTTATAATAGGCTTATTGGACCTAAAACACGTAAATAGGTAAAACTAGAAAACTAGTAAGAAGTTACCAATACATAAACACAAAAATGAAGTCAACGAGAATATGTAAACCCACTGTATCATCATATATATAAAATCATCATATGTATACATAATTGTTATTTTTATAAAGTCATTGGACAATAGTCTAAGACGAATATTATTTGTCTAGGTTTCCGTGATTGAAGCACGCACCGTACATCCAAATCGCTGATAACCGCCTTCCCACATCAACATGAGTTCATAGCCTCGCACTCTTTTAAATGTTTTTATGAAAGGTTTTATAAACCCGCGAGGGAGATAACATGTTAGTTTTTATAAATAGGACACCATTTGTCCCGATTGTTTGTTTATTGATTTGGACCTAAATGATTGTATGACCCGATTGTATGACCCGATAAATGATTAAATGACCCGATAGATGAAATTAAATGGATTATTAAAGTTAGGTTATGTCACTAAAAGTCCCATTAGCATGAATTGTGAACTACCGGGATTTGGTAGACGCTTATGCATAATAGTACTATTTGGGGACGATCACCCCAGTTCGCGCCTTGACGGTTGATCCCCGTCGTGCCACATTGATTGGTAAGCGAATTTATGTATAAGAAGATTTCCATAGCGTGACCTTTGTGACGACACGCTAATTTAGATGGGCAAATTGAGTATCGGGTTAGCTACCCGTTGTTGGTTTAGTAAGGTAACAATGTCATGCGGCTTATAATAATACAGTTAACAAAATATTACTATACGCATCGAATTACGATGTATTGCCTGACTAGCAATACGAGGTCATACTATTGATATTATGTTCGTGTTTTTGTTTTATATAACCATATTCATATAACGGTTTTTATTTAATCTATACAACGTTATCAAACGTATTGTATGATATTTTTACGACATTGGCTCGTATAACGATTTTTGAGGCAAATGCCTATATTATGATTTTCGATAAGGATATGTATAAAATGACTTTGGCTATTTTATGTCCTATTACAATGATTTGTACAAAATGATTTCGGTAATAATTTTATACCGATGTTATATTGATGGATTTTATTAAACTCTATGAATTCACTCGGCGTTATCGCTGACCTTTTCTTTTAACATGTTTTATCTCAGGTACTTGAAGGTAATTCTCGGGAAGACAACAAGAATTCATGGCCCGCACTTAAATAACAATTTCCATTCAAATCTTTTGTAAACTTGTATGAAATGATTATGACTTGGGACCTATGTAAATTTGATATTTATGAATGGAAATGATTTATTATTAAACGACGCGATTTTTATGCGTTGTCTATGATGTGAATAATGTGCTATCCCGTAACACCAACGAGTCTTCCGTTGTATTGAGTTGTATAAATTTGGGGGTGTTACAGTTTGGTACCAGAGCTCTCGTTATAGAGAACGAAAGATTTTTAAAACTAAGGTTTTGTATAAAACATTTCAAAATCTTTGAACTAAAAACATTTTTCTAAAAATGTCTAAAAATCTTTTGACTATAACGGTGCTGAAGAATTCCCGAGTTACCGATAAGGCCAGACTGAGAAGTGTTATTTTAATGTATATATATATAACTTGGATTATATATATATATATATATATATATATATATATATATATATATATATATATATATATATATATATATATATATATATATATATATATATATATATATGATGTAATTTTATTACATGATTGTTTGATGATTATTCTGATATTTATACGAGGTATTTATACGATGTAGATTGTCACAAGGAACCCTAAATCCCCTAGTAAATTAATCGAAGCTATTCTCGTAGGAATTCTAGCTATCCTAACCAAGTTGTGGATATTTATAATCCCAACAAATGGTTGATATTCGTAGAAATGTAGATATTAGTTGATTGTGATATTGAAGAAGAATTGGCGAGATTAAATCTGATATCGATGTCATGACGATCTTTCCTTATAGAGTGGAGTTTGACAAAACGTTACCACCTAGAAAGATGTCATCTGATTCGTTGTCATCCAATTCTTAAATTGAAATCGAAAGGGTGAATGTTGCACTTGAGGCTGTCATTGGAACCATTACCCAAAAGCCTCATGCCACTAGTACCTTTCCAAGAAATATTGAATGTGAGAGTCATTTCATACTAGTGACTCATTTGATAACCATTGTTGTAAGAGCTATAGGATTAGAAGTTAAGTGTTGATTATATTGAGCTTTTATTGCCTTTTTAAGGTTTAAAAATAAAGTTGAAAGTATTGGAGAATGAAGTAGGACATCGCATTGAGTATAAGTTGATTGAAACTTAAATGAAGAAAAATTTAACCCGTATGGAATATGAGATTGTTAATAGAAGTCGTTAAGTTCTGTGATTGAATTATAAGGTTTTAAATGATTATTAGTTTGTGTTTAAGGTTGTTCCTAGGCCATTGTCCACTAATGAGGATGCCTAGTGTCCAAGAAATAAATTGAAGAAATCTTCTTCTAAATTGGGACCGATGGATCTTCCGGGATAGGTGGGATACCTAATGACTCTTGTAGATTAGTATTCATTGTGTTATCTTTTAAAAATCCATAACTTAACTGAGATATCAGTTGGTAGGATGAGTTCTGAGAATTGTATGACATAGTGACACGTAATGTGTTACGGTACAATTTTGACTTGTTTGTGATTAATGAAAAAGACTACCTTTGATTGCTAAATACTACATGTATCGATGTTATCTATCTTTTCTTGCTTCATCCTAATGCTCGCAATAGTGATGCAACCATTGAACAAGTACTCATCTCGAATTGAGTTATGTTGTGAATTATTCTCTTTTGAGTGCCATGAAGGTCATGAACCTCATGATTATTTGGCTAAGCTCATTTCCTATCATATTGTAGTTAAGTTCTTGGTGAACAACTCTTCATCACTCTTTTGCAGATCACACATTGTTTTTATAAAGTTAAAACGGTATCCTTTGAGAAAATTTAATTTTCATCACAATAAGGATTATTCAAAGTGAGATTTATAAGTGATTGATATCAAAATGAAGTTGTTTATGAGACGCTTTGGAAACTTAATTATTTCCATAACAAAGAAAACCTTTGTAAATATATTTTTGATTCTTATTTAAGAATTAAGCATGAAAATGTTTTTATTATAAACATGATGATAAAATTTTGACGAACTAAGTATTGCATCGTTAATCTTGAAATTGTATATAGTTGCGCGCCTACATACAATTTGGAAAGGACCATGCAAGGCTGATTAGTAGTCACCATAAAAAAAATTTGATTAATAAACACTACATTTTCTTTGAAGTTATAAAAGATTAAATTTTATGAGATCTGCAAGAAGTGAAAAATAGGGACATAGTGTTAGGGACACCTACATATGTGCCTGTAACATCTATTCTTCTGAGACAAATTTACTCATCTGTGGAAATTGTCTTATTTGATAATTGACAATTCTTTCTTGTCCAATTCTCCTGTAGTGAGATTCTTAGGAAAAGTATCTGATTACCGAGTGTTGATACCCGACTGGATGTATCGACGTTCCTATCATTTCTTTTGATTTGATTTCATTTGAATGACCTGGGTAACGATCCGAGGAGCTTTCGAATGCGTACTCAAATTATGAAAACATGGGATATATTCATATTCGTTAAATGTTTTCGTCTGTATCTGATTTGAAATTATCTCGCGTAGATTATGCGTTGACCTTACTCTTTTTAAGGTTAGTTATGTCTCCTGATATCCTTGAAATTGTGAAGGATTATGAGTTATTTTTAGTCTTTTGAGAAGTTCACATCTTATCGACGGCAATAAAACTGAAAGTTGATAGTGCCAGTAGAATGGATTGATTGATTATGACATGACGACATTGTCTTAATTGATGGGAACTCTAGTAGAATTCCCCTAAATGATAAGATGCTGATTATCAAAAGTGATCTAAATAATTCTTGATGGATGACCATATCCTGCATTTAGACTTGAAATTTTATCGTGAATGGTTGTGAATTAGTCATAGATACTATAATCTAGAAAGAACCTAATATGAATTTATTAAAACGATGTTTCTGTTACCTGAAACTTTAGTAAGTATTTGTTGATGAATTACCTAGACTTTCGCCATTAAGGCAAGTTAAAATTGGTATTGATTATATTCCCGGTGTTGCACCTGTGGCTTGTGCACTGTACGTCAGCACCATCTGAATTAAAGGAATTACCGTACAACTGAGAGAGTTGTCGGAGAAAGATTTTATTCTACCAAGCTCGTCATCATGAGGAGCTATGGTGTTATTATTCCTTAAATTTATAGATTACTGTGAACTGAGTAAATTGACAATCGAAAACGATATCCATAAATCGAAATGGAAGATTTGTTTGATCATTTACAAGGTTCTAGCGTTTGTTTTAAAGATTTGATCCATGGCATGGTTATCATCAACTTCGAATCCGCGAAGAAGATTATCTATTCCATTCACTACATCCGGTACTTGTAATAAACATTATGAGTTTCGCGTGATGTCGTTTGGATTGACTAATACACATGTAGCATTCATAAATTTGGTGAATCACGTGTGTAGGCTGTAATTTGATAAATTTATGCTCGTGATCATTAAGGACCATTTGTTTGTTTATAAGAATAAGAATGAGTTAATAATTATTTATAAATTGCCCTGAATTGGCTGAACAATAAAAACATGTACCTTAAATAATTAACATGTGATTAAAGACTTAATCCTTTCCATTATTTGACCGTGTGATTAAAAGATAATGGAATCTATGTTGACTCTTCAAAAATTAAGAGCCCTTTTAAGATTTTTGGGTTTTACCAAAAAGAAAGTGCAAATGTGTTTTGACAAATGTTTTGGCAAAGGATTTTTAAGGGATTATTCCCTTATACCCAGAACATTTAACTAAACTCTTGTTTAGGGGTAAATGTTTTTGCATACCTTAAGACAACCTAAGCGGAATTGAGGAAAACATTTAAACCATAACTTGAAATTTGAAACGACAATTTTTGCTTTTCAACTAAAAAAAATTTTGGACCAAAGTATAACCAAAGGTTTTTCAACATTTACGAATCTTATTAATTATTCTCGATAAATCAGCAAAAATCGTGTTAATTAAAAATAAAAATTTATTTTGAACATTTTTATAAAATTGGTCGAACTGAGAAAATTTAAAACTTGTTACGTTTACGTTTCATAAAAATTGAATATTTATTATTTAATTACTTGAAATATTTATTGACGCTTTAGACATCAGGTTGAGTAAAACAGATAAAAATAATAGCTGAAACGAAACTGAAACTTAGAAAATATGAAGGAAGGTGAACGTAATCACTGACACATTATGTAGAAAATATGAAGAATCAATTACGATGTATTTCTTAGTAATGAATGTGCAAAAATAAATTGACGAACAATTTAAAAATAAACAATGCATGTAAGAAGGATAATATAGATAATAAAAGGGGTTCGCGGCTAATGTGAACCATTAAAATTGAGAAGCCAATAGCGTTAAATGTTTTAAAGGCCACTTGTGGTTGTATAAATATGGAGATTTTGAGATATAGTTATGTTGGAGTCTTGTAAGTATAAGTATTCTATTCCTGTCATTTCTGATTTAATGTATCATTATAAGAAGAAGTTGAACTAATGGCAAATTATGAAGGCAGACACCGCCTCATACATTAGTGAACGTCTAGTTATTACAAAGGTCATCATCTGAATTTGATTCGATTTGGGTCATCGTCGACAGACTGACCAAATCTGCTAATATCATTCCTGTTAATGATAAAATTCTTGATGGAGAAATCGACTCTTTTGTATTTAAATGAGTTGTGTAAACATGGTGTGCCTGTATCGATCATCTATATCAAGATCCTCGCTTCACATCGAATTTCTAGAGATTTGCTCAGAAGTCATTGAGAACGAATCTTGATGAGAGTACTGTGTACCATCCCAATCGAAGGGACGAGGTAAAGTAACGATACAAAATACTATAAGCGCTGTTCTATGTTTGAATGATTGACCTTTGGTAATAAACCGCATAATCGTTTTCCTTTAGAGAGATTATCATTGATAACTATCGTATTAGGATCGAGATCGAATCTTGTTAAGATTTAAAAATTAGAGCATCTGTAAGCAGGAGTTGAGATGAAGACACCCGACATACACCCATTGTGAGTTGGACATGTCTTTTAGGTTTAAGGTTTCCTATGATGGCGAACCTAACCTTACAAAATACTCGACCCGCGAGACCTGAATTGATTGTTGAGATTAGGATCTAATTATTGACTGCCGATAGTGGGCAGGAAGTTATGTGAATATGAAATTTAGATCTTGAAGTGCCAGATGGGTAGCGATGTTATGCCAAAAATTTTAACCATGGAAAAATGAATTGATGATCTGAAAGATCATGGGATATAAGTCCCCGTTGTATGGGACTATTGAGATGATGTAAAGAGATTGGTTTGAAAGGCATATAAGCTGGATCTACCCTAGGACTTCAAGGACTGCGTGAATTATGTTTCGTAAATCGAACTTGATAAATATCTATCAGGTGAAAATCTGAATTCTTCTTGATAAAGTTTAGATCGGCGAAAAGTTGCATTCATAAAAAACCCATGAACATCATGGATAGAGAAAGTAAGTCGACATTAAGCCTGATCTTATTCTCGTAGTTATGTTTGATGAAACTCGCGTATTGTAATGAATTGCACTTGTGAGAAAAGACCGAATGTGGATGAAATACCCACATGGCTTTAACTCTATAAGAAGCGAGTAGTAAGGTAAGATGATCTTTGAGGACAAAGATCCTGTTTAGGGGTAAATGCTGTGACAATCCGTCAATTTATGGTTGATATTTTATTCTCAAATATTATTTAAAAATATTATTTTAATGTTATATTATGAACTCACTTATTTTTGGTAAGTAATTTAAATTTACGTCTTGAAGTAGTATCGACTACGTCTAAACCAGAGGATTCAACGTTACGTGCTTACGTTTACATACACCATCTTTGGTGACAGTCCGACATTTCAGAAAATAAATTTATCCGTGAATATTATTTTGGAGTTTTAAATTTGTGTTGGTTCATAAACTCACAAATTTATGAGAAGAGATTAGGACTTACGATTTTAATTTAACGTCCTTTACGACCAAACCAGAAACCTTAGGATTTCGTATTTACGTTTTCGAACTCCGTTTTTGATGAGACAATTTTTATTAGATTCGTTTTGTGCCGTTGATTCATAATTTATAAAAACGTTTTTCGTAAAATGACCCGAGGGCACGCAAATCGAGGAAACTAGAATCGAGGAATACCCGTAAATTAGTGGGATGGGAAAAGTTTTACACTTGCCCACCCCACTAAGTGTGGCATCCAACATTAAGCCACCTCACCCCATGAGGTGTCCAAGCTTAACTAATAAGCTTCAACACATGTACTAGCCTAACATCTAAGCTAAAGTTACCTCAAAACCATCCAACACTAAACCATTATCTCACAAAACACACATGCAATACCACTCTCATTTCTCTCCTCCCTCTCTCTAAAATTCGTCCCAAAACCATCATCAAACACCCCTATTTGATCTATTTTAGCCATAAAATCATGTGTTATTCATACACATGATGATGCTCCTTTGAAGCCTTGAAGATTGGAGGTGATTCTAACATCCAAGGAGGTGATTTGGTGATGTCCAAGTGCTGATTTCTCAAGGAGTTTTCATGAATATCAAGGGCTGATTTCACAAGGAATCTACAAATACTTGGTGATCCTAGAAGTGGTGTTGATATCTCATAAGATTGGTTACCCAAAACCAAGTCTTGTTCATCATCAATCCCATCTTTTCATCACTAATGGTGGTATAGAGATTGTTCTTCCTATCCTCTTATTATTTTGATTATGTAATCTTGTATTTCTTTTACTTATGTATATGTATATGATGATGAATGATGATTAAAAATGTTATGTGAGGATTTGGTGTTGATAGATTGGATAAACATGGGTAAAAAGATAGACAAAATACATGTAGACTCATAAAATGGAAAAGTAGAAGCAATATACAGTAAGTAATATGTCTTGTACACATGTGAGAGTTGGCCATGCAATGGAATCATTGTAATGAGTGAGATATGATCAAAACAAGTTTAAAGTACAAATCTGAGTTCACTGTTTTGGACGATTTTTAGAAACTACTTAGAGGCTGATTCAACAGTAGCTATAGAAGAGTTAAATGGAGCACATATCATGTAGTTTATGTCATAAAAATTTGAGCTACTATATCCATATAGAACTCTAGATATGGCAGTTTTGGTGAACATGAAAATAAAAATCAGATTTTGGAAATTAAAGTATAATAGTATTATATAAGCACTCAAATAAAAATAGTATAAAATGTGAATTAAAACCCACTAACTCATATAATACATTTATATAAATATGTATAAGGATAAATAAGTGGACATTTTATAAAAATGGTAGTTTGATAAGTTTTATAAGTTATAAAACTATAAACATGATTTTTACGACTTTTTCGGCTATTACCGTAAAATTAACGTTTTTGTTAAATAAAACTTAGACGGTTGAACCCGTCTAATGTAAACTTTTATAAACTCATATACTGATATATAAGAATATATAACAAGTAAAAACCGATAAAACCCGAACTATATAACATACGGACATTAACGGGCTAAGTTAACGATTATTGGACTAATAATACAACAAAATGGACTAAAACACTTATAAACTTATTTATTGGGCTTAACCCATTTGGGCCCAACAAATAAAGTATAAATACTGATAATACAAGTATGAAATGGATTAATACAAGTTAATAAACTTATAATAGGCTTATTGGACCTAAAACACGTAAATAGGTAAAACTAGAAAACTAGTAAGAAGTTACCAATACATAAACACAAAAATGAAGTCAACGAGAATATGTAAACCCACTTGATCATCATATATATAAAATCATCATATGTATACATAATTGTTATTTTTATAAAGTCATTGGACAATAGTCTAAGACGAATATTATTTGTCTAGGTTTCCGTGATTGAAGCACGCACCGTACATCCAAATCGCTGATAACCGCCTTCCCACATCAACGTGAGTTCATAGCCTCGCACTCTTTTAAATGTTTTTATGAAAGGTTTTATAAACCCGCGAGGGAGATAACATGTTAGTTTTTATAAATAGGACACCATTTGTCCCGATTGTTTGTTTATTGATTTGGACCCGAATGATTGTATGACCCGATTGTATGACCCGGTAAATGATTAAATGACCCGATAGATGAAAGTAAATGGATTATTAAAGTTAGGTTATGTCACTAAAAGTCCCATTAGCATGAATTGTGAACTACCGGGATTTGGTAGACGCTTATGCATATAATAGTACTATTTGGGGACGATCACCCCAGTTCGCGCCTTGACGGTTGATCCTCGTCGTGCCACATTGATTGGTAAGCGAATTTATGTATAAGAAGATTTCCATAGCGTGACCTTTGTGACGACACGCTAATTTAGATGGGCAAATTGAGTATCGGGTTAGCTACCCGTTGTTGGTTTAGTAAGGTAACAATGTCATGCGGCTTATAATAATACAGTTAACAAAATATTACTATACGCATCGAATTACGATGTATTGCCTGACTAGCAATACGGGGTCATACTATTGATATTATGTTCGTGTTTTGGTTTTATATAACCATATTCATATAACGGTTTTTATTTAATCTATACAACGTTATCAAACGTATTGTATGATGTTTTTACGACATTGGCTCGTATAATGATTTTTAAGGCAAATGCCTATATTATGATTTTCGATAAGGATTTGTATAAAATGACTTTGGCTATTTTATGTCCTATTACAATGATTTGTACAAAATGATTTCGGTAATAATTTTATACCGATGTTATATTGATGGATTTTATTAAACTCTATGAATTCACTCGGCGTTATCGCTGACCTTTTCTTTTAACATGTTTTATCTTAGGTACTTGAAGGTAATTCTCGAGAAGACAACAAGAATTCATAGCCCGCACTTAAATAACAATTTCCATTCAAATCTTTTGTAAACTTGTATGAAATGATTATGACTTGGGACCTATGTAAATTTGATATTTATGAATGGAAATGATTTATTATTAAACGACGCGATTTTTATGCGTTGTCTATGATGTGAATAATGTGCTATCCCGTAACACCAACGAGTCTTCCGTTGTATTGAGTTGTATAAATTTGGGGGTGTTACAACAAAGGGGCGATTGCGTGGAAGTTATCCAACATTAAGGGAATCGATCCCAAGTTTTATACCCATAAAATCTTAATGGAGGAGGATTTCAAGCCCACAATCCAAAGTCAAAGGAGGGTGAACCCCAAAATTCACGACGTCATCAAAAAGGAGGTCCTTAAACTCCTTGACGCGGGAATGATTTACCCTATTTCCGATAGCCCTTGGGTGAGTCCTATTCATTGTGTCCCTAAAAAGGGAGGGATGACCGTTGTGCCAAACGATGCCAACGAGTTAATTCCCACTAGACTCGTGACCGGATGGAGAGTGTGCATTGACTATCGAAAGTTGAATGAAGCCACTCGAAAAGACCATTTTCCCTTGCCCTTCATGGACCAAATGTTGTAGCGTCTTGCGGGAAACGATTTCTATTGCTTTCTAGATGGTTTTTCCGGTTACTTCCAAATTCCCATCGATCCTCGTGATCAAGAAAAAACTACGTTTACGTGTCCATATGGAACGTTTTCCTATCGTAGAATGCCATTCGGACTTTGCAATGCACCGGGAACCTTTCAAAGGTACATGATGGATATTTTTCATGATATGATCGAGAAGACGATAGAAGTCTTCATGGATGACTTTTCCGTGTTTGGTAATTCGTTCACTTCGTGTTTGTCGAACCTTGAGAGAATGTTAAAACGTTGTGAGGAAACCAACCTTGTGCTCAATTGGGAAAAATGTCATTTTATGGTTAAGAGTGGAATCGTCTTAGGGCACAAGGTCTCGAAAGCGGGGATTGAGGTAGATCAAGCTAAGGTAGACGTCATCGCCAAATTACCTCATCCCAAAACCGTTAAGGGAGTTAGGAGTTTCCTAGGCCACGCGGGCTTTTATCGTCGATTCATCAAGGATTTTTCGAAGATTTCTCGACCCATTACACATCTTCTTGAAAAAGAGGCACGTATTGTCTTTGACGAAGATTGTGTACGAGCCTTTGAAATCCTTAAGAGGAAACTTACCGAAGCTCCCATTCTTGTTGCTCCCAATTGGAACCTCCCCTTTGAGCTTATGTGTGATGCTAGTGATTACGCTATTGGGGCCGTTTTGGGGCAACGTCATGATAAGCACTTCTTGCCTATTCACTATGCTAGCAAGACGATGACCGAGGCTCAACTAAAATACACTACAACGGAAAAGGAATTCCTTGCCGTGGTGTATGCATTTGAAAAGTTCCGACCTTATCTCGTCTTGACGAAATACATAGTGTATACGGACCATTCGGCTATTAAGTATCTCATGGAAAAGCAAGATGCTAAGCCTAGATTACTTCGTTGGATTCTCCTCCTTCAAGAATTTGATCACACCATCGTAGACAAAAAAGGAGCCGAGAATCTAGCGGCCGATCATCTTTCTCGTTTGGAAGATCCTCACCAAAGTGTTTACGAGCCGAAGGAAATCACCGAAACATTTCCGCTCGAGACACTTGGTGTAGTGAATTCTAAGCTTGATTCTTCTACCCCATGGTTTGCGGATTTTGCAAATTACCATGCGGGTAACTTCATCATTAAGGGTATGACGACTCAAGAAAAACGAAAATTCTTTCGTGACGTCAAGTTCTACTTTTGGAACGACCCTTACTTGTTTCGAACTTGTGTGGATCAAATCATCCGACGTTGTGTATTTGGCACCGAAGCTTCTAACATCCTTAGAGCTTGCCATGAGGGACCCACGGGTGGTCACCAAGGTGCTAATCTCACGGCTAAGAGGTGTTTGATGCCGGCTTCTTTTGGCATACTATTTACCGAGATCCACAAGATCTTGTGAAGTCGTGTGATGCATGCCAACGACAAGGAAAAGCCTCACAAAAAGATGAAATGCCACAAAATATCATCCAAGTGTGTGAGATCTTTGACGTTTGGGGCATAGACTTTATGAGGCCGTTCCCATCATCTCGTGGTAATAAGTACATCCTTGTTGCGGTTGACTACCTTTCTAAGTGGGTGGAGGCCAAGGCCTTGCCCACCAATGATGCTCGTGTGGTAGTCAATTTTTTGAAGCAATTGTTTTCTCGGTTTGGAACCCCTCGTGCTATCATAAGCAATCGTGGAACCCATTTTTGTAACGACCAATTCGAAAGGGTTCTAAGGAAATATGGGGTTACACATCGGCTTTCTACGGCTTATCACCCACAAACGAGTGGGCAAGTCTGTTGGGAATAAAATTGACCAAGTCCCTAGACGCTGACAAGAGGAACTTGGACGCTGACAAGAGTAAACAGGGTGTTGACAGATGAGACGCTGATAAGAATTATCAAGACGCTGACGAGAAGAATCTTAACATAAAGACAAGGACTAAATCTGTCAATGATGAATTCTTCAAGCTGGTGGACAAAATATGAAGATAAGAATTCAGAATATATTCTTAATGTTTAAAAAGATTTAGTCAATATTTTATTTGAGTATGTTTATCTTGTGTCTCTTCCTAAAATAGTTGATCTTAGCTTTTTGTACAAGGCTCCTTAAACCTATAAAAGGAGGCCTTAGGGTTAGACATAAGACACATCTCACATACATCTTTTTCACACACCTCTTCCACATATCTCATAACACTTTCATTGTAATCATTCATTGATATTATTAATCAAAGTGAAAGTTTGCTTTACTTTGTTTTGTTCGTTGTTCTAAGTGTTAAATTCCGCATAACACTTAGATTACTTCATATATATCAAAAGTTTCTCTACGTGTATTACTTGATTCAATCTCGTATACACAAGCTTAATCGATCTAAGTTTGGGATCAACAAGTGGTATCAGAGCTTGTTGAGAAACTTTGATTTGAAGAACGAGATCCAATATCGTGAGGTGAACCAGGCTAAGGAAGAAGGTGAAAAAGAATCTGATGATTTTTTCAGTCAAGGCGAAGTCTACTTCAAGTTCCAACTCATCTTCGTCATCTGATAATGAGGTATGTGATGACTCTTCTTGTAGGATAAATACTGAAAAACTTAATAAAGAGATTTTAAAATTAAAATCAGATCTTTCAGACGTAAGATGCACGTTATCTAATTATCAAGTGGCACTTGTTCAAACTGAAAAGACTATTTCTGAGTATAAGAAAATGGAGTTTGATTTAAAAGATAAAATAAATATCTTAAACATGAGTTAAATCAAAGTAATGATATTAACGATATCGTGAATAGGGTTAATGTTGATTTAATAGCTAAGTTAGATGAGGCTAATAAGAATAAAGACAATGTGAGTCTTAAAATTCAGAGATTTGATAAGGCTACACAAACCCTAGGAGAATGTGTTAATAAACAAAGGGATTCTAAGGATATGTCTGGGATTGGGTTGAAAGAATATGTTGCCGTTCCGCCACCTGCTGGGGACTTCTATGGTGTCCATAGAAAGGATCTCTCTTGGACTTGTATTCCAGAACTCCAAGAAGAGGAATTTATTCCTCCACCTAGAGTTCTTTCCCCAGTTGAGGAATATCAACAAAAGGTTACTGACCTAGAAGAATGGAAGAAGGCTAACCCCACTTTGTTTGTTAAGGGTGGGATGCTTAGTGAGAGTCCATTCGTGCCTACACCCATTGAGAGTCCAGTAGTATCTAAACCTATCACTGTGACCAATCCCATCACTGGAAAAGCTGTTAATCTTGGCTCCCCAATTAAGAAACAACCTAGTGTTAAATATGCTGAAATGTATAGGAAACCTAGGTCACTCAAAAGCCAAGAAAGTATTAATGGGACAGGGTTTTACCAGTCTAAGCCTAAGTTTGTGTCTAAAAAGGCTTGTTATACATGTGGGAGCTTTTCTCATTTGGCCTATAATTGTGTCAGTGGACACAATTCATTCGCTGGCAATAGGTCATCCAATGTCAATCATAGACCTTTTGTCCACACTAGACCACAGGCTACTAGACCAACTCCTTTCTTCTCTAAGGCAGCTAATACCCATGGACAAAGGCCCTTTCAAAAGACCAACACTTGGTCAAACAGACAGTATGTTCCTGTAGCAAACCCTAATTTGGGCACTGACAAGAACAAATTCAATGCTGACAAGAAAAAATTCAGCGCTGACAGGAACAAATTCAGCGCTAACAGCAATAAATTCAGCGCTGACAGGAACAAATGCAACGCTGACAGCTCCAAATTTGGTATGAGACCTTATTTTAGACCATATAAACAAAGATACTTGGTTAGTAAGGGTCAAGGGTCTAGGGCATCATCCCACATAACTTGGAAACCTAAACAAGAGCAAAACTCTAGTTTTAATGGTATTTCAATGACTTGCAATAGATTTAAATATCTTGAGAAGGTCATTACTAGTCTCATTGGAACAAATTGGGTGCTTAGGTCACAAAGGGATGAACAGGCATATATGGTAAAGAATAATACCACTCTAGTTGAACAACTAGACAGATCCAAGTCTGATAAGGCTTTGATATCCAAAGAAAACTAATTTGTTTTCTTTTTGAGCAGCCTATCCAAAAGCAGGTTAATGATCAAGGATATTGGGATAGTGGATGCTCAAGGAACATGCATTGTTGGTCTTTCCACTAAAATTATTTTTATCCACTGACATGTTATCTCTACCCATTATCATGGGATAGGGTAGCCTCTGTTGGTGTGTGTTTTTGTGGTTTTTGTCTAACTATGCAGGAAAGTGGAGCTACATTTGGATGGATACAGAGTTGCAAACTTTTATTTATGATGGTTGGAATGTTTACATTCTTATCTTGAGATAAAATTTTGCTTCTTCACATATAATGATTTGTATGCTTCTGTTAAGGGGAGGTAAACCTCTAGGTTTTTGGGTATTCTTAGAATGCTCTTATTACAATTCTAGATTGTGTCCACTGGTGAGTGGGGGTTAGAAATAGTGAAGACTTTTCCTTATGGAATTGTTGGAATTTCTAAACGTCGAGGCACTGTAGCATTCACGTTTTTATTTAAACATGCGTGCTACCAAGACTTTTGACCTAGAATTGGGTGTGGTCGTATGGGTGACTTGGGTTAGATATATTTTTGGGCTTACTTGGGGAGTTGCAAAGGTTTTATATGAGTTAACTTTCTCTTTGGGGCATTTGTAAACAAAGGACTCTAGAGTTCATGTGTGTCTATCATGCTTTTGCATGAGTGTATGCATGAACAGTGTTTGTCACTCTTGCTTATTAGAGTCTAGTTAATTTCCTTAGGATTGTTACCTTTGTCTATGTTCTAACTAACGTTTTCTACATTCTCAAGTCTATTTTATGCTGTTTCATCTCAGTTGGTGTCATTTCTAAACTGATTTATAGACCCAAAACATTTCATCACCCTTACATTTTTCAAATTTTTGGATATCTAGAAGCCTAATGATCATTAAGATGTTTTTCCTAGTGATTGATATCTAGTAGCAGCAGAGATCACTTTCACAAGGGTGTATAGTGTTATGGAGATGGCTGAGACTATTGGCACTAGCTTTAATGCAGGTCAAGTCAGCCTTATCATCAGTAAGTCCATCCCCATGTCCTATGAATCAACATTGAGGATTCATTTCCCGAATGTGGATGAGGACAGTATGGAACCTTTGACATTAATGGAATTGACGAAAATCTGTATTAGCTTGTAAAAGCATAATACAGAAATGGTACAAATTGTCAAGGATCACAGTTTTGAACTGATAGACTTGTTGTTTTGGAAGCTGATGCAAGGAGGATGTTCTTGGTTCCGTCCTTGTATATTGATCTTGGAGAGGAGTCTTAAAAAGGGGAGGAGCAATCGAATTTGAGTGACAAAAGTAATAAAGAAAGCTCCAAAGACTCTACAGGTGTTGAAGATGATTAAGACCAAGTGAAGGTTGACTATACAAGTGATTTGAGTGATAGACTTTTGGAGATTTATTATTACTCAAATTCAGGGATAAGTATGTTTGTAAGAATCCTCTCTGTATGTTTTATTTTATTCAGAAACTTGATTACTAGAGTAGATATCAAGTTTAGGGGAGGATTGTTGGGAATAAAATTGACCAAGTCCCTAGACGCTGACAAGAGGAACTTGGACGCTGACAAGAGTAAACAGGGCGTTGACAGATGAGACGCTGATAAGAATTATCAAGACGCTGACGAGAAGAATCTTAACATAAAGACAAGGACTAAATCTTTCAATGATGAATTCTTCAAGCTGGTGGACAAAATATGAAGATAAGAATTCAGAATATATTCTTAATGTTTAAAAAGATTTTGTCAATATTTTATTTGAGTATGTTTATCTTGTGTCTCTTCCTAAAATAGTTGATCTTAGCTTTTTGTACAAGGCTCCTTAAACCTATAAAAGGAGGCCTTAGGGTTAGACATAAGACACATCGCACATACATCTTTTTCACACACCTCTTCCACATATCTCATAACACTTTCATTGTAATCATTCATTGATATTATTAATCAAAGTGAAAGTTTGCTTTACTTTGTTTTGTTCGTTGTTCTAAGTGTTAAATTCCGCATAACACTTAGATTACTTCATATATATCAAAAGTTTCTCTACGTGTATTACTTGATTCAATCTCGTATACACAAGCTTAATCGATCTAAGTTTGGGATCAACAAAGTCGAGGTTTCAAACCGAGCGTTAAAGAGGATTTTGGAGAGATCCGTTGGAGAAAACCGACAATCTTGGTCGGATAAGTTGGACGATGCTTTATGGGCCTTTAGGACCGCTCATAAGACACCCATTGGGTGCACTCCCTATAAGCTTGTGTATGGAAAGAATTGTCATTTACCTATCGAGTTAGAACACAAGGCTTATTGGGCCCTAAAGCATTGTAATGATGATATGGAGACCGCGGGAAAACACCGGAAAATTCAATTAAATGAATTGGATGAATTGAGGGATATTGCTTATGAAAATTCATTGATTTATAAAGAGAAAACTAAAAAGTTGCATGATTCTAAAATTAAAAACCGGGTTTTTAACATTGGGGATCAAGTTTTGCTTTTTAATTCAAGATTGAAAATCTTTTCTGGTAAATTGAAATCCCGTTGGTCCGGTCCATTTACCGTGACTCAAGTATTTCCGTATGGGACCATCGAGCTAGCTCAAGATGATGGTCCTAACTTCAAGGTGAATGGACATAGGTTGAAGCACTACTTTGTCGGGGAAGTTCCATCCTTGAACTACCTCGACCAAATCACTTTCCCCAATGATAATTAGTATTGAGGGGATCGAGTCGAGCTCATGACTCGGTAATCAAAAACGAGGTGCCTCGTGGGGGAGTCCCATGCTTATCCTATGTACATATTATCGCTTTCTAATGTAGCTTACGTATGGGGATTTGTGCCCTTCCTACCTTTGTTCCGTGGTTGTTTGTGACTTGTGGTTTTTAGATCATGATCTTCACGATTGGAGCCTCTCGTGTTTCGTTTTATGGGAGCACTCGATCGTTTGCTATGGAGACGTTTCTCAATATCCATGATATATCCTTTGATGTTCTAACCTTAGGTTTTTAGCGCACTTCATAAACGGCTATTAATTTATTGGTTACACCCTTTCCATGCTAGATTAGGCATTCGACTACGTCTCTAGTATGGGGGTGTTTGCACCCCTAGACTCGAAACATTGAGGACAATGTTTAACTTTAGTATGGGGGGTGAATAGATACTTGCCTTGCCAAACCTTCACGCTTTCCAAAGTTTATCTTTTTGTTTATCGTTTTTGTTGCAAAATAAGGCTAAAAATGGCCAAATTTTAAAATTTTTCTCATGTTTTATAAGTGTTTGAAGACACGAATGTAGGTTTTCCGATGGCGAGAATAAGAGTAATTTTTGACTCGACCGTGCGTGTTGAGCACTTAGCTTTGATTCCTTAACTATACATTTGGCTAAGTCTCTTAAATGAGGACGAGAATTGATAGGGTTAATTATAAGTTACTATGCTAAACGTAGAGTACTCGTATTCTTTCAAAAACTCATGTGTTCTCGTTATTTGCTTATTCTCCCTTCGCATGTAAATATTTTTTGCTTAATAAATATTGACTTAGTGGTTTAGTTAGGATTGTTGGGTTTCTAGTCTTTTCTAGTAGCTTCCGTGTAATTAAATTGGGAAGACATTAAGTTATCGCCAGCGTCACGGTTTTGAAGTAGTGGCACCCGAATAATCGAAAGCTTCACCCAATAATAAGATTTCAAGCGCTCACTTAAATCTAGCAAACAATTTGAAGCCCCACAAGGCCGAAAAATCTATGTAAAATTGAAAGTGAATCAAGCCTTAATCTTCGAAGCTTTAAAGATCCAAAATTCGCTTTAGCGTGAGGATATACGTCTTTGGCTAATAAAACCACCGATGAGGCGGATAATAAAAGGCAAGGCAAGACCGAAGTCATAATAAAAGCTTCATGGCGAAGTTGAATAAAAGATGGAGGTAAACCAAAGATAATAAGGCCCTTCCGTTAGGGGGCGTATAAAAGTCTTGGTAATAAGTCTCATGTTCAAAACCGTTATAAAACCGTGTTTATCGATTCTTCTTGTCAACTTAATTTTTTAACATCGTTGTGTATTAGGAGGGGTTATTGATTTGATGGTCTTAGTTACACCGTTAGGACTCTATTTTTAGACCTAAATCTATATTATCGCATAAGTCAACAATGTATCCTCGTGAAAGAATCAAGACATCATAAAATATAAGAGATACAACTTAGGAATAATGGGAGGATAAGTACGTGATTAGGGCACATGAGTAGTGTTAGCATTACTAACTTATAATGACAATGATTTCGTTGCACGCTTGGCATGGAATTTGAGTGAAAATCGAGGACGATGAAATTATTTCTAACGAAGCATTCACGTGTTCTTACTCTATGAACCTAAACGTCCCATTTTGCGATGAAAATCATACATTATGTCTAAAACGCAAGTAGTAGTAGCAATAGTAGTAGTGTAGCTAGTTTATCATTCCAATAAATTGAATAAAATTGAATTTTTAAGATACTTTATTCTAGCATTGCGTGAGGGCACGACAATGGTTTAGTATGGGGGAGTGATGAGACTACTTTTATACATAGTCTCATCGTCCAAATAGGGCTTAAAATGCATTAAATATCATCAAAATACCCAAATATATGCTTGTGTTTGTTGCTTGTGTATTTTAGGTACGGATATTGAGAAAATGACAAAAGATCACAAGAATCAGTCAAAAACGAACACGGGAAACGAAGCCGCACGATGAACCAAGCCCTAATGAAGAATTTTCCAAGAAAACCCTTGAAGATTTGAAGAATTATGAAGAAGGGTCCTCTAATATGGAAGAATTGACACTTTATACCCTTGTATCTTCATAATTACAAGTTTGGTCCCTAAAGTTTGTCAAAATTAAAAAAAGGACCCTTAACTATGAAAAATTAGCAAATTTAGTCCCTCAACAAAACTAAATTGTGAATATTGGTCCTCCAAGAAGTCAACAAACAAGTCAACACCTTGAAGTATGAAGACTTGTCACTGAAAGTCCTTGAAGAATGCAAGTTTTGCACTTTTAGTCCTTATTCAAAGTTTATAAAACCATTGTGCCAAAAATGACAACTGCCCAAAAGTTGTTATGTGTAAAAGTGGCGTTGATAGATGTTTTATACAACATGAACAAAATTAGAAAAGTGAGGGACCATTTGTGTCAAACACACCAACTTACACCCACCAATCACTCAGCCATGTCACCACCATCCACCAATACCATCTCTCCACTTCACCACTCCCTTCCACGTCTGCTTTCCACCCACACCATTTAACTTAATTAATCTTTCCCTCCCAAAACACTTTTTTAAACCTTAATTACCCCTAAATCGGATTAAACCATCCCCAAATCCCTTATAAACCCTAAGAAATCCCCAGGATGAACAATGACTAAATCAAAGGGGTTTTTGCTAAAACCTTCCAGTTTGCTAATTAACCATCACTTAAACCCAAACCCACCCTTAACCACCTATCACCATCAACCAAGGCCCCTCCCACATGGTCCCCTGCAACAAAAAAACAAGACTTGGCAGCAAATCAACGTCCCCATTTGATTTCGTGTTTCCAAAGGTTATGTTGGACGTCCAAGATCTCTTCTCCACTGCTAGCATCTCACAAACATCCAAGAATCATCACATGGGCTCTTGACAAGTTCAAAAAAATGGCATCTAACTGGCATCTTCAAATATTCGTCAAGGGCAAAGTTGGGAGTTCAAGTTATTAGGGTTTAGAGTTCTATTCAGTTCTAGAAGCAATTTGTAGCCTCTATATAAAGGCACATAGGACTTTAGTTTAGACTGTTCTTTTTTCTTCTCCTTGGTCAAGACCTTGTAAAACCATATTTATTTTATGAAATGAATTGGTACTGAGTTTGTGACGAGAAAGAAAGAGCCCATTTACATTTCTTGCATTTTTACTTTTCCAAGTTAAAGTTTCATTTTAATTTTCTGTTGGTGACTCAAGCTTCTAATTTTTCAAGAATTGGTCCAAGGGCTTTAAGCTGGTCTCATAAGCCTGATAATCTTGTTGCTTATCAAGCTTAAGGGAGGGTTAAAGATCTTGTTGATTTAGTTTGTAGTAATATTTCAAGAAAATCAAGCATTTCAGTTTTTTACTTTAGTCCAATAAGCCACAAACAGCTTAATCAATAAGCTGGTTTGTTAGCTTATTGACCTTGTGGACAGTTAACTCTTTTTCTTACCTTTTCTCTTAGCAGGATCCTAGTACCTATTCCAGTTTTAAGAAGATATATGGGGTGTGTGTGTCAACAGTGACCACCACCATCAATTCTCTACTTGCTTCTTGTTCAAAGCCCATAAGCACAAGCCACCAGCTTGTAGGAGGTGACTATTCAGTCACTGTTGGGCCTGGATGTAGGCCCAACAAGGTAGCTTACTTGATCCTTTTTCAGTTTTAAAAGAAATATTCAGTTTATGTGATTTTGCATGATATTTGTGAAACTTTGTTAAGTGTTAGTTTAAGTGCTTAATTTTGCTCAACTTAGGTTTGAATGCATGCTAGAAGTGTTTGCAATCAGTTTGATTGAGTATTGTATGCATTTGCTTTAAAAATATTGATTTGTAGTATTTAAAGGGGTGTTTGGATCTGCTTATTAACTGAAAATATTGAAAGATTTTGAGTTAAAAACCAGTTTAGAATCACTCAATAGGGTATCTATAGGTTCTAGGCTAGTTTGGTTTTCAGTTTGGGTAGGTTTTAAACCATATGCATGCTTAAAATATGGAAAAGTGGTAAAAAATCAATAAGTGCTTGTTGTGACTGATTTTTGTTGAAATTGTTCTTCATATCTTGCTATTTGTTAGATTATAGGTTATTCTAGGATTGTGTGTTGCTTGTATGCTGTTTTGTGAGCTTATGTGCAAGATTTGAACAAGTTAAAGTCATTATTGTGCCAAGTTCATCAGCAAATACACTCAGACCTAAACATTGCCTTAATCAGAAACTTGCATTGGTCATTTGTGCTTGATTTGTGTTAGATTTGTGCTTTTCTTGTGTTATAATTGACTCCCTATACTCAACTGAGTATAGGGGTGCCCCTTTTGTCCATCTAAAACATCCACAAAACCAAAATCAAGACCTCTTGATATTAATCTTCACCTGTGAATATATCACCTTGTGTTCATCAGAAACACACTTGTAACCTGGGCACGTTTTTGATTCTTATAGCTTGAATCTAGTTAATTGTTGATTAAAAGTTTGTTTTAGAGTGATTTAAGTAACTGGTATTGAGTTTTGAAGTTAAAAAAAAAAGAAAAAGTTTTAGCAAAAAGGACTGGCCAGGACTCGAACCTGCGCCATCCTCCTCACAACACACACTCACTACCATTGCGCTCTAGGGTCTTTGACTGCTAAGTTTCATTTCAAATATTACTTAAGGTGTATTTGGTTTGTAGCTTATTTAGCTAACAGCTTATTCATAAGCTTATTCTAGCTTATTTCTTTAAGCTTTTGACCAGTTAGCATTTTTCTTTTGTTTGTATTAGGTTTTAGGACTTTTCAGTGCAAAAAGTTTATTTTTCCCTTTATTAATTAATTTTCTAGGATTACTTTTAGTTTAAATTTAGAAAAGTAATTTAAAAACAGAAAAAGGTAATTTAAAAATCTGAAAAAATAGTTTTTAGGTTTTTAATCATATTTTTGAGGTTTACAGCTATTTAAGTTTTCAATTTAGCTTATTTTTTATTTTATTGGATTTTAGGGTTTTTAGCTAACTTTAAAATTTAATATAAAATTATTAAATAGGATTCAGAAAATTTTGATTGCATTTTTGTCTTAGTTACATTATTCTAGATTTTTGGTAATTTTTTAGAATATTTTTATAAACATTGAATTTTTTTGAATATTTTAATATTATTTTATTATTAAAAATTGAAGTTTGATTTTTTTTAGTTTTTACATTTTTCCTAGGTTAAGGACACTTAATTAGGAGTTTTTCACTTTCCAAATATTTTTAGGACTTTTCAATTATTTTCTAGAATTAATTTAAGATTTAATTGATTTTAATAGTTTTTAAGTGTTTAAAAATAGTTTAATTTGGTTTTAAAATTTTAAAAAATAGTTTTTAGTTTAATTAGGATATTTTTGAGGTTTACAAACTATATGATCTTGTTTAGGGCTTTTTAATAATTAATTGTGATTTTTAGGGCTTTTATTAGCATTAAAAAGTCATTATCTAATTAATTAAAAGGTTTTAACAAGTTTTGATTTTTTGTAAACTCTTAGAATATTATTGGGGATTTTTAGGAATTTTTAGGATTTTTTTAGGTTAAAATTTTAATTTTGGCACTATTTACGGTTTTGCGTGATCGCCTTTTTCGTCGTAATTTAATCCGTCTTAGTAACCGTCTTTCTCTTCGAATCTCATTTCTTTCTTTCTTTATTAATCATATAATCACAAATCATTAATCAATTCAACACACAACGCACTAGCCTCCTCGAGAACGAACTTGAACTTAATTGGTCATTAGTGCTTGGTTTTCCTAAACCGACACTTAATACTTGCCACATTTACCATTCTTTTCCTAAAGGGGTAATTTTATTACAATCAATGAAGGTGTGTAGAACCCTTCTGCCTAAGGTTCCTTTTATACTACAAGGAAACCCTAATACATCATTAACCAAAACATGTAAAACTGATATGCATATCTTTTCCTAACATATCTCATGCATATCCTAACAGAATAATATTTTACTAATAAAGTTTGACTTTCTATAAGACTAGGAGCACGACTAGCTCCTACTACTACTAGGACCAGGAGGAACTATATACCTCCTAGTCTACCTATTACAAATAACTAGTCCAATGGTCCTAACAGTTAGGCTTTGCATTGATTCCTTGGAATTCACTTTGCGGCTAAGGTACACTTTCGTTCTTCCACACACCCTTTTGATCACTCTTTTGATCATTACTTGACTATGTGCTTGTTCTTGGCATCCTTGCGTTGACATTTGTTTGTGGTCGGTGATTCTTTTCTTTTACCCTCTCAAACCTTCATTGCTTGGATACTTGACTCACTATGGGATGTAGAGTGAGTTAGTAGTAGCTTAAAGTATCAAGCATGATTTCCATGGTTTGCACCTTCACGATCAGTAGGACCTATATCATGTGTAACTTGTGAAATTGAGCTCATCTCTAGGATGATTGGTTAATCCCTTGAGATTCCATACTACTTCATAAGTTGTAGTTGGATTTTACACATTTGGAATTGAAATATTCCAAGGATATCGTTATTGTAAATCTATTCAATAATTTTTGTCCGATCATGTGGGAGAGAAAGTGAATTTATACTTTGCTCATATTTTCGACGTAGAGTAAGACTATTCTTGAAAGTGATCTTATTATTTGTATCAAAATTGCTTGGTATAGTTCATTACCAAAGCCGTTTAGACTTTCACCTAAAAGGCACGTCTTAAACTATATATGACACAAGCTCTTCGTCTCCTTGACTTGAAGATTGTCATTTGTCTTTTGAGCATTGTACTTGATCTTGATTCACTCCTCTTGCCTTCTCTCCTCTTTGCTTCTTTGCTACGAGTAGTCATTTATCCGTTTCGGTCTTTTTCTATCTCGATTCAACTCGTAATCCTTCATTAAGGCATTATTACCTAGTGTTGAGGTGGTCCAATGATTTCCTAAAGGCTTAAGATATATTTTAAGGATTTTAGAAAAAAAAATTTGAAAAATTCTTTGATTTTCCTTGATAAAAACTCGCCACTGTAGGCGGTTCTTTGTTTGTCGCGACTTAAAGGCGCGGTTCTCTATTGATAAGGAACCGCGGCCATAGCTTGAGACTAAAGCGCCAGGTTTTATAAAATATCCATTTTTCAAACAAACCTTCTCTCTCTTCTCCAATAGAGCTGACGGTTTTTCTCTTTTCCTTCATTGTTGCACCTTCAAAACCTTCAATCACTCAAGTTTAATTGATTCCAATTTGTAGGTTTCACTCATCCTTCGTCCAAGATCAATTAACTGTAAGTTATTTCATTCAATTTCATCTAATTTTTTCTAGGGTTCATACTTTCATAATTGGGGATTTTTAAAAATTGATATTGAATTATAACCTTACTAGGAATGTGAGTTGACATAGTTATTTTACTATGATTCTTTAGGTTCATATTCATTGAGATTTCACTAAAACCCACTTGTAGAACAATCCGAATTTTGACTAAATAATTTTGGTTAATTGATGGAATTGTATGAACCCATGAACAAGTTGGTAATGGCATTGTTAATGCTTACCTAAAAACTTTGTTTTGAAAAACCAATGTTCAAGTTCATTGTTAACTTTACATGGTTAATATGTTTTTGTCAATGATGAACTAGGTACATTGTGAAAATGAGAATGATAAGGATTAATCCTTTGTTTGTCAAGAAATTGATGAAACACATTCTCATCTTTTTTATTTTTGGCTTATATTTAACATATGAGTGATTGGGGAAATATCTTTGTATGTTGTATTTAGGTACTATCATGTCTTCAGGATATCAAAATGACCACCAACGTACTAAAGAGTACATGCCTAATCTTTCTTCTTTATGTCAAACTCGTTCTCTTCAAAACAATTTTCTTTGTCTCGAATCTCGTTGTTTTCATGAAGGACGCATTGTTCCTTCTAACTTTCTTGGACTTGACTTCATTCGATTCATGTTCAAATCCATTAACTTTGATTGCTTGCTTGATATTAATGAGCCAATCTTTCCTTCCTTTCTTTTGGAATTCTTTAGTTCATACACATTAATATTGTTGAGTCCAAAGATCTAGACTCATCTGGGATATATAACAATGATTGTAATGTACAGCGGAACATAATAACAAACACAATCAAAGTTATGAACAAGGCTTTCTTATTCATAAAATACTAATAAGCTACTGACTATTAGCTCCTGGTGCCTTATAGGCTTGACACCAGGAGGAACACACACACACCTTTAGTTTACATTGTATATGAATGAATGCTCAACATGTGTGTCTAACCCTCTTTATATAATATAGGGACTAGGGTTTACAAGCCAAACCCTAGCTTACTAAATAAGCTAACCTAATATTACATATTAGGTCCTTATTGTTTCTTCTGTCTTCATCTCTGCCTATAGGTTTTGTAATCATCAAATCTGTATGTCCCAACAATCTTCCCCTATTTGATATTAAAAAACAATGTGCATGAAGAAACAATGCTCGAACATGTCATCACGATAATAAGCTGCACATCTAACTATTCTTCCCTTTTTGTAATCAGCAAATAGGGTCTTGTGCAACTCGTAGACGCTTCCCCTTAAGTGATGCATGTAGATGGTTAAGTATATAAACAATCATACTAACCATCTCTTGAATCTTGAACTCAGTGGCATAGATCATTTCTTCCTTCAGTATGAAAAAGACATACTTATTACAATATCATGTGATAAAATGTCTTTGAATAATTCTTGTAGTCATTATATGCATGGCGATCACATGCAATGGCCGATAGTCTCAGTGAGCTCTGACGGATCAACCAGAAACCACTCGATGCTTATGATCATGCTAATTTTGTGATGATCATATCATGAACTGTATGGTATCATATGCCCCCCAAATATTTGTAAAAGAGCGTGTAACTGTTCCAGTTAAGAATTATAGCATAAACTGAATCTCCGAAACGATCTATACCCCCCGTAAAGATGAACTCCCCTCTTTATTTATTTATTTATTTATTTTATTTTTTTGAACAGCAGGAACCATCAAAAACCACCAGAAGAAACCATAACGTACCAGTAGGAACGACCAGTAGGAATGACCAGTAGGAACGACCAGTAGGAACGACCAGTAGGAATGACCAGTAGGAACCGACTAGTAGGAATCCACCAGGAAGACTAAGCTTCCCCTCGATCCATGTATGCTTCCCCTGAAGAAGTGCATGTCCAATCCGATAGGTTCCTTGGAGTGATCACTGATGAAGAAAATCAAGTATAACGAATTTGATGAAGAAGTGGAACCTCCCAAACTTGTGTCTTATATCATGCATTTTACCCAGTTTTTGGTACACGGGAACTGGTAACCTTCACAACTATGAGCCAGCTGTTAGCTATAACAATATATTTAGTCAAAATGATATATTTTTGATCAAAATGACAAGGTGTATTGCTCACCAACAGTTTTTGGTACATGGGAACTGCTAACCTTCACAACTATGAGCCAGTTGTAAGCTGTAACAATATATTTAGTCCAAAGACAAGGTGTATTGCTCACCTAAATGCTGATATATTAAGAAACAAATTTGTGAAAATCAACTACAACATCAAATAAATAATCAAGCATCATCGTCAATGGCCAGTAGAAACCATAGCTCACTAGTAGCATCTCGAACCCCGTTCTCCTTTTTCATTTTTTTTAACCAACTGTCACCACCTGTTGCTTGCTGTTGCAAATTCGTTACAAAAGAGATATGGGATACACTTAAAAAATTAAAAGTATGACGTCACACCTGTCATGCAAACCACGTCCATATCCAGCCTAAAAATCAGCATCATAAACCCATGTAACAAGGTATATCACGTCCAAAAAAATAGCATATATCATGTCATAATGCCATCCATCATCTTCGTACAACAATCTCAATCACTTTGGCAAGAATATTCTTTTCCATATCACACGTGCATAATAGGAAACACTATATCCCAAAATATCTCCTATAAATAAAGCAATCACGTGACTGAAGTTTGACCATAACTCCATCCAAGTTGCATGCAAATAGGACTGTTTTAATACACAATCACGTCCAAGTGGGATTAATATATTCTATGACCATATTTTACGCATATGGTAACTGCTTTTTATCACACATCTTGACCCAGCACTCGTAAATTACGGCCAAAACTATTATCTCATAAATCATGTCCCAAGATATCCCATATTAACAAAAACATATCACGTCCAAAATAGGATTGCCGAAATCTCGTAACTATTAAAACCTCCCACATTTTAATATTCACACCACATTCCCATAAATCACGCATGAATAAAAGTCTTGCTTTATCAACAAAATTCGTACCTGCGTTTGGAACCGTATGTGAGCAGCAACATCATGTTTCATCATTGCTTCAATCACGATTTGACCAGACTCACGTAATGTTTTACAAATATCATGGGACCACAAAGCCACGTGAACAAAGTTGGGACAAAATCGTTGGACATAAAAACCTTATGAAAATTGCTCACGTCTCTTTCTATCTCTATCAGACGTCCTTTTCTCTTTTACATTTTATATTCTTCCAATTGTAAAGCATCAATTGTTGCTTTCCTTAGATCAGACGGGGTTCATCGTGGATTTAAGAATCAACTCACCAAAGACCACCATCAAAGTACCAGTACCAACATCAGCAGCAACATCATATGAACAGCAGCAACAATCATCTAGGGTTTGTTGGGAAAAACCCTAGATCAGCAACTTTATTTTATGAAAACAGAAAAATAACATAACAACCAAAACGAAAACCTTGTAGATCAACCAGATCGAGAGCCAACAAGCTCTGATACCACTTGTTGAGTCCAAAGATCTAGACTCATCTGGGATATATAACAATGATTGTAATGCACAGCGGAACATAATAACAAACACAATCAAAGTTATGAACAAGGCTTTCTTATTCATAAAATACTAATAAGCTACTGACTATTAGCTCCTGGTGCCTTATAGGCTTGACACCAGGAGGAACACACACACACCTTTAGTTTACATTGTATATGAATGAATGCTCAACATGTGTGTCTAACCCTCTTTATATAATAGAGGGACTAGGGTTTACAAGCCAAACCCTAGCTTACTAACTAAGCTAACCTAATATTACATATTAGGTCCTTATTGTTTCTTCTGTCTTCATCTCTGCCTATAGGTTTTGTAATCATCAAATCTGTATGTCCCAACAAATATGCATCAATAATGGTCTATCTATAAGATTTTCCATCAAGGGGAAAACCTTTGTATATACTCTTGCAGAATTTGGTGAAATTCTCAATGTTCCATACAAAGGTCAATGTAGGTTCACCGATACATGGGGTTTAAACTCTTTAGAATCAGCCCCTATTGATTTGCATTACGTGACCGAGCTACCCTCGGCTTCGGCCATCTCTTGTGCTATTGCTAAACCTCGTGAACATCCTATTCTTGGTAATTTTGAAGGAGAAGTTCGTGCTCTCACTCCTTGGGAATTACTAACTAGCGATCTTAATGAGTTTATGATCCCTTGGGCCAAAATCATTAGGGAAAATGCAATGTGTCTTGGTGTTGATCTCAACCATGTGCCCGCTTGTCTTGCACATATGTTGTATTGTGTTGCTACTTCTGTTGATCCCAAACTCAGATCTTAAACCTTAGCTTGTTTAAGGGTTGTGATAGAAAAAAAAATTCAATCTAACACTAGAGAAACTTTGCAATACAAAGTAACTAAACAAGATGCGGAATGTAGTGTTTAGCACAAGAACAAATGTTTAAATCAAACGTTGAACTTTAGTATATCATAGATATACGAATACCCAATAGTGGTATTAGGGTTAGACAACCTTAAAGTGTGAAATGAAATGAGTAGAGAAAGATATATTTTTCATGACAACCTAGTGAGTCCTTTTATAGCACAAGGACTCACGTACAAGATCACTACTAACAAACTAGGAAACTATCTTGGAGTAGTAACTGAAACGCGTCATAATCTCTTCCAAGTTTATCTTAGTAGCAGGGTCTTTGACTTTCAGCCGGGGGACCAATCCCCCTGCCTTTGTTATTTAGCAGGGGGAACTTACTCTAGCAGGGAGAACTCAGACCAAACAACAGGGGAAACTAATACTCATACATTTATTCCCAACAATCCTCCCCAAAACTTGTGCTTTAGCCTAAAGACAAGTTTCTAAATAAATTCTAGTTGATGAGGATGCTTACAAAGTTCCTGGCCAAAGTTGACTATGAATTAATCGTACCAAATCATAAGCAATAGGTGCTTTAACATCCACAATTAAATCAGCATGTGCCAGCTTCTTCAAGGTCTCTTGAGTGAAAGGATAATAACGATGATTAAGCAAATAAACACTTACACCTTCCATGGCTACCTCATAAACCCCAGAATTGGTAAATAGCTTCCAATATAGCATATTTCCCCCATTCACTGCATCAAAGATAGGATCAAACAACTCATGCTCATACATCCTGTGCATGCAGTCTCAAATCACCCAGTCCTTCTCTACACCATCCAAAGTAGGAGGATTTGCAGCAAATGTCTTCTTCAAAATTTTCCATAGATCATCTAAGTCCTCACAGTCTAAAGTTTGAAATAGCAGATCTAGCCTTAGAAAGGTTTGTGCTGTATTGTCAGCTCTTGTAAGCTTCCACCAAGACATCCCTTTTTGTTCATAAACAGCATACTCTACTATGGCGTACTTCTTCCCAAACTCACTTGGTGGAATTTCATCATTCTCTTCCACAATCAAATGCTTATCTATTTCTTCATTGGAAGGATGTTGAGTTTCCTTAGTAACTGTACCAACCTTTTCCATCCTTTTTATCCTTTTGGCTGCTCTCTGTGCATTAAGAACATATCTTTCAACTGCTGGAAAAATTGCACCTGCTTGGGTTGATGCACCTGCTTGGGATGATGCACCTGCTTGTGTTGTTTCCACTGCCACTCCTTCAGTCTTTCTTTTCTGGACTCCCTAGCTTTCTGTATCACCTCATCTTTCCTCCTGAGATACTCAACCTCTTCAGGAGTGTTTATACCTAAGAAGTCATCCACATTTGTCTTCCTTAGTACTGGCCTAACTGCTCTCTCTATCTCCTCAAAAGTCATGTCTTTGAAGTGAGCATCAATCCACCTCTTGTGTCTTTTAAGCATATCCTTGTAATGTGCCAGCCTCCCCTTCTCAGACCTCAAATACTTTTCCTTCTGAATCTGACTCATTCTTCTTTCCAGATAATTCTTTTGATAATTGAAGACCAAAAGAATTAGTTCATACATGTCTTCCAAAGGAGCACTCATCAACTCCTTATCCCATTGGTCTAGAAATTCTTGAACATGAGGTACCATGTCATCCAGCTCTCTATGCATGATTTCAACTTGTTTAAGCATTTCTATGGGCCTCATTTCTTTCATTCTCTGTTCTTGTATATGTAGCTCTTCTTCTTGAATTCTAAGAGCTACTTGTTCATCATGTTCCTCTTGAGCATTTAGTTGTTCAGGCGTTTTGTGTTTGTACTTTCTCTTGGGTTGTTCAATCATCTTCCCCTTTCCTTTGTCTTTTGGATCCACTGCTGGTTTTGCTTTGGGTGCAGCTTCTCCAATTTTTATTCCCTTCTGAGCTGGTTGCCTTCTGTTCTTCCTAACAAATGTTTGAGTAATAGGTTTAGCAGGGGAAGGACTTAGTTGTAGCAGGGGAAACTTTTGTAGAAACAGGGGATTCTTTATGATTTCCCATATTCAACAAGGCTTGGGCAATATCTTTTGTGGCACTCCCCTTATCACTTCCTTTCTCATCACTTTCCACCTTTTCTTGTCCTAGATCCTGTCCACTAGGAAATGCATACCACTGAGTAGACTCATCTATTTGAGGAACTTCCTCCCCTTTGGAAGCATCCTCATCTGTAGAGACAATAAGCTTTGGTCTTATCCTCCCCTCAAGTGTAGCAAGTCTAGTCTCCAAATTATTGATAACCAGACCTTGCTTTTTGACAGTTTGTACAAGTTGTACATTTTGCTCTTTCAAGCTAATGCACATATTCGTCAATTCCAAGATGGACAGTGGTTTCATTCTGCTCTCAACCCTAGGAGGAGATTGCTCCCCTCTTTGAGTATCACTGAGTGAGGGAGAGGACTTACTTATGGCGTCACTATCCTGCTCATCCCTTGGGGATGAGACAGTAGTGGCAGCCAAACCCCCAGTGTTCTCCAACCTTTTGGAGACTCTCCTCTCTGCTACTTTTGAAGATTCACTAGGCAAGAGAAACCTAGCAAACCTGGTTTTGGTTCTCCGTTCATGTTGTGGGTTGGCAGGGGGAAGTTGACTGGCAGGGGTATCTCTGGCAGGGGCATCAGCAAGAGGGGCTTGGGTTGCTCGTGGTTTGGAAGCAGCTTCTCTTCTGATCTGTTCCATCATGATTGGTGTAAGGGGAACTGCCCTGCCAGAAAATTGTAGGGTAGGTGCTGCAAGAGTGGTGAATAGTTTGGTTGTATGGGGTGAGCTTCAAAATAGTGCTTGTGACGAATTTTACCATGTTGCCTCATATCCAACAAAATTTCAACAAACCTTGTATTAGGGGTGCAAACGAGTCGAGCTTTTATCAAGCTATTCGAGCTCGAGCTCAAGCTCGACTCGATCGAGCCGAGCTTTTATCGATCTCAATCCCGAGCTCAAGCCCAATAATAGGGCTCGAAACATATAATGAGCCGAGCTCGAGCTTTTGATAGCACGGCTCGAGCTCTTATCAAGCTTTTTGAGCCTTAATAAAAAAATATTTTTATATAAGTAAATTAACGTTGATTTGAATATTAACCTTATTATAAAGGATAACTCTATAAAATATGAATAATTTATTGATAGTCGTTAACAAAGTTTAATAAAAACATAAAAATTGTGGTGGTGTGTAAATATTAGTGATGTATTTGTTTCATATATAAAATTTCGATCTTTTCTAGCTAAACTCGAGCTTTGCTCGAGTCCTTATCGAGCCGAGCTCAAGCCTTAACGGTTAAAGCTCGACGAGCTATCGAGCCGAGCCCGAGCCCACCTTTTATGTTTTGAGCCCGAGCCCGAGCCCTGTTGAGCTCGGGCTCAGCTCGGCTCGTTTGCACCCCTACCTTGGATACATACAAAATTTTGAATGACTTGTAACATTTTTGACCATACCTTCAAAAATCATTTGAGAAAAACAATATTTTCTCCCTGTTGCCAAGCAAATCAGGGCAGAAGCAACTTGACTCCCAAATTAATTAAAAGCTGTAGTTTTTGATGATAAGCATTGCAAAATAGTGTGAATTAAAAACTTCCAATAGGGTGCAAACTGACCTTTAGCAAATTTACATTTTTGATCAGTAGAAATGTTGTACCCCCCAAGTTTGTAAGACCCTAAAAAATTTCAGCCTCTTTGAAAGCAACCATCCCACCCTCATCATCCAAGACTAATTTGTCTCGAATGGAGGCAAGTGTAACCACTTTGGGATGACCATCAACCAGGCTTTTAATTGTTACCTCTCCATTCACTGTTTCAACCTTGGCATTAGACAAAAACTGTTGAATGTGTGAGGTGTAAATTCTAGGATTGATGACAAGGGCTAACCTAAAATAGCAAGATTTTAGGTAAGCGACAACATCAGTAAATTCAACAGGCTCTTGTGATAAAAGAGCAATCTGATTATGGTTAGCAGCAATTTTGAGAGTCCTAGAAGACATTTTAAGAGTAAAAAGGTTTATGTTTGTGAAAAATTAGTGGGATTTGATCGAAAGAGTGAGTTAGGCCTGCTAGTGAAGGGAATTAAGTTTATATAGGTGAATTGAAGAGCTATGATTGGACCAAATTTTCAAATTGCAAAAATATCAAAAATAAATCTTGATAAGAAAGTAATTTACTTGAAATAATAATAAAAAGGTTACCAATCAGCGAAGAAAGAGCCTTAAATATCTTTTGAACAGAATAAAATATTCCCTAACCAAAAAGTTAGAAATCAGGCCCAACGGCTATAAGCAGGGCAATGGTATTGTCGGTCAACGGTCAAACAGGGGAATGTTTTGCAAAGCAGGGGAAAGTTGTATTAGCAGGGGTATCAAAAATTAAAGCAGGGGAAACTTTCCTAAGGGTATTAGACTAATCCTGAATGGATCAATGCTAAATAGCTCTGCTCTAATGCACATCCTTGTAAAAACAAGTTATATACATAGAAACTCCAGAGTCCTCCATTCAGCAAAGTTCCAAACAGAAAAAGTTAACACATAAGCAATCCTGCACCTGGTCAACCCAAGAAAATAAGCATACCCAAGACTCCATCCCTACCATTTCCTTGCTATGGTTAGTTGGTCTTGGCAATATGCACTAAAAATCTTAAATTAGACAGCAAGCTGCTCAATAAAGAATTTTAAGTACACATTATAGTGCCTCAAGTTTTCAGAACTCCAACAGGCTTTGCAGCAAGTCTTCATTGTCCCAAACCCCTACTCACCAGTGGATATGATCTAGAATCATATATAAGTATCCTAAGGATACCCTATGTCCTAAAGGTGTGACCTAACCTCCCCTAAAACATAGAGCATATACCTGATCCTCCCATAATATAGTATGCTCCATTTGGATCTCTGCATTGTTAATCTAAAAACCACATATAACCACTTTAAAAAGAACAAACCAAACTTAAGCGAAAAAATCTTAACAGGGAAAAATGCCTTAGTAGGGGGATGAACCCCAGCAGGGAAATCTTTGTTCAAAAGCAGTGGAATGAAGAATAATGGAAAAAGTGACTAACATATGTACAACAACATCAATAAAGTAATCCTGAATACACAAGACAAATTAGACATCGATTTTTAGGGAGTGATCATTCCAGTACTTGCAACCAAGTACTGAAACCTCCCCATAGCAAAAGCTTTTGTCAAAAGATCAGCAACATTAAGTTCTGTATCAATTGCCTCTAGGACAATCAATCCTTTTTCAAAACAATCTCTAATGAAATGATGTCTTATTTCAATATGTTTAGTCTTGCAATGAAAAACATGATTTTTAATAATGCAAATGGTGTTGTTATTGTCAATGAATATCTTAGTTTTAAGGAAATTGTATCCATAATCAAGCAGCTGGTTCTGAACCCAAAGAACATGTCTACAGCATGCATCAGCTGCTACATACTCGGCTTCAGTTGTGGATGTGGCCAGAATAGTCTGCTTTTTACACTGCCAAGATATAAGACTGCTTCCCAAAAACTGACATCCACCTGTTGTAGACTTCCTATCATTGTTGTCACCAGCATAATCACTATCTAAATAGGACACTAGCTCAAATGGTGACTCCTTGGGACACCAAAGTCCTAAAGTTGGATGACACTTCAGATACCTAAAGATTCTCTTCACAACAAACAGATGACACTCTATGGGTGTCACTTGGTATCTTGCACACAAGCAGACTCCAAACATGATGTCAGGTCTCTAAGCTGTAAGGTACATGAGAGATCCAATCATGGACCTATAGTTCCTGACATCAATAGGCTTCCCTGGGCCATCTTTTCCCTAAGGATGCTCCTTATCCATGGGAGTGGAGACTTTCTTTCCTTCACACGTTCCAAACTTCTTCACAATCTCAGCAACATATTTGTCTTGTGAGATAAAAATCCCATCTTTCCTTTTCTGAACTTGTAACCCCAAAAAGAAGCTGAGTTCACCCATTGCACTCATTTGAAACTTGTCTTGCATCAACTTGGAAAACTCTTTGCTAAGTAGAGAGTTTGTGGATCCAAAGATGATATCATCCACATATACTTGCACCAAAAGAAAGTCACCCTTCTTTTTCTTAATAAACAGGGTTTGGTCAATTTTCCCCCTGTTGAAGCCATTATCCAACATGTATTTAAAGAGAGTTCCATACCAGGCCCTAGGAGCTTGATGAAGTTCATACATAGCCTTCTTCACCTTGTAAACTTTATATGGGTGTTCTTGGTCTTCAAACCCTAGAGGTTGCATCACATAGACTTCTTCATCAATGGTGCCATATAAAAAGGAACTCTTAATATCCATTTGATATACTGTGAAGTCCATGAATGAAGCATAAGCTAGAAACAATCTGATGGCTTTAATTCTGGCAACTGGAGCAAAGACTTCTTCATAATCAATACCTTCTTCCTGAGTATATCCCTGTGCTACCAGTCTTGCTTGGTTTCTGACTACAATGCCTCTCTCATCCTTTTTGTTCCTGAGCACCCACTTTGTCCCAATGGGTCTTGCCCATTTTGGACAATCTACCAGAATCCATACTTCTTGGATGTCAAATTGTAGAAGTTCTTCTTGCATGGCTTCAACCCAGCTTGGATCATTGAGAGCCTAAAAGATCTTCTTTGGCTCTTCTTGTGACAAAAAGGCAGTAAACAGACAGCATTGCATATTATCATGTTTAAACTTCATAGTAATGTTGGCAATGAAGCTGTGTTCCTTTGCTGAATACCTTGTTTGTCTGGGAGTATCAAGATCACATATGATTTGGGATTGGGGGTGATCTTTGTTGATTCTGTAGGTAGGCTGCATGCTCATGATAACCTTTGTTTCATCCTTTTCCAAATCAGGATCTATAGTACCATCTTGATTGGGAAAGAAATCCTCAAAAGAGCTTCCAAATGATACTGCATTGCTGAGGGATGGATGCTGGTGAGCTGAATGCAGCTCTGAATAACTTGGACCTCCATTCCTAATTATTTTGCTTCCACTGCTATAGAAAGTGATTGGTGAAGATGAGGAAATGAGTAGGGATTCTCTTTCTTCATCATTTACATCATTGGTAACTGGTTCTTTAGCAGCAGGGGAAACATATGGTCCAACAGGGGAATCTAGGATTCCACTGCTTTCAGCAATTCCACTGCTTTTAGGAGTTGACTTGGAAGGGGAAGGGATTGACTGCTCCTTCCTTTGTGATGTGTCATCTTCTTCATCTGTTATTGTAGCAGCATCATTAATGGGAAACAATGAGGGTACAGTCATGTACCTTATTGGTGGCTTCTCCACAACAGTTGGTTCTTTTGTACCTGAAATGTTAGTATTCAACAAAGAAACAATCACATAATTCATTGATTTAGAAAGTACTTCAATATCAAAGAACCAATCAGGACCTGTTTGTACATCTTCAGGCTTGTCTTCAAGAAAATCTACATGGAGATTTTCTGTCACTTTGCTTGTCTTCTTGTCAAATACCCTATATCCCTTGAGGTTTAATAAATAACCTATAAAGTACCCAACACCCCCCTTTTCATTGAATTTATCTAAATTGTCAATTGTGTTCAGAATGATCACATGACATCTAAATGGTCTTAAAATGTCAATCAAAGGGGGTCTGCTATTGAACAGCTGATAAGGGGTCTTGTTGTGTGCCTTTACCACCAAGGCCCTGTTTTGAACATACCAAGAAGTGGCTACAGCTTCAGCCCAAAAGATTATTGGAAGCTTGGAATCAGACAGCATAGTCCTTGCAGCTTCAATAAGTGTCCTGTTTCTTCTTTCTGCTACTCTATTTTGTTGAGGTGTTCTTGTTATACGGTATTCCCTCCTTATTCCTTTGTTTGTGCAGAAAGTGTCCAGCTTCTTGTTTCTGAACTCACCACCATTGTCTGATCTAATGGTCACCACCTTCATACTCTTGGAAAGTTCAATCTGATTGATAAAGCCTATGAGTAAATCTGTTGTGTCACTCTTTTCAAATAGAAAGAATGTCCATGTGAACCTTGAAAAGTCATCAGTAATCACTAGGCAGTATCGTTTCTTCATTATGCTTGCCACAGAAGTAGGAGCAAACAGATCCATGTGCAGCAATTCCAATGGCTTGGTGGTGGACAGACTTGTTTTGGACTTGCAAGAGGCTCTGTGTTGCTTCCCTTTCAGGCAAGCAAAACAAGTATGATCATTGGCAAAGGACTTGGAAGGAAGGCCATGGATAAGATTAAACTTGAAAGCTTGTTCATGTTCTTGAAGTTAAGATGACCAAGTCTTCTATGCCATTTCTTGCATTCATCAACTAATTCTTTGGCAATGAAATAGTTTTCATTGTCTTGAAGAGTGATGTCCTTTAAATCAATTGTGTACATGTTCTTCTGTCTTGGGGTTCTGAGCACAATAGGAGTGTTTGGTGGTAAAACGAACTCCTTTCCCAACACAAGACATTCAGTATCAGTTAAAGGACAAAATTCTTGTTATCAGTCATCTGGGACACGCTGAAAAGATTGTACTTAAGCTCTTCCACCAAGTAGACGTTATCAAATGTCATGACATTTGTAACAATGGTCCCTTTCCCTGTAATATTTCCATTCCCATCTCCAAATGAGACACCATCATTGTCATGCAGGGGAACAAAGTTAGACATATAGGATTTATGTCCAGTCATACTCCTTGAACATCCACTATCCCAATAGGCTTTATCATTCCTGGTCTGCTTTGTCACCTGCAAAAAAAACAATTTAGTTTCTATTAAGGACCCAAGCCATTACAGACTTGGATCTACCTCGTGTATCAATGTAAGATAATTTGTCAAAGACTAGAGATACACCATTGGATTGAGTACCCCTTTTGGGTACCCAAACCCAACGAGCTGAGGCTTTCACAGCTTTTCCCCATCTTCCCATGTTTCTAGAGGGCAAAACTTTGCCAGCAGGGGATACCCTAGACTTAGCAGGGGAATCCCTATGCTTAGCAGAGGGAACCCATCTTTTGTTTTATCCTCTATTGGCGTGTTGGTAGGGTCTATAAACAGATTTATATGCAGTATGAGGTTCTGGTTTGGTCATATAAGAACTGGATTTGGGACATGCATCATTCACCTTTCTTAGTGCATGAACTACATACTTATCAGACACCTTATTTCTCAAAGCAGGGGCAACATATTTAGCAGGGGAAAAAGATTTTGCCCCTGCATTCAATAGAATGGCTTTTGGTTGCATTTCCTTTAAAGGATTTGCATCGACCATTTCCATTGGTACTTGACAGTCTTGATAAGTGTGATCAAAACTGCCACAAGTGAAACAAGGTTTGGTGTTTTTCACAAATTCCTCTCCTAATTGATGAGACTTTTGGTTGTTCCATTTCCTCTGATTACCTCTAATGGGCCTATACATACCAGCATATTTAACAATCGTTTTAGGGGGCTTTGGTCCTGATTCAGATCTGCTAGAGGTGCTAGATAAACTACTCTTAGAACTGGAATCACTTCCAAACAATCCTTCTCTTGAAAAGAGAACAGGGTTATCTATTTTCCACTGTTTTAAAACACTTTGTTCCTTTTCCAAATCCCTAACAGCACTAGTTTTCACTAGAGGTTCTTCTGTTTCAAGATTCTTTGGTATGTAGGCATTTAAGTTAAACTCAATATCTTCCTGCTTTTTGAAACAAGAAAGACCAGTCCAAGACAAATCTTTCCTAGGCATGGGAGCATGTATATTAGCAGGTGGTGGTGGAATGGTAGCATGTTCATTTTTGACACCAAAACCTATTTTGTCCCTTAGAGACTACCTAATTTCAGCTGACTTAGTTAGATCTTTAGAAGCTTTTCCAAATTTTTCAACAATTTGTTCATCTATCTTCTTGTTAGATCTAAAAACTTCTAATTCAGCAGTTAATTCCTTAATGGAATCATCATTTTCTCTAGCATCTCTCTCTAATACGACAATATGATCTCTCTAATCATTTTCTATTTTTTTATATTCTCTTATGGGGACTCTAATTGTTCTAAAGCACGTTTGTAGTTATCTAAGTCATTATCACAATTAATGTAATCAACTTTTAAGTTTCTTATTTGATCATTCAATGACTCATTATTTTTTCTACAAGCTTTGGTACAATATGAATCATCATATACCTCATTGTCTGAACTAGATGTTGACATAGCCATAAGAGCAAAATCTTCCTCTTTCTCTTCAGCAACTAGCGCTTGATTCCTTTTAACACTCTCTGTCATAGCACTCCAGTCCTATCCACCTGCTCCATCTATCCCCTGCATGGCTACCATAGCCTTAGCACCAGAATCTTCATCCCTGCTCTCCTTCCTATAGCTGCTTCCATTATTTTCCCCTCTACACTCCCTAGCAAAGTGACCTCTCCTGCCATAGTTGTAGCACTCTACATTTGATTTATCAAATCCAGCTACATCAGAAGGATTGATGGAAATCTTCTACCCATACTTCTTGTAAAATCTGTTGGCCCTCATGCTGAGTAGAGCCATGTTCCACTTGCTGTCCATCTCCTCCAGTCCTTGCTTACTGATTTGAGTCACATCTTCATGTAACACAGTAGATCCTTGTGATCCTTGGGATGCTATGAAAGCACAAGCAGTGTTAAGGTTGAATATTGCAGGCCTTTCTTCATCATAAGATGATCCAGATCTTGCAGCAGGGGAATGGGTAGCAAGGGAAACTTCAATCCCACTACCTTTGGAGATTCCACTGCTGTGAGATATGAAGGCCATATTAGCAGGGGAATCAGCAGATCTACTTGAATTAGTGGGAATGGTTCCTGATGACTTCATCTCATTGACTACTGGCTCAAAAACTTTCAGGTTATTGTATATGTCATCAATGTTCTTATCATCTATGTCATCCCTATTTTGCCAAATGGCTTTGTAGACAAACCATTCTTTCTGAAGACTGTTGAGGAATCTTGAATTCACATGTTCTCTTGTCACTTCTATGTCAAACAACTCCAACTGAGCAACCAGATCTTGAAGCCTATTGTAGATATCACCAATTGCTTCATCACCAATTGCTTTGAAAGAAGAAAATTGGTCAAGCATTTGATTCTTTTTCTTCTTCTTTGTAGCCTTATTCCCTCCAAATGTTTTGCCTATTGCTTCCCAAAGTTCCTTAGCAGTCTTATATTTTCTGAACCTTAGATGATGTCTATCAGGTAGAGCCAACAGCAAAGAACTGTGAGCTCTGACATCATGCCTTCTTGCTAGTATCTCCTTGTCAGCAAGGGCAGCAGATATCTTCTTGCTGTCACCTTTGGAGCTTTCACCACCAGCCTCTCCCTTATCTTTTTCTTCAACTGCTATAGTTTTGGAGAATTGATCACCAAGCTCTATGATCTCCCATAGAACATAGTGTTCCATCTTGAGGTATTGTTGAATCCTGAATTCCCATAATTAAAAGTTTTCAGGGTCCATAATAGGTATTTTGAGAGAGTTGTTGTTGTTTGAGGATGAGTGAGAATCTGAAGATATGGTTGATGTTGGTTGTGAGAGATGTTTTGTTCTTGGTTTAATCAAAGTTTCTCAACAAGCTCTGATACCACTTGTTGATCCCAAACTCAGATCTTAAACCTTAGCTTGCTTAAGGGTTATGATAGAAAGAATAAATTCAATCTAACACTAGAGAAACTTTGCAATACAAAGTAACTAAACAAGATGCGGAATGTAGTGTTTAGCACAAGAACAAATGTTTAAATCAAACGTTGAACTTTAATATATCATAGATATACGAATACCCAATAGTGGTATTAGGGTTACACAACCTTAAAGTATGAAATGAAATGAACAGAGAAAGATATATTTTTCATGACAACCTAGTGAGTCCTTTTATAGCACAAGGACTCACGTACAAGATCACTACTAACAAACTAGGATACTATCTTGGAGTAGTAACTGAAACGCGTCATAATCTCTTCCAAGTTTATCTTAGTAGGAGGGTCTTTGACTTTCAACAGGGGGACCAATCCCCCTCCCTTTGTTATTTAGCAGGGGAAACTTACTCTAGCAGGGGGAACTCTGACCAACCAGCAGGGGGAACTAATACTCATACATTTATTCCCAACAACTTCCACTCCATACAACCTTGCATTTTTTATGTCTAGAAGAATAATATTTGTTCTCAGCGGGTCTCACTCTAGTCTCCCTTTTGCCATGATTCTCTCACGGCTTCTCAAAAAACTTCTTCTTGACTTTCCACCTTTAAATTCTTCATCCTTTCACTTCATGGATCGAGTCATGCTTCCTATTGAAGGAAACATCTCACTTAAACCCGCACATGATTCAAATGAAGATGGAAATTTCTCTCAAGACGATTCTCTCAACTCGAGCTTTAATTTTTCATCCTCTATCTCTCAATTGTCTTCTCTAGACATTGATTTTGACTATCAATTTTATCTCAATCTCCGTCTTCGAGGTCGTATAAAAAGTGAATCAAGGAATTGAGGAAATTCTCATGGATGAATGCTACATCCCACTCTTGAATGATTAACATGTTTGTGAACATGTTTTGGATTGTTGAACTATTTCCTTTATCTTTCTTTATTTTTAGGATATTATGTGTATTAACTAATACTATGTGTTTGGATTATTTACTATTTTAATCCTAGGTGTTTATGTGATCGATCTTTCGATTTACATAGCTTTGTGCATCTTATGTGTTAGTTAGCTTCCTAGATTTTGATTAATAGTTCACTTTGGCTTGATAAACCTTTGTGTGAAATCTAGGCTAGCAAAAGTTTCTGGAAGTGTGATTTTTTAAACCCTCTGGTGGCGGTTCTATATCTCCCAGCGGTTCCTTAGCGATAACGAACCGCGCCCCTACATAAGGAACCACCATCACCTGTTCCGAAAGAATCTTTGCTTGAAAGTCCCTAATCAATGCTAGAAACCCTAATCTTAACTTAATCAACATAAGGTATTACTTTTCAAACGTAATCTTATTATTGTATAATAAAGAATTATAAGTGTTATGGATAACACCGTTTGATGACAATGTGTTGTGCACACTTTGAACAACTATAAACCCTAACTTATGAATACAGTCGTAGCTGTTTGATTCACTAAGTTATATGCAATAATGTTATGAATATCTTAAAGTGTTAAACATTAATGCATGGATACACATCCTATTTATAGTGTTACGAGATTGACCTAAATAGTACTTGATGGCGAATACACAAGCTTTTACAAGTTCCCACATCAGTCACATGATGTCCTTCTATTCTTGGTAGTCTTCCATTATGCTTTAAGGAAACAGTTGTCAAAACTGTTTCCTTTTTCTTCATAGTCTCGAACACACAAATGGCATGTCCAAAGTGTGCTGAGAGTTATCAGGGTATTGCCACCCCTGTTAACTCTCAACCCCTCAGAGTCCCTGATACATCTTGGTTATTATCCATCACAGCCAATGAGTATGTCTTCAGGTAATCTTCGACTTCCCTGACAATGTCTCTGACATGGACTCCTCTGAGGTTGCTCACAGAGACTTGGATCTCTGTGAGTCTTGCGAAACCTGCCTGCCTCCTAGGCACAGGCAAGGGACTATCTAACAGCCTAATTATGTTTAAATCTATGATCAGGGAATCTAACAAGTTTAGATTCCCAACAATCTCCCCCTATTTAAACATAAATAATGCTAGATCTAACTAAGTTAAGGTAAGTGAGTTAACAGCTTCTTCTTACTCATAACAGATCTAAACAAACATACCTCATGATTTTATTAATACTTAAAGAAAAATTACAAGTACATTACATAAGTAAAATAAAAGATGAAGGTAAAAAGGGCTGTGAACATCTTAATAGTCATCATTTTTAATCCTTTCTTCAGCTTCAGCCAAGTCCAATCTGTTATCTAGTTCATCCTGCAAAGTCTTGGCAAACTTCTTGGAATACTCTATGTTGATCTTGAGTGACTTCTTGTGACAAAGTAGCTAAATAGTTGAAGCTAAGCACAGCTCATCTTCCCTTTGAAAAGCATACTGGCAAGCCCTGTTCATGAATGCCATTCCTCTTTTACGTTCAGTGTAAGTTTGACCATCAACAGGGCCAACTATGCCATTGGGTAGGATCAAATCCCTGTGCATGCCATCCACTTGAACATCTTCAATAACAAAAGTTTCATTAACAATTTCAGAAATTCTTCTTCTTTTGTTGCCAGTCTTTGGGGGTTCTTGTTCAAAAAGCTGTGGTGGGGGATCAATCTTAAGTTTGGCAGCTGTTTCCTTGATCCAGGTAAACTTGGCCTTAATAGTCTTCAACAGAAGGAAATTTGCCTGTCCATTTCTTTTGGCAGCTAAGGCTTCAAGTTCGAACCATTCTGATAACCCAAGTGTCTTTAGCCTGAAGTTGTCAAACACATTCATATTTCCTGGTTGGTTATCCCTCTATAAGATCATCCTTGGGGTGTTTGTGGATTTATGAATGGTGTATTTGAACTTGGTTATCTTGCCAGGGGCATATCTGTTGTTAACGCATGCATCATAGTCAGCTTTGACTTTCCTTAGTGCCTCAGCGCGTTTTGCTTCCATTTCCCTTAACCTTTGTTTTTGCTTTTCTCTTTCAGGTGGAGTCATCTTCCTTAGAGTAGCTTCATTCAATTCTTTGGCTGTCTTGAGTTCATTTAATCTCTTGAATTCCTCAGCCTGTTTCTCTATTTCTTCAGGGGTTAAAGGAATCTCATTGGAAGGTGTAAAGGTTGAGAATTGGGAAAGGTCTGTGGTGGATCCTCCTGTCTCTAGCATCGCAGCTATTTTCTTGAGTTTGGTGTCTGTGTCAACCAAAACTATCTCCTTTCCTTTCTTCGAGACAGAGGACTCCACACTTATGTTTTTCAAAACATCAGCTCTTCTGATAAATGCTGTCTGAGCCTGAGTTTGAATTGATTTGGGGAGGGAGCTAACAGTTAACTTTAGCTTCTTAGCAGCTGGTTCATCATCATCCCCAGGCTTGCTGGTGTTAACCAAAACCAGAGACTTTGATGAGTCAGCTCCATCTTGAGATTGTTGCTCCCCTGAGTATTATCCTCATCATCAGGTATTATAACAGGTGTGATGACTTGGAGAGGAACAGGTGTAATGGTGGGGTTAGCTGATGATGATCCTTATTTAGCAGATGCAAGGCTGAGTGATGTATCTTTCTCCCCCTCACGTTCATCCTGGCTTCGAAGACGTTTGGATGAACGTGCTTGAAAATGCCTTGCAATCTGTTCGACAGAGGCAGCCATAGAACGTTGCCTTTTCCTTGAAGCCCTGGAAATCTTCAGCAGGAGGTTGTCATTTGCATTAGTATTGGCCTGAACACGACTGACAATAAAATTAGCATGACGGTATTGCCTGTTGCGAACCGCATCAAATTGCCTGTGCATGGTTAGCTCATGTTCATGAAACATGGCAGGGACCTCTGAGTCAATGGCATCTTTTATTCTTGTGGAAAGGTGACTGAGTCCTTGGGCTACACCTCTCCTTGCACCATCCTGGATTGGCTCAGTAACCGCCTCAGCCAGAGCCTTTTTATGATGCCAGGATATGTCACAGTGAAGTTGTGCATTTCAGACTTGATCACATCCAGCTTTCTTGATAAACGCTCAATGTCTGATTGATGATGAACAGACTGAAGATTCTTGATATTGAGGCTTTGCTGAGTGATGAGACTGCTTTTATACATGGTCTCATCGTCCAAATCGGGCTTAAAATGCATAAATATCATTAAAACTGCCAAATATATGCTCGTGTTTGTTACTTGTGTATTTTTAGGTACGGATATTGAGGAAATGGCAAAAGATCACAAGAATCATTCAAAAACGAACACGGGAAACGAAGACGCACAATGAACCGGGCCCAAGTTTGGATTTTCCAAAAATACCCTTGAAGAATTGAAGATTGGCAAGTTTGGTCCCTCAACTTTGGAAGATTAACACTTTATACCCCTCAAATATTCATAATTACGAATGGGGTCCTTAAAGTTTGAAGATATTACAAATTCAGTCCTTGAAGAATGAAGAATTGCATTTGAAGTCCTTGTTAAAAGTTTATAAAGTTTGTGTGCCAAAAATGACACTTTGGCAAACTTAAAAACAAAGGAAAAGAAGTATTGGTGTTGTTATTACAACATGGAAGAAAGAAGAAAGCTTGGGGGCCAATACTGCCAAACAGCCAAACTCTCACCACCAACCAGAACTTGACACATCACCACACAACCCGACCCTACCCACTAAACCAACCCAATACCCACCCAAACCCAACCGGTTTTATTTAAATACTGGGTCAAACCCCAGTAAACCTTTCCCACTTTCCCTCCCTAACACTTTTTTTAAATCTTTTTTTTACCCAAAATGGATTAAACACACCCCCTAATTAGCTATAAACCCTATTTAATCCCAGGTCTAATTAATTTCAAATCAAAGGGTTTCTTGTTAAATCTTTCCAGATTATTAATTGGTCACTTTGTCACTTAATCCCACATCCCAAATCACCACAAGACACACCCATGTGTCTTGTGGGACCCTCCCCTGCCCCGTCCCTTTCCCTCAAAACCCTACACCCGACCAAACCAACGTCCCACAAGTTCCCCTTGGTCCTCAAGCACAAATAGACGATCAAGATCACTTCCTTACAGCTGGACATCACAAGAGCTTTTCAAAGATCACATGAGGACTCTTTTTGACCAAGGATTCAGTCAAACAACAAGGGCAACTTTGGCATTTCAAGATTAAGGTTTCTTCTTTTCTAGATAGTTCTATAGTTTAGTATATAAAGGAGACGTATGTGTCCCTTTATTCTTGTTCCAGTTTTTAGCAATCAAACATTTGTAATTCCTTTTTTCAAATTTATAAAGTTGGTATTTTATTAAAATTGTAATTCCTTTTATTTGTTTTTAAAAGTTGGTGTATGATTGAATGCTAAGCTGAGTTCCATTTTAAACTTATTCAAACACTTTGTGTTTGAATTTTCAGAAAAGAGGGTTTCTGAATTTTGGAAATTTTTTGGTGGAAATTGTTTCAAGGTTTTATTTTCAGGATTGTAAGCTAGTTTAGTGTAAGTGTTTTGAAAGAAAAAGAGTTTGAGAAAAGTTTTTAAAAAAGGATTAAAAGGACTGAAAAATTAGAAAGAATATTTGCTTGTGTTTGTTCTTGTTTGATTTGCAGGTTTGTTGAAGGATTGTTGTTCCAAGGTACTACATAGACCCGGGTCTATTGGAGGTGACATACAGTCACTGTTGGGCCTGGATGTAGGCCCAACAAGGTACTACTTGTTTCTTATTTCAGTTTTCTTATATTACTAAGTTTATGTGATTTTTGCATGATTTTGTGAAGAAGTGTTTAAGTGTTGTTGTTATTGGTTTGATTCTACTGTTTAGGAGTTTTATGCATGTTATAGGTTGTTTATAATCAGTTTGCTTGAGTCTTGTATAGATTTGCTTTGAAAATTGGATTTTTAGAAACTTAAGAGGGTGTTTGGATTAGTTTCTTACTTGAGATTGGTGACAAAATTTTGAGTTAAAACCTGGTCAAAAAGTCTTCTTAGGTGGTTAGTTAGTGATACTTGTGCTTAGGTTTTAGTTTGGAAGTGTTTTGAACCAAGTTGCATGCTGAAATATTGGAAAAGTGAGCAAATCCAGTAAGTGCTTGTTCTTGACTGATTTTGTGTGACTTTGTCCAACAAACTTGTTAATCTGTTAGGAGATAGGTCATCATAGGGTTTGCTATAGTTTTAATGCCATGTTATTGCTTTGTATGCAAGCTATGAAGCTTTGAATCTCACTTTTGTGCTAGAAAAATCTGCATATAGTCACCAGATCTGGCATAGTATTACAGCAACTTGCATTTGCCAATTTGTGCTTTGTTTGTGTGAATTTTGGCTTAGGCTTGCTTGAGTTGTGCGTTTGTTGACTTCCCACAACCCAACTGGTTGTGGGAGTGTCCTATTGTCCAATCAAACACCATTAATCACCAAGATCAAGTCCTCTTGATCTCAGATTTCACAAGTGAAGATATAAACTTTTCTTCTTGTGTTCATAAAAAGTGAACTGAGCCCGTTTTTCATTCTTTTGGTCTTAATCTTGATAATATTGGATTTGATTTGTGTTTTTAAGTGATTAAAGAGTTACTGGTTTATGTTTTTAAAGTTTAAAAAAAAAGATCAAAAAGGACGTGGCCAGGACTCGAACTTGCGCCACTCCTCCCACACACAAATGACATAACCATCTCTGCCCTTGGGTCTTTTACTGACCAAGGTTAGAATCATAATATACTTAAAGGGGTTTTGTGTTGGCTTTTCAAAAATAAGCCGTAGCTAAATAAGCCATTCCAGGCTTATTGGCTCACCTTATTTGGTCATTTTCATTTTTCTTAGATTTGTCATTAAGATTAGGATTTTTCTTAACTAAGTTTCATTTTTTCTCTTTCTTTATTTATTTTTTATTCATTTTTCTTTAGCCGTATTTCATTAATTAGTTTAAAAATAGTTAAAATAGGTTTTAATTTTTATAAAAAATGTTTTTATGTTTTATTTAAGTAACTTGAGGTTTACAGCTAAAAAAGTTTTCAAAAAGTCTAATTTTTGATTTTATTGGATTTTAGGGTTTTTTACCAACTTTAAAATTTAATATAAAATTATTAACAAGGTTTTAGGAACTTTTGATTGCATTTATGTTCTAGTTACATTATTTAGGATTTTTGGTAACTTTTTAGAATTTTTTAGTAAACTTTAATTTTTTTTGATTATTTTATTATTATTTTATTATTAAAAATTAAAAGTTTGTTTTTTCTACTTTTTTCATTTTTCCTAGATTTTAGACACATAATTAGGAATTTTGTAACTTTCCAAATATTTTTAGGACTTTTCATTTATTTTCTAGAATTAATTTAAGTTTTAATAGATTTTAATAGTTTTTAAGAGTTTAAAAATAGTTTAATTTTGTTTTAAAATTTTTTAAAATACTTTTTAGCTTAATTAGGTTATTTTTGAGGTTTACAAACTATAAAATCTTGTTTAGGGCTTTTTAATAATTAATTGTGATTTTTAGGGCTTTAATTAGCATTAAAAAGTCATTATTTAATTAATTAAAAGGTTTTAGCAAGTTTGGATTTTTTGTAAACTCTTAGAATAATATTGTGGATTTTTAGTAATTTTTAGGAATTTTTAGGTTAAAATTTTAATTTTGGTGGCTTTTACGACTTTACGTGTACGCCTTTTTAGAATTAGTTTAATCCGTCTTCGTAACCGTCTTTCTCTTCTCACCCCGTTTCTATTTTCTTCTTTTCTCAATATAATCATCAATCAAAATCAACTCATTACACAACACACGTGCCTCCTCGAGAACGAACTCACTTCACTTTAGGGTCATTTACACACGGTTTTCCTAAATCGTCGTGCTCACTTGCCCTATTTACGCTCTTTTTCCTAAAAGACGTATTTCTACAACTATCATTTTGGCGCTGCTGCCGGGGAGGCGTGTTGTGTTTTGATTGAACCATTGTTGTTTTTTATATTAGCCATAATTAGTATTTGTATTAGTAGCACTCTACTAATACGTATTATCGTTTATCGGTTTTTGTGTGAATATTATTACTATATTGTATACGTAGAACAATAAAGATACAAGTACTCCAAATACGTGAGCAATCACAACCTTGACTTGGGAGGTCATTACCCAATCATTGTATTCGAATCTCAAACCAAAGAAAAAGGCAAAAATAGATAAATACTTTCGTGAAGCTCGATTTTGATAATACAAACTATAAGGTGGGTATAAGGCGGTTGTATTTCACAACCTAAAGGAAAAAAGCTCTTAAGTGCTTCGCGCCGCCTCGTTTCCTCCGCTTGCTTGTGCGTATTTGATTTTGAGAGTGAATCGAGGGTTTTGCCGCCCAAAGTATTATTACATATCATATATATTTTCTTGGTTTCATTTGATTAAACCCTCTTGAACGATTTGGTGTTCCACCATCGTTCTAAAGTCATCGAAGGCGTTCACTTCACGTGATCGTTTTCATTCCTTGAGGCTTCTTTAATCGAGAGATTTGATTAAGGAGGAGATTTGTAGATTTTTGTCTACTTAATACATTTCACCAATTTCCAAAAAAAGTTAATACCATCAAAAACCACAAAAAAATTGAAAAATTAAAAACACCAAAAAGAATCTTCTTTTCTCGTCTCCTCGTTGTACGTGACGTTTATGCTAACTCGTAATCAAGCAAAACGTGCACGTAGACGAAAGAACAAAAATCCCACTCCAACTCATTCTAGTGAGGAGTCTCCTATTGACGAACCCATTGTACGAGAAGCACCTACCATGGCGAATCGAACTATGATGGAGTTACTTCAAGCACCCACCGAGGGTTATGGAGAAGCTATTGTGATTCCCGCAATCCTTGCGGAGAATTTTGAGGTGAAAACGAGTTTGTTGTTGATGATCCAAAACAACAAATTCCGTGGTGATGAGAAGGACAATCCCCACAACCATATCCGCCAATTCAATCGTCTTACCGCCACGTGCAAATTCAAGGATGTCTCGAATGACTCGATTAAGATGATGCTTTTTCCGTATTCCTTAGCAGGGCCCGCTAAAATTTGGTTAGAGAAAGAGCCACCCAATTCTATATTGACGTGGAAGGATCTCGTTTCAAAGTTTGTGAACCAATTTTTTCCGCCCTCTAAGACTACGCATTTGAAAAATGAGATTTCTAAATTTTCACAAGAATCAAATGAAAGTTTTTCAACGGCTTGGAATAGGTTTAAGGAGATGTTACATGAATGTCCTCATCACGGTTTTTCCGATTTGCACCAAATCGACACGTTTTACAATGGACTTAACGATCATGAAAGAGATTATTTGAATGCCGCCGCGGGTGGTAATTTTTTGTGTAAAACGGTCGAGGAAGCTTTGGTCATAATTGAGAATAGGTCTAAGGTTTATAGCCCTCGTAACACACCGAGTGTTGCCAAATTGGGCTCGTCGTCATCATCTCGTAGCATTAATGCTTTACATGATGAGGCAAATGAAGAAAATTGATTTTTTGATAGATTTGCTAGCCTTATGTCCCATTGGAAAGCTCAAGAAGCTTCAAATTCCGCTTCGGTTAAAGCGGTTTCTAAGAGTTGTTTGTCGTGTGGTGGAGCTCATGATCTTTCCGAGTGCATTACCGCGGATGGTAACACTTCGAGTGCTTATGTAGCCACGGGAACTTATAACCAAATCGGTCAAGGTTCCCGCCAAAATCAAGCTCCACCAAATCAAAATGCTAATAATTATCGCAACAACAACCAAGGTGGAAATTACCAAGGAAATCAAAGGAATTATAACAAGGGTAATTATCAAAGTGGAAATGGGAAAATTTCTAATCAAAACCAAAACCATGATTTTCAAACTTCGACTCAAGGTTTTCAAAATGATCACACCAAAAATCTTCAAGGAGAATTTTTGAATTATGCTAAGGCTAACGATGCTAAGTTTGATAATATGCAACGTGAAATGGTTAGCTTAAGATCCGAGTTGAAAAACGAGCTTAAAAACGAACTTGCTAATGAACTTAAAACTCATGCTAATAAAATGGAAGGAAATGTCACACGTCTCCAACAAAATCAACAAAAAATGGAGCAAGGTCAACATGAGATTAAGCAAGAATTGTTAAAAGCGGATGCTAGGCAATCTAAATTTGAAGACCGAATGGCTAAAATGTTTGAAGCTATCATGTGTAAGCCCTCTTCTTCGGGTGGTCTTCCTAGTGATACCATCATGAACCCGAAAGGAGAGTTGAAGTTTATTACTACTCGTAGTGGTAAAACTTTCAAAGAACCCATTTCTCGTCCAAGTACTTCTATGGAGAAGGAAAAAGAGAAAGAACCCGAGGTTGTGGTAGAAAAGGAGCAAATTACAAGCCCACGAAGTACCGCTCAAACCACACCTACGGTTGAACCCACACCAATCATGGAACCCGAGATTCCAAGGCCTTTGCCTACTATGCCCCAACCCACACCACCTTTACCTTACCCTTCAAGACGAGACAAGGAAAAGGCACAAGAACGAAATAATTATCAATTTGAACTTTTTATGAAAATGTTTCGTGACTTGCATTTTAATATAAGTTTTGCCGACGCCTTAGTCATGATGCCTCGATTTGCCGCGAACTTCAAAAGTATGTTGAATAACAAAGAGAAATTGCAAAAATCGTCTAGTTGTTCATCGGTTTTTCTAAGCCGCATACCTCAAAAAGTCGGTGATCCTGGAAAGTTTTTAATCCCATGTGCTATACAAGACATGGAAGAATGCTACGCCTTGGCCGATCTTGGTGCTAGTATTAATTTGATGCCTCTTGAGATTTTTAAATCGCTCAATCTTCCAAATCTCACTCCTTCAAGAATGTCAATCGAAATGGCCGATCATTCTACGATTCTAGCTTGTGGAGTTGCCGAGGACGTCTTTGTGAAAGTTGGAAAGTTCTACTATCCCGTAGACTTTATTGTTGTTGACATTCCCATCGATCCTAAAGTTCCGTTAATTTTAGGTCGATCTTTTTTGGATACCTCGAGAGCACTTATCGATGTGCATGCAAGAAAAATCACTCTTCGTTTCAATGAGGAAGAACTCGTCATTAATGCAACCCAAAACTCCACTCTTTCTCATATGTATTCTATCACATCTTTGTACAATGTCAATCCCATCAAAAACATTTGCAAAAGAATTTCAAATAGAGTTTTAGGAGTTGTTGATAAAAATGAAGTTTCGTCCCCTCCGCCGGTGGAGGTTAAGAGTGTTAAGCATACGATTCCAATCTCGAGTGATTCTTCGGATGATGAATACGTTGATCCCGATGGGGGAGTTTTCTTTGTCGACAAACGTTTTGAAAACTTACCACCAACTTTGCCAAAACGGTTTCAAAATGTGAGAATTTTTAGTGTGACTAACATTGCTTTAGATACACCAAATTTTTTTGACATAATCAAATCGGGTTTTCACAAGGAGAGTTTAAAAGATGAAAAAGGAAAATATTTTGAATTGAATTTAAAAGATTTTTCTACAATTCTAACTCCGTCATCACCACGTATTTTGAGTACTACAAGCTCGTCTTCTCCTTTTGACGATGCTTTGTGTGGACCTAGTATGGGGGAAGCCCCTTATGTTCCCTCCCCTTTCTCCACCGAGGACGAGATATTTGATCCTAGAATTGCTTATAAAGGGAAATCTCGGTCTTCCACCGATGCAATAAATGGAAAATCTTTCTATTTGATTGGTGCGAGTCTACCTCGAGTAGCTCATGTTTTTAGAGACTTACCCATTGTCCCACCCTTCTATTTCTTCTCTCCTATTTTCTTGAAACTCTTTGAGTTTTTGTTGACTATTGATGAAGTGGCGTTGATTTGTTTTTCCAATGAAAACGAGAATGCCATCTTCGATCCCGGTATTTTGCATCATCAAAGGACTTAGTCCTTAATACCGGTTGTTTTTGGGCCTTGTTTATCATGTAAGCCCCAACAAAAATTGACCATACCATGATTATCCATAAATGATCACATTTATGGGGATTCGAGTCGAGCTTTTGACTCGGTTATCAAAAACAAGGTGCCTCGTGGGGGAGACCCATGCTTATCCATGTACATATTATTGCTTTCTAATGTAGTTTAATGTGAGGGGATTTGTGCCCTTCCAACCTTTGTTCCGTGGTTGTTTGTGCATTGTGGTTTTTAGATCATGATCTTCACGATTGGAGCCTCTCGTGTTCGTTTTATGGGAGCACTCGATCGTTTGCTTGGAAGAATTTCTCAATATCCAAATGATATATCCCTTGATTGTTCTAACCTTAGGTTTATAGCACACTTCATAAACGGCTATTAATTTAATGGTTACACCCTTTCCATGCTAGATTAGGCATTCGACTACGTCTCTAGTATGGGGGTGTTTGCACCCCTAGACTCGAAACATTGAGGACAATGTTTAACTTTAGTATGGGGGGTGAATAGATACTTGCCTTGCCAAACCTTCACGCTTTCCAAAGTTTATCTTTTTTGTTATCGTTTTGTTGCAAAATAAGGCTAAAAATGGCCAAATTTTAAAATTTTTCTCATGTTTTATAAGTGTTTGAAGACACGAATGTAGATTTTCCGATGGCGAGAATAAGAGTAATTTTTTACTCGACCGTGCGTGTTGAGCACTTAGCTTTGATTCCTTAACTACACATTAGGCTAAGTCTCTTAAATGAGGACGAGAAATGATAGAGTTAATTATAAGTTACTATGCTAAACGTAGAGTACTCGTATTCTTTCAAAAACTCATGTGTTCTCGTTGTTTGCTTATTCTCCCTTCGCATGTAAATATTTTTTGCTTAATAAATATTGACTTAGCGGTTTAGTTAGGATTGTTGGGTTTCTAGTCTTTTCTAGTAGGTTCCGTGTAATTAAATTGGGAAGACATTAAGGTATCGCCAGCGTCACGGTTTTGAAGTATTGGCACCCGAATAATCGAAAGCTTCACCCAATAATAAGATTTCAAGTGCTCACCTAAATCTAGAAAACAATTTGAAGCCCCACAAGGCCGAAAAATCTATGCAAAAATTGAAAGTGAATCAAGCCTTAATCTTCGAAGCTTTAAAGATCCAAAATTCGCTTTAGCGTAAGGATATACGTCTTTGGCTAATAAAACCACCGATGAGGCGGATAATAAAAGGCAAGGCAAGACCGAAGTCATAATAAAAGCTTCATGGCGAAGTTGAATAAAAGATGGAGGTAAACCAAAGATAATAAGGCCCTTCCGTTAGGGGGAGTATAAAAGTCTTGGTAATAAGTCTCATGTTCAAAACCGTTATAAAACCGTGTTTATCGATTCTTCTTGTCAACTTAATTTTTTAACATCGTTGTCTATTAGGAGGGGTTATTGATTTGATGGTCTTAGTTACACCGTTAGGACTCTATTTTTAGACCTAAATCTCTATTATCGCATAAGTCAACAATGTATCCTCGTGAAACATTCAAGACAAAATAAAATATAAGAGATACAACTTAGGAATAATGGGAGGATAAGTACGTGATTAGGGCATATGAGTAGTGTTAGCATTACTAACTTCTAATGACAATGATCTCGTTGCACGCTTGGCATGGAATTAAGGTGAAAATCGAGGATGATGAAATTATTTCTAACGAAGCATTTACGTGTTCTTATTCTATGAACCTAAACGTCCCATTTTGCGATGAAAATCATACATTATGTCTAAAACGCAAGTAGTAGTAGCAATAGTAGTAGTATAGCTAGTTTATCATTCCAATAAAGTGAATAAAAATGAATTTTGGAGATGCTTTGATACTTTATTCTAGCATTGCGTGAGGGCACGGCAATGGTTTAGTATGGGGGAGCGATGAGACTGCTTTTATACATGGTCTCATCGTCTAAATCGGGCATAAAATGCATAAAATATCATTAAAACTGCCAAATATATGCTCGTGTTTGTTACTTGTGTATTTTTAGGTACGGATATTGAGGAAATGGCAAAAGATCACAAGAATCATTCAAAAACGAACACGGGAAACGAAGCCGCACAATGAACCGGGCCCAAGTTTGGATTTTCCAAAAATACCCTTGAAGAATTGAAGATTGGCAAGTTTGGTCCCTCAACTTTGGAAGATTAACACTTTATACCCCTCAAATATTCATAATTATGAATGGGGTCCTTAAAGTTTGAAGATATTACAAATTCAGTCCTTGAAGAATGAAGAATTGCATTTGAAGTCCTTGTTAAAAGTTTATAAAGTTTGTGTGCCAAAAATGACACTTTGGCAAACTTAAAAACAAAGGAAAAGAAGTATTGGTGCTGTTATTACAACATGGAAGAAAGAAGAAAGCTTGGGGGTCTCCATAGGAGGTTGCAAGATTTTTTGCTTACCTTGTTCTCCATGCCTCCTCCTAGGAGATGAATGATGATTTTCAAAAATAAATGTTTTTAGAAAAAGTCAAGCCAAAGAAGACTATGCTATCAAGAACTAGTTTAGCTAACTTCCTATTAATTAGTTGTTATTTCTTTTCTTGTATTTCCTTTCCTTCATGAGTTTTTCATGAAGATGTTATATGGATTTAGCTTTTGTGTGTTTCAACCTATGTGCTCACATTAATCAACTTTAATTTATTTAAAATTAAACCGAAATATATCACAACCTCTAAAACATGACTATAAATTGGTTCAAAATATTATCAAAATATTTTGTCACCCTTTGTCAAGACATTCTTTGTGAATGTGTTGCTTTTATGCAACCCTAGCATATTCTAGTGCTAAAAGAGGTAAAAATCCAAGATTTGCAAAATTTTGAAAGAGTTTTATTTTTCTTCAAAACATTGAAAAATCATGGTTTCAAGTCCACTGTGTGCGACTCCATAGCAGTCGCGCGGTTCCCTATCAATAAGGAACCACCGATCCCTTTAAGGAACCGCGGACAGCAAGCCCGTTTTTGGCTTATTTTTGGTCTTTCTTCTTTGACCACAGTCTTTGTCAAGATTATTTGTTTACCCAATTTGGCTAATCATTCCCTAAAACCTTTTGTTTTCATTTCCAATTTTTGCCTTGTCTACTGTGACAATCCGTCAATTTCAGGTCATTATTTTAATCTCGACTATTAAATATTATATGTTCACTTTAATGAGAATTTTAAATTATCAATTAACCGAGAAGGTTATGGCTTGAAACTTAACATAAGAATGTCGTTTCGATGAAGACCGACAAGAAAAACATTAAGTATCGATATTATATATTCTCAAATTATCATATGAATGATTTTATTATATTTATTTTTATTTCTCGTATTTTACGTTTTAACGAATGACGAGAACTACGAATGATCACGATACCGACGGATGCCCAAAAATTTACGTTTTATTATCGATTGTCTCGATATTTAATATTTTCGACGTTTTCGATTTAATTACGTTTTAAGTCGTGTCGATGTAATATTATTATATTTAAGAAGCGTTTTAACTTTTAAAAAGTATTTTTACGAAACCCGAGTCCCGTAAATATTTTTAAAATGTAATATTTACATTTTCTACCCTTATAACCATTTAATTACTTTTTGGACCAAAACTATACCTTATTGGCAAAAACTACCCTCACCCCACTATATAAAAATCCCCCACTCACACACACACCTCATTTTATACATTTAAAAATTTTTTCATCCTCCCCTTACTCTCTCTCTCTAACCCACGGTTCAAAAACCACCCTCAAACCCATTTGATTTTCAAAATCAAGTTTGAATCAAGAGAAACTAAAAGAAGACCCACTTTGCAAATTCAACAAGGATCATGTTGGTATAATTTTCATCCACATGCATTAACTTTTCAAAAATTTTATTTTTCTTGATGAACTAGTAGTGTTTGATCCATTTTTATGTTGTATATTAGTGTTAATAATATTATATTCATAGTGGGAGGTGTTGCATGTTTATTATTTTAAGTGGGTAAATTTTTGTATGATTATTCAAGGGTGTTAGAGGTTAGATGGCTTGATATAGATGATTGATAGATGATATTAGAAGTATAAAAATTGTTAAAATGGGTTGAAAAATTGTTTTAGCATGATTTTTAGAAAGGTATTTTAGACCAGTAGGTAAAACGTAATTTTTGAAAATCTTACTGTTTGAAAATGATGAAACTAATAGGATAGGCTTGTAGAGGATTCTTTTAGCTTCGATTTGCCGCTTGAATGAGCTTCTAACTCATTTCGAGCGAAAAGTTATGCTACTTTTAGTATTCGTGTACCGGGAGACGGGTATCGGCACAATCCGAAAATTGTTGTCGATATTTGGATCGAATCTCGGGGACTATAGAATGAGTTTTAAAAATGTTCCAGGACTGATGTAAGTTGCTAAACCTCAGGTCATGAGTCTATTTTCAAACCCGAGTGTCGGTTTTATAAACGGAATTGTTTAGATAAGTCGAAATGGTTTTACAAGTAAAAGACGTAAAACTGTCCGGTTTTTATAACACGAAGATGTGTCGGGCAGAAGGTCTTAGAAGTAATATTTTTGAATGAAACTTTTACTGAGTCTTATTCATATTATGTGTGAGTTTGTCACCAAGTTTCGTCGAAATCGGACAAGTGTAGATAGGGTAGATTGGTGTGTACATTTGGAGTGTACATGCTGAGTGGTATTTTGGACACGTAGTCCAATACTTGTATGGCGTGAGTTGAGTATTCGCCATTGGACATGGTAATTTACTCAAGTGTTGAGTCATTATATAAATGACTTGGCTACTGGTCCGAGGGAAGTAAAATGATAAGTTGACTTGCGTTGACTTGGCGTCGTATGACGGGTCAATATCGAGAGTGCAAGTTTTTAAAAGAATAGTGTTGAATAAAAAGGGTATAGAATAACACTTGTATCGTTAAATTTTTCGGGATTGTCTTGGTTTTGTAATTTTGATTTTTATATTACGTAAGTATGATTTATACTTAAGTCGATTATTAACGAACGCGCCTTATTCGGTAGGTTGCGGTTTTCGTGTTTTAACGGGCATCACTAATCGTCGGCGATCGTCTCATTACCACTAATGGCTAAGGTGAGTCTATAGCCTCGCTCTGAACATGTTTACTTGTTTTATAAAACCCGCGAGGGGGGATAACATGCTTGTTTTACTAAAATAAAAGGGGGCAACGAGAAGTTGTGGAAACCCTTATTTTACTTGAAGTTATTGAAATTAAAGGGTACAACAACAAGTTGTGGAAACTCTACTTATTAGAAGAGTAGGGGTGCAACGAGAAGTTGTGAAAACCCTTATTATTGGAAAAGTATTTATTATAAATGATGGGAGCAACGAGAAGTTGTGGTAAACCCTCTTTGTTTTAAAATTGAACACAAAGGACCCGATTGTATGCTTAGATGAAAGTTGTTATATAAGTTTGTTTAGCCTTAAAGACCCATGAATCGTGAATTGTTAATCGAAAAGAACGCTAATACTATGGATAGATCTATCGGGGTGACGCCCAGTCCGGTCGCGACTAGCTATCGCGTGGTGTTGTGATGCACCAGTAATGAAACATCGGATGCAATTGTATAAGAGAAATATACGCACTTGGCTAGGTGTGTTGGGCTGAAATAATATATGTTAACGTTCAATTTCACGAGACTTATAGAAATAACAACGATAATTATGTCCATACAACATAGTCGTCTTTGATAAATTATTAACCATGGAAGGTTATTTTTCATACTTGTGTTCACTTTATTTAAATTAAAACTCTATAGATTCACTCGGCAAATTTTGCTGACTTTTTAGCATGTTTTATCTCAGGTCCATTTAGAAGGCACTCGAGGAAGGCGGTTTCGTGAAGCTTGCATATTTGAAATGTTTTGGCCCGCTTTTCTAAAACATATCCATTCAAATAACTTTTATCATTTATAATAGTTTGTACACTTTTGAATCATCCGGGACCATGTATGAAATTTTATCTTGATTAAATGAAATTGAATGGATGTTTATTAAAACGACTCGTTTTGAGCCGTTTTCTATGATTATGAGATTGAACCATGATAGTAACACCCAATGACCCTTCCGCTGTTATGAACGAAATTGGGGGTGTTACAGATTGGCATCAGAGCTCAAGTTATAGAGAACGAAAAGATTTTCCAAAAATGAATTTTTGAAATCTTTTAACTATAACTGTTGCAAGCGAAACCTCCGAGTTGCCAATGGACGAGAATGATAGTATTTATATATATATGTCATTATATATGTTGCTGTAATCTTTATCGATTATTTGTACTTGTGAATTACAAGGTATGTTTTCATTTTTTTTTAAATTATAAATGATAGTTTTATATTGATACGAGGTATTATTATGACGCAGATTGTCATGGTTTTGTAACCTATCGCATATCGACTTGTTTAAATTCGATTGTTATCATCGTATCGTGATGTGCCATTTTTGGACATCTCCTTTCGAAACGTAATTAATAAATGCGATGTTCGTGTTTTCGTTACTACTTATGATTTTGAAGAATCATTTATCTGAGGCGACATCTTCTATGTAATGCGACGTGTGATTTGAGTTTATATGACCACGTTTTATTGGCGAAAAGGAGGATGCCAATGTTGGACTTAAGATATATATATCCTAATCAAATATATATAGTTTGGGTACAACAATAATATGCTCGTAGTAGCCATTCGGTTGAGTGACTTAATATTGTGTATCTAAATGGAATGGGACATTTAGATATATAGATTTTAACTCACCCAACTAAGAGTCGTTTAATGTTGTCTTATTGAAATGGATTGGGACATTTGAATAAGAAGGTTTTAAACGACTGGACCTTAGATTGTTGTGTTTTCCTTATTCAGATGGAATGGGACGTTTGAATACGGAAATTATGATGAAAGTTTATTGACACCTTGTATTTATCATGGTATTTTGATATGATCGTGTTGAGAGGTAGTAATACTTGAGTAGGTTGACTTATAATCGTTTTGTTGAATTGGAATGGGACGCCTTTTCATTTGAACAAGAAAGTTATAAGTTCCCGAACCGTAAATTTATAAACTCTTGTATACATGGAGAGGGACGCCTTTTGATGTAGACAAGGAGTTATAAATGAGTGGGCCCAAGTATGTCTGGCTCGATTTGTGGATTTTTGGTGTACGTACGTCTTCCTTCGACTCGTATTTTGTTGGTAAGAATCGTTCGATGTTGTCGTCATTATGATGATCATCGATTATCATCTACGTACAAGTAACCCGTTGGACTTCTCTCGAGTTATGATTTGTTTTAATAGACCATTTCTAATGTGTCTCGATGATCATGAGCTTTATAAACAGGTTGTTAAGAACCGTTGACCGTTCCGAGAATAGGCGACTCACTTAAGCGTCACCATGATTTATGTGTGTACTTGCGGATTGACTGAGGATCAGTTATCAACGACAACTTATCGTGAACGTGAAGATTTTGTAATTTTACTTGCTACTATCGAAGGGTCACCGAAGACTTTTCTTGATGACGAAACTCTTGGGGCTAGTATGACGAACAAAAAAACGAGGAATATGATGCAGCACCTTGAGCACTAAAGTCGAAATTATTGGGACGCCTTTGTACGATGAACGCTGAAGCAAAAATTAGTGGGACGCTTTTGTACGTTGAACACTGGAGTAGAACTTAATGGTATGCCCGATGTGTTGTGAATTCTCGCCAATGGACCGAATTTCTTAATGACTGGAATTAACAAATTCGTTTTCACTTCGAAGAGTATGTTGTTGCCGACACTGCAAGTGGAAAGACTTTAGAGATCGAGTTGTATTATCAAGGGCTAGTCCAAGGTTTTATCGATGATCAACGACGGAGATTTACATTTGATATTTATGTTTGACCTTTGTTTTTAGGTACTTATGTGGTATGTGATCGAGTTGAGTGATCGTAAGTTGTGAGAACTTGAGGCGGCATTGTCCAATGACGTCCGATCATGGAGAACATGTACCATATAATATCTTTTGACTTTCTTTGGAACTTAGACAATGGCTTTCCTGTTTTTCACTCTTCACTGTTACACTGAAGACTATCGTATGCGAATTAAGCGCCGGGACGTCGCTTCCTAGGAAAAGTTATGCCGAGTTATCACCATAAAGAAGGTGTTATGTATTTTGGAAAACGTGGGAAGTTAAGTCCCCGTTAGTTTGGACCATTCGAGATGATATCGATGGAAGGTCCGATGGCATGAAAACTTAAATTACCTCGAGAGCTGCAAGGAATTCACGATACTTTTCATATGTCGAACCTAAAGAAATTTCTTCTCGTCGAAGATCTTATTATCTCTCTTGATGAAGTATGAATCGACAGTAAGTTGCATTTCATCAAAGTACTTGTAGATATTATCGATAAGGAAGTTAGGCAACAGAAACGAAGTCGGATTTTTATTGTCATGTGTGATGGAACTCTAGACGAGGACCAAAATACGTTTAACTCTTTGATTTCAACAAGCGATCGAGGAAGAACGCAAGTTGATCTTCGGGACGAAGATCCCAATTTGGTGGGGATAATGTGACAATCCGTCAATTTCAGGTCATTATTTTAATCTCGACTATTAAATATTATATGTTCACTTTAATGAGAATTTTAAATTATCAATTAACCGAGAAGGTTATGGCTTGAAACTTAACATAAGAATGTCGTTTCGATGAAGACCGACAAGAAAAACATTAAGTATCGATATTATATATTCTCAAATTATCATATGAATGATTTTATTATATTTATTTTTATTTCTCGTATTTTACGTTTTAACGAATGACGAGAACTACGAATGATCACGATACCGACGGATGCCCAAAAATTTACGTTTTATTATCGATTGTCTCGATATTTAATATTTTCGACGTTTTCGATTTAATTACGTTTTAAGTCGTGTCGATGTAATATTATTATATTTAAGAAGCGTTTTAACTTTTAAAAAGTATTTTTACGAAACCCGAGTCCCTTAAATATTTTTAAAATGTAATATTTACATTTTCTACCCTTATAACCATTTAATTACTTTTTGGACCAAAACTATACCTTATTGGCAAAAACTACCCTCACCCCACTATATAAAAATCCCCCACTCACACACACACCTCATTTTATACATTTAAAAATTTTTTCATCCTCCCCTTACTCTCTCTCTCTAACCCACGGTTCAAAAACCACCCTCAAACCCATTTGATTTTCAAAATCAAGTTTGAATCAAGAGAAACTAAAAGAAGACCCACTTTGCAAATTCAACAAGGATCATGTTGGTATAATTTTCATCCACATGCATTAACTTTTCAAAAATTTTATTTTTCTTGATGAACTAGTAGTGTTTGATCCATTTTTATGTTGTATATTAGTGTTAATAATATTATATTCATAGTGGGAGGTGTTGCATGTTTATTATTTTAAGTGGGTAAATTTTTGTATGATTATTCAAGGGTGTTAGAGGTTAGATGGCTTGATATAGATGATTGATAGATGATATTAGAAGTATAAAAATTGTTAAAATGGGTTGAAAAATTGTTTTAGCATGATTTTTAGAAAGGTATTTTAGACCAGTAGGTAAAACGTAATTTTTGAAAATCTTACTGTTTGAAAATGATGAAACTAATAGGATAGGCTTGTAGAGGATTCTTTTAGCTTCGATTTGCCGCTTGAATGAGCTTCTAACTCATTTCGAGCGAAAAGTTATGCTACTTTTAGTATTCGTGTACCGGGAGACGGGTATCGGCACAATCCGAAAATTGTTGTCGATATTTGGATCGAATCTCGGGGACTATAGAATGAGTTTTAAAAATGTTCCAGGACTGATGTAAGTTGCTAAACCTCAGGTCATGAGTCTATTTTCAAACCCGAGTGTCGGTTTTATAAACGGAATTGTTTAGATAAGTCGAAATGGTTTTACAAGTAAAAGACGTAAAACTGTCCGGTTTTTATAACACGAAGATGTGTCGGGCAGAAGGTCTTAGAAGTAATATTTTTGAATGAAACTTTTACTGAGTCTTATTCATATTATGTGTGAGTTTGTCACCAAGTTTCGTCGAAATCGGACAAGTGTAGATAGGGTAGATTGGTGTGTACATTTGGAGTGTACATGCTGAGTGGTATTTTGGACACGTAGTCCAATACTTGTATGGCGTGAGTTGAGTATTCGCCATTGGACATGGTAATTTACTCAAGTGTTGAGTCATTATATAAATGACTTGGCTACTGGTCCGAGGGAAGTAAAATGATAAGTTGACTTGCGTTGACTTGGCGTCGTATGACGGGTCAATATCGAGAGTGCAAGTTTTTAAAAGAATAGTGTTGAATAAAAAGGGTATAGAATAACACTTGTATCGTTAAATTTTTCGGGATTGTCTTGGTTTTGTAATTTTGATTTTTATATTACGTAAGTATGATTTATACTTAAGTCGATTATTAACGAACGCGCCTTATTCGGTAGGTTGCGGTTTTCGTGTTTTAACGGGCATCACTAATCGTCGGCGATCGTCTCATTACCACTAATGGCTAAGGTGAGTCTATAGCCTCGCTCTGAACATGTTTACTTGTTTTATAAAACCCGCGAGGGGGGATAACATGCTTGTTTTACTAAAATAAAAGGGGGCAACGAGAAGTTGTGGAAACCCTTATTTTACTTGAAGTTATTGAAATTAAAGGGTACAACAACAAGTTGTGGAAACTCTACTTATTAGAAGAGTAGGGGTGCAACGAGAAGTTGTGAAAACCCTTATTATTGGAAAAGTATTTATTATAAATGATGGGAGCAACGAGAAGTTGTGGTAAACCCTCTTTGTTTTAAAATTGAACACAAAGGACCCGATTGTATGCTTAGATGAAAGTTGTTATATAAGTTTGTTTAGCCTTAAAGACCCATGAATCGTGAATTGTTAATCGAAAAGAACGCTAATACTATGGATAGATCTATCGGGGTGACGCCCAGTCCGGTCGCGACTAGCTATCGCGTGGTGTTGTGATGCACCAGTAATGAAACATCGGATGCAATTGTATAAGAGAAATATACGCACTTGGCTAGGTGTGTTGGGCTGAAATAATATATGTTAACGTTCAATTTCACGAGACTTATAGAAATAACAACGATAATTATGTCCATACAACATAGTCGTCTTTGATAAATTATTAACCATGGAAGGTTATTTTTCATACTTGTGTTCACTTTATTTAAATTAAAACTCTATAGATTCACTCGGCAAATTTTGCTGACTTTTTAGCATGTTTTATCTCAGGTCCATTTAGAAGGCACTCGAGGAAGGCGGTTTCGTGAAGCTTGCATATTTGAAATGTTTTGGCCCGCTTTTCTAAAACATATCCATTCAAATAACTTTTATCATTTATAATAGTTTGTACACTTTTGAATCATCCGGGACCATGTATGAAATTTTATCTTGATTAAATGAAATTGAATGGATGTTTATTAAAACGACTCGTTTTGAGCCGTTTTCTATGATTATGAGATTGAACCATGATAGTAACACCCAATGACCCTTCCGCTGTTATGAACGAAATTGGGGGTGTTACATCTACTTTCTTTAAATTCTTCTCTTTTGGGAGTTCTCTTCTTCATCTCTCACAATGTCTAACTCTTCCATTCCTAACCTTGACATATCTTTGTCACAATCTTCTCAACCTAAAGCTTCTTCTTCTAAGCTTTCCAAGAAACCAAAAATTTCGGTTCGACCCGTTTGGATCAAGAAAAACAAGAATCCTCATGATTCCTCTTCTCCCAAACCTTCTAAGAATTTTTCTTTCTCTCTGATCAAATATTGGAATGAGACTTACTCTATAAATCCAATTACTGGAGAAAAGGAAGTTCTTCCACCACCACCAAAACCTTTCACCACTCCACAACTAAATGACCTAGTTTCTTTCCCAAACCTCACTAGGAATTGTGAAAACATTTCATATCCATTATCTCTCTCCACCAAACTCTCATCTTGATGGTCCTCCCCCATCTAACGACTTTGTTTTGCATCATGGATCCTCGTGTGCTTGTTTTCGATTTCAACAAATTGAACTTCCTCATGTTTATGACAAGGTAAATTTCCTTGAATTCCTTCTCACTCGACCTCCTCTCAAAATTTTCGTTCCCGGGAACAAAACTTCGAATGATGCCTCGTCGTCTTTCTTTTCCAACTAAGGCACATTTTGTACTTTGCTTGTTTGAGTCAAAAAACTTAAGCAATCTTGGAAGATTATCACTACTAGAGTAGTTTATGCTTTGTTGTTTATTTTCCAAATTTTTTGCTTTAAATATTCATGTTGTGTGTATGAATATTTCTCTTGTATGTTCTTTCATAGTTGTGTAATATAAATGTTATATGTGTTATCCTTTTCCCGCTAATTCTTTTTCACACATTTGTTAAAGAGTTGATCATGGTTAAAATTTAAAATTGCTTACGGGTGATTCCATAAATTCTAAATTACCCCTTGACAATATAATCATTTCAATTGGTTTGGATGTTTCTTTTCTTCCTCTATTCCACCAATTGAACTTTGATGTTGTCAACACACACTCTTTGGATATACTTAGCAAATACTTACTTCTAATTTGAGATTTCTTTTCTTCCTCCCTCTCAAGTTATTTAGTAGGTAGTGCACATATATAGATTGGTGTTTCTTTTCTCTCTTCTAACCTTTGTGTAGCATGTCACCTTAGCTCTTTCATTTGGTGCCCCAAGCAAGGGGGACTAAGCACCAAGGGGGAGCTACTAGCAAAGTCAATTCTTCTCTTCTTCAAAAAATTGTGCTAACCTTTTTGCTTCCCAAAGGGGGAGAAATGATAGTGAATAAGCTCGTTAATAATTAAATAATTTTGTATTTTACGTAAAAGAGTTTATAGTTTGTCGTAATCAAAAAAGGGGAGATTGTTAATGCAAGTAATGCCTAAAAACATTATTAGTGTCAAGCAATCTTTCTTAGTTTTGATCACAACAAACTATACAAGACATTTATAGTCAAGCATAATCGTAAAACGAATTATCTAACAAACACTATCATCAAGGTAATAATCATTACACTAACATATCTTAATCATGGTTAGTGATCATAAAAGTGATTAGCCTTAAAACTCACTTTTGTCAAATGTGAAAAGATTTTTAATAAACTTTATTTTTAAGAAAATGTTTTATTAAAATGGAAAATGAAATTTGAATATGGCATATTCCAAATGCCATAAGAATATCCTTTGAATTTTCAAACTGCCTCAGATATTTCTAACCCACTAAAAGACAAAAAGGAGCGGAGTCCACATTCTCGGTTCCTTAAGTACATATGCGGTTCTTTATTGATAAGGAACCGCCCAGGGCAATAAGGAACCGCGTGCAGCTAGCCGTTGGTTTTTGTCTTCTATAAATAGTGGATCCAATCTGCATTTTCTACAACCCTTTTTGGACATTTCTTTCAGCTCTCTTTCTCCTTTCTTAATCCTTTGTAAATGATCACTTAATGTGTTAAGTATGTTTACGTATGATTATCCTCTTGATCTCCTTCTTTACCTTGTCCAAAGAGAAGATCACTCACACACTTGTGTTGTGATTAAAGATGAAGCCTTGATGAAGATCGTCCTTTCCTAAAGATCTAGTCATGTTCATCATTTGTTTATTTGTGTCTTGTGTAGATCCAATGTATTTGTGTATACTTGGACTAGTTGTGTTCATCCAAGCTATTTGTGAATACTTGGATTAGTGTTGTGTAAATCCATTGCATATGTGTGTGCTTGGATTTGTCTTGTGTACATCCAAGTTACATGTGTGTACTTGGATATGTTTAGTTGAGTTATAATGAGTTGTGTGTTAGTTCTCACTAAACTACAAAGTGATTTATGTGTGAGTTGTGTAAGTTCTCACTTAGCTTCAAAGTGAAGAGTCGTGAAGATTGGTTCTAGCTTTGGATTAGAACTCGACATCTAGCCTTGTGTCGGAATTTGGTGAAGTAGGAAACGTTGTGAAGATTGGTTCTATCTTTCTATTAGAACTCGACATTTAGCCTTGTGTCGTAAAATGGTGAAGTAGGCGACGTTGTGTAGATTGGTCCTATCTAAGATTAGGTCTCGACATTTAGCTTAGTGTCAGAAAATAATGTAAGCGGCGTTGTAAGGTTTTCTCCGCCAAGAAGGGAGCTTGTGGATATAGTGGAAATCTCGAGTAGGTGTACTCGAGGAGTGGAGTAGGAACGAGGATAGAGCTTCGTTGCCGAACCACTATAAATCTTGGTGTATTCCTATTAGGTTGTTTCTTTCCTTACTATTTACTTACTTTCATTATCATTACACTTACTACTTGTCGTTGTTAATGCATTAGAATGAACCTAATCATTATGTAACTAGCTTTCAAGTAAAAGATAGTTTTGGTACTCACCTAATTGAAATGAATTTTAATTAGGAGATAAATCGAAGAGAAACTATTCAACCCCCCTTTCTAGTTTCTACATCTTTATTTAGTACATATGGATTTATAAGGATTCTTCCCCATTTTTCAATGGTAAGAAACGACTATAATTCATGACTAATTCAAAACTATGTACACATACCTTTCTTGAATAATCAATACGATTAACTTGGCGTTAGAAAGGCTTGACACAATAATGCACTTAAATGAGTGCATACACAGATGATTTAGGCGATTTGTTTATTCTCCCCGCCTCTCTAAATAAATATCCAATATCGAATTTTGAAGTCGTTTTTTTATATCTTTAAGCTTAAATTATTTTGTATGTTTTCTATAATGGTTGATCAAACTTATACCAATGGAAATACATTTAAAACTTAATTCATTCATATATTTTGCATCAACTACTATACAACACACACGAAAATAGTTAAGGTTAAAGTTGAAAAAAAATTGATTTCAAAAGTTAATCATGGATATTTATTTAGGGATGGAGGGAGTAATGTGTAGTGGAGTGTAACCAATGGTTTTCATAAAATCTAGATTAGCTAAAAGATTAAGAGTGCCACGAAAAGATGAGGCTCAGAAGGATGTTCTGGGGTGACTTGCACTAAATATGAGTGCTAAGTATAAGGTTTTGGGAAAGTTATATGATCGATGTGAATATATTAACTTCCACAAATATATACATGGCTTACACAAAATATGTTTAACCCAATGCCTCTTATAACTTAGTAAAATATTAATTACAGGAATGTAATCTCACTTGCGGTCTCAAGATGTATCACAATGCCAAGTTCTAGAAGCCATTATACTATTAGTACACTCATATAATCTTAATCAATCCCAGACTCCATAAAAAGATGACGAAACCACACATGTTACAATCATAACGATCAAAGAGACACACATGATTGCCCGGATCCGTAACTCGAGAAAGCAAAAGATTAAAGATTATCTTGAACACCAATTATGGGTGCTCTAATTCTTAAAGATCTTTTTTATTTTATATATAAAATATAGATTTACAATAATATGAACCTTCATCAAAGGCGAACCTCACATTTTGAGGTTAAATTTTTAAGTGGTATGGTTTTTGTGATAGCAATATAAATCTTATCCAATGAGGCGTAAATACTAACTCGGGCTCTCTTGTTTATGTCATAGAAAAATTATAAAATTTAGGTTAAATTTTCCGTTTTTAACTATTATTACCCATCATTTCATAGAACATTCATACTCAAATGGAAAGAATAGAATCTAAGGCTTTTTTTACCCCCCTCCCCTTCCAAAAAATAAATAAACATAAAATAGGCATTTTTTATCTTCTCCAATATAATCCAAAAATCAAAGAAAAGAGACATACCCCGCGTAAAATCTACGGTATAATGCAACCCTGTGATTTTAATCCTAACGGTTTATTCAAAGAAAGCAAATAAAGGACAAATGTATAGTCAAAACTTTAGAAAAAAATCTTTTTTCTTGTAGCTGGGCCATAGACGACGTCTGGGAAGTTCAAAGCATTTATGGCTACTAGAAAAGTGACTGATTCCGTTTTTAAATCTTTTTTCTTCTGCAAATCTCTTATTAGTAATTTCTTTGAAGACTTTTCACTACAAAAGCCAAGAAAAATAAAATACATACATATGACTCAAACAAACAAACAATTAAATATGTGTTTACCTCAAGTTACAAGTTTCTCTACACTAATTTTCATATTGAAATATCGTTATATGTAACTACGACGAATTTACCAACAAAATAAAGCAAGAACGCGATGTCAAATTTAAAAAATATAACAAAAACAAGCAAAAATCAAACAAACACATACGACAAAAACAATAAACTTAAACTACGGAAAGTAAAAAGAGCTCGGTTGCCTCCATAATGATAGAGTATACTTTACTAAGTTTACTTTTAAATCCTTTTAAAATGCTTATCGTTTATGTGCTTAGATGTTGAAAAACTAGATGATTATCTGGATCTATGCTATTTATAATTTATGTGCTGTAAGTTCTTTACATTGATGTAAACTTTTCTGATAAACTTTGAAATTGAAATGGAAAAACAATGGTTACAAAATGCAGAATGAAATCTGTTAACATTACAATAAAATATACTTATTGAAACAGTATTACACAGGTTTTTAACCAGTTTTAATAATACTAGCCGATACCCGCGCATAGCGGCGGAATTTTCCTGGCGATAGTTAATTTACGAAACGTTATATTGTGGTAAGATCAAAATGTAATGCTAGCCACAAGCTCTTTTGTCATTAGGCGATCCATAAGATCCAAAGTAGTTATGTTTTAGTATACAAGATCAACTTGATTCAAAAATTCAACATTTAAACTGCAGGACTGTCAATGTCACCCATATACATAAAAACATATACTTTACATGATAAAAATAAGCCAAAATTGTGACTTTTCGTACTCATTAAAATAATTTCACCACATATGTACATTAGACAAGATAAGAAATAATAAAAGATTGTAAAATTTTCATATCATGTCAATTTCACTTATGGAGTATGCTATGTGTGATATGCTAATCTTGACATGGTGGTTGAAACGGTAACCCCGATGCCTCAGTCGGGTTGCCGCGATGGAGTATCGTTTGAACCATGTATAGGTCAAGGAAGATGGCGTTACCAAATAATCCAAAAATAAAATAACAATTGCGATTTAGAAAGTTAGGCGATGAACAATCTAAAACTTCGTCTTCAAATTTATCACTTGATATGACTTTTGCCTCAATGATAATTGTTCCCATTCTTAAAATCTATAACCCCGTACCATTACATAATCCACCTATTTGATCACTGTTTTACAAACACATTACTGGCGGGCCAACCTTCAAAGATAACTTATGATGTGGAATACCAGACATTCTTATTGTGTTAAGGAACTTTGTGGAATATAGAGACTCATTATGATTGAAATCAATATCTATGTAAGAAACCGTGTCACAGCTATAATAAACTGTCTCCCACCCTATAAGCTAATTCCACTTTAGGTCATCTCTTGTCTGATGAACGAGGTGCTTTAAAAAATGTTTTAAGAAAATACATTAAAAAGTCTATACACTAACGCAACATTAAAACAATCTTTATAACTCAACAAATTGTTTGTAAAAAGAAATCATATCATAGATGAAGGGTTCAGTAATTTAAAAACAAAATATCTAATAAAAATGTAACACATCATGTTCAAGTTGTGATCTTATATTGCAAAGAGGAATACATAATGTAGTAAAGGGACAGACTATATAAAATTAAAATAATCATGGACAACAATACACATAACGAACAAACTACTTGTGGAATTGGCCGTGTCAAGCCGGGTCTCAAAATATAATGTTTAATCCCAAAACCTCAAACTTTTATTATTTTTCGTTTGTAAAGCATAAAACCTTTGATCTCACTACATCTATTTGTCGCTATAAGATCTCGTTGCTATGTACAAGAACTTCTTTAGTTGTTAATAACACATGTGTGTTTGCGAAAACTTGTATAAATAATGTATACACAAACAACTTATGTTATGTCAAAGGACAATGGGTTATATTTTTTTCTCCATGTCAATCATAAAGTGGTGCCAACCATTCTTAATGCTCTAAAAGATTATGTTTTCGTTTAGTAGCTTGATCATGAATTTAAAAGTTATGGGTTTAAAATTAAGTACTATGGTTAATTGGTTATATAGATTATACTATTATTTTGTGTACTTGGTCTTGGTCGTTTCTTTTCAACCATTAATATCAATATAAGTTGTGTTTGTAACATAAAGCGAGGACTTGATATCATTGGTTAGTCACAACTGTTTCTTATAAAAATGTTTTTGTTCTATATCAACATAAGACTCTTTGGAACATTGGTATTTTGACCAATAAAATTCAATGCCATAACTAAAAGTTAAAAAATATATCAACATTAAATGACTACCTATCACTCTATCAGTCATGGTAGGAGGATTCAGCTTTGAGTTAACACAATACCAGGGATTCATTGCTTCAACAACAGTAAAACACGCGAACACTTGTGCACTTGAATTACGTCAACAGTTGTTCCAAAAAGCATTACATATTGTTGTGTCCAATTTTCATCATTATCAATGCGTCTCAAGTACTATAAATGTGAAAAGTAAAGTATGTTGGTAAGTAATATGATAAAATCTTGACAACAAACACTAACTCATAATGAACTAAAGGAACAAAGCTTTTGGCATGTTAAGTAATATAATAAAATCTTGACAACAAAAACTAACTCATAACCTCTAGTTTGATCAGTGAGTTGATGGTCTTTATATATATAAAGTTTTCCACTATATTCATTGCTAAAACATTTTCTCTTTTCTCTCTTACTAAAGACATTTGAGCCTTGTTTTTTCGTTTTCAATCCTGCAATATACACAATTAGTAACATGTTATTATTTATTAATTTGATGATATTTTAATAATCCAAACCTTGATTTTTGATCATCCAACACATGTACTTGCACCACACAGCCAATCTTTGTAGAGTGCTAATGAATATATATGCTTGTTTTGTAAGACGGAGCTTTAAGTTCTTGTTGTGGGTTGTTTCCAATATATAACTCCTATAAAAATAAAAAGAATTTTTTTTGCAAGTATGGTTAGATCATTTCAATAATAAGCGATAACCAACTTGTATGCCCGAGTCCATGTAGCCTATGTAAACTTTCCTTTACTTGACCTTATGCCTTTCACATGCTTATTTTTTAAAACATCCTTAACCATTCTTGATGAATCAATCACCTACGAAACATTATATATTATATAATATTTCGAGGTTAGAGTGTTGGCGTGACTAAATCATTCGCAGGTGCTATTAGGTACCTTCATTTTATGGCAATGGTCACTGGAAAAAATTATTTCAGCACAATCCTTAAGACTTTGGATGGAATTCTTGGTCGTTGTTTACTTAAATGCATTTACTTAAATGCATTGCATTTTTCTTTCAAAAATTTGCCATATCTGCAAACGACTCATTGATCATTTTAATGACCACAACTAAATTAAAGCAACACAACAACATTTTAATAACACATACTCTTGCTTACCCTAGTTTGCAGATACATTCAGCAGGTAATTCACCAGATTCAAAGGAGCAAAACATGTTGCTGCGTACTTGTGTTTGTTTATATTTAATGTAAGAGTTATAGTATGTCCATTGATGTCCCATACTTACAATACCACAATCAGAAAACAAGACCACCAGAATCACGATATTAGAAACCCGACACCAAAAACATGATATTAGAAAATCGATACCAGAAATACCACATCAGAAATACGACATCTCAAAAAAGAATCAGTTTAGATACAACTAAAATGTTATCTATAATCAGTTTAGGGTTGCAGAAGATCTACCTAAATGTTGAATATTAACTATAAAGGGATCTGATAAGTAGTTACCTACACAAATTCAACTAATAAAATTTATAGATGTTACCTGTAATAAGCTTAAGGTTACATATTTAACATCATTCTATCTATTGCGTATTTAGTTAAAAAGATATGCTTTTGAAAAGAAAAATATGAGTGGATATGCTTCATGTTCACTACATTAGTTACATAAATGGTTGGCACATATGTGTGTGTCCCTGTGCATTTTAAGTGTTTGTCTAACCTTTTTAAAGTAAGTTATTAGCTTACCGTATAATCCATTTACACTAAGCTTACCCATACATGTCTTAAAAACACCTTAAGAGCATTTTGATTTGTGAAAAATAGCTTTATGGCAGGAACAAAAAAAGTTAGATGTCTACTGAAACAATAATCATTGTTTAAGGATTACCCAAACACCCCTCTAACAATAGACTCTAAAGAAATGAGAATATGTCACCTGTGGTGATGAAATAGTTGGGTAGTTCAACACGCACACAAATAGCTTTTTCTTTAAGATTGCTCTTTTAGGTCATCCTAGCCATAACGGAATCACTCAATCTGACCTCAACACCAAAGTATCGATCACATTCTTTTAAACCCATAGGTACCTTAGTTGGTGTCGATTGGCATTTGGTTTTTCAAGTTCACATTGTTTTAACATATATCAGAATACCATATGCAATTTAGACAGATTTTCACTCATAATTTTTGGGTAGAGTATATTACCTCGTCGAAATCAGCAGCTAATATAAACCCATAGGTGCTGCCAATACATCTTGTATTTGGTCCATATTTTTAGTTTGTTCGTTTATTTCATCCATAGTCTTGTCAACATCGTCTATATTTCTGAATTCACAAAATATAAATAAGATAATAAAAAAGCAAAGGTAACTATCATGTACTCAAGCTAAATCTGTACTCCGTATTACTCATGAGGTGAAAACTCGAAACTAAATAACTGATTCAATGTACGATTTTTATAACATGGCCACCATATCTAATCATTATATTTCTATTCACACTCGATCAGACTATTTGGTTAAAAAGTTTTATTTGACATTGCTTTAATTTTTTTCCCAATATATACAACTGATTGTGCATTAACCTTTAATTTATCAATAGTTAACTATATTCATAATAAAACCTATTAGTTACATCCATTTTTCAGCCGAATTAATTTTTGAACCACCACAAAATAAAATGCAAAAACTAATTTATGACTAATTAAATCCGCCACCATGTCTATGTATAACTTGTATGAGTATTGTTATGCTAGTACCATCGAAACATCAAACCAAATAACTAATTAAATTTACCCGTGACAACATTTTCCGGCGGCGCAGCGTCGAAGATTTCTAGGTGGCGAGGTAATAAGTTTATGGCGGATTCGGCATATACGCACCCTAACCAACAAACAATACCTTCAACCGGAACTACCTGAAACCACCTAAACCACCGAAAGATGGTGGCGGATTCGGCAGATCAAGTGGGTAAAAAGTTTGTGGCGGCTGTGTGTATTTATTTTAGGGTTTAGAGAGAAATAAAATAGTTGTGTGTGTTTTTTTATGTGTGCAGCATAAAATGAATTAGGCCCGGTTGTTTGAAACTTTGGCTGGCATACACGCTTATCAATTACACATTGTCAACTATCTAACTATGGAATGTTAGGAATCTTTTTCCTATATTTCCTTTCAATTGTCTCACGGATCCGAATAAAGAATCCAAATAAATTTTAAACGATCGGACTAAACTTTTTTTAAATATAAAAAGGACCACCTAATTTATTTCTAAATTTTTTGAAATATAAAAAGGACCACCTAATTAATTTCTAATTTTTTTGAAATATAAAAGGACCACCTAATTTACTTTGCAAAGCGAGAGCGTATAGGGGTATATAATCGTAGTTGTGAAATCGTGATTGTACTTCAACCTTTAATGAAAATAATTAAAATTTCAATTTGTTCACTGAAAAGAAGTTTAAAAACAAAAAACCATAAAAATTTAAGAATTGAACAATACTTTAAACCCGAGTTCAGCTCAACGGCCTAAAAACCCGATAAAACTTGCGAAAGCCTACCCAGACGTTAAAAAGGCCGCGGCTCTTTATAAAGGGACGGTCTCGGCTAAAAAAGACCAGGTCAATGGGTGAGGGTCATTAGGGTTTGCTCATTTCTATATAAAGATGTATCGGGTTCTTGTTAGTTACTTTTGAGTTGAAAACCTATTCAAGTTAAGGAACTTGTCTCAAGGTCTGCCAACAAAACAACAAAAATATATGTGTCGATGAATCTGAGAAACAGATGCGATTGGGTAACAGCAATTAATCCTAGATTCAAAGCAGCCCCAGATCTATCTTCTGCAGATCCACCTGATGGTAAATTCTTGCAACACGTGTGTTTTGATTTTATTTTGATTTATGAAGATCGAACCATAGATCTTACTATACAAATTGCAACAACTAAGTTATCAATTCTTGTAAACCACTTTATTTAGGGTTTGTTGAGGCTATGGTTATTAAAAACTGGAGTATAAAGGATGTTTTAGTGAGATCACCTTTTGTTTTTGTTTCATGTACAAATTCTTTTAAAAATCTAACAAATAGTAAGACTTTAATATAACACTTTGTCTTGTTTGCAGATGGAAATTCAAAAATAGATCTATATACAATCAATGATTCTTGGAATAGTCAGATTCAAGTTCGGGTTCTCTTGAAATGCGTTAAACCAATGTCCTACAAATGCTTGATCTTCTGCTCGGTGGAAGACCTTGTAAAAATAACATTTATGGAAGTAAAAGAAGATATCTAACATCACTTAGGGTTTCTGGTAATTGAGAGGTTGATCATAATAACCACCGTATGCCAGTAAGTCGTTTGCTTTTGTGATTTTGTTGATACAACTTGCCATCAGGTTTTTTGGAAGACCCTTATTTGCAGCTTATAAACTATAACGAAACTGAAATATCAAATTTTGACTGAGTTAATTAGTCATCTCATCAAACATTGACAAGGGTTGTTTTGGATGCTTTAGATGCTAATATAACATGGAACATTAGGTCATGCACAGTACATTAGTGGATCTACTGCATTTGTTATGGTAAAAACCTTTATAGTACTAATTATGAAGACTTGTTTTGTGAACTGCTTTGTGAAGTCATCTGGAAAACAATGTTTTGATTAAATAGCCATACACTACTGGATTCTCGAGTCGTATTGCTTGCTTGGTCTTGTTGTGTAGAGTTCGAGAATGCTTATTCAAACAGTTTATTTCATTTTTAGATGGAATAAGTGATTTTGGATAATGAAACAGTCACAGCCATTCAAACAAAGAAAAAAATCCCTCAAAAGTTTATCACACAATGACATATGCAATACAAGTTTGAATGTGCTTACTTCCAAAGTTGAAAACCTTTAATGTTAATAATCAATTAGTTAGAATCAAATTGTTTGAGATGGTTCCATTGTCTGCTGTTTATATATGATGAAATGATTTTCCACTCATAGTATCTTGAATTCTTGATCATAAGGCACACCCACATCATATAATAGATGCTCGAATCATGACTATACTTTTCTATGGGTATTCAGCTCGGATCATTGCATCTTAATTTCTTGTGTATAAATGGGTTACTGTACTAGTTGAATTCATATTCAGAAAGAAAGGCTAACATCAAACAAATTTTTCTCTACTACATTTTGACTGACCTCACAATAATTTCAATCTATTTCAGTTAACTTTCCAGTTTTACTTATCTGTTTCTTAACTGTGATTCATGTATTCATAGGTTTCCTAAGGTGTTGGCCGATCAAAATATCATAAACCCGCAAATAATAAAGGAAAGAATGACAGAATGCACTTTCGACTTTAAGGTGAACTGGTGAAGCCTTTTTACTCTTATCACAGCCATGTGGATGGGGAACACAGAGAAGAAAGGTCGAGCTTGTCCCCAAAGGTCACCAAAATGGAGTTTGGGTGTTCATATATTCGTATATTACCAGCCAGACAATCTGTACAAGATTTGGCTTACAATCCATTGATACATCAATAGGAAGAATTACATGCATGCACCCTCAACCAAACTTCACTAATTACATATATACTATATGTATATATTTATGTCCATACAAACTTTCAAAAAAAGTAGAAAAGGACATTAAAATAACATATTTCTCAATATTTATTTAATTATCATAAGCAATTCATAACATGGCCATTAAATTTTTCATATATTTATACATCCAATCTAAAATTTTAATGTTGCTACAATCTCAAGATGTTCAGCCACGCATAAAATAACCATGTTTTACTAAACTTGTTTTTAAAATCATCAATAGCTTATTTAAGTGTAAAATGTACTTTGTGAAGTTTGGTAGGAAATACATGAAATTCTGCCAAGTTGATTATTGATTTGACAATAGCTGAAGAGAATCATAGCTTTTATGGCTCTTCAAGTTAAGTTATTATTGGTGGAGATTCTTTAAGTTACAACCTTGTATCCGCCATACATAAGACAACCTTATTATTAATGAAGAGGTCCCACCGGAACATGGAAATCAACGTGGATCGAATGATGTTAATGTTGCATGCTCATAGTTTATGACTTTATAGTGTTTATTTATATAGAAAGTTAGATTCGTTTATTCAAATGTATCTATAAAAAAAATATGTTGATGAGATTTATTTCGAGGACTACCCATTACTCACTAAATTGGGAGGATTGATTATTGATTACCCATTTAACTTCTTTTTAACCCACGTCTTTTATTTCCTAAATTCTAGCTTAGTTATTTTTTATATTTATAGTCATCGTAAGGTGATATATTTTATCATTACTACATCTACGTACATTAACTTATAACGTGAATTACATAAGACTAGTTGTTAACTTGATTAACAATGTGTATTTATGAGTATATCTGCACAAAAAACATATATAGTTACACACGTAAGTTTATATCGCATGTATTTATGCTAATCATGCATTTATAAAATCTCGTGAATGTGAGACATACTAATTAAAAATTGTTAGTTTTAGACATTTTAGCAAAATTATACAATGATTGTTATGTATAAAAATATATATATAATTTACAAATATATATTAACGAGTATATTTACGAGATTCATGAGATAGTATTTATGTGTTTGTAAAGTTCATTGTAGTCATAGAAATCAACAAACCAAGCAACATGAATGCAATGAAAGTACCTTATTATATTCCTTAGTATACCATTTACCATTCCTTTTTCGATTACTTTATTTGAACCAAGCACGCCCTTAAATGTTCCAAATAGCTATGCATTTCTTTTCTACTCTTTTCTTTTTCTTACTCTAATTAAATTTCCATTCTATTCCTAACATATTTACAAACCAAATGCACTTTTAATATTTTGTCAGTTTTATTTTTCAGTTGCCATGTTGTCAAATAAATCAAGGCCATTAGTTTAAAAAAGCATCGAATTTTTAATTACGCAAACCCTAATTTATCTATGTATTCAATCCCATTCACAATTTTTTTTACAATAAACAAATATAATTTATGTCATCAAGTATATGATAACCTATTAAAAGTTATATTAACTTTTGTGACACAAGCTTGTAAGTTGAATGGTTTGTTGGTAAATATTGTTGTGTATATTTTGTGCTCGGTTGTTTTTATTATGCAGGGACTAGAGTATAAATCTGGTGTATATAAGTTGGAGTCTTGGTCAAACTGATCATTCATCTCAATCATTTACACATACACATATTGCGATCTCTCTCTCTCTCTCGTTTTAGGGTTTCATCTGGTTTTAGTTTAGATCATCTTGATCTTGTTTCTTTGGTTATTAGGATTTGTAAGTGTGAGTGATTGTATAGATTGATAGAATCTACCTGGTGGGAACTATCTTGATTTCTGATTGTATTTGTTTGGTGAGCACATGTGTTAAGAAATCATCTACTCGTGTATATTGTTATAATAAAAGTTAATCACAAAAGGGTGATTGGTTGTGTGATTCATTCTTGATCTGGTTTGTTTTGATATCATTTTTACATGGTATCAGAGCCCTAGGTTGATTATTGGAGCTCGATTGGTGTTGATATTCACTATTAGGGTTTTATCTTAAAACCCTAATTTTTGGGGGTTATGGTTAATTGGAGGTTCTTGGTGGTTCTTGGTTCGTTAATCGTCGGTTAAGGTGGTTGTTGATCGTTTCTGGGGGTTAATTTGAAGAAACCCTAATTTTTCATTTTTAGGGTTTCTTGATCTGGTTGATCTGTGGTTAATTGGGATCATTGTTTGTTGATCTTGATATATTTCTTTGCTTGTATTGCTCTGTTAGTCTTCTTTTCCCTAAAGTGAATCATTCTTGGTCAAAGGGAGAAAATAGGCTGATTAACATCTTGACCTGCCACCATTTGAGTGGTTTGGATACCTGCTTTAGTCAGTCCCATTTTCGTTGGCAAGTTTTGAGGAGCTTGGGTGTGAGTTATTTTCTTGGTTTGTTGTTTTTATTGGTTGTTTGGTATTTTTCTTGTTTTCTTTTAGTAGGTGTTTTTTTTGTTTGATTGTTATTATTTGTTGGGTTTCTGTTTAGCTGCATTGTCTATTGGGTTATTGGTTTTGTTTGTTTGTTAGGTTGTTGCTCTATTTTCATGGTTGTTTCTTTGTTTTATTTCTTGGTTTGGTTGTTTTTGTTTGTTTTATCATGGCTATTCTTATTGATGCTTTAGATCAGAGTAATCCTCTTCATTCGCATCCTAATGATTGTCTGTTAAGTTTTCTGGTGTGGAAAATTATAGAGTTTGGGCTTGTGCTATGAAACTTGCTTTGCAAATTAACGGTAAGTTGTGTATTCTTGATGGTAGTTGTATTAGAGAGACTTATGTTGCTAGCCTTGTTTTGCTTGCTCAATAGGATAAGTGTAATGATGTTGTGCTTAACTAGATTCTTGCTTCTTTAACTCAAGATGTGTATCTTGGGCATGTTTTTTATAATGATGCTACTGTGTGGGTTGACCTTAAGGAGATTTATGATAGAATGGATGTGTCTATTGTGTTTAACTTGCTTTAAAGAATTAATTTTTTTAGCAAGGTGGTTTGCTTGTTTTTTAGTATTATCATTAGTTGAATTTCTTATTGGAGAGAGATTGATATTTTGACTAAATTGCATGATTTTGTTTGTGAGGCTAGAAATGAATTAATTGATCATGATAAATTGTTAAAGTTGATGCATTTCTTATGGGGCTTGATGATGTTTATCAGCCTATAAGAAGTAGCATCTTGACAAGGGAAATCCTTCCTGAAGTCAAAGATGATTTTCTCATTATTTCTAGAGAAGAGTCTTATAGGGGTATTCCTTCTAGTTCTGTTAAACTTGATAACCCCCAAGTTTATGCTTTTATGTCTAAATATGTTTATAATTGGAAGAAATTTGGGATGAGTGGTAATTGGTCTAATGGTAATAATAACAGTTCTAGTAAGGGGAACTATGATTCTTTGCTTTGCAAACACTGTGGTTTAAAGGGTCATACTATTGAAAGGTGTTTTGAGATCATTGGCTACCTTCCAGGGTTTAAAAGAAATCCTAATTTGAAACCTGGTGGTATGTTTAATAATACTAAAAGTAATAATGTGGAGTTTAAAAGAGGGAGTGGTGGCAGTGAGTCTGGTTGTAATTCTTTGTCCTTAAGTAATGAGCAGATGCTCAAATTAATGAATCTGCTTAATGATAATGCTTCTTCTTCACATACTCAAGCCAAAATGACAGGTATTGGAAATTGAAAATATTTTAATTGTAATGTGTTCTTTAATCAACATTTTTACAAGTTATATTGTGCTATTGTTAAAGTTGAAGGAGTTAGTTATCATTTCAGGTGGATTGTTGACTCTAGTGCCAACCAACACATGATAACAAGATTGATAAAATGTTTAATTTGGTTGATGTTTCTAATTTAAAACTTACTGTTGGTCATCCTAATGGTACATTGGCTAAAATTACTCATGTTGGGAACTTGAAACTTAATAATGGTGTTGTCTTTTTTGATATTTTAGGGGTGCCTGAATATTGTGTTAGTTTGTGGTCTGTTAATAAGCTTATTAAAGATAGCAAGTTAAGAGTTAGTTTTTATGATACTAAATTTTATATTCAGGATTTAAAAAGGGGAACAGTGCTGGGGACTAGTAGTGAATTTTTTGGTTTGCATATGTTTGACAAAGCTGATAGTGTCTCTGCTGTTAGCAATTGTGAGTTTTTTTTACTTGTTTTGTTTCTAAAGATGTTTGGCATAATAGGTTGAGTCATCCTGCTAACTAGGTTTTAAATCTGTTAAAAGGTTCTTTGGACTTAAAACATGTTAATAGTGATTTACCTTGTGATGTTTGTCATAAGGCAAAGAAAATAAGTCTTTTCCTCTAAGTGATCATTAATCTTTATGTTTTGGTGAACTCATTCATCTTGATGTTTGAGGTCCTTACAAAGTGGTTAGTAGGGATGGGTTTAGGTTTTTTTTACTATTGTTGATGATTTTAGTAGATCTATATGGTTGTATATGCTTAAGACTAAAAATGAAGTTTTCTAAATGTTTGTTAATTTTTATAACTTGATTTTAACTCAATTTAATAAAAAGATTTAAGTTATCAGATATGGTAATGGTACTGAGTTTGTTAATAAAAATATGAGTGATTTTTTTACTCAATGGGAATTGTTCATCAAACCACTTGTGCATATACTCCATGGCAAAATGATATTACTAAGAGGAAACATAGGCACTTGCTTAATGTAGCAAGAAGTCTTATGTTTCAAGGGGATTCCTCTTATGTTTTGGTATGAGTGTGTTTTAACTGCTTCTTATTTGATTAACAGGATTTCTTTCTCTGTTTTAAACGGCAAATCTCCTTTCTGTCTTGTTTATGGTAGAGAACCTAACCTTTCTCACTTAAGAAGTTTTGGGTGTTTGTGTTATGCTACTGTTTTAAAAGGGAATGATAAATTTCTAGTAAATCTAAAAAATGTGTTTTAATTGGGTATGCTAGTGGAAAAAAGACTTATAAGTTGTTTGGTCTTGAAAACAGATGTGTTATTTACTCTAGATATGTAAAGTTTTATGAAAAAAAATCCTTATAAAATGAACAATTATAATGTTGTTCTTGAGTCTAATAATGAGGTTTCTACTTTGAATTTTTTTTATTGTTTTGAGTCTAAAAACACACCCAGTTCTTTCAATCCCAATGATGATGAGGAAGGTGAGAGTCCTTTGTGTAGAGAGGGTGGTCATCATTGGATGTGACTACTAACCACAATAGTCAACCAGATATTGTTGAATCTTCACAGCAAGCTGGAGATGACTTAGTTAGTAGTTTACCAAGTAGTAGTGGTCAAATGACTGCAACTCCCATAGGAGATAGAAATATTTATGAGGTAATTTTTGATTTAAAGGATTAGCTTCTTGAAAATGTTTTTAATACTGAGACATAGGAGATTGGCCAGAGGAAGTCCAATAGGGTTGTTAAGTTTCCTGCTAAAATAAATGATTATGTGCTGAATACTTCTTTGAGATATGGTTTATATAAGTACTGTAATCATTATATGCTTGATATGAAGAAATTCTGTTTTACATCTGGTCTGAATAAGAATTATGAACCTACTTGTTATGAGGATGCTTGTAATGATCAAAACTAGATTAGTGCTATGAATCTTGAAATGCAAGCTCTGTATGAAAATGGTACTTGGGATTTAATTGACCTTCCTGTTAGTAGAAAACCTATTAGATCTAAATGGATTTATAGGATTAAATATCTTTTAACTGGTGAGATTGAAGGATATAAGGCCATACTTGTTGCTAAAGGTTGTAACCAAAACGAGGGTATTGATTATGAGGAGACTTTCAGTCCTGTGGTGAAAATGAGTATTGTTAGATGTTTGATTGATTTGTCTGTGCAAAATAATTGAATTTATACCAGATGGATGTTAATATTGCTTTCTTGTACGGAGATTTGAGTGAGGAAGTTTATATGATTCCTCCTCTAGGGTATTCTAAACTTGGAGATAATAGAGTTTGTAGACTTAGGAAGTATTTGTATGGTCTTAAATAAGCACCTAGACAATGGAACAATAAACTTTCTGAAACTTTGCTTGAAGCTGGTTTTGTTTAATCTAAAAATGATCATTCTTTATATATCAAAACTGATGGTAAAGTCAAGTTGTTTCTGCTTGTCTATGTTGATGATCTGGTGTTAACTGGTAGCTAGAAAGTTGAAATTGAAAAATTCAAAAAGTTTTTGAATAATAGGTTTAAGATCGAAGATCTTGGAGAACTTAAGTATTTTTTGGGAATTGAAGTTCTTAAAACTGAGAAAGGGTTGTGTCTTAGTCAAAGAAAATATTATTTAGAGCTGTTAAATTAGTATGGGTTGTTGGCTTGTAGGCCTGTTGTTACACCTTTGCCTGAAAATATTGTGTTGGCTTATCAAGAGTCTGTTGGTGATAGTTATTTGGTTAATATTAACAATTATCAAAAGTTAGTTGGGAAATTAATCTACCTAACTTTGACTAGACCTGATATATCTTATGTTATGCATTGTTTGAGTCAACACATGCATGCTCCTTTTATAGTCACATTTTGATCTGGGTTTGAGTGTGCTTAAGTATTTAAAACTTGCACCTGGAAGTGGTATTAGTTTTGGTAAGACATCTGAAAGCTATAAAGTTGTAGCTCATTCAGACTCTGATTGGGCTAAGTAACATGTTACCAGGAGATCTGTCTCTGGTTATTGTGTATATGTTAATGGAAATTTGGTAATTGGGAAAAGCAAGAAGCAAGTTACCTTGTCTAAGTCTCCAAATGAGGCTGAATATAGGGCAATGGCAGCTGCTATTGTGAGATTATGTGGGTGGTTAAGCTTTTGAATGAGTTTGGTATAACTCAATTGCTTCTTGTTAGTTTGTGTTGTGATATTAAGTCTGCTACGCAAGTTGTTGCTAATCCAGTAATACAAGAGAAGAATAAACACTTTGATATTGATGTACATATTTTAAGAGAGAAAGTGACATTTAGGCTTATAAGAACTGTGAAAGTTGATTCTAAAAATCAAATTGCAGATGTTCTGACTAAAGCCTTGGGTCCCGTTCAACATACTCTCTTGGTTAAAAAACTTGGTATGATAAACCCGTTTAGTTTACAAGCTTGAGGGAGGGTGTTAAAAGCTATATTAACTTTTGTGACACAAGCTTGTAAGGTGAAGAGTTTGTTGGTAAATATTGTTGTGTATATTTTTTGATGGATATTTTTGTGTTGTTTTTTATTGTGCAGGGACTAGAGTGAAAATATGGTGTATATAAGTTGAGTCGTGGTCAAACTGCGCATTCATCTCAATTATTTACACACACAAATTACGATCTCTCTATCTCGTTTTAGGGTTTCATGTGGTTTCAGTTTAGATCATCTTGATCTTATTTCTTTGGTTCTTAGGGTTTGTAAGTGTGAGTGATTGTATAGTTTGATAGAATCCACCTGGTGGGGACTATCTTGATTTCTTATTGTATTTATTTGGTGAGCACCTGTGTTAAGGACTCATCTACTCGTGTATATTGTTATTAATAAAAGATAATCACAAAGGGGTGGTTGGTTGTGTGATTCATTCTTGGTCTGGTTGGTTTTGATATCATTTTTACATAACCCAAATTTGTTTTGCTAAATCAATTTATGTTAAGTATCGTCATTAACACTAATTATAGTCATGAACTTTTATTTTTATTTTTTCGCTTTGCTAACAGAGAGATACCGGGGACCGTCCTGCGTTGTTTTGATGTTCATAACGGGATTGGTATTTTTCCCATTTACCTCTAAGCTATGTCGATGGTGTCATCCTTAAAATTGGTGTTGCTAGGATGCCTTACGAACCATTTGTTGTAATTTTGAAAGAGAAAAGTGGTAACTACCATCAAGGTTTGTATTACAAAGTACCCAATGTAGAGTTGGATAGGGGTTTAGTTAGAGCTACAAATGATAAGGAGTTATCTAACATGTTTGATGATGATACGCAGATTCATAGGTCCGAATAACATGTATTGAAGCTCAAAATAGTGAACATGTTTATATGCATCAATCAAAGATAGAAGAGAAAATGTTAGAATGAATACGAGACTTTCTCCTCGTATTACACTCCAACACTCAAGTAGATGAAAATGCTAACATTATATAAAAGATGAATGGTATCAGTAAAGAGATTAGTGTAGAGAATTGGTGTGTGCTTAAAGTGAAATACCACATGCCCTTTTATAGGCTTTTCGTTATGATAATCCGTATCTAAGAGAATTATATCTAACAAAACTATATCTGCAAGATCACAATATATCTGATGCAAGTTATCCCACTTGCTTGATGTTTATCTTCCAACTTGCTGACTCATTTCCTATTGTAGGATATTATGATTTCATCTCATCTCATTAATCAACCAATGAGTGTATATAAGGTTACAAATAATATTCTAAACTACGGGCTTGAGGCCACATAACAAATACCGACTAACACTCCCTTCAATTGGAGCAGGAGGACACCGGACACTCATACTGGTACGAAATTCGTCGAACAACGCCGAAGGTAATCCTTTGGTAAAAAAGTTAGCATATTGATAACATGAAGAAACATGGAGAACCATGAACATGACCCGTAGCAACCAAGTCACGAAAAAATGAATATCCAGCTCGCTACGCTTGGTACGTTGATGTTGAACCGGATTCGAAGTGAGATACACGGCACTAACATGATCACAATAAACAATAGTAGCAGAAGACAAATATGTGTGCATCTTAGATAACAGATTACATAACCAACAAGTATCAGCTATAGCATTAGCAACTCCAAGGTACTCCGCTTCAGCACAGGAACGCGACAGCGTCTGCTAACGCTTCAATGGCCAAGAAAATAAATTATTACCAAGAAACATACAATACCCAGACGTAGATGGACTTGTAGTAGGACAACCAGCCCAATTAGCATTCGAGTAAGCCACTAATGAGGTAGAAGAATGTGAAAACAACTCTGTAAACCATAATTCAAGGTCCCGTGAGCATACCGCAAAATACGTTTGAGAGCCGAAGAATGAGGCTCCCGCAGATCATACATATATAAAAAAAACTTGCTAAACTACATAGGAGATGTCAGGACGAGTAAAAGTAAGATATTGTAATGAACCCGCAAGACTTTGATGTAATGTAGAATCAGAAACCAGGTCACCATCCGCACCCAGTTTGGACTCAATATCAATAGGGGTGCGACTGGGATTACAATTAACCATATGGGCAAGCTAGAGAATCTCAACCACATATTTCTTTTATGACAAGAACATTCCATAGGAATCACGTGAAATGGAAATCCCCAAGAAGTAATTAAGGGACCCCAAATCTGTCATATCAAACTCTAGATGTAGTTAACCAATAATCCTGCGTAATACTTCGTCTGAGGAAGCAATAAGTATAATATCATCAACATACAAAAGGAGAAAAGTTGTATCCTGTGCATGACGATAAATAAATAAAGATGAACCGCACCGACTTTGAGTAAAGCCATTCCTAGTAATATATGTAGAAAATCGATGAAACCACGCCCGAGTAGCCTGTTTCAAACCATAGAGAGACCGCTTTAACAAGCACACATAATCCGGGTGTAAAGAATCCCAATACTCAGGAGGTTGATACATATAAACATTGCTAGACAAATCACCATGAAGAAACACATTCTTAACATCAAGTTGATAAACAGGCCAATGGAGAGAAAGAGTCAAACTCAGAACAGTTCATATAGTGCCAGATTTAACAACCTTACTGATGGAGGCCCAAGTATTGAAGAACAGACTAACTTGTTTCTAGAGGCCCGGGATCGCGTGACGAAGAGGGGTTTAGTAAAACGGGCATAACTTTTGCATCCTAAGTCCGTTTTCAGCCCATGACTTGTCAAAACGTGCTAAAAAGGAGGCGGACGACTCTGTAACCACCTTTTAGCTAGTTGCGGATTTTCTAAGCCCGAAAAGCCTTTTTGCTATCAGTTTTTTTAAATATTTATGTTTTTTTCACTTTCAATTGGACTTTGTCTTTGGGCTACGGTCCAACCCGTTGGATTTTTAGGGTTTTTTCTTAGTTTGCAGTCATTATTTAATGAATATGCTATAACCTTAGCAAGACAGTTATCAGTTTAATAAAAGTTAAACCACTGGCCGTTGTGTTGCCGTGTTTTACCCTAATTTTCGGGCATTCTTCAGAATCAACGATTATTAGCAGAATTGTTTATGGCATTCTCTTTTAATCAACAGATCCAAGTACCTATCTTTGTTACTTAGTTTTTAGTCTACATCACTTACTAAAAGTCTCATCTACATCAACACCCTCAATCTTGGTACTGCCATTAGCCACAAGGCGAGCCTTGTACCCGCTCAGAGACCCATCAACTAAATACTTGTGGCGAAAAAGCCACATACAATGAACAATATTAACACCATGTGATCTCGGAACCAAAACCCAAGTGTTGTTCTTATTTAAGGCATTATATTCATCTGTCATAGCATGGTTCCAATTATACGACTTAGGTAAGGGATATACACTAGACACAAAACAATTATACTTAGGATTAGGACGATTTGACCCGACACGGAAACGTGTGACCATGGAATGAGTTGAGACATGGTTCGGTGTTAGCCCTATATTTTATATAGTCGAACAAGAATGTAATAGGTCATCTTAGTCGTTAAAGGTCTTGTATACTAATAGGCTAGTCGGGATAACCGGTCTTGGAATTTAAGTTAATATTGTATAAGTTAGAGTCTCTAAGCCTAAAGACAAGCCAAGCCCGACCCATGTAACAAAGCCCACGAGCCCACAAAGCTCGTGGGTATATAAACCCTCTTCCATGTGTGGAAGAGGGTGTTGGTTCATTTACTTTCTCTCTCTAAGTTTATTAACCTTCCATCATTCTCTCTAGTTTCTTTTCTTTCTCTCTCTAAATATTGTGTTATCGATTGATTTGGGATTATCATTTGGTATCAAGAGCTTATATTAGATAGGTGATTGAGGTTCATATTGTGGTTTGCTTATTGATTTTGTGGCTTATTTTATAAGCTAAAAGGTTTTCAAAAAAAAATTTAGCTTAGATTTAAAAAGCTTACCACTTTCATATTTATTAACCTTTTAATAAACTAGAAGTACAAGAAAAACTTTAATTTTCACTGATAATCATCATTTTTAATGTTTTTTAATCAAAAATTAGATTTGTACTATTTTCTTGATTTAAAACTTTTCGGCTTAAAATTCAAAAAGTTCTGGATTTTATGGTCCGTATGATGCTCTAAATCAAGGAAGTACAAATCAATTTGTCATAAAACCTTAAAATTGTCGCCTACAAGAGTTTCGTTGCCTAGTTGCCTTATTCGAAAAATCTACCATAATGCGAATTGAGAAACCCTATTAATTGCGAGTTGAGCAATTTATTGCGAAATCAGTAATATTGCGAGTTGGCAGATTTATTGCGAGTTGAGCAATTTATTGCGAAATCAGTAATATTGCGAGTTGGCAGATTTATTGCGAGTTGAGCAATTTATTGCGAGTTGAGCAATTTATTGCGAAATCAGCCAATATCGCGAATTGAGATATTTATTACGAGTTAAGCAATTTATTACGAAATCAGCCAATATTGCGAGTTGAGCAATTTATTGCGAAATCAGCCAATATTGCGAGTTGAGATATTTATTGCGAGTTGAGAAATTTATTGCGAGTTGAGATATATATTGCAAGTTGAGCCAATATTGTGAGTTGAGATATATTCTAAAATAAACTTTTGTTCCGAATTGAGCCATATTTTAGTTCAAGTAATTTTTAGACTTAGCCACCCTCACAACTAGTTCCGTAGCATAGTTTAGCAAAAACAAAAAAAAATTGGCGGGAAAACCCGAGTAAAAATTATTTTTTTCTAGACCATTTTAGACCTTTTAAGCTTCGATTTCAAATTTTGGCGATACAAAAAATTTTCGACCCAAAATTCAAATTTTTTAAGTTTTATTTTCCGTCCAAAATTTTCATTTTTCAAAATTTTTCCCTACTAATTTTTGGCTGTTTCTAACTCGATTTTAAATTTGGCGGTTCAAATTTTTTTATGATCTACCTTTATACCGGACTGAAGGGTTTTATATCTGACTGAAGAATATTGGCATTTTTTTGAATTTCAACCACAACTCATCACAACACATCTACTAAGATCCGTAATCCATTCACACTCATCGAAAATGTCCAACAACAGCTCGAACTCAGATACAAACGATCATGCAATCAAATACAAGATGATGAAAGCAAAAGAGCGACGTTTGGAACATTTCAAGCTACTTCAGTCACACCTTCAGACTCTTTCAAAAGAACTCATCAAAAGAACTAATATGGATATCGAATACAACCAGCTGTTCATTCTACTACTTGGTCAAGAGTTTGGAACATTCAATAGCACGTTCACACTCAACATGAATCAACTTCACATGCACCTTGAAAAGGATGATTTTCAAGAGGATAAATCCATGGCAGCCTTTTTATTTCTCTACAACCAGTTTCAGCAATTCATTGAGTCAAAGGACAAGGCATTCTGTTGATACAAAAGTTGGATAATCCTTGCTTGACCCGAATTAGGCTTAATTCGGGTAAGCTGGGCTCCGGCTCTTGCACCAAGTGAATGTCTTGTTGAGATACTGCATACTAAAATAACACGCGCTAAGCTTACCGTGGGAACGTATCCCACGATTAGACTCCGGTGTGAGACTAAGTAATTGATTTAGGGTTAGATAATCGGTTGTAGGTTGAGAGCAGAGAGAATATGATACCTTTGTGGAACCCTTGAGGGTTCCTTATATAGGCAGTGAAACCCTAATGGGTTGTCACCGATGCTTCGGCCCCAAGCAAAGGATAAGTTCCATAATTAGTTTGATTGTTATCTTCTAATTATGGTTAGTGTATATCCTCTACTTTAGGGTAAATCTCAATCCTAAGAAGATTGTGATTCTGTCTAACTCTGTACTGGCTTTGCCGGGCCGTGGGCCACACACATCTTATGCGGCCACTGTTCATTCAAGCCCATTAGCTCAAACAACATTAATCCAACCCATTCGTGATGGGCCGGATGCAGGTAGTACCCGTGCGCCGGGTTCATGACCCGGTTGGGGACTATACGTCATCATGTCCCCCAGTCTAGTTGTTACATCTGTAGGCGTAACCTCTAGACTAATCAAGGTCGCTTATATATCGTTGTCGCAAACATAACCGTACTCCAAAAAGGCCGGCCGGGACAACATTAATGGTACTCATTATTCGGACGTTTTGTCTGCAAAAGTGCCCCAGACAGGCCCACTCTAGAGCCACGTAAAAATGTTATGAAGTGACCTGTGGGTCCTGCTGACGTTTTAGAAGTGTCAGGAATCCCATCAGTTAGATAGGCGTAGTGGGTTACACGTGGCAATCATCCAGGGAACCTTGTAAATTGAGGCAACCCTATAAAAAGCTGATGCATCTACTGTGTACACACACAGTTAACAACTCCTTTCCACCATTGTTATAAATTCGCTTAATCCTCCATTCCTTCTCCTTCTTTTTCCACGAAAATCCACCATACCAGGTTAGACCACCGCGCCTCTCTACTCATATTTATAAATTATGGTGAAAGATAACCCTGTGATCACTGACGTTCTTAACTTGATGACCCCGGAGAAATATATAGACTTCTTGTCTGAGTATTACATCCCTGAGAGCGTAAACCCCACCTATCCAGGTGACGATGAAGCTATCACGGATGCTCCTGCTAGGAAAATAGGCGTGTACACGCGCCTATTTGACACGACAAACTACCGCATCCCCTTATCTAAGTTCCTTGTAGATGTTCTAACATATTATGACTTCCATATATCCCAACTCCACTGTATAGGAGCGTGCAAGGTTGACCAATTTGAAGTTACCTGTCATGATTGTGAGGTAGCCCCTACCGTTACCCTATTTAGGGTATTCTACGTTCCCCAAATGGTGAATGGGTGGTTGTCGTTCAAAAAATGATCAGCAACCGCCCCCATGTGTTATAGGAAACCCTTAGATTCCCTCAAGAAGTGGTATGACCACTACTTTTTTGTAGATTCCAAAGTTTTTCCCACGACTTTTGTTTTCAAAATCAAAGTCCGCCACGACTATCTTCACCCAACCAACGAGTATAGCAGTCGGGATGTAAAAACATTAGACACCCATCGCACTGACTTCCACAAGGGCCTACCGGAGCATTTTTTATGCTTAGTTGGGATCAGTTGCAACTATTTTGGGAGGGAGGATAGATATCCGTGCTTCATAACCGAGCGTAGACAGGGTAGGTATACCTTATATATGTATATGCATATAAATGGGAAAATAATGCTTGCAAACATACTAACACATATGTATACTTATGTCCGCAGAGATGAAGTTGTTCGGGCTATTACGCCAAGGGGATCCAAGCAAGGTGCCGGAGGGATCCCGACCCCTTAAAGAGGGCGAGCCCCATTACTTGTCGCTACTACTGGCATGACTATCGCACTTAAAGAAACAACCGAGCCGCGGTCTGATGAACAGGAACCAGTGATCCAAAAGTCACTGATGGACTTCATCAATGAAGATGGTGGTGAGTTGCTACTAGAGAATGCCACCACCATCCAAGGTGAAGAACAACCCATGGATCCGTCCATTAACCACATGGTTGGTGGTGACGAAGAAGGGGAGGAGGAGGTGGCGTAGGGGACCAGAGTCTCCAAGCAGCCAAAACCCACTTCCAGGAAGCGCAAGTCCACCAGGAAGGTGGTGAAAGAGGTAGAGGTGGAGGGGGAGTTCAATGCACCTCCCAAGAGGCTTAGGGAAGACCACCCCCAATTTCAAGAAGGAAGCAGCACCATGTTGCCGCAAGACAACCCCCCGTCGCCAGCAGATACACATGTGTGGAAGGCAACACCAGTGAGTGTCGTAGCTCCCACTATCACAGAGCCGATGATAGATGTGACGTAAGTACTTCTTTACATTTCATCACATTGTGTTTGTGCATGAAACCAAAAAAATTAATAAGTGTTTGTTAAATAACAGGGTGGATCCTTTGATAGTAGCGAAGGAGAAGGAAACTGAGAGGGAACCTTCTCCCATGATATCCGTGATGCCCCCATCACCTCCCCCTACTCACGAAGAGGAGCCTCGGGCTGAGGGTCCGGACACCAGCCTACGCCTGGCATGGAACCTATCCACCCTGACAAGGCTAGAGGCAGAGTCCGAGTGTAAGGAATTCATGGATCACTTAACTCCTCATGTGCTGGCGCAAGACCTAGATGAACTCAACCATGGGGTTCTTCTCGAGCAATATGATGTAGCAACGGCGTACCAGATAACACTTGGTGCAGCCTTACGGTGTCGTTTGGAGGAGGCTTTGGCCCACGTACGCCGCGCTGATAAGAGGATTGTGCGCAGGGAAGAGATGGTAGAGAAGCATGAGAAGACAATTGCCTCCCTGCAGGCGGATTTGGTCGTGGCAGAAGCTATAATAAAAGAACAAACCAGCCACTCCAACGCCCGTGATGAGCGCATTGCTGAGCTGGAAGCTCTTCTCGAGGTAGCCAACGGCAAGTTACGTATCCGTACATATATATGTCAATTGTTTGTGTAACACCATTGCCATTCTCACCCATGTAGTAGCCCTAATTGCTTTCATAGGTAGCCACGGCCGAAGCTGAAACAAAAACTGCCATCGATCAAGCATCCGCCCTTGCAAAGGAGCATGAGGCATTGAAAGAGGAGTTTATTAAGGAGCGAGCGGCTATGGAGGAGCGAACGGCTGAGGCTTTGGGCAAGGTTGAGCGTGAGCTGAAAGTTCTGGCCAAAAACTGTGCTGAAGTGTTGTGCCCCCACTGCTTACGGCCATTGCTGGTCGTAGGTGGATGGTGGGCCAAGGAACACGTCTGGCCATGACAAGAGTGATGGAGGCACCATAGTTTGTGCATGTCTTTGCTGATGTCGTGTCAGATGGTATTGACTGTGGCAGGCATGAAGGGTTTACCAAGGCTACGGAATTAATAAGCAAGAAGGAAGATATCACTACGCATGCCTACCATAACCCTGAAGCGGAAGCAAAGATGACTGCGTCCATGGCCGCTCTGGGGGAGATGGAGTACCCCTTCCTGGATGACCTTGAAGCTCTGAAGGATGCCTCCAATGAGGATATCATGACGAAGCTTACCCTAGCCCCAATCCAGCTTACTCTGCCAATATATGATGCTAGTCTGAAGGTCGTGAAGGGTGAGAGGCTATTGGCTGAGGCGTTGGAAGCCAACCTAGCCAGGGCGCAGAGTGGAAAGGATGCTCGTGGTGAAGCCCTTCTTACTTTGATAGCCGAAGTTAAGAGAGAAGTAGGGGAGTTCCTGCCTCTCTTTTAGTTAATCTGTTGTAAATATTTGCACTACTTATTGTTTATTTGTCCGTGGATGTACACGGCTTTAATTTGTAATTTTATGTGTAAGCACTTTAGAATATTCATTAAGATATATGTCCATGGTGAGCACAACAAGTTTTGTTTGTTTATATTGAAACTTGTTATTATTTCTTAGATATCATGTATCTGATTGCATGACGTGTCACGGCTGATACGAATAAAACTAAGTCTATAATTTACTAGACGTACACCGTGTGTCTTTATCATGTCCGGCACTATGTAAGTACGACATGCGGAAACTTATTACAACGTCTTGTAAATAAGGTGTCTAGTAAGGATACATGATCCGCGTCACTAGGGTTGCATCCCTCTTATGCGACAAGTTGAATTATTATGTTCACTTAATCCTCTTACCCCGCCTGGGAGCGAATAGTACATGTACGGATGAATGAATGCATATGAACAAGTAATAACATACTAGAAAATAAATAATTCTAAAAACATAAGACAATAATTTGCACAAGAACATATCGTGGATCTAGCTAGGAACCACGACATTTTATTAGACAGTTACGATTTTTTGACCGAATTAAAATCCTAAGACAACTAGAACCTAGAAAGCATGAAAACAAAAAATACATGGATCTTCATTGAAGTTGATCACAGCAAAGTGTCCATGCGGAGGCTGTAGCCTTTCAGAGTTCGCATCTTTTAAGGTTGCAAATATTCCATGTACGATCCAAGTCACGGCCATCCATATCACGCAACTTGTACGCACCCAGCCCTAAAGCTTCCGTGACCTCATACGACCCTTCCCACTTTGGACCAAGTTTCCCCGTTCTCTCTACGCGACTTGCCTCGTTAGCACGATAGACAAAATCCCCCGGTCGAAAGGAAACATCCTTGACTTTGGAATCGTAATAAGCTTTCATACGTGCCTTAGACTTAGCCTCATTAATGGCTGCTATCTCTCGTTTCTCCTCTAACAAGTCTAGATTGACCCAGAGTTGCTCATCATTTGTGACGACATTAACCTCCGCCGTGTGGATTGTTGGCATCCTAATTTTTGCTGGGATAACGGCCTAAGTTCAATAGGCCAGCGCGAATGGAGTGTCCCCATTGGCTGTTTTGATCATTTTCCTGTGTGCCCATAGGACATGCGGCAGTTCATCTACCCACTTGGCGCTTCTTTCATCTAAGCGCGCTTTTATACCTTCACCTAGGCTTCTGTTTGCCCGCTCCACGAGACCATTAGTCTATGGGTGCTTAACTGATGCGAAACGTCGTTTGATGTTCAAAGCCGCGCACCAATCCTTGAATGGATTATCCGAAAACTGTTTTCCGTTATCCGAGATGATCTCGCCTGGAAAACCAAAGCGGCACACAATATTTTCCCAAACAAACTTTTTTACCTATTTGCCAGTAATCGTTTTGACCGCCTTAGCTTTTATCCAGCGAGTGAAATAGTCCATAGCTACAATCAAGAACTTAACGCCCCCTGTTGCAACAGGAAAAGGGCCTGCGATATCAATCCCCCACTTGTAGAATGGCCATGGGGATGTGATGGGTATTAGTTCTTGCTGTGGGTGTCGCAGTACTGGCTTATGTATTTAGCAATCGCTGCATTTAGGAACCATGTCTCGCGCGTCCCGATGCATAGTTGGCCAATAATACCCTGTGCGCAGAGCTCGTTCCACTACCGATCGGGGGCCTGCGTGCATGCCGCAGGACCCTTCATGTATCTCACTAATCACATAGCTAGTCTGGCGCGACCCGACGCATCGCAACCACGATTGTAGGAAGGAACGCTTATATAGAACGCCATCTCGGAGTTCAAAATACTGTGACTTCCTTTTGACATGTCGCGTCGCCTTTTCGTCCTCATGAAGGGTCTCATCAGCTAGATAGTTCACGATCGGGGTCATCCATGTAGGCCCCTCTTCATCAACTATGGTCGCTATCTATCCTTCTATAATGGACTTTTCCTTGAGTATTTCAACCAACACCTATTTGGATAGATGGGCAAAGCTTGTAGACCCGATCTTGCTAAGAGCATCCGCCTTCTTGTTCTGGCCTCTTGGTACCTGCTTGATGGAGAACTTACCAAAGCCGGCAATGAGTGACTTGACTTTCTTCAAATATTGGATCATGTTATCCTCCTTAACTTTGTACCCTCCTAGGATGTGATTCACGACAAGCCGTGAGTCCACGTAGGCTTCAAGGTTGCGGACTCCTATCCTAGCGGCGATTTTTAAACCCGCAATAAATGCTTCGTATTCTGCCTCATTATTATTGACAGTAAACTCAAATCGCAAGGCGTAGGTGAATTCCATACCCTCTAGATTTGTAAGTATAAGGCCGACTCCCGATTCGTCCGTGCAAGAAGATCCATCAGTAAACAAAACTCATGGTTCCGTTGGAATTTTCTCTTTTTGCACAATTGGCTCGTCCTCCTCAGGTTTCTCAATTAGGAAATCTGCCAAAATTTGGCCCTTGACGACCTTCATTGGTCTATAAGAGATGTTATGTTTTCCTAGTAGGACGCTCCACTTCTACAATCTCCCGGCTACGTCCGGTTTAGAGATGATCTGTTTTATTGACTGATCAGTGATAACTACAATTGGCTGCGCTTGGAAGTACCGGCGCAGCCTTTTCGTGGCGTAAACCAATGACAAAACCAACTTCTCCATTGATGATAATTCAACTCCGTACCTTGCAACTCTCTGCTTATGAAGTAAACCGGAGTCTGGAATGAATCCCGATCAGTCATAAGGACTGCGTTGATTGCTCCGTACGTAGCGGACATATACATAATTAGCTCCTCTTTAGGTAGGGGTGCAACTAGCATGGGAAGAGCCGCGAGATGTCGTTTAAGCTGACCAAAGGCTTCTTCTGCCTCTTTTGTCCCGCAAAAGTCTCCTTTATTTAAGCACTTCTTGAGTGTTTTAAATAAGGAAGTGACTTCTCCGCAGACTTTGATAAGAACCTATTAAACCCGACCAACTTTCCATTGAGTGATTGTACCTCCTTGAGTGTCCGAGGGGATGGCAGCTGTATCACGGCGTCCATCTTCTCCGGAGAAGGTTTGATGCCGTTTGGATTAATCATATACCCAAGGAACATTCCTTCGGTTTCTCCAAACGTGCACTTTTTTGGATTCAGTTTCCTGTTGATTTTCTTCAGCGTGTCGAACGTCTCCTGGATATCACAGAGGAGCGCTTCCTCCGTATGGCTCTTGATGACCAAGTCGTCCACGTAGACCTCAAGGTTACGGCCTATCTACGAGTCGAAGGCTTTATCAACAAGTCGTTGATATGTCGCGCCGACGTTCTTTAGTCCGAACGGCATCTTGTGTAACAATACATGCCCTGACTAGTGTGGAACGTCGTCTTCTCCTCGTCTTCCTCTGCCATCTGGATCTGATGGTATCCTTTGTATGCGTCTAAAAAACATTTAAAAGGGTATCTGCATAAGGATTCTACCTTCCAATTGATTTCTGGTAACGGATAGCAGTCCTGCGGACAAGCTTTGTTCAAGTCTGTGAAGTCCACACACATGCGCCAGCTTCCGTCATGTTTCTTGACCATGACCGGATTAGATAACCATTCATGGTAATAGACCTCGCGCTTAATTCCTGCGTCTACCAGTTTCCGTACCTCGTCCAGTATCACTGGCTGCGTTCTGGTGCTTGACCATGCTTCTTTTGCTTAACAGGGGGATATCCCGGGCGGATTTGAAGCTTATGTTCTGCTATCGAACGCGGCACTCCCGTCATATGTTTTGGCTCCAATGCGAATATATCGAGGTTTGCCTTTAGGATAGAGCACATGGCCTTTTTTCCTTTTTTCGATAGTGTTCCCCCTATGGATACCTCTTGTTCTGGGTAGTCGGGGTGGATTACCACCTTCTAATTGGGGGGTGGTGATCCTTCCTTTATAGGAACTGGCTGAACTGGTATTGTCACGACGTGGCACTCGGATGTCAGTGCGATCAAATTGTAAATAGTAACAATTCCCCCTTCAACTGGGAATTTAATCATGCCGTGTGCCATGGACGGGACTGCCCGTATGGCTAGGATGCCTGGTCTTCCAATGATACCATTGTACGGAGAGTGTGAACGTATCATCATGAAGTTCATCCATGCCATGGTGGAATGATCTTTATCTCCAATGGTTACCAGTAGACGCAGTTGTCCTATTGGCCATATAGTGTCTCCACTAAAGCTAATGAGCGGCGACGTGGCCGGCACTAATTGGCTTTTGATCTCTGGTCATTGTTGTACGAAGCAATGTTCGTAGAGTACTTCCTCCGATGATCCTCCATCCACATACATACGACGAACGTTGTGGGTTCCAATGCTTAACTCAATCGTGAGAGGTGCATCGGTCACGTTGCTCGCCGTGGTAGGAGGGAACTGTGGAAACATTGGTTTCCGGATCTTTTAAGCTACTAGGAATGATTATTGTTCATATGATTAACAAATCAAAGCGGAATTAGAACAACAACCATTAACAAGGTGTTTAGGCACGAAACATGAATTAAAAACAAATGGATTGTTAATTATATTGATAATCAACAACCACTAGACGTGTATACCTTGAATCCCACGTCTAGTCAACACACACTTTAGGTTTACATTGTGAATGAATTGAATGAATAAAACCTATGACCCTTGGTTCCTTTTATAGTGTAAGGATTAGGGTTTACAAGAGATAAGAATGAATAAACAAGTAAATCTTCTATTTAAATAAACTTATGCAGAATATCTTTTGCATGTTTATCTAAATAGAAGCTTCCATAAGCTTCTTTTGTCTACGTTTTGTCAATGCTTGAATTGCATGTGACAATGCTTGAATTGCTCTTGACAATGCTTGATTCTATCAACGCCTAGATTGTACATGTCAACGCCTGGAATGCTCTTGTCAACGCCTAGACAAATACTTCACGTTTTCTTCATTTTTGAGTTTTCTGCCACATCAACTTTTTTGACCCAACAATCTTCCCCTAGTTGATGGTGGCAAAACTCTATGTGTATCTCTTGTAAGTTGTACATGATCTTCAAATTGCTTCCCCTCAAATGTAGCACGTATTTTCTTCCCCTTTTTGTCACATCAACAAGGAAGTAAACAATGTATGCAATGTTGAAGATTCTCCAAAAGTAGGCTCTGTGTAATGATCTTGAAGAACAATTAATATAATATTTTTGATGTAGAAGTAGAATAACCCAACCTTGTGTTCCATGTCTTGTACTATCCATGTGACTAAGAACTTATAGAGTATGATATAAGTAGACCTCGATCCCTTGTCAATATTCTCATCCTTTGTGAGACACTGAGCACGATAATGTAACTCCTTCAAGTGTTTATGACAAGTCTTCGTCACCAACCATGTAAAGCACGAACAAGTTACCTTTAAAGTCTATGACTGGAAGTGCACGACTTTAAGATATGATAGAACACTGTTAAAAATTATTAATCCCTTTCAAAATATCCGAGCCATTAATATCATCATGATATTCTATATTAAAACGGAGATTCCATGTACCTTTGTGTGTATTTTCCTCCTTTTTGTGTGCTTAAAACATACCAATTTTCCAAACAGCAGCAAACCTTGTGTTGTCCAATATCTCTTTTGTCCAATATCTTTGGCAGATGCATTGTCCAATATTGGACAATACCTATCAGCGTTGAAGTTCATATATCGGACGACACTGTCAACTCTATCAGCGTTGACTTATTCTGTCAGCGTCAAAACACTTCCTGTGAGCGTCTGAATTACAAACGTCAGCGCCAACCATAAACCTTGTCAGCGTCCATTCTTATCAACGTCAAACCATACTCTGTCAGCATCTCATCCATGCCATCTTTGATATCACGTTCAAAATAAATGTGATATATGCTTTCCATTTTCTTGTAGCAGATAATGTGCCTACGTCCAATATTTTCAAAAGATATATCCCAATATAAATATATACAAACCCTAAAACCAGGGATGCATATACTTAACTAAAATATATTCCTAGAAATAAGCACAAGCACACGGCTGTTTTAACTTCCCAAATCATGCAGCAATCTTTAACCTCAATTCTTTGTAGCTGCTGTTCTCGTGATAACTCAATAATCAACCAATAAGAAATCTTCAATCGTGTGAACACACTTCTTAGCCATGTGAACGCAACCAAAATCTTTCCACCAATTAAAAGATATTCATCGTGTGAACACTTCATTAAGAATCACGCAACATGGAAAGTAAATAATCGTGTGAAATCTTCTTGTTTTGGCTGACCATGTGAACAGTTGAATCAAGAGTATCACTTGTAGGTCGCGTGAACACAAGCATGTCATCCAATCAGAATTCGCATACCGTGTGAACACAATTGTTTCTCTAGCTGCCCTTGGACGTACATCATTCGTAGTAATAAACAATGCATATTTTGTCAACGTTCATGCATATGTTGTCAACGTCAGACCATAGAAAACCTTGATTCGAACAGCAACCAAGCTTTAGGACCATTCAGTAGCAGCTCATGTTCACAGATGTAAACTTTCTTCACATCCCATCACATCAACAATGATTATTCTAGGGTTTATATAAAACCCTAAAATCGAATCTTAGATCTAGGGTTTTGGATGAAACCCTAATACTTTATCACCTCCAATTCATCATAAAACATCAGATCTTATGTTATATGCAATGATCTAGGGTTTTCAGAAACCCTAAATCATGATTTCATGTGAGTATAAAAATCTGAAAATCACCTCTGCTGCCAACTTCGACGCTTAATAACTTTTGCCTGGGGATAAAACTCGACAATCCCTCCGGTGGATGTTTAGATCTATGTATGTAGAACACACATATAAAATTTCGTGACGATCCAACGGTTCAATCAAAAGTTATGACCTTCTGAATACTGCTGCGCACCACAAAATCGCCCAGAAAAACCTATACGGATTTTTCTTTTCTTCTCCAAACACGAACACCTTGTTGGTCCTAGCATCACGAGCCACGAGGCTCTGATACCAATTGTGGAAACCATTAATTCACGGATCGATTAAGCTTACTAGGATAATCAACGTTCATATGATAAACATAGCGGAATTAGAACATTGATTATGAACAAGGTGTTTCTTTTCCAACGATTACTTGTATTAAACTTCAAACGATTACAAGTAACAAAGCCTAGACGTGTTTACAAGAACACACACGTCTAGAACACAAGACACACGCTTTATGACTACATTGTGAATTATGAGATGAATAAAACCTACGGTCATTGTATTCTATATATATTAGAATACAAGACTTTTCTTACAAGAAAAATTTAATTACATTAGAAGTCCCTCCATATTTTGCTAATAAGTCCTCCTTGTTGTATGAAAGGGCTCCATATTCTTGTAAAGCTTGATATTTGCATATAAGTCCTTCTTGTTTCATTATTCTTGTTTTGTCTCATCAAATTAATTCCCAACAGGAACGAGATCTCTCTGCCGCGTGAAATTTTTTTACTAACTTTCTGCTTTATGTGGCGCTGCCATGATTGGATCATATATATGGTTGAAGGCTTGTCCTTTTGGGAGTCCTTCTTGTCATACTTTTTGTTATCCTTCCCATCCTTCTAATCCTTCACCAAGTGTTTGAGTTTTCCTGATTTAAACAACGACTCTATGTGCTTCTTGAGCTGGATGCACTCTTCCGTGCCGTGACCCTTGTCATTGTTGAATTCGCCGAAGCGATTTCCTTGACGGCGGTCAACTAGAGTTGTCATTGGGGGAGGCCTTGGGAAGTTTGCCCCTTCCGTCAATAAGATATCTCGGTAAGTCATCTTTAGAGGGGTGAATTTATCATCCGACCGCCCTCCTTTATTTTGCATCTTGTAATCTGAGTTCCTCACGTTGCCGTGGGTGCTTTGACCACCTGGTTGCCTCTTGTGCTGGTCGTTTGATCGATAGTTATGATTCCCCTTTGTAGGGTACGCCGCAGCTACCGCGGTCTCTCCTTCTACAAAGTTTCTGACCATTTCCATGAGTTCGTCGTACCTCTCCGGACGTTTGTCATTGAGACGCGTAATTAACTCCTTGTTCGTTATGGCATGCATGTAATCAGAAAAATTTAGGAGCTCTGGGCACGTTTTTGTGCGCGTGCACTCGTCATTGAAACGTTCCGTGAAGTCTTCCGTAGACTCCCCGGGCCTTTGCTTGACGGTTTCTAACGAGACCGGATCCCTATTATACTTCTTTCGCTGAGTATAATTGTTTTTGAATGCAGTGCGTAGTTCGCCGAAGCTATCAATACTTCGGTGAGGGAGCTTTTCAAACCAATCACGGGCATTGCCAATCAAGGTCGAATTAAACATCTGGCACCATATAGGCATCGACCATCGTTCAATTTTCGCCTGCGTATCAAATATTTTTAGGTGATCGTCCGGATCACCAGACCCATCATAGGTTTTAACACACGCCGTCATATGACGCTTCTTTTCCTCAGAGTAGTTCCGTATGCGAAGAGTGAAGGCGTCCTCTCTGTCGTCGCACCATGGGAGGGAAAGATCTTCCTCCTCTTCATCGCGATAGTAGGAATCATCATAGTATCATTCATCGTCCAATGGTGGTGGGGGGTATACCTAGTTCGGCGACGTCTGGGAGGATGGTCATCCGAATCAGACCCCTAAGGGTCATGAGGTGGAGGCGGTGCCCTACTTCTCGGTTGGCTGCGAAGACTACTCCTGTGAGAAGAGTTAGGAGCTTTTTTCCCACCAGAGTTCACCCTATCCCACACACTAGTGCGGAGATTGTTCACGGGAGTTTCCAGCACTGGCCGTCCAGTGGAGTCGTCGGACCTATCCCCATCCTCCTGGACTTGTTGTAATTCTTGCATAATACGATCCCCTATGCGCTCGAATACGTTCTGAGGTTGAGGGGTTTCCTCAAGGGGAGGTTGTTCCTGGTTCCGCACCCTTCTTCTCCTCTTCCGAGTTCAGGGGGAAGTACCAAGCGCGGGACTGCCAAATTTAAGCCTAGATTGGAGGTTCCTCCCCAGGTTTAGTCTTGACAAGATGCCCGGGATGATTCTCTCAAAGTTCTGCGTGAGAACACGCTCGAGGTCCTCATCGTCGAGCGAACCAACTTCCAATTCTGCCTTGACCATTGGTGGCCTCTGCGGCTCCTTGGTAGGGCCTTTGACGCAGTCCCCGGATCAGGATTATCCAGGGTGATGGTTGGTGGTGGGGTGTTATTGAACGTGCCTGCCCCACGAAGAGACTGAAAAGTGTTTCAATTATTCGGTCCTCCTGCTTGGCCACCAGAGGGCTGGGTGGAGATGAATATCCCATCACCCGTAGACTTCCGATTCCCAGGATTCGTGTTCCTCGAGTTTCCTTGAGGGTGTCCCTTCGTCATTGGGAGAGATTGAGATTAAGATTGAGATTAGTTTAGTGTTTAGGTCCCACAGATGGCGCCAACTTGTTGATACAAAAGTTGGATGATCCTTTTTTGACCTGAATTAGGCTTAATTCGGGTAGGCTGGTCTCCGGCTCTTGCACCAAGTTAATGTCTTGCAGAGATCCTACACACTAAAACAATACGCACTAAGCTTACCGTGGGAACGTATCCCAAGATTAGACTCTGGCGTGAGAGTAAGTAATCGATTTAGGGTCAGATAATCGGTTGTAGGTTGAGAGCAGAGAGAATATGATACCTTTGTGGAACCCTTGGGGGTTCCTTATATAGGCGGTGAAACCCCAATGGGCTGTCACCGATGCTTCGGCCCCAAGCAATGGATAAGTGCCATAATTAGTTTGATTCTTATCTTCTATTTATGGTTAGTGTATATCCTCTACTTTAGGGTAAATCCCAATCCTAAGAAGATTATGATTCTGTCGAACCCTATACCGGCTGTGCCGGGCCATGGGCCGCACACATCTTATGCGGCCACTGTTCATTCAAGCCCATAAGCTCAAATGACATTAATCCAACCCATTCATGATGGGCCGGATGCGGGTAGTACCCGTGGGCCGGGTTCATGACCCGGTTGGGGACTATACGTCATCACATTCTATCTCTACAAGTTTAAAGAGAAACTCCGTCATCAAATGAGTAATATCAAGCAGTCCATTGATGAAAGAACACGTCATAAAAAACAATTTGAAAGAATGGTGAATTAAGGACTGATGTAGACGAAAGAGAGCAAAGTCGATAATGGTCAAACATTGGATGCTTGTTCGGTTGATACATAAAGCAGCGGAACAAAATACAAAAATCAGCATACCAGCAACAGCTCAGGGAATGATCAAACAGCCAATGATGCGGCTATCAGACCCATTTATGATGATGACCCAATGGTTGAGGTACAATTAACTGCTGTGTATGATGATCATCAACATACTAAGCAATCAGAACCAATTTTTGACAAATATCTGTTGGAAAAGGTTGATAGTAAAACCACACCCGATTCATCAGATATGAGTAATGATGTAGGAGACACTGCCTAGGATGTTGATTCAAAGATTCACGAGCTCGAAACTATGTTAGCTCAAAAGACTAAAGATTTTGAGAATGCTAAACTCGACTTTTCAAAGAAAAATGACAATTTTGAAGCTTATTTTCAAAAACTTGAAAAATCAAATGTTATTATTGAACAAAAACTGGCTCATAAGATTCAAGATTCTAAAGGAGAAATAAAACATTTTGTGAAAAAAATTAATTTGTTAGAATCAAAATTGGCTTCCTAAAATCAAAGTCCTTCGCCTGCTTCACTAAGTGAAATATCTGTGCAACCTATCGACACAATAGATAGTAATGACGCGAATGCTAATCACGACATATTTGACAATATGAATCTCAAATTAGAACAACCCGTGTAGCTCAATTACTTCTACAAAATGAGCAATTAAAGGCTCATATTCAGGAAAAGGTTTTTGCACTTACAGCAGTGAAAAATGAATTAAGGAAGCTAAAAGGACATAGTGTGGATACTAAGTTAAAAAAATAGTCAATCTTCGGGAAACCTCCTTCTCAACCATTAGAAACCGCTCAGTTGCTAGACAACCGAATGCGATTAAATCTGAACGACCCAAAACGTCGAACCCGCGGTTTGCATCCCAAGTTGACGTGAATAGCAATTTGCCAAAAACAGTCATTCCACAATCTAGATCCTCCTTAAGAAATTCTGCCTATGCAAAACCCAATCACATGAATGCTTCAAGCAACTCTAGAAATAGCTCCAAGAACATGCCTAGGCGTAGTTCAAATGACACAGGTCATATAATATATCTAGAGGATGCTAAGAAAAAGACACAAGCAAGAGATAGCACTAAACTAAAACCTAGGAGCGTTAATCACACATCTAGGAATTCTAGACCCTTCTATGATGTGCACAAATCAGCCTACCCTAGGAACTCTATATCCTTCTCAGATTCTAAGCACTTTGTTTGCAAGAAATGTAACAAATGCGTGTTTAATGTCATTCATGATGATTGTATCACAAAATTCCTGAACAAGGTGAACAAAAAATCTAGAGCATCTCAAAGACGAAATCCCATAGGAAATAGGCTTTCTCCAAATAAGTCTTGCGTCGTGCATAAGAAAACTATGTTTCCTAGACCTAGCCCTAGGTGGATAGCCACGGGTAGAATCTTCAAAACAATAGGCCTTAGGTGGGTTCCTACTTGAAAGATATTTCCCTCCAGCACGACAAAGGTTCACTATAAACCCCCACATGGTTCTCACAAAGATATCACTAACCCAAATGCAAGCATACAAACTACTGATAAAAGTAAAGGTACCAAATTCAAGGTTCAACGGGAACACAAATGTCACACCCCACCATAGCAGATTATGGGGCGTGACTGATGACGTATAGTCCCTAGTCAGGCTGAATAGTCCGACTCACGGGTACTACCCGCATCCATCAGGAATGGATTGGATTACTTGTGCGATGTGCGCACATAGCCCATAAGTCCTGGTAAGCCGCTGTCGTACAAGAGGTTATTTACTTAGCCAAGTCCTTGTCGCAGTGTGACAGGATCAGATCGAATATAACTTATATTATAGTTATATTCGCCTAAGGAAAAGGGGATATACACTTGCCTTGGTTAGATAATGAAGATCAAGCTATTTCCAGTCATTATCTTTTCCTTAGGCCGCAAGAACAGGGAGCCCAGCCTGGACTCTCTCGAGTATAAAAGGAACCCCTCCGGTTCCAAAAAGGTATGGTATACACGATACCCTAGACGCTAATATACTCAAACCGATTACTTACTCTCACGCCGGAGTCTAATCGTGGGCAACAAACCCACGGTAAGCCCAACGGTGTCTGTTTAGTGCGCAGGGTCCTAAAGCAAGTTTCACTTGGCGCGAGAGCCAGATTCCACAAGACCCCAAATTAAGCCTAATTTGGGTTAAGCTCGGTCTACCCCAACTTTTGCATCAACAAGTTGGCGCCATCCGTGGGACCCTTTCTAAGCTCTAACAAATGACAAAAAGCGGTAAGAGTGAAGGCCGTCAAGGATCCTCGACGGTAGATGGCCATATCACATGAGTAAATGTTACCCCTGGATCTGCCAGCGAGGCAAACACTCGGGACATGAACAATCCCCCAGTCTTAAGAATAGGAGGACTGTTCTCAACTCTCCTACTCACCGTCGGGGAACAAGATACCAAATGGGAGTCAGCCCAGCCTCCTCCCAATAAACAAAAAAGAAAGACGCCCCAAGAGGAGAGAGGGGAAGTCGTAGCTACAAAGGCACGCATGATGGAGGAGTATGTAGCTCATAACTTACAAGCACTCATTTCTTTGGTGGCAAAACATGAAAAGATGGTAGAGGAATCAAAGCGCACTAAGCATACCGCATCCTCAGAGGACGATCTATCAGGATCAAGTGATAGTCCGTCCGGAAAATATATATGTGCAAGTTATTCCTCGGATGACCAAATCTTCTCACAACCGTGGAGGAGAGCCATGAAAAACGCCTTTACAAGGCGCATACAGCATTATTGAGACACCAGAAAGCGCCGCATGCCATCGAACGTAAAAACTTATGATGGCACGATAGATCCAGAAGCCCACTTGAAAGTCTTTGAATCTCAGGCGGGCATCGAAGAATGGCCAGAGCCCGTATGGTGTAATATGTTTAACTCCACACTCATAGGGAACGCGCGAACGTGGTTTGATAGGCTTCCGTCGTGAACAGTCAACGGGTACGAAGTGTTGCGAAAAGCGTTCAAATGAAATTATGTGCAACAAAAAAGCATGATAGGAGTGTTGTATCGCTTGCCAGGGTAAAGCAGCGCAAGGAGAATACTTGGAAGACTTCCTGGAACGTTTCAAAAGCGAGTGTCTTCAAGTAAAGGGCTGCCCAGAAATTTTGAAAGTATCCTGCTTCATGGTGGGGATACGGAATAGCGACTTAATAAAGAAGCTTAATGAAAGAACGCCCGAAACCTTTGACGGAGTGCTAAGGCGGGTAAGGTCTTCCATACTAGGAGAATCGGCTGCTTTGGAAATAACACGAGGTACTTATGATCACAAATCTACTCGCATGCCCATTGAAGGACCCAAAAATCAAGGAAAATCTCTAGGCCTTGATTATGTAGGAATGAGAAGGCAGGGCCGAGCTTATACCTCAAGGTTTACCCCCCCCCCCCCCTTAAGTTAACCCCGAGGGAAATCCTGGTGATGGAAGGTGCGAGTTTCACAAGGCCAACGCCAATGACTACCCCGGTCGAAAAGCGCGCCAGTAATAGATAATGTGAATACCACAATGAGAGAGGGCACGCTACAAATGAATGTATTCAGCTGTAGAAATATATCGAGAATAGAGTAAAGAAAGGTGAGCTAAAACACCTTGTCAAGGAAAACAAGAAGGATGACAGACAAACAATCGTCGGTGCGAACAACTGCATGGTGGAATCATGGCAACGAAGGACAAGGCAGAGGGTGAGCCAAAAATTCTCGAAGGGGAAAGACATTTCTTTTCCCCCACTCAATGCAAGGAACGTCGCAGACGGTCCGCTAGTTATAGAAATAAGCATTGGTTAGCACAACATACATCGTATGTATGTGGATGGAGGTTCATCAGCAGAAATAATGTACGAGCACTGCTTTCTAAAGCTTAGCGCATAAATAAAGAGCCAAATGATGCCTGCGACTTCCCCGCTCATTGGATTCAGCGAAGAAGCGGCATGGCCCTTGGGCCAGCTGGAGTTAGCAGTAAGAGTGGGAGATGATGAGCACTCAGTGGAAGTCCTAATGAATTTTTTAATTATACGGTCTCCATCACAGTACAACGGGATCATAGGGCGACCAGCTATACTAGCAATGCGAGCGGTACCTTCTACAGCTCATGGTATAATGAAGTTCGCAGTCGATGGAGGGGTCGTAACGATATTCAACACGGCTGTTACACCCCAAAATGCAACTCGATCGCAGAACCGCCTAGGGTCACGAGGGAACCAAAGGTAAACTCACCACCAAACTTGAAGGTAGCAATACATCCGCAGTACCCGGATCAGGAGATAACGATCGGGGGGACATTATCTGACAAAGGAAAGACACACATGTGTCGCCTTTTGAAGGATAAACTGGACGTCTTCGCATGGGAACCCAAAGATATGACGAGGGTACCAAGATCGATAGCTAAACACAAGCTTCAGATCCGCGAAGGATACCCTCCAGTTAGGCAAAAGAAAAGAGGACAAGCCCCAGAGCGCAACAAAGTAATACTTGACGAGGTAAAAAAGCTGGTGAACGCAGGAATCGTGAGGGAAGTTTACTATCATGACTGGCTCGCTAACCCGGTCATGGTAAAGAAACATGATGGCAGCTGGCGCATGTGCGTTGATTTCACATACCTCAATAAAGTTTATCCCCAAGACTGCTATCCACTCCCGGAAATAGATTGGAAGGTGGAATCATTGTGCGGATACCCCTTCAAATGCTTCTTGGACGCGTACAAGGGCTACCATCAGATACAAATGGCAGAAGAAGATGAGGAAAAGACAGCATTCCATACCAGTCACGGGGTGTACTGTTACACGAAAATGCCGTTTGGACTAAAGAATGCAGGGGCTACATATCAACGACTGGTTGATAAGGCATTTGAAAGCCAAATAGGGCGAAATTTGGAGGTGTATGTCGATGAATTGGTAATAAAGAGTCATACGGAGAGCGAGCTTATTCGGGACATAGAAGAGACGTTCTCTACCCTCAGAAGGATAAACATGAAGTTAAATCCAAAAAAGTGCACCTTTGAGGCGACAGAAGGCATGTTCCTAGGATACATGATTGACCCCAATGGAATCAAGCCCTGTCCGGAGAAGACAGGCGTGGTTATTCAGCTCCAGATCTCAAAGACGAAGAAGGAGGTGCAGTCGCTAAATGGGAAGCTTGCAGGATTGAACAGGTTCCTGTCCAAGTCAGCAGAGAAGTCGCTCCCCTTATTTGAAACACTTAAAAAGTACATTAAGAAAGGAGACTTCAATTGGACGAAGGAAGCAGAAAAGGCCTTCGAGGAGTTAAAGGCGCATTTAGCCTCACTCCCCATGTTAGTCGCACCGCGGTCTAAAGAAGTGTTGATAATATATTTATCCGCAACGCATGGAGCGATTAGCGCGGTGCTAATGACAGACAGGGACAATGTGCAAACACCAGTGTACTTTATAAGTAGAGCGCTGTAGAGCTCGGAGCTAAATTACACCCCGATGGAGAAATTAGTGCTCACACTAGTATTCGCAGCAAAAAGGTTGCGCAGATATTTCCAAGCACACCCGATAGTGGTGATAACGGTTCAGCCCATAAATTTGCGCAGATAATTCCAAGCACACCCGATAGTGGTGATAACGGATCAGCCCATAAAGCAGGTAATCTCAAAACAGATGTCGCAGGCAGGTTCCAAAAATGAAGTGTTCTACTGGGGGAACACAATATTACCTACAGACCTCGCAATGCCGTGAAAGGACAAATTCTGGCGGACTTTATCATTGAAAAGCCAGAAGAGGGCGTTCAGGGGCTAGATCAAAAGGAAGAAGACAAGACCCGTGGATCTTGTTTACGGATGGGTCATCCTGCACAGATGGATCAGGCGCGGGACTCATACTCACCAATCCAGAAGGAATGGAGTTCACATATGCATTACGTTTTGAATTCACAGCCATAAATAATGAGGCAGAGTATGAAGCGCTGATAGCAGGGCTAAGAATCACAGCGAGAATGGGTGTGCGCAATCTCGAAGCAAACGTAGATTCTCAGCTGGTAGCAAACCACGTACTTGGTTATTATGAAGCAAAAGAGGACAATATGGTGCAATACTTACAAAAATCCAAAGCATTGATTGAAGGGTTCCATAGGTTCCAGATACGCCAAGTACCCAGGGGGAGAACAAGAAAGCAGACACACTTAGCAAAATACCTTCCACCAGTTTTGCGCACCTATCAAAACAAGTCCTAGTGGAAATCTTGAAGGACAAGTCAATAAAAGAGCAAGAGGTCGTGTCGTTTGTAGAGAAAGAAGGCCCTACATGGATGACACCGATTATAGATTATTTAACGAATGACTCACTCCCGTATGATGAAAATGAGTTACGGCGAGTGCAAAGACGGTCGAGGCAATTCGAAGTCAGAGATGGGATCCTTTACAAGCGGTCATTTCTCCAACCATGGTTAAGGTGTGTAGGACCACGACAGGCACAGTATATCATTATCTAAATCCATGAGGGATCATGCGGAATGCACGCAGGACCAAGGTCCGTGGTGGCGACAGCATTGCGCAGCGGGTACTACTGGCCAACTATGCATATAGATGCGCGGACACTTATTAACAAATGCAATGACTGCCAGGTACACAGAGCAGTACCGAGGCAGCCTCAGGAGGAGCTCACGCCAATTACCTCCCCTTGGCCATTCTTCAAATGGGGAATTGATATAGCAGGGCCCTTCCCTGTAGCTGTGGGAGGAGTTAAGTTTCTCATAGTTGCGATGGATTACTTCACAAGGTGGATTGAGGCAAAGGCAGTCGCAACGATAACTAAGAATCAGGTAAAAAGGTTCGTATCGGACAACATAGTATGTCGTTTCGGACTACCGATGAAATAATCTCGGATAATGGGAAGCAGTTCGCAGAAAACCCGTTCAAAGATTGGTGCGCGGATAAGGGGATACATCAACGTTTCGCATCGGTTGCACATCCACAAACAAATGGACTTGTGGAGAGAGCAAACAGGAGTTTGGGGGATGGCATAAAAGCACGGTTGGGGGAACATAATAAAAAGTGGGTCGATGAGTTGTCTCATGTTTTGTGGGCACATCGCACGATGATTAAGACGGCCACAGGTGATACCCCCTTCGCCCTTACATATGGGACAGAAGCAGTCATTCCAGCTGAGATAGGACTGCAAACACTCCGCACTACAGAGGTAGACAAGGTTACTAACGATGATGAACTGTGATTAAACCTAGACGTACTCGAGGAGCGACGAGAGATACCAGCAATCCGCTAGGCAAATTCAAAAGCAAAAATGAAAGGTTACTATGATTCTAGGGTACGCAAGACCTCATTCTGACCACGTGATTTTGTGTATCGCTCAAATGCGGCGAGTCGCGCTGAGAATACATGGAAGCTTGGGCCAAAATGGGAAGGACCCTACATAGTGACAGACGCACTTGGAAATGGTGCGTACCAGCTGCGCGACATGGATGGTCGTGACCTACAAAGACCTTGGAACATATGCCATCTAAAGAAATGCTACCTTTAAAAGCGGAACTTCCCAAGTGGATATATTGTTTTTTCTTTTTATTATTTATGTTCAAAAAACTTGCAAGTATTAATAAAACAGTCGTAGTTCCTAGCGAGTTCCACGGCGCATTCTAAAAACTTTTTTTTGTAATGCATACTTTTTCTTATTATATATGTTGCCTATTGGCGCACGCGTCTACGATGTTTCCAGGAGGAATAAGAGGAATGAGCCTACCCTACTAATTAGACTCGTCGAGTAAGTGGGATGCACCCCCTTCGACCATGGATCGTGTATCCTTGTTAGGCCCCCTTGCTATAAATGACGTCGTAGCAAGTTATGCAGCCAGTGAACTCTGAGACTGTTAAGACACACTTGTGCACACCTAACAATGGGTCAGCCTCACCTGACCGTCCTTATGGTAGTAGCGGTATATCGTACGTAATGATCTTCTCAAACCCATATGGACCATTTATAAGTTTACATTAGCTTATTATGCGAAATCGTGCTATAAACAATAAAATACACATTCTATAACAAAAGAAGGGTAGTGTTTATTACGAAGCAAACATTTGAAAATACAAAGCACGAAAATGTGTTTACAAATCACTAAGATGATTGGAGAGCAGATGGGTCTTAGAGGAGGATCTCTTCAATTTCAGCAAAGGAGGGCAATAAGTAGTAGCGCGATGATCCTTAAGGCTTTTTTCCATCCGGTCCAGTAGGCATGAATCCCTCTCCAGCAATGGCAATGGCAGCACATGGATGGTAGGATCAAGGTGGGCTGCACCAACAGAAGGCGTTGCTTCTATGTTTAGCAGGGTTTTCTTGGCAGCTTCAGGACTCTCATGCGCTACAAGGACCTTAGATAATGGAATTTCCTTCACAATCTTGAAGGGATCAAGAATATCCTTGGGATTCGCGAATACGGGCACAGTCAACTGCTCCATAGATGGCTTTAGGTGAAAGTCTGCCAATGATTCTACGCCCACTTCCTTATGGCGCGCCAAGGTAAGACTCTCTATTACCACTTCAATTGGCACTTCATGATCCTTATCCTCTAAACCAAAAGAAGGAAGCAGACATACACTCATTTCTTTCATGGCTGCGGTGAGCTTGGCGTCGGCCTTCGGATCGTAAAAGGGCACCTCTGATAGTTCTCGGTTCAATAGCTTCTCCTTGTGTGCAGTCGCCAAGCCTCTTGAAGTACCCTCATTGATGGTGGCTATGACTGACTGGGAGAATGAGGCTCGCAGGGTGGGGTCTTCCAAGGCAACCAAGGCGCAGACCATGGCGCACTAACCACCGTTTCTCGGCTATCTCCTTCATTAAGCGTGGGTATAACTCCTCATCTAGATCGATGCTCAGCCTCTTCAATTGGCAGCTGAGGTCGCTCACATCCTCCTTTACCCTTGCACCCAGAGCATCAAAATTAGCACAAACCTATCCTTCCCCTCCTCAAAGGCCCCCATGGCAGCAATGTTGGAGGCCTTTATCTGGCTAAGATGGGCGCGTTCTTCCTCCAGGGCAGCAGATAATCTGTTTCTTTCTTGAGTTAGGGAATGAAGGAGGGCAACATCTTTTCTTCCTCTCTCGGCTTCTTGGTCTATTTTTTCTTGCATGTCACCAAGAGCGGAGGATTTTTCTTCAGTAACTTGCCTCAACTTTTCCTCTGTCATATGAAGTTGGGCAGCCAATTCAAGGAATCTCTTCTTGAGGTGCGATGTCAGCGTCAGTTGCTGCGCTGCTAGATAGCTCGCCTCATCGGCCAAGACAGAGTCGCTCATCCCTTCAAGTACTACCTTTCGGCCAGGGGGCACGATGTTGTCTAGGAAGCTTGCACAGTCAAATGAACTTGTGAGATCAGATGATGCAGGGAACTCCCAGTCAGGGGCAAAGGTAGGATCTTGGGTGAATTCATCTCCTCCTGTTGAGGAAGCCTCTTTTTTTTGGGGGGGGAGGGTGTTGTCTTGACTTTTGTAGCAGATCTTTCCTGTTCGTCGTTGCTGTATAAAAGTAATAATTAGACGGACGTTTAAAGTATGATCACGTAAGAATGCAGCGAAGAATGTTTGGTTTACGCTAACATATCGAACAAAGTGGTTACCTTAGATTGATGGTTGTGGAGGGGTCCTTGCTAGGTTCTTTCAAACTCTTCCTCCGTGGTGCACACCCCTGTCCAGGAGGGGCCAGCCCCGGTACGTGCGACTTTGTGTGGGGATGATGGGGGGCTTATGCGTCTTTTTCCTAAAGAGATAAAGTTCTCTTCCTCAAACTCATCCGTGATTTATTCGGAATCTTTGGTATATTCATATGACGATAGCGAGGAGCTAAGAAATGGTGGTGGTTGTTGTTGTACGGGTGGCTGTTGTTCTAACTGTTGCATCGGTGGGGATGGCGGTGGCTGGTCAGCACCAGGGCCTTCGCTCCCTTGAGCGATCGAGGGCTCTTCAATTTCCAAATCCATGGTATTCCTTTGTGCGCGGTCGTGGAGTTATTCTTCATTTACCTGTTGAGAGCGAGACAACACCAGCAAATTTTCATGAAACACACCACGGACAAGGTCAAGCACATCCATAACTGCGAAAGGAAACAAACAGAAAACAGGGAAACATCTTTTAGAATCCTAATATGCGGTGGTACTTACAGAAGGTTATGATGAAGGCGGGAAGGACCACTAACCCTGGCCACTCTCACTGCGGAACGCTGTTACCATGTGCTCACCACAGATGGGTGCGCGACTTAGGCCAAGAGTGACTAACACACTTTCCGGGTAGGGTTGCACGGGGATGCGTTTGTTGTTTAGAGTCTCCGCATCTACAGCATTGTAGGAGTCGGGGCAAGGTAGGGGGTCCTTCCTCACGGTGCCAGGGGTCAAGAATGGAAGTGGAAGGGAAAGGCGGCGTCATCGACCCAGAAGAATATGTCGGTCCAATTCCTTAAAAAATCTATATTTCCATAAAATATTGCATACCACCCTTTCGCTTAGCAAAAGACACCCAGCCATTGGCTAAATTCCTTTGGTAGAATACGCGGAAAAGATCTACTGTGGGTTCTATGTCTAGGGTGTGGCAGTTTATTTCAGAATTTGAAATTTTCGCCGCCCCTATGCAATGTAGCTGGGAGACGTGGGTCTCGTTGTGTATTAATACACTCAGAAGGAAGCGCGACATGGGTATGCGCTGGTTTGCGTAATCGAAGTAACGGGTGTACAACCCTATCTTCCCTACGGGGAACTGACTTATATTATGTTGTGGGTTAGGAACTTCTGGGTGCAGATAATTGGGTATGTAGAATTCAGAGGTAAATTGATCTAGCTGATCAATGGTCAAGATGGACGTGATATTGGTTAGCTATTTCACCATGGTGCTGGGTATACAAAATATAGTGGTCGCGTGGATTACCTTAATAAGAGATCCGGTGATGATGGTAAATGATAGAAGCGTTAATGGTGGTTTGAAGGTTTGTAGACGTAAACAGTCAAAAGGAGGCGTGATGGGTTTATATAGGCTTCCTTAGTTTTACTGTTTATGGTCAAATGTGTGCCATGTGTCCCCCACTTGCTAGATCTAACGGTAAAATATGAATGGATAACTATGACGTGGCACACACTTTTCCCGAGTACCAAGGAGGTTAGGTGAAAGGGGGGATGTTTGTCTTCTTGGCGGGAATGTTTAAAATCTGAGTTTATGCGTTTGTTTGTGTTTGATTATAGTCTAGTAGCCGCGGATTGTACCTGCGACCACTAGACTGGGGGACATGATGACGTATAGTCCTTAGTCGGGCTTAATAGTCCGACTCACGGGTACTACCCGCATCCATCAGGAATGGATTAGATTACTTGTGCGATATGCGCACAAAGCCCATAAGGCCTGGTAAGCCGCTGTCGCACAAGAAGTTAGTTACTTAGCCAAGTCCTTGTCGTAGTGCGACATGATCAGATCGAATGTAACTTATATTATAGTTATATTCGCCTAAGGAAAAGGGGATATACACTTGCCTTGGTTAGATAATGAAGATCAAGCTATTTCCAGTCATTATCTTTTCCTTAGGCTGCAAGAACAGGGAGCCCAGCCTGGACTCTCTCGAGTATAAAAGGAACCCCTCCGGTTCCACAAAGGTACGATATACACGATACCCTAAACACTAATATACTCAAACCGATTACTTACTCTCACGCCGGAGTCTAATCATGGGCAACAAACCCACGGTAAGCCTAACGGTGTCTGTTTAGTGCGCAGGGTCCTAAAGCAAGTTTCACTTGGTGCGAGAGTCGGAGTCCACAAGACCCCAAATTAAGCCTAATTTGGGTTAAGCTCGGTCTACCCCAACTTTTGCATCAACAACGACGTGTGGTTATCATCACAACAATAGCGTGTCTATAGAGATAACTAAATGAAATGGAAATATCATAAATGGGTGACACAATGTCATGACAATATCACAAACAATGCAGGCGTCTAGGTAAGTAGGTAACAGGCCTACCTCTTTTCAAAGACAAACAAATAAACAAACATCAAACATATAGGTGTCTACAAAGTATCACTTATTCAAACATAAAATAAAGACTAAGAAGAAAGGGATTCCTCCTAATGCAATACAAGCAGCCTCTAGACTCTAGCCACTTCTAACATCATGCTTCTCAACTATCCCACCTGAAAATAACACTAAAATCTGTTAACATAAAGTTGGTGAGAACATAGGTTTAAATTACCAAAAACATCTTAAGAACCCATAACAACCGCTGTAAATAGTTGAAGAAAACAAGTTAAAGCAATGGACCATAATGTGATAATCATGTTAAATGCATCTACAACAAAACTCAATTCGAGTACCAATCACATCTACAATTCACAAGAACACACTATAACAATCAAGAAACATCCTGTCACACACAAAAGAACAATGCACCACACTATAACAATCAAGAAGTATCCCGTCAGACACATAAGAACAATGCACCACACTATCCGGATCTTTCCCACACCACTTGTGGAGGATGAACCATATCCCCGTCGAGATATCTTGCCTCCGTCGAGACGATGCACAAGTACTCAAAACACATGTACTCAGAACACAAGAACTCAGGACGGATCGTGCCCCCCCCCCACCGCTCCACACACATCACAAATGGTCCCATAGACGCCCATACATCTATGTACCATACCAAAACAAGGGTACCCGCCTTACCAATATCCACTAAGACGGTACGTGTCCCCGATCCAAATCATAAACACAATCAAGATTCACATATCAAAACACATATCAGAACACCTAACATAACACATAACATAACACATAACAAAACACATAAGCACGCATGTCACACAATAACACATCTATGTCCACACATTTATAAAAATATAGTACCAAACTATTTTAAGAACACCACAAGTGTCATCTCCATCCCATACTGGAAAACATCTAAAAACTTAGTTAAAATGGGACTATGAACTCACCTGATAACACAACAAGCTAGCACTCCTGTAACCTATAAAATCATACACAACACACTTAGCTCAGGTCCTAACACCAAGTAAAAACCAAGGAGATGAATCTAATTACCCAATCCCCACTATCTAATTCTCCCACTACAAGCTATTCTATACGTAAAAATACAGTTTTTTCCCGGTATGGTTTACTAGTCACTAAACGATCACATGAAGTGAACTTAACACCGCACTTGGCTCCTACCCTACTGGAGTTATGTTTTTTATATAATATAAGAACTCCAAAAACCAATTTTACTTTCTACTTACACGTTTAACCCTTTCATTTAGACTCTACGCCAAAAGTCGTTTTCACCAAAACTGATTTTCTGTACATGCTAAATGTTTGTCTCCAAAAGCCCGACCTAAACACCATAATATTTATTGAAAACCTCCATTACTTTCATAATATTATAAAGAGTTCCCAAATCAAAAATCTTTGGCTATCTCATTTGTTTGGTTAGGTTTTGACTCAAATTCCCGAAATCCATATTAATTCCTGAACAGCGCACTGTTTTTGTAAAAATTGTCTGATGACCTTCCTTAACTCCATTTTCGACCAACCTTACATTTTTGAAAAGTAGACTCTCTGAAATTAATTTTAAAAAAATTAAACTCGACCAAAGGTGCCACCTACTACCCGGAACAGTCGACACAAGACAGCCCAAAAAATCAGACTGTTTTACGCCTTTATGCGCTAACCATCTAAACATCATCAATTACCCATAAATTATTAAACAGGAACCCTAAAATTATTAATGGATCTTAATTACTATATTTTTCCAGAAAATTAATAAAACCCTAATAATCTCAATGATGGTTAATTAACATTACAATAATGATTAATTAAAAAAACAAGAATTTAAATCAAGATTATACCTAATCATTCATCAAAACCAAGATTTTTGGAAGAACCCTAATTCTCTTGAAAAATTCTGATCGTCCTTTTTTTCTTGTGTGAAAATCTGATTTTTTGTTTTATTAATGGTGTATTTATACTTGTACAAATCATTTTCCTAATTTAAAACAAATGGGCTTTGGGCCCTTTTTTTCTTTTTTTTATGTCGACTAAACACCCCTTTTTCCAAAAATATTCTTTTTCTTTTTTTTAATTTCATTTTTATTATAATATTCCTTATTTATATTTATTTGTTTATTTATTTATTAATCCCTTAATTAGTTAATTACACATAAACCTTTTAACTTACGCGATTACCGTAAAATACGTAAAATATACAGTTTTATGAAAATTCGTAAAATATGAAATAAACTTTATAACTAAGTCCTAAATGAATTAAAACCATCCCGTAAATTATTCCTGTGACTAAATACCTCATCCGAGACCTCTAAACGCTAAACCCTAGATCGTAAAAATACGATTTACTATAATACTTATACGTATACATAAAAACATAAAATAAGGGAGGTGATTTGCACACTCCTAAATTTGATTGGCACACTCACAAATATGTTGTCTTGACATTTATGCCCTTGTAAGGGTGAATATAAGTACTAGTTTTTTACGGGTATATATGTCAAGAAAACATATTTTTGAGTGTCCCAATCAATTGTAGGAGTGTGCAACACCTCCCATAAAATAACACCATATTCTATCATAGTTACATCCATGTGAATTCATGAGCACCAACTATTCTCACCGTAGCATCATATAATGTACCACGCAATACACGAACGATGACTAACATCCAATCAAAGGCTCAAATATAAACATATTGCACGTAAACGCACACTAAGCACATAATCAAAGTCAAACAGTCAAAAGTGACAAACCCAAAATCTAGGCTTGTCATATCACTCCCTCCTAATAGAAATATCGTCCCGAAATTTACTCCCAAACTCAAACTTATTCTCAGCAAACAAAAGAGGATACGTATCTCTGATAAAACCTTCACGTTCAAACGTGAACTAAGTTTATACTAAAATAATTTGAACCAACAACACATGAGCCTTAACCGTCCACGAGGAAACTTATTAAAACCATCAAGTTATGTAACCAACCTAACTAAATCTCGCAACTCATCAAACAAGAACTGTCTTGAAAGGAGTCGTTACATAACGCGACGAGTTTAAAACTGTCACCCCGATTTTAGTCTTACTCATAAATACCATAAATCAAAACTCATCAAAATATAACCACGTATTCTAAGGTCAAAAGAACTCTCAAATTCTATCCCAACTCAGCCCTATGTTGGCCCTCTAAGTGTTCGTTACCCCAAAATACCCAAAACACAAGTTTAAAGCATGTTGTCCGAAAATTAACCTTAAACTTGACACTTGTACAGTTAATTAGACCTAGCTTCTAACCCCCATTTACTAAACATTCTGAATATTTGAAAAGTACGTTCCGATTACATAATTTTAGTCTTTTGAATCACCCAAAAAGCTTTAAAAACGAATAAGTTATGACCAAAACGATTTTTACCTAAAATTTGCCTAGGCATTAGCGACAGTTTCTGACAGTTTAGCGACAGATTTTGACAGTTTAGCGACAGTTTCTGCCTACTCCGATTATACCAAAAAAAACCGATTTTAAACCCTAAAACCCCTCGTTAATTACCAAATTCAAGACCTAATTTATTTTATTTCTAGAAAATTAAAAATCCTGACTCATCATATGAGTAATTACATGATTTTAACATATTAAATTAAATAAGAACAATAATTTAACTAAACATCACTAGCTTTAGGTGATCAAAACCATTTAAAAAAAATAAAAATAAACAAGCCATGCTTATATGTTAAAAAAATTATATTCCATCTTATTTCAAACACGTTTACGACACTTTACCTTTATTTCACCTGCCAACAACTATTTTAACTATTTGCAATTTCCATTTGTTTACCATGTAAGACTAAAAAACAAAAGATACCGTTACCCCAAATAAGCAAAGACAAGGGAATTCTTAAACTATCTCAATAGCCTTTACGCTAAAAGTACCGTACAAATGAACACATGAAACGAGGATTCGATAAATCTGCTACTACAGAAGTTGAACATCCCAAAGAGAAAAGAGCTAGCAAACCATCCTACGAATACAATCGATAAGTAGAAAAGAATTATACATATATAGGCATATGCATACATACACTCAAATTCATACAACATATACTATACAAGCATGTATTAACCTTCTTTTATGCAACCATACTTAGGAATCCATTGATGTCGTGGTACTTGTATAACTATGTTGGCCACGATACTTATACAAGTGCCCTTTCACCAATGCACTCCCTCCTATGATGACATTTATAAGAATTAAGACTACACATAACACATCAGTCTACCAACTCAAATAAGCACATAGATCCTACAACTCATATAAGCACATAACCACAACATAAAATAAGATCCAAAATCCATGTATTAAAATAATGTAGCCAATGCATGAAACACATGGACTCGTAATCCAGCTGAACCACCGTAGACAAAATTCAAAATGTATAAAGAAACATGAAAGAATAATCAAACGAAATCCAACAATGACTAACGTGGACGATTGTGGTTCAATCCGCACTAGTCAAAACTCGAAAGGAAAATAACATGTAGCTAAGTATGAACCATAGTAGTTCATAACTTAACAAACATCACAAAAATAACATCCAAACACATCAATTATTATAAAATGCACACATACTCCTATGACGCTTATATTCAGGGACCCATAAGCTATAGACTAGGCTACACGACTAGACAACCTAATTCTCTATAACCATTGGCTCTGATACCATTCTGTCACACCCCACCATAGTGGATTATAGGGCGCGACGTATGGTTATCATCACAACAATAGCGTGTCTATAGAGATAACTAAGTGAAATGGAAATTTCATAAATGGGTGACATAATGTTATGACAATATCATAAAAAATGTAGGCGTCTAGGTAAGTAGGTAACATGCCTACCTCTTACCAAAGACAAACAAATAAACAAACGTCAAACAAATAGGTGTCTACAAAGTATCACTTATTCAAACATAAAATAAAGACTAAGAGGAAAGGGATTCCTCCTAATGCAATCCTAGCAGCCTCTAGACTCTAGCCACTTCTAACATCATGATTCTCAACTATCCTACCTAAAAAATGACACTAAAATTTGTCAACATAAAGTTGGTGAGAACATAGGTTTAAATTACCGAAAACATCTTAAGAACCCTTAACAGCCGCTGCAAATAGTTGAAGAAAACAAGTTAAAGCAATGACCATAATGTGATAATCATGTTAAATGTATCTACAACAAAACTCAATTCGGGTACCAATCACATCTATAATTCACAATAACACACTATAACAATCAAGAAACATCCTGTCACACACAAAAGAACAATGCACCACACTATAACAATCAAGAAGTATACCGTCACACACACAAGAACAATGCACTACACTATCCGGATCTTTCCCGCACCACTTGTGGAAGATGAACCATATCCTCGTCGAGATATCTTGCCTCCGTCGAGACGATGCACAAGTACTCAGAACACATGTACTTAGAACACAAGAACTCAGGACGGATCGTGCCCCCCGCTCCACACACATCACAAATGGTCCCATAGACGCCCATACATCTATGTACCATACCAAAACAAGGCTACCCGCCTTACCAATATCCATTGAGATGGTACGGGTCCCCCAATCTAAATCATAAACACAATCATGATTCACATATTAAAACATATAACAGAACACATAACAAAACACATAAGCACGCATGTCACACAATAACACATCTATGTCCACACATTTATAAAAATATAGTACCAAGCCATTTTAAGAACACAAATAGTGTCATCTCCATCTCATACTGGAAAACATTTAAAAACTTAGTTACAATGGGACTATGAACTCACCTGATAGTACAACAAGCTAGCACTCCTACAACCTTATAAAATCATACACAACACACTTAGCTCAGGTCCTAACACCCAAGTTAAGTAACAACTAAGGTTATGAATCTAATCCCCGACCACTATCTAGTTCTCCCACTACAAGCTATTCTATAAATAAAAATACAGTTTTTTCCCGGTACGGTTTACTAGTCACTAAACGATCACATGAAATGAACTTAACACCACACTTGGATCCTATCCTACTGGAGTTATGTTTTTATATGATCTAAGAACTCCAAAAACCAATTTTACTTTCTACTTACACGTTTAACCCTTTCGTTTAGTCTTTACGCCAAAAGTCGTTTTCACCAAAACTGATTTTCTGTACATGCTAAATGTTTGTCTCCAAAAGCCCGACCTAAAAACCATAACATTTATTGAAAAGCTCCAGTACTTTTATATATATTATAAAGAGTTCCAAAATCAAAAATGTTTGGCTATCTCATTTGTTTAGTTAGGTTTTGACTCAAATTCCCGAAATACAAATTAATTCCTGAACCGTGCATGGCTTTTGTAAAAATTGTTTGAGGACCTTCCCGAACTCCATTTTCGACCAACCTTACATTTTTGAAAAGCAGACTCTCTGAACATAATTTAAACAAAATAAAGTCGACCAAAGGTGCAACCTACTTCCCGGAGCAGTCGACACAAGACAGCCCAAAAAATCAGACTGATTTACGCCTTTATGCACTAACCCTCTATACATCATTAATTACCCATAAATTATTAAACAAGAACCCTAAAATCATTAATGGATCTTAATTATTATATTTATCCAAAAAATTAATAAAACCCTAATCATCTTAATGTGGTTAATTAACATTACAATCATGATTAGTTAATAAAAACAAGAATTTAAATCAAGATTATACCTTTAATTGATCAAAGCCAAGATTTTTAGAAGAACCCTAATTCTTTTGAAAAATTCCGATCGCCCCTTTTTTTCTTGTGTGAAAATCTTATTTTTGTTTGTTTTATTAGTGGTATATTTATACTTGTACAAATCCTTTTCCTAATTTAAAACAAATGGGCTTTGGGCCTTTTTTTCTCTTTTTTTTATGCCGACTAAACACTCCTTTTTCCAAAAATATTTTTTTTAAATTTTGTTTTCATTATATTATTCCTTATTTATATTTATTTTATTTACAGATTAATCCGTTAATTAATTAATTACACCTAAACCTTTTAACTAGTCAATTTTACGCGATTACCGTAAAATACGTAAAATATACAGTTTTATGAAAATTCTTATAATATGAAATAAACTTTATAACTAAGTCCTAAATGACTTAAAACCATCCCGTAAATTATTCCCGTGACTAAATACCTCATCTGAGACCTCTAAACGCTAAACCCTAAATCGTAAAAATATGATTTTTTATAATACTTATACGTATACGTAAAAGCATAAAATAACACAATATTCTATCATAGTTGCATCCATGTGAACTCATGAGCACCAACTATTCTCATCGTAGCATCATATAATGTACCACGCCATACACGAACGATGACTAACATCCAATCAAATGCTCAAATATAAACATATTGCACGTAAACGCACCCTAAGCACATAATCAACGGCAAACAGTCAAAAGTGACAAATCCAAAATCTAGGGTTGTCACAACAAAGTTCCAATATTTGAATACCGTTCAACAAAAGACACACTTAGAGCTTGGTTGCTGAAGAAACAGATATATGTGAAACAAGTGTCTCAGGGGTTTCACAATTAAGCTTCAACATGGCTTATAGTCAAATCACATACTGTTACCCGGACTCTCAAGACAGGAAAGTTCATCTCGATGATGACTTATCCTAGGAATGAGAAATTAAGTTTTCTCGGACATGAGCTATCAGTAAAAACATTAAAAGTTTTTAAGTTCATGTACTATGACTTACAGTCAAATTACAGGCGGTAACTCGTTCTTCAAAGAAAGGAAAGTTCATCAACGAGGAATTAAATTTTCTCGGACATGAGCTTGTATTAAAACTATTCAAAAATTTTAAGCTCGTGTACATGACTTCTAAGCATATCACAGCTTAGGACTCGTACCCCAAATAAGGAAAGTTTATCACGAACGATAACTTATCCTTCACAACGAGAAATTAATATTTCTCGGTCATGAGCTTCTTCTAAAAACATTCCAAGTTTTTAAGCTCATGAAAAACGACTTCTAAGTAAATGTCAGCTTAGAAGTCGGCTTACAACATAATGAAAGTGTATCACGAATGATAACTTATCCTTCACAACGGGAAATTAATATTTCTCGGTCATGAGCTAGTCCCAAAACAATCAACGTTTTGAGCTCATGAAAAACGGACCCGAAAAGGGAAGTGTACAGTTCAGTGCTTTTTCACTCAGCAATAGAAAAGAAGTCTTGTATCATGATATTTTTAAAACCGTTGAACACAATTTTTCAAGAATTTCTCAAAAGGTTTTTCTAATTATTTCAAAATTGTGTGTTCAACACTCCTTTCCTGATAATGTGGTTTTAATATCTAAAAAATGCCATATGTTATTTGGATCAATTTTTGAGGGGGCGTTTTAAAATCAAGCCTTTAATGTTGTTGGGGTACATCTCGAAAATTGTCATAATTTATGTATCCAACACATTTCGAAAATGGTTTAAAACTGTCATATGTAATATACTATATCAGATAAGGCATCTCATCTCCGTACCTTAACATATTTTGTGGTGTCACTTTTCCTATATATTGTAAAATTTTGATCAGTTAGGACCCACATATATTGTTGAGGGGAGCAACCGAACAAAAAGTTCCATGATTCATGCGTGTACACATCTTTCTCTCCCAACGATTTTCAGTAATTGTCATATTTTAATCGATTGGTATCTCTAATATTAAGTTTTTATATTGGACATAGGGAAGAGAATGTGATTAAAATGTAATATATCGAAACATGTGATCTTAAAGACTTTAGTGCAACTCTTTCCTTCACATGCTAAACTATTTCGAATATCGCTGCATGTGAGTAGGGGGAGCTTGTCAGATATGTAAAACTTTCAAAGTGTCAAAAGGTTTTGATCAAACACTTTGATTTGTTTTTCAATGGTTTTATGGTTACGATCTATACCAAAACAACCTACTATCCACGAAGGAACGATGGAGTCAAAAGGTGGTTTAGGATAGGAAACTAAGTCCTATGATCCAACCAGAACCGGAAAGATCTACCCAAGGACATTCCATAGCTAGAAATAGTTGTCCTTGGGAAATATGGAGTTGAATGAAGCTGAATGTAGACTAATTACTTAAGTTAGCACTGGAACAATCACAACAAGGTGATAGTGATGACGTGTTGGTAAGCATTGAAGGAGTTGAATATTCTATGCAACTTAGGCAGAAATTGGGTTAACACATCTATTGAAGACAAGTGTCATAGACCCGGTGATGCAATTCACAACCTTTTCCCAGCCATTCGGGTTTCTCTCAAAATAAAATTTTCTCATTGTCACGGAGATCAACACGTTATATATTAACTTTCTCACTCTGAGTTAGTTAACGTTAAAAATGTGGCAATTTGCTCCAGCCTCTGATTATTAAAAAGCACTTATTGAGTCTAGAGACAAAAGAGATTAATCGATCATCTTATTAGGACACAATCGAGTCCTACGCATTATCCTTATGATATTGCCAGAATATCTGAGTGATACGATGCACGATGAAGATGGAAATTCTGCTTGAGTCAACATTAAACAAGCTCATGGTAGGTAACTTGTGCGATTCTACACGAATCAAACTTGTGAGAACTGGAAAGCAACTAAGTTTGGATTCTTAATAGATCCAAACTTGGTTCCAGGTTTCTTCGCAGTATCCGCGTGATCTTGCCGGAACATTCAGAGTGACACTCTTTAGTGCTCACAGTGACGAATGGAAATCCTTCTAGTGTCAACATCAAACAACACTACGGTAGGTGACTCGCAAGATTCTTTTTGAATCGAGCTTTTGACAAACTGGAAAGCAACAATGGTGCGATTCTTATTTGAATCAAACTTGTTCCAGGAATTCTGAATTGACGAATCTAATCAGACGGATAATTTATCCTTATGATTCACTCTTTACGTTCACAATCTGCTTTGAGATGGTCAAGTGAAGAGAACGGGATACTACCGTCGGGAAACCCTGTCAAGGAGGTTCTTAATTGAATCTACCCGATCACAGGTTCGGTATCTAATATCGTCTAACGGTCTTCACCGACCGGATGTAAAACGCTACCCAGTTAGGATGAAATGTTTAAAGCCATTTCGTCTGTGCCTATATATTTTGCTGCATATCAAGAAGGTGGGGTAGCTATGTACTAACCGAAGTCGTCTTCACATGTTCATACTAAAAGTTAAAGACTTTTGCTACTCTGATAATCAATGGATACCTCAAGGTCTAACTACAACTATATATGTATGGTAGATTTTTAGCCTTTCGAAATCAACAAAGTATGAACATATCGATTCAGAAGTCACAAGAGCACAAGATGGCGATAATCAAGATACTCAAGAATGTTATAGGCCATCTTAGTCACAAGAGCACAAGATGAAGACTATCAAGGATAGATTGAAGATCTCAAGCACTCAAAGTCAAATGACAAAGGCTCAAGATAAGGATTACAAAAGCATGAAGGAACAAAGCTGTTACAAACAAGATCAAGACCAAGATACAAGACCTAAGAAGGAAGATCACCTCTACAAGAATGTATTCTTTTAATCATCTTATGTATTTAAAGATGACTAATACATTAGGGGAGATTGTTAGCCCTATACTTTATATAGTCGAACAAGAATGTAATAGGTCATCTTAGTCGTTAAATTTCTTGTATAGTAATAGGCTAGTCAGGATAAACGGTCTTGGACTTTAAGCTAATATTGTATAAGTTAGGGGCTCTTAGCCCAAAGACAAGCCATGCCCGACCCATGTAACAAAGCCCAAGAGCCCACCAAGCTTGTGGGTATATAAACCTTCTTCTATGTGTGGAAGAAAGTGTTGGTTCATTTACTTTCTCTCTCTAAGTTTATTAACCTTCCACCATTCTCTCTAGTTTCTCTCTCTACTTTCTTCTATTTCTCTCTCTAAATATTGTGTTATGGATTGACTTGAGATTATCATTCAGATTTTAAGGTGGGGACGGTATAAGCAGTGAAGGGGATTGAGGTCGGGACAGTAGAGGATGTGGAGACTGGATAGTAGTAGCAGTGGGTGGAATGGTTGGGGAGGAACCAAAACCAGGAGTTGGGCCGAGAGGTGTTTGAGGTTCAACAAAAGGAGGTATAGGGATGGGGGTGTGGGTGTTCGGTGTTGGGGACGTCTACATCAACGGGGTCAAGCGAATAAGATCATTAATGAGGTTGAACAAGGGATCCAAAAAGTCATAAGACGGACTAGTGGTTGTTGTCACGGAGCAAAAAGGAAAAACGGTTTCATCAAAGGTGATAGGCCAAGATATAATAATGGAGTTTGTGTTGATATCAAGACAACGATAACCTCGATGATTGGTAGCACGGCCTAAAAATAACGAAGGTGTGGCGCGAGCCTCAAGTTCATGAGAGGCATCAAGATGAGGGTAACTAAGAGAGCCAAAGGTACGTAATATGGTGTAGTGAGGAGTGGAACCTAAAAGGCGAGTAAAGGGAATATCATTATTGATGGCGCGGGAAGGAAAAATATTTAACAACATCCATATTAAGAGATTCAGTCCGGTAATTGGGTGGAAGGTGAGCTTGAAGTAATGATGTTCGAATAAGGTTATCAATGGTTCGAATCATCCGTTCCGATTTGCTATTTTGTTGTGAGGTCCTTAGAGAAGAAAAGCGAAATTGAATGCCATTAGCAGCAAAAAGTGTATGAAAGGCTTGGTTGCCAAATTCACCACCATGACCACACTGAAACAACTTAATTTCACTTTAAATTGAGTACGAACAAAAGTGAGAAACAACACAAATTTAGACATAACATCACATTTATGAACCAAAGGATAAACCCAAACATACAGAGAATAATGATCCAAAAACAAAACATAGTATCTAAAATCAAACAAACTCAGAACCAGAGAAGTCCAGAAATCCGAGTGCGTAATATCAAAAGAAGAATTAACCAATGTACTAGAACTAACAAATGGAAGCTTCACGTGTTTGCCAAGTTGGCAAGCATGACAAAGCACGGGAAGTTTGTCCTTATTACACAAAATGGAAAGACTAGACAAAACATGACGTAACACTTCACTTCCAAGATGTCTTAGACGTTGGTGCCACATATACTGACTTGTAAGGAAAGCATGAGGAATGGGAGAGGGCGTCGTCATGGGATAAATATCACTAGTGCTATCACTGCGGAGAAGCACCTGACGGGTGTGGAATTCCTTAACAGAAAAACCAAAAGGGTCAAACTCGATAGTACATGAATTATCACACATAAATTGCCTAACGAAAATTAAAGACTTAACAATATATGGTGTAATGAGGACGTTATGTAAATGAAGGGGGCGATACGGGGTGGATATGATGCTATGACTAGAGTTAAGAACAAGAATAGAGTGACCATCACCAACATAAATAGATGAATAAATGTAATAATTAAAAACATCACTTAAATTGGAAATTGAATCATTAAGATGTGAACTCGCACCTGTATCCATATTCCAATTTTCGGAAGCAGGTTCTTGTACCGTAGGAGTTATAAAAGCACCATGAAGTAAGGTTTCTTGACCCGCGAGAACTGGAGCGGCAAAGGAACCCGCCTGACCAGACGTTCCACCTGAACTTGAAGTAGTAGGCCCGCTAACAAAGGAAGCTGGTTGAACATGAGGAGATGGAGAACCTGAGAAGACAACGGTCTGTGGGTAGAACATTGAGGTCGGCTAAGGATAAAACAGTACGGCAGGCATGACACTTTGTTGGGTCGGGTAAGTGTAAACACGTGGGCTCGGTTGAGGAGCAACTGGGTGGGCCAAAGGCAAGGTGGGAAGTGAATTGGTGAAGCCCTGTGGAGAGATAAACGCATCATAGGCAGTGGGTGTGGGAGACACCGATGTCTTTGACCCAACACATAAGATCTTCTCATCAAATCCTAGCTTCGCCAATAACGTCTTCAAAGTGGTCATGTCACTCGTAAGAGAATCGAAGATGGGTTTCGAAGGACGATAAGGAGTCCCCGAACCATGCACACCATTATGGAGAAAGCAACAATTTTCACCCCAACGACACAAAACTCGAGTAAACTTATTACAGTGCGAAAAACTTTTTCCACAGGAGTGAAATCACGACGAGGAGGAGCATCACTTTTAGCCAATAAAACCGTGAGGGGTGAGTAAGTAGAATCCGCATAGGTGTCTTGATTAAGCGCCTTGAGATGCATCTCCTCCGTTATGAGCATAGATCGGACCGTTTTAAGGTCCGGAAACACTTCCTGGTGTACAATAATACCTTAAACCATGGCATATTTAGGAGGTAAACCTGCGAGCACAATGTTAACCACGCTTTCATTATTGATCGACGAACCGAGAATAGATTCGATCTTTTGGAAGAAAGCATCAATGGTGAGGTCTCCAAGCTTCAACGAACGTAGCTCAGCCTCTAACGTAATGGAGCGAGACCGCTTATTGTCATGGAAGATGTCGGCTAATATTTCAAGGCTCATTGGCCGTTCATCGAGCATACAATTTTGAAGAGACTTGCCGATGGTGGTAAAAATAACGATGTTGTCGATCTTTAACTACACCTCATCCAGAGGAGGAGGATCCGCAGATCTCGTAGTATCCGAAGCAGTTTTTATATGGATGTGATCCAAGAGCTTGTGACCGGTGTAAAGATGCTCAAAAAAATAAGTCCAGGATGAGTAATTCATCTCATCGACATCCAAGGTAACTAGAACAAGGATGTGGAGATTGGTGATGGTCATGAGCTTATCTGAAACAGAGAGAGTAACCGTAGGGGTTGGTGTCATATTCATAACAAATTGGGTTTGTGGAATAAGCAAACCAATAGTTAACAAGTTCTTGATAACGAACCGATGCAGTGAAGTAAACAAACAAGATAATAATCTTGATAACACACTGATACGGAATGAACGCAAGACAATGGTCTTATAATACTATTCGTCTTGGGGATACAAACCCAAGATGCGACAAAAAATAAAAAACCAAGATTGTGGTTTAGGGTTTTATGTGATCGATGGTTTAGGGTTTGGATCGGAACCAGACTTGATACAATGTAGGATATTATGATTGCATGTCATCTCATTAATCAACCAATGCGTATTTATAAGGTTACAAAGAATATTCTAGACTACGAGCTTGAGGCCACATAACAAACAGAGTAATGCTATTTAGACCTAAACACTTATGAAATATACATATTATTCATACATATCTAATAACAAGAATAGGTACTATAAAGATCAAAGTAAGCACTATGTGAGAAATCTATGAAATAGCTATTAGTTTTGATGTATAACTCAGTGAACAATATTTATGGACTGAAATAAGGGATACTCTATCAAGCCCCCTAGTTCATATATGTTAAATATATAAACATAACATGTATGAACTATGCTTCTGTAATATGGGTTTGTCTTATAATGTGCTTTTGAAGTGTTGGTTTAGGACATGTTTTCTCTGCATATTCGAGCTTTTTTGTCGCTTTGTATATAGCATTTTGTTTCTACACTGCTAAACCATTGTTGTAGTTTGTCTTATAATGTGCCATTTTTGTGATGGAGTTTCACGTTTACTAGGTGAAGTTGTTGCTTTGCGTGATGAAGTTTCACGTCTTTGAAGCAGTTTTTTCTCTTTTGCACACTATGATTCCATGTTTTTGGTTGTGAACATGCCACTTTGTGTATTGGCTATTTATAGCATTTTACCCTTTCATGGCAGGTTGATGTCTTGGTCCGAACCTTTTTCGTTTTGCTTTATATTAAGCTTTGTGTATCAGCTATTTTAAGCTTTACATCCCTTTAATGTCGGGAAATTATAATTAAAGCGGGCATGCCAAAGTTACGTTTTGAGGTTTCACATATTTTGTAGATATTGTCTATGCGTGATTACTTTATTCTCTTACTTCTCACCCGCATGGTCATGTGACCGGTCAGTTTCTCCTGAAAATAATACAAAACTTCTTTGCTATTTGAGGGTCAAAACTTCATCATTAATCTACAATATGGTAATTAGTAATGACTATTATATCAATTTAATATATAGTTTATAAGAAATACATATGAATCTAACAATTCATAGTAGCATACCAACTGAAATACTAACCATGTTATTTCATCGCCATCAGTAGTAACGCACTTTCTTCATATTAAAGTAGGAAGTTTTACACTTTATTTATACACATGCGTTTATTTTACTTGAGACATGTACTTGGTTTTTTGTCCACGATTCACTTTTCCGAATTGAAAAGTCGATTTCCATTATTAGCTTCATCGACTCTTATAGGTCTTCAAATGACATCGGTGGTCGGGCAATAAAGTCTTTAAATATCCTAGTCGGATGAAGTTAGTTGATAAAGGCTCCGATCATCATGGCATCGGATCTGTCTGTCATGTATGTGAAATGTTTCTTTTCCGAATATTACCAAGTAATCTTTAAGAGATACTTTAGATTTTTGTCGAATGCCTAGTATTTCTGCTTAGGTTTTCTCAAATTTTCTTTGCTGTATAAAGTTAGCTCTAAACTTGTCTCTTAGCTCGTGAAAGTTGTTTACTTCCTGGTGGCAAGTTCTCTTACCAGAAACAAACAGGCAGCCCCACTTAGGGTATTGGGAATAAGCTACACAAGGACGGGTCTGGTAGCTTGTCCACGTCCATAGTTCCATGAATATTGTGAGGTGATCATCCGAGTTTGACATTCCATCTTAAGTCTTTAGATTTGTTGACACCTTGAGCCCGTCTGGCATATCATAGTCCCTTATTCGTGTGCGGTGAAAGGTGATGCCACCAGGTTGCGGAAATTCTTTTGCGTATCTCCGAATGTGAAAGACTTATTATAAAGTTCAGCATTGCTTGTGGGTCTTTATTTTGGGATATCGTCAAGGTTTTCAGTTGTAAACCGACTTTTTTCACTAGGTTTGGCTTGCAAGGTGGTTTCTCCATGTGCTCTTTGCATCGTTTTTTCGGGTGAACGTTTTGAATATGACCGCCACGACTCTATGACAGGATGGTCTTCGTGGTTGTAGGCGGGTTTCACCTATTTTCTTTTTGAGGATAATGTTGAGTACATCGCATTGATTTGCTCAAAATTCTGCACTACAAATTGCACAACGGGATCTACATACGTGTTTTCTAGGCTACGATCTATAGTTGCAAGGTCAGATGTGTATGTGCCTATTTGTAGTCCCTTAGGGTCGGACCCGTTGGGTCTTTCTTCGGGGGTGCTTAGTGGTATGGTCAATGGAGTTTTCTCTGTCATGATCTTCTAGTCCAAGAATCGGTGGATAAGATGTCGTGTCCTACGGATGGCGTCGATTGGTGATACGTAGATTCATAGGTCCAAATAACAAGTCTTGAAAATCAAATGAGTGAACCTGTTTATCTGCATCAATCAAAGATAGAAGAGAAAACGATAGTATGTATACAGGACTTTCTCCCTGTATTACACTCCGATCCGACACTCAAGCTAGATGAAAATGCTAACATTGTGTAAAATAATATCAAACACCAGTATGAAGCACTCAACCAACCACCCCTTGTGCTATTAATCAAAGAATCCAAGGATAGTCCCCAAATGGGTGCTATCAACTTACAAACAGAAAAGGTTGTCCTCAAATGAGTGCAACCCAAGAATACAAAGTTCAATACAACAAAAGGAAATATGAATCAAACGTTTGAACAATCAAACGTTTGATGGAGAAACAAGTATTTGGATTTTGTTGGGAGAGAAAAATGAGTCAAGTGTGTGTGTTTCTCAAATCTTCAAGTGGACGCATCTTTGTCTTGAAATAGACGCTCCTTGACCAGTCTTCACCAAGATACACAAAATGGCAACTTCAATCCCTGCAAAATAAACACCCAGACAAAAAAGGCACAAAATGATACCAACGGTTATAATAACCAAAAAGAAGTTACCAAACCAACCCTTCAAGCTTATAAACTTGTCAACACAAGGAACCAAACATTTCAACACCCTCCCACAAGTTTATAAGCCAAAGACATTGTACAAAGTAAGTTGGGAGCAAAGTTCAGTATGTTGAGAACTTCCCAACCCTTTGGTCAAAATATCAGCAATCTGTTTTTCAGATTGCACTTTCACAGTACGAATAAGCCCAGACGCAACCTTTTCTCTAATGAGATGAACATCGATATCAAAGTGCTTGGTTTTCTCATGCATAACAGGGTTAGCAGCAATCTGTATAGCAGAGCTGTTATCGCAATAGAGAAAGGCAGGGATTTTACCAGTCATACCAAGATCCTTCAAGATCTTAACAATCCACATTATCTCACAAACAGCAGAGGCCATGGATCTATATTCTGCTTCAGCAGAAGATCTAGATAAAGTGGCTTGCTTTTTACTCTTCCAAGAGACTAAGTTACCACAAACATAAACACAATAGCCAGATACAGACCTTCTGGTCACTTTGCATTTTGCCCAATCAAAGTCAGCATATGAGCAAATGCTTTGATTAGCAGATCTCTTGAAAAGGATACCAGCACCTGGAGCATTCTTAAGATACTTAAGGACTCTAAATGCAACATCAAGATGAGATTGAAGAGGAGCATGCATATGCTGACTCAAGCAGTGGACAGAATAGACAATATCAGGTCTAGTGTTACATAGGTAAATGAGCTTTCCTACAATTTTTTGGTATGCCGTAATATTTTTCAAGTATTTATGATCCAAAGATTCTTTATGAGGCAGGATACCATCCTCAGGCATAGGAGTAGAGATAGGTTTACATGCCAAAAGACCATACTCATATAAGAGCTCAATACAATACTTTCGCTGGTTTAAGCATAAACCATCATTAACTTTAAGCACTTCAATACCCAGAAAGAATTTAAGTTCACCTAAGTCCATGATTTTGAACTTTTGATTCAGAAAACTCTTAAAGATAGCAATTTCATCTTTGTTGTTTCCAGTGATGATAATATCATCAACATAGACTAAAAGAACCAGAAAAATGTCATCTTTGTTCTTTACAAACAAAGAGTGGTCATTTATGCTTTGAATGAAACCAGCATTGGTTAAAGTCTCAACCAACTTCTTGTTCCATTGCCTAGGAGCTTGTTTAAGACCATATAATGACTTGGAAAGCTTACAAACCCTTGTTTCATTTTTGTCAAAGAAACTGGGTGGAGGAATCATGTAGATGTCCTCAGTAAGATCTCCATAGAGAAAGGCATTGTTAACATCTAATTGAAATATGCCCCAAGAGTTTTGAACAGCCATATTAATAACACATCTAACGATTGTCATTTTAACAACAGGGCTGAATATTTCATCATAATCAATGCCCCTTTTTTTGGCTACAGCCTTTGGCAACAAGCCTGGCTTTATAACGCTCAACTTCCCCATCAGATTTGTATTTGATTTTGTAAACCCACTTAGACTTAATAGCTTTCCTATGGATAGGCAAATCAGTAAGGGTCCAAGTATGATTAAGATAGAGAGATTCCATTTCATTGTTCATAGCTTGGACCCAGTTAGGATCTTTGATAGCATCCTCAAAACAACTAGGCTCAGCAGTTTTATTCAAATTAGCAATAAAACAGCATAAATCAGAAGCAAGTTTAGTATGATTAGCATACTTATTAAGACAATACCTAACTTTACCATCAAGAACAAAATCATTCAACTTTTCAGGAAACTTAGATATTCTATTAGATTTTCTGGGTTCAGGCACAGGAGGTTGACCTTCATCTTCTGTTTGATTGCTGGTATCAAAAGTAGGAACATTTTGTTGTTGAAAAAAATTGCCCTCAGAAATGTCATTTTCATCTGTTGATGATGTGGTATCGACATCCTCCTCAATTGACTGCACCCTTGCAATGTCATTTGAGGAGTCATCCGAATGACCTCCATCATCATCAGGAGTACTCTCTCCTTCATCATTGGCTCTTCCAATGTTATGATGCCCCGACTCAAAAAAATCAAAAAAAAATTTATGATTAACTTCATCAGACCCAAAAAGATTTTCTTTATTCAACTCAACATTATCAAAAATAGTTTTATTAGACTTCATTTTATATGGAAAGATAGTTTCATAAAATTTTACGTCTCTTGAAAAAATAAAGTTTCTTTTTTCAAGACTCAAAAGTTTATACGCCTTTTTTGAAGATGAGTAACCAATTAGAATACATTTTTCAGACTTTGGAGAGAATTTATCAGACACATTTAACACACTACAAAAACAGAGGCAACCAAAACATCGCAAATGGGAAAGAGAAGGTTCACTACCATATAGCATACAAAAAGGAGATATTCCAGCAAGAACAGAAGACGGAAGCCTGTTAATTAAGTAAGTAGCAGTTAAGATGCATTCAGTCCAAAAACATAAAGGGATACCCCCTTGAAACAGAAGACTCCTAGCAACATTAAGAAGATGCATGTGCTTTCTCTCAGCAATTCCATTTTGCTGAGGAGTATAAGCACAGGTAGTTTGGTGCACAATACCCTTATCCCTCAAAAAAGTTCCCATCTTATTGTTAACAAACTCGGTCCCATTGTCAGATCTTATAATTTTAACTTTCTTATGAAACTAGTTAAGGATGAGGTTACAAAAAATGCAAAAGTATTCAAACACTTCATCTTTAGACTTAAGCAAATAGACCCACACAGCTCTTGAAAAATCATCAACAATAGTTAAAAAAACATCGAAACCCTTCTCTAGAGGTAACTCTGTAAGGACCCCATAAATCAAGATGAATGAGATCACCTAATTTGGTGGACTTATGATTACTAAGAGGAAACGGTTCCCTTGTTTGTTTTGAAAAATGACAGATTTCACAAGGGTAAAAATGTTCAGGTTTGGTCAGATTTAAACTTGTTTTTAAAACCTTGAGAACATGGTCTGAGGGATGACCAAACCTATTGTGCCACACAGATTTAGATATATGACAACAAATAACAGACAAGTTGCTTTTAACAGGAGGCATCTTACAATCAAAATCAAACATATAAAGGCCATCAAGTTCTCTACCAATCCCCAGGACAATCTCCTTTTTCGAATCCTGAATCACACAATCATGTTCATTGAAACCAACATGCAATTTACTATCTTTAATCATTTTGTTCACAGATAACAAGCTCACTTTATATTCAGGTATAACCAGCACATCAAACAAAATGACATTGTTAGTAAGTCTAAGATTACCAACATGAGTTATTTTAGCAACAGTACCATTAGGATGTCCAATGGTAATTTTAAGTTCAGAGATGTCCAAAATGTTTGTCATATTTTTATTGGAGTTAGTGATGTGTTGGTTTGCTCCTGAATCAATAATCCACCCCAGATTGACATTTAACCCATTAAAACTCATATTGGCAATAAAAAATCTGTGAAAATGATTATTGAAAAAAATGTTTGCATTAAAGAAACTGAAGTTTATACCTGCCATATTATTTTGAGCAACAGAGTTCTCCTTTTCCCCAATTAAAGACATAATCTTGGCAATTTGTTCATTAGAAAAAGGTAAAAGCACATTAGGAATAGAAGCATCAACATTGTTGCTAGAACCAGATGATCTGTTGTTGTTGTTTTGAAAAATTCTGTTGTTATTATTAACAACATTAGGATTTTTCTTGTACCCAGGAGGGTAACCAATGATTTCATAACATCTCTCAACAGTATGCCCTTTCAACCCACATTTAGTACAACTGAAGGAATTATAAGAAGACCTCACATTTCCATTGTTGTTATTAGAAGACTGGTTTCTATTGTTGTTAGGAGAAAAAGGTTGATTTTGGTTTCTATTAGTGTTGTTGTTAAAACTGTTTCTATTTTGATTTTTAAATTAATCACCAGTATTAGCAACAAAGGAACTAACCTGTGGTTTTGAAGCCCCAGAGTTGGAACCAAGCCCCCTATGGGATTCTTCTCTACACACAATCATAAAATCATCTTTAACATCAGGTAAAACAGGTTGAGTCAACAAAGAACTTCTAATTGGCTGATAAACATCATCTAAACCCATCAAAAACTGCATTAACTTCATCAACTGTTGATGTTTACCAGCCTCAGTCCTAGCATTGCAAGTACAAGGAGAGAATTTGGTAAGAATATCAAATTCCCTCCAAAGAGAATTCAACTAATGATAGTATTCAGAAACAGGCAAACCATTTTGCTTAAAATTATTAATCTTTTGAATTAGATTAAACAGAATAGAACCATCAAGTTTATCATAAGTTTCCCTAAGTTCATTCCAAACTTGAGAAGCATTTTCAGAATAGACCTGACTAAGATATAAGTCCTCAGAAATACTACTTAACAACCAAGACAAGACAATGGCATTACATCTATCCCACTGATTAGACAAAGGTATACTACTAGCATAATCAGATTTCACACGAGTTCCATCAACAAAAGCCATTTTATTCCTAGCTTGAAGAGCAATTTTCATGGCATTAGCACAAACCCTATAATTTTCACAACCAGTAAGTTTAATACTAACCAAAGCACCAATATTACTATCATTAGTCTGTAAATGAAGGGGGTTCCCAGCATCAAGAGAACTGATTAATTCAGAATTGCTAGTGGAACTACTAGTAGGTGGACGAACACCACTAGGACCACCACCAGGGGAAGGTCCAGACATGATAACACAAGTTTAAACAAATAAACAAAGCAGACAAACACCAAATAGCACAAACAAGAAAAACAAATAATTAATAAAAAGATAAAGGAGAACAGATTCGAACTACAAGAACACCAACACAATACTTGGTGAATTGGGGTTGGCCAGAGCAGGTATCCACACCAATCTAGGTTGGAGGGTCAAGGTGTTAACCAACCTGTTTGCACCCACCAAGTAAGGTCAATGAAAAAGTAAAAACGAATCACTTACAGCGCAATATTAGGAAGCAAAAAAAACTTTATGCTCTTGATTCACTTAGTCAAGAGACACAAAAGCCAGCAATATAGAACCACCAGGAGCACAAGAAGCCCCAAACAACAATTAAGGTCTTACAACCCTAAATCAAGCCACCAGATATCAACACAAGCCACCAGAATCAAAAACCCCAAAAAATAAAATTAGGGTTTGAGAAACCCTAATTTTGAATTTTTTGAAATAGAAAGATCTGATAACAGCAAACATTAATTCCAAGTCACCAATGATTAATAGAAGTCACCAGAATCAAAACCCCCAAAAAAAAATAAAAGTTAGGGTTTGAGAAACCCTAATTTTGATTTTTCAGAAACAGTTAGATCTGATGACGGCCAACAATATCCACCACCAAGAACGTCAAGAACCACCGAAACAAGAGCAAGGAAGCAAGATCCAGCTAGATCTAGAGCAACCTTCGCTCTGATACCATGTAAAATAATATCAAACACCAGTATGAAGCACTCAACCAACCACCCATTGTGCTATTAATCAAAGAATCCAAGGATAGTCCCCAAATGGGTGCTATCAACTTACAAACAGAAAAGGTTGTCCTCAAATGAGTGCAACCCAAGAATACAAAGTTCAATACAACAAAAGGAAATATGAATCAAACGTTTGAACAATCAAATGTTTGATGGAGAAACAAGTATTTGGATTTTGTTGGGAGAGAAAAATGAGTCAAGTGTGTGTGTTTCTCAAATCTTCAAGTGGACGCATCTTTGTCTTGAAATAGACGCTCCTTGACCAGTCTTCACCAAGATACACAAAATGGCAACTTCAATCCCTGCAAAATAAACACCAAGACAAAAAAGGCACAAAATGATACCAACGGTTATAATAACCAAAAAGAAGTTACCAAACCAACCCTTCAAGCTTATAAACTTGTCAACACAAGGAACCAAACATTTCAACACATTGAATAAGAGAATTAAGATTATTGCTAGTTTCGTATACCATCAATCAAGAATCTGGGTTTGGTTAAGATTTTTCAACAACATATGTCTAACACACAAATAAGCCATGCGTAGCTCCCCGAGATTTCTAAAATCATAATCTTAGGGTGCATTTATGGATGGAAACAAGTCTCCTTTTGAAGCAAAACAACGTTTTTATCATTTTTTTTCCATCTAAAAAATCAAAACTATTACTTAATCAAACATGACTTAAGGTGTATTTAGTTGTTGAAAAACATCTCGTTTTTATAGAATCTTTCATTTGAGAACCTGTTTAGTCATACTTTTTCCCAACAAATAAAAGAAGTAAAATTCACACTTTCCAGAATGTAACTAGAAAAATGAAAATCTCAATCTACCCTTCACTTGTTTCTCTCTAAAAAAGACGAGATTTCCCTATTTACCATTGAATTATCTCATTCTAACCCTAATCACCATTCGTAACATCTCCACCATCCATCCTCACTGTCTTCTCCTAATGTCGCAATCCAAGGTAATCCTTTTAGAAAAAGAAAAATAGAACTCTATATAAATTGGTTTTAAATATTCTTCTGTAGAGAAGAAAACCCATTCCTTTCTCAAGGAATTTAGAAAGAAAAAATAAAAAAACAAAAACAAATATTCTACAACTAAATCTCCTCTTTCTATAAAAATCTTAAAACTGAAACTAAAAAATTGTTTCTCTAACTAAACCGGATGAAAACATTATTGTTCTATGCAAAACAAGAAATATAGAGATGGCGCCTATATCATCAATTTGTCAACAAGATAAAAAATCTGCAAAAGGGAAACGAGAAAACACGTTTTGGATATTTTGACAAGCAAATTCTAGTGATTTAGCTTATATAGAAAACACAACCACATACAAATGAAATTTGTAACCTTATAAACCACTGTCCAATCCTGTACTTGACTTATGTGGGATCGTAACAAAGTAGCAGCCGGTTTCAAAACCCCTTCCTAGTACTATTGTTGTGAACAAAAAAATATATATAACTAAGCCTTGAAATGTAATTAAAAACACCTAAACTGACCCCGGATGTCATCGCGGTAAAGACTATTGATGAGAACATTACTACGGAGGTTCAAAAAGTATATCGCCGACACACAGCCACCGGCATCTGTCTCTACGATTCAACTCGATAATTGGTAAAAAAAAGTGTCCACCAGATCAGATCTGAGGCTTGCATGAACTCAAAAGAAGAGAGGTGCTGGGGAATAGAAGTCTAGGTAAGCTCAAATTCTGTGGAAATTATATTCTTGTAAAATCGACCAGGGTAAGTTTTGGTCGAGGTCAGCACACAACAGGGGGAGTTGTAGACTATGTCCATGCGGATCTCTAAGGTCCTTCTCGGGTGGAATCGATGAGTGGTTGCCGGTACTTCTTATCGATTGTTGATTATTATTCGAGGAGGGTTTGGGTTTATTTTCTTAGACACAAGAGTGAGGCGTTAAGCAAGTTCAAGGAGTTGAAGCAGTTGGTAGAAAACCAGACAGGTAGAAAACTGAAAAAACTTCGAACGGATAATGGTTTGTAGTTTTGTAATCAGGAGTTTAATAACTTGTGCAAGGAGAGCGGGGTAGCAAGACATTTGACGGTTGCTGGAACTCCGCAACAGAATGGTCTAGCTGAACGAATGAACAGGACGCTCTTGGACAAGGTTAGGTGTTTACTGATTCAATCTGGTTTGCCATAATCATTCTGGGCTGAAGCAACGGTGACGGCAGCATATCTGATCAATAGGTCTCCATCTAAAGCATTGGAGAAAAAGACACCTATGGATTTATGGTCAGGACATCCGGCGAATTACGAGATGTTAAGGATATTTGGTTGTGTTGCTTATTCACACGCTGAATCATGGGAAGCTCAAGCCTATAGCTATAAAATGCATATTCCTGGGGTATCCTGAAGGTGTGAAGGGATATAGATTAAGGAGGTTGGATGATGTTAAACTGAAGATAATCATAAGTAGTGATGTGGTCTTTAATGAGAGCCTTATGTATAAGGATACTCTCAAAGGTGCTGGTGTTGCAGATTCTTGGAAGGAAATTGAGTTTGAGGTGGAACTTCAAGGCAGTCGGGTCGAACCAACTGTGGATCCTCATACTGGGGTAAATCCAGGGAATGAATATGAGGATCAAGTTAAAGATGCAGTAGATGAAATGCCTCAACAACATAATCTAGACAACTATGTTCTGGTGCATGATAGAGCTAAGAGAACAACTACTATACCTGCAAGGTATAGGAATGAAGGTAATGTATCATTGTCTAGATCATCAGGGTCTAGGGAAGAAGATGATATTACGGCTTATGCGTTTGCTATTGCTGAGGAAGACGATACACATGAACCTATCACATTCCAGGAGGCGATTAATTCATCTGAAAAGATGAGTGGGTTCGTGCTATGGAGGAAGAGATGAGTTCTTTAAAGAAAAATCATACTTGGGAGTTGGTCGATCAAGCACGTGGTCAAAAGTTGGTAAGCTGCAAGTGGTTGTACAAGATTAAAGAAGGGATTGAAGGCATTCAGAAACCAAAGTATAAAGCAAGGCTGGTTGCTCAGGGGTTCACATGACGAGCAGGGATTGAATATAATGAGGTATTCTCACCCGTGGTTCGACATACATCTATTGGGGTGATTCTCTCATTAACTGCTTGTGAAGATTACGAGTTGGAACAACTTGATGTGAAGACGGCGTTTTTGCATGGTAATCTTGAAGAAACCATTTATATGAGGCAGCTGCTTGGTTTTAAAGAAGGAACGGGAAACAAGGTATGTTTGTTGAAGAAATCTCTTTATGGTCTTAAGCAGTCTCCAAGGCAGTGGTACAAACGGTTTGATGTGTATATGGTCAGCAATGGGTTTAGCCGTAGCAGCTATGCTAGCTATGTTTACTTCAAGGAGTTTGCACCAGGTATGTACATTTATCTACTGTTGTATATAGATGATATGTTGATTGCTTGTAAAAGCAAGTCTAAAATCGAATATACCAAGGGACTGTTGCGGAAAGAGTTTGATATGAAGGAACTTGGTCCATCTAGGAAGATACTTGGTATGGAAGAGGTATAGTATCAGTCATATTAGGATCATGATTTTAAAAACAAAAACGGTTTATAAAATGTTTTATTAATCAAACTGCTCTGATACCAATTGAAAGTCCCTTAATATGACAATTATTGAAACTATAACTCGTATAAACGTAAAAACATAATGAAATGCTTTTCAAACGCGTAATGCTTTATTAAATGTTATAAACAAAGTATTACTGTTGATGCAAAAGTTAGGTGATCCTTGTTAGACCCGAATTAGGCTTAATTCGGGTTGGCTGGGTTCCGGCTCCTGCACCAAGTGAATCGTTTGGTTGGGATCCTGCACACTAAACAGCACGCGTTAGGCTTACCGTGGGAATGTTTCCCACGATTAGACTCCGGCGTGAGAGTAAGTAATCGGTTAGGGTTTATGTGAATTGAGAGTATAAAGCGTAATACCTTTGTGGAACCCTTGGGGGTTCCTTTTATAGGCAGTGGAACCCTAGTGGGCTGCCACTGATACTTCGGCCCCAAGGAAAGGATAACTATCAGAATTAGAATGATTGTTATCTTCTAATTATAGCAGTGAATATCCTTCCCTTTTGGGGTAAACCTATTCCTAGACAGAATATGATTCTGTCTAACCCTATGTCGGCCGCACCGGGCCGTGGGCCGCACACATGTGTGCGGTCACTGTTCATTCAAGCCCATAAGCCTGAATGACATTATCCCACCCATCTGTGATGGGCCGGATACGGGTAGTACCCGTGGGCCGGGTTCCTGACCCGACTGGAGACTATACGTCATCATGTCCTCCCAGTCTAGTTGTTACAGCCGTAGGCGTAACCTCTAGACTATCAAGGTGCTCTCCGGACATACCAAGGAAGACCTAGGAAATGAGAAACATTAAATATTTTATTCTGGCCGCACGTGGCGACCCGTCGTAGGAATATATTTTAAATAGTACCTCAGCCGCACGTAACGGTCGAGACAATTTAAATGTAACATTAAATACGGTCTTACGTAAGAGCCGCATAACCCGACACAAGAATAAAAACATTAACGATAGTCAACTTTCTAGTCGCATGCCTGCAAAAGTGCACCATTAATGCCCACCCTTGAGCCACGTAAAACTGCCAAGAAGTGACCCGTGGGTCCCCCTCTGTTTTTGCAGAAATGTCAGAAACCCTATCCGTTGGATAGGCAAGGTGGTTTACACGTGTCGAACATCCATGGTACCTCGGAAACCGAGGCAACCCTATATAAGAGTTGCTATGCGTGTTTGTTACACACACAACTCACCCCTTCTTCCGCCATTGTTATTCTCAAGCTTATACCTCCAAAACTTTGCCTTCTTTTCCACAGATTTCCTTCGCCGCAGGTTAGATCATCACGCCCTTAAAAACCTTTTTATAAAACATGGTAAAGGACAACCCCCTTATCACGGATGTCCTTAACGTGATGTCTGCGGAAAAATACCTCGACTTCCTGTCGAAGTATTATGTACCCGAAAGCGTACACCCCACCTATCCAGGTGAGGGTGAAGCGATTACGGATGCACCGGCGGGGAAAATAGGCATATACACACGCCTGTTTGACTCGGCCAACTACCGTATCCCCTTATCCAAGTTCTTGGTAGACCTTCTATTATATTATGACTTCCATATAACCCAGCTTCACTGCATAGGGGCATGTAAAATCAACCAGTTTGAAATTACATGCCATACCTGTGGAGTAACCCCAACCGTGAATCTTTTTAGGGCTTTTTATTTCCCTCAGCTAGTGAATGGGTGGCTGTCGTTTAAAAAACGACCTGGGAATGCCCCTATGACGTATAGGAAGCCTCTAGACTCCCTTAAGAACTGGTACGACCATTACTTCTTTGTAGATGAGAAGGTGTTCCCCACTCCCTTCGTACTCAAAACCAAAGCCCCTAAAGACTATCTGCCCAAAGCTAAAGATTATAGCAGCAAGGACCTAAAAATACTAGACACCCACCGCACAGAATTCCATAGAGGGTTGCCGGAACACTTTCTGTGCTTAGTAGGGATAAGTCGCCGTTACTTTGGGAGGGATGACTTATACCCGTGCTTCCTAACGGAACAGGGAGAGGGTAGGTCTAATGTATATGTTGTAGATTTGAATTGTCACGCATATGTGTAGAACTTTACTAACCCATATACTTGTAAAATGTCTGCAGAGATGAACCTTCACGGACTAATCCGCCAGGGCGACCCAATGAAGGTAGCGGAAGGATTCCGGCCGCTGAAGCCGAATGAGCTCCCCTTGCTAGAAGCGTTAGCCGACCGTACGATGCCGCTCGAAGAAACATCCGAGCCTAGATCAGACGAAGAAGAGCCCGCCATCGAGAAATCCCCATTGGATTTCCTCAATGAAGATGGCGAAGAACCATTGCTAGAGGGGGGCGCCACCAACCAGGAAGAAGAGAATGACCCCAACGAAGACACTACTCAGGCCTCCGGGTCCGCCCCGCTCACCTCTAGGAAGAGAAAGACCACCAGGAGGGTGGCAAAGAAAATAGGGGACGAGGCAGGAGCCGCGAATGCTCCTCCCAAGAAGCTGAGGAAGGACCATCCGCAGTACCAAGAGGGGAGTGGTACTGCGACCGCCCAGGCCGATCCCACCCCGAATATGGAAGGGCCAGCCTTGCGAGTCACCCCCGTGAGCGTCGTAGCTCCTACCGGTCCAGACCCTGCCATTGGCACCTCGTAAGTACCCTTTTGAGTATGATTCGTGTCTTTGTATGATGCATAGACTAATATTGTCATGTTAAATAACAGGGCCAATCCGGCAGCCGTAGCGCAGGAGGAAGAAGTGGGGAGGAATCCATCCTTTGCACCAACCAACAAGCCCCCATCCCCTGCTGCCACACATGCCAAGGAGCCGCACCCCGAGGGGCCAGAAGAAAGCCTGCGCTTAGCATGGAACCTGTCAAGTTTGACAAGGATGGAGGCAGAATCCGAGTGTTCGGAATTCATTGAACACATCACCCCGCCTGTCCTCGCACAAGATCTAGATGAGTTGGATCATGAGGCCCTCATTTAGCAGTTTGACGTGTCGTCCGCACACCAAGTGACGGTGGGAGCCGCGTTCAGACGCCGTCTAATCAAGGCCCTCACCAATGTGAATCGGGCAGATAAGAGGATAACCCGTCGTGAGGCGTGGTCGTGAAGAACAAGAAGACCATCGCATCATTGCAGGCGGCGCTGTTGACAGCCGAGGCGATGGTGAAAGAGCAGGCGCATCACGCCGACGTCAGAGAGAAGCGCATTGCTGAGCTTGAAGCCCTTGTAGCCGCATCAAACGAGAAGGTAAACTTTCGAAATTTTGTACATAGACTAAAACTTTGGGTATGCATTTAACCTAAGAAAAGTATATATCCTTGTAATAACTTCAAATTTTATATGCAGGTGTCTGCGGCCGAAGCTGCTACCAAGGTCGTGACCGTGCAATCCTTCAACATCGCCCAGGAGCGTGATGCGCTGAAGGATGAGTTGACGCGGACCCAGACCAACTTTGAAGAGCAGGTTTTCTCAGCTGATGAGGAGCTAAGCAAGATGGCTGTAAGTTGTGTTGAGAGGATATGTCCTCCCCTGCTATCCGCTACAGCCGGACACATGTGGATTATCGGGCAAGGACTGCGACTTGCTGTGAGTAGGGCATTGGAAGCTCCACACCTATTTCAGGCGTTTGCCGGGGTCGTATCCGATGGAATCGACCGTGGTAGACATGAAGGCTTGGTCAAAGCTGCGGAATTGATAGGAAAAAATGAAGACATCACACAGCATCCCTATCACAACCCTTCCGCCACGGATAACATGACCGCGTCCATGAATGCCTTAGCGGAAATCCAACACCCTCTCCTGGACGAGCTTGAGACACTTAAGGACGCTCCAAACGAGGCAATAATGTCCCGGCTAAGCGCTGATCCCATTCCTTTGTCCTTGGCCACTTATGATTCCGCGTCCAAAACAATGAAAGGCGAGAAACTGCTTGTAGCAGCATTGGATGCTATTGCGGCCAAAGCCCGGGATGGGAAGGATGCTCGTGGGGAGGTCCTCCATGCTCTAATTGAGGAAGGGAAGAAGGACATAGGGGGATTCCTACCCCCTTGTAACTTATCATTTGTAAACACTTGTAATTTTATTCGTCTGTGTATGTACACGGCTAAGACATATGTGAAATGACTGTCTTTTATTTAGAAGTCCGTGATGACCACGGCCATTTTGTTATTTTATTTTTGAAACTTGTGTATTTTCATTTTGTTTTGAACATTGTATTCCAATACCGCATGACCTGGCACGTCTTATGTAGGAAAGGAAAATACCTACAAGCCTATAATTTACTAGACATGCGACGTGCGTCTTTACTATGCAGAGCACTGCGTGAGTACGGCATACGAAACTTATCACAACGTCTTGTGAGTAAGGTGTCTAGTAAGGATACATAATCCGTGCGGCTGGGGTTGCATCCCTCTTACGCGGCAAGTTGAATTAGTAGGTTCACTTAATCCTCTTACCCCGCCTGGAGGAATATAGTACATGTACAGTAGTTTGAATGAATGCATATGAATGAAACATGGCATATTATAATACAAGTAGAATTCATACGACTAACAAAAAATCTAAAAAATGATTTGCACGAAACAAGCCGTGGAGCTAGCTAGGCACCACGGCATTTTATTAGAACGCTTACATTTTTGTTTGAACAATAATTACAAGTCCTAAAAAACAAGAAAGGAAACTAAACAAAACATAAGAGAAACAAAACAGATAGACCGCATGGTTCTTCATTAAAGCCACATATAGCGAAGTACCCATGCGGAAGCCGTAGCTTTCAAAGATAGCACCTTTTGAGATTGGAAATGTTCCATGTACGCTCTATGTCGCGGCCATCCATGTCACGCAACTTGTACGCGCCTCGTCCCAAGGCCTCCGTGACTTCATACGGTCCTTCCCACTTAGGGCCCAGATTCCCTGTATTCTCCGCTCGACTCGCTTCATTAGCACGATAGACATAGTCTCCCGGTCGAAAAGAAACACCCTTGACCTTGGCGTCATAATAAGCTTTCATTTTAGCCTTGGACTTAGCCTCATTGATGGCTGCTATTTCCCTTTTTTCTTCCAACAGATCCAGGTTGATTCGTAGCTGTTCATCGTTCGTGACGACATTAACCTCCGCCGTGCGGATGGTAGGCATTCCTATTTCTGCTGGTATAACAGCTTCAGTGCCGTAAGCCAATGCAAATGGAGTATCTCAGTTGGCTGTTTTGATCATAGTTCTATGCGCCCATAGCACATGTGATAACTCATCGAACCATTTGCCACTTCGTTCATCCAGACGCGCCTTGATGCCATTTCCCAAGCTTCTATTTGCCCGTTCGACGAGGCCATTTGTCTGCGGATGCTTAACAGATGCGAAGCGCCGCTTGATGGTTAATGATGCACACCAGTCTTTGAATGGATTGTCCGTGAACTGCTAACCGTTGTCTGAGATGATTTCTCCTGGTAGACCAAAACGGCACACAATATGTTCCCAAACAAACTTTTTAACTTGTTTGCCTGTGATAGACTTGACTGCCTTGGCCTCTATCCATCGTGTGAAGTAGTCCATCGCAACAATCAAGAATTTAACTCCCCCCGCAGCTATAGGAAATGGTCCTGCAATGTCGATTCCCCACTTATAGAATGGTCATGGGGATGCGATAGGTGTAAGCTCCTGCTACGGGTGTCGCGGTACTGGCCTATGCACTTGGCAATCACTACACTTGCGAATCATGTCGCGCGCGTCTCTGTGCATGGTAGGCCAATAATATCCTGTTCGTAAGGCTCTAGCTACTACGAATTGTGGACCCGCATGCATGCCGCACAACCCTTCGTGTATGTCACTGATTACGTAAGCGGCCTGACGTGGTCCAACACACCGCAACCACGGCTGCAAGAAAGAGCGCTTGTAAAGGATGTCGTCTCGAAGTTCGAAATGCTGCGACTTCCTTCTGATGCGTCGTGCTGCCTTTTCCTTGTCTGGAAGGGTCTCACTAGTCAAGTAGTTGATAATCGGGGTCATCCATGTAGGTCCATCCTCCTCAACTATAGCAGCAACCTCCCCTTCCGTTATAGATTTCTCCTTGAGTATTTCCACCAAGACTTGTTTAGACAAGTGAGCGAAGCTTGTGGATGCGATCTTGCTAAGAGCGTCCGCCTTCTTGTTCTCGCCCCTTGGCACCTGCTTGATGGAAAACTTACTGAAAGTCGCGATTAGCGACTTGACTTTTTCCAAGTACCTGACCATGTTGTCCTCCTTAGCCACATATCCACCTAGAATATGGTTCGCGACAAGCCGTGAGTCCACGTAGGCCTCAAGGTTGCGGACTCCCATTCTAGCGGCGATTTTTAAACCCGCAATTAATGCTTCATATTCCGCTTCGTTGTTAGTGGTCGTGAACTCAAAACGGAGGGCGTATGTGAATTCCATTCCTTCTGGATTTGTGAGGATGAGACCAGCTCTGGACCCGTCCGTACACGAAGATCCGTCCGTGAATAACACCCATGGTTCTGTTGGGATCTCGTTTTGTTTAACGTTTGGCCCTTCCTCATCCGGCTTCTCGATCAGGAAATCCGCCAAGATCTGGCCTTTCACAGCCGTCCTTGGCCTATAAGATATATTGTGCTCCCCCAATAAGATGCTCCATTTTTGTAGCCTCCCTACCACGTCTGGTCTAGAAATAACCTGCTTGATTGGCTGATCCGTAATGACCATAATTGGGTGCGCCTGAAAGTACCGGCGCAGCCGCTTTGTAGCAAACACCAGTGCTAACACCAATTTTTCCATAGAGGAGTAATTCAGCTCCGGCCCTTGTAGTGTTCTACTTATAAAGTGTTGATCCCAAACTTAGATCGATTAGCTTTGTGTATACGAGATTAGATCAAGTATAACACGTAGAGAAACCTTTGTTATATGCTTTGTAAATCTAAGTGTTATGCGCAATTTAACACTTAAACAAGAACACAAGATGTAAACAAAACTTTCACTTTGATTATGAATGTCGAACTTGCTTACAATGAAAGATGTTTACGAATGAAAACTTATATAAAACTTGATATTGAACATTAACCTAAAGGCCTTCTTTTATAGACTAAGAAGCCTTGTACAATAAGCTACGTATCAACTATTCTAGGTAAAGATAAACATAGAAAATACATTGTCGTTTCTATCCTTACTAGAAGTATTCTAGAATATAATAAACATGTAGCTTATATCTTCCATCAGTGCTTGTCTTCAATGTATCAACGCTTGACCTTAACCTGTCAACGCTTGAGTTGTCAGCGCTTGCTTTGTTCCTATCAACGCTTGATTTGTTCTTGTCAGCGCTCAAGTGATCTGGCCTTAGTTTATTCCCAACAATCCTCCCCTAAACTTGATATCCACTCTTATGATTAAGTTTCTGAATAAGCATTAAGAACTTGGAGGAGTCTGACAAACCTTCTCATATTGGTAATGAATAAATCTGATCAAATTCTTTGCCACATCACTTGAATAATCTATCTCCAGCTGAGTGTCCTTCATCTTTTCCAAAACAGCCTTGGATATGAAATACTGAGCATCCACAAGTAGATACTCAGCAAACTTTGTAGAACTCAAATGGTATACACCAGCAGCTGAATATAACCTCCATTTAAGACCACTGAGGTCATCTTCAAGATCCTTCCATATTTCAGGATCTTCCTCATTTGTCCCACACATTCTTTTGAATGTGGTCTAAAGTTTTATTCCATTAGCTGAAGTTGGTGCTTCAGCCTCATACTTGGTCTCTAGTAACCTCCAAAGGTCCACCAAGTCTTCTCTATCACAACTTGCAAATAAAGATATGAGAGTGGTAAAAGTGTGTACCTCCTTGCCAAATCTGCCAATCTTCCAGAATCCACATTCATCCTCATCATAACTCACAATTGGATTCCTGGAATCTAATGGTAACACTTGCACCATATCTGAAGCTTCTAATGGGAGAGCTTGAGGCTCTTTCTGATAACTGCTTCACTTGGATATAGTGGATTCATATCTTTTGGAAACTCAAGTTTAAATCCCTTCTTCACTGGCCTGGGAACTATCATAGCTTTCTTGATTTCCATTTCTTCTGCAAGTTGCTCCTTTCTTTCATCTAAAAGAAGTCTGAGAGTGTTTGCTTCCTGCACTCTCACCCAAATGGGATAAGCCCTATGTTCCAACTCATCAAATGTCAAAGCCTTCAACTTCTGATATGTCCATCCAACTCCATGACATCTGAGCAACATAAAGTAGAGCTCTCTTCTATCCCTTTTTAATTCTGAGAGAATATTGCTTGCCTTGTGCTTCAAAATCACCTTACAATCCTTCTGAACTCTAAGAAGAAGCTCCAAACTCCATATTTGATCTGAAATGGTTATGTCTGGATTATCCATGCAGCTTTCGTCCCAAGAATTGTACATTTGAACCACCTCTGGCATGTCAAAGTCAACCTGCAATTTTAAATCTCTCAACTTTTCCCTAGCAAGCTCATCACCATACTCAAGCCTTTCAGGTTCTATAATCATCACACTTGAGTCTGAGCTAGCTTCTTCACTTTCTTCTTCAGAAGTCACAACAAATGGTGACTTTTCCTTTTCACCTTGTTCCATCATTTGTTCAGCCAATCTTCTATCAAATTCAACTTGGGCTGCATCCTTTGGAACAATTTCTTCTACCAATTTACCCTTACCCTTATCTGATGGTGCAATGGTTGGTAAGGTAGATGGTAATACCTGAGTAGAAACTTCCTTGATGATAGATAATGACTGGAATACATCACCTTTATGTGCAGGTCTGTCAACGCCCAAATTTCCTCTATCAGCGCCCAAAATACTTCTATCAGCGTCCAAATTTATCTTGTCAACGCTCAAATATTTTCCCTCAGCGCCTTGTGTAACCTCTCTCAACATAGCTATAAATGACAAATTTAGATTGGTGGGAGAGATTAAGGACGTATCAAAACCTGTTTGTTCCTTCAAAGTTGTAAGGGCTTCAGCAACATCCATTGATTGACCATCTTGGCTGCCCTTATCACTCAGATTTCTTTGATCTTCCTCCCCTTTGGAAGACTCCTCCAGACCCCTCCTAGCATGATCACTTTCCAAAACAACAATCCTCTCCCTCAATTGCTTGAGTTCAAGGCCTTGTGAGCTGACAATTTGTACTAAGTCTGCATTTTGCTTTTGCAAGCTAATGCAGACTGCCGTCAATTCTAAAAGAGTCATTGGTTCCAGTCTGCCCTCTTCTGAAATGGGGATTTGACCTCCCAAGTCAGGTTCATTGGGCATGGATGAGGACTTAAGTATGGTGGGACTGCCTTGGCCAGCATCTAAGCCAGAACCAATAGTCCCAGCCTCATCCAGGTCACCAGCCACACTTGTGGTGGTGGTTCTCTCTGCTTCATGGCTAGGACCACCAGAGGAGAACACTCCAGTAGTCCTTTGGCGTTTTATCAACCTATATTCAGGTGGTGTAGAAGATGGTGTGGAAGAATGAGTAGATGTGGGTTGGTTAAGGGGTGTTTGGGATTGTGATGGTTGTGTATCAGCGTTGGAAATAGGCACATCAACGCCAACATTTGATGTGTCAGCGTCAAAGGGTTCTTGGTCAATTTGCATTTGTTCAAGTGAGGGTAAAGGTTCAGGAATGGGTTCAAGTTGTGGTTGAGGGTTAATTTGAGGTTGGGGGTCTGGTTGGGGTTGTGCTGCTGCAATAACAGCAAGCATGGCTGGGGTTAAAGGTAAGTCTCTATGGGGTGGTGAATTCATCTTTGTAAAAATAGCTTTCTTTTGTTCAGGGATCTTATAAAAATCATTGTGATCCCTTGAACAATAACCTTGATCATCAAAAATCATTTGCAGAAAACGGGGATAAGCTAAAGTCATTTTTGTCCCCTTGTTTTTACACATCCCTTCAAAAATCATTTTAGAATAGTTATATTTTTGCCCTGTTGTAATGCACACAATAGCACTGGCAATGGATCTATTGATCTCATTGTGTGCAGTACATTTGGGACTCAAACATTGAAGGAGGATGTGAATGAGGTACTTCCAGGCCGGGGGAAATTCCTGCTTATGATACTTATTAAGAGTACCTTCATCAGGAAAAGGATATCCCAAAGCCCTAAGCCCTTGTTCTATTTCATTTATGGGAAGGGTGACTATACCATCAGCATCATCAAGATGCAAGGCCTGGCGTACCAAGGCCTCAGTAACCACCCAAGACCTCCCATGAACAATAGAAGTTAATGTGGTCACTCCATTAACTGTTGAGGAACTGACAGTGTTCCAAAACTGCTTAATGTGTGTGACTGGAATGAGTGGTGCATGAGAAAGAGCATACCTTAATGGGGATGCGTTCAAATACGCCACCATTTGTGTGTATTGAGGAAACAAATCATTATCAGCAACAAGATAAGCAATCATGTTGTGTTGAGACTTGAACCCCAATTCCAATTCTGCTGAGTTAAACTTTGGTGCCATTGATGAAAGCTGTTAATTTGAAAGTGTAGAAGATGAAGTTGATAAGAGAAAAGAGTTAGACAAGAATTATAGATACCCTGTTTAAAAATAGGAGCCAAATTTATAGGGGATAAAGAATGCATGTGATTGGCCCAAAAATAGGCAAAGATTTTCAAAAACGAATCATGAAAATATTGAAAAAGTTATAAGTTATCTCATGCATTTAATGAAAGTAACAACTCCTAAAATTACGGCTTGAAAATATGTCAAAAAGTAACAACTGGCTAGGTCCCATTGAGTGTCAACGGTCAAAAATAACCTATCAACGCCCAACGGCTATAACCTTGTCAACGTTCGCCTAAAGCCATGTCAGCGTCCAATTTGGTCACAACAACGCTTGGAAAAATCTTGTCAGCGTCCAAAAATAAAATTGTTTTAAAAAGTGAAAAATGACCTTAACAAGTAATTTATCCTAGAGAAGATAACCAAAAGCTGATAATTATTATAGGGCGGCAAGCACTGTCCAGTTATGCACACTTGCATAAGCAAGATAGACATAACAGTCCTCTAGTGTCCCTTGCTAACCAAAACTCTTAACAACAAAGTTACCTTATAAAATCCTTGTTACTCCCAGGTAAATCCCATATCAAAATCATTCTCAAGTCTCCCAACAGACCACAACCAATTCTAGGCCAAAAATGTCTTGGCAGCATGCAAAGTTGATATACTATGCATGCTACAGTGCCTCATGGTTTAGTAAAACTAACCCATACTCACCTGTGGACACAATCTAGAATTGTGATAAGAGTATCATATGGATACCCAAACATCCTAAAGGTTCCTAAAACCTCCCCTTAAACTATGATACAAAAAGTTTGCTAAAATCATGCATGAACATAAAAAATTTATGTCAAGATAGGAATGAAACATTCCAACCATCATCCATAAATAAAAACTTGTCCAAATGCTTCTCCATTGATCCATAAGCAACTCTGTATCCAATGGTATACTACTAACACCATCTGCACATGTAGATTGAAATCCACAAAACTAACATTGTTGCTGACAACGCCCCGATAACACACAACAGCGTTGAAGGAAGCTTTGTCAGTGTTAGACAATTATATTGCTGACAACGTTGCAAAAACACTTATCAGTGTTCAAGCAACCTTTGTCAGTGTTAGAAAAATATAGTGGAAAATCTAAATCATCAATAAGACCAATAATAATAATGCATCATCCTGTACATACTTTTACAAAAAGAATCCAAAACACATATTAAGAGAGATTAACCATTCCAATACTTGTTACCAAGTATTGAAATCTTCCAGTATCAAAAGGTTTAGTTAATAAATCTGACACATTTTCCTCAGTGTCAACCCTATCTGGTTGTATTAAACCTTTCTCAAAGCAATCTCTTATAAAATGGTGTCTAATTTCTATGTGTTTAGTTTTAGAATGATGTACAGGATTCTTAATGATGCATAAAGTACTATTATTGTCAACAAATATCTTAGTATGCATAAAATTGTACCCATAATCCAACAGCTGGTTCTGAATCCACAACACTTGACCACAACATGCTGCTGCAGCCACATACTCTGCTTCAGTTGTAGAGTTGGCCACCACTGTTTGTTTCTTGCATTGCCAAGATATTAACCTGCTCCCAAGAAACTGACATCCACCAGTTGTGGATTTCCTATCAAACTTATCACCTCCATAATCACTATCTGAATATGCAATCAGCTCCAATGGTGAATCCTTTGGGTACCACAAACCAAGACTTGGGAAGCATCTTAGGTACCTAAAGATCCTCTTCACAGCATAAAGGTGACATTCTTTGGGAGTCACTTGATGACGTGCACAAGCACACACAACAAACATGATATCAGGTCTGGAAGCAGTAAGATACATCAAGGATCCAATCATGGATCTATAATGCCTGACATCAACATCCTTTCCATCTCCAATCTTTCCCCAAGGGTGTTCTCTATCCATAGGAGTAGTAGCCCTCTTTTCATGTGGAGAAAAACCAAACTTCTTCAAGATCTCAGCAACATATTTGTCCTGGGAGATGAAGATACCATCCTCTTTTTGCTGAACTTGTAAACCAAGAAAGAAGTTCATCTCCCCCATAGCACTCATCTTGAATTTGTCTGTCATAAGCTTGGAGAAATCCTCACTCATCTTTGGATCAGTAGACCCAAAAATGATATCATCAACATAGACCTGCACAAGCAACACATCTTTGCCTTTCTTCTTTGTAAATAGTGTCTGATCTATGGTGCCCCTCTTGAATCCATTGTCCACTAAATATGTAGACAAAGTACCATACCATGCTCTAGGGGCTTGATGAAGGCCATACATAGCCTTTTTGACTCTATACACTTTATCTGGATGCTCTGGATCCTCAAAACCAGGAGGTTGCATGACATAAACTTCCTCAACAATGGTGCCATACAAGAAAGCACTCTTGACATCCATTTGATAGACTGTGAAACCCATGCAAGAAGCATAGGCTAGAAATATCCTAATAGCTTCAATCCTTGCAACTGGTGTAAAGACCTCCTCATAGTCTATCCCCTCCTCTTGTGTATAACCTTGAGCCACTAACCTTGCCTTGTTTCTGACCACGATACCTCTTTCATCTCTTTTGTTCCTGAGAACCCATCTTGTCCCTATAGGTCTGACATATCTAGGACAATCAACCAGCTCCCAAACATCCTGAATTGCAAATTGGTGAAGCTCATCCAGCATTGCTTCCACCCAGCTTGGTTCTTTGAGAGCATCAAATATCTTCTTGGGTTCTTCTTGTGACAGAAAACATGCAAACAAACATGCTTGCACAAGAGGGGTATCAACCTTCTTGTGTATATTGGCAATAAATCCACCAAGTCCTTGATGAGATCTTCTTGTCTGAACTGGAGTCATAATATCACCAATGATCTGAGATGTGGGGTGATTCTTCATTGTGGAAGTGAGAACTCCTCCTTCAAAAGGTCTGGTGTCCTCAACTTCACGCTCCATGTTGCCAATATCTTCTTCATCAGACTCTCTTTGATCAACAGGAATCTCTTCATAAACATTGGAAGGTCCTCCTTGTTCAAAAGTGGAAGAGAAAAGATGTGCAAAGGTGTTGTCAACGTCTGAACCTTGTTTGTCAGCGCTTGGGCTAACAACGTTTGAACTGTTGTTGTCAACGTCTGAGCCATCAACGTCTGAATTGGTCTTGTCAGCGCTAGATCTGCCTTTGTCAGCGCCTGAAGAACCATGCATGTTTGTATCTGGTGGTATTTGGAGACCACCATGATCTTGTCCAGCAGCAGCAGCAAAAGCATCTGTCTAAATGGGAATTGTGACATATTCAAATGTAGGAGATGCCTTTTCTGCTTGTGATCCAACCCTCTCATTAACCTGTGTACCTGAAACATCAACAACTTGTTCCTCCACAACATTTGAAGTTACCTTCACAATGTCTGGATTAGTAACAGGCACATAATTTAAAGTTCTAGATAAGGGTTCCAAATCAAACAACCAATTAGGACCACTTTCAGGATCACTAGGTTTATTCTCCAAGAACCTAACATGTACTCTCTCAACAATACGTTTGTCCTCTTTAAGATAAACCCTATAACCCTTGCTCTGGACTGAATACCCCATGAAGTAACCTTCATCACCTTTTACACTAAATTTCCCTAAGGCATCACTAGTATCTAATACTACTACATAACATCCAAAAGGTCTGAGAAAACCAATATTAGGTTTTCTACCCCAAAGTAACTCATAAGGTGTTTTGTTCTGAATTTTGTTGACCAATGCTCTATTTTGCACATAGCATGCTGTATTAACAGCTTCAGCCCAAAAGGCTATAGGAAAGTGAGCATCAGCCAACATTGTTCTGGCTGCTTCAATTAGGGTTCTATTTTTCCTTTCAGCAACCCCATTTTGTTGTGGGGTTCTAGCAATGCTAAATTGCCTAGTAATTCCTTTCCTGGCACAAAAATCATCTAGCTTCTTGTTCCTAAATTCTCCACCATTATCACTCCTAAGCATTTTAACCTCATTTCCAGACCTTTTCTCAATCTGAGTGATAAATTCAATAAGAACATCAGCTGTGTCACTCTTCATAGCTAGAAAGAATGTCCAAGTAAACCTAGAAAAGTCATCTGTGACAACAAAACAATATGACTTGCCATTCAAACTTTCTATATTTGTTGGACCAAAGAGGTCCATGTGAAGCATATGAAGAGGTCTGGAACTAGTATGCACCTGCTTGGACTTGAATGAGACCTTGTGCTGCTTGCCTTTAAGACATGCAACACAAGAGTGGTCATTGTAGAAGGCCTTCTCAGGCAGACCATCAACTAAACCAAGCCTCACAAGTCTATTTATATTTTTAAAATTTATGTGCCCTAGTCTCCTGTGCCACAAATTACTTTCATCTACTGAGGCCTTAGCATAAAAACAAGACATATTTGTATTCACTTTAATCCCATTTAAATTCACATTATATATGTCCTTATGCCTAGGTGTTCTATACTCAATATATTTCTCATCAGGGATCTTAAAATCCTTGCTTAACACCAAACACTCAGTATCAGTAAAAAGAACCTTATTTTTGTTATCACAAACTTGTGATACACTAAACAGATTATAATCCAGTTCTTTTACCAGGAAGACGTTCTCAAAACGTAGATTATTGGTGAGAAGGGTTCCTTTGCCTGTGATAGTCCCATATCCACCTCCAAAGTATACCTTATCACCATCTTTAATAGGAGTGAAGTTCGTCAGATAGTCTTCCTTTCCTGTCATGTGCCTTGAGCATCCACTATCCCAATATCCATAATCATTGATCTGTTTTTGAATGCCCTGCACATAAAGAAAACAAATTAGTTTTCTTTGGGAACCCAAGTCTCAGAAGACTTGGATTCATCTGGTTGTTCAATAAGAACAGACTTAGTTCTCACAACAACCCCATTCTCATCCTTTTTAGGATGAAAAACCCAGTTAACCCCAATAGGTTTTGTAATGACCTTTGAAATGTAATTAAATCTATTGCAAGTCATTGAAATTCCATTATCATTAGGGTTTTGATCTTTCTTGGGTCTCCATGTTAAGCTTGAAGAAGCTTTAGACCTCTTACCTTGTGGCTGCAAATATTTAGGTCTGGTCACGTTTTTGTCAGCGTTGGATTTTGTCCTGTCAACGCTGAAATTACCCTTGTCAGCGTTGAACCTAGGGTTTGCTACAGGAACCCATTGCCTATTTGACCAGGTGTTTGTCTTTTGAAAAGGTCTTTGTCCATGAGTGTTAGACCTTCTAGAGAAGAATGGGGCAGGTCTAAACACTTGTGGACTTTGCTACACACAAGGTTTGGGTCTGACAACGTTTGACTTTCTAACAACGTTGACTTTCTTCCTCTCAGCGCTGAAATTGTTCCTATCAGCGCTGGCTTTGGGAGCGTTGACACACTTGTATGCTAAATGTGAAAAGCTACCACAAGCGTAACAGGCTTTCTTAGACACACTCTTAGGTCTAGAAGAGAAGAAACCTGTTCCATGATTGTTAACTTGGCTCTTGGGTGACCTATTATTCCTATACATCTCTACATATTTAATGGTAGGTCTTCTAACAGTGTTTGAGCCTAGGTCAACAGCTTTACCAGTGATTGGATGAGTAACCTTAATGGGTGGTGATTCATTGGGACTTTCACATAGCAAACCTCCCTTAACAAATAAAGTAGGGTTAGCTTTCTTCCACTCATTTAGGTCAGTCAATTTTTGTTGATACTCTTCAACTGGAGTGACCACTCTTGGTGGAGGAATGAATTCCTCTTCTTGGCATTCTAGTATACCAGTCCAAGATAAATCCTTTCTAAGGACACCATAGAAGTCACCAGCTGGTGGTGGAACCAGAGAGTAATCATTCATCCCAATCCCAGTCATGTCCTTAGGATCCCTTTGTTTAGCTACACAGTCTCCTAGGGTTTGGGTGGCTCTATCAAATCTTTGAATCTTGAGGTCAACATTATCTTTATTCTTAATGGCCTCATCTAACTTAACCTGTAGGTCTCTATTGACCTTTGTCATGATATTTCTAATATCCATACTACCCTCTAGCTCATGTTTTAAGATATTTATCTTATCTTTTAAGTCAAATTCCATTTTCTTGTATTCAGAAACGGTTTTCTCAGTTTCAGTAAGAGCTAGTTGGTAATTGGACAATTTACACCTTTCAGTGCTCATATCATCTTTTAGTTTTAACACCTCTTTGTTAAGTCTATCAGTGTTTAACCTACAACCTTTGCTACAAAAAGCATCATCATATACCTCATTATCAGATGAAGAGGAGGAGTGTGCCATGAGAGCATATTCAACATGCTCTTCTTCTTCAATATCGGCAATCAAAGCTTTATCCTCTTCAGCATTCTTAGCCAGATAGCTCCAATCCCATCCTGTACCATCAATTCCTTGAACTGCTACCATAGCTTTGGAATCCTGAGCTTTAACAATCTGACTTGAGGGTTTACCAGCATCAGATCTTCTAGGAGATCTGCATTCCCTCATGAAGTGTCCCATACGATGACAGTTGTAGCATTTAACTTTGGATTTATCAAATCCAGCTGTGTCTTTAGCATTGAAGGTCATCTTCTTCTTGAACCTTCTATTCCACCTATTTGCTCTTATACTAGCAAGAGCCATGTTCCACTTGATGTCCATCTCTTCCAAGTGCTCATCACTTATCTGCTCAAGGTCCTCATATGTAATCACTGAACCATTGGGCAAAGAAGCAATGTAAGCACACACAGTATCTAAATCCAAACCAGCAGGTTTAACTCTTGGGGAGTCATTCATGAATGTGTCAGCGTCTAAAAAGGAGACGTTGACAGGACTTGTTCCAGCGCTGACATATGATGATCCAGTAACTGGATGCATATAAGAGTCCTTCTGATTGAATTGGCCTTCACTATGAGAGAAGAAGGCCATGTTGCTGGTGGAAGATTTGCTTCCATGATCTGAAAGAGTTTCATCTTCCAACAGTCTTAGTTTGTTGTAGATGTCATCAAACGAGGAGCTCTTGTAAGTATTATTGGCAAGAATAGATCTTGCCTCAATCTTCCATGCCTCACCAAGACTTTTAAGAAAGGTAGCATTGGTGTCAACATCACCAACTTGTGTCCCCATGAAGGACAACTTGCTTGTGATGTCAAGCAATCTGCTTCTCACACTACTCAGTTTCTCATTGGGTTGAGCTTTGAAGACAGCATAATCATGCAGAAGTTGCTTTTTCTTTTCTTCCTTAGTGTCTGCATTGCCACCATATGCAACTTCGAGTGCTTCCCAAAGATCCTTAGCAGATTCATAGCCTCTATATTTGTGCTGGTTTTCTTGTCCCAAAGAGACTTTTAGAATATTTAGGGCTTTCATGTCAACCCTTTTCTTTGCAATATCTTCCGCACCTACAGCTCTACCATCTCCAGGTTTTTCTTTCTTATCCTCTTCAGGGCATCCTTCAACAGCTGTTCTTTGACTAATGGCATCAAGAATCTTTTGAGCCTTATTGAATGAGTTTCCATATTCAATAATCTCCCAGAGTGTGTAGTCATAGATCCCCAGATATTGTTCAAAATTGAACTTCCATAAGTCAAAGTGGGTTGCATCAAGCATGGGAATCTTGATGTTTGGTAAGGCTGAGGAGGAGGAGGTTATTGCTTCAGACATGATGTTGTTAGGATTTTTGTGTTTTTAGGGTTTCTGAGAAAATTAGGGTTTTGGTGTTCGTGTATGGTTCTGGTGTTCTTCAAAGATCAAAAGTTCCTCAACAAGCTCTGATACCACTTATTGATCCCAAACTTAGATCGATTAGCTTTGTGTATACGAGATTAGATCAAGTATAACACGTAGAGAAACCTTTGTTATATGCTTTGTAAATCTAAGTGTTATGCGGAATTTAACACTTAAACAAGAACACAAGATGTAAACAAAACTTTCACTTTGATTATGAATGTCGAACTTGCTTACAATGAAAGATGTTTACGAATGAAAACTTATATAAAACTTGATATTGAACATTAACCTAAATGCCTTCTTTTATAGACTAAGAAGCCTTGTACAATAAGCTACGTATCAACTATTCTAGGTAAAGATAAACATAGAAAATACATTGTCGTTTCTATCCTTACTAGAAGTATTCTAGAATATAATAAACATGTAGCTTATATCTTCCATCAGTGCTTGTCTTCAATTTATCAACGCTTGACCTTAACCTGTCAACGCTTGAGCTGTCAGCGCTTGCTTTGTTCCTATCAACGCTTGATTTGTTCTTGTCAGCGCTCAAGTGATATGGCCTTAGTTTATTCCCAACATAAAGTAGACCGGAGTTTGCACTGTATCTCTATCTGTCATGAGTACAGCGCTTATTGCGCCATGAGTGGCTGAGAGATACATAATAAGTTCCTCCTTTGGCCGAGGAGCTACTAGCATAGGGAGAGACGCAAGATGCTGTTTGAGCTGGTCGAAAGCTTCCTCGGCTTCCTTCGTCCACCGGAAGTCTCCCTTCCTAATGCACTTCTTGAGTGTCTTAAATAGGGGTAATGACTTCTCTGCGGATTTAGATAGGAACCTATTCAGCCCGGCTAGTTTCCCATTCAAGGATTGCACCTCCTTCCGTGTCTGAGGGGACGGCAGTTGTATCACTGCATCCGTCTTCTCTGGGCAAGGTTTGATGCCGTTTGGGTCAATCAAATATCCAAGGAACATTCCCTCCGTTGCCCCAAACGTACATTTTTTTGGATTTAGCTTCATGTTAATCCTTCTCAGTGTGTCGAATGTCTCTTGGACATCCCGGAGAAGTGCCTCCTCCGTATGACTTTTTATAACCAAGTCATCCACATAGACTTCCAAGTTGCGGCCTATCTGTGATTCAAAAGCTTTGTCCATAAGCCGTTGATATGTAGCACCGGTGTTCTTCAGCCCAAACAGCATTTTCGTATAGCAATATACGCCCTGGCTCGTGTGGAACGCTGTTTTTTCTGCATCCTCCTCCGCCATCTGGATTTGGTGATATCCTTTATATGCGTCCAGGAAGCATTTAAAAGGATACCCACATAGGGATTCCACCTTCTAGTCTATTTCCGGTAACGGGTAACAATCCTGTGGGCAGGCCTTGTTCAGATCCGTAAAATCCACACACATGCGCCAACTTCCGTCATGTTTTTTGACCATGACCGGATTGGATAACCACTCGTGGTAGTATACCTCGCGCATGATACCTGCGTCCACTAGTTTCCGTACTTCCTCCAATATTACTTGGCTGCGCTCAGGCGCCTGGCCGCGCTTCTTTTGCTTGACGGGTTGGTACCCTTGGCGGATCTGGAGCTTATGCTCTGCTATCGCACGTGGCACGCCTGTCATATGCTTTGGCTCCCATGTGAATATATCTAAGTTTGCACTTAAAAGAGGGCACATTGCCCTTTTCCGCTATCTGAGAGCGCCCCTCCTATGGATACCTCATGTTCCGGATAGTCAGGGTGAATTGCTACCTTCCAATTGGGAGGTGGTGATCCATCCTTGGGTGGAACAGGTGGAGCCGGTGTTGTTACGGTGTGACACTCGGATGCCGGTACGATTGTGTTGTAAATGGTAACAATTCCCCCCTCAACGGGGAATTTGATCATTCCGTGCGCCGTGGAGGGTACCGCCCGTATAGCCAAAATACCTGGTCTGCCTATGATCCCATTGTACGGAGAATGTGAGCGTATCACCATGAAGTTCATCCACGCCGTAGTGGAGTGTTCCTCATTCCCAATGGTTACAAGCAGCCGTAGTTGCCCTATCGGCCAGATAGTGTCTCCACTAAAGCCGGTGAGCGGCGTCGTGGCTGGTACTAATTGGCTTCTTATTTCTGTACATAACTGCACAAAACAGTGTTCATACAGTAGCTCTGCTGACGACCCTCCATCCACATACATGCGACGAACATTGTGTGTTCCAATGCTTATCTCAATAGTGAGAGGCGCATCGGTCACATCGCTTGCTGTGATGGGAGGGGACGAGATTTCCCTGCTGCGTGAAAATTTTTGGCCAACTTTCTGCCTCGTGCGGCGTTGTATGGATTGGATCATGTATATGGTCGAAGGTTTGTCCTTTTTGGGATCCTTCTTATCGTACTTCTTGTTGTTGTCTTTTCCATCCTTCCAATCCTTAACTAGGTGCTTGAGTTTACCTGATTTGATCAGCGACTCAATATGCTTCTTGAGCTGGATGCACTCCTCCGTACCGTGGCCTTTGTCATTATGGAACTCGCAGAAGCGATTTCCTTGCCGACGTTCCGGCGGAGTGGTCATTGGGGGAGGCCTTGGAAAGTTCACCCCTTCCGTCAGCAAGATCTCCCGGTAGGACATCTTTAGGGGGGGTGAACTTATCGTCCGGCCGTCCTCCTTTGCTCTGGCTCTTATAGTCTGAGCCCTTGCTATTGTTCTGATTGCCTTGACCGCCCGACTGTCTCTGGGACTGGTCATTTGACCGGTACCCATTTCTTCAGGATGGGTAGGCCGCGGCAACAGCTGTTTCCCCTTCTATGAAATTTCTGACCCTTTCCATGAGGTCGTCATATCTCTCTGGACGCTTGTCATTGAGGCGCCTGATCAACTCCCTGTCTGTTATGGCGTGCATGTAGTCAGAGATTTTCAGGAGCTCCGGCATTATTCTTGTGCGCGTGCACTCATCATTGAAGTGTTCAGTGAAGGCTTCTGTGGACTCCCCCGGCCGTTGTTTGACAGTTGCCAATGAGACCGGATCCCTATTATACTTCTTCCTCTGAGTATAATTGTTCTCGAACGCAGTGCGTAGTTCCGTGAAACTATCAATGCTCCGTGGAGGGAGTGCCTCAAACCAGTCACGGGCATTTCCGATCAAAGTTGAATTGAACATTTGGCACCATATAGGCATGGGCAATCGCTCAATTTTTGCCTGCGTATCAAATATTTTAAGGTGATCAACCGGATCACCCGTCCCATCATAAGTCTTGATACACGCCGACATGCGACGTTTGGTGTCCTCAGAATAGTTCCGTATGCGGAGGGTGAACGGGTCTTCCCTGGGATCCGCCCATGGCCGGGTGAACCTAGGGTCATCCCATGGTTCACATCATGGACGCGAAAGATCCTCCGCTTCTGCATCTCGATAATAAGGGCCACCATAATACTCATCATTGTTTGGTGGTGGTGGAGGGGTATGCCTAGGTCGGCGACGCTTAGGCGGATGGTCATCTGAGTCCTCTCCTGACGGGTCTGGAGACGGTGGTGGTGCCCCATCCTTTGGGTAGGGGCCACTTTTTTGGGATGAATCGGAAGCCTTCTTCCCAGTGTTCACCCTATCCCACACGCTCGTGCGACGAGCGGTTCTGGCCAACTCTCGATCTGGCCGCTCGGGTTGAGGGGTTTCCTCAAAGATGCTCTGCTCCTGAGGCCGAGCTCTCCTTTTCCTCTGATTTTGGGAAGAGGTGATTGGTCTGGTGTCGCCAAATTTGAGTCTGGATTGGAGGTTCCTCCCCAGATTCAACCTTGATGCGATCCCCGGGACGATCCTATCGAAGTTCTGCGTGAGAACTCGAGTAAGATCCTCCTCGCTGAGTGGTAGGACCTCTACCTCTTCCTCTACCGATGGTCTGCGCGGCTCCTTGTTAGGAGGGTTGGGCGCACTCCCTGGGTCCGGATTGTCCAGGGTTGAAGTAGGTGGGGGTGTCATGGAGATCGTGCTCGTCACCCCCAAGGGCTGGAAGCCGCCACGGTTACCAGGTCCGCCTGCAAGGCGGCTAGGTGATTGATTGGGGATGAGTATCCCTTCCCCTTGGGACTTCCGATTCCCAGGATTCGTATTCCTGGGATTGGCTTGCTGATGCCCCTTCGTCATTGGAAATTCAGAATGAGGTTTTGTTCTAGCTTAGTGTAATGGGTCCCACGGATGGCGCCAACTTGTTGATGCAAAAGTTGGGTGATCCTTGCTAGACCCGAATTAGGCTTAATTCGGGTTGGCTGGATTCCGGCTCCTGCACCAAGTGAATCGTTTGGTTGGGATCCTGCACACTAAACAGCACGCGTTAGGCTTACCGTGGGAATGTTTCCCACGATTAGACTCCGACGTGAGAGTAAGTAATTGGTTAGGGTTTATGTGAATTGAGAGTATAAAGCGTAATACCTTTGTGGAACCCTTGGGGGTTCCTTTTATAGGCAGTGGAACCCTAGTGGGCTGCCACTGATACTTCGGCCCCAAGGAAAGGATAACTATCAGAATTAGAATGATTGTTATCTTCTAATTATAGCAGTGAATATCCTTCCCTTTTGGGGTAAACCTATTCCTAGACAGAATATGATTCTGTCTAACCCTATGTCGGCCGCACCGGGCCGTGGGCCGCACACATGTGTGCGGTCACTGTTCATTCAAGCCCATAAGCCTGAATGACATTATCCCACCCATCTGTGATGGGCCGGATACGGGTAGTACCCGTGGGACGGGTTCCTGACCCGGCTGGAGACTATACGTCATCAATTACATAGTACTATGAATACACTCATTGAATGACAATAAGAAATGAACCCTAGAACAAGTAAACTAGATTCGAGACTCAAGTTTACAAGGGAACCAATGAGACGCTGGTAGACAGCTGAGGGCTCAGCGGCTTCAAAGTGAGAAATAACTTAGATAATTTATCCAAGCACAAGGGTTGGTTTAATTCTCCTTTCTCACTCCTATTTATAGTGGTACGAGGTTGCTTCCTTAGTGGGAGTAGTTGATACGTGTCATCTTCTGAATGGAAGAGTACAACGTATTAAATGCATGTCCAAATCGAGACATACCTTTAAACAACTTTAGGTGAACAGTTCTGCCAACTGTTCACCTTTTGTCCCACTAGGTCGTACTAGGCTCTATCTTGAATCTCTTGTTTTGTCCCGCTCAAAACACTTGGTAGATTCTCCCGCCTAACCCATAAAGGATTGGACAAGCTTTGCTTGTCTCAGAATTCTAGGGTTCTTAAGTGATCTCTGAGTATTGTCAAATCAGAGATCCTTGAACACCAGCACATTCCTTCTACATCCCAGCTATCCATAATCGCTGGTGAGTATGACTTCAGATTGTCTTCGACTTCTCTGACGTTGTCTTTGACTTGAATGTTCATGGTGTGCCAGCTGAGGCTTTGCCTTCCACTGGTTTGGTCTCTATCGCTGGTCCTCTCAGCGATCAGTAACACTTAGTCTAATTTAAACAAATCTAGACTGGGCCATAGTTAAAACTTTCATTGGCCCAACAATCTCCCCCTATTTGTTTATAAATTATAATAAGTCTAAAATTATTGTAAGTGAGTACACAGCTTCTTCTTACACATAATTTAACAAACATACCTCAGAGTTTTAATAAAACATAAAGAACCTAGTCTATTACAAGAACACCCAGTGGTGTAAACATAAACAAAAATAAAAGGTTTTTCATCGATCGAGGCCTTGATCACAGATTCTCTGGGCTTCAACTTTGTCACTCCTAGAGTTAATGATCAGCTCAACTTCAAACTCAAAATCATCAGCTAATTTGCAATTCCTTAGGATGCCCTGTTTGAGTCTGATGAGTTAGATAGTTAATGCCAGATGTAGTTCATTCATCCGCTGAAAGCAATACTCACAATTACCATTTATAAAGACCATACCTGTCTCTGGTTCTGAGTATACTTGGCCACCCACTGGTTTAGTGATCTCTTTGGGCAGTACCAGGTTTCTGTGCATCCCATCTACAACAATATTCTCGGTGACCAGCTTTTCTACCAGAGGCCCCATTTGGGTTTTCCTTTTTCTTTGTCCTTGAGAAGATTGTTGTTGTGATAGTTAAGGAGGCAGAGGTACCTTCAGCTTCTTTGTAGTGTCTCTTACCCAATTCAGCTTAGCTTGAATGTTTTTCATCATTTGGGCAGCACCAGGCCCAGTCTTCTTTTGGGCAAGAGACAGCATTTCTAACCATTCAGAGAGGCCCAGATCTCTGAGTTTAAAGGTTGGTCAGTTGGTTTTCTCTGTAAAGGGTCATCACAACACTTTTGTCTTTGTCAGTGTAGCATGCATATTTGGTGATTTGACCGGGCTCACCTCTTTGGTCCATAATTCTCTCATATTCCTTTTGAAGGTTGCTCCTTTTAACTTCAAGTTCTTTGAGTTTATTCAGCTGAGCTTCCTTTACAGCAGGAGAGAGTAGTTTGTTCAGAGCTTCCTTGCTCTTGAGTTCAGCTGCTCTAATGTTTGCTAGCCTTTTTTGTTCCAAGATTTGAGCCTTTGCCTGCTCTGGTTTAGTGGTGGTTCATTAGCGCTCTTAAATTTGTTCAAGTCAGAGTGCTTGGTTGTGGATCCACCTTCTTCTTGGAGGGAGTGCAGGGTTGTTTCAGGTACCTCAATGGTAATTCCTTTTCCCTTGTCATGTTCTACCTCAATGATGGGTTTGAAGGATCTGATGGGTTTTGGTGTTGGGATCACTTTTGAGGTAGCTGGTTGTTTGAGTGATTGCTCCCCCTTAGGTGGAGCAGTGCCTGCATCTTATTCAGAGGTGGAGTTTGCTGAATTCTCCCCCTCAGGCATAGCGCCGGCAGAAGCTGTGCCTGATCCAGGTTTGAGGAACTTAACAAATTCTTGATGAACAAATAGGCAAATTTCTTTGAGTTCTGCCTGTAATAGCTTCTGAAGAAGTTGCCTGGAAGGCTCAAATGCCTTGGCAATAGCAGCAACATTTGCTTTCACAGCTGTGGTGAGGACAGATGGTATGTATTGCTGAAGACTCTGGTTTAGAACTTCTGGGAGGTGAGTTTGCAAGGCATTTCCCAGCAGTTGCGGAAGCAGTGCAGTCATAGAGGATTCCACAGATGAAGTTAGTGAAGTCTCTAGGGTGGTGGTGAGTTCCTCAGCAGCATGGGTGAGTGTTTTTAATTCAGAGAGGATGACATCATTTGTGACTTTAGGCTTGGTTTTACTGATGTCTCCCCTCTTGACCCAGAGATCCTCAGAGGCTACTTCCTGAACATCTTTCATTCTAGGAACATGGACAGACTTGAGGTGTTGTAAATGTTCCAAGTGTTTCATCTGCCCCAGCTCCATGACATTTGGCAAATTAGGGAAGGGAACTAGGGTTGGTGGACTGAGCCTCTGGTTCCATAGCTGCTTAACAGCTAGTTCTTGAACATTTTTCATTGATGGGAAGGATATGGGTTTTAATTCTGATGTGACTTGGTCATCATCAGCATCCATATCAGCATAGTCTGAAATGGTCAGCTCATCTTCAATGATAAAGACCTCATCTTCTGGCATGGAGTCAATGTCTGACATGGCATCCAGATCAATATGGGGGGGCTTCAGCATTTTCATCACTAGCAATGGAATAGGCATCATCATTTTGATGTTCTTCATGAAGATTATGAGCCTGTTATGACATTTGTTAGTAACTAGTGTGAAAAAATATGAAGTTATAGATCGCCATTCGCTGCCCCTAGGAAAGCTGGGTGCGATTATCCATCCCCCCCCCTAAGGATTTCTCCTTGGGACTCTTTTAGTGTGAAACAGATATGTTGAAGGGTCGCCATTCACTGCCTCTAGGATATCTGGGTGTGATTATCCAGCTCCCCCATAAGGATTACTCCTTGGGACTCTTTTGATTTGTGAAAATTATGTGGTGAATGGTCGTTGTTCGCTACTCTCTAGGATAGCTGGGTGTGATTATCCAGCTCCCCCTGAAGGATTGCTCCTTGGGACTCTTTTAATTGTGAGTTCATGGAAGTTAAAGGTCGTCATTTATCGTTGCCCCTAGGAAGACTGAGGGTGATTATTCAGTCCCCCCAAAAGAATAAATTCTCTTGGACTCTTTTAGTTGTGACATATTTGAAGGTAAAGGTCGCCTTTTATCGCTGCCCCTAGGAAGACTGAGGGTGATTATTCAGTCCCCCCAAAAGAATAAATTCTGTTAATGCAAGTGATGCCTAAAAACATTATTAGTGTTAACTAATCTTTCTTAGTTTTGATCACAACAAACTATACAACACATTTAGTGTAAAACATAAAACGAATGATTTAACTAACACTATCTACAAGGTAATAATCATATCACTAACTTTTCTTAATCATACTTAGTGATCATCAAAGTGATTATCCTTAAAACTCACTTTTGTTAATATGACAAAAGATTTTTAATAAACTTTCTTTTTAAGAAAATATTTTATTAAAATGGAAAATGTAAATTTGAAATGGCATATTTCATATGCCATAAGAATATCCTTTGAAGGTTTAAAAAACCTCAGATATTCCTACCCCACTAAAAGACAAAAAAGGGAGCGGACTCTACTGGGCGGTACCTTAAATAGCTAGGTGGTTCCTTAGCGATATGGAACCGCCGGCTAGTTAAGGATCCGCGCCCAGCTAGCCGTTACACTTTGTCTTCTATAAATAGTGGATCAAATCTCATTTTCCAACAACCCTCTTGGACGTTTTTCTCAGCCCCCTTTCTCTTTTCTATAGCATAATCATTAGTAAATGATCACTTAATGTGTTAAGTATGTTTACATATGATTATCCTCTTAATCCCCTCCTTTACCTTGTCCAATGAGAAGATCACTCACTCACTAGTGTTGTGATAAAGATGAATCCATGAATTAGTCATGTTCATCATGTTAGCCTTTTTGTTTTTGTTGATCCATTTGTATTTATGAAATACTTGGACTAGTTGTGTTCATCCAAGCTATTTGTGAATATTTGGATTTGTTGTGTACATCCATTGCATATGTGTTTGCTTGGTTTGTGTTGTGTAGATCCAAGCTACATGTGTGTACTTGGATATGTCTAGTTGAGTTGTAATAGATTGTGTAGTAGTTCTCACTAAACTATAAAGTGATGTGGTTGTGTCTTGTGAGTTCTCACTAAACTTGAAAGTGATTAGTAGTTGTGTTGTGTGAAGTTCTCACTTAGCTTCAAAGTGAAGAGTCGTGAAGATTGGTTCTTGTTAGCCTCAAAATATTGAGCCAAACAAGAATGCTCGGTTATATGTTTATTATGTATCGTATTTTAGAACGTTGAAATAGGTAGTATATTAGTCGTGTTATTACGGGCTTAACTTTAAGCTAAGGTTCATTAATAAGTAACCAAAGCCCAAAAGGAAAGCCCGGCCCAAACCATATAGTCCATAAAGAAGCCCGCATGTGGGTGGACTATATATACCCTTCCTAGCATGTTAGGAAGGGTGTTGGTTCATTTGTATTCTCACTTCTCAATCTAACATTAACCTAGTTCCAACCATTTTCTCTCTACTTTCTCTCTACTTTCTCTCACTACTTTCTCTCTCTAGAATTCTTCTCATTTCTTCCTTTCTTTCTTTAATTCGTGATTATATAACATCATATATTAGGGACAACAATTGGTATCAATCGCCATGAGGTAGTTTTGTGATTGGTTGTTGCGTTTTCATTTGATTTATTTGCTTTAATCCTTCTTTCTACCACGAATTCAAGATTTTTCATGTTTTTTAGTGTTCTTCACGTCGTATAAGTTCTTTATTCGTGCCATAGTGATTTGGGTATCTTGGTTTTTGGCTTAAAACACAAGTTTTTTGGATCAAAAGTTGAAAATTTCTTGTTTTTCATCTTTCCGAAATTCTTGCAAAGGTACCCATCGGAAAGTACAAGTATTTTGAGGTCAGATCGCAATAACCACTAGGTTCTACTTTTCGATCTAAGGATTCCGATACCCTATTCCGATCTGGACATTCCGATCGTACATTACGATCTGGGATTCCGACGGTTTCAAGGGATTTTTGAGTCGTTACTCTGCCAAATTTGTTTTAGACACATTCCGATCAGAACATATTCCGATCTGAACATTGCGATCTGGGATTACGACAGTACATTGCGATCTGGGATTCCGACAGTGCATTGCGATCTAAGCCACATTCCGATGAACATTCCGATGGACATTCCGATGGCACATTCTGATGGACATTCCGATGGCACATTCCGATGGACATTCCGATGACTTGTTTAGCTAAATTTTGTTCGAGTATTTTTTCGACTTAACCACCATCTAGACTAGTTTCGTAATATCGTTTACACGAAGATTAAAAAAACAAAAAAAAAAGAGTTTTTTTGGCGGGAAAACCATTTTAAATTTTACTTTTTCCTATACCATTTTTAGGCCATTTAAGCTTCGATTTCAAATTTTGGCGATGCGAAAAATTTTTCGACCAAAAATTCAAATTCTCGGACCAAAATTCAAATTTTTAGGCCATTTTTAGGTTTTATTTTTGTCAAATTTTTTCACTTTTCAAAACTTTTCCCTATTAGTTTTTGGCTATTTCGGACTTGATTTCAAAATTTGGTAAGACAAAATTTTTCTGTTTACCGTTTTGTCGGACTGAGGAATTTATTGTCGGACTGAGAAAAAAAAATCGGAATTTTTCGAAATTACAACCACAACCCAATCACACCATATCTACTTAAGATCCGAAGTCACTTCATCAACTGAGACACCATCATCATGGAAACGAGCAATGCGTGTTCAGACAGAGAAGAACGAGAGATGCAACTACAAGAACAAGTCCTTAAACAACGTTGTATGCAAGCTTTCAGTGATCTTAAAACGAATCTAAAACGTCTGGAAAGAGAGACCTTCTCGTACAATCCTTTGTATATGCGTGTTTTTCATTCCTTTTTTAGAAATGATCATCGCACGTTCACTTATGACTTAAGAGACCACTTGAAGAATCTTGAGAATGAATTACTCAACAAAAACCTCCATGAGACAAATTCCAAGAAAGCCTTCAAAACACTCAGAACACCGTTTCAACCATTCTTTGCTTCAAAGCTATTCAAGAATCCCAATTTTGAGTCCGAAGTTCGAGATGCAAATCAACACTTCAAAGACTACACTACAATGGAAGCAAAATCATTCAGAGACTTGATTTTTGGAAACATGGAATCAATTGAAAGGCTTTTGGATGAACGCCTACTTCATGCAAAAGACATGATCAAGAAGATGAATGACAAAAGGCTGAAAATGCAAGAGTGCACGGTTGCAAAGATTCATGGAGTGGATACGAGTCCAGTCTCAACTGTAAGTAACGAGACAATATCGAGTAATGCAACTGACAGCTGCAGAACAGGGAAAACAACGCATGGTGAGCAGAATGAACATAACAACTCTGGGAAAGACAACAGCAGCTCTGACAAACAACACATCGACTCTGAGAATGTCATCAGCAATACACCTTCCTATGATAATGGTCCTGTTTACGATTCTGAGCAATTGGAAGAGGTACACAATGTTGAATTTAATGTGTTTGCCAATGCCAATACGCATGAGCATAGTGATCAAACAACAAACCTTATTGACACATGTATGACAGAAAAGGTTGATAGCAATACCACACCAAATTCATCAGACATGTGCAATAATGAGTTTGAGGATGATCAACATGCAAATGAGTATGATGATGAGGAGCGTGTCGCGCTTGCTAATTTAATTGCTAGTTTACAAAAAGATGTCAATGAAACTAGAAAGAGCCAAAAGCAATTAAAGAAGGCAAACGCAGCGCTCACTCAAAACTTTGAAGAATGCAAAGCCGCTCTAATTAAATCTAATGAGACCCTTGAAAGTAATAGGGCTGAGCTTCTTCAAAAGACCAAAGAGCTTGAGGGGTACAAGGGAAGTGCGTTAAAAAGTCAAAAGGACGATTTTGAAAACAAATATAATACAACTCTTGATTTATTAGCTAAAGAGAAGCGTCAGTATAATGTTTTCTTAATGGATGAACGTCAAAAAACGTACCTTGCCAATACCAAAGTTAATGAACTTGAACAAAAACTCTCTATGACCACTACTGATTCTGCTAAAATTCTTGAGGATAAGAAACAAGAGGTAGATTCGTTAAAACAAGACTTCAAAAGTAGATACGATAAAGAAACTGAAAAAGTAACAAAATTAGAAGAACAAGTCGAATTTTTGAAGAAAGTTGTTTATAAAACGCATGATTCTATTCAATCCGTCAGAATGCTAGCACCTCCGTCCATGTTTAAGGGTCAAGCTAGCTTTGCAAGTCCTGAGTACCTTGCCAAAGCTCAAACTGCGAACCCATGTCTTTACCTTGATGAGACTGAAAGGACCGATCTTGATTGCATGCCTGTAAGTGCTGATAGTGAAGAGACCGCCCTTTGGAATGATGATAGTCAACCACTTGTCAATAAGGAGTTTGTGAAACCATATAATTATGCTTATGAGAATAGTCTTTATGGTCTTTTCAACAAACAAACTCAGAAAACTCGTGAGGAAGTGTTTCTAGAATGCAAACAAAAGAGAATTCAATGGAAAAAAGCATTTGCCCCTAAGAAATCTAATGTTTACAAATACATCAACTACCTCCCTCTAGATGAATCTAAAAGCAAGAGTAGGAAAACATTAGGTATTCTTAAACACCACATAGATAATGTTAAATCTATTGTCGAAAGAGATTGGGCAAAACGTGAAAATGCTGAGTGGACACGTCCGATTCCTCAAGATATTACCTTGCTTGTGAAAGAACTCTTAATTCCAAACACGGCATTGATTAAAGAAACTGTCCTTCAACTTGAGGAGTTCATTCGGACTGAAATGTTTGATGACTTAAAATATGTTGAATCTCTTGAGAAACACATTGATGATCTTCAAATGGAGAAGTCTGATTTCTCAGATGAATATGATTTACTCTTGCAAGAATGCGTTTCTAAAGATGTTATGTGTGCTTATTTTACATCTTGTGCTGATATTGATGAATATTCTGAAGTTGCATGCCAATATCTTGATAAGAGCAAAGAATGTGAACGTCTTGAAATTGAGCTTTCGAAACGTAAAGAAAACGTTGACAAAAAGGCTTTTGAGTTACTTCAACACAAAACTGATTTCCTTCAAAAACATTGTCATTCACTTGAACTTGCTCTGCAAAAAGAAGTTGGTAGTTTTCCACATGATAATAAATTGCAAGAAAAACTTTCCCAAACATTTCGAGAAATGAATGAACAAAATTTGGAAATTAAAGGGTTGAAAGCTCAATTACAAGACAGGGACAGAGCAATAGCAGAGTTGCAGAAACTCGTTGCTAAAATGGGTGGGAAAATCGTGGAACCTAGCATTAAGAAACCTGTTGTTCGACAACCCAATGCCTACAAGGATCCAAAGCCGTCTATCTTAGGAAAACCGACCCCGTTCTCCAATTCTTCTCATATGAAATCTAGGCTACCCCTAAGACTGATATGCAACCAAGTGTTCCAAAACCATCCATATCACCCTATGTTCCCCCATTTAGAAAGCATATTGTTTCTAAACCCAACCATGTGAATGCACCTAGCACTTCTAGGACTCCTCCAAAACGTGTGACATTCACGTCCACAAAGGAATCTGTAGGTTCAAATGACCTCGTTCATACCCACAACCTAGAGAATCCGAAACAAAAAGGGAAGATTCAGAAAGACAAACCAGTGTATGAAAAACCTAGTTCACCAAATCCCGCTATAGTTCTACACACTCCTAATGGTAGTCAACCAAAACCTAGGATCCCTCTTCAGCAATCTAGGAATTGGAAACCATCCATGAATAGTCGTGTTTCAAACACTACGCCTGAACGATTTGGAAAACAAAGGAATACAAGTACTTTCGTGAATCCAAAATTCCCTGTATGTCCCACTTGCAAAAAGGGCATTCACAATGGAAATCATGACCATTGCATTTTGCAATACCTCTATGAGGTCAAATCTCGTTCCTTTGAACGGAGATCGAATACAGAATCCCATAAGACAACAAGGAGATACAAACCCGTCGTAAAGAAAAGCAACCACACCAAATCTGAAACGTGGATTCAACAAGGACATAGTTTCTCTCCAAAGAAGTCTTCCGCTGTGCAAGAGAAAGCTACTCCTAAATCTAGTCTTCAGTGGAAACCAACGGGTCGGATCTTCACAAAAGTTGGTCTTAAGTGGATTCCAATAGAGAAGAGTGATGACACCTGCACCAGCACTAATGCTACTGTTCTACACGCTGAAAAGGAATTTGTTACTCCTAATTCTAGTATTTGTGCAAATTCTTCTTCTGTGATTGCAGGTACAACAGCGGATTCTGAACCCACTTCTCCTTCTTCAAAGGGTTCCATTTCTGTATATTCAATATCACCTTCTTCTGCTGTACAAAAGTCTATTTTGGATTATTTTCGAAAAAATTGAGAAAACACAAAAATATAATAAAATGTAAATATCATTAGAAAAACAAAATAAAAAATGGAAAAACTTTCAAAAGACCAAAAATATTCTTTTCGACATGTCTTTCAGTATCGATAATATGGACGTGCCTAGAAATGTCGCTCAATAACGACACGGGTGTGTACATAAAGCTCGAATGAAAGTTGTAAATATTTTTCAAAACATGTCATTTCTTCTTTTAATAAAGGAAATTGTCTATTTTGGACAAATATTTCCTAACAAACGGGTAGAGCAATCTATCACGGGTTGAGCTTGTCACAAAACATTCAACGTTTTGAGCTCAACACAATGGCTTGTAATTACTTTCAGATTGCAACCCGGAACTATATTCACGGGGAATTGTACGATTTCGTGCTCTTACCCTTAGCAAAAGAAGTTAAATCTTCTTACACTTGAGTGGATTCGTCAAGACATTCAAAGTCTATGAACTCAAGTTTATGCTTTAGAAAAACCTCTTCGACAAAAAGAAATAGGATTTTTCAAAAAGCGTTGAACACAATTTTTTCAAGAATTTCTCAATGATTATTCAAAATCTTTCAAAATTGTGTGTTCAACAACTCCCATCCTCAAAAAGCGAAATGTGGATCATATCCTCACAATGACAATTCAATTGGATCAATTTTTGAGGAGGAGTATTTTAACTTCATGCAAAGATTGACACATCTTTCTCCCGGAGATTTTCAAGACTATTTTTCTTCAAAATATATTTTAATCAAATTTGGTATCTCTAATATCAAAAGATTTTATATATTAGAGATAGGGGAGAAAATGTGATTAAAATGTGATCTTATATATGACTCATGCACGTTAACTCTTACCCACATGTGCAAAATGTTTACTTAAATTCTTTCGCATTTAAATGCACATGTGAAGGGGGAGTTTTTCTGAAACGACAAAACTAGCAAGGTGTTAAATGTTTTTCAAAAACTTTGTTAGAATTTAAAGTGGTTTTCATGGTTACGATCAAATACCCACAACATCTTTAATTCACGCCGTTATTGGTGTCAAAAGGGTGGTTAGGTTTAAGTCCTATGATCCAACCAGAACCGGAGGGATCTTCCCAGGGACAATCCAATAGATTATTAGAAGTCCTTAGGAAAGATGGAGTAGAATGTGAACGCAGCAGAATGCCGACTAAGTACTGATGCTAGCACTGGAACAATCACAACAAGGTGCTAGTAATGATGTCTTGGTAAGAATTGAAGGGGTTGAAGAATGAAAAAGAAATGTAAGGATAAAGGGTCTAAAAAAAGAAGCCCTCCATACAACTTAGGCAGAAACCGGGTCAACTCATCATGAAGACAAACTCATCATGGACCCAGTGATGTGAAGCACAACCCTTTCCTAGCTACTCAGGCTTCTCTCAAAAGAAGTTTGTTTTATTGTCACGGAGAACAACATGACTACTATTGACTTTCTCACTTCGAGATAGTTGATATTGAATAGGTGGCATCTGCTCCAGCCTCCGACCACTAAAAGTGCACAAATCGAGTCTAGAGCCAAGAGATCAATCAAATCTCGTTAGGAAACACGGATGAAGATCAAGAGAGTCCTACGCTATATCCTTGTGATATTGCTAGAACACTCAGAGTGATACTACTTAGTATTCACAATGATGAGTGGAAATCCTTCCAGTGTTAACATCAAACAGCACTGCGGTAGGTCATATGCAAGATTCTTTATGAATTGAACATGTGCAAAACTGAAAAGCAACAGTGGTTTGATTCTTAATTGATTCAAACTCGTTTTAGGTTTCTACGCAATATCTTTATGGTCTTGCCAGAACATTCAGAGTGATATTTATTAATATTCACAGTGACGAATGGAAATCCTTCTAGCGTCAACATCAAACAGCGCTACGGTAGGTAACTTGCGAGATTCTTATGAATCAAGCTTGTGTCAACTGGAAAGCAACAATGGTAAGATTCTTAATGAATCAAACTTGTTCCAGGAATTTGAATTGACGACTTTAATTAAGCGGATATTTATCCAATTGATTCACTCTTTATGTTCGTAGTCTTGCTTTGAGACGGTCAAGTAAAGAGAACGGCTAGTACAGCCACGAAACCCTGTCAAGGAGATTCTTAATTGAATCTACCTGATCACAGGTACGATATTTAATATCGTATAACGGTCTTCACCGACCGGAGGTAAAACGCTACCGATTTAGGACGAATGTCAAAGCCATTCTGTCCGTGTCTATGTTTTGTCTCGAGAAGGTGGCGTCACGGTGTACTCAGCAAAGTCAATGATTCAGAAACCACATACTCATGCCTAAAGACATATTCAACAATTAATAGTGTGAGCATGTGGATGAAGACACACGATCGCAAGATGGCAAAGACAACTCAAGGATGATTTGAAGATCTCAAGCTTAAAGACAAAGTCGAAAGACAACGACAAAGGCTCAAAGATCACAGCATGAAGGAACAAGGCTACGATTACACGTTCAAGACTCATTTATGGCGAGATTAGTAATCTCTACAAATTTCCTAAATGACCAAGGTTTATGACCTCTCATTGGGGGAGATTGTTAGCCTCAAAATATTGAGCCAAACAAGAATGCTCGGTCATATGTTTATTATGTATCGTATTTTAGAACGTTGAAATAGGTAGTATATTAGTCGTGTTATTACGGGCTTAACTTTAAGCTAAGGTTCATTAATAAGTAACCAAAGCCCAAAAGGAAACCCCGGCCCAAACCATATAGTCCATAAAGAAGCCCGCATGTGGGTGGACTATATATACCCTTCCTAGCATGTTAGGAAGGGTGTTGGTTCATTTGTATTCTCACTTCTCAATCTAACATTAACCTAGTTCCAACCGTTTTCTCTCTACTTTCTCTCTACTTTCTCTCACTACTTTCTCTCTCTAGAATTCTTCTCATTTCTTCCTTTCTTTCTTTAATTCGTGATTATATAACATCATATATTAGGGACAACAGTTCTAGCTTTGGATTAGAACTCGACATCTAGCCTTGTGTCGTAAAATGGTGAAGTAGGCAACGTCGTGAAGATTGGTTCTACCTTGAGATTAGAACTCGACATCTAGCCTTGTGAAGTAGGCAACGTTGTGTAGATTGGTGTTAGCTAATGATTAGGTCTCGACATTTAGCTTAGTGTCAGAAAATAATGTAAGCAACGATGTAAGGCTTTCTCCGCCAAGAAGGGAGCTTGTGGATATAGTGGAAATATCGAGTAGGTGTACTCGAGGAGTGGAGTAGAAACGAGGATAGAGCCTCGTTGTCGAACCACTATAAATCTTGGTGTCTTGTCACTAGGTTGTCTCTTTCCTTACTCTTTACTTATTTCATTATCATTATACTTACCTATTACCATTGCTAATGCATTTGAATTGAACCTAATCATTATGCAACTTAGCTTCAAGTAAAAGATAGTTTTGATACAAACCTAATTGAAAGTAATTTTAATTAGGTGACTAATAGAAGAGAAACTATTCAACCCCCCCCCCCCCCCCCCCCTTCTAGTTTCTACAATTGGTATCAGAGCGATGGTCACTCAAGATCTTTGAAGTATATTGTACTTTAAAACTTGGATCGATCCATTTTCTCCTTAAATTAGAAGGTCAAAGTTGTACTAAAGTTTCTCTTTGGTCAAAACTATTTTTTCTTGGAAAATAGGTCTTTTAATTGGTAATATTTCATCCCTCTTAGATTAGTAGCCTTTATGCATTTTAGATCTAGTTTTGAAATGCATCTACTAGTTTGCATCTTGCTTTGTGTAGGTACTCATGAAGATCAATCATTTAATTGGTTGTGGATTGAGTTACTTGCACTTGTAGAAGACTCATCTTCATTGATCTTCAACTTCTTTGAATGATGATATCAAGATGGTTGGGAATGATACTAGTCCTTGAAGACTTAGTACTCATCATAGTCATTGTTGGGCATTGCATTGATTCCTTGATGGATTGGAATGCTCTTTGTGGCCAAGGTACGCTTTCGTTCTTCCACACGCGCTTTGATCATTCTTTTGATCATTACTTGACTATGTGCTTGTTCTTGGCATCCTTGCCTTGACATTTGTTTGTGGTTTGTGATTCTTTTCTTTTATCCTCTCAAACCTTCATTGCTTGGATACTTGACTCACTATGGTGATGTAGAGTGAGTTAGTAGTAGCTTAAAGTATCAAGCATGATTTCCATGGTTTGCACCCATACGGTTAGTAGGCCCTTTGTGGGAGAGAAAATGAATTAATACCTTGCTCATATTTTGGTTTAGACTAAGACTATTATTGAAAGTGATCTTAGTCTGTGCATCAATAATTGCTTTGTGTTTATTCATTACCAAAGCCGTTTATCTCTTCGCCAGAAAGGCACGTCTTAAACCACTATATATGACACAAGCTCTTCGTCTCCACGATTTGAAGATTGCCATTAATCCCTTGAGCATTGATCTTAGTCTTGATTCACTTCCCTTGACTTCTCTCCACTTTGATTTTTCTCTACGAGTAGTCGTTTGTCTGTTTCGGTTCTTTTCGATCTCGATTCAACTCGTAGTCCTTCATTAAGGCATATTGCTTAGTGTTATGATGATCCAATGATATTCTAAAAGGTTTAAGATTTATTTTTAAGTATTTTAGAAAACTTGGTTTTCAAAATTTTGGCGTATTTCATTGATAAAAACCAGCCTCTATAGGCGGTTCTTTATCTCTGACGGCTCAAACCTGCGGTTCCTTATCGATAAGGTACCGCGGGCAGTAAAGCTTGTCAGAGCGCCAGTTTTATTAAAATAATATTTTTCAAACCAAACCCTCTCTCTCCCAAAAACACACAGCCGATGGATTTCACCTTTTCCACCAGTGTTGAAGCTTCAAAAACCTTCAATCACTCAAATTAATTGATTCCAAGTTGTGGGTTTCACTCATCCTTCATCAAACATCAATTAATTGTAAGTACTTTCTTTCAATTTCATCTATTTTGTTTTAGGGTTCATCCTTTCATAATTGGGGATTTTTAAAATTGAAATTGAATTAGAACCTTAATAGGAATATGGGTTGACATGGTTATCTTACTATGATTCCTTAGGTTCATATTCATTAAGATTTCACTAAAACCCACTTGTAGAACAAATCCGAATTTTGGCTAAATGATTTTGGTTAAAAGATGGAATTGAGATGAACCCATGAACAAATAGGTAGTTGCATTGTTAATGCTTACCTAAAAACCTTGTTTTGAAAAACCAATGTTCTAGTCCATTGTTGATCCAACATAGTTCATATGTTCTTGGTTAATAATGGAATAGATACATTGTGAACATGAGAATGATATGGATTCAATCCTTTGTTTGTCAAGAAATTGATATAATACATTCTCCTATTTTGATTTTTGATTTTATTTTTCATATGAGTGATTGGAAAAATATTTTCTTATGTTTTTATTTGGGTACTAATCATGCCTTCACAATACCAAAAGGATCATCAACTTACTAAACAATACATGCCAAACATTTCCCAAACCTATGCTTCCACTAAACTTCGAAACTCCTTTTCATCTCTTTCTACTCGATGTTTCCATGAGGGTAGAGTTGTTGATGAAGGAATAACGGGTTATGACTATATCCAATCTATGTTTGAGCTTTCGGGGTTTGACTGCTTGCTCAACATAGAAGAAGATATTTACCCCTTGTTTCTTCTAGAATTCTTTAGCACTTACTCCATGTTTGAATACAATGGCGAAATCTTCATTCGATTCTTGTTGAATGATCAAATGATTCAATACTCTCTCGAAAATTTTGGTGAAATTCTTGGTGTGCCATATGAAGGCACTTGTCGTTTCATGGATAAATGGAGACTTGATGCTCTCTTGGAATCCTACGACAAACCTCCAAATTACCACGCCAAAATTGATCCGGAGTTTATCCTTGACATCATTTCGAAAGAGCATGATGGAAACGTTGTAAGAAGCCTTCATTCTAATGTGCGAAATGTGAATCGCGATGAAGTGCTCTCTAGCAACCTTAAGGATTTTATGGTCCAATGGGCAAATATCCTTAGGGAGAATGTATTTTGTCTTGGTGGAAACCGAGATCATATCTCGGCTTGTATGGTGCATATGTTGTGTTGCATCTTTACATCAACCACGTAGAATTTGGCATTCTATATCGCTCGACAAATAAATTATGCCCTTTCAAACCCCAAAACAAACATTCCCTATGCTATGCTTCTTACTCGCCTTTTCAAAAGGGTTGCTCATGACTTTCCCCACCTCGACCTTTCTCGCTTTCACCCGGTTCATCGGGTTATGTTGCCTATTCAAGAGGTATATGCAAGAAAGCCTAGAAGTGATCGAGGTTCACGAAAATCCGATCATCAAGAGACGGATGATGAGGACACCTATATGCCAACAAGTGATGATGATGGCATAGGTTCTATTTCTCACTTCAACTCTTCGAGTAATTCCCACCCATCCTCAAACTCATTCGTGGATGGACTTGAAGCCTTAGCTCCTCCACCTCATTACTCCTCTAGTGAAGTACCGGAAGATCTCAACATGGAGCATCTCTACCGTGAAAATCTTAGGACTCGAGGTAAATTGCATGAACATCGGGTTGAGTCAAGGAAGGGATTCAAGTATTTGGGGAATATGATCAAGGGATTGGGCAAGAAAAGAAGGTGAATACTTTGAAGTGTTTCAAAGAATACATGTTGGTAAACATGTAATGTTGAACAATTTTTTATTATCTTAGTGGTGTATTAACTACATTCTACTTGTTTGGATTATTTGTTATTTATCCTAAATGATTGCCTATGCCATTGTGATTATGATTTGCATAGCTTTGTGCATCCTATGTGTTAGTTAGCTTCCTAGATTTTGGTCAGTAGTTAACTTTGGCTTGAAAATCCTTTGGTAAAAATCTGAGCTAACCAAAGTTTGAGGAGGTACCATTTTTGAACACCACTGGTCACGGTTCCATATCGAACCGCGGTACCTTATTGATAAGGAACCGCCGCCCTAGATAAGGAACCGCCGGCTACTCTGTCCGACAGAATCTTTACTTTACACTATTTTCCTTAATTTGTGTAAACCTTGCTTGATTCTTTGCAAAAACCTGCACATTTCCTAAACTAGGTTAGCTAAATTCATTGTTCACATAAAATGTTTTTTACCCATTACTAGTTTGGAGCATCCCCTCATCCTTTTAAACCCACCTTGTTAGCCATGTTCTTCACACATCAAACCATTCTTCCTTAAACCTTAAACCTCTCATTTCAACCATGGTTTCTACAAGAAGCTCAAACTCATCTAAAACCTCCACATCAAGGAAAAATCTTAAGATTAAGATTAAAATGCCTAAACCTAACTCTTCACCCTTTCACACACCCAAGAATGAGATTGTCCCAATTCTCATTTCTTCATCAACCTCACCACCTCTTGCTCCATGCAAGACTACCTCTACCCATGGAACCAACTATTCTCATGGTTCTACCTCCTCTTCATTCCAATCTAGGATGAATGAGCTTTCCTCACCCTTCACTCCAAGTAATCTCTTGGATGTGACTACCCAACCACAACCCATCCAAAGCATTCCAATTATGAATGACTTTGTTGATACCATGGTGACTTCACCATTTACCCCTCCAAACTCACCTATTTCACCCTTGGATAGCATACCTCCATACTCACCCTCATCACCTTTGGAGAACATACCTCCTCCACCTCCACCTCCCTCAAACACTCCAAACTTGGGTGATCCTAGCTTTTATGGGTATTTCATGCACAATGGCACTAATTGCCCTTGTTGCCTCAACAACTTCTATCTCCTTGATATCTTTAGAATGGAGATGATTGGGGCTCACATAGAGTTGTAAAGCTTTTTGTTGAGTCTCTTTGCCAATCATCCTCCTAGGATATAAATGATGATTTTCCCTAATAAGTTTTTCTTTAAACCAAGCTAAGGAAGATTACTAATCAAGACCTAGTTTTAATTTATCTTTAGTTTAGTTAATTGTTTTTCTTTATTTCCTTTATGTATCTCTTTCATGAGTGTTTTATGAGAATGAATTATGGACTTAGCATTATGTGTTTCTATTTTTATGTGCACATTAATCAACTTTAATTCTAAATTAAAATTGAACCTAAATCTATCACAACCTCTAAAACTTGACTAAAATTGGTTCAAAATGTTATCCAAATATTTTGTCACCCTTTGTCAAGACATTCTTTGCGAATGTGTTGCTTTTATGCAACCCTAGCATAATCTAGTGCTAATAGAGGTAAAATTCCAAGATTTGCAGTTTTTTGAAAAAGTCTTAGTTTTTCTCAAACCCTGGAAAATCAAGGTTTCAAGTCCACTGCACGCGGCTCATTAAAGTCGCTCGGTTCCTTAAGTGATAAGGAACCGCCGGTCCCTATAAGGTACCGCGGACAGAAAAGCCTATTTTTGGCTCGTTTTTGGTCTTTCCTCGTAACCCTATCCCCTGTCAAGATTCCATGTTTACTCAATTTGGCTAAACATTCCTTGACACTTTACATTTGATTTTCAAACATTTGCCTTGTATACTTTCTTCTTATACCCCCACCTTGAAATTTCATTCTCACACCTCAACAATGCCTAACTCTTCCTTTCATAACCTTGACATTTCATTGTCACAAACCTCCTCACCCAAAGCTTCCTCATCCAAGCTTTCCAAGAAACCGAAGATCTCGGTTCGGCCTATTTGGATCAAGAAAAATGAACCCTCTTTATCCAAACCACCAAAAAACCCCACATTCTCTCCAATCAAGTATTGGAATGAGACATACTCCATTAACCCCATCACCGGAGAAAAGGAAAATCTCCCACCACCACCAAAACCTTTTGACACCCCTCAACTCAATGACCTTTAAACCTTCCCAAACCTCACAAGGCATTGTGAAAACATTTCCTACCCACTCTCCTCACCACCACCAAACCCTAGGTGTGATGGCCTTCCCCCATCAACCAAATTTGTGTTGCATCATGGATCCTCGTGTGCTTGTTGTCGATTTTAATAAATTGAACTTGCTCATGTGTATGAGAAGTTAAATTTTCTTGAATTCCTCCCCACTCGACCTCCTCTCAAAGTTTTCGTTCCCGTGGACAAAACTTCGAATGATGCCTCGTCGTCTTATTTTTCCAACTAAAGGGCTACACTCTCTTGGAGTCAATAAAACTTTAGTTGTTTTAGAGTCATTAGTGTTTTTAAGCAATCTCGTAAAATTATCACTATTAGACTAGCTTATGCTTTGTGGTTTATTTTCCATATCTTTTGCTTTAGATACTCATATTGTGTGTATGACTATCTACTTTGTTTGTCTTTTTCATATTTATGTAATATGAAATCTTTGTGTTGTGTTTGTTTTCTTTATTTGATCATTCTCTCTCTCTTTTGAGTTGATCGTGGTTAATCTTTACAGTTGATTATGAGTGATTCCATCAATTCTAAATTTTAACCCCTTGACAAATTTATCATCTTCATTAGTTGGATGTTTCCTTTCTACCTCCATTCCACCAATTGAACTTTGATTTTGTCATTTACCTCTTTAGACATACTTAGCAAATACTTGCTTCTAATTTGAGATTTCTTCTCCTTCTCCCTCTCAAGTTACTTAGTAGGTAGTGATCATATATACATTGGTGTTTCTTTCCTTTCTACTAACCTTTGTGTAGCATGTCACCATAGCTCATACACTTGGTGCCCCAAGCAAGGGGGAGCAACCACCAAGGGGGAGCTGCTAGCAAAGTCCGGTTCTCTTCAAAGACTTGTGCTTACCTTTTTGCTACGACAAAGGGGGAGAAATGATAGTGATAAACTCGTTAATAATTCGACATTTTGTGTTTCTACGTAAATAAGTTTATAGTTTGTCGTAATCAAAAAGGGGGAGATTGTTAATGCAAGTGATGCCTAAAAACATTATTAGTGTTAACTAATCTTTCTTAGTTTTGATCACAACAAACTATACAACATATTTAGTGTAAGACACAAAACAAATGATTTAACTAACACTATCATCAAGGTAATAATCATATCACTAACTTTTCTTAATCATACTTAGTGATCATCAAAGTGATTATCCTTAAAACTCACTTTTGTTAATATGACAAAAGATTTTTTAATAAACTTTCTTTTTAAGAAAATGTTTTATTAAAATAAAAAATGTAAATTTGAAAATGGCATATTCCATATGCCATAAGAATATCCTTTGAAGGTTTAAAAAACCTTAGATATTCCTACCCCACTAAAAGACAAAAAAGGGAGCGGACTCTACTAGGCGGTACCTTAAATAGCTAGGTGGTTCCTTAGCGATATGGAACCGCCGGCTAGTTAAGGATCCGCGCCCAGCTAGCCGTTACACTTTGTCTCCTATAAATAGTGGATCAAATCTCATTTTCCAACAACCCTCTTGGACGTTTTTCTCAGCCTCCTTTCTCTTTTCTATAGAATAATCATTAGTAAATGATCACTTAATGTGTTAAGTATGTTTACATATGATTATCCTCTTGATCCCCTCCTTTACCTTTTCCAATGAGAAGATCACTCAGTGAAAGTAAAATTTTGCTAGGTTAAAAAGTTTGTTTTTCTCGGTGTCTAATCGAATTGATTTCCAGTTCAAAGTGCAACTCGGTTGTTTTTGGTTAAGAAAAAGGGAAGTTTGGTTATCTATTTCTAAGTAAAAGTTAAATGTGAACAGTAATAAAATAAGCTAAAAACAATTTACTAAAAATAACGAAACAATATAAATAATAAAACGTAAATTAAAGCAAAACAATTAATAAAAATAAAACTAAAAGACGAAATTAACTATCGACTCGAAAATAAAGTTTACTTAATGAAAAATTAGAGAATAAAACTTAGTGGGTACTTTAAAGTTAAACGAAGCAAAACCTAAAGCGGGTACTAAATAAAAGATAAAACTTAAATTTTACGAAAAAATATTAATTTCAAAATTAGAGAAAAATTATAACTAAAAATACGTAACTTTCAGAAATAAAATCGGAACAACTTTCAGATAAAACTAAAAAATTACGGAACAAAATAATAAATAAACAAGCTAGCAGGCAGCTAGCTCAAGCTAGCAACCTACTAGCTTAAAAATGGCGCCAAAATAGTGAAAGCAGGCAGGTCATTGTATCTGAATGTTGGAGTAAAAAAAGTATCGGAATGTTTAATAAACTATAGGAATGTTTATTTAGAAAAGTATCGGAATGTTTATTTAGAAAAGTATCGGAATGTTTATTTAAGTTAAACTATCGGAATGTGGTGTATAATAAAACTGTCGTAATGTGTATACAAAAAAAACTAGCGGAATGAAACTAAAAGAAAAGTTCTCGGAATATTAGATCAAAATTCTATCGGAATATGTAAGTCAAAATTTGGGCAGCATTTCGTCACAATAAGCCTTATACCCGATCGCAAAGTACGATGCTAGGGGCGATCGCAACCTACGATCGGAATAAGTGATCGGAAAAACTATCACAATAAGCTGTCACAATGTATAAACCCTAATATTGTGATGGAAAAATCACAATATTCGGATGGATGAGCATAAGCTAGTAAACCAATAAGCACTTCTAAAAAGAACAATTAACAAAAACTTAACCAACTCAATAAGCACAAATTTGAAAACTTTTAAAATACGAAATAAGCAAACTTTATGAATCAAACTTTAAAAAGACTAAACTTTTTAAGAAAACTAAAAAGTAAATAAGCTAAACACAAAATAAGCCAATAAGCATGATAAGCTCAAAGCTTAAGTTGTATAAAAACTTAAAGATTGATAAAAAGATAAACTTTTTAATCAATCAAACATCAAGATTAAACAAAATCAAAGATTATTTCGAATCAAACATAATTAAAAAGATCAAGAAATGTAGAATGAGAATGATTGTAAAAAGCTTGAAATAAGATAAAGATTAAAGATTCAAAAGTAAAGATTAATGAAAAAGCTTGAAAATCATTAAGAAAAACTAGAGAGAGAAAGTGAAAACTACAGAGAGAAAGTAATCTACTCCTACTCGGCTACTCCTAAACTAATCTAACTAACCACCTCCTAATGACACATTAGGAGGGTATTTATAGGAGGAGTAAAATGTTGGTGCTTTCTTCCTTCTTTTTTCTTGTCTCGACTCGATTTAAATTCTTTGTCTTTCTCGACGTCGTCTCGGGATTTGTCGATATAATTTGAACTCGTCTTATAATTTTCTTCTTTAATTAGACTTGTTTCTTCGACTTCATTAAACTTCCGTCTTTAGACTTTTTCTTTGATAAATCTTCAGAATAGGCCTTGGACTTCCGTTCTTTTTGCACTCTTGATCTTTTGACTTCGTCTTTTCTCGTTTTCTTCGATAAAAGCCCGTGAAAGCCCGTGTTTTCTTCCTTTTTCATCTTTTGGTCCTAAAACACAATAAAAACACAAACCACGCATAATTCTGACATTTACGACATAAAATACACGTTTTGGTCTTGTTATTATTGGAAATAAGTGGTAAAAGGATAAGTGTTTTCACACTTATTAAATCCCCTACACTTGACCATTGCAATGCCCTCATGCAATGCATTAATTTCAAAGCACAGATTACATTTACCATCATAAAGAACCCACCTTGGCCTTTATTAAATACTAAGGAAACTAAAAGAACAAAACAAGTAAAGAAATCAAAGACTTACATTGGGTTTTGGCCGTCATGAATGTTCATCATCCTCAAGTTTCACGTTCCCCATACCAAGCTTAAAAACAAGATCATTGTTATTATAAGTTGGAAAACTAACACGAACTCATGTGGCCAATTATTCACTTAGACTCCCTTATTCCTAGGTGTATCTCTTATATTTTAATTCTGCCTTGAATGATCACGAGTATGTATTGTTTGACTTATTTCGATAGTTATTTAGGCTGAAAATAAAGTGGGACGATTTTAGCAATAGTTAGCTAAAGGACAAAATCTTTTAAAACTGCTTCTCGGGGCCTCATAAAGTTCATATCTTGGCATAACTCGCTTCAAAATTTGAGACCTTTCTCGGACCGATATTTGGCAGCGAATTCATACTTCGAATCTTTGAGAGACGTTCTTGAAATTATGGTATTCTCTTTATAATAGGAATTTCTTCACTTGAAGTTTTTGAGAGATTCTTCAAATTTGGACCACGACTTCTTCATTTTTCTCCAATCTTTATTTTGGACTTTGATATACAACGATCCACCTCCTTTTAGGACTTGGATCTATATATCCTCATACCTTGTTAGGGCCTTTTTGGATAGACTTCTCCATGATCTTTTGGGGAGTATTTGCTTTTCGTTGTGTGTCTCGATCCTTCATATTGATTTTCGATAAATGATTCTTCACATCACTTTTGGATCTTTAGCAACAAAATGTAGCCCTCATGCCTTGTTAGGGCCTTTTTGGACTCGCCAATCTTCGCATCCCGCTTCTATAAGTTATGCCTTGGCTATGAACTCTAATTAATACCGAGCAACTTTTAAACGATCTTGTGCTAGAAGCTAAGTAACTTTTCAAATCGTACAACCTTATTTATTGCAAATATATTTATTAACAAGCGATGGGAGAAAAAGCTTATAATCAACTCACATAAATTCACGAAAGAATACCAAACTTATAATTGACTCTATCATCTCTCGTTCTCCATAATTTAAAATCTCAAGGAATGAGACTCGTGGATGCTTAGCCAATTAAATCAAAGTTTTGGGTTTTCGAGTCATATATAGGATCTTGCAAACTTTTAGACTTTTTCAAGTTTAGAATTCGCATTTTAAAGTTCCCTTGATAAACGACTCTCTAGGATCAATAATAGAAACTTGCGAAAAGTTCTTGTTCTTAACCCGTAAGAGTTAAGACTTTCGCGTTTTAAAGTTTCTTATATAAAAGCTAAGCAAAACTTGACTTAAACACGTTAAGGATACTAGCTAGAGTAAACTTAGATAAGTAAACTTGGATTGAGTCAAAAGATTCACAACGTTAAAAAATTAAAACCACTTTATGAAAAAATTTATTCTAACACAGAAAGTAAATCACGATAACAAAGGAAAATACTACTATACTACTAGGCCAAAATAGATTAAAAATTTTAAAAAATGTCGAAAAATCAAATTTTCCGGTTAAAATGAGGACAAATACAAGGAAAAGCCCACTTAACTTCGATAGAAGTCCCCACTACACTTAATATAGACATTGTCCTCAATGTTTAAGCATGTGGGAGTAAACTCCCCTACACTTAGGACATTGTGCACGTTGTTTAAATCTTGCTAAGGAAGAGACAACTAAAGTGATTCCTATTTTAATATTGAAAATTTTAAAATAGAGAATCAAAAGAGTTTAGGATAAAACCGGGAAGATGGGTACACGGAATCACGGGTCGTCAAAGTCATCAAGAATGTATCTTTGAAAGCTCAAATCCCTGCACATGATAAGAAAGAAAACAACAAACACATACTAGGGTCTCCCCCTACACTTATTAGAAAAACAGAATAAAAGGATAGATAATCGGGTTGCCTCCCGAGAAGCGCTTGTTTTTGTTAACCGAGTCACGAGCCTGACTCGTCCCCGAATTAAATGGTCCATGGGGAAGCCTCGAATGTAATACCGGGATCAAAGACCTTGTCCTCGTTCCTGGAGGACATTAATAAAGGAGAGGCCGGAGGATAAGTCTTAAAGGGTAGAAAAGTCCTCTCAACATACGAAAAGTATGTGAGATCATGATCCACGGGAGGTGGGGTGGGTAAAGGAAGCACATTGTCATCCCCCAAAGACAATGGATGATCACTGAGCCGCAAAGCCGTAAAGGTGTCAATCATGGAATGGTCAATGTCACCCCCCGGGGCCAAAGCACTCATCCTCGGTATTGGTTTCTAAAGGTTGGGATAAAAGGTGCTCGGGAGGGGGACTTGGGACAATACCTTCATGCAGCAAATTATCAAAAATAATATCCCCCTCCGTGTCATCATCATCAATACCCGGAGGTATTGAGAGAATGTCGATTTCCTCCATAGTTGTATTGTTATTTTCAACTGAAGTAATAGACGGAGGTAAAGAGTTGGAAATAGGAGCAGAATTCAACGCTTCAATCTTAGAAATAAGAAGATGAACTTTCAGTAATTTGTCGCGAAGAATAACGTCTTCCACCTCATCTACAAGACCAAGTTCAGTGGTGAACTTCTCGTAAGTCGGAGAGAATAAATCAACATCGCCCTCATCTCTCGGAGGAGATTGAGAAATTTCAAAGGTGAAATTCTCATATCATGGAGAAAAATCATCATCATTAAGAGCGACCTCGTCCGTAAGCTCAGCAAAAGTAGGGATATCACAAACATCATCAAAGAATTTATCAAGATCAAAATCACTAATCTCACTCGATGTATCACTATCCTTAGACGTATTAGGGATATCAAGAGTAGGAGTAGTAATCTCAGAAGATGGGTTGAGATTATAGATATCATCCTCATCATCATCATAATAGTAGTATGGACGCACAAGAGGAGGAGTATAATCACTAAGATTAGATACTTGCTCTTGTTGCTGTCGCTTTTCCTCCTCCCTTGCTTCGCGTATGCTAGCTAATTCTTGTTGAACATATTTAAGTGTATTCAAAAAAATGGCTCGTTCTTCTTCACTCATTCCAACAGAAGGTTGATGATCGAGGGTGTATTGTGGGGGCTCAAAATTGTGAAAACCAGAATTATAGCACGGATGTGGTCCATCATAAATCATTGGTTGAAAAGAAGTAGAACACGGGTTTGGCTCATAATAATTCATCGGCTGACAATAAGAAGTATCGTGAGGGCCCTCACAATTGTTGCAATACGGGTATTGAGGAAAAACACGGTGCTTCTTGTAGATAGCTATTACCATTGTCATAATTGTAACCCAGTTCTTGCTCGCCATGAGACGGGCATCGAATTAGACACGAAACATGTCAATGAGAATCGCTTCCACAATATATGCAAGGGGGGAGTAGGTGGATTAGAAGAAAAGGATGAATTAGTCGAATTGCACAATGGACAAAATCCAAAATGGGAAAATTGTGAATCAGAAACGGTTGGAAGATTTTTTACGCATTGCTCGCAATAACACCATTCACATGATTCGAAACCATATCATCGTCTTCGACACCCTGCAGCACAAGCAACATACGAATTCATTAAGAACAATAGATAAGCAAGGAGAATATTTTTGGTGCAAAACTTTCGAAGAAGAAATGCTTTTTATGATTTTTTTAATTGTTTTTGGAATTTTTGAAATTTATAATTTTTATGGATTTTTGAAAAATTTTGGCAAGAAAAATAACGTTCAAAAGTGAACGGATCCCAAAATCCAACGCGTCTCTCACTAAAAACCGTTAATATTCACGAAAAGAGCCGGCAGCGGCGCCATTTGAAAGTAAGATTTTTCTAGGTTAAAAAGTTTGTTTTTCTCGGTGTCTAATCGAATTGATTTCCGGTTCAAAGTGCAACTCACTTGTTTTTTGTTAAGAAAAAGGGAAGTTTGGTTATCTATTTCTAAGTAAAAGTTAAAAGTAAATAGTAATAAAAATAAGCTAAAAACAATTTACTAAAAATAACGAAACAATATAAATAATAAAACGTAAATTAAAGCAAAAACAATTAATAAAAATAAAACTAAAAGACGAAATTAACTATCGACTCGAAAATAAAGTTTACTTAATGAAAAAGGAGAGAGAATAAAACTAAGTGGGTACTTTAAAGTTAAACGAGGCAAAACCTAAAGCGGGTACTAAATAAAAGATAAAACTTGAATTTTACGAAAAAATATTAATTTTAAAATTAGAGGAAAAATATAACTAAAAATACGTAACTTTCAGAAATAAAATCGGAACAACTTTCAGATAAAACTAAACAATTACGGAACAAAATAATAAATAAACAAGCTAGCAGGCAGCTAGCTCAAGCTAGCAACCTACTAGCTTAAAAATGGCGCCAAAAGAGTGAAAGCAGGCAGACATACTGGTCATTGTATCGGAATGTTAGAGTCAAAAAAAGTATCGGAATGTTTAATAAACTATCGGAATGTTTATTTAGAAAAGTGTCGGAATGTTTATTTAGAAAAGTATCGAAATGTTTATTTAAGTTAAACTATCGGAATGTGGTGTATAATAAAACTGTCGTAATGTGTATACAAAAAAAAACTATCTGAATGAAACTAAAAGAAAAGTTGTCGGAATATTAGATCAAAATTCTATCGGAATATGTAAGTCAAAATTTGGGCAGCATTTCGTCACAATAAGCCTTATACCCGATCGTAAAGTACGATGCCAGGGGCGATCGCAACCTACGATCGGAATAAGTGATAGGAAAAACTATCACAATAAGCTGTCACAATGTAGAAACCCTAATATTGTGATGGAAAAATCATAATATTCGGATGGATGAGCAAAAGCTAGTAAACCAATAAGCACTTCTAAAAAGAACAATTAACAAAAACTTAACCAACTCAATAAGCACAAATTTGAAAACTTTTAAAATACGAAATAAGCAAACTTTATGAATCAAACTTTAAAAAGACTAAACTTTTTAAGAAAACTAAAAAGTAAATAAGCTAAACACAAAATAAGCCAATAAGCATGATAAGCTCAAAGCTTAAGTTGTATAAAAACTTAAAGATTGATAAAAAGATAAACTTTTTAATCAATCAAACATCAAGATTAAACAAAATCAAAGATTATTTCGAATCAAACATAATTAAAAAGATCAAGAAATGTAGAATGAGAATGATTGTAAAAAGCTTGAAATAAGATGAAGATTAAAGATTCAAAAGTAAAGATTAATGAAAAAGCTTGAAAAACATTAAGAAAAACTAGAAAGAGAAAGTAAAAACTAGAGAGAGAAAGTAATCTACTCCTACTCCTAAACTAATCTAACTAACCACCTCCTAATGATACATTAGGAGGGTATTTATAGGAGGAGTAAAATGTTGGTGCTTTCTTCCTTCTTTCTTCTTGTCTCGACTCGATTTAAATTATTTGTCTTTCTCGACGTCGTCTCGGGATTTGTCGATATAATTTGAACTCGTCGTATAATTTTCTTCTTTAATTAGACTTGGTTCTTCGACTTCATTAAACTTCCGTCTTTTGACTTTTTCTTCGATAAATCTTCAGAATACGCCTTGGACTTCCGTTCTTTTTGCACTCTTGATCTTTTGACTTCGTCTTTTCTCGTTTTCTTCGATAAAAGCCCGTGTTTTCTTCCTTTTTTATATTTTGGTCCTAAAACACAATAAAAACACAAACCACGCATAATTCCAACATTTACGACCTAAAATACACGTTTTGGTCTTGTTATTATTGGAAATAAGTGGTAAAAGGATAAGTGTTTTCACACTTATTACTAACTCACTAGTGTTGTGATAAAGATGAATCCATGAATTAGTCATGTTCATCATGTTAGCCTTTTTGTTTTTATTGATCCATTTGTATTTATGAAATACTTGGACTAGTTGTGTTCATCCAAGCTATTTGTGAATACTTGGATTTGTTGTGTACATCCATTGCATATGTGTTTGCTTGGATTTGTGTTGTGTAGATCCAAGCTACATGTGTATACTTGGATATGTCTAGTTGAGTTGTAATAGATTGGGTAGTAGTTCTCACTAAACTATAAAGTGATGTGGTTGTGTCTTGTGAGTTCTCACTAAACTTGAAAGTGATTAGTAGTTGTGTTATGTGAAGTTCTCACTTAGCTTCAAAGTGAAGAGTCGTGAAGATTGGTTCTAGCTTTGGATTAGAACTCGACATCTAGCCTTGTGTCATAAAATGGTGAAGTAGGCAACGTCGTGAAGATTGGTTCTACCTTGAGATTAGAACTCGTCTAGCCTTGTGTCGTTAAATTGTGAAGTAGGCAACGTTGTGTAGATTGGTCCTAGCTAATGATTAGGTCTCGACATTTAGCTTAGTGTCGGAAAATAATGTAAGCGACGATGTAAGGATTTTTCCGCCAAGAAGGGAGCTTGTGGATATAGTGGAAATCTCGAGTAGGTGTACTCAAGGAGTGGAGTAGAAACGAGGATAGAGCCTCGTTGTCGAACCACTATAAATCTTGGTGTCTTGTCACTAGGTTGTCTCTTTCCTTACTCTTTACTTATTTCATTTTCATTATACTTACCTATTACCATTGCTAATGCATTTGAATTGAACCTAATCATTATGCAACTTAGCTTCAAGTAAAAGATAGTTTTGATACAAACCTAATTGAAAGTAATTTTAATTAGGTGACTAATAGAAGAGAAACTATTCAACCCCGATTCTAGTTTCTACAAATTCTTTGGGACTCTTTTCATATGAGGGGACCCAGAGACCACGTGAGGTGCAGAGACTCTGGGTTGGGACCTATAGCATACTCAAGTTGTTATGGACAAGAGCACAGTCCAGAGGGTGAAGGATCATCGGGGTGCGTTATGAGCACAAGTGAATCATATCCTTGTGTTAAGACAGAGTGTACAGATAATCCTAAGAGTTCTAGGTGCTGACACAGACACTCTATGGGTTGAGGGAAACCCTAAGACTTCATCATTCTCTCCTACAAAATGTTGAGAGTGATTGTATGTGAACCTCCAAGAGAATAAAATGGCAAACTAATACCTGAGAGATATCAACGTTGAGAAGGTTCTTAGTCGTCTCTGCTGACTGGGAGACGCTAGACTCAGGTTGTTTGTCAGCGGCAGGCTCTTCAACCACATCCTCCAGAGAAGGGGATGGGTTCTTCTTAGTCTTCTTTGTCTTGGAAGGATTAACAGAAGGGGTTTTAGAGGAAAGGGGGATGTCTTTCCTCTTTTTCTTCTTGTCCTTGGGCGCCTTGGGCTGAGAAGTGGACTGCATATAGGTCTTGGGCAAAGACTTGTCAGTTTGTCTTTCAGCATTCACCTTATTGTGAGGGATCAAGGGCTCTCCATCAGTAGCGAGTAACCCAGCAACCTGCATCATATGCCTGCTGAGAGGCACTTCATCCTCCAAAGGAGTCTTCAGTGAGGCTGGAGTGATGTGATAGGGAGAGAAGGAGTGAAGTTCATCATTTGTGTAGGTTTCACCAAGCATATCCTATATAAGGGGAGAGAGATATCTAGTGTAGCAGATGGTGGTCAGTCGATTCTTCTTCCCTTTGTTTTCCAGCTTTGCAATGAGGTCAGTGTAAAGTATGTGGGTGATCCCTATATCTTGCCCCCAAATTAAGCTGTAAGCAATTGCTTGCTGAGCACCATTAAGCTGATCATGTGACCCTTGGTTTCCTCCCAGACATTTCACAATGTACAGCATCAGCGTCCTCCAGATGGGTGAAAAGTAATTCACTTTGATCAGTGATTTGTTTTGGAAGCCTTGGGTGGTGAAGGGTTTGTCATCGTCATCATGAGGACGAAGGGTAGCCAGATCCTTCTTCACTATGGCGCTGGCTGGCACAGCGGACATGCCTTCATTGACTGGAAGTCCAATGACTTTGGCAAAAGTGTGGAAATCAAAGGTGAGGGGTTGTGGATGTGTGGAGAGGTTGAAGGTGATGTGTGATGAGGTTTGATCAACTTCAGCGCTGTACCAAAACTCCCACAGTTATTGATGGTAGCATGTGGAAGGTACCCTAGTAATGGCTTCGAAAATGGTGGAGTTCTTGAGGAAGGATAACAAGGGATGATAGAGAGAGTTGTTATGTTCCAAAAGTGCTACACAGTTGTTCAGGGCAATCTTTCCATCGGTTATCCCAAAATCTACGTTTGAGGCGGCCAAGACGGTAAAAGATGTGTTTGTTGATGAAGACGCCATTGTTGATGGAAGGAAGAAATGGAGGATGTGAAGAAGATGAATAGTATGTGTGTGTGAAAGAAATGAGTAATGTGATGTTTGAAAAATGAGTCAAGGGTTTTGATGAAAGGTTTAGCCGTTTTTCAATTAAAGCATTTAATGCAAAAGTTTACCTTTTAGGAAAAGTGGGACCCCTTGACTCTTCATGTGATTTTTCTGTCCCCTTGGAAAGTGGGAAAGTTGTTGACAATAAAGGATAATCATTTGAATTAAATATGGGAATATATTAACTCCCATTGGAATGTAACTACCTCGTTACATTCAATTCCCTTAAATGCCCAAAGACAGAGATCATTTATCAGATTTGTTTACTGATATTGAGCATACCCAGCTCAGCAACCAACCTAGTAAAACTTAGCTCAGCCAGAGGCTTGGTGCATATATCAGCGAGCTGGTATTCAGTGGGTATAAAATGAAGCTCAATATCACCTTTTAAAATATGGTCTCTGATAAAGTGATACCTGATGTCAATATGCTTAGTTCTGGAATGAAGTACTGGATTATTGGAGATGGCTATAGCACTTGTGTTGTCACGGAATATGGGAACCTTTTCGTACGTGATCCCATAATCAGCCAACTGACTTTTCATCCAGAGAACTTGAGCACAGCAACCATCGGCCGCTACGTATTCAGCTTCAGCTGACGACATGGCCACAGAGTTTTGTTTCTTAGCACTCCAGCATACTAACTTTCCACCAAGGATTTGGCAACTCCTAGAGGTGCTCTTTCTATCAAGACAACACCCAGCATAGTCAGAGTATGAGAAGGCTTTGAGGTCGAAGCCTGATCCGTTTGGATACCTGAGACCCAGCGTGGGAGATCCTTTTAAGTACCTGAAAATTCTTTTGACAGCTACAAGGTGGGATTCCTTAGGGTTAGCTTGGTACCTAGCACAGAGACATGTGGCAAATTGTATATCTGGTCTGCTTGCTGTGAGGTACATCACTAACCCAATCATGCCTCTATATAAGGTCTCATTAACAGAGACCCCTGAGTCATCAGCTCCCAAGTTGTTGGGAGGAAGCATGGGGCATTTCACTGATGCACAATCAGACAGATCATACTTCTTGAGCAAATCCTTAACATATTTTTCTTGACAAATGGAAATTCCTTTTGAATTTTGTTTAATTTGAAAACCCAAGAAAAAGGTTAATTCCCCCATCATGCTCATTTCATATTTTTTGGTCACAAGTTTGGCAAACTGTTTGCTCAAAGTGATATTGGTTGAAACAAAAATTATCTCATCCACATAAATCTGTACTAAAATGACATCACCCTTGGACCTATAAGTGAACAGGGTTTGATCAATGGTACCTCTAAAAAATTAATTTTTAAGTAAGAATTTTGATAGGGTTTCATACCAGACTCTAGACGCTTGTTTCAGCCCATAGAGTGCTTTGTGAAGTCTGTAGACGTGATCAGGATACTCACTGCTTTCAAACCCTGGGGGTTGATAGACATATACTTCCTCTGCAAGCTTACCATTTAGAAAAGCACTCTTTACATCCATCTGGTATACAGTAAACCCCATATAAGCTGCAAAGGCTAGGAAGATTCTGATAGCTTCCAATCTGGCTACTGGTGCAAACGTTTCATCATAATCAATACCCTCAGATTGATTGTACCCCAACACCACAAGCCTAGCCTTGTTTTTAACAATCATGCCAGCTTCATCCCTCTTGTTTCTGTAGACCCACTTAGTTCCAACCACTTGTTTTCCAGCTGGAGCTTTTACCAAAGTCCACACCTTGTTTCTCTTGATTTTATTCAACTCATCTTGCATGGCCACAACCCACCCTTCATCTAGAAGCGCGACAGCCACATTATTAGGTTCATCTTCAGAGAGAAAATCAGCAAAAAAGCATTCATTCGCTGAGGCGGTTTCCAGAGATCTCAATTTGCCTCTGGTGGTGACTCCCTCAGAGGGTTCACCAAGAATATTCACCAGAAGAATATCTTGGTTCCTACTCCATTTGGATTGAGGAGCAGGAGTCTCTGTGGGTCCAGGAGTCACAGCAGGTACAATGAATGCTAGGGGATCTTCACATGTTATTTCTTCATCCATAATCTCTTCATCAGGGTGAGAGATTGTTTCGATAAGATCAGCATTCACTATAGTGGGTGGAGTGATTGGTTCAGCATTTTCAACCTCTGGAGTGATGTCAGAGATTGAGTGAGGATCAAATGCATGAACATAAGGAAAGTCCTTGTGACAGACCTGAGATGATTCCTTGGGATTTGAGAAATCATCCTCTGGATATGATTTGACTTCATTGAATTCAATGTCACATTCTTCTGTGTTGGTGTGAGTAATGACAGCATCTGCTTCATTAAAGGTGACATGGATGGATTCTTCTAGTTCTTGTCTGCGGATGTTGAATACTCTATAGGCTCTGGAGGTGGGAGAGTAGCCAACGAAGAATCCATCATCAGACTTTTCATCAAATTTTCCCAGGTGATCTCTATAGTTATGAATGAAAACAGGGCAACCAAAGACATGGAAGTAGCTTACATCAGGGGCTCTCTTACTATACACTTCATAACAGGTCTTGCCGTGTCTCTTCACTATAATGGATCTGTTTTGTGTGTAACAGGCTGTGTTCACAGCTTCACCCCAAAATTGTTTTGGAAGTCTTTATTCGCTGAGCATGGTTCTAGCAGCCTCTATGAGAGTTCTGTTTCTTCTTTCAGCGACATCATTTTGTTCAGGGGTGCCTGGGTTAGAAAAGTTCTATGATATTCCCTTTTCATCACAAAAGGCTTCCATGGCATGGTTCTTGAATTCAGTGCCATTGTCACTTCTGAGAGCCTTAACTCTACAGTCATTGAAGTTCTCTATTTCTCTGATGAAAGACATTATTCTTTCAGCGGCATCACTCTTTCTTTTGAGAAAGAATACCCATGTGAATTTAGAGAATTCATCTACAATGACTAGTGTATACTTGTTGTGATTAAGGGATTGAGGTTTTACTGGTCTAAATAAGTCCATGTGAAGAAGATGGAGGCACTTATTTACGGAGAATGATTGTTTTGTCTTAAATGAGGCTTTGTGGTGCTTCCCTTTCTCGCAGGCTGAGCAGGGTCTGTCTTTGGTGAAGGTCAGAGAGGGAATCTCAGCTACTAAATCATTCTTGTCTAGTTTGTTGATGTTTTTTAAGTTGAGGTGGGAGAGTCTCTTATGTCATAGCCAATTTTCACTATCAGATGCTTTGGCATAGAGACAGGTGTTTGTCCCTTCTAGACATGATGTCATGTCAATGACATACACATCCCTTCTTTTGGGTGCAATTAGAACAACATCATCATTTTGATTGAAGATTGTTCCTTGGGTCTTAGTGAACAAAAGTTTGAAACCAGCATCGCAGAGTTGACTAATGTTGATTAAGTTGTGCTTCAGTCCATTGACATAAGAGACCCTTGTGAAGGTTATTCTGTTGCAATCCACTGAGCCATAACCCTCAGTAGCCCCTGAGGAGTCATCTCCAAAGACTACTTTTGGACCAGACTCCTTCTTATATCTATGCAGATATTGTTTAACCCCTGTCATATGTCTGGATCACCCGCTATCCAGATACCAAACAGATTTTTTCAGATATTCCTGCATAGATATAACAAAGCCAGATTAGTTTCTATGATGAACCCACTTTCCAGTGGGTCCATGTTGTCGTTGACCAGCGACATTGGTTCTTCTCTGGTTTCTATCGCCCCCTCTTTGGTTGCAGTCTTTGGGTTCATGACGCATACTACCACAGATGTCACATCCGGGATAATGCTCGCACTCATCAAAGTGATGGTCGAAGAAGCCGTAGTACTTGCATGGGGGATTTGGTCTGTAACCCTGAGAATTGTCTCTAGGATTGGGCTCAGCTCTTCTAGAGGGCCTGTGAGGAGTTTTTGATCTTAATTGAGTTCTGGTTCTTTGAACAACAATGATCTCCTCATGCTCTCTAGAGGTGTGTTCAGTAGACTCGCATGTGATACATTTTGGTTTCTTTGAGCAGTCCTCAGAAGAATGATTTTTGAAACCGCAATGCTTGCAAGGACTGAATAAATCTCTCCCCTTAGAGCTACTAGATCCTTCACCAAGAGAGTTAACAGATGGACTGTTAACTCTGGGGTTGATTTGTTCTTTCAGCCCCTTTACTTCTTCCATCAAGGTGATGAGAAGTTGTTTGGTGGGTGAAAGCTCTTCAGGGGGAGGAATGGGTTTGTTGGAGTCCTTGGCCACAAAAACTTTTTGTGCGCTTTATCAGCGACTTTGAGAATTGAATTCCTAGGGGTTTTGGTTGGAGGTTTTGGGCCAAGCAAGGAATCAGATGGGTTAGCACCAGCGAGTCTTGGTAAGGCTGGTACCTCTGATTGCTTGTCAGAGTTTATCTCATCCACAGAGGTGGAAGATGGAGAAGAAACATCTGAAGGGAAAAATTTAACACTGGGTACAGGTATATGATTTTTGTATCTACCCTTTCCCCCAATAGCCTGAACCACATCTCCTGGTATGGCTTTAGCAACTATTTCTTCCACTGTGGATTGAGCCAAATTCCATTTTTCAATGGTTTTTCTGAGTTCAGTGTTTTCATCAGTTAAAGACTCATTTTCAATGGACAATTTGCTTACTTCATTTTGAAGTTGATTTGCAAGATTCACAAATGGTTTAAGATTTGTTAATTCAGATTGGCAAAGATTTAACTCTGTTTTAAGACTATGAAACTTGTTTAACATGTTTTTTCTTTGCTCTTCCACAAAGTGGAGGTCAACCAAGGTATAGTCACTGACATGGTCTCTATCAGGACCTTCAGGCATAGATAGCAGTCTTTGTACCTTTTCCATGGTGATGTCCACCCATTGACCAGATCTTGCTTCACTTTTTCCCACAGCAGGTTCTTCATCAGCGACAGCCATAAAGGCTCTGACGGTAGTGGTTCCTTCATCCTCAGATGTAAGAGGTTCATCATCCCAGTCGAATGAAGCAGCAATCAGACCTTTTTCAGTCTTCTTAACATCCTTTTTCTTAGCTGCATCATCAGCTTTTTGGTTGAGTTTTAACAGCTCAGCTTTCAAGGCTTTGTACTTAACTTTGTAGTCCTTCTTTCCCTCTGAGTCGGAGTGGGAAGTTTGCTTGAAAGGTGAGATAGAAAACTTCTTCTTGCTGCTGTGGTTGTTGTTGGATGAAGGAAAGCTTGGAAAGGAGGTTTTATTTGACCAGCAATCTTTCTGAAAGTGACCAGTCTTTCCACAAGTGTAGCATGACACCTTGGATTTATCAACCTTTGTAGCTCCAACTCTACCAGATCTCTTGTAGTACCTCTTTTGGTCAGCTAGAAGGGCTCTGTCATGGAACTCAGCATGTAATTCATCAAGAAATTCTTGACTGCTTCTGGTGTCCTCTTCTATGTCAGAGTCGTTGTCCTGAAAAGAATGGTTAGCAACAAGAGCTTTTGATCCAGTGATATTGGTGGTAAACCTATCAGTTTCTGATTTGTAAATGGAGTCAATTAGCCCTTCTTCATAGTTATATCTACCAAACAGTTGGGCTAAAGTATCATTTTTGCTAGCATTATTTGCTCTTAAGGTCTGATTTAGGCTAAGCCATTTTCTAGGTAAACTATTAACAAATGTAGCATTAACCTCAGCCTTAGGTAGAACAACTCCATTATTTCCCAAATCATTCAACAAAATCTTAAGCCTAGTATAAGTTTGAGCAACAGTTTCTGTTTCCAAAGATTTAAAAGCATTAAACTTAAGTCTAAGGACTTAGATTTTGGTTTCTTTTGTTTCCTCTGGACCTTCATACCCTAGAACTAACTCAGTCCACATCTCCTTAGTAGAGTTGCATTTTATGATGGACTTCATAATGTTCTTGGGTAGGCAAGAGATTATGATACTTTTGAGTCTCTTGTCCTGGTTAGCCAGACATCTATCCGCTGGAGACCATTGCTTAACAGGCTTCTTGATGGGTCTCTCAGGGGTAGAGGAAACGGCCAGTGGTACATAGGGACCATTTTCTAAGATTTCTATCAAGAAGGGTTCTAAGCCATCTAAATATATAAGAAATTCACTTTTCCAACTTGAAAAATCTTCTTTATCGAACGCTGGAACATTGGACACATGTGACCCCCCACGAACATCAAGTAGTTGGGGAAGGTCATCATCATTATTACCAGTGCTTACAACTGGTGTAGGCATGGTAGTAGATGTGATGGTCGGTGCGGTGGTCGAAGTGGTACCTTGACTGGTTTGACCAAAGGGTGGAGGAGGTATAGTATCAGTCATATTAGGATCTTGATTTTAAAAACAAGAACGGTTTATAAAATGTTTTATAAATCAAATCGCTCTGATACCAATTGTAAGTCCCTTAATATGACAATTGTTGAAACTATAACTCGTATAACCACGAAAACACAATGAAATACTTTTCAAACGCGTAATGCTTTATTAACTGTTATAAACAAAGTATTCCAAAGTGCTATGAATACACTCGTTGGATGACAATAAGAAATGAAACCTAGAACAAGTAAACTAGATTCGAGACTTAAGTTTACAAGGGAACCAATGAGACGTTGGTATGCAGCTGAGGGCTCAGCGGTTCCAAAATGAGAAATAACTTAGATAATTTATCCAAGCATAAGGGTTGGTTTAATTCTCCTTTCTCACTCCTATTTATAGTGGTACGAGGTTGCTTCCTTAGTGGGAGTAGTTGATACGTGTCATCTTCTGAATGGAAGAGTACAACGTATTAAATGCATGTCCAAATCGAGACATACCTTTAAACAACTTTAGGTAAACAGTTCTGCCAACTGTTCACCTTTTGTCCCACTAGGTCGTACTAGGCTCTATCTTGAATCTCTTGTTTTGTCCCGCTCAAAACACTTGGTAGATTCTCCCGCCTAAACTATAAAGGATTGGACAAGCTTTGCTTGTCTCATACTTCTAGGGTTCTTAAGTGATCTCTGAGTATTGTCAACTCAGAGATCCTTGAACACCAGCACATTCCTTCTACATCCCAGCTATCCATAATCACTGGTGAGTATGATTTCAGATTGTCTTCGACTTCTCTGACGTTGTCTTTGACTTGAATGTTAGGCTTTGCCTTCCACTGGTCTGGTCTCTGTCGCTGTTCCTCTCAGCGATCAGTAACACTTAGTCTAATTTAAACAAATATAGACTGGGCCATAGTTAAAACTTTCATTGGCCCAACAGTTTGATATCAAGGAACTTGGTCCATCTAGGAAGATACTTGGTATGGAGATTGTCAGGGATAGGGGTAACCGAACCCTAAAGGTGTCTCAGTCGGGATATATGTAGAAAATTTTGAATAACTACAGAGTAGATAATGGCAAGTCGGTCTTTGTGCCATTGGGAGCACACTTCAAGGTATCTTTGAAGGATTGTCTGTCGAATGACTGGGATGTGGAAAGAATGAGTAAGGTCCCATATGAGAATGATGTAGGTAGTTTAATGTACTTGATGGTTTGCACTAGACCATATATTGTCTACGTTGTTAGCATTGTGAGCAGGTATTTAGCGAATCCAGGAAAAATCACTGGGAAGCGGTGAAGTGGGTTTTGAAGTACTTGAAGGGCACTACTCATGTAGGTCTAGTGTATGGTAGAGATCAAGGGAAGCACGTGGATGTTGACGGTTTCGTGCATAGCGATTATGCTAAAGACCCTGACAAGGGTAGGTCGATAACCGGATACGTGTTTATGGTACATGGCTGTGTTGTGAGTTGGAAAGCAACTCTACAGCATGTTGTTGCATTGTCTACTATAGAGGCGAAGTATATGGCGCTTACGGAAGCTGTTAAGGAAAGCATTTGGATTAAAGTTCTACTAATCGAGCTGGGAATAAACCTAAGGTTAGTGGTTGTGAATTGTGATAATCAAGGGGCAATTCATCTCTCAAGAAATGCTATGTTTCATGAGAGGACGAAGCATATCAACGTGAGATATCACTTCATCAAGGAGATCGTAGAATCTAAAGAGATTGAAGTGGCAAAGATAGGCATAGAGGATATGCAGCTGACACGTTTACAATGGTGGTTCTAGGTCCGAAGTTCAAGTATTGCATGGAGGTACTTGGTGTCGGGGCTAACTAGTCTTGTCACTAAGGTGGAAATTGTTGAATATAGTTTCCAAGCTAGTTAGCATATCTATTAGGTTACTTTCCTTATATGTTGTGATTGAGCCGGGTGGATCCAAGTCCGATCCCTAGTCGGCTAAGACTAGGAACCGACCCCTCACCCTATAAAAGGAGGTGAGGGTGTGATGCTCAATTCACACTCGCATCTTATTCTTTCTAATGTAATCGATCGATATAATAAAAGAATCGTTTGATTGCCTTTGTAGTGTGTCGTCTTTGTGAGTTTCATTTGTTGCGACTCTGCGATCTTCTTTAAGAGTTCTAGGTTCCACGAGTCGATCTTCAGGTTTATTGGTGTCGACTCCAACATCTTCAAAATCAAATAGCAGGTGGAGACTTTCAATAATACGTAGTCAACAAATGTTGTTGGTTGTATAAAAAAACATAATCAACTCAAACTAGGGGGTGATATTAACAAATGTCTACAACTATAGGATTTTATAGTATAACTTATACTCGCCGATCACGAGATGTTTTAATCACAGTTTGGCTAGTTGGAAAATTTATACTATCATAAGGCGCACAATTCATTTCTTTAACTAAAAAATCATACCATATTAGGCCGATAAAAGTATCCGAAATGAGTGTTTACGTGCGGTTTGGATGTTCTAAACGTTTGATCGAGTTTATGTATAATAAATAACATATTTTAAAATGTTTACTAATATTAAATAACAATGAGTGGATTAAAGTAACAGAATAACATATTTAAATACTTGTATAACATATTAAAAAAATGAAAAAAAATATTTGTTCGACGTTTATAATTTAAGACCACATTAAACAATGGGAAAATCACTTAAAAATCTGTAAGCTTACCATTTTTTATGGTTGTGTGTACTAAACTAATTTTTTTCTCATTGTGTGTATTAAACTTTTTCTTTTCGATCATTGCGTGTATTTTGAGACGATTTTGCCTTGTAAAATGACTATTTTGCCTTTCAAAATTTGAAAAAAGTAGGGGTAAAATGGTCGTAAAATACATACAATGATATGAATTTGAAAGTTTAATACACACAATGAGAAAAAAATAGTTTAGTACACACAACTATAAAAAGTGGTAAGTTTACTACATTTTTAAGTGATTTTCCCTTAAACAATCACCGCACATAAGTATTTAACGAATATTTACATTGAAAATAAAAAAAAAATCGTTATACAAAAGAAATGGTACGATAATATATATTATTAATAAAGTATTTCTTGAATATCTTCATATCTGATGTAGTTTATCTAGGGTTGTAAATGAATCGGACGAACATGAATGAAGTCTTGTTCATGTTCGTTCATTTAAATTTAACCGGTCAAATAAATGAACACGGACATTTAAACGAACGGATTTTCTAGTTCATGTTCGTTTATTAAGAAAATAAGTTGTTTATGTTCGTTTATGTTCGTTCGTTAAAAAACTAAACGAACCATAAACGATCAAAAGTAAATGAACGAAGAAAAAAACATAGAATTTATCAAAATATGCATAACTTCTTGTTTTATAAGTGTTTTTTAGTTTTAAAAATATACAATTAAAAGATATGATATACGAACATAAACAAACAAATAAACATTAAACGAACGCTAACGAACGCATAATCGGACGTTCACGAACATAAATGAACGAACGTGACTTTCGTTCATTTAAGTAAACGAACGTAAAATTTTGTTCATGTTCGTTCATTTAATAAATAAACGAACATAAACGAACATTTTACCAAACGGTTCATGAAAGGTTTACGAAATATTCACTGAACACTGAACGCTCAGTTCGTTTACTGCCTAAGTTTACCTAATTTATCCATATGTACCTTTTAATACATTTTTAAAAAATCAAATTTAAACATAAAAACCTTTCATAAACACACTCTATTAATTTAAAAAAACACACACTTAGTTTTAAAAAAATACACGTTTTGCATCAATAGTCGATACAAATAACGAGTTCGCAAATATAATTATTTATCTATACATAATCAATTCTAAAATAACTAAATATTTTATTATTATTGAATATTTAGTTTAAAACCTTCATGTATATTATACATGGTTCAGTTACCCTGTGGATATCTATTATAAAAACCAAAACTTGATGAACGGCCTTTTCTAATTTCAGATTAAACAGTTTGGCTCGATTTGTGTTTTTTTGTTTTTTTTAACGCACCTAGTTTTCATTAAAGCCATGTGTCTAAAACATAATAAACAAAAGATAGGTGTTTAAATATGTAAAAAGATATATTGGTTGGGTTAAATTTGAGATCTTTTCATTCACTAGATACTATCATTCAAATTCGTTCCATTTTACTTTTTTAAGTAAAATTAATTTCAAAAATACTCAATCATACTTAAAAATCATTGTATATTGTGCATTCAATAGTTGCAGAAATTAATGTTAAAAATAGGGTGATATAAGTATAACGTGGTACTAAGGTTTCCTAAAATTTCAGCTGCCTATTAAGTGTTTGATAGAATGCCTGAACCAAAATAAGTTGCGTTCTTCGATCATAAAGTATTTTTTGACATTGATATACAGGCATGGATGGTGCATTTCTTTCTTGTTGCTTTTGTAACGTCTATGCAACGCGTGTTTCTATCGGATTTGTTAAATCACGAAAGACTGGAAATAAAGACCGTCGGGATGAGTTAAAGTTAAGATTGATGAATGTATCGAGAACCAGGATTTACCTTAGAAAACCAATGAAGAAAGTTACTGATCACGGAACTAATGATCCGCCACTTCTAAGTAGGAGACCGTTTGATGAGACTGATGATTTGGTCGATGTTTTGGACGATGAGATGGAAATTAACAACGATGAAGAAGAAGAAGAACAAGAAGAACGTATAGGAGAAGAGGAAGCAGGAGATGATCCTGAGTGGGACGCAGAGGATATTGAAACGATATCGTCTCTGTTTAGAGGTAGAATTCCTCAAAAGCCCGGAAAATTAGGGAGAGAAAGGCCCCTTCCGCTCCCGATTCCCTACAAAAATCGGCCAATGGGATTCCCGACTTCAAAGAATTTTGCAAGAGGTACAAATATTTCAAGAAAATCGATATCTAGTAGAGTGTACAAAGACCCGACATTCTTAGCTGGTCTAGCTAAAGAAATTAAAAAACTTGACCCTGAAGAAGATGTTTCCATAGTTCTTGACAAATGCAGTCGATTTCTCAGAAAAGGCTCGTTGTCAATGACAGTAAGAGAGTTAGGACACATGGGTCTGCCTGAACGAGCTTTGCAGATATACTGTTGGGTGCAAGAACAGCCTCATTTGTCTCCAGATGATCGGCTTCTTGCTTCAACCGTTGAAGTCCTTGCTAGGAACCATGAATTAAAATTATCTTTCAAGCTTGAGAAATTCTTGAGCCTGTCGAGCAAAAATGTGTATGAAGCAGTCGTGAGGGGTTTCATAAGGAGTGGCAACTTAAAACTTGCATACAAACTTCTTTCAGCTGCCAAAAATAGGAAAATGATGCTGGATTCAGGGGTTTATGGGAAACTCATTTTAGAATTTGGAAAAAACCCTGATAATCACGTGCTTGTATTGAACTTACTTGAAGAGCTTGGTGAAAGAGACGATTTGAATCTAACACAGCAAGACTGCACTGCGGTAATGAAAGTTTGCATCAAGCTCGGGAGGTTTGAGATCGTGGAGAGTTTATATAATTGGTTTAAAGACTCTGGTATGGAACCAAGTGTGGTCATGTACACCACTCTCATCCACAGTCGTTATTCCAATAGTTGTTACAGAGAGGCGTTGGCTTTGGTTTGGGAAATGGAAGGATCAAATTGTCTTTTTGATCTTCCAGCATACCGTGTGGTAATAAAACTTTTTGTTGCTCTTAATGACCTCTCGAGGGCTGTAAGATATTTTTCAAAACTAAAGGAGGCCGGATTTTCTCCTGCATATGATATATATATGGATATTATCAAAGTCTACGCAATTCATGGGAGGATAGCTAAATGTAAGGAGGTGTGCAAGGAGGCTGAGGCCGCTGGATTCAAGCTAGAGGAACAAACAAGGTCTCTGTTGATGGAACTGAATGAATAGTTACGTGCTGACTGGTTTATGAAAGCAATAGTATGATCATCTCACCCTTTTCTTTTTGGGAAATGCAATCAATTTATTTGATAACCTTGTGTTGTTATTATTGCAATCGATATTTTCTCAGTCGAGTCCTGTATGAACATGCATCTACTACCATTATTTGCAAGTTTCTGAAACATTGGATGTGTTATTGGATCAAATAACATGCATCTACTACCATTATTTGCAAGTTTCTGAAATTCATTTTGCAGAAAACTGCTATAAAACTTGTCCAAATAGTGACCACTGCTGAAAATGAGTGATTATCTTTTTTTCACTTAGATCAGTTCGTTTTTTATTTTTCATAGTGAATCCTTAACTAACAGATGTGATTGTCGACTGATGTGAACCAGAAACCTACAAAAAGTATTTATTAGTTTATTTTATGTAAAACGCCCTAAAAAGGTCTATTATGGTAGCGCATACCGAAGTTGGAATTCTTATACCTAACACTGATTCTGGAATCTAGAGCTCCAGTTTTGCTACGACACATTATGTGAGGTTTTGACCAGTTACTGCTACTACTTGGTGTTGTTCCAAAATATAGTGTCATTCTCATAAAAGGAAGGGATACCCGGAAAAAGTCAAAGCTGTCTGGCTATGTCGGTCCATCTACACCATCTGGCTAAGGTTGGGTTAGGGTCAAAACTGGGTTTAGTTGCCTGGATTATGTTTTCTATATCAGCGTCCACTGTTCCAGATCCAGCTGAAGCATTTCCTTAGTTAATGCTTATCCTATAGTGTTAAGTCATTTTCTATCCAATAATATCCATTTTAACCTTCAAATTTCTAATTGGAATGACAGCTTTGAAACTTGGAAGTAAATTTGTCAAGAAACCCAACAAAACTAACTTCTTGCCGTGTTATCTATGGCAGTAAACCAAACATGTATTAAAATTGCCATAACAAACAAATAGAAGCTCTCATTATCTGGAAAACAAAACACCAACTTACAACCATAAATGTCCTCTCATAATCGGCTATTTCCATATTCTACACACTCTTGCCAAAACTATTATTCTTTAATAACTTTGATATCTATGAATAAGAATATGATAGTCTCAAGCAATAAGAAATTCATAACTCTATACATTGTACGTGTAGTGAGACATAGGTTCTTGGGTCAACATAAATCTGAGTACGTCCTGAACACACATTTATGTGTTGAACTTCTGCTCTGTAGCACTTGTTGAAGCCTGTGCATACAATAAACATATGTTACAAAATGATCATAAGTTATTGTAATCTCAAGATAGAGGAAACTAAGGCTTTGTGCTAACCCCAAAAGACATAATAAATTGGCAAACGGCACATTTCACAGTTTCACAAAACGAGCTGATTTGCTGTCAAACAGTTCACAGTATATATTTTTTATCAAATAATTGTGACAATGTTTAGGAGATAGATTACCTTCTAAGGCTAAATTGATGGTATGACAGCAAGAACATTGTACACTTGTCGCACCACAGATGAGCACCCTCCACAAAGCAGTTGCGACATTTCGGTGCCTATATCAGAAAATCCATATCAGGAAACAAACTATGAAATATGTAATTTCTATTAAACAAAGAAATTTGCTATGAAAATTCATAATAAACAATATAGCTTTTGGCTTACCGGGTGGAGGAACAGCTGTGACAGCATTGCAATCATAACATACTCAAGTTGCTCCTACCGGATAAAGCAGAAGATTTCGACATCCTGAACACACTAGTTAGCTTTGTAAACCTGATTCACCATAGTTTTTGACGTCTTTATCTCATAAAAGTAGAATAAAAAACAGAGCAGAGTGCAATATGTTATTCTCTGCACAAATTTCAAATTTATCAAGAAAAACTTGAACAAATCTTGATGCTCAACAAAGAATTACATAAATACTTTTATGCAAACTGGTCTCTGGGACATATTAGCTTCTGCAAGTCAAACAAAAAGAACGGATTAAGATATAAAAACAAAAACTAAAAAAATAAAATGACAATTGAGCTAAGAATACCATTAGCAGGGGGTTGTAACTAGTGCAGGAAACGTGTATTCTTTTCAACTCCGAGATTTTATAAAGATTATAACTTTAAAAACTTGATGTACAGTTTCTCATTCACTCTCATTGTATACCTGAACCTGACAAAATAAAGGAGAAGCAAAATACAGTTTGCTCTGGTCAAGAAAGCTACAGTCACTAATCACTGTTTGATAAAAACAGTGAGAAAAAGTTTGAGTGACCAATATGAAGTTTTACCATTAATAAACTAATAATTTGAAGTCATAAATGAAGCAAAGCTTTTGCATGTTCATGTTATTAACTAGTTGAAAGTGGGGCACCTTTAGTCTTTCAAACTGTCGAAAGGGCAATAGAACTTATCTAAAAACGGCGTTGTTAGTGTCTAAATAGCGAAAGCTATCCTAAACTGTTACTTTATCACGCGAAATCCTTCATTTTGGTAAAATCTATGAATCCGCACATGTACTTAGCAGACTTTATTGGTTAGTTTTCAGTTCTACAACCAACATGTTTTATTTAAATGTAATACCAAAACAACATGATAATATCTCAGAACGAGCAGACTACTTTCTCATATCATCAAATAAGTAAAAACACTACATTATTCAAACAGATTTAATTTCATTCAAGAATTTGTTTTCATCATTTAAATATACCATCTGTTATATAACCGTGCAGGGTCGATTGTTCATCATTTACTTTTTCACATTATGTTATATATATAAATGCAATTCGGAAGTCATGAGGCTAAAAAATGTCAGTGTCATCTCTTTCACGAACAAACACTTACACAAATAAGTCATGGGTGTAGTAGTAATTGTTTTAGGGTGTTTGGTATTGTGTTTTAGCTTTTTGAACCTTTTTCTTATATAAATAAGTTTTTTACAGCTTAAAATTGCTTTAAATAGGTGCAGTTGCAGCCTATGGGGTGTTTGGATCTGAGTTCCTAGCAGTTTAGGGTGTGTTTGGTTTAGACTTAAAAAAGAATAAAATAAAAAGAATGTTTAAGTTGTAGTATGGATTCGAACTCGCAACCTCCCATCAGGAGTTTGTGCGAGTAAACCATCTTGCTATTTGTTTTATATAAAGTTTTAGCTTAATAAAAAATGAAATGTTAGCTTATATTTTGTTTAAAAGAGTTTTAGCTTAACAGTTGCGTTTGACTAGAGTTTAACTCTTGTTCGGATTGTTTGTAAGCTTTTGTGTTATTAAATGAGTTTAATTACATTACTTGCTCTTCCTTTGTAGAGAGTTATTTGTTAGTTGGATTTAGAAAATTGTGCATCAGCTCGTGATTTATCAGTATATAGCAATCTAAAAAAAATTGTAGACTTTCCGGACCACCACCTAATACTTAAAGCCTACGCAAACGATGTTGCAGCGTGTATGTCAAATAGAAAGAGTTTTGTAAGGAAGGTAATATTGAAACCATAGATGTTCCAAACCCGTCAGAATACTCAACAAATAGGTTTATATTTTGTTGTTTTAAGTAGCCCACTCATTTATTGTGTCTTTTTAGCGACTGGGGATGGTGATTTTGTAGGCTATAGTTGCTCTTGGAGATAAGGTGATTTTGCTCATCCATTTCCAATCTCCCACTAACTTTGTTTCCACTGACTTACATAGCCTTGTGTCTCAACCTAGAAATTTCAACGATATCTAATTCTAGTTATTTATATTTTTTTGGTTTACTGGGATATGAACATTGTCGTCCAATAACATTTACTCCTATCAGGCTATAGCACATAAGAGTATGTGTTTTTCTCTTGAGGGTTTATTAGATACACCAGACCAATAGCTACATTTCAATGAATATAAAGTATTTGGTAACACATCGGTTCTTTCTAAGGTGAACTATAAAGATGGTAGTATTGATAAATATGTTAAAAGATCAATTGCAAGTAGTAGTAAGCACCTCCAGTTTTAATATCTAAGATTTTTTTCAAATTGCTCGTAATTTAGGCGTTCCGTCTAAGTTTGTGATAATTAGTGGAAATGAGAATTACGCATAAGTGATCAAGAGATTGAAAACTCGAGGTCACGAGGTCTATGCTACGAGGTCTATGCTTTGGTACTAAAGCATTAACCTCGTGACCTGGACTTTTCAATCACTTGATCTATTATGCGTAATTCTCATTCCCGCTAATTATCACGAACTTAGACGGAACACCAAAATTATGAGCCGTTTGAAAAACCTTATATATTAAAACGTTGTCTATATGGAAGTGTTTACTTGTGTTTGCAACACTTCTGTTTTAACATGTTTATCAATATTACACATCTCTATTGTTTACCTTAAGAAGAACGTGTGAGCTACCAAATGCTTTATATTTGTTGAAATGTACCTATCAAGCATGGTGTACCAGATAAATCCTATAGAAAAAAACACCTATAGCCTCGTAAATCTTATTAAGTATAACAACGGTGTTTAAATAACTAGAAATAAAGATCGTTTGATCAGAATTTTCTTTTGTAGGTTGAGACATGAGACTATCCAAGTCAGTGGGAGATTAGAAATGAAAACCAAATCCATCAGTTGCATTTTAGTTGCGAATGCATTTTCGCAACTTAAATAAAAAGTAAGAGCTTCAAACACGTGAGTTTTCTTTATTGATGGGCAACACCACCTTATACCCAAGAGCAACTATTGCTAGCCCTACAAAGTCAAAATCCCCAATTGCAAGAAAGACAAAACCAATGAGTTGGGCTATTTAAAACAAGTGAAAACATTTCGGAATATGAACCTATCCATTGAGTTTTCTGACGGTTTTAAACATCTACTGTTTCAATATTATTTCAATATTAGCTGCCTTTGCATAACTATTATTTTTGTTTTCGACACTCATCATAAGTAACAAACACATAATTCTCTCGCTAATTTAAAAACACAGAAGCCAACTAACAATCCCAACAAGAGATAAAATCAACTAGCAAGCTTTTAAACTCTACTCTAAAACTCTTTTAGACTAAAAATAAGCTACAACTTTATTAAAAGTATTTTAATAAAGCTAAAAGTTCGATATTAGTGTTTTTAGCCAAAAACACAAGAGATAAAAACTCTATCTAAAACAAATACGAGGATGGTTTATTCGTTCGAACTCCTAACAGGAGGCAGTGAGTTCGAATCCATGCTATAGTGTAATATCTTTTTTATTTGTCTTTTTAAACTCAGATCCAAACACGCCATGGGCTGCAACACCTTTTTTTTAAAACAATTTTAAGCTGTAAAAAACTTATTTATATAAGCAATAGGTTCAAAAAGCTAAAACACAATACCAAACACCCTAAAACAATTACTACTAATAAGCCGCAAATCCATTTCACACTCCCTTAATACACGAATCAAATAAGCTGTAAAGCTGAAACAAGTTTATATTCATCAGTCGAATCAATATGATCACTTTAATCCTACAAACAACTAAAATAAGCTCAAAATCCTAAAATCCTTAGAAGCTACATCTGCACTTTCTTAAAAAGAACACTAATTAGCTCTTTTACAGCTTATTTAGATAAGCCAAATATCTAATAAGCTGAAACTAATAACCAAATACCTCTAAATCGCTTCAAAACAGAACTAAACACCCTTATTAAGCTTCAAAACAGAACTTTATCCTTATGAACCATGAGATGATAGATAAAGTTGGGTGAACGTTTAATTTGAGTTGATAGATGTTAAAAGGTAAAAACCAAGATCTAATATCATACTTGTGAGTTTGGTTTCGAGAGGGCTGAGCATCGGTTCAAAACCGAACTGAACCGAATAAAACCGAACCGAACCGAAAACCGATTTTGAAAAAATCTCCAACCGAAAACCGAACCGAATTATATTGATCAGAACCGAAACCGAACCGAAACCGAACCGAACCAAGTAAAACCGAACCGAATATGTATTTTAGGCGTATTTTTTATGTTTTTAACCCGAAACCGAACCGAACCGAGCAAAACCGACATAAATATACAAAACCGAAAACCGAACCGAATTTACTCGGTTCGGTTCGGCTCGGGTCGGTTCGGTTCGGTTTATCGGTTCGATTCGGTTTTCGGGTTCATTTGCTCAGCCCTACGAGAGAGTTTGTGTGGCGCATGTTCTTGTCTAAGAACTGCGAATGACTTTGTGAGTTGTAAGTTGTTACTATATATATAATAAACGAACCGGACGAACATAAACAAAAACATGAACAGAGTTTTGTTGATGTTAACCGGACAAATAAACGAACAACCAAACGGTTAATTGAACGAATTTTCTTAATGATGTTCGTTTATTAAGAAAAAGAGTTGTTTATGTTCGTTTATGTTCGTTTATTTAGAAACTAAACGAATTTTAGACGAACATAAATGATCGAACATAAATGAACGTATAAAAAGACATAAAATTGATAAAAATATGCATACTTTTTTGTTTTATACGTACGTTTTTGTTTAAACATGTCAATTTTAAAAATATACAATTAAAAGTCATGATATACAAAAAAACAAATAAACGAACATAAACGAACGTTAACGAACGCATAATCGGACGTTCACGAACATTACTTTTGTTCATGTTCGTTCATTTAACTAAACGAACGTAAAATAATGTTCATGTTCATCCATTTAATAAATAAACAAACATAAACGAACTCCTTACCTAACGGTTCATGAAATATTCACTAAACGTTCAGTTCATTTACGGCTTTATATACACATATATTATGGATTCAGGGTTAAGTGTATTGGGCTAAGCATAGACCAAAAGTATCAGGTATAATATCTTTGGGTTAATATACACGCAGGTTACTAAAGTTTGGCCAAAATAACGATTTTGTTACTAAAGTTTAAAACCTTACACTTGGGTTACTAATGTATTGTTTACCTGAACTTCAAGTTACCCATAATGTTTTTACCCGTAGTTATAAGTTGCATGTCTACGTGGACTCCAACTTACGTTTTCGTCATTAAACTTACGTTTTCGTCAGTAAACGTAAATTTACGTTTTCGTCAGTAAACTTACGTTTTCGTCAGTAAGTTTTCTTTTTCGTCAGTAAACTTACGTTTTCGTCAGTAATTTTACGTTTTCGTCAATAAATTTACGTTTTCGTTAGTAAATTTTACGTTTTCGTCAGTAAATTTACGTTTTCGTCAATAAACTTACGTTTTCGTCGGTAAACTTACGTTTTCGTCGGTAAACTTACGTTTTCGTCAGTAATTTTACGTTTTCGTCAGTAAATTTACGTTTTCCTCAGTATTTTTACGTTTTCGTCAGTATTTTTATGCTTTCGTCTGTAAATTTACGTGTTCGTCAGTGAACTTACGTTTTCTTCAGTAAATTTACGTTTTCGTCAGTAAACTTTCATTTTCGTCAGTAAATTTATGTTTACCTAAGTAAATATACGTTTTCGTCAGTAAATTTACGTTTTCCTCAGTATTTTACGTTCTCGTCAGTATTTTTACGCTTTCGTCTGTAAACTTACGTTTTCGTCAGTGAACTTACGTTTTCGTCAGTAAATGAATATTTTCATCTGTATTTTTATGTTTTCGTCATTAATAGTAAAAATACTGACGAAGACATAAAATACTGATGAAAATGTAAGTTTACTGACAAAAAACTAAAATTACTGACGAAAACGTAAATTTACTGGAGAAAACGTAAGTTTACTAACAAAAACGTAAGTTTATTGACGAAAACGTAAATTTACTGACGAAATAGTAAATTTACTGACGAAAACGTAAATTTACTCACGAAAACGTAAAAGTACTGACGAAAACGTAAAATTACTGAAGAAAACGTAAAATACTGATGAAAATGTAACTTTACTGACGGAAACGTAAAATTACTGACGAAAACGTAAATTTACTGGCGAAAACGTAAGTCTACTGATGAAAACGTAAGTTTATTGATGAAAACGTAAATTTACTGACGAAATAGTAAAATTACTGACGAAAACGTAAATTTACTCACGAAAACGTAAAAGTACTGACAAAAACGTAAAATTACTGACAAAAACGTAAAATACTGATGAAAACGTAAGTTTACTGACTAAAACGTAAAATTACTGACGAAAACATAAAATACTGATGAAAACGTAAGTTTACTGACGAAAATGTAAAATTACTGAATATAACGTAAATTTACTGACGAAAATGTAAGTTTATTGACGAAAACATAAGTCTACTGACCAAAACGTAAGTTTATTAACGAACACGTAAATTTACCGACGAAATAGTAAAATTACTGACGAAAAAGTAAATTTACTCACGTAAACTAAAAATTACTGACGAAAACGTAAAAGTACGAACGAAAATGGAAAAAAATGATCAAAACGTAAAGGGTTAATATACACGCATGCTACTAAAGTTTGGCCAAAGTAACAATTTTGTTACTAAAGTTTGGCCAAAAAATAGAAATGGAGCCCACCAACCGGTTGCTTAACCGGTAACCATTCCACTGAGTAATGGGGGGATAGTTTTTCTAAACGTTTAGTAACAAATAAATCACACCCGTATACATTAGTAACCCAAGTGTAAGGTTTTAAACTTTAGTAACAAAATCGTTATTTTGAACAAACTTTAGTAACCTTCTTGTATATTAACCCCAATATCTTTTATATTAGTAGAACATAAACATCGTGTTACTTTAAATGGAACCAAAAGATAATATCCATCCTAAAACGTTTGTTGACAAAGCGTGAACCGAAACCATCAAATAACGTATGGTGTTGTCATGTACTATTTCACGTCGGTGAAGCTGTAATTGGCAAACACTTAATAAAGCACAAACAAAAAAACAAACATAATTACTTAAACTTTTTTATAGAGAAATTTTAAAATTGATTTTTTTTCCTTTTCTAAATATTCATCTCTAAATATATACACATAAAACTACTTATCCGTATTCTTAACCTCATTTGTTAATACTAAGATGACGTAGTCATATATAGATCCAAAACATCTTAATAAAATAAACACACCCTTATATTAGTATTATTTTATTCAATGTATATCGACCGTTTTGAAATCCTAACAAAAGAAAATATGTGAGATTGCGTTTTTATATATACTAAATTACTATTTTTATTCTATGCATACTATACGTTTTTAAAGCCCTAAAGAAATGAAGTGTGTGAGATTGTGTATTTATCTTACTATCTATAGTTTTTTAGTATAATAATTGAATGTGGGGGGTCCTTTTTATGAGTGTTAAAATGTGAAAATATCATGGGTTTGAGTTATCTTGCGGTTACAACCGGTTGAAGTGAACAAATTAATATACAGAAGATGAAATGAAATGGAGGCGAAGATGATGTACATTAATATCAATTGAAATTTAAGAACAATTTAAAAATGCTCCATCTACCCACCAGTTGTTATTTACTCTTTAACCTTTAATTGTCAAAAAAAAAATGCACCATCTAACCGTCTTAAACTTATGTCAATCCTTACAACATCATATGCAACATTAATTAAGCTATAAATTTATGTCAATCCTTTCATCATCACACATGAAACATTTAATTTTAAATTAAAAAAAATTTAAAAAATGCGTGGTCTACCCACCCGCCACAATTTACTTCTTAGTCCTTTCACTTCCAAAAATCTAAAAAAAAATGTCATCTACCCATCTTAAATTTCTGACAATCCATATAACGTCACATGCAACATTTAATGGACGATAAATTTATGACAATCCTTACAACATCACATAAACATTTATGAAAGAGGAATGCTCTAATTGTCAAAACATGCATACATAAAAAAAGCGAAAATTGACTATTGAGAGAAATAAACTAAAACAAACTTTAAAGAAATACTTGATAAAATAAAAGATCTTTTTACGAACCTACCAATTGTTAAAGTAAGGCATATTAATTTGAAGGCGAGGAATGGATATTATAACACAAATGGTCTTTGAGACAAATGAAATTTTTTTAGAATGTTTTTCGTGTGGTTTTAGATACTATGCTTTTTGTTCTGACATTTTATATTTTTGTCTAACACCCAACTTATTTATTTATAATAATAAACAATGAATGTACATTAATATCATTTGAAATGTTAAAACAACCTAAAAATGCTTCATCTACCTGTCAGGTGTCATTTACTCTTTAACCTTTCATCGTCCAAAATCAAAAAAATGCACCACCTAACAATCTTAAATTTATGCCATTTCTTACAAGATCACATGCAACATTAAATAATCCACAAAATTTTTGTCAATCCTTACAACATCACATGCAACATTTTAATTTGAAATTGAAAAAAAAAAACGTTATCTACCCACCCGTCACCATTTACTACTTAGTCATTTCACTTCAAAATATCTAAAAAGGATGTCATCTATCCATCTTAGGTGGTCTTAAAAAAGATTTCATCTACCCATCTACCCATCTTAAATTTTTGACAATCCATCTAAAGTCACATGGAACATTTAATAGACCATAAATTTATGTCAATCTTTACAACATCACATGAACATTTATGAATGACGAAGGCTCTCATTGTCAAAATATTGCTTACATCAAAAAAAGTGAAAATTGACTATTGAGAAAAATAAATTGAGACAAACTTTAAAAAAATGCCTTATAAAATAATTGATCTTTTTACGAACCTACCAATTGTTAAAGTAAGGCAAATTAATTTGAAAGCAAGGAATGGATATTATAACGCAAATGGTCTTTGAGACAAATGCAATTTTTTAAAATCTTTTTCTTGCGGTTTTAGATACTATGTTTATTTGTTCTGAGATTTTATATTTTAATCCAACACCCCATTATTTATTTATAACGAGGCATCCGGAACCCGTGCGTTGCACTAAGGGGCGTGGGTTTTTCTTCTTGGGGGCTTGATATATGTTGCTATTGAACAAATTATAAAAACTATTTGTAAAATTTTAAATGTTTATGTTAACTTTGTATTTTCTAAGGGTTTAAGTTGTTAATATGGTATAATGCATAGGGTTTTTAAAAATTGATAAGTATTAAAAAGAAACGAAATTAAAGATTATTAAAGTTGTTGGGGGGCAAACACAAACTCGTTTCACACACACTCGTTTCACACACTCTTATGCTTCTTTCTAGATGACTCCAAAAGTTACGGTTTTTAATTCTCAACAGTAAAGGGAAATCAAGATTAACGAAAGGGCGTGCTTGCATTAATTAGGTACTGTTTACACTTTGAATTTGTTTAATTTTGTTGTTCTATATAATGATGAGTTGTGGTAGAGTAGTTACAATCAATAAGTCAATCTTAATTTTTCTATTCATCTTAAACTTCTCTGCTTATCAATGGCAAACCCTAATTTGATTTTGAAAGAACTCAAAGACATTTCTGGTCATACTGAAACTGGAAAAATCATGGGTTTTTACTTTAATCAAATGGTTGTGAATGAAGAAAACTTTGCTAGTGTTTTGAGGGTGCAAGCTGAGAATGTGAAGAATAATTTGGTTAGGATTGGTTTAATGATTGTTGAGTTTGAAAATAAAGATGAAGAGCTTGAAGTTGATTTGGAAAGTTTAGGTTATTTGAGAGAGTTGCGTGATACTGAAAATGCAAAGCTTGCTAGTTTGAATGGAATGTTGGCTAGGGCTAGGACTCGTCTGAATGAACTCCAGTTTCAAGCACAGTTGATGGATCTTTCTAATTAAGCTTTTATGTTTAGTGTTTCTTTTGGGAATGTGATGATGTAGTAATCTTTTCTGTTTAGTGAAAGTTTCAATCTTTTGGGTATGATGAACTTGTAATCATAGAATGATATTATGTAATGGTTATGGAATGGAATATGAAATCGTGTTTCTGTTTATGCTTTTGTGATTTTATTGAATGTATTTTTTGATTTTTATTGTTATTCCAAACAGCCTATATATTATTCATGGAAACAAACACTCCTTATTTATTTTTTGTTAGTCATATGTAACTGCCGTTTCTTTTTAATTGAAAACAACCTCTATCATTTCATTTCTTCTTTTTTAATTTTCTTAACTCTAATGTTTTGAAAATAATCATCTATCATTTTATTGCATCTTTATCAATTCTTTTATTCCTAATATTTTGAAAATAAATTTTTCTATTTACTTTGCAGGTTTTTTTTATTGAATCATTGAAGAAGTCTATAAAAGGTGTGTTTTCTTTTTAGGTTTAATTAAATTCGTTTTATCAATTTTCTAGTTATGGTTGACTTTGATTTATCTAACAGCAACATGTAATTAAAAGAAATGGACAAATATATGATTATGATTTTATTCAGAATGAAGATAACTTTAATTGAAATGTTACTTGATACATTTTGTTATGAACAAGGAAACTGTTATGAAGATTGGATAGATTGTTAAAAGCTTCCTTGAAAACGATGTTTCGTGTTCTATTTTTGAGCTCAGGGTCTTCATCTTCAGTCATCAAAATCTTTAGTCCTTATGGTGAAGTTACTCTAGATAGAGCTACGTAGAGTTGACCATGGCTAAAAACAGGACTGGGTAAATAAACACCAACATAGTTGAGTGACTGCCCTGGACTTTTGTTTATAGTCATTGCATAGCAAGGCTTGACAGGAAATTGCCTTCGTTTCATGATAAATGGCCATTGTGTTTGCGTAGATGTGAGAGTGATTCTTGGGATAAGAACACTTTCTCCCACGTTTGATCCCGTAAGAATTTGGGCGCGAATGACAAATTGACCCAAATCAGTTATGATCAGTCGTGTTCCATTGCATAATCCCATGCTTGGATTTACATTAAGCAAAAGCATAATAGGCAATTCTTTTTTCAAATTTAATTCATGAGGTGGCATGCCTGGGAATTTTAAAGAGTTTAGAAAATCGATAGGGTAATGTTGGTGTTGATCTACGGTGTCTGTAGATCCCTTACACACTTCATCAACACTATTGTAAGTAACACTCTCACTTGGCAGCTTTTTAAACATATATTTGTTTATCTTGTCAGCATCATCATTTCGAGGCGTTAGAATTGAACGTTCTCTTAGATAGTGTTCATCATTTTTCCTAGCTTCAAAATCAGGATAAGATTGATTAACAATCTGTTCCAAAGGAGAACTGCAAGCTTGGATAATGAATTCTTCTGGAATTTCTATCCACGTTCCTTCTTCTTCCGCTTCTTTTTTTTGGTTGGCAAAATCCCGTCACCTACATCTAAAACCCATTTATTGAATTGTTGTTTGCTTCTATCTATCTCGCCTGATGAGGTATATTCATTTACTCGCATACTGCGTGTAAGAGTAAACACTTTGCAAGAATTCCATAAAAATGACTGGTTTATGCATGATTGAACTACTTCAGGCCTTTTTCTTTCGGTATAACGGGTAAAATTTGCCTAAAATCACCTCCTAATAAAACTGTTATTCCTCTAAACATTTTATTTCTTTTTCCTTCATTCTGAAACCCAATATATCCTTCAGTGTCTTGTCTAATGCCTCAAATGCATACTTTTGAGTCATAGGCGCTTCATCCCAAATAATCAACTCCACAGACTTCATTAATTCTACCAAATGCGTGTTTTGTTTGATACCACATGTGTTATTTTCCATTAATTCAAGTGGTATCACGAACCTGCTGTGAGCTGTTCTCCCGCCTGGTAGGAGCAGGGAAGCAATCCCTGAGTCAATTTAAAAGCTCATATTGCTTTTGAGTTTCATACAAAAAAACACGATAGATATTTATCATTTAAGTAGTATAAAGTATTTTATTAAAAGAATAGGACTTAGATACGGAAGAAGCAACAACAAGGACAGTTTTACGTTCTGATCGTAACCTTGATATGAGTGTTCTGTATAAAAAAGTATTTCCTGTTCCTCCAGGTCCATACACAAAGTAAAATTGTCCCTTCTCTCTACTTACAGAATCAATAACGTCGTCATAGATGGCCCTTTGCTCTGGATTTAATTGAGAATGAAGCTTATCATGCTCTACATTGCTTTCCTTCATATTAAAATTCATTACTTCTCTAATCAATCTGTTATCCATAGTTGTTAGCAAACTTGTATTCGGACGCGGCATATCCTGGAAATCTGCTAATGATCGGCCATTTCGATTAAGCAGGGATACAATTTCCACTAAACAGTAATTCTTAATTTGTTCTTCCGAGAGCTGAAGATCAGGATATCTGTAAAGATTTCGTTTGATAAACAAAATATCTTCTGACAATGTTTCCCAATTCTCCTCCCAAAACTTGACAGGTCTGCTCACATCACAAAAAAGTAATATTGTAACAAATAAATCCCGTAGTTGTGGTGCTAATGCCCATAATCGAGCCTCTTGTATAGCATTTGTCCACTCCTTATCATCATTAAGAAGGCCATATGCAAAACACGCTTCTTTGAACGTTGAATATAATGTCTTGTGAACTTTCATCATTTTTTAAACGTTTTAGGACCTCTGACAACATTCAATAACATTCTGAGATAGTAACGTTCTCCTGATGCTGGGTTTGAATAGTAGATTCTGCCTATGCATTTTTTTTGCTTTCGAGGTTTCCAAATTCTCTCCCGTTCATGCCAAACATAGTGTTCTGGAATTTCAGCATACGTCAGCTTTCGAGCATCCTTATCTCGTTTGTTTAATTCAAACCATTCTGTGAACATGGTTGTTTTAATTTCCTCTCGTTGAAGTAGTGCTGGTAAATTCTGAGAGTCACGCAATGTTATTGCATTTTGCTCGGGTAGATGAAAATTCAGTTTCATTACTGATGGGTAAGAATATTGAATATCAAAAGAGAATAGACGCCATACAGCTTCACATGGAGCTAAATATCGACAACTCAAATAATTTTTTATTTCATCAACTACCATTACCTGATCTGGTTCCCCCTCACCATTACGTTGAACATTCTCTTGAACAACAATTGTAGCACGATCTGGTCCTTTGTTTAAGTATTTGAATAAATACTTAATTGCTTTTGACCTGTTACACCATTCAACATTGATGTGGGCCTGATATTTGAGCAGAAGATATCGATTGTGAGGCACCACATTTTTGTTTGTGTATGTGACTTTCCCTTTGACAATAGTAACTTTTGAATCCCTTCGACGGTAAACTAGGTAACCATCATCATCAAGTATTGTTTCTGCATTAAATTGCTTTGGGTATCATTTTGAACACTTTCCCTCAATGTTGCATGTTGTACCTTTACCACACGAACCATGCATCATAAAATCTATGACAGCTTTGTATCCATCTGGATCTTGTTTTGGGCATGGCATTTCAGCTGATATGATATCATCAAGTTGACTTGCCATTTTGCATTTACATTCTTCTGCAAGCCATAGCAGTATATGTGCGTGTGGTAGTCCTCTCTTTTGAAACTCAATGACATAAACAACTACAATATATTAGCAAAATTTAGTAATTATCGCAACAGTATCATATTGATTGAAAATTTGAAGTAAAATATTACATGCACGTGTTTTGCCAAAAATTTCTTTTTTGTCAGATCCTCTAACATTTCCGTGAGTTTCATTTTAAAAACTCGAGTTCCAATTTCCGGTCGATCGTGTGCTCTTTGGCCGGGAATATCAGACAACATTTCCGCAATCTCTGGCCATTTAGGACTTGATGTAAAAGTTATAAATAGATCAGGATTGCCATATGTTCGGCATAAGGCCATAGCATCTTGATAATTTTGCATCATATATCTTGGCCCTTCCGTGAAACTTGAGGGCAAAACTATTCTTCTTCCAAGTCCGGCTGCATTCGTGTCTCCTCTTGTAACGACATCATTCAAATTGTGATAGAGATCAACTCGTAGGGTATCTTGATTATTTCTCGACCATTTGAGTCTTTGTTCCTCAACAGCAGTAAAAGCATCAACCAAGTATTGTTGAAAAAGGCGCCCGCCTTTAAGCAAAGTATTGCCTTGGTTAGCACGCTGTTGAATAATGTATGCATAGTATTCTTTTATTGTCGCAAAACCCTATGTTTGTTTTCCGTGCACCCTTGTTGTTATAGTAATGAATCTTCTCATGAAAACCATCTTCACCGTAAGGAAATAATAGTGGTTATTGTAGTGCCATGTAGGATGGATGTAACTCTGAGATTCTTTTGGGGCCCTCGCGTTTACTATTGATAACAATATCCCTAATAGGCTCACCATCCCCAAAATCATTTGTGATCAACGCTGCTACTTCAGAAACAGTTGGGGCGTTGTATTGCTTTGTAGATTTTCGATCAGTAAGAAGGTGTAATTCAAAATTGACAGATTGATGAGAATGGCACCAATCCCGTGACATTCGGAATGCTTTTGCAATAGGACTAAATCTATCCAACATGGATATCAAGTCTGCTACAATTGTTGCATTCACTTCATCTCCTGTCTCGTTGTTTAGAAAAGCAGACATCCGGTTCTTGGCTTCATTTTGGGTATCATAAAAATAAAGTTGTGCATATCATGGCTGGTGGCCTTCTTGCGGAAGTAGAGAACCAATACGATGATAATTTTACCCATTTATCCTAAATGTATACAACCCCTTCCATTATTTATTGCATGATCTATTCTAGTTCCAAATGATGTAAAGCAGAACATGCCATTATAAATCCTAATTTGTTCTCTAAATTTTGATGTAGCAGAATTAGCAAAGTCAAGGAGGTAGTCTAAAGGCGGTGGTGTTGCTTTGAATTTGGGTAAGAGTATTTTTCCCTCTTGACAACATAAAGAAAATGTTGGATTGACAGCTCTATGACTTTTATTATTTCTTTCTTCACACCACATTCTTGCATGACAGTTCTGACATTGATAGGAAGGAGGTCCAAGGTTACTGTAGGATACGGGAAGTCCTGGTTGATGTTATGTTTAAGGTTAGACTGTTATATCAATTATAAATGGATTTTCTATTTGAAATTGTAACATACATAAATATTACCTTTAGATGTTAACCCAGCTTTTTTTGGTACCCTTCTAGGTGTTCGATGACGGGAGGTTCCTGGAAACATGTATTCAATATATAATTGAATAAAGGTAAAAAAAATTATTGTTTTTTTTAAAGGAAAATATATAGCTAAATAAATTACCTACTATTGTTAAGGATTTATTGTACGTAGAATGAGTTCCTATATGTATCTGCCTTACATTAGGATTGGTTGCAAGTTGTAGTGATCCTGGTTACATTTATGCATTATAGTACATGTAAATCATTAGAGTATCGAATACAAAAATGAATTGCTTCCGTTACCTCCTTCTTGAATAGGATTGTTTGTTAATGTCAGACAACAGTAATTCTGCACGGTTCCATCGTGCATGACAGTTGTTTTCGATTGAATTGTAATGAAGTTATTAAGCATGTTTGATAAAGATGGAATATAGCTAGTGTTAGGCTCTCTTCCTGTTTGATTAGCATAAACTGAATTTTATGTAAATTCAAAAACTAAATAAATGAAATGAATAAATTTAAACATACATTCATTCATAGTGATTTCAGAATTGTAAAATGATTTACATGAACATGATGTTTGAGTTTTAAAAACTGCATTTTGTAATTCAATCTATTCAATACTTGACCTTTGGAATTATTTAACTGAATTATCATATTTATTGTGAAAATTAAAGCTTTATTTATAAGATTATTAATTCAACAAACTTAATTTAAAGCTTTATTTACCTAATAGTTTCTAGATGCTGTTTTTTGTAGTCATAAGAATATAAACATATGCAAATAATAAAACAAACAAACCAAACATGATTGATACAAACATCTTTTATTCAAATTGGAAAATGGGTAACATAGCAGCTTAATGCTGATGGCCTTTTCTTATTTAATTCAGTTTTGCTTATAGTCTATGAAGTTGTTGGGTGTTCTATGTTGAGCTTCCGACGCTTGCGAATAGCTGAGTCGTTGATAAGCGACTCATATGTGTCTTTGCTTTTCATGTTTGAAGGCAATATGATTCTTTTTCCAACTGGTGCAACATTTTCATCATGATTGTTAATAGTTTTTGTAACTCCTGCTAAGCTTTGATCCTTGATATCTTTGCTGTGTAAATTAGGTGTTTGTGTTGACATGCTTAGATAATGTGCTAAGGTAAGAATGACAACTTGTATATATAGTAATTCAATGATAGTAGAGTTACAATACTAAAATTAATATTCAGAATATGAAACTGTAGATTTAAAAGAATATGGAACTGCAGATTTAAATACATCTTAATGAATATTAATTTTATTGAATGGTAAAGTAATTAGGAAGATACATAAATAAGATAATGGTAAATCATTACATGACCATGAGGATAATACAAAAATCAAACTCATAAATAAATAATTGATAGCATCTACTTCAAGTGATAGATCCCTAAAAGCTCATTTCTTACAAATTTCTTTCATGGTTTCATCCTTGAAATAAAGAACAACATCTATTTCACTTGGAGGTATAGCTCATTTTCATGAAAGAATAATAGACTTAAATAAATTAGTTAATTATAAAAATAGAATCAAAATATGAAAAAGGATTTTTGAGTTTAACCTTCTTAAGTTTTTGCTGATGCAATAAAATTCCTCGAGTTATATTGCACGGCAGTTTCAACGTTAATAATAACGCACACTCATAAATAAATAGTTGATAGCATCTACTTCAAGTGATAGATCATTTTTCATAAAATCAAATTATGAAAAAGGATTTTGGAGATTAACCTTATTGAGTTTTTGCCGATGCAATAAAAATCCTCAAGATATATTGCACGATAATAAAGATTATGATCATACAAAAATCAAACAAAAAACAAATATAGTTCCAAAAAACAAACAATATCTCAAATTCTTAAAAACAAATAAAAACCAAAATGTATTTCATGTTTCTGTTTTATTTCACTAAAGCTCATCCTTAAAAAGCTTCTTCCATTGTTTCATTCGGGTAACAAATAAGAGTATCTATCCAGACTCTGAATCATAGACCATTTTCCTGAAAGAGTAATAGAGAAAATTAAATTAGTAAAATACAAAGTTAGTGTCAAAATATCCGAAAGGACTTTTGAGATAAACCTTCGCCTTTGATTTGGTAATTGAACAGATTTGGCAAGAGAGTCAGCATTATCAGCATCCTCATTTTCACCACAAATGGATGTGACTTCATCATCTGTATCATCGAGTTGAATGCTGTAGCAATAGAAAGAAGCGTAACATGTGAATAATAATTCTGGCACCTGATATTGTAATTATTGTAAAATTCCTTTATATGGAACCTTTTAGCTTTTTTTCTCCGATTTTTTGGGAGGTGTAGATACAGATAGTTGGTTTGCCAATCTCTTCAACTTTGGAGACTAAACATTATTAGAAGGAGAAGGAGCATTAGAGGGAGCATCATCAGTAGCTGAAGTTTCAGCATTATCCACGACCTCATCATGAATAATCTTCCAACATGTAAAACTTTCATAATTACCATGTTCAAAGTAAGAATGAGTTTTAAGCTCCAGAGTGTGGATGCCGCCAATGATATTCAGTAAAGCTCTAGGCAAGTTCTGATCACCATTGCCCTCCTGTATACAGAATTAAGTATTTGTTGGAAATTTAGTGCAATTGTGGGATCGAGTCATACTTGTAAATGGGTTTGGAGGTACGGAGTGTACACCCATTAAGTCCCTGACCTCCCTGGACCTAATATAGTGGTTGAAAGTTCATCAGTAGGAAGCTGCTCCTGGTTAGGAAGTTGCTCCTGGTGAGGAAGTTGCTCCTGGTTAGGAAGTTGCTCCTGGTTAGGACGTTGCTCCCGGTGATTCACAAAGTCTTTGTAACCTCTTTGACCAATCAATGAGGGTTGAATATTGACTTGATGACCAGGTTTATGGTCATGTAACCACTATGCTTTCATGTAGGTAATTATGAGCTTAATTGGCCGATTAATGCTCTTAAATACCATTGACTATGAGTTACATCCTTCTAGGACTAGGATCACTATAAATAGTGATCATATTTTCATGATGAAATATACATAAACAAGAAACACTTACACGCATATAGTTCTTGATTTGTGCCTAAAACAAGAAATAACTCTTGGTTTTATCCCAAGGAGGTATTCGTGTTAACCTGGGCATAGGGTCGAATAATCTTCTTTGGAAAGTGATTACACGACTTCAAGAGATATCCGGTATTCATTGGTACATAGTTAGGCTATTGATTATCTTCACCCTGTTGGAACGAAGTAAACCCCAACAATCAAAGAAGATTATACTGTGATAATCAATGGCGGCGACAATGAAGCATATGGTGGCTAACTTCTCCAAACTGGACAAGTTTGAAGGGGTTGATTTTAGGAGATGGCAGAAGAAGATGCACTTTCTTCTTTCTACCATGAACGTGGTGTACGTGCTGACCACTCCCATTCCTGATGGTGGTGATGATGCTACTTTGGAGGAACTGAGGAAAAGGAGCAAATGGGAGAATGATGATTATGTGTGTCGTGGCATAATTCTCAATGGTATGTCTGATTCTTTATTTGATATTTACCAAAATGTTGAATCTGCTAAAGAACTATAGGATTCCTTGGAAGCCAAATATATGGCTGAGGATGCATCAAGTAAGAAGTTCCTTGTGAGTGATTTCACAAATTACAAAATGACTGATTCAAGACCAGTCATGGAACAATACAATGAACTTCTTGGAATACTTGGCAGATTTACACAACATAAAATGAACATGGATGAAACCATTCAGGTCTCGTGTGTCATTGACAAACTACCTCCTTCTTGGAAAGATTTCAAGCACACCTTGAAACATAAGAAGGAGGAGTTAACTCTTGTTGAGTTGGGCAGTCATTTGCGCATTGAGGAATCCCTCAGGGTGCATGAAAGTGATAAGCCAAAGAGCAACAATGTTGCTGGTTCATCTGTTGTCAATATGGTGGAGCATAACAACTCCACCAGGTACAATGACAACAAGGGCAAACGTAAGCATCAGGATAACACCAAGGCTAATCCTAACAAGAAGTCATCAGTGGCTTGTTGGAAGTGTGGGAAACCTGGACACTTCAAAAGGGATTGCAAAGGTGTTAGCATTAGCAACCAAGCTAATGGATCAGGCACAAAAGGTCAGAATATGTTTAATGAATCTCTCCAGATTTATTATGTTACATATGTATCTGAAGCTTATTTTGTGCAGGATGATGATGTTGCGTGGTGGGTTGACTCTGGAGCAACAGTACATGTGTGTAAAGATAGATGATGGTTCAAGACTTATGAGTCAATGAATGATGGATCTATTCTTCACATGGGAAATGAGTCAACAGCCCTAGTACATGGACGTGGTTGTGTAGATCTTAAATTTAGTTCTGGAAAGATTGTTTCTTTGTTTAATGTTTTGCATGTTCCTAATATTAGGAAGAACTTGGTTTCTAGTAGTGTTTTGAATAATTGTGGTTATAAACAAGTGATTGAATCTAATAAATTTGTTTTATCTAAACATGGTGTGTTTATTGGTTTTGGCTATTTGAGTAATCAAATGTTCAGGCTTAATATTGATTCTAGTATAAATGTTGATTCTGTCCTGATGACTACCACTAAACTGAATGATTCATCACTATGGCATGCTAGACTAGGCCATGTCCATTATAAGAGGATGCAAGATATGTCTAAGGATGGGTTAATTCCAGCTTTTGACATGGACACTGATAAGTGTCAGACGTGTATGCTAAACAAAATTACTAAGAAACCATTTTAGGATGTAAAACGTGAAACTACAGTTTTGGAGCTAATCCATAGTGACCTATGTGATTTGCATGCTACTCCCTCATTAGAGAATAAGAAATACTTGGTAACATTTATTGATGATGCTTCTAGGTTTTGCTATGTTTATTTGTTACATACTAAGGATGAAGCATTAGATAAATTTAAAGTATTTAAAACTGATTTTGAATTACAACAAGGAGTCCAAATCAAAAGATTTAGGACTGATAGGGGAGGTGAGTACATGGATACTTTGTACTTTGAGTCTGTTGGAATCATCCATGAGACAACTGCTCCCTATACTCCACAACAAAATGGTATATTTGAAAGGAAAAATAGATTACTAAAAGAGATGGTTAACTCTATGTTGTCCTACTCAGGACTGAGTCAAGGGTTTTGGGGAGAAGCTATGTTAACAGCTTGCTATTTATTAAATAGGGTTCCTAATAAAAGGAACAAGATTACCCCTTATGAACTCTGGACTAAAAGGAAACCAAACTTGAACTACCTCAAAGTTTGGGGTTGTAGGGCTGTTGTAAGACTCCCTGATCCAAAGGTGAAAACCTTGGGTGAAAGAGGCATTGAATGCATCTTTGTTGGATATGCTGAGCATTCCAAGGCTTATAGGTTCTATGTTATTAAACCTAATAATTCAGTTTCAATAAACTCAATCATTGAATCAAGGGATGCTAACTTTGACGAGACTAGGTTCTCATCAGTCCCTAGGCTAAGCCTTAGGACTCCTAATGGAACTGAGGACATTGGTGCTTCAGTGGAACCTGAAAGGGTCACTAATGAGGTTGTGGTTCAGCAACCTGAGCCTGAGCTTAGAAGAAGCACAAGGCAAAGGACTCCAAAGAATTTTGGGCCTAAATTTCAACTATACCTAGTTGAAGGAACAAGGGATGAGGTCTCTGACCAGTACTACTATTGCTTTAATGTTGAGGATGATCCCAAAACATTTGATGAAGCAATGAAGTCCCATGATGTTGATTTCTGGAAAGAAGCAATCAATGATGAGATAGATTCCATCATGGGCAACAACACTTGGGTGTTGGTTGATCTACCTCCAGGTTGCAATCCACTTGGATGCAAATGGATCTTTAAAAGAAAGATGAAGGTAGATGGAACTATTGAAAAGTTTAAGGCAAGGTTAGTCATTCAAGGCTTTAGACAAAAGTCAGGAATAGATTACTTTGATACTTATGCTCTTGTAGCACGCATAAGTACCATAAGAATGTTGATTGCCTTGGCAAGCATTCACAATCTGATTATTCATCAGATGGATGTGAAGACAACATTCTTGAATGGTGATTTAGATGAGGAGGTTTATATGAACCAACCTCAAGGTTTCATCATGCCTGGTCATGAAGGTAAGGTGTGTAAATTGATTAAGTCCTTATATGGACTCAAACAAGCACCTAAGCAATGGCATCAAAAGTTTGATGAAGTGGTTTTGTCTAATGGTTATTTACTTAACCAAGCTGACAAGTGTGTATATAGCAAATTTGATGAATCTGGTAAAGGAGTCATCATTTGCCTATATGTTGATGACATGTTAATCTTTGGTACTGACCAAGTTCAGGTTGATTTAACCAAAGAGTTTTTGTCATCAAGGTTCTCTATGAAAGACATGGGGAAGGCTGATGTTATCCTTTGCATAAGGATTAAACATGAAAGTGATGGTATTGTAATTTCTCAGTCTCATTATATTGAGAAGGTCCTGAAGAAATTCAATCACTTTGATTGTACTCCAGTGAGTACACCTATGGATACAAGTGAGAAACTAATGCCTAACAATGGTCAGGCTGTCTCCCAGCTTGAGTATTCTAGGGTGATTGGTTGCTTGATGTATGCCATGACTAGTACTAGGCCTGATATTGCTTTTGCAGTGGGTAAACTGAGTAGGTACACTAGTAATCCTAGTACTCAGCATTGGCAAGCAATTCAGAGGTTACGAAAGTATTTGAAGGAACAATAGATTATTGTTTATCATATACTAGATATCCTTCAGTGTTGGAAGGTTACACTAATGCAAGTTGGATCAGCAATACTGAGGATAATTCATCCACAAGTGGTTGGGTATTCCTTCTTGGTGGTGGTGCAATTTCTTGGGCATCCAAGAAGCAAACTTGCATTACTGGTTCAACAATGGAATCTGAATTTGTGGCTCTAGCAGCTGCTGGTAAAGAGGCTGAATGGTTGAGAAACTTGCTTCTTGAGATTCCATTGTGGGTCAAACCTATGGCACCCATATCTATCTGTTGTGATAGTGCAGCTACATTGGCTAAGGCTTATAGCCAAATGTACAATGGTAAGTCTAGACACTTAGGTGTTAGACATAACATGATTCATGAGCTAATAATGAATGAGGTGATATCAATAGAGTTTGTGAGGTCTCAACAAAACTTAGCTGATCACTTGACGAAGGGATTGGCTAGAGACTTGGTTATAAAGTCTGCTAAAGGGATGGGTTTAAAGTCCAAACTAGTCACTGAATGCTAGGACACCCAACTCCCTCCTGAGGAAACTTGGGAGCTGAGTTCAATGTGGAAAGCTGAACATTCAGGGGACTGAAGCACATGTATATCATCCCAAGGATGTGCTTGTACTTGCTAAAAGGAGGATGAAGTTATAAACTTCTTAATGGTTAATTTCTTTGAAAAAGTGCTTAAGCAGGAGCATGAACTGAAGAGGAACTACCTATGTAAATGTTGAGGTTTCGCCGCCTCAAGGAGCATGGACTTTGGCTCTTACAACATTTATGAATTGGATATGGACACATGGCTTGTATGGTGTCGGGAGCGTTTAAAGTGTTTGAAAACTTGTGTGTATTTTATCTTCAGGTATTCAAAGTAGTTGAAGGGTTCAATTCTTAGAACACCCTGATTCTCGAATATTTGAAGTGATGTACTAATATGGAAATTCAATCCTCAGGACATTTTCATTTATGCACTGGTTTTGTTAAAGTTGATTTTCTTGCAAAAGGAATTGTACTAAATTGGGGAGGATTGTTGGAAATTTAGTGCAATTGTGGAATCGAGTCATACTTGTAAATGGGTTTGGAGGTACGGAGTGTACACCCATTAAGTCCCTGACCTCCCTGGACTCAATATAGTGGTTGAAAGTTCATCAGTAGGAAGCTGCTCCTGGTTAGGAAGTTGCTCCTGGTGAGGAAGTTGCTCCTGGTTAGGAAGTTGCTCCTGGTTAGGACGTTGCTCCTAGTGATGCACAAAGTCTTTGTAACCTCTTTGACCAATCAATGAGGGTTGAATATTGACTTGATGACCAGGTTTATGGTCATGTAACCACTATGCTTTCATGTAGGTAATTATGAGCTTAATTGGCCGATTAATGCTCTTAAATACCATTGACTATGAGTTACATCCTTCTAGGACTAGGATCACTATAAATAGTGATCATATTTGCATGATGAGATATACAGAAACAAGAAACACTTACACGCACAGAGTTCTTGATTTGTGCCTAAAACAAGAACTAACTCTTGGTTTTATCCCAAGGAGGTATTCGTGTTAACCCAGGCATAGGGTCGAATAATCTTCTTTGGAAAGTGATTACACGACTTCAAGATATATCCGGTAACCATTCATTGGTACGTAGTTAGGCTATTGATTATCTTCACCCTGTTGGATAGAAGTAAACCCCAACAATATTATACTATACTTCAATGAATTATAGATTAAACAATATCATGATACCTCATTTTCAAAGTCACATATTGATTCAGCGGTACACTTGACCAATAGATTAGCAACCTCATCAAAAAATACAATCACTGTAGCCGATGTCTTGTCAGATACATCTAATTCAAGTCGGTACTTACAAATGATTGATGCATAGTCAATTTTAATTAACAACTTCTTTAAGTCGCAAGATAATTCATTCTTAAACTAATACTTACCTTAGAACTGGATACTCTACAGCTTTGCAACACGCCTCACACCAAAATCCTTCATCCTTGCGAGTTATACCCTTCTTGCAAGTGTCACTACTGCAGGAAGGGAAGTTCCACCCTTTCCTTGTCCTAATATTATCAATCTTGACCCGACAATGGAAGGTTGCAGTCTGTAATGAAAGAAAGGGAATTTTATTATTAATTATGATCTAAATATAAATAAAAATTAATAGAAGAAATATACATCATTTCTTTTGTTGCGCGCCCATATCAATAGATTCTCTAAAGTTCCATGTCTAGGCTGGGAGGGATCAATATACATAATTTCCTGGCCCAACCCTTCTTCATCATCACTGCAACACAAATAAAAAATCATAGCATATTATTAGGCTTTATGCGATACATGCAATAGTCTATACACGAAAATAATTATTCCATGCCTAATTACCGAATTTGACTTTTTAGATCTCTCAAAACAGGAATCTGAAGATCATCTAACAAAAGCGTGGAGGAGCTGCTTGATAGTTGTAGCTTATCTAAAAGGTAATTAAAAAAAATCTAAGCACGTTTGCAATAATTTGAAAATAGGTAATATATTACGAAAAATAAATACTTGCTTACTATTATATATTTTAGCACTAACTGAAGTCACGACAATTGGAAACAGGCCAGAATGTTTCGTCTTCTTCTCTATCAAAGTATCACCAAGGTTTCCCCAGAGTGTCACACGTATCTGTAAGTTCCTGTTTCAATAAAAGCAATTTTGATTATAGTCTGAATAACACGAAAAATAGTTACAAATAGAGACAGTTATGCTAACCTTCCATCAGAAATGTAAAAGTCACGATTTTTTGATCCTGTCTTCAAATGGTTAGTTCTGCCAACATTCGTGACATATCCAGCAACATCTGGAATTAACAAACTAACACATGAATAAAAGCAGAATAAAAATTATAATTAAAAAACATATGAAAAAATATTACCCATCAAGTATTTCCCATCTGTAGGCTCCAAGTTGCAGAGTTCTTCTAACTGAAGAGGATGCCTCACAAAGCCAACGGCCTTAACAGAAGATCTTCTTATCGATGTTGACCCATCAAATTCAAGCATAAACTCATGATCTTTGAATATACGGTAACTATCCTTATTCTTCTTTACGACAAAATCTTTTATTGAATAAACAACACCTTCTTTTAACTTTAGGAAATTGTGAGCTATGGTTGATTTAGCGCTGCAATGCATTGCACGACCCTACAATCACAATTGGTAAGATTTCATATCATCTACACAGTAAATATACTCTACAACATATAAGAATGCATTAATATACCTTTGCATCAGAAAAAACAAAGTCAGTGCTTAAATAATGATTCATAGTAGTAGTCACATCCCACATTCTACACAGCATCACTATAATTGTGCCTGTAACATCAATAGAAAGAGCATCCAAGAACAACTCCTTTGTAGGCTGAGCACCATTACTGGACTCACCAACAGCTTTGCTTACGCCACCATCATTGGGCTCACCAACAATTTTCTTTATCTCAACACAGGTTTTTAATTCAGCATTGGGCTGTTTAGCATCCATGGACATTCCTTCAATGGCCTTTTTCGACACAATGGAATAGCTATCAAAAGATCAAAGAAACCGAAGATGTATTATTTTTTGGCCGTTTTGTATTCAATTTATACAATTGATAAACGATGTAACTCCAGCAACTGTTCATATGATGTTGGAGTAATGATTTGATAACTGGAAATCGTTTGTATCTCTTCATATGATGCTGCAGTAATGACTTCAGCAAACCGTAAACCGTTTGTATGCTTTAGGTTTCGTTAGAGGGTTTTGAATCATAAAACAGTAGAACAAAATGGCATCATTATTGCCCATTCAATGAAGGGACTGAATCTTTAGATATAATAGATAATAAATAATGAATGTAAATTAATATCATTTGAAATGTTAAAACACTCTAAAATTGCTTCATCTACCTGTTAGGTGTCATTTACTCTTTAACCTTTCATTGCCAAAAATCTGAAAAATGCACCACCTAACAATCTTAAATTTATGTCTATTCTTACAAGATCACATGCAACATTAAATAAGCCATAAATTTTTGTCAATCCTTTCAATATCACATGCAACATTTAATTTGAAATTTAATTTTTTTTGAATAATGTATTGTTTACCCACCCGCCACCATTTATTTCTTAGTCCTTTCACTTCGAAATATCTAAAAAAAATATATCATCTATCCATCTTAGGTGGTCTTGAAAATGATTTCACCTACCCATCTTAAATTTATGACAATCCATCAAAGTCACATGCAACATTTAATGGACCATAAATTTATGTCAGTCCTTACAACATCACATGAACATTTATGAAAGGTGAATGCTCTAATTGTCAAAATATTGCTTACATCGAAAAAAGTAAAAATTGACTATTAAGAAAAATAAGCTGAGATACACTTTAAAGAAATACATGATAAAATAATGGATATTTTTACGAACTACTAGTTATAAAGGAAGGCAGATTAATTTGAATGTCGAGGAATGGAGATTGTAACACAAATGGGCCATAAATCGAAAAACCAAGTTATAATCTGGCTTAGAATCATATATTAAAATTGGACTGGTTTTAACTAGTTAAAAATATGGTCTACTAATTATCCATCCAACTGGTCATGATCCAGTCGAACCGGTTTGAGAATAACTGGTTCTAATAAAACTACTTTATAACAAATCCGGTTTTGGGTTTTTTACAAGATCAAATTGTGATTTGGTTTTTTTCCCACGATTATAGTCATCCATCTTTACTCTTCGCACAACCAAAAGCAAGTTTTTTTCTTACTACTTCATATATTCTCACATTTATTTTTTATTCATATTCTCCAGAGGTGGCTAAAAAAGCAATGGTTTTTGATCAAATAGGATCAACCCTTCATCGTTATTCTACTACTGTAGGATTGTAATACTAATCCTCTTTCATTTTCAAATGATAATCAAGATTTCAAATGATAATCAAGATTTCAAATGAGACTTTATTAGGGGAAATTGGGCTTTTAGTACAGGTTAAATCGTGCCAATAAACATTTAAAAAAATAAAATAGACATTTTACAAGAAAATTAAATAAGATAAACATTATTTATATTTATATATTACTTATAAGGCATATTAACCTTCTACTTTTAGCATAATTAATTTTTCAAATTACATCTAGTTATAAATGGTGTACAACCATACAGATATAATTAGAAATTGTTAGTTAAAAAAATAAGATAGACATTTTACAAGAAAATAAATAAGGTAAACATTATTTATATTTATATTTATGTATTACTTATAAGGCATACTAACTTTATTCTCAGAACTATTTTTAGTGCGGGAACCGTGAGACTTATCAAGAACATACATGTAAGCCTTGAATAATTATATTTTCTTAGCATATATTCCAAAAAGAATAAATATTTTTCAAAAATAACATTTTTGTTCTAAACAATTTGATGAGAAACTAAAAATAAAAATGTGTTCTTTGAAAGTGTACTTGTATGTTCTTGAAACTCGTTTATGTTCTTGAACATATTTGTACATTAAGTTTTTCATCAAACTGTTTGAAACAAATATGTTATGTGTGAAAAATATTTGTTCTTTTTTAAATATATGCTTAAAAATATAATTATTGAAGGCGTACATGTATGTTCTTGATAGTTCACACGGTTCTCGCACTTAGAATGGTTCTGAAAATAAAGTCTCAAAAATAATTAATATATAATAATTAATACACACTTAAAATGAATATTATTAATACTAGTTAATATATAACTAATACACCACGTTACTTAAAATTCAATTAGATATTCACATTGTATAATAATTAAAAATATATAAGGACGAATACAACATCAAAGTCGTTTTTTTTCATAAAACAAGCATGGTTGTTTCATGTATAATGTTTGTTAAATGATAACAACGAGAAGATTTTTCTCTATGATACGACCCTCTCGGGTAGTATCGGGATATGGCACTACTTTTAGTAGATGTTGGCTCCTTAAGAATGAGAGATGAGAGGACCAGAAATTTGTCTAACTTTAATTGTATTGATTGAATGATAAGTAATTACATTATGAAACCTTAAATACTACTTTAGAAAATAAACATAAAAGATAACAGATACTAAACAGATAAACATAAATCATATATATATATATATATATATATATATATATCCTAAATAAATGAAAGATATTGATGCGTAACACTCCTCACTCCTTTGAATTCACCTTGCCCTCAAGGTGACGTCTTGAAAAACACACTTGATTCCTGGGTCCCAAATTTTGAAATGTTTCCTAAGAATCTGCACACTCCGTTCCAACATGTTCTTTGGCTCAGGAAGTAACAATTTTTGGATTTTTGCTCTACACTTCTTTCATTCAGATGTAACAAACTACGTGGATCTCTTGAGAAATTCATAACAAGATGTAATTCACTAACCACAAATCGCGATTCACCAACCATAGGTTGCGATTCACCCACCATAAGCTGCGATTCATCAACTATAGGTTGTGATTCATTAGTAGTCTGTTGCGATTCACGAATAAGCTATTGTGATTCCCCAACAAGCTCAAGGTGATCTTTGTTAGGTACAGATGTAACATTCCCCACTTCTTCTGGTGCAACTTCTAGTGCAATGTATGGTGTTATAGAAGAATCAATCGCTTGCTTTTCAATGGTATGCTTTTCTTCTACAATTGCTTCAAGACAGGTCTCTACTATACGGGCTAAGTAGAAGGCTTCGCCTAATATTGTAGGTTTTGGGTAAAACCTCAACAATTCTAGTTGTATCTTCGGTTTAAGTCCGGATATATAAAATGAGGTAAGTAAACTTTCAGAGATACCCGTTACTCGAGTTATAAGATACTTAAACTCACTTTGATATTCATCCACGGTACCCATTTACAAAAGCTTAGATAATGCATCTCGATCGCTAATGCTCGATGCCATAAACAATAAATCGAGAAAAAAATAAAGATATTTTTTTGTCAATGAACAGTACCCGGTGAACAGTATGAATGAACAATACTCAGCGAACAATACGTCTGTCGGTGAACAGTAGATTCAGATGAACAGTGTTTTCTGAAGAACAGTAACTTTTTTTTGTTATTGAAAACCTAGATCAAAATCGCTCAACGAGTTTAGGGCTCTCAATAAAAGCACCAATTGATACGACCCTCTCGGGTTGTATCAGGATAGGACACCACTTTTAGCGGGTACTGGCTCCTTAAGAACGAGAGATGAGAGGACTAGACATTTGTTTAACTTTAACTGTATTGATTGAATGATAAGTGATTACATTATGAAACCTTAAATACTACTACGTTAGAAGATAAACATAAAAGATAACAGATACTAAACAAATAAACATAAAACATAAATATATATCCTAAATAAATGAAAGATATTGATGCGTAACACTCTAATAAACAAACAATTCTCTTTTCACTTTGATAATTTATACAGAGTAATTAAATTTCTATTTTGATGTAGTTCAAATAAATATGATTGACATATTTAATTTAAGCCTATTTTTTTTTTTGAAAACTAATGTACTCCACTAGTCTGTGAAAACATTGATCCATTTGCAACTAACAAAAGATCAACAAGCATGTTTATAAACAAGAAAAAAACAATAAAAGATTAACATTAGCTTGTGAAAATGAAAATCCATCTAGCTTTAGTCATTGTAATCACTTCTCGGTTACTATTAATGTAAAGAACATGAAAATCAGATAGAAACACCAGATCTTATCACCCAACCATCCACCCCTTGGTGATTTATTAGTTCAAGATTCAAGTACAAACTACAAATAAAAGATTAGTCCCCAAAGGGATGCTAATCATACAAATACAATATAAAGTGTGAGATTGTCCCAACTAGGTTGATCCAATCTCCCTCACTACAGTTTCACTCACACTCAATCTAAACTATAACAATAAGAAGATAAGATGAAGATCCTCCCATGTTGCTAGCCTCAGACGGCTGATAGAAGAGAGAGAGCCAACACACTAATGTGTGTGTGTATAAATGAATAATCAAACCCTAGCATCAGCTAGGGTAATATAACTCAACACCAAATGGGCCAACCGTTAGGAGCCCATGACCAGTACACCAAGAGAAACACAAAATGCCACTTTAGGTCCCTGCATATATAACATATACTCAAAATGCACAAATATAAACAATGAGAGAAGTTTGACAAGTCAACATCCTCCCTGAAACTTATCAAGATTGTTGAGTTAACTTTTAAACATATCCACCATTCCCAACTATTTACACAGTTTAGAATGTTGATGAGAGCCATGTCCTTTGGTAAACAAGTTTGCTGTTTGATCAGCAGAAGCCACTTTAATGGTTTGGATTATACCACTCTGAACTTTTTCCCTTATAAGATGAACATCAACCTCAAAGTGCTTGGTCCTTTCATGGAAGACAAGATTGGTAGAAATTTGAATGGCCGAAGAGCTATCACTATACATGTTTACAGGGAACGCACAAGGGATGTTCAGATTGTTAAGCAAGTTGGAAATCCAAATAAATTCACAAGTGACACTAGCCATGCATCTATAATCAGCTTCAGTAGAGGACCTAGATACAGTAGGCTATTTTTTGCTTTTCCAAGAGACAAGAGTGTTACCCAAGAACACACAATAGCCAGAAACAGACCTTATGGTCTTCAAACATTTAGCCCAATAAGAATCAGTAAAGCAAGACAAGTTAAGTTGGTTATCTTTGTGCATTTGAATGCCAATACCAGGAGACCCTTTTAAGTATCTAATGACCCTTAAAACAATCTTAAGGTGAGATTGCAAAGGGGCATGCATGTGCTGACTTAAGCATTGGACAACATAGGAGATGTCAAGTCTAGTGTGAGTCAAATAGATGAGCTTGCCAATAAGCTTTTGATAATTAAAAACATTAACAAGGAACTTATCAGAGTCATTTTCATCCACATTAAGGACACAATTCTCAGGTAAGGGTGTGGTAACAGGTTTGGCAGCAAGAAGGCCAAACTCATGAATTAAATCAAGGCAATACTTCCTTTGAGTCATACAAACACCATCTTTGTTGTATAAGACTTCAATACTAAGGAAATATTTCATAAGGCCAAGATCTTTGATCATAAATTTATTCTTAAGAAAGCACTTAAACTTCTCAATTTCAGATAAGTCATTCCCAGTGACCACAAGATCATCAACATACACCAGGATAATAATGAAAATGGTTCCAGTATGCTTGATGTAAAGGGAGTAATCAATTTTGCTTTAGACAAAGCCATGCTCAGCCAAGGCAGTGGTAAGTTTGGCATTCCACTGCCTTGGGGCTTGCTTAAGACCATAGAGAGACTTGTTAAGCTTGTAGACCTTAGAGGGTTTAGAGTTATCAAACCCTGGTGGTAAGGACATGTACACATCCTCATCCAGATCCCCATATAAGAAAGCATTGTTCACATCAAGTTGAAACGTGGGCCAATCATTAGACATAGCTAGGCACATAATACACCTAACTATGACCATCTTAACTACAGGACTGAAGGTTTCATCAAAGTCAATTCCCTCCTTCTAACCATACCCTTTTGCCACAACCCTAGCTTTATATTTATCGATTAACCTAGTTTCCCCATACTTGATTTTGTACAACCACTTACAACCAAGAGCCTTTCTTCCTATAGGGAGATCAGTAATGGTCCAAGTGTTGTTCCTGGTGAGAGCCTCTATTTCATTGTTCATGGCCTCAATCCAATTAGGGTCTTTAATAGCATCATTAAAGGTACAGGGTTCCACAGACTTGTTGAGAGTGGTAGCAAAACAGAGATTAACAGAGTTAAGTCTAGAGTAATTGAAATGTTTTTCAATCCCATATTTAAGTTTGCTATCAATGACATAATCATTCAACTTAGCAGGCAACTTAGTACTTCTAACAGACTTCCTAATAGGAACAATCACCTCATCAGTCACAGGTTCCTTAAAGTTAAGAACTGGTTCTACAAAATTAGACAAATTGTTTAAAACATTGCCCTCAGATAGAATGTTATCATCCATTTGGGTTGTAGAATCCTCTTCAAGTGCTTGCTGAGTATCAGCCTCACCACTTGAAGGGTTTCTACCTTCCTCAAAGGATGTTGCTCTCTCTTCATCATTGGGTCTTATAGGAGTTGGATTATCAAAGAAAGAAAGGTGTTCAACATCATTTGTCTCAACATCAGCCAAATCCCCCTTTTTTATTGTTTTTCATTTTAAAAGGAAACACGGTTTCATAAAATCTCACATCCCTAGAAAACAGGACACTTCTAGTATCCAAACTTAAAAGGTTATAAGCCTTTTTACCAGAGGAGTACCCAATCAAAACACATTTTTCAGACCTAGGGGTAAGCTTATCACTGTTGTTTAAATTAGTAGAAAAACAAAGACACCCAAAACAGCTAATGTCGGAGAGATTTGGTTTTTTGTTATAAACCAGTTCATATGGTGATTTACCTTTGAGGACAGATGAGGGAAGCCTGTTAATTAAGTAAACAGCAGTTAGAATGCAATCAGACCAAAACACAAGAGGAATCCCCCCTTGAAACATAAGGCTCCTTGCAACATTTAGAAAGTGCCTATGTTTCCTTTCAGCAATGTCATTTTGTTGAGGGGTGTAAGTGCAAGAGGTTTGATGAACAATTCCAAGGTCATAGAACAAAGAAATCATTTTCTTGTTGACAAATTCAGTCCCATTGTCAGATCTAACAAATTTGATATTTTTATTAAATTGATTTTTAATCAGTTTAATGTAATTAGCAAAGGTGTCAAAAACTTCATCTTTAGATTTTAAGAGAAAAGTCCACACAGCCCTAGAATAGTCATCGACAATGGTCAAGAAATACTTGTATCCCTCTCTACTAGAGATTCTGAAGAGACCCTACAAGTCAAGGTGAACAAGCTCACCCAGATGAGTGGACTTGTGATCACTCAAGCGGAAAGGTTCTCTTGTGTATTTGGCCCTATGGAAAACATCACAGACAGAGACACAAGTGTTTTTGGAAAGGTTAAGGTCAGACTTGAGGACAGATAGAACTTGATCAGCAGGATGACCAATTCTGCAATGCCACAAGTCTTTAGACACATTAAAAGGACATAATCATGTTAACATTACATACACACTTGTTGTTTCTATCAAGGTCAAACAAGTAGAGGCCCCCAAACTCACTACCAGTCCCTAGAGTGGTTCCCTTGGTCAAATCCTGAATATAGCATTTATCCTCATCAAAACTCACAAAATGTTTACTATCTTTAATTAACTTATTAACAGATAACAAACTCACACAATAGCCAAGCACGACAAGGAAATCATATAAGATAACATTTTTGGACAGTCTCAAGTGACCCACATGACTTATGGTGGCATTGGTCCCATTGAGATGCCCCACATTGAGATTGAGATTGCCAACATCAACAACATTAAACATACCAACAGTAGAGACTGTCAAGTGTTGGTTACACCCATATTCTGTAATACATCCAAGAGTGATAGTACTAACCAACCCTTTTAGTTAATATTGAACAAGACATTGAAGTTATAGAAGGAGCATCTACCTGCCATGTTGGCATGAATGTTCCTAGAAGAAGAGTCATTGATCAAAATCAGAAGTTTCTTCATTTGATCAAAGGTGAAGGATGTAGGGAGATCACAAGCAGTAGGTTTATCAATAATCTTAGCATCATTCAACTTAGTATCACAATTAGCATTGCAATTAGGTTTAGACATATAAGTTTTAACATTAGAAGGCATTTTGTATCCAGGGGGTACCCAATGATCTCATAACATCTATCCACAGTGTGACCAATCATCCCACAGTTGGTGTAGTTAAGATTAGGATTGGGGCCCCTATTAGGAGAAGATTGATTGCCACCTTTGGAATTGTTCTTGCTAAAATTGGAAGAATGCCATTTCCTTTGCTGACCAAAAGTTTTGGCAGCAAAAGAGGTGGCATTGAGCTTGGGATCAGTCACACCAGAGGGTTCAGGGATACCTCTATGTGACTCCTCCCTAGAAACCATCACATAAGCATCCTTCACATCAAGGAGAGGGTCCCTAGTGAGAAGGCCAGTTATAACAGGTTGATAACAATCATCAATACCCATTAGAAACTACATTAGCTTCATAAGCTGCTGATGTAAGAGAGATTCAGTGCTAGCAGGGCAAGAGCATTTAATAGGGAAAACACATTTAGGTAATTTGGTCAAAGCATCAAATTCTCTCCATAAAGAATTAAGCCCGTGATAGTATTCAGCAACAGATATGCCTCCTTGCTTCACAGAGTTAATCTTTTGGAGAAGATTGTAAACAACAGAACCATCAACCTTATCATAAGTTTCAGATAATTCATTCCAAAAAGTAGAAGCATTTTCAGAGTAAACCAACCCCATATAAACATCTTGAGACACAGAGTTCATAAGCCAAGTCAAAACCATAGCATTACATCTATCCTATTGAGCAGATAACACACTACTATGAGCATAAGTATCCTTTAAACAAGTACCATTAATAAATCCAATTTTATTTCTAGCTTGAAGAGCAAGTTTCATGGCATTGTTCCACATTCTATAATTAGCAGTACCAAGCAGTTTAAAAGGAATTAAAGCAGAAGTACTACTATCATTGTTCTGAACACGTAAAGGATCACCAGCATCAAGACTACTTATCAAAATAGGTCCAGTCACACCACCACCCCCTGTGTTAATTGGGGGTCAATAACAACACCAACACTCATGATAAAAGAGATAGAAAGCTAAACAGACAAAAAAACAGATAGCAGAAAGATCACAACCAAAAAAGGTATATAGCAAGCAAAGAACAAGCCAAAGAAACACAATAAGTATAAAAAAACAGGTATGAAGAATCAAATAACCACAAGTAAGATAAGCAAAAACACCAGAGCAGGTATCCACAACAGTCAAGGCTGGAGGGTCAAGGTGTTAACCAATCCGTTTGCACCCACAAAACAAGCAGCAGTGACCCAAGAAGTAACCAAGAGAAAAGAGAGTAAAGGAAGAGTAAGAAGGACTTATAGTGCTATACAGCAACCAGCAGAAGGACCCAATCTCTAGATTCACTTAGTCTAGAGGATGGGTGAGTCAACAACCTGTTTATCCCAAACATAGATCGATTTAGCTTGTGTAAACGAGATTAAATCAAGTTAAACACGTAGAGAAACTTTGTTATGTATAAAACAATTTAAGTATTATGCGGAATTAATACTCAAACAAGAACACACAAACAATGTAAAACAAACTTTCACTTGATTGATTAGAACAAACTTGCATACAATGAAAGTGTTAAACAAATGAAAACTTATATCGAAACAAAACCTAAAGGCCTCCTTTTATAGACTTAAGGAGCCTTGTACAAGAGTCTACGTATCAACTATTTTAGGTAAAGATAAATATAGAAAATACATTATTGATCATATCTTTACTAGAAACAAACTAGAAACATAATACGCGTAGACTAAATCTTCTATCAGTGCTTGACTTCATCCTATCAACGCTTGACATCTTCCTGTCAACGCTTGTTCTGTCAACGCTTGTTTTCTTCTTCACAACGCTTGTTTTCTTCTTGTCAGCGTCCAAGTGTACTGACTACATTTTATTCCTAACAATCCTCCCCTAAACTTGATATATACTCTAGCAATCAAGTTTCTGAATAAAAATTAAGAACTAGGAGGATTCTTACAAATCTTATCATACTGGTAATAAACATGCCTAATCAAATCTTTGGCCACGCCACTTGAGTAGTCAATCTCCAGCTGTGTTGTCTTCATCTTTTCCAAAACTTCTTTGGACATGGGATAATCAGTATCTACAAGAAGATACTCAGCAAACTTTGTAGAACTCAAATAATACACACCAACAGCTGAATACAAACGCCATTGAAGTCCACTAATATCATCCTCAAGATCCTTCCAAACAGGATCATCATCTTCTGGTGCACACATTCTCTTGAATGTTGACCAAAGCTTTATTCCATTGACTGAAGTAGGTGCTTCAGTCTCATACTTGGCCAGCAATAACCTCCAAATGTCTGTCAAGTCTTCCCTATCCATACTTGCAAAGAGAGACTTAAGAGTAGTAAATGTGTGTACCTCTTTCCCATATCTGCCAGTCATCCAAAACCCACTTGCATCTTCCTCATAGCTAATTATAGGGTTTCTGGCATCAAGAGGTAACACTTGTACCATATATGAAGCTTCTATGGGTGAGAGCTTAATACTCCTTCTTATAACAGCTTCATTGGGATTCAATTTATCCATATCTTTAGGGAACTCAAGTGGAACTCCCTTCTTCAAAGGCCTTGGAACAATCATTGCCTTTTGAATCTCCATCTCTTCTACAAGTTCTTCTCTCCTTTCATCTGAGAGAAGTCTGATAGTATTCATTTCCTGCATTGTTGCCCAAATGGGATAAGCCTTATACTCCAACTCTTCAAAGGTTAATCCCTGCAATTTATGAAATGTCCATCATGTTTGATGACATCTGAGCAACATGTAATAAAGCTCCCTTCTATCTCTCTTCAGCAGGGAGAAAACATTGCTAGCCTTATGCTTCAGAATTACTAATCTCTTTGAACTCTTAGAAGAATCTCCAATCCCTAAATTTGATCTGAAATTGTCATATATGGATTCTCCATAACCTTATCTTCCCAAGCATGGTACATCTGAGCAACTTCTGGCATATCATAATCTACTTGCAACTTTAACTCTCTAAGTTTATCCTTTGCCAACTCATCACCATATTCAAGTCTTTCTGGTTGTTCAATTATCATAAAACTTGAATCTGAACTTCCTTCATCACTTCCTTCTTGTTCCTCAGAAGTAACTGTAAATGGTGATTCACCAATCTTCTTATTTTCTTGTTCCATAAGTTGTGCAGCCAACTTTGAATCAAACTCTACTTGTGATGCATCCTTTGGAACTTCTGTTTCTACCATGATTCCTTTACCATTATCTAATGGATCAATGATGGGTAAAGATGATGATGGTACCTGTGAAGACACTTCCTTGATGATAGCTGATGACTGGAATACATCAACCATATTTACAGGTCTGTCAACGTTCAAATCCTGTGTGTCAGCGCCCAACTTACTCTTGTCAGCGCTTGGTGTGTCAGCGTCCAAACTCTGCTTGTCAACGCTCACTTTACTCTTCTCAACGCCTCTTGTGAACTGCTCCATCATTGCTGTAAAGGACAAGTTCAAGTTTGTAGGAGTAACCAGAGATACATCAAAACCTGGTTGCTTCTTCAATTCAGTAAGGGCTTCAGCAACACCGAAAGATTCTCCATCATGTGAGCCTTTGTCACTCACATGTATCTGCTCATCCTCCCCTTTGGAAGAATCCTCCATTCCACGCCTATTGTGAGCATCCTCCAAAAGAACAATCCTCTCCCTCAACTGCTTGAGTTTAAGGCCTTGTGTACTGACTGTTTGTACAAAGTCTGCATTTTGCTTTTGCAAGCTAATGCAGACAGCCGTCAATTCTAACATTGTGTATGGTTCCAATCTGCCCTCCTCTAGAATGGGTATTTGACCTCCCAAAGTAGATTCATGGGGCATGGATGAGGTCTTAAATATGTTAGGACTGGCTTGGCCTGCATCTAAGCTAGCACCAATAGTCCTAGCCTCACCCATATCACCAACCACACTTGTGGTGGTGGTTCTCTCTGCAACATGGCTAGGACCACTAGAGGAGAACACTCCAGTAGTCCTTGGACGTTTGATCAACCTATAATCAGGTGGTGTAGAAGATGATGTGGATTGGGTAAAAGTTTGAAGGTTAAGGGGTGTTTGGGTCTGTGATAGAAAGGTGTCAACGTTTGGATTAGTAGTGTCAACGCCAACATTTAACGTGTCAGCGTTGAAGGATTCCTGGTCATGTTCCATGTGTTGAGGTGAAGGTAAGGGGTCTGGTATTGGGTCAAGTTGTGGTTGTGGGTTAGGGTGGGGTTGTGCTGCTATAATAACAGCAAGCATAGCTTGGGTGAGGGGTAGGTCTCTGTGAGGGGGTGAGTTCATCTTACTAAAAATAGCTTTCTTTTGCATAGTGATCTCATAAAAATCATCATGATCCCTTGTGCAGTACTGTTGCTCATCAAAAACCATTTGTAAAAATCTGGGATAAGCCAAAGTCATCTTATTACCCTTGTTTTTACACATGCCATCAAAAATTAGTTTAGAAAAATTATACTTTTGCCCATTTGTAATGCACACAATTGCACTAGCAATGGATCTGTTAATTTCATTATGTGCAATACATTTGGAACTCAAACATTGAAGGATGACATGTATTAAGTACTTCCAAGCTGGGGGGAATTCTTGTTTATGATATTTATTTAAAGTACCCTCTTCAGGGAAAGGATACCCCAAAGCTTGAAGTCCTTGTTCTATCTCATTAATGGGGAGAGTGGTTATACCATTTGCTTCATTAAGATGCAAAGCCTCGCGAACCAAGGCTTTAGTAACCACCCAAGTACGCCCATGAATAATAGCTATTAATGTAGTCACATTATTAAGCGTTGAGGAACTTACAGTGTTCCAAAACTGTGTAATATGAGTGACAGGGATGAGAGGAGCATGAGAAAGAGCATACCGTAATGGAGATACATTCAAATACGCCACCATCTGGGTGTATTGTGGAAACAGAGCATCATCAGCCTCCAAATAAGCAATCACATTGTGCTGACTTCTGAATCCTAATACCAAGTCACTTGGTTTAAACTTAGGCGCCATTGATGTAGAAAGCTGTTTGTGAAAGATTATAAAAGATGAATTATAGGAGAAAGGTTGTTAGACAAGAATATGAGAGTACCCTATTTAAAAAGTAGGAGCCAAATATATAGGAGTGATAGGCACATGTGATTGGTCAAAAATGAGGCAAGTATTTTCAAAATATAATGATGAAAATATTGAAAAGAAAATAAGTTATCTTGTGCATTAATTAAAAGTTATCTACTCCCAAAATTACGGCCCCAATTTTTGTCAAAAATAACAATTGGGTAGGACCCAATGAGTGTCAACGGTCAAAAATAACCATCAACGCCCAACGGCTATATTCTTGTCAACGTTTACAAAAGCCATGTCAACGTCTAAATTGGTCACAACAACGCTTGGAAATATATCTGTCAACGTCCAAAAATAAAAATAATAAAAATGAAAAAGGACCTTAACAAAGTAATTTATCCTAGTGAAGATAACCTATAAACTACAAATTATTATAGGGCGACAAGCACTGTCCAATTATGCACACTTGCTTATGCAAGATAGACATAACAGTCCTCTAGTGTCCCTTGCTAACCAAAATTCTTAACAGTTAAGTTATCTCATAATATCCCTTGTAACTCCCAGGTAAGCCCAAAATAAATCATACCTAAGTCTCCCAACAGACCACATCCAATTCTAGGCCAAAAAGGTCTTGGCAACATGCATAGTGTATCAACTTTGCATGCTACAGTGCCTCATGAGATAGAAAACTAACTCATACTCACCAGTGGACACAATCTAGAATTGTGATAAGAGTATTATAAGAATACCAAAAAAGTCCTAAAGGTTCCTAAACCTCCCCTTAAACTGTGATACACAAGTTGCCAAATAATATGCATGTAAATAAAAATTTATGTCAAGATAGGAATATAAATATTCCAACCATCATCCATAAATTGAAACATGCTCCAATGATTCTCCAAGGATCCATAAGCAACTTTGTATCCAATGGTACAATGCTAACAACGCCTGCACACTTAGATCAAAAACCACAAAACTAACATGTTGCTGACAACGTCACGATAACACGTATCAGCGTTAAGATAACATGTGTCAGCGTTAGACAAATAAAGTGGAAAATCTAACTTCACAAAAAGACCAATAACAATGCATATCCTGTACATACTTTTACAAAAAGATCCCAAAACACATATTAAGTGAGATTGATCATTCCAATACTTGTTACCAAGTATTGAAATCTTCCAGTATCAAAAGGTTTACTTAATAAATCAGACACATTTTCTTCTGTGTCAACCCTATCTGGTTGTATTAAACCCTTTTCAAAATAATCTCTTATAAAATGATGTCTAATTTCTATGTGTTTTGTTTTAGAGTGATGTACAGGATTTTTAATAATGCATAAAGTGCTGTTATTGTCTACAAAAATCTTGGTATGTATGAAATTATACCCATAATCCAACAGCTGGTTCTGAATCCATAAGACTTATCCACAACAAGCAGCTGCTGCAACATACTTTGCTTCAGTTGTAGAATTGGCCACCACTGTTTGTTTCTTGCATTGCCAAGATATCAATCTACTCCCAAGAAACTGACATCCACCAGTTGTAGATTTTCTATCAAATTTGTCACCACCATAATCACTGTCTGAATATGCAATAAGCTCCATTGGTGAATCTTTTGGATACCATAATCCCAGGTCTGGATAACATCTAAGGTATCTAAAGATTCTCTTGACAGCATGAAGATGACACTCTTTGGGAGTCACTTGATGGCGTGCACATGCACACACAACAAACATAATGTCAGGTCTTGAAGCTGTGAGATACATCAATGAACCAATCATTGATCTATAGTGCCTGACATCCACTTCTTTTCCATTTCCAACTTTTCCCCAAGGGTGTTCTCTATCCATAGGAGTACTAGCCCGTTTCTCATGTGGAGAAAATCCAAACTTCTTCAAGATTTCTGCTACATATTTATCTTGAGAGATGAAGATACCATCCTCTTTCTGCTGAACTTGTAACCCTAGAAAGAAGTTCATCTCCCCCATTGCACTCATCTTGAACTTGTCTGTCATAAGTTTGGAAAAGTCTTCACTCATCTTTGGACTTGAAGAGCCAAAGATGATATCATCCACATAAACCTGGACAAGTAAGAAATCCTTACCAGTCTTCTTTGTAAATAAGGTCTAGTCTATGGTGCCCCTTTTGAATCCAATATCCACCAGATATGTGGACAATGTACCATACCATGCTCTTGGGGCTTGATGAAGTCCATACATAGCTTTCTTGACTCTATACACCTTGTCTGGATGTTATGAATCTTCAAAACCAGGAGGCTGCATTACATAAACCTCCTCTACAGTTATGCCATAAAGAAAAGCACTCTTCACATCCATTTGATAGACAGTAAAGCCTATGAAGGAAGCATAGGCTAGAAATATCCTTATAGCCTCAATCCTTGCAACTGGTGCAAAGACCTCCTCATAGTCTATCCCTTCCTCTAGTGTATATCCTTGAGCCACTAAACGTGCCTTGTTTCTGACCACAATGCCTCTTTCATCCTTTTTGTTTCTAAGAACTCATCTTGTCCCAATAGGTCTGACATGTTTGGGACAATCAACCAACTCCCAAAAATCCTGGATAGCAAATTGGTGAAGCTCATCTTGCATTGCTTCCACCCAACTTGGTTCTTTGAGAGCATCAAAAATCTTCTTGGGTTCCTGTTGTGACAGAAAACAGGCAAACAAACATGCTTGAACAAGAGGGGTATCAACCTTCTTGTGAATATTGGCAATAAATCCTCCAAGATTCTGATGAGATCTTCTAGTTTGAACAAGAGACATCACATCACCAATAATTAGAGAAGGAGGATGATTTTTGGTTGTAGAAGTTAGCACTCCTCCTTCAATAAGTGTGTTGTCCTCAATCTCATCTTCCATGTTACCAATATCTTTTTTAGACTCTCTTCCATCAACATCTGAATAAACCTCTCCATTTCTATTTGAAGGTTCACCTTGTTCAAAACCATTGGAAGAGAAAATATGGTCAAAAGAGCTGTCAACGCCTGGACCATGGCTGTCAACGTTTGAGCCATCAACGTCTGAATTTGTCTTGTCAGCGCCAGATTTTCCTTTGTCAGCGCTGATAAGTGTGAAAACACTCATCAATAATGATCCATAAATCACTCAAAACACAGTCAAATACATTATTTTAACTGTTAATTATCAGAATTACGCGTGTATTTGGTGTTTGTGTATTTTCAGGTATATAGGTACATTTGAGACAAAACACGAGCTTTCAAGGGATTTTCATAATAAAAGATGAAGAAAAGGACGAAAGATGCTCCAAGGACCTTATTTGCCAAATTTCCAAAGATGGAGGACTAAGCTTGCAACTTTCTATAATTCAAAGGATGAAAAGAAATTGGCTTAAAAGTGTTTAACCTAAATTGAAAAGAAAATACAAGTTGAGGGATTAAATAGCAATTAAGTGGAAAAGTTTACTTAACTTTGGTCATAGACCAAGACCGGTCAACACAAACACAACCATTTACGTGTCTTCTTCTTCAATCTTCAAGAGAGAGAAAAGAGAGACGGTTTCATCTCTTTCACCTCCCAAACCTGCAATCCAATATCAAGGATGATCAAGCGAGTTTCAGCCAAAGATTCCAACTACAAAAATCATCCTCTCATTCCCCTCTACAAGATGATGTTACTTAATTAGACTCAAAGTCAAAGACGAAGAAAGCCCTAAATTCAAGATGAAGATGAAGAACGAGTAACCTCGTATTTTACACGTGGCATCCACTCATTGGATAGACCACGTCACTTCTACCATCTCGACGCCTATATAAAGGAGACGAAGCCATCATTTGCAAGGGGTTAGAATAGGAGTAGTTCACATAGTTAGTTAGGAGTAGTTTAGTTTTCTTTCAAAGTTTTACAGTTTAAATCATTTCAGTTTTCTGTTTAGTTTGTTAAGCTTTCAGTTTTACAGTTGTAACTGATTACTAATTTCGCCATTAATGAAACTTACTTAAAATTCTTGAAGATTTCTTGATTCTCTTTTAAGCTTTCTTTTATTGTTACTGTTAATCAAGATTGATTTTAGTTGACGAGTTAATTGATTCTTGTTCATATAGCTTGTGTTAATAAGCTCACGTGTCATTTCAGTTTATAAGCTTTTCGAGTTTTTCTTCTTTTCTGATAATCTGAGTAACGTTTTGCTAACTGTTGCGAGAGTTGTAGTTTTAAGCTGATAAAGCTTATTGATGAGCTGATATTGTTGATATAATAAGTTTGTGATTGTTTCAGTTGTGCAGGTTATTGAGTAACTGATAAAACTCTAGTTTGTTGGTAAAAATAATTGAATTACTTTCAGTCAAAATTTCAGTTCGTTGTCTGTTAAGAGTAGTTTGTTAATCAGTTGAAACCAGATTTCCTTGACTTCCATTAAAGCTTGTTGATCTAAATCTTTCTCTTTTTCTTATCAAGCTCTGTTTTCGAAAGTTCAAACTTAATTCAGTTTAATTTTAGTAAAGATAGTTAAGACTACGAGTTTCATCCAGTTGGTGAAGGTTTCAGTTTCAGACTTATTGATTGATTAACAGGATATGTAGTGTAGTGTTTGTTCATGATTCTTTTCAGGTTAATTCAGGTTTACAGTTACGGTGGCAGACCTGTTGCTGAAATATGGAGTGATTAATGTAGTAGGAGGAGTGTTTTGATTTAAGTGAGCTCAGCGCTCTGCTTCACGTCAAAGGACTAGGCCTGGATGCAGGGATTTTTACTCTTTAATTTTCTGCATTAATAGTGTAAAATTTCACTTAGTAGATTCCTTTTAGTGTAAGTCGTTGCGTTACTTGTTGAATTTGTTCATATTCAGTTGCTCATTAAGTGCTAGTTTGATTTTTCTTCATATATTTGTTAAAGAATTTCTCAATTTTGGTCATCAGCTGTAATAGATTTTTGATTCAGAGTCTGTTGTAGATTTCAGTTAAGGATTAGGTGGTTAGCGAAGTCTGTTAGTATAGTGGTAAGTATAGTCGTTTTTAGTGCGATAGGATTAGAGCTCAATAGGTTTGTTAAAATCTAGCTTCAAAGACGTGCATATAAGCTGTAATTGATCTAGGGATAATTTGATTTGAATGATTCTGAGTATTCAGTTAGATTTGTCAAGTGTGACTTGTTAGGTGTTTAGTTAATGAGCTTAGTTCAGCAATTTTATGAGAAAAAAAATAGGAGTTAATAAGTATCGACCTTAGATACACTGGGAACATTTGCCAGATAGTCAAGTTTAGGAGTTTAACAATTTTAGTCCTTTTAATTCATGAATGTTGCTGTTATACGTTAGTCTTGGTAGGCTTGAAGTTCATTGTTGGGCTAGTTATTATGTTGGGCCAGCCTTTATCATATCCAGTTTGAAATAATTGTTTTAATTTGGAAGTGTCAAGTTTAAAAACGTGAAGTTCAATTTCAGTAATATTAGAGTTTAGATTTTATATAATTCTACATTCTTATTTAAATGAATTAGTTAGTTGTCATGTTATATTTCTAGTCTAATATTTTGTACTTCACATTTTTTTTAGATTTTGTGCATTTTAATTGGTAATTGCAATGTGTTTTTAGAATAGTACGTATACGTAGCGAGATAGTATTTTTACATTTTTAATTGCTTTGTGCTAATTAGACATAGAATACCAATCAAGTTTGTACAACCAAAAACAATTAAGTCTTTACTAGAAAACGTTATATCAATTCGAATCGAGCTGAGAAGACAACTACACTAAAAAACGAAATATTAAATGGCGCCGCTGCCGGTTCTTTTCGTGACGATTAACGATTTCGAGTGAGACGATTGGATTTTGGGATCCGTTCACTTTGTGAACGTTATTTTTACGTATTATAATCAAAAACATAAAAAAAAAATCAAAAAGATAAAAATAAAAAAAAATAAAAAATCACAAAGTCAATTCTTTTCCTAAAGAATTGAACCAAAAAAATAAAAAATCCAAAAAGTAATCTTTTTCCTAAAAGATTACACCCAAAAATATATATTATTCGTTTTTATCGGTTTTTACGTAGATATAGTATTTTTCGTAAAAAACAAATAAATACAAAAATATTTTTGATATATTATTATATGTAAATAAGTATACGTATAAAAACAACCAAGTTACCTATCTCCATAAGTATTGCTGAGGCATTACACCGTGTTGAGGGGCGTTCCGGTCCTTGACACGCGTATCGATCGAATTTAATTAAGCAAGAATAGATAAATACTTCCAATTAGCAATAATTCGAAGAATACAAACTACTAAAGTGAATAGATAGGCGACGTGCTATAAAATGCCGTCTAAGGGTTAATAGGTACTTAAGTGCTTCGCGCCACCTAACCCCCCGTTCACTAGTGCGTATTCTAAGAAGGAAGGCTTAATTGGAGGTCTTGCACCCAAGTAGTAATTATATATATACTTTCTTGTGGATATTTTATATCGAACCTCGAAGAGGATAATCCTTTTCTCTTCAAAAGTCGACCGAGGGCTACTCCCTCATTCCTCGTGTTTACTTACACGTGTACTCGCACACGTGTAAACATACCACCTTTGGTGTATTACTTCCTTCCCCGAGGAAGCTTTTAAACGTCATTATACTTGTATATACATTCGACCATTTTGTAGCCATGGATCAACGTACTCTTATGGAGATTCTCCAATCGAGAGTAGAGGGAAATGCCGACGCCATCGTTATACCTGAAATAACCGCACAGACTTTTGAGCTTAATGTCCACATGATCACTTTGGTTTCTTCTAGCCCCTTCTTAGGGAGATCCATAGATGACCCCCACGACCATATTAAGAGGTTCTTGTTACTTTGCAATACACTTAAGTATGATGGGGTCCCTCCTGATGCTATTAAGATGATCCTATTCCCATTCTCTTTAGAGGGTCTTGCTAGAAATTGGTATGATAGGCAACCATCTAAGAGCATCTTCACTTGGGAGGATTTAAGGAAGAAGTTTTTGAACCAGTTCTTTCCTCCATCAAGGACTACGGCTTTGAGAAAATTAATTATTGGTTTTCAACAAAGGAATGATCAAACATTTAGTGAGGCTTGGGAAAATTTCAAGGAGTTATTGAGGAAATGTCCAAATCATGGATTCGATGAGGTTTACCAACTCAACACTTTCTATAATGGATTAAGACCACACCACCAAGATTTACTCAACTCTTCCGCGGGTGGAAATCTTTTCTCTAAATCCTTTCAAGAAGCTTGGGACATTATTGAGAACAAATCGATGGTGCAAGCTAACACACAAATTGATGAGAGAGTCCATGTGGTGCAAGAGAGTGTTACTCCTCAAATAGAAAACATGATCTCTCAAAAGCTTGATACTATGACCAACACACTCATGAAATTTTGTGAACTCTTTTTGAACAAGAATTCCACCAATGATGTGAATGCTATTGCTCTTTCATGTGAGACTTGTGGAGGTCCCCATTCCTACCAACAATGTGATAAAGTTCAAGGCTATCAAGGGGAGTGTTATGCTTATCAAGGAAACAATTACAAAGCACCCAACACCTTTCAACATCAAGGAAATACCTTTTATCCACCAAATCAAGGATTTAATGCTCAACCTCCACCTTTCCAACCTCAAGGTTTTCAAAGTCATGTGCCACAAGAGTTAAACACAATGGATCTTTTGCAAAAGATGAATCAAGAGAATGAAAGGAAATTCCAAGCTATAGACAAGAAAATGAATGACCAATTCAATAAATTTTTGATGGCATTAAATCAAAGACAACAAGGAGCTTTACCTTCCAACACACAAACAAATCCAAGGGCCAATGTCAATGCCATTACAACAAGAAGTGGAACAACAACAAAGGATCCTTCACCTCCTAAACCTACTATTGTTCAACCTACTTGTGCTCCTACTTGTGATAAGCCTTCTACTTCTACTCCACCATCTCAAAATGATCCTATCCAATCACACATACCTTCTCAACCTATTCCCACTTCTCCTTTACCTTCCACAACTCCAAATGAAGAAGCTAACAAAGACAAATCTTCCACTACAACACCTACTCCACCAACACCAAAACCAAACCTTCCTTACCCTTCCAGATTGAGAAAAGACAAATTGAAAAACAAGGATGATATACAAGTCTCAAATTTCTTAAGGATGTTCAAGCAACTCAACATCAATATATCCTTTGCGGAAGCTCTTGCTTATATGCCAAAGTTTGCTAAGATGTTCAAGGATTTACTCTCAAACAAGGAAAAATTGGTTGATTTGCCCAACACATCCCTTAATGAAAATTGTTCCGCCGTGTTACTTAAAACCCTACCAACAAAACTTGGAGATCCTGGGCGCTTCTTGATACCTTGTAATTTTCCTGGGGTGGAAAATTGCATGGCACTAGCGGATCTTGGGGCAAGTATCAATCTCATGCCATTATCGCTTTGGAAAAGACTTTCACTTCCCGAGCTCACACCTACTAGGATGACACTTGAGTTAGCTAATCGTACTATAGCTTATCCAGTAGGCATAGCGGAGGATGTGTTTGTAGGGGTTGACAAGTTTACCTTTCCCGCGGATTTTGTAGTGGTTGATTATGATATGGACCCAAGAGTTCCTCTTATTGTTGGTAGACCCTTTTTAAGGACGGGTCGTACTCTTATTGATGTGGCGGAAGGGGAACTTATTATGAGGGTAGAAGATCAAAAGATTGTGTTTAACATGGGAAAATTATCTAAGAAATCCGATGAGCCTGAGACGGTTAAGCATGTTGATATTCTTGATAAAGAGGTGAATCACGTTGATATTCTTGATGAAGTGTGTAATGAATACTTTGATGAAGCTTGTAAGAGTGGTGAATATGATCTTCCTTATGTTGAGACAATAGCCTCCATTACTTCCTCATTGAATATTCATGAACCCCAACAATTTCATTTTGGAGATTTGAATCATATTTTCAACACAAATGAGGAAGCAAATGAGGATTCTAGTTATGATCAATCACCTCTTTTTGATACACCAATTTATGATGAATATAGTGATTATGAGTTCTCCATTTTTGAGCCTTTATTTTTTGATGATCACACTACCTTGAGTTTTGAGGAGATACCTTTTGAAACACCAATACTTGATATGCCAATCTATGATGACTATCATGATGAGGAGGGTTCTATCATTGATGAGAGTGATAAGGTTCTTGAGATTGAAAGATTGCTTAGTGAGGATGAATTGATAGATAAACAAATTGAAGATTATCTTAAGAGAGATGATATTGAGATTGATAACTCTAGTTCAAATTGGGAAGAGGATGTTCTAGAGATTGAAAGATTGCTTAGTGAGGCTGAATTGATAGATACACAAATTGACGATTATCTTAAGAGGGATGATATTGTGATTGATACATCTTCTTCAAATTGGGATGAGGATATTCGTGAAATTGAAAGAATGCTTAGTGAAGATGAGTTGATTAATGAGGAGATTGAAGCTTATTTTAAGAGGGATGATATTGTGGTTGATACATTTTCTTCTAATTGGGATGAGGATATTCGTGAAATAGAAAGATTGCTTTATGGAGATTCCATTCCCACTCACCCTTCTCATGAACTTTCACATATTACTCCTTCTTATACACCTTGTGAAACACCTCAAAACCAAACTGCTTCACTAATTTCACCACCTTTCTTACAAACCAATTCACACAATCTCTTTGAGCCTTCACTTGATGAACCAATGTTTGAGAAGTTTCAAGATGATAGTGACTTGTATCATTTGGATGTTGAATTGGAGAGATTCTTTATGTCACCATATGATGATGTTTTTGATGAGGAGTTTTCTAAGAACAAGAAAGAAATGGTGGTTTCCTCTACAAGTGTGATGACCCTTACTACTCCATACCTTTTCTCTCATGATGTGAAGTATCAAGGAGAATCTTCAAAGGCTCCCACCACCTGTTATTTTCCCATGAAGCAAAAGATTTTTGATCCTGGTATAGAGAATGTTGAGCCAACTCAGTATCCGCTTGATGCATTAAAAGGGAAACTTGTGGGAAACTTTAAAGTATCACCTTATCATCTTATGGGACACTTAAGGGAAAGAATCATAAACAAAGAAACCTCATCCACCTCACCATTGATTAAGAAGTCCACTTTTGGGATGTGCTATTCTTGGGAGGGCAATTATGTATTTGATCCTGGTGGATATTTATGGGTTTTTGTGTACTTATGAACTTGTTTTACCTTATCATGGAGAGTTTTTCCTAAGCGGGTAAATCTTTTACTCTCCATGATGGTTTCCCCAAGGACAACTTAATTCGGGGCCGAGTCGAGCTAGCGACTTAGGGTTAAAAAAACTCAAGCATTGAATAACTAGGTTAGAAAACGTAGAGTAGATTTTCAATAGGTTAGGTTTAATTAAAAGGATGTTATAGTAGAGTTGAAGTGGAGGGGTGCCTTTCTTCGTCTTTTGGTGTTTGTTTCAAGGGTTGCTCTCTCACATTTCATGCTTGGAGCTTATGGAGGAGGCCCGTGTATCTGGTTCACTTCGATTAGTTTTTGCTATTGTGATATTCAAAACATTTGTGCTTAAAATGGATACCCTTTAGTTGTCTTTTCCTTAACTTGGGATAAGCAACGTAATCAATGTCATAAGTGTAGGGGAGTTCACTCCAATGCTCTTAAACATTGAGGACAATGTTTATCTTAAGTGTAGGGGAGACTTCTATCGAAGTGACATTACCTAGAACTTGTCATTGTCTTGCATGATAACATGAAAAATTGATTTTTCAACATTTTTCAAATTTTTGATCTACTTTGGCCACCAAAAATATGCATTCATGATTTTTTGCATCAATCATTTTTCATTTGCATATCACATTTGCATTGTATATATTCTTTTATTTTCATAAAAATATATAAAAAAGAGAAAAATAAAATAAAACATGGTTTTAACAAATTTAGATTTCTTTGACATTTTAGGCCCACCATGGATATTTTGACTCAACCCGAGTTTGCTTATCTTAGCATTCTCTAGCTAGTATCCTTAACCATGTAGTCCTTCATTGGTCTATTAGGCTAAGCTTCCACCAATTTCATTATTTGAAATTTTAAATTTGTGGAGAATGGGAAATGATAGAGTTGAAGCAAGTGTAAAAGGGCTAGATAGACTTCATGGCAATTACTTGTGGCTAAACCCTTCTCTTCTTTGCCTCTATTTTCTTCGCTTGTATATAATTGTTAATAAATAATCAAGTACGGTTTTAATTGGTTTGTAATCTCTTATGCATTTTTGGCTAATCATTCATGGTTAATATGAGTACGTCTTAAGATTCTAAGTTAGCACGTTTTATGTGTACTAGACTTGTGTCATGCTCCATATTTAGCGGGTGTTTTTCCTTTTCTTCTTTGCAAATTTTCTTGGTGAGGAATAAAGAAAAATAAGAGCGGCTTATGAAAAAAAATGAGTGGCTAGAAAAAAAAAAGAAAAGAAAAAAAATAATAATGCAAGACTCCCAAGAGGGGCAGTGTGGTGTTAATTATAGTGACTATTGAGTTCCAATATTACCTTGACGGGTTGCGGGGATTCAATAGATTGCTCCAATCCAATATTACCTTGACGGGTTGCGGGGTTGAAGATCCAAAATCTCAAAAAGATGCGGATGTAAATTATTGCGTGAGTTTTATTTTTCTTTCCTTAGCGAGTGTGTAGCTACTTATGAAAGCATGACATGAGGATTTTACACATAAGGCGAATGACTTATTATTCTTGAAACGGACTTGTATTAATTGTGAGCGGTTTTTCAAGTAATGGATGAGAAGATTACTTAGGATTAAAACCGTGCTTCCTTATTTTTGGATTTTACATTTCTTATACTTCACGCTTGAATAATGACAAATTTGCCCACAAGCAATTTGCTCAAATAATAACCGGTTCCACATTTAATTGTCATGAATAAGTTGATGCACTTTTTACTTGTGAATGCAATGATCCCATTTATAAGCTTGGTATGGGGAAAGTGAAACTTGAGGGTGATAAATGTCCATGGTACTCAAGCCCTAATCTAAGTCATTGAATTCTTTATGAGTTATTTCCATCAAAACCATTTCAAAAAAAAAAAAAATCAAAAATATATAAATAGAATTGTTTTCTTTGCACTACATTGTAAATATTCAAAATCATTCATCATGTAGTATAGTTTAGTTTATTAAATCATAAAATGGCCAAGGTTGGTTAATTATGAGAAAAGTGTAACTTTAGAGCTTTAAAATGCTGCATTGCATGAGGACATGGCAATGGTCAAGTGGAGGGGAGTTGATAAGTGTGAAAACACTCATCAATAATGATCCATAAATCACTCAAAACACAGTCAAATACATTATTTTAACTGTTAATTATCAGAATTACGCGTGTATTTGGTGTTTGTGTATTTTCAGGTATATAGGTACATTTGAGACAAAACACGAGCTTTCAAGGGATTTTCATAATAAAAGATGAAGAAAAGGACGAAAGATGCTCCAAGGACCTTATTTGCCAAATTTCCAAAGATGGAGGACTAAGCTTGCAACTTTCTATAATTCAAAGGATGAAAAGAAATTGGCTTAAAAGTGTTTAACCTAAATTGAAAAGAAAATACAAGTTGAGGGATTAAATAGCAATTAAGTGGAAAAGTTTACTTAACTTTGGTCATAGACCAAGACCGGTCAACACAAACACAACCATTTACGTGTCTTCTTCTTCAATCTTCAAGAGAGAGAAAAGAGAGACGGTTTCATCTCTTTCACCTCCCAAACCTGCAATCCAATATCAAGGATGATCAAGCGAGTTTCAGCCAAAGATTCCAACTACAAAAATCATCCTCTCATTCCCCTCTACAAGATGATGTTACTTAATTAGACTCAAAGTCAAAGACGAAGAAAGCCCTAAATTCAAGATGAAGATGAAGAACGAGTAACCTCGTATTTTACACGTGGCATCCACTCATTGGATAGACCACGTCACTTCTACCATCTCGACGCCTATATAAAGGAGACGAAGCCATCATTTGCAAGGGGTTAGAATAGGAGTAGTTCACATAGTTAGTTAGGAGTAGTTTAGTTTTCTTTCAAAGTTTTACAGTTTAAATCATTTCAGTTTTCTGTTTAGTTTGTTAAGCTTTCAGTTTTACAGTTGTAACTGATTACTAATTTCGCCATTAATGAAACTTACTTAAAATTCTTGAAGATTTCTTGATTCTCTTTTAAGCTTTCTTTTATTGTTACTGTTAATCAAGATTGATTTTAGTTGACGAGTTAATTGATTCTTGTTCATATAGCTTGTGTTAATAAGCTCACGTGTCATTTCAGTTTATAAGCTTTTCGAGTTTTTCTTCTTTTCTGATAATCTGAGTAACGTTTTGCTAACTGTTGCGAGAGTTGTAGTTTTAAGTTGATAAAGCTTATTGATGAGCTGATATTGTTGATATAATAAGTTTGTGATTGTTTCAGTTGTGCAGGTTATTGAGTAACTGATAAAACTCTAGTTTGTTGGTAAAAATAATTGAATTACTTTCAGTCAAAATTTCAGTTCGTTGTCTGTTAAGAGTAGTTTGTTAATCAGTTGAAACCAGATTTCCTTGACTTCCATTAAAGCTTGTTGATCTAAATCTTTCTCTTTTTCTTATCAAGCTCTGTTTTCGAAAGTTCAAACTTAATTCAGTTTAATTTTAGTAAAGATAGTTAAGACTACGAGTTTCATCCAGTTGGTGAAGGTTTCAGTTTCAGACTTATTGATTGATTAACAGGATATGTAGTGTAGTGTTTGTTCATGATTCTTTTCAGGTTAATTCAGGTTTACAGTTACGGTGGCAGACCTGTTGCTGAAATATGGAGTGATTAATGTAGTAGGAGGAGTGTTTTGATTTAAGCGAGCTCAGCGCTCTGCTTCACGTCAAAGGACTAGGCCTGGATGCAGGGATTTTTACTCTTTAATTTTCTGCATTAATAGTGTAAAATTTCACTTAGTAGATTCCTTTTAGTGTAAGTCGTTGCGTTACTTGTTGAATTTGTTCATATTCAGTTGCTCATTAAGTGCTAGTTTGATTTTTCTTCATATATTTGTTAAAGAATTTCTCAATTTTGGTCATCAGCTGTAATAGATTTTTGATTCAGAGTCTGTTGTAGATTTCAGTTAAGGATTAGGTGGTTAGCGAAGTCTGTTAGTATAGTGGTAAGTATAGTCGTTTTTAGTGCGATAGGATTAGAGCTCAATAGGTTTGTTAAAATCTAGCTTCAAAGACGTGCATATAAGCTGTAATTGATCTAGGGATAATTTGATTTGAATGATTCTGAGTATTCAGTTAGATTTGTCAAGTGTGACTTGTTAGGTGTTTAGTTAATGAGCTTAGTTCAGCAATTTTATGAGAAAAAAAATAGGAGTTAATAAGTATCGACCTTAGATACACTGGGAACATTTGCCAGATAGTCAAGTTTAGGAGTTTAACAATTTTAGTCCTTTTAATTCATGAATGTTGCTGTTATACGTTAGTCTTGGTAGGCTTGAAGTTCATTGTTGGGCTAGTTATTATGTTGGGCCAGCCTTTATCATATCCAGTTTGAAATAATTGTTTTAATTTGGAAGTGTCAAGTTTAAAAACGTGAAGTTCAATTTCAGTAATATTAGAGTTTAGATTTTATATAATTCTACATTCTTATTTAAATGAATTAGTTAGTTGTCATGTTATATTTCTAGTCTAATATTTTGTACTTCACATTTTTTTTTAGATTTTGTGCATTTTAATTGGTAATTGCAATGTGTTTTTAGAATAGTACGTATACGTAGCGAGATAGTATTTTTACATTTTTAATTGCTTTGTGCTAATTAGACATAGAATACCAATCAAGTTTGTACAACCAAAAACAATTAAGTCTTTACTAGAAAACGTTATATCAATTCGAATCGAGCTGAGAAGACAACTACACTAAAAAACGAAATATTAAATGAAAGATCATGCATGTTGTCAACTGGTGATACTTGAAGACCACCATTTTCCTTTCCAGCAGCAGCAGCAACAAATGCATCTGTCCATGTGGGAATAGTAACATACTCAAGTATGGGTGCTGATTTGTCTGCTTGTGATCCAACCTCTTTATTAACCCGTGTACCTGAAACATCAACAATTGGTTCTTCCATAACATTTGAAGTTACCTTCATAATGTTTGGATTAGTAACAGGCATATAATTCAAAGTCCTAGATAGAGGTTCCAAGTCAAATAACCAATTTGGACCACTCTCAGGATCACTAGGTTTACTTTCTAAAAACCTAACATGTACCTTTTCAAGTATACGTTTTTCTTTCTTAATGTAAACCCTATATCCTCTACTCTGCACATAATAACCCATGAAGTAACCTTCATCACCTTTAGCACTAAACTTACCTAAGGCATCATTAGTATCCAGCACAACTACATGACAACCAAACGGTTTAAGAAAACCAATATTAGGTTTCCTTCCCCAAAGTAACTCATAAGGTGTTTTGTTATGAATCTTGTTGACTAATGCTCTATTCTGAACATAACAAGCTGTATTCACAGCCTCAGCCCAAAAAGCAATGGGAAAGTAAGCATCAGCCAACATAGTCTTGGCTGCTTCTATAAGGGTTCTATTCTTTCTCTCAGCAACCCTATTATGATGTGGGGTTCTGGCTACACTAAACTGTCTAGTAATCCCTTTCTTGGCACATAAATCATCCAACAACTTATTTCTAAACTCACCACCATTGTCACTTCTAAGTATTTTAACCTCTTTACCAGACTTCTTTTCAATTTGGGTAATAAAGTTAATCAAAGTATCAGCAGTGTCACTTTTCAAAGCTAAAAAGAAAGTCCAAGTAAACCTAGAAAAATCATCATTGATGACAAAACAGTAAGATTTACCATTTAAGCTTTCTATATTAGTTGGACCAAACAAGTCCATATGTAGCAAGTGAAGTGGTTTAGAACTAGAGTGCATCTGTTTAGACTTGAATGAGACCTTGTGTTGTTTGCCTTTAAGGCATGCAACACAAGAGTGGTCATTGTGGAAAGCCTTTTCAGGCAAACATCAACAAAACCATGTCTCACAAGTCTGTTTATATTTTTAAAATTAATGTGCCCTAATCTCCTGTGCCAAAGATTACTCTCATCAACTGAAGCCTTAGCATATAGACATGACAAGTTATTATTCATCCTAATTCCATTAAGATTCACATTATAAATGTCCTTATGCCTAGGTGTTCTATAATCAATGAATTTCTCATCTGGTATTTTAAAATCTTTGCTCAACACCAAGCATTCAGTATTAGTGAAAAGAACTTTATTTTTGTTATCACAAACTTGTGATACACTAAACAGATTATAGTCAAGTTCTTTTACCAGAAACACGTTTTCAAAACGTAAATTTTTGGTGAGAAGAGTTCCTTTTCCTGTGATAGTTCCATATCCGCCTCCAAAGTAAACTTTGTCACCATCCTTAATGGGAGTAAAATTTGTGAGATAATCTTCCTTCCCAGCCATGTGCCTAGAGCATCCACTATCCCAATAGCCATAATCATTAACCTGATTTTGAATGCCCTGCACATAAAGAAAACAAATTAGTTTTCTTTGGGAACCCAAGCCTGAGCAGACTTGGATTCATTTGCTTGTTCAACAAGAATAGACTTAGTCCTCATAACAACCCCTTGCTCATCCATTTTTAGATTAAACACCCAATTAACCCCAATTGGTTTTGTTATGACCTTTGAAATATAATTAAATCTGTTACAGGTCATAAAAATCCCATTTGAATTAGGGTTTTGATCTTGCTTAGGTCTCCATGTCAAGCTAGAAGAAGCTTTAGACCCCTTTCCCTTTGGTTGCAAATATTTACCAATATTTGGTCTGGCAACATTTCTGCCAGCATTTGATTTGGTCTTGTCAACGCTGAAATTACCCTTATCAGCGTTGAACCTAGGGTTTGCTACAGGAACCCATTGTCTATTAGACCATGTATTGGTCTTCTGAAAAGGTCTTTGTCCATAAGTATTAGACCCTTTAGTAAAGAATGGAGCTGGTCTAACAACTTGTGGACTTTGCTGGACAAAAGATTTGGGTTTAACAGTGTTTGACTTTTTGTCAGCGTTCACCTTTGAAGCATTGACACACTTATAGGCTAAATGTGAAAAAATTCCACAAGTATAACAGGCTTTTCTAGACATAGCTCTAGGTCTAGAAGAAAAGAAACCTGTTCCATTATCACTAATTTGGCTTTTTGGTGACCTAGTTTTTCTATACATTTCTGCATATTTAATACTAGGTTTTCTATCAACGTTTAAGCCAAGGTCAACAGTCTTGCCAGTAACTGGGTTTGTCACTTTGATAGGTGTAGACTCATTTAGGCTATCACTAAGCATGCCACCCTTAACAAACAAGGTAGGGTTGGCTTTCTTCCATTGGTCCAAATCAGTCAACTTCTGTCTATACTCCTCTACTGGGGTAAGAACTCTTGGTGGAGGAATAAATTCTTCTTCTTGGAGTTCTGGTAAACTAGTCCAAGATAAGTCCTTTCTTTGGATACCATAGAAGTTCCCAGCAGGTGGTGGAACACCAGCATATTCTTCCATCCCAATCCCAGTCATATACCTAGAATCCCTTTGTTCACTAACACACTTTTCTAGGGTTTGTGAGGCTTTATCAAATCTCTAAATTTTAAGGTCTACATTATCCTTATTTTTGATAGTCTCATCTAACTTAGCCTGTAATTCAGCATTGACCCTCTCCATGATGTTTCTAATATCAGTACTAGCATTTAAATCATGTTTTAAAATATTGATTTGATCTTTTAGGTCAGGCTCCATTTTCTTATACTCAGCTACAGTCTTTTCAGTTTGAGTAAGAGCAAGTTGATAGTTAGACAACTTGCATCTTTCATTAACCACATTTGTTGACAATTTTAAAACTTCTTTGTTAAGTTTTTTAGTGTTTAGACGACAACCCTTACTACAAAATGCATCATCATATACCTCATTGTCTGATGAAGATGAGGAGTGTGCCATGAGAGCATAGTGAACATGCTCTTCTTCTTCCTTTTCAGCAACCAAAGCTTTATTCTCTTCCTCATCCTTAGCCAAATAGCTCCAATCCCATCCAACACCATCAATTTCTTGCATTGCGACCATGGCTTTGGAATCCTGAGCCTTAATGATTTGGCTTGAGGGTTTTCCAGCATCAGATCTTCTTGGAGATCTGCATTCTCTCATAAAGTGTCCCATACGATGACAATTGTAACACTCAACCTTGGATTTATCAAATCCAGCAGTATCCTTAGCATTAAAAGTCATCTTCTTCTTGAATCTTCTATTCCATCTGTTTGCTCTTATACTTGCAAGAGCCATATTCCACTTTATATCCATCTCCTCCAAATGCTCATCACTAATTTGCTCAAGATCCTCATATGTAATCACTGAACCATTGGGCAATGAAGCAATGTATGCACACACAGTATCTAGATCAATACCAGCAGGCTTAACTCTTGGTGAGTCAACTTTGTATGTGTCAGCGTTTGAATGTGAGGCGTTGACAGGTTTTGCTCCAGCGTTGACACAAGTTGATCCAGTAACGGGGTGCATGTATGACTCCGTTTGATCAAATTGACCTTCACTATGTGAGAAGAAGGCCATGTTGCCATTGGTAGACTTGCTTCCATGATCCAAAAGAGTTTCATTCTCCACCAGCCTTAGTTTGTTGTAAACATCATCAAAAGTATAACTTTTGTGAGTGTTATTAGCAATTATAGATCTTGGTTCAATCTTCCATGCATCACCAAGACTTTTAAGAAAAGTGGCGATAATATCAACATCACCAAGCACTGTTCCCATGAAGGAAATCTTGCTTGTAATGTCAAGAAGTCTGCTTCTCACACTACTTAGCTTCTCATTGGGTTGAGCTTTGAAAACAGCATACTCATGCAAGAGTTGCTTCTTTTTCTCTTGCACAGTATCAGCATTACCACCATAAGCAACTTCAAGGGCTGCCCAAAGATCTTTTGCAGACTCATAGCTTCTATATTTGTGCTTATTTTCTTGTCCCAAAGAGAGTTTCAGAATGCTTAGGGTTTTCATGTCACACCTTCTCTTTGCTATGTCCTCAGTTGAGACAGCTCTACCATATTCAGGTTTTTCTTTTCTATCCTCTTCAGTAGAGCCTTGAACATTTGTCCTTTTTAAGATAGCAGTTGCAATCTTTTGAGCTTTATTGAATGTGTTTCCATATTCAATAATTTCCCATAGGGTGTAGTCATGGATTTGTAGATACTGCTCAAAGTTAAACTTCCAAAGCTCAAAATTGTCTGGGTCTAGCATGGGAATCTTGATGTTGGGGGTTGAGGAGGAGGAGGAGTTTACTTCTGGGGTAGACATGATGTTTTTAGGGTTTTGTGAAAATTAGGGTTTTTGGCGATTTAGGGTTCTTGTGTTCTTTAGATCAAAGTTTCTCAACACGCTCTGATACCACTTGTTGATCCCAAACTTAGATCGATTTAGCTTGTGTAAACGAGATTAAATCAAGTTAAACACGTAGAGAAACTTTGTTGTGTATAAAACAATTTAAGTATTATGTGGAATTAATACTCAAACAAGAACACACAAACAATGTAAAACAAACTTTCACTTGATTGATTAGAACAAACTTGCATACAATGAAAGTGTTAAACAAATGAAAACTTATATCCAAACAAAACCTAAAGGCCTCCTTTTATAGACTTAAGGAACCTTGTACAAGAGTGTACGTATTAACTATTTTAGGTAAAGATAAATATAGAAAATACATTGTTGATCATATCTTTACTATAAACAAACTAGAAACATAATACGCGTAGACTAAATCTTCTATCAGTGCTTGACTTCATCCTATCAACGCTTGACATCTTCCTGTCAACGCTTGTTCTGTCAACACTTGTTTTCTTCTTATCAACGCTTGTTTTCTTCTTGTCAGCGTCCAAGTGTACTGGCTACATTTTATTCCCAACACAACCAAGAGCCCCCAAGAAAAATAAATTAGGGTTTCAAAACCCTAATTTTAATTAAACCTGAGAATCACTTAATCAGGCAACGACACCACCAAACTGATCAACGGCTACACCTATAGCAGCTTCCAGGACCCCAAGAAGTAAGGATCCCTAAAAATATAATTAGGGTCTCATGAAACCCTAACTTTATTTAGCAAGGAAACTTACGGCACCACCAGAAAGATCAACGACAACACACAGGGAAGCCTACAAAGACCACATAATCAAGAACCCCCAAAAAATAAATTAGGGTTTTAATGAACCCTAATATAATTTTTTCAAGAAATCAACAAATAACCATGAGAGAGCAAGATTGGTGATACGATCCAAGTTCTTATGTCTCTGATACCATGTAAAGAACATGAAAATCAGATAGAGACACCAGATCTTATCACCCAACCATCCACCCCTTGGTGATTTATTAATTTAAGATTCAAGTACAAACTACAAATAAAATATTAGTCCCTAAACGAATGCTAATCATACAAATACAAGATAAAGTGTGAAATTTTCCCAACTAGGTTGATTCAATCTCCCTCACTAAAGATTCACTCACACTCAATCTAAACTATAACAATAAGAAGATAAGATGAAGATCCTCCCATGTTGCTAGCCTTAGACGACTGATAGAAAAGAGAGAGCCAACACACTAATGTGTGTGTGTATAAATGAATAATCAAACCCTAACATCATCTAGGGTAATATAACTCAACACCAAATGGGCCAACCGTTAGGAGCCCATGACCAGTCCACCAAGAGAAACACAAAATGTCACTTTAGGTCCCTACACATATAACAAATACTCAAAATGCACAAATATAAACAATGAGAGAAGTTTGACAAGTCATCAATTAAGATGAATTACTACGTAAGTACGTAATTAATAAAATTAAAATAAGCATTAAAAAATACTACAATAACTAGTTAAAAGTATAAATTACCAATAAAATTACTATAGGACAAAAAGGAAAAAGACTTCAGGGTAACTTAAAATTACTATACCAACAAAAGTACGCTTGTAACATATTATGTCATATTGCCAAAAGTTCAATAGAGAACCGATTTTTAGTATAGATTTGATGAACCCATCCTAGCCTCTCATGTAAAACCCGTATTTAAATTTTAGAAAATTAAATACGCAGTTTTAATTACATAAAACTATATGTATTTATTTAGGAAAAATAATACGTTAAGTACGCAAAATTTATTACGTTTCATAAAGACTAAAGACACGCGAATATTGATCACGAAAGTATGTAAGTAAATTAAAGTTTTTTTTAGAAAAAGGAAAACCATATAAAGTTTACAAAGGGACAGTTTTAAAAAAAATAATGTTTAAATGGGCTTTAGGCCCGGCCAATGAAAGAAAAAAAAAAGATATCGGGGTTTACCCCTTTTGTGTAGATCAGACGCAGCAAACATCAACAAAAAAAATATATATAATTAGGGTTTGTGCTCTATGTGGCCGCCGGCTGTAGTCAAGCATAAAGGGAGTTTCAAGTTTGATTTCGTCAGCTATTATTCATGTGTAATAATATCTCATCCTTAATCTTGAAAGGTATCACCCTTATTCCTTAAAATCTGTTATACCACGATTTTACATTTGATTAAGGCTTATAAAGAACAAATCATAGATATATATATAATAAAGAGGGTGTCGGGTGTGTCCTTCTCACGAAAACCGAGACCCTACAGTCTCGGTGTGTTTTATTCAGGCCAGCCGTGTCCCTAACAGGCTGGTGTGGTGTTCTTTGGCCCTGCCGTGAGCAGGTTACCCAAGCAGGGGTGGTTGTTTGGGTTGCAGGGTGTTTGGTTTTGCAAACAGTGGGAATAGACACTAAGGGGTGCGTTTGGGACGGCAGAAAACATAAGGGTGCGTTTGGTGTATATAAACGGGGGAAAACGTGACCAAACAGTGGGAAAACGTAGAAAAACAGTGGGAATAAGGGTAAAGTTAGTACCTGGTTTTCTAAACAGAAAATAAAGGATTTTATTTCCAGATTAGCGACGGTTTGGTGACAGTATTTTCCGTCGCAGACTGTTTTTGTGACAGTTTTCTTTATAGACAGTTTAAACACTCAGCTTTTGGTCACACCTTTTTGTGACAGTTTTTCTGTCGTAAAGTTCATATAGACAGATTTAATATAGTTGTGAAATTTTTTAGTGCGACCGAGATTGGGGTATCTCGGTAGGCTCGGGTTATAGTTTAAACATATAAAACGAAGAGTTTTATATTATACCTTTTAATCTAATTGTTTAATAAATGGTTAAAATATATTTTGAATGTATTAAATTAAATAGTTCTTTAATATTCTAAATGGGTATAATTTTATTAAATGAATTAAATTATCTGTGGAACTTTCTAATTTAAGAAACTTTATATTTTAAGCAGGATACTTAATACAGTTGCTATAGCGTCAGAAATATGCTTGTACCGTAATTGATAGTAGAACGATAATACATTAAAAGAATTATTATAAGATCAGATTTATCAGTTAATATACGTACAGAATTTCAGAAATATAATAAATAATTAAGAAGCCAATAAGATCAGTAAAAATTAAATAAACTAATATCAGTTAACTTATTCGCGTCCTTATTCATGTAGCTCGCGTGAAATCAGAGTAGAATTTCGGTCAGTTGATCTCGGTCAGTTACTGGACACGAGGTACGGATTTCCGTCCTTTCAGTAAGGACTTCCTTTCTATGCATGATTAGGATTCCCCGTCTTCAGCCAAATGTTTTTCCCCAGTATATGTTTAAGTTTATCAGTAATCATGTTAATAACTAAATAAATTGCCTGAGCATTATATACAAGCACGACCAGTTTATGTACTAGTTAGGGAGGTACCGTAACCACGACACTAGAGGCACCGGTGTCGTGACTCACATGCAGGAGAGTGATATCCTGCATCATCCCACTCAGCTCAGCTAGGCCATTTTATCAGTATTATTAGTGGGGCGTATGGATGCATCCTAGGCTTATATGTGTTACAAGTTATCAGGGTGAATGTGGTGTGTGCTCTACATCCTTCACATTGGAGCTGATCCCTCCACCCAGCACAGTTATTTAGAGGTCGCCCCTCTACAGCATGACGAGGTCACCCCTCCAGTTATTCATGCACGGTTGTTACAGCACGTGACCTATATAAGCTCTGGCAAATAAAATATAGTAAATGCATGTTTTTAGAATTAATAGTGATATTTCAGTATCAGTATATATGAACCAGGTTTCTCAGATTTTATGCAGAGTTCTACCCATGTTAAATATCATTCTTACAGCTTCAGCATTCTATCACCTATTTCATTCAGTATATTCTTATCATGTTTTATATCCGTTCACTGAGCGTTATGCTCAGCCGTAGTTCCTTTCATGTTCTAACGGCAGGTACCCCAGGACGCTCTTAGGATTCTGAGAGCATGTGCATTTGGATGGAAGCTATCCAGACTTCTTACTTTATGTACTTACATTATTCTGCTTGTTTGGACATTGTTTAGTCCTTTCCTTCAGTATTTTATTTTTCATGTTTTGAGCTTAGGTTGGATTACCGATGTTTGATTCCGGTATTTCCGTTATGGTCATTTAATGTTTTAGGACATTTACCTTATGCTTTGATGACACGCCATAAAAACATGTAACGGTCCACTTATCCAAGTGGGGTGTTACAATTATGGTATCAGAGCGCAAGGTTCGACCTGTAGGCTCTAAAACTTGACCTGTGACTAGTGGGTAGTCACCAGGAACTTCCCAGATTTTGGCGTTGTTATCTTCATGTTTCTCATGCATTAATCAGTCAGTTTTCTTTAGTTATTAGTCGGTTTCTTAAAGTTTTTGACTAAGTAAAAGGTTGGTACAGGACTGGCCATATTTAGTCGCATGTGCCTTTCTGCGAATTTTGTTTTGGTGAACCGACCCATAGTCGTTCACCCTTACCGTTCAGATTTTGTATTGGTAAACCGACCATAGGGTTTATCCTTGCTCATGACAGATTCATGTTTTCAGTCAAATATTACTTGGTGAACTAGCCATAAACGTTCACCATTTCTCAAGTCAAATTTCATGCTTTTCAGTCAAATGATGTCTTGTAAACCGATCCACAGTTGTTTACCTTTGTCATATCAGGACATTTCATATATTTTGACAAGTATGGATGGAACTACAATCATTCATATTTAGTCCGAGATTATAAATTTCTATACATGACAGTTCTCAGAAATTTTTGACCAGTATGGATCGAACCAGAATAGCCCATACTTAGTCTCATGTTTTCTTCTTGGAATTCTGTAGATTGAACCATGGCCGTCCACATCGGTTGATATTACACCTCAGTTGATTTGACTTTTTATGTTCCTTGTAACAGTCAAATTTTCATACCCTCACGTTGATGTCATCTACATGATGATTCAGTTTCATGTCTCCTTACGAGGATTATGTTTTTAACAAAGTATTGATGTTTTCATGTTAAGATACACAAGAACTTCAGTAAAACCTGTTTTCATGATAAATCATGATTGACCTTCATTAATCATGCTTCATGCTGACCACTGTTGGGGCTTCGGTTATATCATACTTTTCAGCCTCGAAACAACCAGCAGTAAGTCGGCGCAGGAATTGTCAGCCTATCATGTTATTTATTTCAGATCTGTTTACTACCGTTTAAATCAATTTATTTCCTTGATCATGTCAGACAAGCGACACCAGTATCGATCATCCCATAAAAATTTCCACCAGTGCCGTGTACAGTATTCCATATGTACCCCATGTAGATTGTCTCAGTTATACTCCATGTACAATATTTCACGTGTACTCCAGGTACAGCGTCTCAGATATGCTCCATGTGCAGTATTCATTTTGTACTTCATGTACAGTAGTCCAGGTGTACTCCAGGTACCCTGCTCCATGGATATTGTTAATCGATCCTTAATCATCTCAGGCGTTTCCACTCGTCGATATTCTACCAGGTGCTGATGCTGCTCGTGAGTTGAAGATTTTGCTAGATGCTGATGCCGCTAACACTTTGAAGACCTCACAAATGCTTAGGCTGCTGATACTTTGGAGATCTCTCAAGATGCTGATGATGTTTATACTATGAAGACTCTGCAGAACAAGGACGAAAACTATAAATTTGAATTTTGACAAGAATAAATTTCAACCATCAGACACTACCATCCTATTCCATGTTTTACTTTCCCAGTTAGATGTCACACTTCACTCAGCTAATTTTTCTGTCAGAAGAGTGGGAACCGGTAACCAGCCGGCCACTCAGCAGAAATAAGTACATGAATCACGGTCATGATAACGACCGTCAGGAAACTGACAGACAAAGTAGTAGTGACAACCACCGTGCTTATAACTAATCAGTCAGTACCATCGGAACTCCAGAACAGACGTGACCAGAAATACAAGAGGTCAGTAGTCTAACCGGTCCGCCAATCCTAGAAATTACAAAAAAAAAATTGTCAGTTTTTTCCAGATTCATCCACTAAAATACATGTCCAGACAACAGTCAAGACGCATGTCTCAAGTATCATTTCGGAAGACACTGGTCAGGGTACACGTCATACGAATATCTTCTCAGGACACGAGTCAAGATTCATAATATCAGTATTGTCTTCTAAACCAGGTCCTCAATAATTCAGGGTACCCTCCAAAAGGGTATACTCGTTCTATTATGCCACGCATGAACCAGATCATTGAAATTTTAGCCACCACCACTAGAGTATGATTCAGGTTAAACACGCAGTATTCACTTTGTGAGGTTACAGACGAACACATTCAGTGAAAAGTCGCCATGTTTACTTCATGTGTTCCTATGTCAACTTTATCTTAAATCAGGTAGTCAACTGCCTCTCAGCCAGAAAGGACTCAACAGTATCACCATATTTATTAAAATTGTACTTTCAGTTAACGACGAGATCCGTCTTACCAACCCTGAACATATTCATTTTACTCCTGCCAGAAAAATCAGTACAAATTGTTTCAGCTTTACAAGCATTTGAATTATTATCTTTTAGCTACAAGACCTCTGGTCACCATTCATGATACGAATTCTGAAATTCCTTAAATTCATGATCAACAGATTATCCCAAAGTTTCCAGATGTAATTTCAGGAGTTTTCAAGAAATTCCTTCCTAACCACGAGACAGAAATTTAACATCGAGCTAGTCTCAAGAATAGAACCTGTTTTCAGAACTCTTGATCACAGGGCTTCAGCTAAGTTAAAAGAGTTGCAGCAATTGCTGCAAGAACTACCAGAACGAGGCTTTATTCGCCCTAACGCACCACCAGGAGGGGTATCAATTCTGCCTATCAGAAAGAAGGCCGGTACCATGAGATCACGTATCGATCACCGAAAATCTACGAGATCGCCATTCATAAAACGATACTCATTCCACGAATAGGAGGTTACCTGACCTGCTACGATGTCTTAAATATTTGCCAGAACAATTCGCGATCTTGCCACCAACAGTGGTGAGAGAAGAACATGATGTTTTCTAGATTGCTGTGAACATGTTATAGTCTCTCTAAAATTTTGACTTATACGTCTGAGCTCCCTAATGCCCAGCTATAGTATGAAAATTATGAATACAATTTGTCCCATGAATTCTTAGACAAAATCGTCAGTATATTCATTGATCATATTCTGATCTACCAAATCCTAAAGAAGAACGCGAGAATTATCTTCTCACGGCCATGAAGATTCTCCGATAAGAGGAAATTATATACGCAGCTTCCTAGATGTGAGTTCCAGATGAACAAGGTGGCATTTCTAAACCACCATATTTCAGCAGAAAGAAATTTTAGAAATCCTGCAAAGGTGAAGACTATCACCAGATGGTCAAGACCGACGTCTGTGATTAAAGTACAAAAATTTTCTAAAACTAAATTGACTGCTACCACAGAAATTGCTGGCAGTTCTCACTAGAAAATTTTCCATGGCTATTTAACCAGATTTCCACCGGAAGATCCCATAATCCCAGGCAGAATTTTGGTAGAAGCAGCATCACACATTAATGCATCTATGTTCATATCTAGATGCCTGACCTACTGCAGGTTCAAGATAGAACGCCGTCATGTTAGTGAGTTACTACAAACCTTAGAAATTTCTGAACAGAAATGAGACAAGACTCCATGGAGATTATTATCAGTTTACCACAGACTCAGAAAAAGTATGAGACTATCTAAGTTATCGTCAACCATGTAACCCGCCTGCGTGTTCTTTCATCTGAAAAGGATCACGCAGTAACGGACCTACAGAAAAATTTCAAGTAAATTGTATGAATTCAAGGCATTCCATTGACCATCATATCAGACAGAATTCATGTTCACGATCAAGCGTATGTTTACGCCCACTTTAAGTTCATGTTTATTTTCAATCACACGTTTACGTCTCATTCGCGGAATGATGCTGTTTCAGTTCAAAATTTTATGCTATCTCATAATTTAAGCTCACGTTTGTGTTCATAACATTGTTCACGTTCAAGTTCGTGTGCCATTTCACGATACACGTTTCTCAGTTTATTACCGAATACGGTTACAGAAAGCTTGAGAAATCAGACTCAAGTTTAGCACAACTATTCCATAACCAGGCAGACGTTTCACATCTCAGGTCGTATCGTTTGGCATTCATTCCTCAGTCAGCATACGCTCATGATATGTTCTAGTATCACGTTCACAGTATGATTCACTTATCATATTCTAATTCCATGCCAGCACTCCTCCTATAATTATGAACCACGTTCACAATTGCTCACGTATCACGTTCTCGATTATTCACGTAGTTCGTCCCTATATATTTCAGCAGCTTGCTCAGATATGTAAATGTTATATTTCAGGATATTTATACGTACCATTTCATGTATCCACATGCTATAGCTTGTTCATTCTATCAGATTCAGAAAATCCATCTTAAGTATGGAATCAAGAACTATTCAGTATTCATCAGGACAGGGTCATCAGGACCAAGATTTTCATTGTGTTTAGACCTTTGAAGGAATCATTTCGAGCGGGAAGCCACTCGAAACGGAGGAGTCCATCCGGACCTCTCATCCTTTTCTTCAATAAATCCAGTTAAGTTCTTTCAGTCAGGTTACGTTCCATGTCCTCTTCAGCCATGTCACGTTGCATGATCACTTTAGTCATGTCATGTTTATACCTATCAACAGCATTATGTCTTAATTAGAAGACGAATTATCCTTCAGCTTATTTTCTTTTTAGTTTACGTGTTCTTTCAGTTCTTATAACTTCATCAGCTTATTACCTTTAATTCGAGGACGAATTTCTCCTTTTTAGAGGGGAAGAATTGTAAAACCCAGTATGGTAGTATCTTTAATTCGGGGACGAATTTTCTTTTTAGAGGGGAAGAATTGTAAAACCCGTATTTAAATTTTAGAAAATTAAATACGCAGTTTTAATTAAATAAAACTATATGCATTTATTTAGGAAAAATAATATGTTAAGTACGCAAAATTTATTACGTTTCATAAAGACTAAAGACACGCGAATATTGATCACGAAAGTATGTAAGTAAATTAAAGTTTTTTTTTAGAAAAAGGAAAACCATATAAAGTTTACAAAGGGACAGTTTTAAAAAAAAATAATGTTTAAATGGGCTTTAGGCCCGGCCAATGAAAGAAAAAAAAAAGATATCGGGGTTTACCCCTTTTGTGTAGATCAGACGCAACAAACATCAACAAAAAAATATATATATAATTAGGGTTTGTGCTCTATGTGGCCGCCGGCTGTAGTCAAGCATAAAGGGAGTTTCAAGTTTGATTTCGTCAGCTATTATTCATGTGTAATAATATCTCATCCTTAATCTTGAAAGGTATCACCCTTATTCCTTAAAATCTGTTATACCATGATTTTACATTTGATTAAGGCTTATAAAGAACAAATCATAGATATATATATAATAAAGAGGGTGTCGGGTGTGTCCTTCTCACGAAAACCGAGACCCTACAGTCTCGGTGTGTTTTATTCAGGCCAGCCGTGTCCCTAACAGGCTGGTGTGGTGTTCTTTGGCCCTGCCGTGAGTAGGTTACCCAAGCAGGGGTGGTTGTTTAGGTTGCAGGGTGTTTGGTTTTGCAAACAGTGGGAATAGACACTAAGGGGTGCGTTTGGGACGACAGAAAACATAAGGGTGCGTTTGGTGTATATAAACGGGGGAAAACGTGGCCAAACAGTGGGAAAACGTAGAAAAACAGTGGGAATAAGGGTAAAGTCAGTACCTGGTTTTCTAAACAGAAAATAAAGGATTTTATTTCCAGATTAGCGACGGTTTGGTGACAGTATTTTCCGTCGCAGACTGTTTTTGTGACAGTTTTCTTTATAGACAGTTTAAACACTCAGCTTTTGGTCACACCTTTTTGTGACAGTTTTTCTGTTGTAAAGTTCATATAGACAGATTTAATATAGTTGTGAAATTGTTTAGTGCAACCGAGATTGGGGTATCTCGGTAGGCTCGGGTTATAGTTTAAACATATAAAACGAAGAGTTTTATATTATACCTTTTAATCTAATTGTTTAATAAATGGTTAAAATATATTTTGAATGTATTAAATTAAATAGTTCTTTAATATTCTAAATGGGTATAATTTTATTAAATGAATTAAATTATCTGGGGAACTTTCTAATTTAAGAAACTTTATATTTTAAGCAGGATACTTAATACAGTTGCTATAGCGTCAGAAATATGCTTGTACCGTAATTGATAGTAGAACGATAATACATTAAAAGAATTATTATAAGATCAGATTTATCAGTTAATATACGTACAAAATTTCAGAAATATAATAAATAATTAAGAAGCCAATAAGATCAGTAAAAATTAAATAAACTAATATCAGTTAACTTATTCGCGTCCTTATTCATGTAGCTCGCGTGAAATCAGAGTAGACTTTCGGTCAGTTGATCTCGGTCAGTTACTGGACACGAGGTACGGATTTCCGTCCTTTCAGTAAGGACTTCTTTTCTATGCATGATTAGGATTCCCCGTCTTCAGCCAAATGTTTTTCCCCAGTATATGTTTAAGTTTATCAGTAATCATGTTAATAACTAAATAAATTGCCTGAGCATTATATACAAGCACGACCAGTTTATGTACTAGTTACGGAGGTACCGTAACCACGGCACTAGAGGCACCGGTGTCGTGACTCACATGCAGGAGAGTGATATCCTGCATCGTCCCACTCAGCTCAGCTAGGCCATTTTATCAGTATTATTAGTGGGGCGTATGGATGCATCCTAGGCTTATATGTGTTACAAGTTATCAGGGTGAATGTGGTGTGTGCTCTACATCCTTCACATTGGAGCTGATCCCTCCACCCAGCACAGTTATTTAGAGGTCGCCCCTCTACAGCATGACGAGGTCACCCCTCCAGTTATTCATGCACGGTTGTTACAACACGTGACCTATATAAGCTCTGGCAAATAAAATATAGTAAATGCATGTTTTCAGAATTAATAGTTATATTTCAGTATCAGTATATATGAACCAGGTTTCTCAGATTTTATGCAGAGTTCTACCCATGTTAAATATCATTCTTACAGCTTCAGCATTCTATCGCCTATTTCATTCAGTATATTCTTATCATGTTTTATATCCGTTCACTGAGTGTTATGCTCAGCCGTAGTTCCTTTCATGTTCTAACAGCGGGTACCCCAAGACGCTCTTAGGATTCTGAGAGCATGTACATTTGGATGGAAGCTATCCAGACTTCTTACTTTATGTACTTACATTATTCTGCTTGTTTGGACATTGTTTAGTCCTTTCCTTCAGTATTTTATTTTTCTTGTTTTGAGCTTAGGTTGGATTACCGATGTTTGATTCCGGTATTTCCGTTATGGTCATTTAACGATTTAGGACATTTACCTTATGCTTTGATGACACGCCATAAAAACATGTAACGGTCCACTTATCCAAGTGGGGTGTTACATCTCATCTATATCTCATCCTAAGGCTAAGATTAAACCCGAATTAAATAAATATAATATATTAAATTGATTTTAGAACGTTAGAGGTAAAGTTGGCATTTCTCACCATCTCATTTACTAGCACGCATCACATAACTCATAACACTCTCTCACACACACAGTTAATCGTCACCCAATTTTTGCCCCAAATCCATGAAGAATGAATATACGACAATAATATCACCAAATAAGAGTAAATCGAATGTCGATTCATCCTTTGTTCAAGTTGACGATGACCGTTGAGTTGATTATGCTAATTGGGAGAGATAGGTTTTCAGTCGAAGGTCGAATAAGGTCTTTTATTCAGTTGATTATGCTTATTTTGTATTCTGATTATCTGAATTGATGGCTTGTGTCGTTTAGTCAATTTTGATTCTGTTGCTAGATTTGTGATACTTTTAGAGAAATTTTTTGTTTCAAGGTTATTAATACTTGGTTTTTGGCTAGGTATGAAAGTTCGTTAGTTCCGATCTTTTCGAATTGAAAACCGGTCTTAAGTGCGACTCAATTGTCTTTTGGTGAATCAAGAGAATGGTTTGGTTTGTTTTAATCTATTAGCAAGTAATTAAAGTGTCGATGAGTAAAAGGGAAGTTAAAAGATTAATATTTAAATGACAAGTAAAATAAATGCATGGAAACTTAAAGGTGATAATAGAAAAGTACTAACTCACTAAATAAAACTAACACTTGGAAAATTTTCAGAAAATAAAAAGTACTATAAGAGAGTGATATCGAAAGAAAGAAACCAAGCCAAAAGGACCCCCGATCAGAATGTTTTCCGATCGGCTGATCGGAATATGGTAACACTGGTCGGAATATCCACCAAAATGGAATCAATCGGAATACTGGACAATGAACACCAATCGGAATGATTGGAAAAACCCTTCAATCGGAATGTTACAGATATGCATGAATCGGAATACACAAAATAGGGCTCAATCGGAAAGTTATACTCCCACCCGTCGGAATACTGCAATCCCTAATCCGATTGGTTCAATCGGAATGTGAGGATGGTGCTGTCGGAATAAGGACCAATCGGAAAGGGGTTTTTGTACCTCTTCCTAAAATTATGGGACACGGTTATGGTGATGCTTGGTCGGAAAAACCAATCGGAAAGGGGCTTTACCACCCTTTCCGAAAATTGTGGGATTTGGGAAAGCTAGGAAATAAGCCAAGTTCAATAAGCTAATATCCAAAACTTATCAATCCGAATTCTTAACCAAATCAAATAAGCACTATGATCAACTTATTCAACTCGAAATCAAACAACTTTTTAGATCAAACAATAAAAACATAAACTTTTTAATAAAACTTTTTAATAAGAAAAATAAGCTAATCATAAAAATAAGCCAATAAGCACAAAAGTCTTAAAGCTTAATCAAATGAAAACTTATGAAATGATCAAAAGATTAACTTTTTAAGCACGAAATCATTAAGAACAACACGGATCTATTGATAATCGCACCAAAATCAATCTTAAATCAAAGAAAAGTAGAATGAGAATAAGGATTAAAAGCTTAAAATGGAACTTTGATTAATGAAATAAGAAATACAAAAATGTTTAATCTTGAAAGATTAAAAGAAAAAGATGAACTAGTGAGAGAAAGTTTAAGACTTTCTCTCTCTAAAAACTAGAGAAAACTAAAAAGTGAAAAATTAACTAAAAACTCTAACCCCCCCTCCTAATGACTATTAGGAGGGTATTTATAGGGAAGGTGGAAGGAGTGCATGTGTTGCATCTTCTTTCTTGCTTTCTTCATGTTTTCTCGACTCGACTTTAAATTCTTCGTCTTTGTCGTCTCGGGATTTGAACTTGTCTTTTAATTTTCTTCTTCTATTAGACTAAGTTCTTCGACTTCGTTAAACTTTCGTCCTGTGACTTTTTCTTCGATAAATCTTCAGAATAGGCCTTGGACTTCCGTTCTTTTTGCACTCTTGATCTTTTGACTTCGTCTTTTCCCGTTTTCTTCAATAAAATCCCGTGAAAGCCCGTGTTTTCTTCCTTTTTCATATTTTAGTCCTAAAACACAATAAAAACACAAACCACGCATAATTCCGACTTTTACGACATAAATTACACGTCTTGGTCTTGTTATTATTGGAAATAAGTGGTAAAAGGATAAGTGTTTTCACACTTATTAAATCCCCTACACTTGACCATTGCAATGCCCTCATGCAATGCATTAACTTTAAAGCACGGTTTACATCTTCCATCATAAATAACCCACCTTGGCCTTATTTAAATACTAGATATAAAAGACAGAAATAAGTAAAGAAATTAAAATCTTACATTGGGTTTTGGCGGCCATGAACGTTTATCATCCTCAAGTTTCACGTTCCCCATACCAAGCTTAAAAACGAGATCATTGTTATTATAAGTTAGCAAACTATCACGAACTCATGTGGGCCAATTATTCACTTAGACTCCCTTATTCCTAGGTGTATCTCTTATATTTTATTTTTGTCTTGAATGATCACGAGGATGCATTGTTTGACTTATTTCGATAGTTATTTAGTCCGAAAATAGGGTGAATGATTTAATCAATAGTTAGCTAAAGGACCAAATCTTTTAAAACTGCTTCTCGGGATATCAAAAAGTTCATATCTTGGCATAACTTGGTTCGCGATTTGAGACCTTTCTCGGGCCGATATTTGGCATGTACTTCATACTTCATATCTTCGAGAGACGTTTTTGAGATAATGGTCTTCTCTTCGTTATAGAGTTTCTTCACTTGGAGACTTTTGAGGGGTACTCCAGCTTTGTTGACCACGACTTCATGATTATTTCTTCAATCTCTAATTGGGATTTTGAGATACAACGATCCGCTTCCTTTTTGGACTTGGATCTATTTATCCTCATACCTTGTTAGGGTCTTTTCGGATAGACTTCTCCATGATCTTTATGGGAGTTGATTGCTTTTCGTCGTGAGTCTTGATCCTTCATATTGATTTTGGGAATAATGCTTTTCACATCACTTTGGATCTTCAGCAATAAAATGGAATCCTCATGCCTTGTTAGGGCCTTTTCGGATACGCCAATCTTCGCGCCCCGCTTCATAAGTTATGCCTTGGCTATGAACTCTTATCATTACCGAGCAACTTTTAAACGATCTGGGGCTAGAAGCTAAGTAACCTTTTAAATCGTACAACCTTATTTATTAGCAGATTAATTTATTAACAAGCGGAGGGAGAATAGGCTCATAATTAACTCACATAAATTCACGAAAGAATACCGAACTTATAATTGGCTCTATCATCTCTCGTTCTCCACAGTTTAAAATCTCAAGGAATGAGACTCGTGGATGCTTAGCCTATTAAATCAAAGTTTTGGGTTTTCGAGTCGCCTATAGGATCATGCAAATTCTTAGACTTTTTCAAGTTTAGAAATCGCGTTTTAAAGTTCCCTTGATAAACGACTCTCTAGGATCAATTATAGGAACTTTGCGAAAAGTTCTTGTTCTTAACCCGTGAGAGTTAAGACTTTCGCGTTTTATAGCTCCCTATATAAAAGCCTAGCAAAACTTGACTTAAACACGTTAAGGATACTAGCTAGAGTAAACTTAGGTAAGTAAACTCGGGTTGAGTCAAAATGTTCACGACTAAGAAAAATCTAAAACCACTTTATTAAAAATTTATTCTAGCAAAGGAAACATAACAAGGGCAAATACAACTATACAACTAGGCCAAAATAGATTAAAAATTTTGAACAATGTCGAAAAATCAAATTTTCTGGTTAAAATGAGGGCAAATTCATGGAAAAGACCACTTACTTCGATAGAAGTCCCCCCTACACTTGAGATAAACATTGTCCTCAATGTTTAAGCATGTGGGAGTAAACTCCCCTACACTTAGGACATTGTGCACTTTGTTTAAATCTTGCTAAGGAAAGGACGACTAAAGTGAATTCAATGTGAACATATGGAATATGAAATATTGAATCACGAGAGTTTAGGATAGAACCGGGAAGATGGGAACACGGTATCACGGTTCGTCAAAAGTCATCAAGATGCTCTCTGAAGCTTAAATCCCTGCACAGCACAAGAAACAAGACAACAAACAAATGTGGGGCTCCCCCTACACTTATTATGAAAGCAGTAAAGGATAGAGCACGGGTTGCCTCCCGAGAAGCGCTTGTTTTTGTTCACCGAGTCATGAGCCTGACTCGACCCAATTTTAGTTCATGGGGAACATGGTGAGGGATGGAATCATCTCCTGAGAGATGTCCTCACCAAAGTACAGCTTCAAACGCTGGCCATTCACCTTGAAATTGGGCCCATTCGGCTGAGAAAGCTCAATGGTCCCATACGGAAAGACTTTAACGATGGTGAATGGACCAGACCAGCGGCTCTTCAACTTGCCAGAGAAGATCTTCAACCGAGAGTTAAAGAGTAAGACTTGATCACCAACGTGGAACTCTCGGTTCTTGATTTTAGCATCGTGGATCATCTTCGTCTTCTCCTTGTAGATCAGCGAGTTCTCATAAGCTTCATTCCTTAGTTCATTTAGCTCGTTGAGTTGAACCTTGCGATGATCACCGGCTTTGACGATGTCGAAGTTAGCCCACTTCAAGGCCTAGTGCGCCTTATGTTCCAGCTCGATGGGTAGGTGGCAGGCTTTCCCGTACACAAGACGATAAGGCGTACAGCCGATCGGGGTCTTGTAAGCAGTACGGAAAGCCCACAGAGCATCATCTAACTTATCGGCCCACGCGGCGCGATGCTCTCCTACAGTACGCTCCAAAATTCTCTTCAAGCCACGATTGGAAATCTCAGCTTGCCCATTGGTTTGGGGATGATAGGCGGTGGAAAGACGGTGATTGACACCATACTTTGCCATGACTCGTGCAAATTGATCGTTGCAAAAATGAGTCCCGCGGTCACTGATGATAGCACGAGGAACGCCAAATCGAGCGAAAAGCTGCTTCAAAAAGTTCACAACCACCCTCGCATCATTCGTAGGAAGAGCCTTATCTTCAACCCATTTAGAGACGTAGTCGACAGCGACGAGGATATACTTGTTCCCTTTGGATGATGGAAATGGCCCCATAAAGTCGATGCCCCATACATCAAAGATTTCACATTCATGTATGAAATTTTGAGGCATCTCATCCTTATGTGTGATCTTGCCTTGACGTTGGCAAGCATCACAATGCTTAACCATTTCGTGAGCGTCACGATAAATGGTGGGCCAGTAGAATCCAGAATCAAACACTTTCTTAGCGGTGTAGTTGGGACCAAAGTGACCACCGGTGGGTCCTTTGTGGCAAGCTTGGAGGATGTCAAAAGCTGCCGGTCCGTCAACACAACGACGAATAATCAGATCAGCACACTGTTTGAAAAGATAAGGGCCATCCCAAAAGTAAGTCTTAACATCGTTCAAGAACTTCTTCTTTTGTTGGGATGTTAACCCTTGGATGAGAATACCACCCGCTAAGTAGTTTGCAATGTCCGCAAACCATGGGGTGCCATCAAGATTGAGATTTATAGACATTAGAGTCTCCAGGGGGAAAGAGTCATTGATCTCTTTGTTCGGATGATTCCCCTGATATGGATCCTCAAGTCGACTCAGATGATCCGCGGCCAGGTTTTCGGCTCCCTTCTTGTCACGAATTTCAATGTTAAATTCTTGAAGGAGCAAAACCCAGCGAAGAAGTCTTGGCTTAGAATCGTTCTTAGTCATCAAGTACTTCAACGCGGAATGGTCCGTGTATACGATGGTGGTGGATAAAACAAGATAGGGGCGAAATTTCTCAAAAGCATAGACAACAGCTAAAAGCTCTTTTTCGGTTATCGTATAATGCAATTGAGCCCCTGTCATTGTTTTGCTAGCGTAGTGGATTGGTTGGAAGTGTTTATTCACTCTTTGGCCCAGAACCGCACCAATAGCAAAGTCGCTAGCATCGCACATCAATTCAAAAGGCAGCTCCCAATTTGGGGTAACCAAGACCGGTGCCTTAGTTAGCTTATCCTTGAGAATATTGAAGGCTTCGAGACACTCTTTAGAAAAGATAAAAGGAGTATCTTTTTCCAAGAGGTGGGTCATCGGGCGAGCGATTTTAGAGAAATCATGAATGAATCGACGATAGAAGCCCGCATGACCCAGAAAACTTCTCACACCCTTCACGGTTGAAGGTGGAGGTAATTTGGCTATGACATCAACTTTAGCACGGTCGACTTCAAGACCGGCTTTAGAGATTTTGTGTCCTAGCACAATGCCTTCTTGTACCATAAAATGGCATTTTTCCCAATTCAGAACAAGGCGAGTGTCTTCGCACCGCTTAAGCATACGTTCCAAATTGGCAAGGCAAGCAGAGAAGGAATCCCCGAAGACCGAGAAATCATCCATGAAGACTTCCATGGTTTGCTCAACCATGTCATGGAAGATAGCCAACATGCACCTTTGGAATGTCCCGGGGGCATTGCATAAGCCAAAAGGCATTCTTTTATAAGCAAAGGTGCCATAGGGACAAGTGAATGTTTTCTTCTCTTGATCTTGGGGATCGATGGGTATTTGAAAATATCCCGAGAAACCATCTAGAAAGCAGTAATATTCATTACCCGCTAAGCGTTCAAGCATTTGGTCCATAAAAGGTAGAGGGAAATGATCCTTTCTCGTGGCATCATTGAGTTTGCGGTAGTCTATACAAACTCTCCACCCAGTAACGAGACGGGTAGGAATTAACTCGTTGTTAGCATTGGGCACAACGGTGATTCCGCCTTTCTTAGGCACACAATGGACTGGACTAACCCACGGTGAATCCGAAATAGGGTAAATCATACCCGCATCAAGAAGTTTGATAACCTCTTTTTTTATGACTTCATGGATTTTAGGATTCACCCTTCTTTGATTTTGAATTGTGGGTTTAAAGTCATCCTCCATGAGAATTTTATGTGTGCAAAAGTGAGGATCAATTCCACGGATGTCGGAGATTTTCCAAGCGATAGCGCGTTTATGCTTCGTCAACACAGCGACAAGTCGGGATTTTTCGTCTTCTTTCAGATCCTTTGCGATGATGACCGGTAGCTTCTCGTCGTCTTCCAGAAAAACGTACTCAAGATGAGGCGGTAGGTCCTTAAGCTCGAGAGTAGGAGGATTCTCAATAGATGGTGAAACTAACGATGGATCATCATTAGTCACCTCTTTAGGAGCAGGAGGAGACAACGGGTCCTCATTGAGAAGTCTCTCAATAGTACGAATATCTTCATCCCAATTGGTGGACAAATTATCATACTTAATATCGAGAGGACCCAAGCTAGCTTCGAAATCATCCAAGTCACTTTCTCCAAAAGGAGTCAATGCTGGAGCAATTGAGGCAACGGTCTCAACATTGGGTAGAGAAGAAAGAGTACTTTTGAAAGCATCATGAAAATGTTCTTCACAAGCCTCATCGAGAACATCAATAGCATTAACACTCTCATACGAATAAGGTTGCTTAGAAATCTTACCCATGTTGAAGACAATTTTATCGTCACCAACTCTCATGATTATTTCGCCCGCGGCAACATCAATGAGAGTGCGACCGGTCCTCAGAAATGGACGTCCAATGATTAATGGAACACGGGGATCCATTTCGTAATCAACGACGACAAAATCCGCCGGGAAGGTGAATTTGTCGACGCCAACAAAGACATCTTCGGCTATCCCCACTGGATAAGCAACCGTACGGTTGGCTAATTCCAAAGTCATTTTGGTGGGGACTAGCTCGGGGAGAGATAATTGCTTCCAAACACTTAAAGGCAATAAGTTTATACTGGCACCTAGATCGGCTAGGGCCATGCAATTCTCTACTCCCGGGAAGTTGCAAGGAATCAAGAAGCGACCCGGATCACCAAGTTTGGTGGGCAATTTCCTTAAGAGCACTGCGGAGCAGTTCTCATTAAGTTGGGTCTGAGCAATGTCAAGAAGCTTTTCTTTATCACTTAGAAGATCTTTAAACATCTTAGCGTATTTGGGCATGTGAGCGAGAGCCTCGGCAAAGGAGATGTTAAAATTCAGTTGTTTAAACATTTTTAGGAAGTTTGAAACCTGAATATCATCCTTGCTCTTTTGCTTCTCTTTCCTCAACCTTGAAGGATAAGGTATATTGGATGAAGAAGAAGGCTTTAAGGGAATAGGATCACTCACAACCACGGGTGGTGGGGAAGTGGGGATAGAAGGTGAAGGAGGTGGGGAAAGTTGCTCTTTTTCCTTGTTCACAATCACGGGTGGAGGTGTAGGAAGCTCGGATTCCATATAACCTTTTCCACTTCGAGTGGTGATTGCTTTCATCTCCCCCCTTGGATTCACAACGGTATTACTCGGAAGAGTACCCGAAGCAGAGGGTTGATTACTTTGGATGAGCGAACCAATCATATCACGAAGGTGAAGAGCTTGATTGTTAAAAGAGTTTTGCATGTTGGCATTAATATCATTGTTGTGTTTGGCCATATCATTCCTTAGCTCGGCTCGAATATCGCTCCCTTGTTTCACCATGTCATTCTTCAAGTTGACAAATTGACTCTGAAGATTCGTCACCATCTCACGATTAGTCTTCATGAACGTCTCGACGTCTTGGTTTACGGCCATCGGTTGATTGAGAGGTGGAGCTTGAGAATTTCCTTGAGTTGGGTATGGGTTTCGTTGGGATCTATATTGATTTTGAGCACAAGGTTAGGATTGGTTGTTGCGGTTGTAGCTTTGTTGTTGGTTTTGGTTTGCAGGAGGGAAACCAGGAGGAGCAAGATAATTGTTGGAACGATAACTTAGCAAGCCACGGTCTCCTTGAGGGCGAGCTTGATAGCCTCCCGTGGGATAAGTGCCGTAAGCTGAGTTAACGTTTTCAGAATAAGTGCCTTGGGTAGAAGGACAATCATTATAAGAGTGAGGGCCACCACATGTGTCACAAGAAATAGCAACAGCTTTAGCTTGTTGAAAGTGGTTTGTGGCCATGGCCATGAAATTCTTGTTCATTTCAGCGAGTTGTCGAGAAATTTCAGACATTTCAGGATTGGAGGTAGTAGGAGAAACATTGACTCTCGAGTTAGATCTTGAGGATGCGGATGAATCCCAATTCTTGTGGTGAGTAGTCATGTTTTCAATCAGCTCTCGACACTCCTCTGGTCTCCTTTTCATAAAAGTACCACCGGCGGCGGCATTGATCGTGTCACGATCACGAAAAGTGAGACCATTGTAAAAGGTGTCAATGAGAGTGACGGGGAGCATATTGTGATTAGGACAACGGTCGATCAAATCATTGTAGCGTTCCCAAGCATCGAAAAGCGATTCATCATTCTCTTGCATAAATCCACTGATTTGGTTACGAAGGCTAGTGACCATGGATGGGGGAAAGTAGCGCGATAAAAAGCGTTGAGTCATGTCATTCCACGTATGAATAGAATTCTTAGGAAGACGGTCAAACCATTTCTCGGCATGGTGAGAAAGTGAGTGTGGAAAAAGTTGAAGGCGAAGGTCATCCATAGAAACACCGGGGCACTTCATGCTTTGGGTAATGGTAATGAATTTGTCGAGATGTTTGTTGGCATCATCATCCGGAATTCCACGAAATGGGTTCGTTTGCACTTGTTGTATCATATGATGCTTCAACGAAAACTCCTGAGCCGTGACGTGCATTGGCGCAATCGGGCCTCCGCGTCCGTTCATGGTGGGTTGGCACAATTCCTCCATGGTTCGTAAATCAGGTAGAAGGACATTGTTGTTGTTGTTGTTGTTGTTGTTATTCAAATTGTTTTGAGGTGGGTGATTATTGTTGTTGTTAACACCAGCCATATCTAAATCTTCAAGAGTCTCGGGCTCAGAATAGTTGGAAGATCTAGTACGCATACACCTGCAGAAGAAAAATATACACAAAGAATATAATATTTTTTTGGTGCAAAACCTTTTGAAAAGAATTGCTTTTAATGATTTTTCAATGTTTTTGTATTTTTGAAGAGTTTTATATTTTTTATGGATTTTTGGAAATTTTTATAGCAATGAAAATAACGTTCAAAGAACGGATCCCAAAATCCAATGCGTTTCTCACTAGAAACCGTTTATCTTAACGAAAAGAGCCGGCAGCGGCGCCATTTAATACTTGGTTTTTGGCTAGGTATGAAAGTTCGTTAGTTCCGATCTTTTCGAATTGAAAACCGGTCTTAAGTGCGACTCAATTGTCTTTTGGTGAATCAAGAGAATGGTTTGGTTTGTTTTAATCTATTAGCAAGTAATTAAAGTGTCGATGAGTAAAAGGGAAGTTAAAAGATTAATATTGAAATGACAAGTAAAATAAATGCATGGAAACTTAAAGGTGATAATAGAAAAGTACTAACTCACTAAATAAAACTAACACTTGGAAAATTTTCAGAAAATAAAAAGTACTATAAGAGAGTGATATCGAAAGAAAGAAACCAAGCCAAAAGGACCCCCGATCGGAATGTTTTCCGATCGGCTGATCGGAATATGGTAACACTGGTCGGAATATCCACCAAAATGGAATCAATCGGAATACTGGACAATGAACACCAATCGGAATGATTGGAAAAACCCTTCAATCGGAATGTTACAGATATGCATGAATCGGAATACACAAAATAGGGCTCAATCGGAAAGTTATACTCCCACCCGTCGGAATACTGCAATCCCTAATCCGATTGGTTCAATCGGAATGTGAGGATGGTGCTGTCGGAATAAGGACCAATCGGAAAGGGGTTTTTGTACCTCTTCCTAAAATTGTGGGACACGGTTATGGTGATGCTTGGTCGGAAAAACCAATCGGAAAGGGGCTTTACCACCCTTTCCGAATATTGTGGGATTTGGGAAAGCTAGGAAATAAGCCAAGTTCAATAAGCTAATATCCAAAACTTATCAATCCGAATTCTTAACCAAATCAAATAAGCACTGTGATCAACTTATTCAACTCGAAATCAAACAACTTTTTAGATCAAACAATAAAAACATAAACTTTTTAATAAAACTTTTTAATAAGAAAAATAAGCTAATCATAAAAATAAGCCAATAAGCACAAAAGTCTTAAAGCTTAATCAAATGAAAACTTATGAAATGATCAAAAGATTAACTTTTTAAGCACGAAATCATTAAGAACAACACGGATCTATTGATAATCGCACCAAAATCAATCTTAAATCAAAGAAAAGTAGAATGAGAATAAGGATTAAAAGCTTAAAATGGAACTTTGATTAATGAAATAAGAAATACAAAAATGTTTAATCTTGAAAGATTAAAAGAAAAAGATGAACTAGTGAGAGAAAGTTTAAGACTTCCTCTCTCTAAAAACTAGAGAAAACTAAAAAGTGAAAAATTAACTAAAAACTCTAACCCCCCTCCTAATGACTATTAGGAGGGTATTTATAGGGAAGGTGGAAGGAGTGCATGTGTTGCATCTTCTTTCTTGCTTTCTTCACGTTTTCTCGACTCGACTTTAAATTCTTCGTCTTTGTCGTCTCGGGATTTGAACTTGTCTTTTAATTTTCTTCTTCTATTAGACTTAAGTTCTTCGACTTCGTTAAACTTTCGTCCTTTGACTTTTTCTTCGATAAATCTTCAGAATAGGCCTTGGACTTCCGTTCTTTTTGCACTCTTGATCTTTTGACTTTGTCTTTTCCCGTTTTCTTCAATAAAATCCCGTGAAAGCCCGTGTTTTCTTCCTTTTTCATATTTTAGTCCTAAAACACAATAAAAACACAAACCACGCATAATTCCGACTTTTACGACATAAATTACACGTCTTGGTCTTGTTATTATTGGAAATAAGTGGTAAAAGGATAAGTGTTTTCACACTTATTAGTTATGAAATGAGTTTGTTTTCCTGTTTTTAGTGAGAGTGAAGCGGTTAAGCTTTTGTGGTCTGTTTATCGACTTATTTGACATAAAGAAAGCTTTTTGGCTAGTAAATATTGTAACTGTTTTGTTTTGACCGAGTATCTTGATTGTTGATGTTCTTAGTTACAATGAGCAGTTAACTAAATCTGTGATACTACTTCTTTATCGATTGGTAGGAATTGTGGTTTGTGATATTGAGGAAAACATTCTGAAATTAATTATGCATTAGGAAAAAACTGTAGCTCATGACAACATCGGATATTTAGAAGTGTGCATATTGTGAAATGATGCTTTATTGGTACTAGTTAATATTCATCTTTTTGAAAAATTTAATATTGTAGGAAGTATGGCTAGATAAACATACTAGAAGAGTTTGGTTTCCGATCTCCACCAAGTCGATGTCAATTAATGGAATAACATATCAAAGATACAAAAGGTTTAATATTGACTCACATATGTTTCATAATTATGATGGTGTTAATGGCACACTCATATACAAATATTCATGAATTATATACGAGTCACCGTGACTCATATATGAGTCACGGTGACTCATTTATGAGTCACAGTGACTCATGTATGGTGACTCATGTATAAGTATCCGTGACTCATGTATGAGTCAGGTGACTCATACATGAGTCATGGTGACTCATGTATATGAGTCACCGTGACTCATATATGAGTCCTGGTTACGAGTCACGGTGACTCAAATATGATTGAAGACGATGCTATAAAATAGACAACTTATAATAGTCTTGTTTAAATTTTGAAGTTCAATTAGACTTGCTAAACTCGGTTAATTTTGTTTTAGCTCTAATAAATAATTTTGTTACATTACTATGTCCCGGAAGTACCAAAGATAAAAACAAATGGTGTTAGAAAAAAAACTGTTTTTGAAATCCAGAGGTCAAAATTAACCTTCTAGCGATGAATTAAGGGAATATTTAGATACATCTGTGTTTGGCTAAGCGTCTATATCCTTTTTTTACTACTGCTCAAACGTTGATTGACGTACTAATAGATAACAGGTTGAATGTGCTGATATTTCATCACTTTTATTCTCTTTTTTAGCTATTGTTTTTGTTTATGTAGTAGTCTTGATTTCGGGTCTAGCAAGTTAACAATGTGAGATAACCTATCTTGTTTCCTTTGCCATAAGTGTATCCTGATGTGAGATCTTGTGAGAGAATTTGAACAGATTTAGAGCTGATATGTTTGCTTAGCAAAAAAAAAAGATTTTCCTTTTCAACTGGTGCGGACACGTGAGCTTGGTGCCCGCTTGAGAGAGTTTCTCTCTGCTGACCTACTTCTGTCATCAGCTTTGAGAACTATACTTTTTTCATCTTTTCTCACATCTCCTGGTCTACACCAAACTTGAACCGGATGGCAGCTGCTCCATGGAAAAGACGTATTTTTGTACAGACGAAAATTGGATGTGCATTGGGTATAGAGTTAGATGAGAGCGATGATGCGAACATAGTAAATAAGAGATTCCAGACTGCACTCAATATATGTACAAAGGAATGTTTGTTGGTATGTGGGGATAAGGTCTTGAATTGTGATCTTAGTACTTTAATGAATGGCTCTCATGTGCTTCTTACTAGTAACGTTCTTCATAGAAGCTCATCGACACCATGTCTATCACCGGTCAGTAATGATACTCATAAAGCTGATTTTAGTGAGCCAGTTGAGATACTAGTGCCTTCAATGCAGTTTTCTAGTACCAAACCACTGGTGCATGATATATCATAAAGGCAATAGCTAGCGATATTGAACCAGTCCTAATTTCAAGTGGGCTTGGAGGTGCGTACTATTTCAAAAATTGTAATGGCGATAATGTTGCTATAATAAAGCCTACAGACGAGGAACGTTTTATGCCTAATAATCCAAAAGGTTTTGTAGGCAGACTACTTGGTCAACCAAGGTTGAAACCATCGGTTCATGTTGACGAGACTGGCTACAGAGAAGTTGTTGCATTTCTTCTTGATCATGACCAATCAGCAAAAGTACCCCCTACCACCCTTGTGAAGATCACTTATTATCACAACAGATTACAACCGTTTGATTTGATCTCATTTGATCTGATTAGCCATCACTATGGAAAGAGGCAGGAAATGTATCTCTATCCACTAAAATAACAGACGGTGGATAGGTTTGGAGAAAATGTCAGTGTTTTGTTTATGAGAAAAGGTGGGTGTTTTAAGTTAGACCGTTGACGGGAAATAAAATAGATGGATGAGATGGGTTTATTGGGCCTTTAGAATACAAAAGGACTATGAGGATCTTAACCTATGTCATATTATTGTTTCCAAAAAACACGACTTTCCACTAGTCAACTATACTGTTCTCCATCTTCTTCAATATTTCGACAACATCGTTCGATTTCTGGCAAAAATATTAACTTACTTTTCTTCTTCCTTCTTCTAAATTTAGATTCAATGTGGTTCCCACATTTTTTTCTAAGGTGGGTCTTTAAAAATCCTTTATTCGTTCTTAGTGATTTTTTCGTCCAGGGTAGTTCCCGTGCACCACCTGGAACATGAATAATACGCCTCTGATTATCACTATGGTCAATCATGATGAAACTTTATAATTTAACGAGGTATAAAATGAGTTGCATGCATTTAGTTTCAATGAAAATGTCCATAAACTTAAACCTAGTTGATTTCATGTTAGCATAAAACTCATCTCACTACGACGACTCAACTTATGGACCTCTTTAAAACTTATAAACTGTAACACCCCCGAAATCAGACACGGAACAATTAGGCAGCATGGGGGTGCCACGTCATGGTACAAGCAACTATAAATTATAAATGACACAAAAATGACGTAATAAAAGATAAACCTTACATCATGATTATCAAAGTTTTTAACTTAGGTCCCAAAAGTTTTACAACATGTTATAGAACAATTACAACATGGTTTTAAGTTTATAGATACCAAAAGCTGTAACACCCCCAAATTTATACAACTCAATACAGCGGAAGACTAGTTGGTGTTACGGGATAGCACATTACTCACATCATAGACAACGCTTAAAAATCGCGTCGTTTAATAATAAAGCATTTCCATTCATAAATATCAAAGTTACATAGGTCCCAAGTCATTGTATTTAATACAGGTTTTACAAAGCATTTGAATGGAAAATATTATTTAAGTGCGGGCCATGAATTCTTGTCGTCTTCCCGAGAATTACCTTCAAGTACCTGAGATAAAACATGTTAAAAGAAAAGGTCAGCGATAACGCCGAGTGAATTCATAGAGTTTAATAAAATCCATCAATATAATATCAGTATAAAATTATTACTGAAAATCATTTTGTACAAATCATTTTAATAGGCCATAAAATAGCCAAAGTCATTTTATACAAATCTTCATCAAAATAATAATATAGGCGTTTGCCTTAAAAATCATTATACGAGCCAATGTCGTAAAAAAAACATCATACAATACGTCTTATGACGTTGTATGAAAATAAAAACCGTTATATGAATATGGTTATGAAAACCAAAACACGTACATAATATCAATAGTATGACCCCGTATTGCTAGTCAGGCAATACATCGTAATTTGGTGCGTCTATTAGTATTTCGTTAATTGGATTATTATAAGCCGCATGACATTGTTACCTTACTAAACCAACAACGGGTAGCTAACCCGATACTCAATTTGCCCATCTAAAGTAGTGTGTCGTCACAAAGGTCACGCTATGGAAATCTTCTCATACATAAATTCGCTTACCAATCAATGTGGCACGACGACCGTCAAGGCGCGAACTGGGGTGATCGTCCCCAAATAGTACTATTAAATGCATAAGCATCTACCAAATCCCGGTAGTTCACAATTCATGCTAATGGGACTTTTAGTGACATAACCTAACTTTAATAATCCATTTAATTTCATCTATCGGGTCCTTTAATCATTTATCGGGTCATACAATTGGGTCATACAATCATTCGGGTCCAGATCAATAAACAAACAATCGGGACAAATGGTGTTCTATTTTATAAAAACTAACATGTTATCTTCCTCGCGAGTTTCTAAAACATTTCATAAAACATTTAAAAGAGTGTGAGGCTATGAACACACGTTGATGTGGGAAGGCGGGTTATCGGCAATTCGGACGTACGGTACGTGCTTCAATCACGGAAACCTAGACAAATAATACTCGTCTTAGACTCATGTCCAATGACTTTATAAAAACAATTATGTATACATATGATGATTTTATATATATGATGATCCAGTGGGTTTACACGTTCTCTTTTACTCATTTTAGTGTTTACGTATTGGTATCTTCTTACTAGTTTACTAGTTTAACCTATTTACGTGTTTTAAGTCCAATAAACTAATTATAAGTTCTTTAACTGGTATTAATCCATGTTATACTTATATTATCAGTATCTACACTTTACAAGTTGAGCCTAAATGGGTTAAGCCCAATAATTAAGTTTATAAGTGTTTTAGTCCATTTTGTTGTATTATTAGTCCAATAACGTTAATGTAGCCCGTTAATGTCCGTATGTTATATAGTTCGGGTTTTATCGGTTTTTACTTGTTATATATGTTTATATATCAGTATATGAGTTTTATAAAGTTTACATTAGACGGGTCCAACCATCTAAGTTTTATTTAACAAAAACGTTAATTTTACGGTAATAGCCGAAAAAGTCGTAAAAATCATATTTATAGTTTTGTAACTTATAAAACTTAACAAGTTACCAATTTTATAAAATGTCCATTTATTTATACATATACATATTTATATAAATGTATTATATAAGTTAGTGGGTTTTAATTCATATTTTATACTATTTTTAGTTGAGTGCTTATATAATACTATTATACTTTAATTTCCAAAATCTGATTTTTATTTTCATGTTCACCAAAACTGCCATATCTAGAGTTCTATATGGAGATAGGAGCTCAAATTTTTATGACATAAACTACATGATATGTGCTCCATTTAACTCTTCTATAGCTACTGTTGAATCAGCCTCTAAGTATTTTCTAAAAATCGTCCAAAACAGTGAACTCAGATTTGTACTCTAAACTTGTTTTGATCATATCTCACTCGTTATAATGATTCCATTGCATGGCCAACTCTCACATGTGTACAAGACATATTAATTACTGTATATTAATCTATTCAAGCCATTTTATCAGTTAATCACATGGTTCTTTACTGTTTTATACAGCCATCAATTTAAGCAAGATTTTATCCTTGTTTCTTATAGTTTTTCATCTTTTTAATCATATTTATCAACACCAAATCCCCACACAATACTTTTATCATCATATATTCATCATTTACATATACAATAGGAAAGAAAATACATGATTACATAATCAAAATAAAAAGAGGATAGGAAGAAACAATCTCTATACCACCATTAGTGATGAAAAGATGAGTTTCGATGAACAAGGCTTGGATTTGATGGCAAGACTTGTGATAAACCAACACCACTTTAAGATCACCAAATCTTCATAAGCTTCTCATGGAAAATCAGTCCCAAGACACCAACAAAACTTCTCCTTGGATGTTAAAACTTGCACCAATCTTCATCTTTTTGAATGGAGATTAACATATGTTAATTATAACAAATGTTTGTGGTTAAAATTGATCAAATGGGGGAGTTTATGGGTGGTTCTTGGATGAATTTTAGAGAGAGGAAGAGAGGAAATTGTGTGTGGTTTGCATGCGTTGCAAAATGAGAAGTGGTTTTGGTTTGTGGTTTTGTGTTGTATGGTTAGCTTATTTCATAAGCTTAGGACAAGTGTAAAACTTGTTAAGTAAAATTTGACACCTAAGGTGTTGGTGGAGCTAGTTAGGCCGGTTTGAGTGGGGGTGGGACAAGTGTCCCACTTGTCTCATCCCCATTTATTTACGGGTACTCCTCGATTCTAGTTTCCTCGATTTTTCGTGCCCTCGGGTCGTTTTACGAAAAACGTTTTTATAAATTATGAATCAACGGCACAAAATGAATCTAATAAAAATTGTTTCATCAAAAACGGAGTTCGAAAACGTAAATAAGTAATCCTAGGGTTTCCGGTTTAGTCGTAAAGGACGTTAAAATAAAATCGTAAGTCCTAATCTCTTCTCGTAAATTTGTGAGTTTAGGAACCAACACAAATTTAAAATCTCAAAATGATATTCACGGATAAATTTATTTTCTGAAATGTCGGACTGTCACCAAAGACGGTGTATGTAAACGTAAGCACGTAACGTAGAATCCTCCGGTTTAGACGTAGTCGACGCTACTTCAAGACTTAAATCCAAATTACTTCCCAAAAATAAGTGAGTTCATATTGTAACATTAAAATAATGTTTTTAAATAAATATTGAGAATAAAATATCAACCATAAATTGACGGATTGTCACAGCATTTACCCCTAAACAGGATCTTTGTCCTCAAAGATCATCTTACCTTACTACTCGCTTCTTATAGAGTTAAAGCCTTGTGGGTATTTCCTCCACATTCGGTCTTTTCTCACAAGTGCAATTCATTACAATACGCGAGTTCTATCAAACATAACTACGGGAATAAGATCAGGCATAATGTTGACTTACTTTCTCTATCCATGATGTTCACGGGTTTTTGATGAATGCAACTTTTCGCCGATCTAAGCTCTACTAAGAAACAATCAGATTCTCACTTGATAGATATTCCATCAAGTTCGACATATGAAACATGATTCACGCATCTCTTGAAGTCCTAGGGTAGATCCAGCTTATATGCCTTTCAAACCAATCTTTTACGTCATCTCAATGGTCCTATACAACGGGGACTTATATTCCATGATTTGTCAGATCATTAATTCATTTTTCCAAGGTTAAAATTTTTGGCATAACTTCGCTACCCATCTGGCACTTCAAGATCTACATTTCATATTCACATAACCTCCTGCCCACTACCGGCAGTCAATAATCAAATCCTAATTTCAACAATCATTTCAGATCTCGCGGGTCGGGTATTTTGTAAGGTTAGGTTTGTCATCATAGGAAACCTTAAACCTAAAAGACATGTCCAACTCACAATGGGTGTATGTCGGGTGTCTTCATCTCAACTCTTGCTTACAGATGCTCTAATATAGATCCTAACAAGATTAGATCTCGATCCTAATACGATAATTATCAATGATAATCTCTCCAAAGGAAAACGATTATACGGTCTATTACCAAAGGTCAATCATTCAAACATAAAACAGCACTTATATTACTTTGCATCGTTACTTTACCTCGTCCCTTCGATTGGGGTGGTACATAGTACTCTCATCAAGGTTCGTTCTCAATGATTTCTGAGCAAATCTCTAGAAATTCGATGCGAAGCGAGGATCTTGATAAAGATGTTTGATACAGGCACACTATGTTTACATAACTCTTTTGCATTTATCATTAACGGGAATGATATTAGCATATTTGGTCAGTCTGTCGACGATGACCCAAGTCGAATCAAATTCAGATGATGACCTTTGCAATAGCTAGACGTTTACTAATGTATGAGGCGATGTCTGCCTTCATAATTTCCATCAGTACAACTTCTTCAGACAAAGATACTTTTAGTCATAAATGACATATATAGAATACTTATACTTACAAATTCCAACATAACTATATCTCATAATCTTCATATTTAGGAAACCACAAGTGGCCTTTAAAACATTTAACGCTATTGGCTTTTAAATTTTAATGGTTCACATTAGCCGTGAACCCCTTTTATTATCTATATTATCCTTTTTATAAGCATCGGCTATATTTTAAATTGTTCGGCAATTTATTTTGCACAATCATTATTAAGGAACACGTCCTAATGGATTCTTTATCCTTTCTATATAATGTGTCAGTATTTACATTCATCTTTCCTGATGAAATAATTATCATGTCTTTAATTTACTAAGAATTTCTTTCTTCACATTTTCTAAGTTTTAATTTTATCTCAACTATTATTTTTTATCAGTTTTGCTTGATCCGACGTTTTATAGCGCCGATAGTTATTACAAGTAATTAAATAATAAATATTTAATTTTTATGAAACGTAAACGTTAAAAGATTTTAAATTTCTTAGTTCGTCCAATTATATGAAAATGTTCAATATAATTTTAAATTTAATTAACACGGTTTTTGTTGATTTATCGAAAATAATTAATAAGATTCGTAAATATTTGAACAATCTTTGTTTATACTTTGGTCAAAGTTTTCTTAGTTGAAAAGCAAAAATTGTCACTTCAAATTTTCAGGTCATGGTATAAATGGTTTTACTCAATCCTTTTTAAGTTGTCTTAAGGTATGCAAAAATATTTACCCCTAAACAGGAGTTTAGTTAAATGTTTTGGGTATAAGGGAATAATCCCTCAAAAGTTCTTTGATAAAAATCTGTCAAAACATATTTCCATTTTTCTTTTTAGTAAAACCCAAAGTCTTAAAAGGGCTCTTAATTTTTGAAGAGTCAATATAGATTCTATTATCTTTTAATCACATGGTCAAATAATGTAAAGGATTTAGTCTTTAATCACATGTTAAATATTTAAGGTACAGGTTTTTCATTGTTCGGCCAATTCAGGGCAATCTATAAATAATTATTAACTTCTTCTTATTTTTATAACCAAACAAATGGTCCTTAATGATCACGAGCATGAATTTATCAAATTACAGCCTACACACGTGATTCACCAAATTTATGAATGCTACATGTGAATTAGTCAATCCAAACGACATCACGTCAAACTCATAATGTTCATTACAAGTTCTGGATGTAGTGATTGGAATAGATAATCTTTTTCACAGATGCGAAGTTGATGATAACCATGTTGTGGATCAAATTTTTAAAACATACGCTAGAACCTTGTAAATGATCGAACAAATCTTCCATTTCGAGTTATGGATATCGTTTTCGATTGTCAATTTACTCAGTTCACAGTAATCTATAAATATAAGGAATGATAACACCATAGCTCTTCATGATGACGAGCTCGGTAGAATAAAATCTTTCTCCGACAACTCTCTCAGTTGTACGGTAATTCCTTTAATTCAGATGGTGCTGACGTACAGTATACAGGCCATGGGTGCAGCACACCGGGAATATAATCAATACCAATTTCAACTTGCCTTAATGGCGAAAGTCTAGGTAATTCATCAACAAATACCTCCTAAAGTTTCAGATAATGGAAACATCTTTTAATACATTTATTTTAAGTTCTTTCTAGATTATAATATCTATGACTAATCAACAACCATTTGCGGTATAATTTCAAGCCTAAATACAGGATATCGTCATCCACCAAGAATTATTTAGATCACTTTTGATAATCAACATCTTATCTTTTAGGGGAATTCTACTTGAGTTCCCATCAATTAAGACAATGTCGGCATGTCATAATCAACCAATCCATTCTACTGGCATTACCAACTTTTCAGTTTTATTGCCGTCAATAAGATGTGAACTTCTCAAAAGACTAATAATAACTCATGATCCTTCACAAGTTCAAGGATATCTGAAGACATAACTAACCTTAAAAGATTAAGGTCAACGCATAATCTACGCGAGAAAATTTCAAATCAGATACAGACGAAAACATTAACGAATATGAGTATATCCCATGTTTTCATAATTTGAGTACGCATTCGAAAGCTCCTCGGATCGTTACCCAGGTCATTCAAATGAAATCAAATCAAAAGAAATGATAGGAACGTCGATACATCCAGTCGGGTATCAACACTCGGTAATCAAATACTTTTCCTAAGAATCTCACTACGGGATAATTGGACAAGAAAGAATTGTCAATTGTCAAATAAGACAATTTCCACATATGAGTAAACTCGACTCAGAAGAATAGATGCTACAGGCACATATGTAGGTGTCCCTAACACTATGTCCCTATTTTTCACTTCTTGCAGATCTCATAAATTTTAATCTTTCACAATCTTCAAAGAAAATTTAGTGTTTATTAATCAGTTTCACGGTGACTACTAATCAGCCTTGCATGATCCATTCCAAATTATATGTAGGCGCGCAACTATATACAATTTCAAGATTAACGATGCAATACTCAGTTCGTCAAAATTTTATCATCATAAAAACATTTTCATGCTTAATTCTTAAATAAGAATCAAGAATAAATTTACAAGGATTTTCTTTGTTATGAAAACAATTAAGTTTTCCAAGGTGTTTTATAAACAATATCATTTCGATTATTTATAAGTCTCACTTTAAATAATCCATATAGTGATGAAAATTTAATTTTCTCAAAGGATACTGTTTTATCTTATAAAAACAATGAGTGGTCTGCAAAAGAGTGATGAAAGCTTGTTCACCAAGAACTAACTACAATATGATAGGAAATGAGCTTTAGCCTAATAATCATGAGGTTCATGACCTCGATGGCACCCAAAAAGAATAATCCACAACGTAACTCAATTCGAGATGAGTACTTGTTCAATGGTTGCATCACTAATGCAAACATTAGGATGAAGCAATAAAAGATAGATATCATCGATACATGTAGAATTTAGCAATCAAAGGTAGTCTTTTCATTAATCATAAACAAGTCAAAATTGTACCGTAACACATTACGTGTCACTATGTCATACAATTCTCAGAACTCATCCTACCAACTGATGTCTCAGTTAAGTTAGGGATTTTTAAAAGATACCACAATGAATACTAATCTACAAGAGTCATTAGGTGTCCCACCTGTCCCGGAAGATCCATCGGTCCCAATTCAGAAGAAGATTTCTTCAATTTATTTGTTGGACACTGGCATCCTCATTAGTGGACAATGGCCTAGGAACAACCCTTAACACAAACAAACAACCATTTAAAACCTTATAATTCAATCACAGAACTTAACGACTTCCTCTTAACAATTTCATATTCCATACGAATTAAATTTTACTTCATTCAAGTTTCAATCAACTTATACTCAATGCAATATACTACCTCATTTTCCAATACTTTCAATCTGTATTCTTAGGCCTTAAAAGGGCAATAAAAGCTCGATATGATCAACACTTAATTTCCAATCCTATAGCTCTTTCATCAATAGTTATCAAATAAGTCACTAGTATGAAATGACTTGATCAGTCAATTAGACTTCTCGGAAAGGTACTAGTGGCATGAGGCTTTTGGGTAATGATTCCAATGACAGCCTCAAGTGCAACATTCACCCTTTCGATTTCAAATTTAAGAATTGGATGACAACGAATCAGATGACATCTTTCCAGGTGATAACGTTTTGTCAAACTCCACTCTATAAGGAAAGATCGTCATGACATCGATATCAGATTTAATATCGCCAATTCTTTTTCAATATCACAATCAACTAATATCTACATTTCTACGAATATCAACCATTTGTTGGGATCATAAATATCCACAACTTGGTTCAGATCTAGGATAGCTAGAATTCCTACGAGAATAGCTTCGATTAATTTACTAGGGGATTTAGGGTTCCTTGTGACAATCTACGTCGTATAAATACCTCGTATAAATATCAAAATAATCATCAAACAATCATGTAATAAAATTACATCATATATATATATATATATATATATATATATATATATATATATATATATATATATATATATATATATATATATATATATATATATATATATATATATATATATATATATATATATATATATATATATATATATATATATATATATATATATATATATATATATATATATATATATATATATATATATATATATATATATATATATATATATATATATATATATATATATATATATATATATATATATAGTTATATATATATATATATATAATCCAAGTTATATATATATTAAAATAACACTTCTCAGTCTGGCCTTGTCGGTAGCTCGGGAATTCTTCGGCACCGTTATAGTCAAAAGATTTTTAAAAATTTTTAGAAAAATGTTTATAGTTAAAAGATTTTGAAATGTTTTATTCAAAACCTTGGTTTTAAAAATCTTTCGTTCTCTATAACGAGAGCTCTGGTACCAAACTGTAACACCCCCAAATTTATACAACTCAATACAGCGGAAGACTAGTTGGTGTTACGGGATAGCACATTACTCACATCATAGACAACGCTTAAAAATCGCGTCGTTTAATAATAAAGCATTTCCATTCATAAATATCAAAGTTACATAGGTCCCAAGTCATTGTATTTAATACAGGTTTTACAAAGCATTTGAATGGAAAATATTATTTAAGTGCGGGCCATAAATTCTTGTCGTCTTCCCGTGAATTACCTTCAAGTACCTGAGATAAAACATGTTAAAAGAAAAGGTCAGCGATAACTCCGAGTAAATTCATAGAGTTTAATAAAATCCATCAATATAATATCAGTATAAAATTATTACTGAAAATCATTTTGTACAAATCATTTTAATAGGCCATAAAATAGCCAAAGTCATTTTATACAAATCTTCATCAAAATCATAATATAGGCGTTTGCCTTAAAAATCATTATACGAGCCAATGTCGTAAAAAAAACATCATACAATACGTCTTATGACGTTGTATGAAAATAAAAACCGTTATATGAATATGGTTATGAAAACCAAAACACGTACATAATATCAATAGTATGACCCCGTATTGCTAGTCAGGCAATACATTGTAATTCGGTGCGTCTATTAGTATTTCGTTAATTGGATTATTATAAGCCGCATGACATTGTTACCTTACTAAACCAACAACGGGTAGCTAACCCGATACTCAATTTGCCCATCTAAAGTAGCGTGTCGTCATAAAGGTCACGCTATGGAAATCTTCTCATACATAAATTCGCTTACCAATCAATGTGGCACGACGGGGATCAACCGTCAAGGCGCGAACTGGGGTGATCGTCCCCAAATAGTACTATTAAATGCATAAGCGTCTACTAAATCCCGGTAGTTCACAATTCATGCTAATGGGACTTTTAGTGACATAACCTAACTTTAATAATCCATTTAATTTCATCTATCGGGTCCTTTAATCATTTATCAGGTCATACAATCGGGTCATACAATCATTCGGGTCCAGATCAATAAACAAACAATCGGGACAAATGGTGTCCTATTTTATAAAAACTAACATGTTATCTCCCTCGCGGGTTTATAAAACATTTCATAAAACATTTAAAAGAGTGCGAGGCTATGAACACACGTTGATGTGGGAAGGCGGGTTATCGGCAATTCGGACGTACGGTACGTGCTTCAATCACGAAAACCTAGACAAATAATACTCGTCTTAGAATCATGTCCAATGACTTTATAAAAATAACAATTATGCATACATATGATGATTTTATATATATGATGATCCAGTGGGTTTACACGTTCTCTTTTACTCATTTTAGTGTTTACGTATTGGTATCTTCTTACTAGTTTACAAGTTTTACCTATTTACGTGTTTTAAGTCCAATAAACTAATTATAAGTTCTTTAACTGGTATTAATCCATGTTATACTTATATTATCAGTATCTACACTTTACAAGTTGGGCCTAAATGGGTTAAGCCCAATAATTAAGTTTATAAGTGCTTTAGTCCATTTTGTTGTATTATTAGTCCAATAATGTTAACGTAGCCCGTTAATGTCCGTATGTTATATAGTTCAGGTTTTATCGGTTTTTACTTGTTATATATGTTTATATATCAGTATATGAGTTTTATAAAGTTTACATTAGACGGGTCCAACCATCTAAGTTTTATTTAACAAAAACGTTAATTTTACGGTAATAGCCGAAAAAGTCGTAAAAATCATATTTATAGTTTTGTAACTTATAAAACTTAACAAGTTATCATTTTTATAAAATGTCCATTTATTTATACATATATATATATTTATATAAATGTATTATATAAGTTAGTGGGTTTTAATTCATATTTCATACTATTTTTAGTTGAGTGCTTATATAATACTATTATACTTTAATTTCCAAAATCTGATTTTTATTTTCATGTTCACCAAAACTGCCATATCTAGAGTTCTATATGGAGATAGGAGCTCAAATTTTTATGACATAAACTACATGATATGTGCTCCATTTAACTCTATTATAGCTACTGTTGAATCAGCCTCTAAGTATTTTCTAAAAATCGTCCAAAACAGTGAACTCAGATTTGTACTCTAAACTTGTTTTGATCATATCTCACTCATTATAATGATTCCATTGCATGGCCAACTCTCACATGTGTACAAGACATATTAATTACTGTATATTAATCTATTCAAGCCATTTTATCAGTTCATCACATGGTTCTTTACTGTTTTATACAGCCATCAATTTAAGCAAGATTTTATCCTTGTTTCTTATAGTTTTTCATCTTTTTAATCATATTTATCAACACCAAATCCCCACACAATACTTTTATCATCATATATTCATCATATACATATACAATAGGAAAGAAAATACATGATTACATAACCAAAATAAAAAGAGGATAGGAAGAAACAATCTCTATACCACCATTAGTGATGAAAAGATGAGTTTTGATGAACAAGGCTTGGATTTGATGGAAAGACTTGTGATAAACCAACACCACTTTAAGATCACAAATCTTCATAAGCTTCTCATGGAAAATCAGTCCCAAGACACCAACAAAACTTCTCCTTGGATGTTAAAACTTGCACCAATCTTCATCTTTTTGAATGGAGATTAACATATGTTAATTATAACAAATGTTTGTGGTTAAAATTGATCAAATGGGGGAGTTTATGGGTGGTTCTTGGACGAATTTTAGAGAGAGGAAGAGAGGAAATTGTGTGTGGTTTGCATGAGTTGCAAAATGAGAAGTGGTTTTGGTTTGTGGTTTTGTGTTGTATGGTTAGCTTATTTCATAAGCTTAGGACAAGTGTAAAACTTGTTAAGTAAAATTTGACACCTAAGGTGTTGGTGGAGCTAGTTAGGCCGGTTTGAGTGGGGGTGGGACAAGTGTCCCACTTGTCTCATCCCCATTTATTTACGGGTACTCCTCGATTCTAGTTTCCTCGATTTTTCGTGCCCTCGGGTCGTTTTACGAAAAACGTTTTTATAAATTATGAATTAACGGCACAAAACGAATCTAATAAAAATTGTTTCATCAAAAACGGAGTTCGAAAACGTAAATACGTAATCCGAGGGTTTCCGGTTTAGTCGTAAAGGACGTTAAAATAAAATCGTAAGTCCTAATCTCTTCTCGTAAATTTGTGAGTTTAGGAACCAACACAAATTTAAAATCACAAAATGATATTCACGGATAAATTTATTTTCTGAAATGTCGGACTTTCACCAAAGACGGTGTATGTAAACGTAAGCACGTAACGTAGAATCCTCCGGTTTAGACGTAGTCGACGCTACTTCAAGACGTAAATCCAAATTACTTCCCAAAAATAAGTGAGTTCATATTGTAACATTAAAATATTGTTTTTAAATAAATATTGAGAATAAAATATCAACCATAAATTTCCGGATTGTCACAAAAGCCATTTAGGATGAATGTATGACAACTTTTACCAAACAAAAGTTTAAAATACAACACAGTAGATCCAAGCCGCTAACATCTTGTGGGCTCCCATCCAAAGCATATTAAGCATTATTACCTGAGATTTAACATGTAAAATCGTCAACAAAAAATCGAGTGATATTCATAGGTTTAGTAAATTAAGTAATGGAATACAGTAAAATTTGTAAAACAAGTAACGGGGGGTGACTATGTACATTATACATAGTTGTATTATTTATTATTGCTATTTAGCTCATGAAGCCAAAGCTTAACGAAATAAAAGTTCCCCCAGTGAGTATTCAGCCTAAATACTCAAGTATAAACAAATGTAATTCATCAAAGTAATACGGGACGAGGATTGTCAATCCCGATGGATCCATCCACAACATTCGCGCTTGCAAACTGTGAAATATTAACAGTTCATGATATTGAGGGGAAAATTAGTGGCTATAGATACTAAAAGCAATAATATATTGTATTCGTCTGGCAGCATACATTTCAAGATAGCATACAGTTTAAAAGATTATGTTCCAACATGAAAATCTCACCACGCGTTTTAGAAACATTTTGTAAGGAATAGTATGGGGCTATGAACTCACCTTAGCTACGATGTAAATCAACATGGAACTTGAGGGATGAGTAATAACAATAAGAAATCAAGGAATTTTAAGTCATCCAAGACCTACTATAACGGGGCGCAAAAACTAAGAAGATACCAAAAATAATGTTTAGAAAATACTTTGATTACTATTAATGCATAACCGAACTTATGACCCGCAAGGCATTGCAACCTATCGACTCGAATCAATTTGTCTCAAAAATCCTACTTACCTAATGAATGAACATACTTATAAAAATAAACAATACTTATCAAACCCATAAGTAGCAAACACTTATACACTTTGAGTCGATAATTAACGTTGACAAAATAGCTGCACTAAATGTTTAGAAACATCCTGTAAATATTGTATCATATCTTGAGTTCTGTAATAGCTATAAACTTCTACTTTACGGCCCTAGAAAGATACAAGTCTAACCTTTTCGAATCATTAAAGAACACTGTCATACCTATTACCAATCAACAAGAAATGCAGTTTTAGTGCAGACTACTCTGTTTTGACTTATTCGACAAAAGTTTTCACCAAACCGTTTTGACCATCATTTACAATCCATAAAATATTTTAACTTGAAACCAATTGTAAAAGTTCACATTTGACCTATATTACTGTATTAAATCATAAAAACATTCACTTTAACTTTTTATACTTTGATCCCTAACAAAATTTTGGCGCACATGTCGGTATTGACTAGTTTTGACAAAACGGCTGTAACTTACTCATCCGGACACTTCCAAAAAACACTCAACTTACCAATTGTACTACACAACCAAGGCTATCCAAAAATCAAGAAATTTGCATGTCTATTTGAAGAAAAATTTCGTGAATGGCTGTAGCAATCTGTCAATATTTCAAGCCTAATTTTGACACCAAAATTCACTTCTACATTACCTAAACACTTTCACACCTTAAGCAATGCCTCTACAAGTACACAAGACCTATTATTACCATAAAATCACCTTGACATCAGTAGCATATAGTCAAGATATAAACCCCCAATTCATAAACAAGAAAACTTGAACAAATGGAAATCAAAGAAAAATAATAGTGCTAAGTATATCTCAATCAAGCACAATATCAATTCCAATGATCAAAGCTCTTATCCTCCTTGTAACCTCCCAAATTTTAGATAACCAAACACCCCTATAAGATGTTAAAATCTGATTTTGAACCAAATAACATGATGTATATGTGTATAATCATAAAAAACATGATCAAAACCCCAAAATTAACTTCATAAAACAAGTAAAATTTCAAAATCAAAGTTTTTAGAAAAGTGTTTGCATGTGGGATTTAACACCAAAAACATGTAATTAGGGATGAATAACTTACAATTTGATGGTTTGATTTTCCAAGAACAACCAAGATCAAAGGTGATGGTGATGGTGTAGGTGGCGGCAAAGAAGAGGGAGAGAAGAGGTGGGTGAATTTTTTTATAAACTTTTCTATTATGAGTTTTTGAATGGAAGAAAATCTATTCATAAGCTTAAGTTTTTTTTAGCAAATGTGCCCCAAATGTTTTGGTTAGTTGATTTTCTGCCCACAAGAGGAGAAAAATAAGGTAAAGTAAATTTTTGGTAACAGAAGTGATAGTTGGACAAAACCCGACTCATTTTGCAAACTTGAATACGTTAAAACCAAAACCTTTCAAAATACAACTAGGACTAAATAAATACTCATTTTTAACTAAGAGAGGTACTAAGGAGAAAAATTAAGGAATACGATTATAAAAATGTATCATGAGGGTGTCTCGATCCGAAAAGTCAGTCTGACACCCGGAAAACATAAAAATACAAAAATTTAACACCGTGCCCGTTATCGGTCTAGACTTAACACCAAATAATAATAAACATAATTTTCAATTTCTAAGGTCGAAATATTTAGCCCTTGGTTCTCGTTTCGTTGATTCAGTAAACATTTTGTAAAACACACGCGAGTGCTTTTTAAATCAAAAATTTTTATTTAAATAAATAAGGAAAAATAAATAAAAACTTATAACTCCAAATAAAGTATTATCAATGATCAGAAAATAATTAATAATATAATTTATTAAAAATTTATTGAAATCTCAGGGTTTGTGTATGAAAACACAAGAAAAGGTAACATGAAGAAAATTTTAAGAAGTATGAATAAAAGAATTAAATAATTAACGGGAAAACACGAGTTCTCACATAAAACCTTTTATGAAAACTCTTATAGTGAATACCCTAATAATTTGAGATGGATGAAGTAATTTTATTCTATGTATATCAATCGTTTTTGAAACCCTAGAAAAAGAAAATGTGTGCGTTTTTTAGTTTATATATACTAAAACTACTATGTATTCCCTATTTATGAATGTACTTATGATAAGCATATAGCCCTATAAATTTAGGCTCTTCTTTGTAGTTCGACATATCAATGAAAATGCATTCTTAATCTCTCCATTCCTCTAAGTTATACTTTTTCTCGCCTATAGGTATTTTTATTAGGTTGTTGTTTTACAGCAACAGTATATTACAAATTGATTTGATAAACACAAATTAAAAAAATAGATCAATATTTTTAAATTCTTGATTGTGGGTTGTAAAGCATCAACTAAAAGCTTAGTAAGTTGTTTAGCAGTTGGGACTTGTGGTTAGATCTTTAGTGTTGTAGCTTCAGTTTCAACTTTTCGTTTTTCTTTCTGAAGCTTGACAGCCTCGGCATGAAGGATAAGAACTTGATTAGTTGAGTCATTTACCTGAATAGATCTTGGGGATGGTGGAGCTTGATCATCCTTGGTTGTATCAATATTTTCATCTCTAGCAACTTCCTTTTCAAGATCACTCTCATCTAGATCAAGTGGAGAGTCTTCAGTGACTCCTCATTCCTTTGCAATATCAGTAGTTGAGATTTTAGGCATAAATAAGGTTAACGTCCCCATCGTAAATCTAGTGGTAGGGATCTTATCCTTGGGCTTTGCTGTTTCTTTTGGATCTTGAGGCTTGTCTTGATGAGTACTTATGTTGTGGTCAGTTTGCTCATCTTCACTAACAGGTTTGGTTGTGCTTGATGGATCATGAGAAAAAGTACCTAAAAGATTAAGATCAGTGGATATGATTTTAGTCCCTTCGGTAGTACCATGTTGTTGGGGTACTACATCGTGAGGGACACAAGGGCTAGGATCAGCTTCAGTTGTTATATTTCCTGAAGCTTCAATCCCTGATGCAGACTCGGAGTGACAATCGATAGAAAAATGTGAAGTTAAAGTACTTACTGATGCTAATGCAACACTACTAAGTGGAGGGTGTACTTTATCTTCAATCTCACCTCCTAAAGATGTTGGGGTGGGATAAGGTGAGCATTTGAACCGTCGGACCGGACCAGACTGGAAAATCAAACTGGACCAGACCGAGAAAATTCGGTCCGGTCCTCAGTCCGTAATTTTGGACCATTTCGGTCCTCGGTCCGGTCCGGTCTGATTCGGTCTTACCAAAAATTTGTTTATTTTTCCTAATTGGAATCGGACCGGACTGAAGACTGGTCAAGACCGGACCATTTTGGTTCGGTCTCGGTCTGAGGTTTTGGACCAATTCGGTCCTCGGTCCGGTCCGGTTTTGGTCGGCTCGGTCCGGTTTTGGTCGGTTCGGTCCGCTCTGGGTCCGCCGCTCAACTCTAGGGTGGGAGTTGCATGCGGGGCCTCTTTACGCATATCAGGAACTACCAGAGTAGAACCTGATGGTTGGTTTGGGTTCATGTCCTTAGCCGGTAAGTACTTTAGCTTCTTAGAAACAGGGCCTTTTGATGCATTTGAAGCATCCTTTAAGGGATCTTCAATGATGGTGGCCTCCTTGTTGGGAGATTTAGCATGATGTGCAAGTTTAGATTTTCTGCACCCAAACTTAGCTCCATGATTTATGCCATTTGAATCTCTTTTTCTAGTTGAAGAAGTGTCCTTAGGAGCTTTGTATTATATTGGACCCTCTACACTACAAATGCCCAGCATTGGGTTTGTGAAGGGAGGTACTTCAAGAGTGACCGGAAGTGTCCGGTGTTTGGCCCCAAAGATTGGTACAAGGATTTTAGTGCACAAAATTTTAAGTGCAGGTCCTCTATTTGGTATGTGAACAAAAGAGATAATGGATCTGAGGGTAATGACATTTATCAAGAGTTTAATAATTAATTTCGTCACCTAATGTTAGTCTAGATTAGGGGTGAGAAAAACCGACCGAAACCGCCTCAACCCGATCGAACCGAGCTAACTGACTGAACTGAGCCTGATACCGAGCTAATCGGTTCGGTAATTGGTTGGCTAAATTATCAGTTTCGGTGTCGGTTCGGTACAAAAACCGATTGCAGCCCGACATAACCCGACTTTAACCGACTATGTTACTTGATTCACTTTTTTCAACCTCATACAATACCTAATCCCATTCCCTCACTACCATAAAAGTTCTACCACTTTCATAAAATCTAAATCTCCATTTCTTTCAGCTGGTCTATGCCATCAAACACAACAACATCATATTTGAGACCCTAGATTCATGTTTTCTTCCTGGTTCGATTAATCCGAACGTTTAATAAAATATGTGGTGGGTTGGATGCGGAATCAATGTTTAGTATAGATGGGTTGATGTTTGAGACAGAGATTGGAGATGTTTAGTGAGATTTCGATTGTCTTGATGGTTGAACAATGAATCTTTTATCTTTGGGAATATGGAAAGATGGGGCTGCGAACTTGAAAAATATAAGAGATAAGATGGAGGCCTGAAAACTATGTGGAGGATAATAAAAGCTTATGAATGTGAGATAATATAAAAACGATTTTAAGAGATAAGGTAAGGCTTGTTTCGGTTTCAGGTTAAACTGGTTCAGATCTGACTAAACTCGATTTATATCGAACCGAACCGAGTTGTTTCAGTTTTGGTCCAGTTTTGGCCTGATTTTGGTTTTGGTTTAACTCGGGTCGGTTTTGGCCCGATGCTCAACCCTAGTCTAGATAGACACAACATTGATCTTAGAAAGTCTACTATGAAGTCTAGTATGCCATCTAAGTATAATGACTTTCAGCTTAATACAAAAGTCAAATACAATAATATAATCCTATGAATTACTATAAGGTGTCGTTTGTTTTGAGATTTTAAAATTCTGAAATTCTAAATTCTAGTAAATTAAAATACTTGAGAATTAAAAATTTCAGAATTTAAAATGTCTATGCATGTTTGGTTGGTAGAAATTCATAATATTTTGAAATCTTGATTTTGGGTCGATTCAATTCATACGAATAAATATTTTATATATAAAACTTTTCTATTTAAATCAGTAAAAATCGAAATTTTCATTTTTTATATAAATTTTATAAAATATTCAATAATTTTATAACAAATTTCTATAAATTTTATAAAAAATTTATATAAATTTTTATATAAATTTTATTTTTCTTGTTTATACGAGTAAAATCGAATAAAATTTTTTTATAAATTTTCTTAAAATTTTTTAATTTTCTATTTAAATGAGTAAAATTTGAATTTTTCTTTTTTTATATAAACTTTTTAAAGGAAAATATATAAATTTATATGACTTTTTATATAAATTTTATTTTCTCGATGAGTAAAACTCAATAGATATTTTTATATTTTTTTGAAATTTAAAATTTTCCTATTTAGTCTAATAAAAATCAAAATTTTCACATTTTATATAAATGTTATAAAAAGTTTATATAAGGTTTATATATTTTTTTAAGTAAATTTTATTTTTTATTTTTAAAGGAGTAAAAACTAAATAAAAGTTTTTATATAAACTTTTTTAAACTTTATAGATTTCCTATTTAAATGATTAAAACCCCGAGAAAAAATCGCTAGAAAAAAGTTTATAAAAGATAATTGTAAAAAAAATGAAAATTCTTCACTTTTTGGAAGAATTAATTTCCCACTTTTTGGCATTTCGAGGAATTTTTAATTGTTTCGTCTGTAATACCAAACAAAATATTTGAGGGAAATTAAAATATAAATGCCATGAATATCCTTCAATATCCTTCAACCAAACGACCTCTAAGTTAAGTCATGAGAATTTCAGTTTCTCTACTATTATTAATAAAATCATTGAGCCTAAGTTTTATCGTGAAGCATCTAAAGATGTTAGATGGATTGAGGCCATGAATCTTGAAATAGAAGTGTTGATCCCTTTGATTGGATCTTATATTCTATTAAGAACTAGTATAGTAGTTTGTAATCAAAATAAAACACTTTGAGAACTCTTACTCAAGCTAAATAAGTTATGTGGAATCTAACTTATAAAGCACAGAAGAACATAATTACTTTTAACTATTCGATCTCTTATTAATCGACTTGAATGACGTACATGAATGACATTGTACCTATGTTCCTTTTATAGAGTAAGGAACCCTAGAAACCTTAGAATATTCTATAAAGATAACTATATCACAGACGATATATTATCAATATTCTAACTCTTTAAGTATATCACATAAGATATACTCTAACTATAACTATGACATATCTTATACAAAGATATGTTCGTCATAATCAATATAGCAGTACTTACTTTATAAGTAGCAGTACTTACTATGTATCGCGTTAACACTAACGGTACTTGAAAGATACTAACAGTACTTTAATAAATAATCACTAAACGTTATTAAGACTCCTCTGGGATTATATAACAATGAACATTAAACATGCATAGCGGAATTAGCACAATGAACAATTGTTACTATTAAGGTTTTCTTTATCCCACATAAATCAAACCTAACTATTAACTATAACACCCACGTGTTCTATGGTTCTTAGACTCTTATAGGGGTTCTAAGCTATGGTGGATAACTAAAATGAATGCCCTGCCCCTCTTTATATACTAGAGGTGCTAAAGTTTACAAGGAGATAAACATAATAATGCAAGTATATCTTCCAAGTATAAAGAATATCTTCACAATATTCTTCATACTTATCTTCATTCTCTAGAATCTTCTGAAGATCTCTACATCTTCAATAACACTAAAGGTACTTGCGTAAGCTAGGGGTACTTGGATTTACCCTATCGGTACATGGATTACACTCGCGGTACATGGAATGTGCTAGCGGTATTTACTTTGTACTAGCGGTACTTTCAAGTACCTTTGTAAGTACTTTTGTTTTTGTGTCATCAAATCTTAATTCCCAATAGTCTTACCCTATTTGATGATGACAAAACATCCATATATCTCCTTTAAACATACACCACTTCCTCTTTTTGGAATCTCTACAAATAGGGGTCTTCCAAAGATAAGCAATGAATAATCACGTTCACTTAAGTGATCTATCTTCCCCTTGAGTGATGCATGTAGATGATTAAACAAGCTTCCCCTGAAACTTAGATCCATCATCTCTTGAATCACGAACCTGTAAGCTCCAACTGATGATCACTGATGAAGAAAAATGAGTATAACCCATTTGTTGAAGAAGTGGAATCTCTCAAGCTTGTATCTTATGTCTTGTACTATCCATGTGACGTCGAACTTTATACAATATCAACCAAAAGTATAAGTAGAAACAGTCTCTTACAAAAATCCTCATTTACCTTTGAAACGAGACACTGAGCACGATAATGTAACTCCTTTAATTGATAGGAAATCACACATTCCTAGATCTTGCAAGTCTTCGTCAACACAATATATGTACGAACAAGTTATCTTCAAATGCATGAAAAACTTCCCTTGGATTCATGCAATTTACCCAATTGCTCTCTCATTTCAAAAGGGGGATTGATTTTATTAGTAAGAACGGAAACTGAAACCAACAAAAACCGTACAACTATAAGCCAGCTGTTAGCTATAACAATATATTTGGTCAAAATGACAAGGTGTATTGCCCACCAACAGTTTTTGGTACATGGGAACTGGTAACCCTCACAACTATGAGCCAGTTTTAAGCTGTAACAATATATTTAGTCCAAAGACAATTGCTCACCTAATGAAGATATAATAAGAAACCAAGCCTGTGAAAATCAACTCCAACATCAAATAAGTAATTGTCAATCGTCTCCATAGAAATCACCAATAATCGAGCCATAAAAACTATATGTGTACCAGAATATAATGTCATCCGATATTGAATATAACCAGTGGTACCTAACCATATATCGGATACAACGAACGGTCTTTATCCAGCGATCCAGCGGTACTTCGAAAAATAAACCAAACAACGACCCTTTTTCTGTCATTGTTGTGTAGCAAACAGATTTCTCCTTCCTCCCATAGGTAACGCGACACCTTTTTCTGTCGCAAAACTGTTGCTAACTCGAAGTATCATATGCTCCAATGTAGTTAGTGACACACCAGCTGTCACCAACACTGTTGTTGTAGCTGTTAATCCAACGGTACATATATACGGACGGTACTTGGGCAAAGGGTACATAAAAATAAAACGTATAGATCTCCATATCTTAACCCCGAATCCAGCCCATCAAAATAATGTATATCACGTCCATATTCAACAAAAACTTACGTGAGAACAACTCCTAAAAATCAGTAACACTCCACCGATTTCAAGAGCATTTATCTTAGGAAAAGATCACGTCCAAAACCATGATTCACACATAATCTCTAAACTTGTGCAAAACCAAAACGTGTTCTCCCATAATTCACGCAGTCATATTCCATGAATATATTACTTCCATATATATATATATCTTCCCCTTAAATCTTGCATGCAAAAATCTAAAGATCTTATTCCACTTTATATGTAATAAACTAGGAAGACTGATCCGAATAATCAGCAATATAGAAGCATTATCACGTCCAATTAGAACGTAATGTGTATGTTTCATTCAAGGAAATGTTGGTGATTTTAGTGTCATCAATCATTTTGGTGTAATGGTGATTTACCCGAGACCAAAGGGATTTCAAGTTAAGTTATAATACAAGTTCAGAGGTGTGGAGTACACGCTTGTATAAACTAGTTAACTTGATTTCGAGTACAAAAGAATGAAAAAGTTGTGAATCTATAGTAGTAAATGGGTCTATTGTGACAGAATCTATGGGTCACTAAAGGGCATATAGTGACAGATTCGTGGGTCACTAAATGATTCATACACTTGTGTTGATGACAGTTAGCGACGGTTATTTTGTTGCAAAACTGTTACAAAACTGTTGCAGAAACAGAAATCATTATGGGTTTTTTCATGAAGGAACACTTCCTTGATCACAACATTCATTTTTTGGTTTATGTAGACACATATAAACAGATTTTGGTCTCAAGATCATAACATACACATTGTCCGATGTTTTGCTCTATTTTCTTGTGCCTAGATATAGAGTGTAGTTCTTGTCTTATCTCCGTACAAATTTCGTGTAACCCAAGGCACAAGTAGGGTCGAAATATTGTATTAGGAAAGTGTTTGACACGATTCAAGAACTATCCGGCAATCATCGATTATCAAGACCCTAAATTTCTAACAAACTAATACAATAATTTATGTGATAATCATGGATGATTGGTTGTCGTTTACTAGTTAAAAGACAAAAGATGTGGAGCCGTTATTTCGTATACTTATTCTGATATGGATTATACTTACGGTTTGTTGGGGAAAGTCTTCGGATTAAATGTCAAGTTGGTGGAATATTTCATAGAGAATTCTCCATGTATCACCATTTTGAAAACTATATTGGTTGTTTGTGCTTGACAAAGTCGATTTTGGTTTGTTAAAATCTGTGGTCATCCAAACTACCATATATAATTGGACAAGGGAATGAAATTATGGGATGGAAGGACAATCACAGTGCGTGACATACGTCGGTGATCGGTACGCATTTCTGTTCATATTTGCAATCGATTATACTTACGGTTGCTATGATGATTTGCATGATACTACGTTTTAATGTTATTAAGGTATAGAAAAGTTATGTTTGTTAATAGTCACATGAATTTTGTGAAAAGTTTATTCACAACTGTAGTACGAGATGCATTAAGGCAACAAAAAGATATTTACATCTTGGTGAAATTTTTCATGGTTAAAAAGGAGTGTTCCATATCTAAATGGATGTTGATTTACAACGGTACTTTTCGTTGGTTTACGATATAAGTTATTATTGGTTCCATCCAATACCCGTTGTATGTTTTCAGATTTGTTTACTTGGTAAAATTTATGAAATGAATGTAAAAGATATATCTCTCATGGTTATGTGTTTAAGAGATGTGTGATTTTGAAAGTAAAGTTAGTAAAATCATTGACCGACCGTGATGATTGATTACTTTCTGTAAATCACGTCTTCCATGTTTGCAATATTCTGGTTCATAAATTCAACGAGTAAGTAAATACAAATCTGGTTAATTGGTGATTGTTTGTCTAATGGATACATGGTATTTGTATATTTAGACAGTTCATTTTTGTAGTCAAAAGGATATCATTTGTTTGATTTATTTGACTACTAAAATTAAGTATTTAATTACTTGATTAAAACCATGGATTCTGGTTTTCATGGAAATGATAAATAATGATGCAAGTATATAGTTTATGGAAAGACCATGGCATGACATTCACAACTATGTGTGAATTAGTATCTTGGATCAAAGATACAAAGTTTTATAATGTATAAACTATAAGAGGCATCATGATTAGTCATTTATCTTCTTACTCATTAGAAGTTAAATGGTTGAAAGACGTGTGAATAAGTCGTGTTTTTACAAACTCGAGTATTGTCATATTTGTAGAAAAAACATGGGTTATGGTTTATAATATGACGGAGATCATTGAATATGATAACGATGAATTGATGCAGGTTGGATAACTGATCAACAATATTACACATCTATAAGTGATGGGTTTACACTTAGTGTGAACGCAATATTTGGGATCAAAGGTTTTAAGTTGCGCAACGTATCCTTGATAGCATCAAGATTGTTGTTTTAGCTTCTTGAGAAGTGTAATGGTAAAGGGACTTGATTAAACATCTATGTTTAAAAGTCAATGTTATCATGTAAAATGCTTGTTATAGCAAGAATATAGTTTACCACTTGAAATAGAGGTTTGCTAGACTTAGTGCACAAAGTCGGTGATAGGGATGAAAAGTTCATTTAAATCTCTAATGGTGAGAAACCCAATTCCCCTATAGTGCAATGCTAGAGGCTGAATTCAATGCGGAAAGCTCACACTTAGAGATTGGAACACATGTTATATTGTCCCAAGGTATGTGTTCGGACCTGCAAGATAAAGAGGTTGAAGTTTTCTTCTTAATAGTTCTTTTGAAAAAGTGCAAGCAGGCCATGAATAAAAGAACTACCTATGTGAGCATGAAGTTTTGCCGCTTCAAGAAGCTTGGACTTTGGCTTCCTATATGCTCATGAATGGGATAAGGGCGCATGGCTTGTAAAGCGTCAAGTAAACATTGGATTGATAAACTTGTGTGTATATTATCTTGAGGTAGTCATTATGAATAGAAAGAGTTCAATCCGTAGTAACACTCTTATATTCGAATATTTTGAATGTGTAGTATACTAAGATGAAAATTCAAATCGAAAGATATTTTCATTTATGCATGAGTTTAATTTGTTTTGATTAACGGGAAATCAAAGATTACACTAAAATGGGGGAGGATTGTTGGTGATTTTAGTGTCATCAATCATTTTGGTGTAATGGTGATTTACCCGAGACCAAAGGGATTTCAAGTTAAGTTATAATACAAGTTCGGAGGTGTGGAGTACACGCTTGTATAAACTAGTTAACTTGATTTCGGGTACAAAAGAATGAAAAAGTTGTGAATCTATAGTAGTAAATGGGTCTATTGTGACAGAATCTATGGGTCACTAAAGGGCATATAGTGACAGATTCGTGGGTCACTAAATGATTCATACACTTGTGTTGATGACAGTTAGCGACGGTTATTTTGTTGCAAAACTGTTACAAAACTGTTGCAGAAACAGAAATCATTATGGGTTTTTTCATGAAGGAACACTTCCTTGATCACAACATTTATTTTTTGGTTTATGTAGACACATATAAACAGATTTTGGTCTCAAGATCATAACATACACATTGTCCGATGTTTTGCTCTATTTTCTTGTGCCTAGATATAGAGTGTAGTTCTTGTCTTATCTCCGTACAAATTTCGTGTAACCCAAGGCACAAGTAGGGTCGAAATATTGTATTAGGAAAGTGTTTGACACGATTCAAGAACTATCCGGCAATCATCGATTATCAAGACCCTAAATTTCTAACAGGAAATCAGCTACAATTCCTACAAAGTAGAATCACAACTTCTCAAGAAAAACATACCTGCTGTTATATTCAACAAGGAATATATGTACCTGGACCATACAATCTTTTACCTTCAGTCCCACATGATCATCTCAATCATACGTCTCTACCTAGTCCTTTTTCTTTTGGCAGAATACACAAAGAACGAGTAGTTCTTTATTGGGACCACATCAATGATTTTTCTTTTGGCATTCTTAGCGGTACCTCACGTAGCCTTCTTTTGGTAGCATCCTTAACAAAATCAAGGTTTAGGGTCGAAAATTTCGACCCTAAATACAAAGGGTATTCGACACTAAATTTTAGGGTCGAAATATTCGACCCAGACCCAAAAAATTTGACCCTAAAAAATTAGGGTCGAAATACCCTATGTATTTTAGGGTCGAAAAAAAGGGGCCCACCACTTTTCAGCAAAGTTTTTGACCAACATTTAGGGTCGAAAGCCTTTGTAATTTAGGGTCGAAATTTTCGACCCTAAATAATATCCACGTGTGAATTAAAAAAACATTGTGAAAACGTTTTTTTTTTTTTTTTTTTTTAAATTAGGGTCGAAATTCTATTTCAAATTTAGGGTCGAAATTTTCGACCCTAAATATTATCCACGTGTAAATTAAAAAAACATTGTGAAAACGTTGTTTTTTTAATTTAATAAATTAGGGTCGAAAATGTTTTCAAGTTTAGGGTCGAAAATTTCGACCCTAAACATTTTATATTAATTTTTTTTGCAGAAATCATGTGTGCAGGTAGGGTTTAGGGTCGAAAATTAGGGTCGAAATTTTCGGCCCAAAGACTTAGGGTCGAAATTTCGACCCTAAATGGTGCCTGGGCAAAAAAAAACTGCATTGTGCAGCTTGTTTCCAGATTTTTTTCCGGCATTTTTTCCGGAAAAAAATCTATATTTCAACAAATCCACAATATTACAAATCACTAAACAGTACAATACTAATAATTTACAATACGTTAAATAGCCAAAACGTTAGAATACATTTCACCAAATCCTTATTTCACAAATGTAACACGTCTAAAATTATTACACATCACAATAAATCCATGTTTCACAATTTAACAAGTCTTAAGTTATTACACATAATAAAAAGTCTAAAACCAACAACAACTCCTAATCTGAATAGTCCCCGGCCTGATCATCATCCCCCTCATCAGCATCCGAGTTAATTAGCTCATTATCGGACATGTTGTTGGCATTCTCAAGATCTTGAGCCAACTCGTCGATGGTCCGAGTATCATTTTGATGAGGATTTAGGCTGACGGCATAGTTGGGACTTTCCCGAGAGTTAGAACTCGAGGGGCCAGTGGTGTTGACAACGGGTCGATTACAGTTGTTGAAACTGTTATTTTGGGTAAATGGAGGTTGGAGTGGGTTGAGTGGAGCATTATATGGAAATCCGGGAGGGGGAGGAATACCACGAAACTGGGGCATAACAGGGACCTGAGGAATACTAGGTAACTGAGGCATACCAGGGAACTGAGACATGCCAGGCATAGAAGAGAATTGGGGTGGCGGTACAAAAGGGTTATTAGGTCCGGTATACCCTCGACCCACATGTGAAGTATAATGAGAAATTAAATGACTTAGGCGGGCGTTGTTTACCTCAGCATTTTGTTGCGACACACTAGCATACATATGGGCCAAATTAGCCCGTTGTTGCGCCTCCTCGGTTTGCTTCCTCAACAGCTCTTTTTCTTGCTCATTGTTGGAAATACGTTTTACGCATTTAGAAAGTCTCGGTCACTCCAACCATGTAGTTATAGGCTCGTAGTTAAGTTAAGTGTCATTTATTACATAGCCCGACCCATGAGCATGTTCATGGGCCGGAAGCCCAAGTCCTTTAAGGACTTGGTCTTTCCACCATGGAAAGAGGTGTTGGTTGTTTATTTCTCACTTTTACATAATACAAGTTTCTTTCACTTCTCTCTCTAACTTTCTCTCTCTAGAAAAACATCAACCCTCTTGATTCATAAAGATTATCATTGTTCTACAATTGGTATCAAGAGCATGGGATGAAATAAAGGTTGGTTTTGTGTTGTTCATGTTCACTTTGGTGTGTTCATGTGTTTTTGATTAATCTTTACCCAAGTTTCAATTTTTTTCGTGTTTTTTGACTCTCCAAGTGCTCCATATATCTTCTAAATACTTTTAGTAGTGTTTTGGGTGTTTTGGTTTGGTTTAAATCACGTTTTTCTTGTCGAAAATCTCATTTTTTAGCCTAAAAAGTTCGTAACAGTACCGTTATTCCGATCAGCACAATCGGAAAAGGGTTTAAGGATTCCAATCAGTCAAATCGGAAAAGGGTTTACATATTCCAATCAGTTTTCCGATTGGCAAGGATTCCGATTGGCTAGTATTCCGACCGGGTTTTCAGATTGATTGGCAAGGATTCCGATTGGCTAGTATTCCGACCGGGTTTTCAGATTGATTGGCAAGGATTCCGATTGGCTAGTATTCCGACCGGGTTTCAGATTGACAAGGATTCCGATTGGCTAGTATTCCGACTGGGTTTCAGATTGGTAAGTATTCCGACCAGGTGTTCTTTAACATTCCGATTGGTTAGTATTCCGACCGGTTTTCAGATTGGTTAGTATTCTGACCGTTTTTCAGATTGGTTAGTATTCCGACCGGTTTTCAGATTGGTAAGTATTCCGATCAGGGCTTTAGATAATATTCCGATTGGTTACTTTTAGCATTTCGACGGATTAATTTTGAGACTTACGACACTTTGAGATTTTCACATTGAGACTAAGAAGTTTGGGTATTGAGATAGTATTTTCAACTTAGAGGATTTCGTTTCAAGTTTGTAATCTATCACAAAAACACGTAACATCTTTATTTCAACAACATTAAAACACTTAACCTTATTTCATTGTTCGATCATCTTTGATAATCTTTTTTCAAGGGATCACAACATGAATTCACATTCATTTATGCCAACTATGACTTCACTCACCGATATATCGATCATTTCGGGTACCGATACTCGCCCGCCTTTGCTCATCAAAGATTTATTTGAATCATGGCAAAGTCGCATGAGAACGTACATCATGGGCAAACAAAGTGGTCGACTTATGCTTGAATCAATTGACAAAGGTCCATTAGATTGGGGAGAGGTTACAGTCAACAATGTGACAAGGCCAAGGCAGTATCATGAGTTAACCGATGCCAACAAACTCATTGCAGATGCCGATGAAAGGGCTGTTCAGACAATTCTTCAAGCCCTTCCACCTGATATCTTCAGAATGGTGAGTGAACATAAAGTGGCCAAGAATCTTTGGGATCGACTTGCGGTTTTGCTACAAGGGACATCTCTCACTAAGCAAGAACGAGAATGTCAATTATATGATTTGTTTGATAGATTCCAATACATTCCAGGGGAGACTCTTCATGATTTTTACTGGCGTTTTACTACTCTGATGAATGACATGAATGTCTATAATCTAAGGATTGAACAATTTCAGTTAAACACCAAGTTTTTGAACACATTACCCCCTGAATGGAGTCAATATGTGACGGATGTCAAAATGATTCGTGATCTACACAAGTCCAATTTAGATCAACTATATGCTTTCTTACAACAACATGAGAAGCATGTGATCCAAAACCGAATTTCTCAAGGACCTTATCATGAACCAATGGCATTATTGACAAATCATCCTACACTGTCATATCACAACTCTCAGCTTGCTTTAGGACACAAATCTTCATATCAACCTGTGTATCAAACACCAAGCTTTCCACAGTACTCGATTCTGCCACCGCCACCAACATCTTATCACCAACCAGCAACATCATCATCACAAGGAGATTCACACCCATCACCTTATGCTTCACATCAGTATTCACCGTATCAACCTCCCACCAATCCTGTTAGTACCTATCCACAACTCGAGGCTCCTCAACATCATTACTCACATCAAGAAAGTGTTCCAACCAATCAGTTTGTTGCTCAACCAGCATCAGCATTATACTGTGAAGATGACATCCCTGTCCCTGAATTTAAACAAGGAGATAGCCCTACTGAAGTCCTAGCTCTGTTGTCTGCATTTTTAAGTCAAACTTTAAACAAAAGAGGTTACCGAGGTTCAGCACCAACTAACAATCAGTTAAGGAACTCGTCTAACTCTCGACAACAGGCAACAATTCAGGACGGCAGGGTCATGGTGCAACCACTTCAAGGGAGATCAAATTCGTCTACTGCTGGTGCACGTTCATCCAATACTACTGCTACAAGGGCTAACAGCACTGGTAAAATGAAGGTGGTTATTTGCTACAACTGCAAAGGGGAAGGGCACATGGCCTGAGAATGCAAGCAGCCTAAGAGGAGAAGGGACGACACATGGTTTAAGGAGAAGATTTACCTGGTGAATGCTCAAGCCTAAGGTCGTGAGCTTGATGAAGAAGAATTGGCATTCCTTGCAGATCCAGGAGTAGCGGAAACTGATCGTCCCACAACAGTCATCACCAACAATGCTGCTTATCAATGTGATGATTTGGATGCATATGACTCGGATTGTGATGATTTTAACACCGCCAAAGCAGCTCTTATGGCAAATCTTTCACTCTATGGGACTGACACCATTGCTGAGGTACCAAATACTGCTACAGATACTAGCATTGTACCTTATCAAGTTGAGCAAATGTCTGAGTATTCGGAAGAGCCTCTGGTGGTTAGTAATTCAATCGATGAGACAAACAATGATAGCAATAACATTGCAAGTCCTCAGATTTTGAGTGAACCACAACCGGAAGCTCCTATGACTATCAATTCGTCTGCTCAACCTGATTTGGTTATGGTCCATGCATCTTTGCTTAGCCAAATGAATAATGCAGTCCTTGAAACCCTTAATGCTAATCAGACTTTATCTGCTGAGCTTGCTTTGCATAAGGACAAGGTTAAAACCTTGGAAATGACTCCTGTGTCCACTACCTTAACCAATCCTGAATTTGATAGGTTTAGGAAAGTTCAAATGGACAATCTGCTTGAAATTAAAAGTTTAAGAGCAAACCTTTCGAATGAGCTTAAAGAAAAAGAGTCAGTCGTCACTAATTTTCAACAACTTCAAACAGATTTTGAAATTCTGGAATCCAAACAGCTTGAAATGGAAATTAAGACGTCTAACAGAATAAAAGAAACGGAACTTAAGCTTTTAAAACAATATGCTGCTTCACATCTAGTACACTTGTTTCATGCTTCATTTAAAGAGTTCAACTTATCGCGTCTCATAGACTTACCACCTAACCCGGGTTATGCAAAGCAAGCACTTAACCACAACCCCCGACTGTATGATGCAACAAAGTTAGGATTGGCATTAGACCCGATAGTGTTCTCAAGTGATTCTATAACACCATACGATGAAAAGCAGTTAAAATTACTTTTGACATACCTGAATATGATTATGCTTCAATGAATGCAAAAAATGCCACAATAGATCTTAGAACTCGTTTTAATATGAAAAAGAAAACTCTCCAAACATCCACTTTCATGCCGACTAGAGAATGCCTTAGTATAATTCCTACACTTGTCAACTCGGACAAACCAAAGGAAATTCCTAAGAATCTTCCCCCGGTTAGTACGGTAAGGCTCAGTATTGAAGAGCTTGGGCAATACCTTACCGATTTTGACAAGGTCATCTTGGAATGTACGACTTCAATGGCTCAAACCGCTGGAGAATGGGCATTCGAACACATGAAATCGGTGTTTGAAGAAGCAATCGTTCCGTTTGTGAACCATATTAAACAAGGAGTCTATAATCTAGCGTGTAATTTAAGTTTTGAAATTGGTGAAGTTCAAAAAGTTTTCAATAACATGGATGATGCTTATGAACAACACTTAATTGAAAAGGAAAAGATCTTATCAGAATATGACTGCTTTTTAGAACATATGGTGTCTCTTGAAGTGATGCAAGTTGTTACTATTCAATATACTCATGAAATTTCATCTACTGTGAATATTTGTGATGATGTGCATAAATCTGTGAATACTAATGAACATGTGAATACTGTAGAAAATCACTCTTGTCATGAATCCAGCGCTGAATTTTTAAAGCTTCAAGATTCATATAATACACTTTCAAAAAGTTTTAACGAGCTTCAACAACACTCTATATCTCTTGAAATTGAGAATCAATCAAAAAATGAAACTCTTTCAAAACTAAATGATGGTGGAAACTCCGTTGAGACAAGTGACAAGATGATTCAGATGGTTCAAAATTTAGAAGAAGAGATGATGAGACTTAAGAGAGAATTAGTAGAAACAAAAACGGAACTAGAGGCTGCAGAGGCTCACAATCATGTCCTAGAAACTAGAATTAATTCTATACTAGGAGAGCGTGAACAAGTAAGGCAGGGAGACTCACAAATTTCTGGTTCAATAGAAGCACACCTCGCGTTTAATGCGACAGAGCGAAAGTCTTTAATTAACAAACTGAACAAGAAATGTGAGGAAACCTCTGACCTAAAAATTCAGCTCATAGACAAAAACATGGTTTTGGCCGAGTTAAAGGAGACACTTCTTCTCACCCGACAAGAAGTTGTTAATAACTTAGCTAGCAATTCTGCACCGTCCTCTAGTGCTCCTACAACCAAGTCAGTAGTGCTTTATAAGAACCCGCTACATAAGAAAAACCCGGTTACCTACGATGACTATATGAGGAATGCAACTAAGCACGTAGATCTGGTTAGGGATATTTTAAACGATTTGTATGCGCTAGATCCCTCAAGCAGTTACTACTACACAGCTCATGAATATATTAAGCGTGTTCAATATTGCTTAGCATATTTGCAATATATAGGCAAACCGGGTTCTGCACTACTCACAACTCAACCCATTGCTGTCACTCCATTCAATAAGACTCCAGGAGCAAAACCGTCATTGACACTATCAAGTAAGGCACCTTTAAAATCTGTAACTAATGTTCCCTTGGCTTCTACAGGAGTAAATGTGTCCACTAAGGCTAAAGGATCTCGAGGAAAGAAAGATAGGATCAAGCTTTCCACTAATAGGACTGAGAAGAAGAAAGTAGAAGTGCACCCTAGGAACGTTATTTCAGTTTTAAATAAAAAGAATCATGTAGCTAAGACAAAAGGTCCTCTTTATGAGTGGAAACCTAAGCAAAGTGTGAATTCTAATGCGAAATGTTGGAATTGTAACGAATGTATGTTTTCTAAGCATCATGATTTATGCCTTATTGATCACGTGAATGAAATGCATGCTATTAAGAACAATCTTGAATGGACTCCAACAGGGAAGAAATTTACCCAAGTTGGATGGCAATGGAAACCCACTGGTAGGACCTTTACTGCAAATGGAACTACGTGCCCTTTAACTAGGATCACATCCACGGAAGTTAGGTCTAAGCGTCCTTTAAATAGGAACACTAGCACTAAGAAATGGAAAAAGCGCCCTTTAACTAGGTCTGCCCCCACTAATGTGCCTACCAGTGGTGATGTCCCCAGTCAAAAAGTACCTCAGAATACTAGACAACTAGAATCTAAGCCAACCACTAGTAAGAAAATCTGGAAACCTAAAGTTTTGTCTGATAGCAAATCTAAGATAACTATATCTGTACCTGCTAACTCAGAAGAACAATTAGAATCCGATACATCGTCTGTGTTTGGTAAAATTTTTAGGTCGTCCAAATTATTCTTTGGTATTTGGACTCGGGGTGCTCCAAACATATGACTGGAGACCACTCGATGCTCAAAAATTTCGTCAGCAAGTTTCTAGGAACGGTAAAATTCGGCAACGACCATATTGCAAAGATTATGGGTTATGGTGAATATCAAATTGGGAATGTCACGATTTCAAGAGTTTACTATGTAGAGGGACTTGGTCACAATCTATTCTCAGTAGGACAATTCTGCGATTCTAACCTTGAAGTGGCCTTTCGACAACATACTTGCTTCATTCGCGATCTTGCAGGAAATGATTTGTTAAAGGGTTCTCGAGGGGATAATCTATATACTTTGTCTATTCAAAACATGATGGCCGCCTCTCCTGTTTGCTTACTTTCCAAAGCATCTAAGACCAAGTCATGGTTGTGGCATCGTCGGTTATCTCATCTTAACTTTGATGCTATTAACCATTTGGCTAGAAACGAACTTGTTCGTGGTCTTCCGAAACTTAAGTTCGACAAGGATCATTTATGTTCCGCATGTTCATTGGGGAAAAGCACCAAGAAATCTTACAAACCTAAAGCAGAAGACACCAACCAAGAACCACTGTATCTTTTGCACATGGATCTTTGTGGGCCAATGCGTACAGCTAGTGTGAGTGGTAGAAAATACATCCTCGTCATAGTGGATGATTTCTCAAGGTTTACATGGGTACAGTTTTTAGCATCTAAGGATCAAGCACCAGAGTATATCATTACCTTCTTAAAGATGATCCAAGTACGTCGTAATGCTACTGTTCGCCGCATTCGGACTGATAACGGCACTGAGTTCGTTAATCAGACTCTTCGCACTTATTATGAAAAGGTTGGTATTTCTCATGAAACATCTGTGGCTCGCACTCCACAACAAAATGGTGTCGTTGAAAGACGTAACCGTACACTTATGGAAGCTGCTCGAACTATGTTGATTTATGCGAATGCACCTTTATTCTTATGGGCAGAAGCAGTGGCAACCGCATGTTATACCCAAAACCGCTCAATCATTCGCAAACGTCATGGGAAAACTCCATATGAGCTACTTCATGGACACAAACCCGATATTTCATATCTTCATGTGTTTGGTGCACTTTGCTATCCAAATACAAATAGTGAAAATCTGGGAAAACTTCAACCAAAGGCTGATATTGGAATTTTCATTGGCTATTCACCTGCAAAGAAAGCTTACCGGATTTATAACCGTCGTCTTGGCAAGATTGTAGAAACTTTGGATGTCGATTTTGATGAGCTGACAGCGATGGCTTCTGAGCAACACAGCTCTGAACCCGCATTACACGAGATGGGAACCGGTACAATCAGTTCCGGCTTAATTCCCAACAACCCTACTTCTCCATCATTCATACCACCAACAAGGTCCGAGTGGGATAAGTTATTTCAACCTATGTTTGATGAATTCTTTGATCCACAGAGTAATGATTCTTCAGCACCCGTAGCAGTAGCTCCGAATCCCGTAGTTGTTGCTCAAGATAATGGAAATGAATCCGAGGCAACTACTGTTACTCTTGAACAAGATGTACCATCCCCCACCAATTCTCAAACAACACCTGAATCATCACCCCCACTCGTTCCTAATGATGTTGAAGAGGATCTATATGATCACGATCTGGAATATGCTCACTTACAAGAGCTTCCCTTCTTTGGTTCACATATACCTGAAGACCCTACCGGTGCGTCTACCTCAGAGGAAGCTCCTGTCATCGTTCACTCCCGACCACCACGGATTGAAACTCACAACACTAAATGGACAAAGGATCACCCAATCCGCAATATTATTGGTGACATCGATCGACCAGTCTTAACACGCCATCAACTCCAAGAACATGCATTATATTGCTATTTTGATGCATTTCTTTCAGACACTGAACCTAAAAACTGGCAACAAGCCATGACCAAATCATCATGGATTGAAGCCATGCAAGAGGAACTTAATGAATTCCAACGTCTTGAAGTGTGGGAATTAGTTCCATTACCCAGCAACGTTGAATCTTGACACTATTGTGGGTATACAAGGTTAAGCTCGATGAGTTAGGTAGTGTGCTGAAAAACAAAGCTAGACTGGTCGCTAGGGGTTACAAACAAGCTTTGGGTATCGATTTTGAAGAATCCTTTGCTCCTGTTGCACGATTGGAGGCAATTAGACTATTCCTTGCTTATGTTGCTCACATGAATATGATCGTCTATCAAATGGATGTTAAGACGGCATTTCTAAATGGTGAATTAAGGGAAGATGTCTATGTAAGCCAGCCGAATGGATTCGTCAATTCAGAGTATCCTAATCATGTGTACAAGCTCAAGAAGGCTCTTTACGGGTTGAAACAGGCTCCACGCGCGTGGTATGATCTCTTATCGACGTATCTCATCTCCAAAGGCTTCTCCAAAGGCAAAGTGGACCCCACATTACTCATTCTCAAGGAGGACAACGACATGATACTGGTACAAATTTATGTTGATGATATAATATTTGCTGCTACTAATCAACGTTTGTCTGACCGTTTTGAGAAAATTATGTCCACACGTTTCAAGATGTCGATGATGGGAAAAATTTCATTTTTCTTAGGGTTGCAAATTTCTCAGAATCCCAGAGGCATCTTTATTAATCAATCCAAATTTTCTCTTGAATCCTTAAAGAAATATCACTTTGAAAACTGTGACCCCGTGGATACTCCAATGGTGGAGAGATCCAAGTTAGATGAAGATAAGGAAGGGATAGCTGTCGATCCTAAACTTTACCGTGGAATGATCGGCACCCTTCTCTATCTGACTGCTAGCAGGCCTGATTTGCAATTTGCTATAGGCATGTGTGCCCGGTATCAGGCTCGGCCTACCGAAAAGCACTTACATGTTGTGAAAAGGATCTTTCGGTATCTAAAAGGAACACTTAATCGTGGTCTATGGTATCCGAAGGATTCTTCTATTGCATTAATTTCATATGCAGATGCAGATTATGTCAGGTGTCAAGATACCAGACGTAGCACTTCTGGCAGTGTGCAACTCCTTGGAGATAGACTTATCAGTTGGGCATCAAAAAGGCAGAAAAGCGCTGCGATATCAAGTACTGAGGCTGAATACATAGCTATGTCAGGTTGTTGTGCTCAAGTTCTTTGGATGAGATCACAATTGACTGACTACGGTCTTGGATTCAACAAAATCCCGATGTACTGTGATAACAAAAGTGCAATCGCTCTATGCTGCAACTATGTTCAAACTCTCGAGCAAAGCACATTGACATCCGCTACCATTTCATCAAGGAGCAAGTGGAAAATGGAGTGATCGAACTATACTTCGTCAACACTGAGTATCAGCTGGCAGATATATTCACAAAGGCCTTAGATCGAGGATGCATCGAGTTTTTGATCGAAAAGCTAGGCATGAAATCATTTTCACCAGCGACACTTAAGGAGTTGGCAGAAGAGTCAGAAGAATAGTACTGGTAAACTATTCTCGAGTATCCTTTGATCGTGATCTTGTATATTATAGTACATACTTAAAACATCAAAAGCAAAATACAAAAATATAAAATCAAGAAAAACCATAAAAAAATATAAAACCAAGAAAATCCATAAAAAATATAAAACCAAGAAAACCCAAAAATATTTTTCTTTTCAACTCGGGCATGTCTTTTAGTACGGTAATATTTACGGCTTTAGAAATGTCGATTACTATTGACACGGCGCCATAAATAGAGTCCGTATAAAAGTTGTACAAGTTTTAAAACATGCCCATAATGGCTTGTAGTTATTTCAGACTGCAACCCGCCTTTCGCATTAAAGTCACGTATTTCCTCTGAAAACGTTGGCTCACAACGGGAATTAATTTTCTCGGGCAAGGTTTACTTGAAAACCTTGTAAGGGGCTAAGTTTACGTTATAACTTGGTCTAACACAAATTAGTGTACGTTTCAGTGCACTTATTTTGTTAAAATAAGAGAAATCTTATTGCCCCTAGAATTGTTTTTAGAAAATCATTAAACAGAAAAGGTCTTCATATGATAATTGTCCCATTAAATGCCATGACTACAGCTCTTTAATTAGAAAATGGGTCACCAATTGAGGGGGAGCAAATATCATATCATTTTGAACATGATTTGGTCTTCATATTATCTTGTCTGTCATCTTTCTGTATGAGCATTATGTGCAATGTGTGCCTTGTATGGAGTTTATTTTAAGTTGGCATTAGGTTTTATTGGCGTGTCTCATTTATAGGGATATTGGCTAGAAATATTCACCTTAATGAGTTGTTAACTAGTCTTTAATAACTAGTTTTTATGCCATCCATCAAAATTGGGGGACCAATCTGCAATTTTTGCAAAAAATTGGTTAGACACTTTGACCTAAGTCAAAACTTTTTCACTCCCATTTTTTGTTATCCTACACACGACTCACACACACCATTTGTCCTTCACTGCCGCCATTGATATTCTCCAAAGAGGTTGCTTCACTTAGGTTTCTTGATCGTTTCTTGCTGTGAATCCATCTAAGGTACACTAAGAAAACATGTGCTATCTATCCTACCTATGTTTTCTGTGGCTATACTCTTTGTTCTTCTCGGATTGAATCATGCGATATAGGGTTTCAATATAAATGTGAATAAACATCATGTTTAACTAAAGGGATTTAATCTTTATTAGGTTTTAAACAATGGGTTTGCATTAATCTGCTTAACACAGCCTAAAAGCCATAAAAATCGCGAAATATAGATCCACCTAGGTAACTCCGCCAACATTCCGATGAAGATAAGGTTTAGATTCCGATTGGGTATTCCGATCGGTTATTCCGATCGGACATTCTAATTAGATATTCAGATTGGACCTTCACTTTGGATATTCCGATTGGTTCTTTCAGATTGGCTCTTTCCGATTGGTGCTTTCCAATTGGTGCTTTCTGATTGGTGCTTCCGATTGGTTGTTTCCGATTGGTTGTTTCCGATTGGTGGTTTCCGATTGGTGGTTTCCGATTGGTGGTTTCCGATTGGTGGTTTCCGATTGGTGGTTTCCGATTGGTGGTTTCCGATTGGTGGTTTCCGATTGGTGGTTTCCGATTGGTGGTTTCCGATTGGTGGTTTCCGATTGGTGGTTTCCGATTGGCACATTGTCATTCCGATGAGGTGTATAGCATTCCGATTTGGGACTATGAGATTAGAGATTCTTCTTTGCTTATGTTGCTAGATTGTTTCCTATATAAGTGGTTTTATAGTATTTGCGAAAAGATTGTTGTAGCATCATCACTTTAAGCTAGCATGCCTTCACACTATGCAATTGCCTTAGATTATCTAATGATTTCGACCTAGATTGCATTATTTACTTATTAGGCTTTAAGTAAATTAGGGCCACTTTCACGAAACCAAGTTTTATTGAAATTAATTAATTTTATCTCTTAAGAATACTTGAACGGTTTCTTATTACAGAAGTTCCTCTTATTTAATAAGTTGACTCCTCTGTAAACAAAAGAGATACAAATTACTTATTCAATGTCTTGCGTTTTGTTTTCAGGCCATGGAAGACAAAGTTTCATCATTGTCTTGCCCTCTGTTCAAGCCTTCTAGTGTTTGGGTTGACGGAAATCCTACAATTCCTGATGTAGTGGTTGAAACTAAACCAAAAACCATTGAAGTTTTGGTTGAATCTAAACCAAGACCTACTGAGGTGTTAGTAGAAATACAACCTAGACCTACTGAGGTTCTGGTTATGAAAACCAAGATACCCAAATAGTTTAAGCATTAATGCTAGGTTGTTATCTAATTTAGAATAAAATGTCTTTGGCATGTCTGTGTGTTGTTGTATGTAAGGACCTAGTCCAACTGAACCATGTTTTGTATGGTGTTTCTCTATTATATGTAATAATTGATATGTGTTATTCCCTATGCTTCAAATTGATATAGACTTAAGACATATATACTTTGTATATCATTTATGCTTATTTCATCAAAGCAGGAACCATGTCAATTACAAGAGAACAACAACAACAATCAGATCTCGCATTAGTACCACTCAATGCCCGACTACCACTTGCAGAGAACAACTTTCGTCTGAAAGAGGATTTTGATCCAAACATCGCTGCTTTCAAAGTTGCAATGGACATTCTTGACATGTCACCCATTAAAGATGCCCTTAGAGCTACTGCCTCAGTTCCAGAAATTTACATTCATGAATTTTGGGCCACAGCATCGATTACTGCAGCAAAGGAAGCATCTAAGACATCGATCACTTTCACAATCAACAAGCAAAACTTTACTCTTGACTTAAGCTTATTCAGGAAGTTGTTCAAGTTTCCCAAATTAGCAAAAGGAGAAAAGTTTGTGCCTAATCCAAAAACAGAAGAAGTGCTTCAAGTACTTAGAGCTTTAAACTATGAGGGTAACATTCAAAATCTATCTCAGTTCTCTACTGCACGCATTGGTCAACCATGGAAAGCAATCGTCATCATCATAGCCAGGTGCCTCACTTCAAAGGCTCGTGGTTATGACCAACTGAGACCACCTCAGGCTCATATACTTTGGGGCCTATACACTGCATCTAAAGTAGATTATGCTCTACTTCTTTGGCAAGAAGTGTGTTACCAATTCACCGGTACCAAGAAGAAATCACTGCATCTTCCGTTTCCAAGATTCACAAAACTTATCATCAACCATTTCATGAAGAGTGATCCTTCTATTGACAAGGGTGGAAACTTCTTCTACCATACATCAGATGATGACCATGTGTTGGATCAAATGGGTGACGAGAAACATCCCAGTAAGTACTCACTGATTCCAGCTTTAGTGCCTGACACCATGATCAATGACGGGATCAAGGACAGTGAACCTTACAAACAAATGCTTCTGGACATTGCAACACAATATAAAAGGGTAAATGCAGATCCATCCGAAAAACAAAAGGGTAAAAGGAAAAAGACTGTTGTCAAACGCCAAAAGACTTCTTCACCCCAAACCAAAGGTAAAGCTAAAGGGAAAGAGCAACTACGTGATGAAGATGCGGATGAACAAGATCCCTTAGTACAAATGTCTGAAGAAAAACAGATGCGGATTGCACAAAAGTTAAGTAGGATGGAGGCACAGAAAACCGGTAGTGGTTCTAGATCAAAAACTCATGCCGAGTTAGCACTGGAAGCTTTTGGAGATCCAGACGATCCAACTGATGAAGAGGAACAAGATCCCAGACTAGAGGAAGAACTCACAGACCCAACAAATCAAGATGATGACAACGTAGATGATTATATCAACTACGATTATGAAGATCAAAATCTGGAAGGTGGAACAGATATGGAAACAATTCTGTACGATGACGTCAATCTTAGCAAACCACTTCCACCTCCTTCATCAATAATAGCAGCAGAAGATGCTCATCTGATGATGTTTCCTATACAACAAAACATACCCCCTCCACCACCAGTCTTCAGCACTGTTGTAACAACCGTCTCGCCGAGTGAACCTACAATCGAGACCATTCAACCTGTATCAACCACCACCCCCGTAATTACACCCACACCATCACCGATAATCAATCAACCTGTATCAACCACCATCCATGTAATCACACCTACGCCGCCACCGGTAACCCATCAACCTGTATTAACCACCACCCAAGTGATTACAACGATGCCTCCACCGATTGTCGATCCTCTTGTGCCAACAACTGCCCCAGTAATTGTACCAACATCGCCACCTATCCTCGAACAACTTGTACCAACCACCATCCAATCCACAACCTCGTTAGCAATTGCGGTAACTCCTCTACCAACAACAACAGCAGTACAACTAGCATCCACTCCCACTCCATTTCTCACAATCAATGATCCACTCATTCAGCAACTCCAACAACAAATGGAATCACAGGCAAAAACTATTGCAGCATTGGAGAAAAGGATAAATCATGTTAAGGCACGTGACGAACGAAAACAAAAACGTGATGACAAAAAACTTCAAGAATCATTCGAATGTGTCATTAGACTTAAAAAGCAACAAACACAATTTCTTGCTGAAAAGGACGCACGTGACAAAGAAAATGCTGCATTTCTCGATTCCATCAATGGTTCAATGACTAACATCATCCAGCGTGAAGTTAGGGCATGTGTACATCAGGAGCTTCTAGCATTATTCATAAATGGCCTTACTAACTTACAATTAATGCAAACCTTGGAGACTCGGTTAACCAACATTGAGTCACCCATCACAGAAGCTCAACACGAATTACAAAGAGCTCTTCGTAAGGTCATAATGGAAGCTTCCAACACATCACCAGTAGAAGACACTGTAGTTCCCCAATCTTCCAAGAAACGGAAACGACAGGAGTCAGAGAATGAGGAAGAAGAGGAAAAGAATGAGGAGGAAGAACACTCTGATAAAAATGAAGAAGAAAAGAACGAGGAAGAGGAAGAGGAAGAGGAAAAGGACGAGGAAGAGGATGAGGACGAGGATGATGACAAGGACGAGGATGAGGACGAGGACGAGGACGAGGATGAGGATGAGGACGATGGGGAGGATAAGGATGACGATGAGGATGACGAGGATGACGATAGTGATGCGGATGACGATAATGGGAATGGTAAGGATAAGGAGAAAGGGGGTGGTGATAAGGATGAAGGTAATGGCACCAATGGAGAAGAATCTGAAGAATCTGATGCACGTTCAAAAGAAAAAGTTGCTGATAAACAAGCTGAGAGTGAACACATCACCACTGACGAGCATGATGAAACCACTGACAAAACCACAGGTAAGTCATCTGAACCAGCTCTTACTAGTGTATCACAAGTAGATCCTATACTACCACTAGTACAAGCCGAACCAATGATTGAAGACGAACCATCACCGTCTGTGGAACATCACTCTCCACCGCCTACTCTTGTTCAGCATCACACAGAAACAGCCACAGGTACTTCTTCTGTACCGGTTCCTACTAATATCTCATCCACAGCACCTGTTGAACCCGAACCTATGTAAGAAGACGACCCGATACCATCGGTGATACATAACTCTCCCCCTCAGCATTACATTGATATGGATATTGACGAGTTAAATCAACCAGATCCTGAGTTTGCCGACACGTTCACTGTTGATGAGACGGTTCCCGTACAGCCATGGCTTACACAAGCAGCAACTGCAAGTATAATTTCTGACAGTGAAAAGGCAGACCTCACACAATTCCTCAATAATCCTATTGACTTCTCTGGATTCTTGATGGATAAATATGGAGTGCCTAGCATTGATACAAATTTACTTCAAACAACGATCAAAGACAAGAACTTCTGGGCTTCCATGAAGATTGCCGAAACTGAGGGAGAATATCATTTTAATGAGCTCATGAAAGCAATCAAGTCAACAGCATCAGGTGAACAAGCTCTGATCCTTCTTCCACTAACACCCTCAATTATTGCAGCAGCCAAGGATCTGCCAATGCAATACTTCACCAACCGTGATCTTGACTACTTAGAAAACGGCGCGGACAAGTATGCTACATCATTAACAATGGGCAAAGCAGTAAATTTGGAGGATATCCCTTGGATTGAAGACAAAGTTTCAAAACTATGGAGCAAAAAGCTTGTCAAAGAATATGATCAATATGCGGAATTAGGCATCTCACATTGGCGGGGCAACAAGAGGTCGGCTTACTACTTCTATAATCACACCAAGCAAGGTACACCTATAAGTGCAACCCGTCGAATCTCCAGCATACAGGGCGTTAACTTTCACCATATCTTCGGATATTCGTATTTGAAGGACATCATATTCAAGCGAGAAGACGGTAAGATTTATAGTGTCAGTGAAGGGGATCTTCAATTCCTACGACTTGAAGATATTGAAGATTTTCTACTCCTTTTGGTTCAAGGCATGGTTCCTCACTTAGACCCCGATGAAGTCATTGCTCTAAGTTCCAACATTCGCCAATTTACTCGTCGAATTGTAATCAAGCAAAGGGTTGAGGATTTACAACTCGGGGTAGAGAGTCACCAATCCAGACTAAATCTGGAACGACCTCACACAACACCAATGAGTCGTTATCACCAAGGTAAGGAACCATACATGGGTACACTTAAACCAGAGATGGGCATATTCTACCTGAATGAAGCAGAGGTCATGCAATACATGCGACTCTCCGAACTACACAAGTTCAGCGATGGCACTCTTAAGCATGTACGTGACAAGCTGTTGATGCTCAACTCAGGACAAGGTCTTCCAGAAGTAAAGTACCAATGGGTAGGCCGATTCAAGAAGAGTGCCAACCACACCATCCAGGTGATTGAGGAAACGTTAAGGCATCGACGGTTGATCCGCAGCATTGAACGATTCGTGGGGGCAGACCATATGGAGCACATCACAGGCTCGTGGGCCGATCCATCTAATGGGTCGTACTATTTCAGGTTTACTCCATATTGGTTAATTTGTGAATATGTTAATATTGTAAATACTGTGCTTTTGTGGCTTGTTGTTGTGTTAAAGTATGATAATTTTTCAAGAATTTCTCACGAGATTCTAAATCTTTCAAAATATATCATACTAAAGCACTACAACTACCCCTTATTAACTTAAGGGGGAGCATGAACATGTTCTATGGCCAAACATCGATTTCATTTTTACCCAAAGACCGGTTAATCCATTCAATATCCCAAATATTAATGGTTAACATTTTGGATAAGGGGAGAAAATGGGATTAAGGAGATTTAAATGATACTTGGCTAAAAGATGAAAAAGACTTAACGATTATCCGTCTTAATATGTGTAAAGCACGTGTTAAGGGGGAGCGTTTTTTATGAACAAAACACCTAAGGTACAAAACTTTTGATTTCAATATCACAAGTACCTTAAGTGATTTTCAATGATTTTTCATGGTGGTAATTCCTTCCCAAAACACACTTAATTCACGACGAATGTGGTGACAAAAGGGTGGTAGGAATAGGTTTAGTCCAATGATTCATCAGAGCCGATGGAATCTTCCCAAGGACAATTCCCTAGATAGAATTAGAAGTCCTAGGAAAGATGGAGAAAGAATGTGATCGTAGCTGAATGCCGACCAAGTACTTAAGCTAGCACTGGAACAATCACAACAAGGTGCTAGTGATGACGTATTGGTAAGCATTGAAGGGGTTGAAGAATGAAAAAGAATTGTAAAGATAAAGGGTGTAAAGAAAGAAGCCCTCCTTACAACTTTAGGCAGAAACCGGGTCAATACATATGCTATTGAGGTCATTTTTGCTAATGATTCTCGGTATTGAAGAAAGACATCATGGACCCAGTGATGCAATGCACAACCCTTCCCAGCTAACTCAAATACCTCTCAAAAGGTATTTGTTTTAATCACACGGAGATCAACACGTGATCTATTGGTTTATTCACTCCGAATAGACTGGTATTGAAAAGGTGGCACTCCTCTCCAGCCATCGCTCACTAAATCAAAACGCACAATCGAGTCTAGAGCCAAGAGATCATCAAAAGTCTCATTAGGACACTTTCCATTTATTCCTTGCTTTCTCACACACTGTGAAAAGTAAGAGATTTTCATGAGTCCTACGCAGTATTCCTGTAATATTGCCAGAACATCCGAGTAATACGCAAGTATTACAATGAAGATGGAAATCCTGCTTGAGCCAACATCAAACAAGCTCATGGTAGGTTACACGTGCGGTTCTTTTAGAACCAATCTTGTGAAAAACTGGAAAGAAACAGTGGTTTAATTCTTAATTGAACTTAAACTCGTTCCAGGCCTCTACGCATTATCATATGATCTTGCCAGAACACTCAGAGTGACTCTTTATTGATCACAGTGACGAGTGGAAATCCTTCTAGTGTTAACATCAAACAGCACTTGGTAGGTGACGTGCAAGATTCTTTATGAATTGAGCTCGTGACAACTGGAAAGCAACGATGGTGAAAATCTTAATTGAAATTCACTTGTTCCAGGTTTCATGAATTGACGGCTTCAAATCACAAGGATAAATTATCCAAGTGATTCACTCTTTATGTTCGCAATCAGCTTTAGACGGTCGAATAAAGAGAACGGGTTTACCCGCGAAATCCTGTCAGGAAGTTACTTAATTGAAACTATCCGTCACGGGTACGATATCTAATATCGTCCAACGGTCTTCACTGACCGGAGGTAAAATGCTACCGAATTAGAATAAAATGTTCAAAGCCATTTTATTCGTGTCGTTGCTGTGTACCTGTTAAAGACGGTGGCGTTGCTATGTACCTGTTGAAGACGGTGGCGTTGCTGTGTACCAGTTAAAGACGGTGGTGTTGCGGTGTACCTGTAGAAGTCATCCCACATGCTTATGTCTTTCTGCATCAAAGTTCAGCAAAAAATTCAAGAAAGTACAAGATGAAGTCTTCCGCTGTAACAAACTCTGAAACTTTCGAGAATTCAACAAAAAGACATAAGTGTGTGGAACATGGAGTCACGAGGAGGCAAAATTCACAAGTAGGCAAAGATCGCACGTGAAAGGCCAAAAGAACATGTTCCAAGCAAAAAGGCTGATATCATTCAACACATATTCACAAAAGAAAAGAAAAAGAAAGAAAAGAAGACTACGAGCTCAAGAACAAAATCTAACATGCTAGATTAGGACTTTGTAAATTTGGAGTGACCTCCCTTTGGGGGAGATTGTTGGAAATACGTTTTACGCATTTAGAAAGTCTCGGTCACTCCAACCATGTAGTTATAGGCTCGTAGTTAAGTTAAGTGTCATTTATTACATAGCCCGACCCATGAGCATGTTTATGGGCCGGAAGCCCAAGTCCTTTAAGGACTTGGGGTATTTAAACCTCTTTCCACCATGGAAAGAGGTGTTGGTTGTTTATTTCTCACTTTTATATAATACAAGTTTCTTTCACTTCTCTCTCTAACTTTCTCTCTCTAGAAAAACATCAACCCTCTTGATTCATAAAGATTATCATTGTTCTACACTCATGAATCCTAAGTACCTCCGAGAGTTGTTCTCGAGTCACTCCCTCACTATAAGAACTACTCCCACATCCATATGAGGTACCACCACCCGGCAACTTCCTGCCCCTGCCGACGATATTTTGAGTGTTGCGGCTCGGATTTACTAGATCAATTATTTCTTGATCACTTTTGTACTGCTCAGCACCACAAGAAATCGCTTCTTTTATGGCCATCATTTTCGACTGTGAAAAAGAAAGAGAAAAAAAGAAGTTAAAAACAAATAAAAATATGTTATTAAAGCATGTATAAATTAAATTACATACATATCTGTCTTGATTTTCCTCGGACATAATGCCATTCTTGTTTGTGTGTGCCCTCTTCCAAGTTTGTATAAGGTCCTCGTAAGCCCCATGCTTGACTTTCTGTACAATATCAAATAAATTAATAACAAGATCTTTACCAAAAAAAATTTAATAACAAGATACAAATAAACAATATAAAACTTTTAAATGATCACAAAAACTATAACGATTCTTACATATTCGTTCCTTCCTTGAGCGAATGATTTTTTCCCTTGATGTGTGGAAACTTTGTTTTTCGAGCGGTTAACTGTATTAACTTCACTTCTCCTCACCCGACTCGGGTGGGACCAATACCGGCACAAATCAAGCCACTCCCCTGCTGATCTGTTACCCCACGTAGAACTCGATGGGGGCAGTACAAGCGCCGCTTCCTCGGGCGAATCATGGATAGAATAATAGTCAGCCTTTAGCTTGTTCTTATTTTTGCGCCAAAGTAGCCTCAACTTACAGTTAATTCCAGTTTTTATCCTTTCTCCCACTACATATGTTATCCCGCCATAAGTCACACTTTCACGACTATCCAACCAACCCGTCAGGTTGAAATAGGTCTACATGTAAACATATGCATTTAAATAAACAAACAATTTTCAACCAAAATAGTTAATAAGACTAGATGTAACGCAAACAATTAATACCTCAAGTGTAGGAAAGATATGGGTTTTGAGGTGCAATGGTATCTCTTCCCACTCGCAAGCAAGTGGAAGTGGTCGGACTGTTTCCCCCATCAGAGAGCTCAACATCGCAGCATTATCGCCTAACGGGTGGAAGCTATTAAGATCATAAATATCAAATGAAACTGGCAGAGGTCCTCCATGCGCCCTATGCTTCCTCATTAGGCTCGTATTAACCGTAACCATATGTGGTATCGGGTCACCTGCAAAGATTAGTTATTGAAGTTATTGATTCGTGAAAATTCAAACACACTTAATTAACAATAAGAGTTGACATAAAATAAAAATAAATCACAATTTCTTACTTTCGCAATTGCCAGGTACGGACTTTGTAGGTCGTCTAGGTGGAGTACCACCAGCATCCCCACCGTGTGATCTACCACCTACACACGCCATCTGTAATATAACAAGTACATGAACACACAATTTCGTGGACCGGTTAATGCTAATATACAAATTCATAAAAATTATATACTACAAAAGACTAACAATATATAATATAATAAACATATGCATAATATTAATTACACACCTCGGTCACGGCTGAAATAAACAAAGATGGAAAGATACAAAAAAGGTCCGGATGAGGAACTTGTCCCGACTGTCCTGGTGCTAACCAAACACAAACATAAAATAAAAAAATCTAAATTAGTTGGTTTCCGAGATTTTATCTAATTTGAAACAAACACTAAAACAATTTCAAAAAAAACATTACCTTTTATACGACTGTGACTCGGGAATTCGGTTCTCGGCTATGACTCGGGTCTTGGCTACGATAAACATATAAAAAAATTAAGCCGAAATCCATTAAGCCTAAAAGAATTAAGCCGAAATCAACTATATATATATATATATACTAAGCGAAATCAACTAAGCCTATATCAACTAAACCTAAATAAGCCGAAATCAACTAAGCCTAAATATAATCCGAAATCAACTAAGCCTAAATATAACCCGAAATCAGTTAAGCCAAAATAAGCCAAAAACTACTAAAAAATTAGCTCATACGTTTTAATATAAGAAAAATAGACACCCACCTTTAGTATAAGTGGCTAGCTACTGCTGCTGCTGTCGTGGTGGTGCTGCTGCCGCCGCCAGTGGTGGTTGCTATTGCTGCCGTCGGTGATGGTATTGCTCCCGTCGGTGGTGGTGGTGGTATTGCTGCCGACATTATCATTATCATTATCATTATAACAAATTAAACAAATTATCATTATCATTATAACAAATTTAAACAAATTACCTTTATATAAATTGGTGGGTCGGATTGGTGGTGGTGGTGATGGGTGGGACGGATTGGTGGTGGTGGTGATGGGTGGCGGATTGGTGGTGGTATTGATGGATGGGACGGATTGGTGGTGGTGGTGATGGGTGGGACGGATTGGTGATGTGCGAAGGAGTGGTGTCGGATTGGTGGTGGTGGTGATGGGAATGGTGGTGATGGGACTTGGTGGTGGTGGGAAGGATTGGTGGTGATGGGACTTGGTGGTGGTGGGAAGGATTGGTGGTGATGAAGAATGAAGAATACGGTTGGAGAATGAAGAATACGGTTGGAGAATGAAATATACGGTTGGAGAATTGAAGGATTGATTGCTCCCGTTTTTTTTTAATGAAGATGAAGATCGAATGAATGAAGTCTTGTGGCTAAGATTGTGGATAGAATTTAGGGTCGAAAATTAGGGTCGAAAACTTCGACCCTAATATTTAGGGTCGAAAATTTCGACCCTAAATATAAACCGCGATTTTTTTAATTTTGGTATGGAATTTAAAATTTTCGTGAAATTTTTTGAAAGTAAAAAGTTTTAGTGCCAAATTTAGGGTCGAAATTTCGACCCTAAATTTCGAAACTATAATAGTTTTAAATTTAAAATGTTTTAAAAAAAATCAATAAATAGAGTTTTTAAATTACTAAATTATTTATATAAAATATTAACAAATTATTTTATTTATATAAAAAATTAATAAGTATCACTAATATATTTTATTTATGTAAATTTATTTTATAAATTACAATAATTACGTTTTAAAATAGTAAATTTTGAAACGAGAATAATTTTAATTTTAAAATGTTTTAAAACATTAATAGATAGAGTTTATAATTACTAAATTATTAATATAAAATATTAACAAATTATTTTGTTTATATAAAAAATTAATAAGTATCACTAATATATTTTATTTATGTAAATTTATTTTATAAATTACAATAATTACGTTTTAAAATAGTAAATTTCGAAACGAGAATAATTTTAATTTTAAAATGTTTTAAAACATTAATAAATAGAGTTTATAATTACTAAACTATTTATATAAAATATTATCAAGTTATTTTGTTTATATAAAAAATTAATAAGTATCACTAATATATTTTATTTATGTAAATTTATTTTATAAATTACAATAATTACATTTTAAAATACTAAATTTAGAAACGAGAACAATTTTAATTTTAAAATGTTTTAAAACATTAATAAATAGAGTTTATAATTACTAAATTATTTATATAAAATATTAACAAATTATTTTGTTTATATAAAAAATTAATAAGTATCACTAATATATTAACAAGTCAATAGGGTATCGTATAACATGATATGAGTCAATATGGTATCGTATTACATGATATGAGTCAATAGAGTATCGTATTGCATGATATGAGTCAACATGGTATCGTATTACATGATATGAGTCAATAGGGTATCGTATTACATGATATGAGTCAATATGGTATCGTATAACATGATATGAGTCAATATGGTATCATATTGCATGATATGAGTCAATAGGGTATCGTATTACATGATATGAGTCAATAAGGTATCGTATTACATGATATGAGTCAATATGGTATCGTATTACATGATATGAGTCAATATGGTATCATATTGCATGATATGAGTCAATAAGGTATCGTATTACATGATATGAGTCAATATGGTATCGTATTACATGATATGAGTCAATAGGGTATCGTATTATATGATATGAGTCAATATGGTATCGTATAACATGATATGAGTCAATATGGTATCATATTGCATGATATGAGTCAATAGGGTATCGTATTACATGATATGAGTCAATAGGGTATCGTATTACATGATATGAGTCAATATGGTATCGTATTACATGATATGAGTCAATATGGTATCATATTGCATGATATGAGTCAATAGGGTATCGTATTACATGATATGAGTCAATATGGTATCGTTTTACATGATATGAGTCAATAGGGTATCGTATTACATGATGTGAGTCAATATGATATCGTATAACATGATATGAGTCAATATGGTATCATATTGCATGATATGAGTCAATAGGGTATCGTATTACATGATATGAGTCAATAGGGTATCGTATTACATGATATGAGTCAATATGGTATCGTATTACATGATATGAGTCAATATGGTATCATATTGCATGATATGAGTCAATAGGGTATCGTATTACATGATATGAGTCAATATGGTATCGTATTACATGATGTGAGTCAATATGGTATCGTATAACATGATATGAGTCAATATGGTATCGTATAACATGATATGAGTCAATATCGTATCATATTGCATGATATGAGTCAATAGGGTATCGTATTACATGATATGAGTCAATATGGTATCGTATTACATGATATGAGTCAATATGGTATCGTATAACATGATATGAGTCAATATGGTATCATATTGCATGATATGAGTCAATATGGTATCGTATTACATGATATGAGTCAATAGAGTATCGTATTACATGATATGAGTCAATAGGGTATCGTATTACATGATATGAGTCAATATGGTATCGTATAACATGATATGAGTCAATATGGTATCATATTGCATGATATGAGTCAATAGGGTCTCGTATTACATGATATGAGTCAATAGGGTATCGTATTACATGATATGAGTCAATAGGGTATCGTATTACATGATATGAGTCAATAGGGTATCGTATTACATGATATGAGTCAATATGGTATCGTATAACATGATATGAGTCAATATGGTATCATATTGCATCATATGAGTCAATAGGGTATCGTATTACATGATATGAGTCAATAGGGTATCGTTCAAGTTTCAGACCAAAACGTTTGTCCGCTTCGGCAGATTGTTCAAAATATGCTACCATTCGATCAGTCTAATTATCTGAACCAGCAACTTCTTTTAATTCTTCTAACCTTCCTAACCAGGCCATTATTGTTGTTTTTTTAGTATTGGAAAACTGAGATGAGTGATAATTGGAGGCAAACTACAAACCATTAAATAGCAAAACAACTACCCAATATGATATGAGTCAATAGGGTATCATATTACATGATATGAGTCAATAGGGTATCGTATTAAAAATATATTTAATAATTTAGGGTCGAAATTTTGACCCTAAATATAAACCGGGAATTTTTTAAATTTTTCGTGAAAATTTTTGGTGTGAAATTTTAAATTTTTCGTGAAAATTTTAAAAAATTTTAAATTTAGGGTCGAAATTTCGACCCTAAAATTTTAAATATTAAAAATAAATTTTTTTAAAGTTATTTTTAATTATTAAAAATATATTATATAATACATAAATTAAAATTATTTAGAATTTTAAATTTAGGGTCGAAATTTCGACCCTAAAATATTAAATTTAGAAATAAATTCTTTTAAAATTATTTTTAATTATTAAAAATTCATTATAATACATAAATTAAAATTATTTAAAATTTTAAATTTAGGGTCGAAATTTTGACCCTAATTTTTTTGGTCCCACCTGCTTTTTGACCAGCCCTTTTGGGTTGAAAAATTGTGGGCCCCCACCTTAATTTAGGGTCGAAAATTTCGACCCTAAATTAGGTCCGACCCTAAACCTTGATTTTGTTGTAGTGGTCCAGCGAACATAAATAAAACATACTGGACCACATGACCTCTTACGTCCATGTCATATATAGCAATTAAGAACAGCCTTTCTTTCTTGTAAGATACAGTCATGTCTTGTTAATAACAAGTCGTAAACCATGTGTATAAAATCTCCTTCATGAATACACATATGTGGCTGTAACCTTTTACATGTTCTAGGGTTTGTAAAAACCCTAATAATCTGCTAAAAACACGAACCTGTTGTTTTTTTAAAACACAGATCCATCGGTATTCTTCCTGCACGAATCTCCATAGATCATGAACGAATTCATGATATACATTCAGCACCTTCTGAATTTTTTTGAGCAGATCCTACTAGGGTTCATCATTGATCAATGATCAACTCACCAAAGCTAGCAGAATTACCATCGAACACCAAATTTAGCAGCAATACGAACGAATTACCTAGGGTTTATTGGGAGAAACCCTAGATCAGCAACTTTTGGAGCTTATATTTTTTGTTTAAATTATCTAGGGTTTGTACAAACCCTAATTCAACTTTAATAATAAAAATAGAAACTTGAAAAATGTTTTCTGCAGCCTACTTTGACCTGCTGTAACTTTTTCTTAACAGTTCAGATCGACAATCCCTCTAGTGAGATTGTAGTCACGTATATAAAGAACCTTTAGTTCGAATTTCGTGACGATCCAACGATTAACGACTGAGTTATTACCGTTTGAATATGGCTGTATAGAAAGATCCGAATCTGAAAACCCTAGACGGATTTTCTTGTTTAATCTTCGTTCTTCGACCCGAAAACCTTAATGAATCAACCAGATTGAGAGCGACGAGGCTCTGATACCACATGTTGAATCATAATATGTACGATTCACTAATCGTTATTAAGACTCCTCTAGGATTATATAACAATGAACATTAAACATGCATAGCAGAATTAGCACAATGAACAATTATTACTATTAAGGTTTTCTTTATTCACATAAATCAAACCTAACTATTAACTATAACACCCACGTGTTCTATGGTTCTTAGACTCTTATAGGAGTTCTAAGCTATGCTGGATAATTAAAATGAATGCCCTGCCCCTCTTTATATACTAGAGGTGCTAGGGTTTACAAGGAGATAAACATAATAATGCAAGTATATCTTTTAAGTATAAAGAATATTTTCACAATATTCTTCGAACTTATCTTCATTCTCTAGAATCTTCTAAAGATCTCTACATCTTCAATAACACTAACGGTACTTGACACTTAACATATAATTCCCAACAATCCTCCCCTAAACAAGAATGATAACTTGTTGTCTTCTTGTTTCTCTTTGTGCTGGATGTATTTAGAATACATGTCTTCAGTCTTTTCTTCATCCTTGGATTGAACTTGGTAATTTGTATTTGTATCCAACTGAATGTAGCCAAACACTTCAATGTAGATCTTCTTCTGATAAGATAATCTTCAAGCATCATGAATATCATCTTTGTCTTCAATTTATGATCTTCTTGTGTCTTGTAAACATTCATTTGTCTTTGCAGCAACAGTAATTGTCTTCTTTTTTAGTTAAGTCTATGAACTCTGAATCATGAACTTCAGTCTTGATTTTGATGAGACAAAACTTTCTAAGTATCTTTTCTTGAATACTTCTTTGCTTGCAACTTCATACCTGAAATAAAACAGTTAACAACAAAAACAAATCTGTATTGGCTTCATGATTTTTAGCAAATCACCAGCTATCAACGGATTTGATATATTCTTTACCAGTTAGCCGTACACTCTGGAATAGCCAATACTTTATTCATAAAGAATAAGGTGTACTAATAATCCTATAGTTTTTGGTAAATTGTCAACCATCAACAGATTTGATTAAGTCTTTACCTAGTACCGTTTGTCTAGGACTACCCAACTCTTTGTCTCGAAACAAGGTGAGTCAGAACCATATAGTTTTTAGCAAACTACCAGCTTTCAACGGATTTGAGAAGTCTTTACCACAAACCGTTTGCTTATGGACTAGCCAGTTCTTATGTTAGACATGGTGAACTGAGAACGATTTGTGAAGTGTGACTGAAAGTCAAACACTTAAGGCTCTTTCTTAGCTTCTTCCTCATCTTTCAAATCCTTAATTTGTTGTTTAACCATTCTGATCAACTCCAAAGCACCAACAGACTCTTCTGAAACCTCTAATTGTTGTTCTAAGATTCTTTCCAACAATCTTCTCCCAAATGGATAAGTCTTTTCTTGTAGCATACAATAAGTAATGTCATCTATATTCAAAATATGTATTCCACATAACCTGTAATATCTCCAGTAACTAGGAATTTGATTCTCTAATTCTTTCTACATTCTTTGATCACAATTGTGTGGCTCATACATGAAAAGAAATTCATTGTGTAATAGTGATACCTCAGTTTTACCTGCACTGGCTTCTTGAACTAACCTTGAAAGATCTTGAATATCTTGTCTGTCAAGAATATGAAGAATGTCTTCCAAAAGTCTGAACATTCTTGTTGTGTCATCAGTTCTTTGTATTCCATGAGCTTCCAGTCCTTGATCCATATAGTACGTCCATCTAGCAATAGATGACCTTTTTCCAAAAATCTCTGTATCAATACATTGATCTTCAAATTTTACTATCTTCAAGTACTTTTTCAATCTCTCATCATCATCACTATCTTCTGTTGTTGACTTAGCCTTTTTCTTAGCTTTATTCTTCCTTTTTGTTGATCTTTTTCTCTTAACACCCTTGGAGGTTCCTTCAAATTCCATTGAACCTTCTTCCAAGTTTGTATGTACCGTTTTTTCAGTATGTAATGTTGATTGTGTATGTACTGCTTGTACATTTTCAGTCTTGTCAACATCTTGAGCTTTATCTCCTTCATTCATTCTTTGAGCAGTCTCTTCTTCTTTTGAACTTACCTTCTCCTTTATATTCTTCCTCACATATGTGGTATTTATAGGTGGAGATGTGTTTGTAGGTTCAACAGTACTTGACTCAAATCTAGGAGCACTTCCAAATTGCCTTTGTTGTTGCAAATGTCTTCTAGCTTGTTTAACAGTTATCATGTCTGCTTCAGATCCAATCTCAACAAAATTCAATTCAGCTCTTTTATGTTGTTCATACAAAGTCCTGATTTCTTCAAAATTCTTTTTGACTAGCTGAGTATGAGTGAAATGCTTAACTTTCTTGAGAAATGTCATCATTTGATTCCTAATCTGTATGGTATTTGGAGGCTTAATCTTTTCTCTTCTTCTCTTTTCAGTAAAGAATCTTTGTTGCTCCCTTACTAGATCATCAATCGGTTTTGATTTCTCTTCTTCATCATAAGCATCTCTTTCTTCAGCTAACAATGAGTCTGCAAGAATCTCACTTGCATGTAATTCAGCTTGAATCCTAACATACTCTTGTATGTTTCATTCTTGTTGTATTCTCCCAGCTTCTAGTAAATGCTGCTTTGCTTCAAGTTCTTCTTGCAAGTCTTCTTCATGAATTTAAGCTTGCATTCTGAGAGCATATTCCTCATCATGGTCTAGTTGATTAAATCTATACATGACTTTACTGATATCATCATCTGAATCACTTTCATTTTCAGATTCTGATTGTATTTGCTTCTTCCCCTTATCCTTTGGATTAATCTTAGGTAACTTCTTCTTCAACTTGGAAGGTCTTTCCTCATCAGCTTGCTGTTGAATAACTATACCTTTAGTAGGGTGTGAAGCTTGAACTTTCTTACCTGTAGTTTGATCCTTTTGGCAAGAACTTCTTGTTGTGTCTTCTTCTCTGCCTCTGCTTGTTTTGCTTTCTCAACTGAATTCTTTTCTCTTAAGTCAAGCAGTATTTGAGCTAAAGTCTCATCCTCTCCAAAAGGAGTTTGAATTTCTAGTGAAGGATGATCACCAGTGGTACTTGCAGTCGGCTTAGCAGTACTTGGGTCTTCAACAATGTCAGCAGTACTTGCAGTCAGCTTAATTGGCCTAGCAGTACTTGGATCTTCAACAGTGTTGACTTCACCAGTATTTGACACACTTGTTTCTTCAATCACTTGTGTATCTCCAGATACCCTTTCTTCCACTAAAACTATCCTTTCAACTTGTACCTCTCCAGTCTTTTCTGATCCATTGCTCACTCTTGATCTTGATAGTACTTGCAAAGACTGTTTCTTGTGAAACCAAAATTGTCTTTTGGTGGTGGAGTTGAAGATATAGGAAATTAAACATTAATCTCCTCCAGCTTCTCATAGAAAGTACTCCAATTCACTTGAAGTTGTGGTGATTGAGGTTGTGGTTCTGGCTGAGTTACCACCATTTCTTCAATTTGTGGTTCCTCATGAGTAGGTTGTGGCTCTTCCCGTTGAAACTCCATGTTTGTAGGTTCATCCACAACAGTCTCTAAACCAGTTCCATCTTCATAATTCCCAATGACATCATCATCCGATTCAAAATTGATGTCATTTCCAGAGACCCTTGTTTGATTATCAAAAAAATGTATTTGTTCTTCATAATTCCTCCCCTGTTTGGTTGCATTCAGTTGCCTTTTCTTGTGGTTTCTAAACCTTTGCTTTTTAAGTAAAGCTTTCTGAATAGACCTATTTTATCTCATCCAAGGTGATACTTTATTCCTCAACTTGATTAGGCTGGCCTCTAATTCAGCAATTTTCTTATCTTGAACAAGTTTTTTCCTTTTGCAACACCTATACCTGTTGGGACAAACTAGTACACAAAGTAGTTAAATTTGTAACATCCACCACCTCTGGTGCATGTGCTTGTGGTGAACCACTAGCAGCAATGGAAGTAGCAGGTGTATGGATCATCTCATCAGTATTTGGTGGAACACTAACATTGTGAGAAGAATATTGAGAATCTTCTAAGGAATGGGAACTCTGGGTAGAAGGAGTTTGCTGAGAAGCACTAGCATTGCTAGGTTCCTCACATTCTTGGTTGGCAGGTTGGACTAACATATGAGCAAACAATGGTGTAACAGTTCCTATAAAGGCATTGCCTTGTTTGGTCAAGAAAGAGAAAGTTCTCTTTGTGAATGTAGGAACATCCCATGTATTAGTTAACTCTGGTAGGTCAGGGATTTGGTCACTAACTAAAGTCTGAATGAATCTAGGATACATTAAAAACTTCTTAGTTCCTTCCAAATTCCTAGTCATGCCTTCAAAAATCAATCTTGAAAAAATAAAAACCCTGTTATTTGCTAGACAAATACCAGCTGATGCCAATGCAGCAGGAATTTGATCAAAAGAATTACTTTTAGAGATTAAACAGTGAATAATGGCATGAAAAAGCAATTTCCATTGAGGTGAAAACAAAGCTTTAAAGAAAGTAAGACTTTCCCTACCACCCTCATAGCCCATGGCTGCAAGGCCATCATGTATCTCTGTGTAATTAAGCATACTAAGTCCATTTTCATCATTTAATCTCAAACTAGCCCTTAGCAATACCTCAGTTACATATATATTTCTATGATTTACCCTAGCCTTAATGCAAGGTTGATCAAACCGAGTACCTAATAAAACAGTGTTCCAAAATTGTTCAATAATGAAAACAGAGACAATGGGACTTATAGTAAGTGTGAAACGAATATGACTTCGAGATAAGAATCCAAGAATCTCATGGAATCCAAGAGAGTCATCATTCAAAGCAAGATTTGCAACCAAATTATGCTTATAGATCACTTGTAAAACAGCCATTAGTATTTTTTATGAACGAAAAATTGGAGAGAAGGTTATAGAATCAAGAGATAAAAATAAAAGATTAGGTAAATCATTTGTATAACTGGAGTAAGTATTTAAGTAAATAACAAACCCAAGCGTGAAGAAACCGCCAAATTTACAAAAGAGACCCTTAACGGTACAACGGACATGTAGCGGTACATGGAACATACTCGGTACTTGGACTTGTGCTAGCGGTACTTGGATCCATAACGGTACCTCACAATATGCATTCCTCATAATAACCTCTTTTATCGTATTCTATCAACCTGCAATCACATCAATAACACAAAACATACACTATACAATAAAAATTAGCATAAAAATTGTACATGTGTTACCTCCCCTCAACATATGCAGCAGTCTATTAGTTGAGCATACCAATATGTGTCACCAAGAATTCAAATCTCTTTGCATCAAATGCCTTGGTCAATAAATCAACTACATTGTTGTCTGTATGAATCTTTAAGATTTGAATAAGCTTCTTGTCATAGGCATCTCTTATGAAGTGATGTCTTATTTCAATATGCTTGGTCTTGGAGTGAAATACTGGGTTCTTGACAATGCATATAGTACTTTCATTATCAATGTAAATCTTGGTGTTCATGAAATTTAACCCATAATCCAACAAATGATTTTGAATCCAAAGTACTTGTCCACAGCAATGAGCAGCAGCTAAATATTCAGCCTCAGTTGTAGAAGTAGCAACAATGGTTTGCTTCTTACACTACCATGATATGAGTCTTCTACCTAGGAATTGACAACCTCCTGTTGTGGATTTCCTATCATGATTAGCTCTAGCATAATCACTATCTGAGTAAGCTTCTAATTCAAAGGTTGAATCTCTAGGATACCATAATCCTAAATTAGGTAGACTTTTAAGATACTTAAAAATCCTCTTCACAGCATGTAGATGTGACACCTTTGGATTAACTTGGAACCTTGAACAAGCACACACAGCAAACATAATATCTGTCCTTGAAGCAGTAAGATACATCAGTGAACCAATCATTGACCTGTATAGATGAATATCAACATTTTCACCATGTTCATCCTTTGACAAAGACTTCTTAGCTTCAAAAGGTGTGCTTGTACTCCTTGTATCCATACATGAAAATTTCTTCAAGATCTCAGCAACATACTTATCTTGGCTGATAAATATTCCATCTTTCCTTTGTTTGACTTGTAGTCCCAAAAAGAAAGTAAGTTCTCCCATAGAACTCATCTGAAATCTTCCTTTCATCAAAGCCTCAAACTCGTCATACCATGATTTCTTGGTGGAACCAAAAATGATTTCATCAACATAAACTTGTACTAGAATAATATCCTAAGCATTCTTCTTGATGAACAGAGTTTTGTCAATGGTCCCTCTTCTATATCCATGTTCTAACAGAAAATTGGATAAAGTTGCATACCAAGCCCTTAGAGCTTGATGCAGACCATAAAGTGCTTTGATAACATTGTAGAATCTGTTGGGGAACTTAGGATCTACAAAACCTGGAGGTTGTGAAACATATACCTCCTCTGAAATAGTACCATAAAGAAAGATACTTTTCACATCCATCTGATAGACTATAAAACCCATATATGATGCAAAGGCCAAAAATAACCTAATGGCTTCTATCCTTGCCACTGGTGCAAAAACCTCATCATAGTCTATCCATTCTTCCTGTCTATAGCCTTGAGTAACAAGCCTTGCCTTGTTTCTCACAACAACTCCTCTTTCATCCTTCTTGTTCCTAAAGACCCATCTAGTACCAATAACTCTCTTACCTAAGGGAAGATCCACAAGAATCCAAACCTTTTGTAGCTCAAATTCTGTTAATTCTTTTTGCATGGCATCTACCCAACTTTCTTCATCAAGAGCCTGAGAAATGTTTTTGGGCTCTAATTGTGATAAGAAACAAACAATGTTGAGTATCCTTATGATTGGTTCTCTATTGTTGTTTGACATAACTCACAAGTGCATGAGTTTCAGTATTGACTTGAAGTTATCTTCTTGTTTGCACAGCAGACTTGGGATTTCCAATGATCTGTGTAGTAGGATGGTTGTTGTTAACTTTATGAGTGGGAATAGAACTAACTGGAATTTCAGTTTCCAAATTGTTGAAATCAGTTACTACACCCTGCTCATCATAGGAAGCTTTGGAGAAGATTCCTTCAGCTGGACTAGCATACATATCTTCATCGTCCATAGCTTGTAAAATATCTTCTAATGAATCAGCAGACTTTGTAGATTTTGACTTAGCAGTATTTGCAGATGAGGTACCGCTAGGTGTAGTATGTACTGCTGAGTGTTGTGACTCAAAAGATTCTTATCCTGAATGCTTATTAGCAGATTTAGCATTATTTTCTTGATCTTGAAGCCTCTGAAGCTCTTGGGAGGCTTGATTATCTGTTGATGGCATAGTTTGCTTCTTGGGAGTAGCAGACATGGGAGTAACAGTAGGCATACTAGGTACATAGATGTGAACATCATCATCTGATGAAGAAACGTCTTCTTGAGTACCTGACTCAGTTGTACCAGACTCCTCTCCTGCATTGTTAGTTTGACAATCCTTTTACATAGAATAGTAATCTATAGAATTAGTTAGATAATCTAAATCAAACATCAAAGCATAACCTATTCCTGGGACATTGGGTTTATTTTCTAAGAAATTAACATGGGCATTTTCTTCAACCTTTTTAGATGCCAAATTGTAAATCCTATATGCTTTACTTTGCAATGAATATCCTAAAAGATATCCTGGATCAGATTTTCCATCAAACTTCCCCAAATGATCAAGAGTATTTAGTATAGACACATGACACCCAAAAGGTCTTAAATGACTTATGGTTGGCTTAATAGCAGTCAAAAGTTCATAAGGTGTTTTGTTTTGAGGCTTGGTCACTAAAACTCTATTTAACACATAACATGTAGTATTGATTGTTTCTCCCCAAAATGTATTTGGCAAAAGAGAATCAGCCAGCATTGTTCTAGCAGCCTCAATCAATGTCCTATTCTTCCTTTCAGCTACTCCATTTTGTTGTGGAGTCCTAGGATTACTAAATTGTCTCTTAATCCCTTTAGACCTACAAAATTCATCAAATTCAACATTCTTGAATTCTGTCCCATTATATGTCCTAATGATTAAGACTTGTTTAGTGAACTGCTTTTCAACTAAAGTGATAAAATCCTTAAGTAACTCATTGGTTTCACTCTTAAGAGCTAAAAAGAAAACCCAACTAAATCTACTATAATCATCAGTTATGACAAGACAAAAGGTCTTATGACTAATGCTTCTTATAGAAACTAGACCAAACAAATCCATATGTAAAAGTTGCAAAGGCTTTGTCACAGTATTGACAGTCTTGGTCTTACAAGAGGCTCTATGTTGTTTACCTTTTTGACAAGCAGCACATGTGAAATCATTTTGAAAAGATTGGTTAGGTAACCCTCTAACTAAATTCCTATTCACTAATCTGTTAAGATTCTTGAAATTCACATGACCTAACCTCCTATGCCTTAAATTAGACTCATCATAAGAAGCCTTAGCTAGCAAACATGTAATACCACCTGTTGGAGTAATAGTATGAAGATTAAAGGTGTACATATTTTCTTGCCTATGCACTTTAAGCAGTAATTAAGATTCTTTAGGCATCTCAAAGTCTTTGGAGAGCACCAAGCAGTCTGTGTCTGTGAACAACACCTTGTTCTTCTTATCATACATTTGTGATATAGAAAAGAGATTGAATTCATTTAATTCTTTCACAAAGAACACATCTTCAAATTCCAACTTCCCTGTATTAATTTTCCCTTTGCCATTGATTCTACCTTTGCTACCTCCAAAGGCTACTGGTCCACCTCTGAATTCCTCAAATTCAGCAAGGAAATCTTTATTCCCTGTCATGTGTCTTGAGCATCCACTATGTACTATACCTTTATCTTTTAATTCATCAATTAGATGCCCCTGCACATAAGCAAAACTTATTAGTTTTTAACAGGGACCCAAGCCACATTTGGCTCGGATCTAGTGGGACCTACATACTTAAGAGTTTGTTCAGAAGCATTTCCAGTAATGCTACTTTTGATCTTATACTTCATGGTTTCAGTTATGTAGTCAAAGACATAGGGTGATTCTATGTACTCAGACTTCTTTGCCTTAAGTACTGCTTTAGCAGTACTTAGTTTTTTCTAGCAGTACTTGCAGTTCTAGACTTGCCGGTACTTGGTTTACCAGACTTCAAAGGTACTAGACCTTGTTTCATAAGTACTGCTCTAGGAACAAAATTCTTGGTAAAGTTATTTGTAACCTTTTTAGCTACCCTTTTTGAATGATCAAACTTTGGTTTGTCATCTTTAAATCTATGTTGCCTATTAACCTATGCATTTTTTCCATTACTGTTTCTCATGACCTTTTGTGCAGCCTTTTGTTTCACAATTTTATCTTCATGCAAAGTATAATCTTTGATAAAATGACTTAGACTACCACAAACATAACATCCTTTTCTTCTCAAAGAAGACCCAAAAGGTTGTTTTGACTTAACTTTCTCAAAACATATCCCACTCCTCCTGGTTTTATTATGTTTTACATCATTATCCAATGCTTTGCTAGGAGTTTTTACATGCTTGGGAGCAGAACTAGTTTTAGACTCTTCAGAAACAAAATTGTTCATTAAAGGTGGATAAACAATGTTTTTGGTCACAACAGTCTTATCTTGGGACAAAGTACTAGAGTTTGAAGTATTAACAACCTTTGGTTCTTCTAACTCTATACTTGTATCATTACAAGGAGGCATGAAAATTCCTGATAATGGTGGAGGAACTGCCTTCATTCCTTTAACATATCTATCATTTTCATGTGTATTATCTGACTCATTAGAACTATCAAAAATCCCCTTTGATAAGTCCTTGTCATTTAAAGTTATCCCAGGTTGGTCCTTAATATATCCTAGGCCTGACTTATCATAATACCCCATTTGTGAATTAATCAGTTTACCCAATCCTTTAGAGGACTTTTGCCAATGATTAATCACTTCCCTTTCATTATAAAGACTGGTTTTTAAAGCTTCATTTTCTGCTAATACTTTTAAAAGTTGTCTTTCAAAAGCTTTAATTTCCACATCTTTTTCCCGCATTCGAAGAGTTAAAATTCTTATTTTTTCTTCATAGTTTTGTTGACCCTTTTTATACAAAACTATATTTTCTTCTAACTTAGCAACACCCTGTTTAAAAGCATTTAGTTCTACAGTGCAAGTGTTGACTTTTTGATATTGTTCATCTAGTTATACTTTTAAGCTATTAAATTTAAGAACACAATCTTTGGAATAAGGATGTACCTCAGTATCTTCATGTGAGAGAGCCATCAAACCAAGCTCTTCTTCTTCTTCTTCATCTTCAGCCCAGTTCACCACTCCATCTACAGTCACCAATGATTTGGTTTCTTTAGGACTCCTGTTGTTTCCTTTTGGAAAGCTTTCAGTAATTCTTGGACTGGTTCTATAGCTGTTTTTGGACTTTTGACTACTACTCTCATCCTTGTCTCTAGTGCATTCCTTACAAAGTATCCATTCTTTCTACAGTTATAGCATTCAACTTTAGACTTGTCATATCTTAATGTCTCATTAGGATCAATAGTCATCTTCCTTACAGTCTTCTTGAAGAACCTATTAGATCTTACTGACACCATAATAGCTTGCCATTTGAGATCCATCTCTTCAACATCAGCATCATCCATTTGAAACAAGTCATTGAGTGTTAGTCTTGGCCTGTTGTCTTGTCCAGCAAAGAATGAGAAGCCAGCATTGTCACTAAACAATGGTGAAGATCTTTCTTGTGGATTTTGAGAGACTATAGGGTTGCCTTCAGTACTTTGTGGGTAAGTACCGCTTGTAAGTCCCCTAGCGATATTTGTGAAGTATGTATCGCTGCTTGATCCACTAGCGGTATTATGAAAGTAAGTACCGCTATTACCTTCTGACACAAAAGCCAAGTTAGACTTTGTTGTTGTTGTTGCCTTGGTCACCTCAATGCCTTTTACATCCATCTCGTATGCTCTAAGATTGTTGTAGAGATGATCAAAAGGAATTGCATCCAGATCATCTCTTGTGATGAAGTGCATAGCCATTGCTTTCCATTCTTGTGGAACACTCCTTAAGAATTTCAGATTAACTTCTTCATTTGGAATGATTTGTCCATAAACTGCCAATTAAATAAGCAGCTTACTGAACCTTCTATAGCCACCATGGATCCCTTCTATACTGGATATTGAAAAGTTATCGAATTCTTGTTTCAGAACAATCTTCTTCATCTTCTTAGATTTGTCATTACCTCCAAATCTAAGTTTGATGGCTTCCCACATAGCCTTGCATCCTTATAGTGATGAAAGCTAGGTAAGATGTCTTCTGAAAGTGCCATAGCCAAAGCAGTTATGGCCTTTCTTTCTCTGATCTCTGCTTGTACCTCCTCAGTAGTCACAGCAGGTAGAGCATAGCATGTACCATCAGGCAACCAGTATAGCTTCTTAGGTGTATCCCATTCTTGATAACTTGCCACATAGTGTGATCTGTGTGATTCAAGTAATGTTTCATCTGCATAGCCCATGTCTCATAGTTATCACCTTTGAGCACTAGGAGTTTTACAACAGAAAGAGTATGAGAAGGTGTTGTAGTTGTGGAGGTAACTACAGCATTTACGGCTTGAACACCTTGTGTTGGTGCAGGATGCACAACTTGAGGTTGTCCTTGTGGTATTGGATCAGGATCTGGAATATCTTCCAAGTGGGGGTCATCACCAGGTTGAGACATTGAGTTTTAGTGTGAGTGGAGTTTTTGGGGTTGTGTTCTTCTTTTTCAGAGTTTCTCAACAAGCTCTGATACCACTTGTGATCCCTTTGATTGGATCTTATATTCTGTTAAGAACTAGTATAGTAGTTTGTAATCAAACTAAAACACTTTAAGAACTCTTACTCAAGCTAAATAAGTTATGCGGAATCTAACTTATAAAGCACACAAGAACAGAATTACTTTTAACTATTCGATTCTCTTATTAATCGACTTGAATGAGGTACATGAATGACATTGTACCTATGTTCCTTTTATAGAGTAGTGAACCCTAGAAACCTTAGAATATTCTATAAAGATAACTATATCACAGACGATATATTATCAATATTCTAACTATTTAAGTATATCACATAAGATATACTATAACTATAACTATTACATATCTTATACAAAGATATATTCGTCCTAATCAATATAGCAGTACTTAATTTATAAGTAGAAGTACTTACTATGTACCGTGTTAACACTAACGGTACTTGAAAGATGCTAACAGTACTTCAATAACACTAACAGTACTTGACACTTAACACATAATTCCCAACAAGAAGCTTTTAACTGCAATAACACTTGGGTTCTTACTGAGTTACGTGTTGGGTGAAATACAAATCTACATGTGTTGTAGAAATATTTAAGGTTAGGCTAGTTTCTAATGGATTTAACAAAAAACAAAGAGTATATTATGATGAAGCTTTTTCATCAATGGTGAAAATTGTGATCGTAAGATGTATTTGTACTTTATTTGTGCATTTTAATTGGCCCATTTATCAAGTAATGCTTTCTTGTATGAAGATTTTATTGAAGATGTGTATATGAGTTAACCTGAGGGCTATTTTGATAAAAGAGTTTGTAAACTTGTTAAGTCTCTCTATGGTTTAAAATAGGCTTTAATGAAATGGAATTAAAAACTTACATTTGTGTTAATTGAAAATGAATTTATTCAAAGTAAAATTCTCATTATTTAGTAAGAACAAGAATGTTGTTTTCATTGCTTTGCTTGTCTATGTTGATGACATTGACATTACTGGAAATAATATTGATGAGATTAACAAAGTTAAAGAATTTCTTAGTTCGGAGTTTTTTATTAAAGATCTTGGTAAACTTACATATTTTCTTGGTATTGAGGTGCTTGGATCTGGTAATAGTTTGTCATTGACTCTAAGGAGATATTGTTTAGAAGTTTTGTCTGAGTTTGGTATGTTGGCGTGTAAGCCTTGTGGTACACCTATTGAGACTAAGGATAGTAGTTTAACTAATAAAAATGTTGTTGTTAATAAACCTCTAACTGGAATTAAGAATTATCATAAGTTAGTGGAAAAACTGATTTATCTTACACATATAATTCTGATATTAGTTATGAAGTACATGTCCTTGTTCAGCATATGCACTAACGTTTAAAATCTCATCCTAAGCTTGCATTTAGGACATTTATGTATCTTAAAATGCTCATGGAAAAGGAATTTTATTTGTTAAAGGAAGTGATCTTGATCTTAATGTTTTTGTTGATTCTGATTGGGTAAAATGTGAAGTCACTAGAAAATATGTGACTAGTTTTGGTATAATTTTGGAGAATAGTTTGGTTTCTTGAAAAGGTAAGAAACAGTTTATGTTAACTAAGTCTTCTATCAAACACAATATAGGGATATGAATAATGTTATTTGTGATGTAATTTGGATTTAAAAAGTTTTGCTGAGCTTAAAATAAAATCATATCTTTAGGTTCCATTACACTGTGATAATAGTTATGTTATTCTAATAGCATCAAATCATGTAATAGCAGCAAATCATGTTTCTTATTAGAAAGCTAAACATTTTGAAATTGAACTTTTATTCTTAAGAGAAAAAATGGCTAATAGTGTTGTTAAAACTGTTAAGATAAAGTCTGAGGATATTGTTGCAAATATTTTTACAGTCACACTAATTTTTCTAGTTGCTAGTGTAGTGGTTTACTAACCACAAGGGCAAGTCTGATAAGTTATTATTCATCTTTGTATTCGTATTGTTAGTCCTTGTCTAACTGCAAGTACTAAAGTTTCCAAGTGTTCAAAGTGTGAGGGTTGGATCTCAAGTCAGCTAGGGTTATAATTTGTTGGTTATCATCTCTTTCATATTCGTTTCACTATTGTTAGTTACAATCTCGATTTATGAGATTGATAGTTTGGTTTTGTATTGTTCTTTGTTACTTTAATTCGTATTTAATCATAAGCTCAAGTGTTACATTTCTTGTAATGGCTTGAGATAGTTAATAAAATAATTGAGGATGTTAATTAATCTTGATTGTTGTGATCTTTGTTATCAATTTCTACATGTTGAAAACGGTGAAGTTTTTCAACAAAAAAAAACAAGTTAACTTTACTATGGTGGTAAAAGTTTATCTTAAACTTTTGTTTTAGCATATATTTCATCAATCAAAGTCACTTATTTTTTCATCTAACAAAAAAATTAACTTTTTAAAAAGTTAATACCTCACGAAATCGTGAGTCGTTATATAAAACGAAATATATCATCATGACGAGAACTAAATCACCTTTCTATCAAAGGGCACATGTATAAACTTTTGACGAACTTTTTTTCTGAGAAAAACATATATGATTTTCTAAAATCATGTATGATTCGCATCACGAATCGTATATGATTTTTTAGAATCAATTATTATTTTCTGAAATCATATATGATTTTCTCAGACAAAAAAAATTCGTCGAAAGTTTGTAAATTTTACCCCTTAATAGAAGGGAGGTGATTTGCACACTCCTCAAATTGATTGGCACACTCAAATTTAATGTGTCTTGACACATATGCCCTTATATCACTTCTAATCATGTTTACTTTATAAGGGTATATGTGTCAAGACACACCAAATTTAAGTGTGTCAATCAAATTAAGGAGTGTGCAAATCACTTCCCTTAATAGAAAGATAATTTAATTCTTGTTGTAATAGTGTGTTTTTTATTGCTTGACGATTTACTGTTTGTAAAAAAAATTAAAAAATGGAAGTGGGTTTAATAAAAATGAATATAATTAATTGATTGACTTTATATTAAGTTAAGAATTTACATTGATCTCAATTGTAGTTTACCCGCTTCACTAGCTTACAAAGCAGTCAATTATCATTGAAAATTAAATAACCAAGTTATTTGTGGACATAACTTTATATTAAGAAATGTTTTTGCAAAAATACTGTAATTAAAAAGAATAAAATGATTCGTTCAAAGAAAAAAAAATGATACAAATTGGTAAAAAAGAATCGTTAAGAAGAATACGTCGAATTGTATATCCCTTTCACAAACAGACAAAAGCTGTCTTATCTGCCCCTTCTTAAAATTTGGACCTTATTTTCTCTATCTGAACCTCCAACCTAGGTTATTTGGACCCCAAGTAAGCTGTGACCTGGGTTATATAAACCCAACAATCCATCCTCTTCGATTCAAAATTCCTCTTGAACTCAATCAGAAAAAGAAAAAAACTCTCTTTTGAACTATCAACAATATGCAGTCCAGTGTTGAAAACATAATCGGAAATTTTGATTTTCAAAAGAAATCAGGTTCACTTTTGTTTTGGAGAAATACAAGTGTTGGAAACAGTTGGTCTCTTAAATTGACAGGTCAGGCATCGCGATCTAACAGAGATCATACAGCGCTCAAGAACTACAGAAACAAATGCCTCAGTCATGGTGAGATTGGACCAGGGACGTGGGTTCAACATGACTGTTTTGCAGGCCACGCTGCTCAAACAATGATTCCACAACAAAAGACGAATCAGGACCCTGATCAATTCCTGGGTCAGCTAGTTGTGCCGGTATTCGCTCAAGCAACACTTGTGGGAGTTATTGAGCTTGTCACTCTTGTCCCAAAAGACGATTATGGTGCTGATCTTGCTCAGATCCGCAGTTTAGTGCAGGTTAGTTTTTTAATTGAATTTTTGAACTAATTGATATATTTTTTGTTACCAAAATTTATACGAGACTGATTGAAATAGTAATTTTTTTTATCAAATATTGATAAAATAAACCCAGAAAAAGGATTCGACACAAAGGTTATTTTAGGGGTTCAAAAGGGTCAAAAGTAGTATGCATTTTTTTATTTTATTTTGAACTAATTGATATTTGTTTGCATTTTTTTATGTCTTAGCACATAGCTGCGTCCCAACATCTCAGGAATTTGTTTCTTTTTAAGAAATTTGTCTTTTGAAATAATTTATTTTAAAAATTGTTTTCAGAGTATTTACATATCGAGACATAAGTTAGTATAATTTTAATACAATCATAATTAGAGGTGTCAATATTTCTGATCTGATCCGAACCCGACTCGATCTGAGCATATTCGGGTCGGGTTAGTCGGGTTTAAATTTCAATTCGGGTTAATCGGGTCAACCCGATTAACCCAAATTTGAAATCGGATCGGACATCGGATATAAAAATTATATCAATTTCGGATTTGGGTCAACCTAATTGACCCTAGTAAGAAAAAATTTCATTTTTATTTTTAAAAAATTTATAAATAATATAATTTCTATTAAAAAAGAGTAAAAGGTTTTTTTTTTAATTTTATTTTATCCGACCTCAGGTTGACTCGAACAAGACTAGACCCGAACCTGAGTAACCCGAGTTCAATTCAAATCGAACTCAAGAACTTATTTTTAGGCTTGACCTAAATTCGATCTGAACCCGACCAACCCAACCCGATTCTCTCCACTAATCATACCTATTTGATACTAATTATACTCTTTATATTGCTTTGTAGGCTGAAAACTTGCATACATGATTACATGGTCCGAGTTTGATGGGAATGATGGCAATTATCAAAGAAAGAGCATGTTTTAGTGTATTTCATTTTTTTTCTTATTTCATATTTTGATTGTTGTTTCGTGTGCGATGTTGGAACTGTAATGTTTTATTTTCTTGTTTTGTGAAATTCTATATTTTGATATTGTACCGTATTAATATACTTGGTGTTCGACCGGTCGGATGTCTTACAAGTTAGTCATCTTTTAGTTATAAATCTCAAACAAAAGCTCAAAAGTCATTATCGAGTAAAAGAAATGTAATAAGTTAATAAGATATTCAAATCAAGCTTTTCCTAAACATCTCTTAGTAATGTCTAAGCACTTATTGCACGACTCGACTCACTAACCACTAACATTTGTCGTTCTAAAAAAAAGTCCAAGCACTCTAAAGTAATCATTGCATATATAAATCAGCACACAATGACCAAATAAGCAGTTTAAATACTCTGAACACCCAAAATAAATAAGGTGAGCTGATCAAAACTTAATAGTGATGCAATTGTCATTCCCTAATACTAGGTTATCAAAAGTGAAAGGCGGGAGTGGCAATATAGCTTGTAGCAATACTAGGATTATACGTAAGAATAGGTATTACACCTTTTTGAAAACATGGGAATGGTCTTCGGCGGTTATTTTAGGCAAGTTCTCTCGGTTATTTCAAAAGGTTAACGGCAAGATATTGTAAGTGCATCTTTAAAGCAATCTTACTTGTGGGGTCATAGCAAAAGCAAAAAAAAAATGAAGGTTTTCGTTTGTGATCAAAATAAAAATATATCTAAAACTATTACAAATGTCGTTTACAAAGAACTACCATGATGTCTATAAACAACGTGCAAGACTTGCATGTACAATGTACATATCACGGGCTTCTTAATTACCATAATTTGAAGTCTAGTTAATTATTGATCACAGTCGATTTATACTTACATTTTCAATTAACTATTAGGTGTCCACGGAATGGACATTGGCTATTGACTTGATTAGCGATCACAGACGTCCTTTGATATTCAAAACGAAAAAAGTGAAGGCCAAAACGCATCGATATTTATAATAATAATTGATAAAAACTCAAATGTTTATCGAATAATTTATGTTTTATCTTATTATTATTTTCAAATATTAACTAAACAAGTTTACGTGTGGTGTTTTTCTTACTTTATTTATACGCATAATTTTTTACAAAATACATATTTTTTTAAATATACTCAGGGGGTTTTACGAGCCTTTAACCTAGTTAAAAGTTAATTTAGAAATAATCGTCACGGTTGAGTTTCTCTAAAAAGAACGAGTAAACGTACGTCCCGGCATAAGCCACTGGCTTGGTTACAACACAGTCAACTATTAATCAGAAGTAAAAAACTTTTACCAAGAAATGTATGCGACATCAACCTTATTAAGAAATGTATTTTGCAAAAATACTGTAGTTAAAATTAAAAGAAAAAAACTATACAATTTGGTAAAGAAGAATTGGTTAACAATACGCCGAAACATCCCTTTCACAAACAGACAAAAGCTCTTATGTGACCCCCATAATATTCTGGACCTTATTTTCTCTATCTGAACCTCCAAGTAAGGTTAATTAGACCCCCAAGTAAGCTGTGACCTGGGTTATATAAACCCAACAGTCCGTCCTCTTTGATTCAAAATTCTGTTGAACTCAATCAAATAGAAAAAAAAACTCTCTTAACTATCAACAATCAACAAGATGCAGTCCAGTGTTGAAAACATGATCAGAAGATTTGATTTTAAAAGAAAATCAGGTTCACTTTTGTTTTGGCAAAACACAAGTGTTGGAAACAGTTGGTCTCTCGAACTTGCAGGTCAGCTTTCGCGGTCTAATAGAGATCATACAGCGCTCGAGAACTACAGGAACGAATGTCTCCGTCATGGTGAGGTTGGACCAGGGACGTGGGTTCAACGTGGCTGTTTTGCAGGCCACGCTGCTTACACAATGGTTCCACAACAAAGGACGAATAATGACCCTGATCAATTCCTGGGTCAGCTAGTTGTGCCGGTATTCTCTCAAGCAACACTTGTGGGAGTTATTGAGCTCGTCACTCTTGTTCCAAAAGACGATTATGATGCTGATCTTGATCAGATCCGCCGTCTATTGTGGGTTAGTTTTTTAATTTGTCAATAAATTTTATTTTTTTTACTTCACACGAGAGTAATTGAAGTAGTCTATCCTCTTATCAAATATTGATAAAATGAACCATAAAATGGATTGAAAACAAAAGTTATTTTAAAATATTTGTAGGGGTTCAAAAGGCTCAAAAGTAGTACACATTTTTGAAGATTTGCGTCACAACATTTGAGGAACTGCTTGAGTTTTTTTTTAAGAAATTTGAGACAATTATTCCTTTTGAAAAAATATATTAAAAATAGTCACGCTTTATATCTTGCCTGGTCCTCGGTCAGGTGTTTCGAATCAAATCAATTTTGATTCGATCCAGTCTTCGTCGGCCCGGTTTTCAGACCGTGAGCATCCTATTGCAATATAGCACTAGTTGCCCCTACTTATGTTTACTTTTTCTTAGATGCAGCACCATGCTAATATGTTTATCATAAGTTATTTTGATTGGAATTTTTTAGGTTTTGTTTTCTAGAGCAAAGATAAAGAAACTTATCAAAATTATTAATTCTTAATTAGATACTATGATAAGTTAATGTGCCACTCAAGATATTTGATACTAATTATACTCTTTTATTGTGATCCTTTGTAGGCTGAAAACTTGCATACTTGATCCGAGATTGATGGGAATGATAGCAATCAGAGTGTTTTATCAGAGAAATAGCATGATTGAGTGTATTTCATTTTTTCTTGTTTCATACTTTGATTGATGTTTGGTGTGTGATGTTGGAACCGTAATGTTGTTATATTATTTTGTTTGTAATTTGTGATGTTGCAACTGTTTTCTTGTTTTGTATGAAATTTTATGTTTTGATATCGTACCGTATTAATGTACTTGGTATTCGCTCGGTTGGATGTCTTCCAAGTTGGTCACCATTTTGGTTATGAATTCTCAAACAAAAGCTCGAACGTCTATTAGGTGAAAGAGATGTAATAAGCTAATAAGATATTTAAATCAAGCTTTTCCTAAACATTCCTTAGTCATGATCCAAGCACTCAAAAGTAATCATTTGCATATAACTCAGCACGCAGCGACCATAAAGCAATTTGAGTGAGCAAAACTCCAAACACCAAAAAAAAAAGATGAGCTAATCGAAACTTAATAGTACTACAATTGTCATTCCTTAATGTTAGGGTTATCAAAAGTGAAAGGCGGATTGGGTGGCAATATAGATGGTAGCAATACTATAGTTATACATAAGAATAGGTATGAGACATGTGAACAGCCTTTTGAACACATGACAATGGTCTTTGACGGTAACTTTTGACAGGTTCTCTCGATTATTTCAGAAGGTTAACAGTAAGATATTGTAAGTGCATCTTTAAAGCAGTCTTACTTGTGAGATTATTGTAAAAGAAAAAAAGGTTTGAAGATTGTCGTGTGTGATCAAAATGAAAATATATCTAAAATTGCTACAAATGTCGTTTATAAAGAAGTACGAGAAGGTGTATAAACAACATGCAATAGGTACGTACAATGTACATATCACGAGCTTCTTACTATACTTTGAAGTCTAGTTAATTATTGATCGCAATCAACTTATACTTACACTTTCAATTGACTATTTGGTGTCACTATTGACTTAATTAGTGATCACAAACGTCCTTTGATATTCAAGACTAAAAAACTGAAGACCAAAACGCATCGATATTTGTTATAATAATTGATACAAACTCAATTGCTTATCAAATAATTCATGTTTTATCATATTATATCTTTCATATATCAACTAAACAAGTTTGAAGGGTGTTTTTCTTAGTTTATTTATGCGCATAATTTTTTACAAAATACATTAATAAATTCTAAAATAGTCATTGTATGACCAACGGTCGAGTTTTTCTAAAAAGAATGAGTAAATGCACGTCTCGGCATACGCCACTGGCTTGCTTACGACACAGTTAGAGGTGCCAAAATGGGCGGGCGGGCGGGCACGGGCGGTGGGCTAAACGGGCAACGGGCTAAACGGACGGCGGGCTAAACAGGCACGGGCTAAACGGGCGCAAGCTAAAAAAGGAAAAAAAAACATATAAAAACCTACAAATAAAAAATAAAAATACTTGTTTGAAAGCCGGGATAAAATTTTAACAAAAAATATTCGTCGAGTATACTAATTTGTATTTTACAAGTGCGCTCGTTAAGCCCATTTAGTTTCTTACATATGCGCCCGTTTAACCCATTCCTTATAAAAAATGTGCAAAAAAATGCCTATCCTTTTTTGAAAATGGACAAAAAGTATCCATATGTATCAAAATGAGCAAAATATGCCACCTCTAAACACAGTGACACAGTCAACTACGGAGTATTAATGAAAAGTAAAAAACTTTTACTAAGAAATGTATGCGACATCAACTTTATTAAGAAATGATGTATTTTGCAAATATATTGTAGTTAAAAAGAATAAAACTATACAAGTTGGTAAAAAGAATTGATTAAGAATACGTCGAATTGTATATACATCCCTTTTACAAACAGACAAAAGCTCTTATATGACCCCCTCTAATATTCTGGACCTTATTTTCTCTATCTGAACCCCCAAGTAAGGTTAATTAGACCCCAGGTAAGGTTAATTAGACCCCAAGTAATGTTCATTCGACCCCAAGAAAGCTGTGACCTGGGTTATAGAAACCCAACAATCCATCCTCTTTGATTCAAAATTCTGTTGAACTCAATCAAGTAGAAAAAAAAAACTCTCTTTCGAACTATCAACTATCAACAAGATGCAGACCAGTATTGAAAACATTATCAGAAGATTTGATTTTAAAAGAAAATCAGGTTCACTTTTGTTTTGGCAAAACACAAGTTTTGGAAACGGTTGGTCTCTTGAACTTGCAGGTCAGCTTTCGCGATCTAATAGAGATCATACAGCGCTCCAGAACTACAGGGACGAATGCCTCCGTCATGGTGAGGTTGGACCAGGGACGTGGGTTCAACGTGGCTGTTTTGCTGGCCACGCTGCTTGGACAATGGTTCCACAACAAAGGACGAATAATGACCCTGATCAATTTCTGGGTCAGCTAGTTGTGCCGGTATACGCTCAATCGACACTTGTGGGAGTTATAGAGCTTGTCACTCTTGTCCCAAAAGATGATTATCGTGCTGATCTTGATCAGATTCGCCGTTTATTGAGGGTTGGTTTTTTAATTTGTCAATAATATATTTTTGTGTTTATATTAGACTGATTGAAATGGTATTTTTCAATCAAATATTGATAAAATGACCCCAAAAAAAAGGATTCAAAGCAAAGGTTATTCTATCCAACAAAGGTTCGCAAAAAGATTTTAGGGGTTCAAAAGGGTCAAAAGTAGTACGCATTTTTTGAAGATATAGTCTTATGCGTCACAACATTTGAGGAATCTGTCTGCGTTTGAGGTTTGGAACCAATTCAATTTCAGTCCGATCTGATCTTAGTCGGTCTGATTTTCATAAGTTATTTTGAAGCATATATATATATATATATATATATATATATATATATATATATATATATATATTGGAATTTTTTAGGTTTGTTTTCTAATTACTCTTTTATTGTGATCCCTTGTAGGCCGAAAACTTGCGTACTTAATCCGAGTTTGATGGGAGGAATGATGGCAATCAGAGAAGAAGAGCATGATTTCATTTCTTCTCTTGTTTCATACTTTTGATGTTTGGATCTGTAATGTTGTTTTTATTATTTTGTTTGTAATGTTGCAACTGTTTTCTTGTTTTGTATGAAATTCTATATTTTGATATCGTAACGTATTACTTGTAATATACTTGGTATTCGCCTGGTAGGATGTCTTATAAGTTCGTCACAATTACGGTTATAAATTCTCAAACAAAAGCTCGAACGTCATTATTAGGTGAAAGAGATGTAATGGGCTAATAAGCTACTCAAATCAAGCTTAATCCTAAACAAGCTACTCAAATCAAGCTTAATCCTAAACATCCCTTACTTATGTCCAAGCACTCGAAAGTAATCATTGCATAAATAAATCAGCACACAATGACCAAATAAGCAATTTAAATGAGCAAAACTCCAAACACCCAAAAAAAATTTAAGATGAGCTGATCAACTTAATACTTTATAGTGATTTATCAAAAGTGAAAGGCGGATTGGGTGGCAATATAGCTGGTAGCAAAATAACTTTTTGCAATAATTTTAATTACGCAGACGAAATATTGCTCCGTATTAGTTTATCTATATGAAAGACTTACTTATACTAGTTTAGATACATTTTCAGATAATTAAAACAAGGTTTTGAACCAGTGAAAAAAAGAGAAATTTAGGAACCTGCAGCAGGAACTTCAAACCAAAAACCGGCCTATAAAACATAAAATAGTGCTGTCTTATTATTGGTAACCAAAATAATTTTACTCAGACTTGAGGGATCTAACCAACTACTTAGCAGGCAAATAAACCAACTCTGTTTCTACTTCAATCTGATATCCCTTAACATACAACCAAAAACGAAAATAAATTAATAAAGTGCAATATACAGTTTTTAAAAGATTTGAAAACAAGTTATGCTTGATTATCATTTCTACCGAGACTAGTAATCCAAAGGACAAGCCGGGTAACATTATATATGAGAATGAGAAGAAAGAGAGGCGGTCGGTTGATGAAGTCCGTGGGGACTCCCGCGACAAGCTCATAGAAGTTGCTAAATGATCTCATTCATGACCAGCAAAAAAAAGCATAAAGAAAACAAAATTTAGTCTGATACCAGTACAGAAAACACATACCAGATGTTCTCTCAGAACTGAGATGTGCTTCTAGTTTCTCCTGCGTTTTTCAGGTGAGGTCCCACCAACCCTCCTTTTCCGATTACTAGACTTGGGTGACCTATTATAACCTCTCTCCCCATCATCCATCAATCCCACTTCCCCTTCTTCCGCATGGTCAAAATCTTGACTGCGTGATGATTGCCCTTTTGTTGACGAATGGTATTGCTCGTCTTCAATATCATCATCCACCTGATTTGATGGTTTAGACCAACTATGTATTCTATCTTGCCTGTTTTTTTCCGATTCACCGGGCAACTCAATACCATCTTCTAGCTCTCTCTCAATGAGATCATCGTCATCCATGAAATCTGTCCTTCGAGTTACATCACCACCACGGGTTTTCCTTCGTTTCTCTAGAGCTGCTTTAACCTTATCTTTGTCAATCTTTTTTATAGCATCATGAGGTGACTGCCCTTTATAATCCAAATTCCGTCCCAGGTATTTCTCCTTTGCTTCCACTGGTTCCCTTCTTTCGGAAGCATTACCATCTTCTGGCCCGTAATGTCGTTTATTGACTTCCACATCTCCTTTCGTGTCTGTGTTTCCATAATCACTGCTTCTCGTCTGGGCCGGTCTTGGTGGGCCGCTATGGTTATCTGGATACTGTTTATCAGGAAGCGGTCTTGATGAGGTACTGGGCCTGGAATTACTGTTGTTTGCAGTATATTCATCAGCAGGATGAGGTCTTGTGGGTCCCTTTTGAGTAACACCGTCCCCAACTTCATTAGTTTGAGTAGGTGCCGCTCTATTTTGTTCGTACAATTCCAACAGTTGGTTACCGATTTCTGCAAAGAAATATTGTAACTCAGAATAGCACTGAAAACGAAAATAATATATTATGAAAACTAAGGTAAATAAATGGACCTTCTAACTGGCGTCGGGTGATCTCAAACTCCTGCAACCAAACCTCAGGTGGAAGTTTAACTTTAAGGAACTTTGTGGCTAAGAAAATAGCCCCTGCTGCGATCTGATGAGGCTTAAATTGCAAGCAGAGTGATGTCCGAAGCCTGCGCATGCCTCTTTTGCATGTCAAAAGGGAAAATAGGAAGATCGAGACCACACAGGCTGGCCTTTTAACAAAAATGAAATTATTACAGCATTACCCATCATTGACAAAATTCCATGCAACTTGAGCAAGGGTATTTTGAGCAACTTTGATCCTCTTGATCGCCTCTACTAATGGTTTATATGGATGATAAACATTAAAATCGAAACCAAGTGTTGCAAGAACAACCCGTTCTGCAAGTAATATTAGTTCCTTCTGTTGTTCGTACACTTCCTGCATGACAATCATTTATAAATTAGAGCCAGCATATCTATGAGCTGGTAACAAATGAGTTTTGTAGAATTGGTACCTTCTGTTTGATTCTTTCTATTGCCTCCGGATCCTTTTTGTTATTAATTTCATAGGACACCATAATAACATCTTTCAAAGGACGTGGAGTTTCTTCAACTTTGCCTGCAAGAAACATGCAGACAGTTGCAACTGTCTGCAATGCATGCCATATCAGCCAACTATTAATATGAATACGGAATCAGTTATTATCGTCCATGTCAGGCAAAAGATGGGAAAAAGGAGTGAGATAAAAAAAAACATCAATGTTCTACTATAAGAGGATACACAGCAGCTGTGATGCGACTACTATATTTGTCTCTTGTTATTAGGGCCACATTATAATTTTCTTCTCGGCATTAACGGACTCTTAAGTCGTGTCTCTTGTTATTAGGGCCACATTATACTTTTCTTCTCGGCATTAACGGACTCCTAAGTCGTATATTGTAATAGTAATCACACCGGAGGATGTAGTCTGTATGCATAAAGTCATAAATATTATGTATGTTTGTGTACTTGTGTATTTTATAGTTAAGCACTTCGCACTCTGCTTCACTTCACCATAGTTTATTGACGTTCACTAATGAAACTCTACACTTGCTGCTCCTCGTCAGTGAGGACTTACATTATGTAAAGAGGATTACACAGAATGTGTTTCTTTCTTCGCTTGTGATTCCTAAGTTGATTTCATTTTTATGATTTTTATGGTTTGTTACCAAAATTGAGGCCAGTCGCTTTAAAGCAAACACCAGTTACCATTCACGTTCCTCTTTTTTCTTAAACCCTTAAACTAACACTCCTACAAACGATATTGGCTTTTGAGAAATGCAACATTTAAAGAGACCGACATATTACACTCTCAGGGACGTAAAAATAAGCCAAACATTATTTTTCTTAATCTTGCACTTTCAGAAATGGAAGGGCAAATTTTATTTTACTTTTTTTGAATAAATAAGAGTTTCACCAAAACATTGCCTTTTGGCGTACTTTGGAGGTTTTTAAGATCTCTAAAACTCTAATTAAGGTTTCTAGAACTCAAGAAATAGATAGTGCAAAGAGATCTACCGAGTGTTGACATTTGAACATGTATATTTTAGGTCATTAGTAAATGCAGAGGCTAAAAAAGTAAAAATACTTACATCTAGGTAAGCTATGGAAACTGGAAATAGATTGGCAGGCGTGTAGGATCCGAAAGCAGTTCCCCTTGAAGTGCTAAAAGACCATTTTTCATGTTGGAAGTTTTTATGGTTTCACCACTTGATTAGTTCTTTACTTGGGTTTCACCACAGTGGTTGTGGTGAATTTTAAATAGATTAAGCAAATAAGGTAGGTTTTGCGTATACTCACACGATACCTTTTTTTTTTCTCAAAACTATTAGCTTCTCACCAGATTGCTACATAAAAACTGAATATCAATCGGTCCAACTCCAAATTCGAAGTCAGTAGCTAGTCCTTTCCAAAATAGATACTCAGCCCAGGCAGAGTCCAAAAATTATTTACAACGATTTTGCCCTAAAACTGACACTCCCACAAATTAAACCAGCTAAAAACTGAAGCAGCCCATATGACAGGTCCCTTCAGAGCTAAGGCTATGTTTACTATGCTTTAATAACCTAAAAATTTATCACATCGGCACCCGAATAAAATAGGTATGCTAACATGATTTCTACTGTGGTAATTAGTGGTCAAAAAAACTTTAAACACAAGAACTAAGCAACATACTAAAAGTACAGAGGAAGGAGAAAAAAATTATCTGTAGTACACGAAAGGAACTAAAATGGATCTATTAACTATACTGATATAGAGCTCTCCCAAATCCTGGATTTTTCTCAATACGTTTTTCACTTTCGACAATAAAAAGGGTTTTGGCATGCACACAACTACCATAAAGAAACAGTATAGATTCACTGTTTGATTCCATAGTTCCAGAACATACATGCTCGTTTTAAACATGGAACTTTCTTACATAGGGTTTACTTTTGCTGACAATAATTGCTCCCAAGACAAACTGAACTAAAAGGCTTATTCTTAACTGCAATAAGATCGAAACAATCACATCCTAGTCCTGATAATTACTTATTTTACAGCCCTTTGAAATGATTTACAATTGCAAAGTTTTAATCACAAGATAAAACAAACTCCATCATATAAAGAGACCCAAAAGAGAAGAAAGTGAAATGGCACAACTCACCCGTCTGTCATTCTTTGCATGTGATTGACGGAGGAAGAACCGGTGGCAAAAGATAATAGCTGTAGCAATGGTTACCTGTGGCCTGCATTAAGATATCCAATACAATCCATGTATATACATATTAAATATATTCAGATAAACTTAGATACAGTTGTAAGAAAGAGATGTGACATCAACAAAGAAGCCTAAGAAGATGGTAAAAACGGAAGCTACCCATAAATGCCTTTAAACCTTATCGTCAATAATTATTTAGAAATGCTACAACCACAAAGAAATTTTCACAAAAGAATTTACAAAATGATGTGTCACAAAACTTGTGGATACATATAAGAGAGAATTAAAAAGTAAATTTGATATTACCGCTAATCCCTTGACACATCATTTTGTAAACTCGTTTGTGGAAATCTCTTCGTGGTTGTAGCATATCTCATCATTTTTACCAAAATCAACCTATGCAGGATGCTAGCTATAAAATAGACAGTCTAAGCGTAGTTTAAAACGTTAGTAGTAATAATGTTTACTAGACACAATGCAACAAGAACACCAAGAACTGAAGAAATTCCTCAAAATCTATTATAAATTGGATCAAACAAAAACATCAGTTAGATCCTACACTAATGACCCCCTAATATTTGTAATAGATACTTAATACTAAGGACTCTAACTAGGAAACTAATTCCTAAACAATCACTAATCTAATGGAAGATCATGATTGATTACCCTGTCTCAAACAGAACTTCCTTTGTTCATTTTTGTTTGCCTGCCTTTCATAGAAAGTTGATGCGAAATCAAATACCCTTACGACCTTTATAATTGTTACCAAGAACCCACCATAAACGTATTGTGATTGGCAAACATTTCATGTAACTAATTATCTTGAAGTGACTTATCCACTGTCCATACAACTTATAAAATGTATGATAATTTTAAGTAAAAGAACCAAGGGATAAATAAGCTTACACTTTGAGCCTCATACCCAAATCTTGCAAGAATGTGCAGTATGATTTGCGTAGATAAGTCTCCCTCTTCAAATCAATGCCATCTGGTCTGGAAGGGGAGTTTTCTTCAATTTCTTTCCGTGAAAAATACCACCCACCACCATTTTCTTCCTGATTATCATCATTATGCCTATATGGACCACTTTCAGACATTCCAAAACTCATAGGATCATATGACAATAAACCATTCATTGCTGTCTCGTTCTGTCTACCAACTTTTTCGTAGATCAAAAGTTGGGTCCCTCTAATTCGCGGGATGCATTAAACTGATATCTCCTACCTGCAGTGTGTGTGTATTAAGAAAACTGAGTAAACAATAAGGCACTGCACTAAATAATACAGTAACCAACACAAGTTAACACTATTGGTGGCCCCTGCATCTTTCAACCAGTTTTCCATAGGAATAACAAAACAAGCCTAGTTTACAGTACAACTTACCTTGTGTACTAACAAAAAAAATTGACAATCGTACATATTTTCAACTTGCAAATATCATTTATTCAGACAAAGAGGATTCTAAGCCTATATAATAATGAATGCAGATTCCCACCCAAGAGCATCTAAGTACCAATATGGACAAAGTAACTTCCAATACTTTCCGAAAGAGCATATAAAAATTCAAAACACATACAATAAAATAAAAGTAATCTAATATATCAACAGTTGAACTGAATTTCAGTGTGGGAATAGTGCAAGCAAATACAAATGCCAACATTACTTCTTATGTTTTCCTAAATCCCAAAAAAAATTGTAGGAATTTATATTTTCAACAGTTTCTTGATACGATCATGGCAAATTATTATTGATATTAGTTAAATTATTAGTTTATTTACTTTCCTTTATTGCATTATCTTAGGGATCAAGTTAAGTTTAGGGATCTTTTATTATAAATAGGGATAGGGTCATATTCTGTAGGGGAGGGGGGAATAGAACCCGTCTGCGGACTTGGGAAAAATCTATAAGTGTCTTTGTTTTTTTTTGTCTGTCTTTCATTATTAATAAAATTATCAGCAAGTTCGTATCAATTGGTATCAGAGCTAGCCCTACCTTACGAGGTTCCAACACTCGGAGTGGTGGCTTGGACCCAAAGGGGGTGCCAACCGTGACCAACATAGCCGTGACCAACGAGCTCGGAGTGGTGGCCTATGGAGTGGTGGCTTGGACCCAATGGGGGTGCAACATAGCCGTGACCAACGAGGACGTTGGTTCTTCATAGGGCGGGGTATTGTTATGATCCCACATCGGCCAAGAATGGGATTGGTTGATTGTTTATAAAGCCTAGGTGTCCCCTCCTGAAACAAGCTAGCTTTTTGAGTGAGTTCTACACTTGGGACTTATGAACCGATTACGAGCCTAGTATGGGATAAGTTCATATCATTTCTCAAGTAGAATATCTCATAAATCATAGCCCCAAGCCCCCAATATTTTACGCTGACTAATGTGGCGAGTTACCACTGCAGAATCAACCAGTCAGTTGTTGCAAGTTGCACGGACAAAAATCAGCGCAAATTCTATCTCAAAGTATAACTTCTGAATATAAACTTGCTAATGTGACAGAACTAAGCCAAATGATTTGTAACCATTGGCGGAAATCAGAAATGATCACCACAAATAGATCTTTTCCAACATTCAGCACCACACGTATGTCACATTTTTAGTAGGAATAATTATGAAGAGCAGAGAATTAACAACTTAAGAAGTCTTGCAACTTCCTGTAATTATAAACTTGGAGCGCCAGTTACTGATATCAAGATCGCATTCCAAAAACGTGATGCGTTTTTAGTTTTTACTAATAATATGACACAAATCTATACCCTCTTAATAAATATGACACAAATCACACAATCTATACCCTCTTACTAATAATATGACACAAATCACACAATCTATACCCGCTTAATAAATGATCCACCGTGGAACCCCAGATTCGTTCCCTTCTATAGTGAAGTTATAACTACTATTCTTACACACGTAACGCAACTGACTTTCCAGTCTATATAACTAATCAATGAGCTTCTGATCTTAACTAGCCAACTGTTTCTAATTGGGTAGGAACTTAAAGAAACTGTACGCGAATAACAAGTAACGCCCTATAGGAATCGGGTTATTGCACAAAATCTCATCTAACTAATACAGAATATAGAAAGACCCAATCAACATTCCATTCGTATAACTCATTAAAACTATTTTAAGCTCTTCTAATAACGAATAACAAGAATCAGATTATTGGCTCAAAATATCATCCAACATAACAAAAAGACCGACCTACAAACCTATCAGGGTTCTAACAATAAATTACTTAACGCAACCAACTTTACAGTTATATAACCAACTGAAAACCCAACTTTCAAAATCCAAGACTCGTTTAGTAACAACCTACAAAAATCGGGTTCTCTACGGAATCTCACCTAACTTGAAGGTTATTTACAATAAAAAGGACCCAATTAAGTATCTATACATACTCGTATAACAAAAAAGCAAACCCTATCAGGGAACTAACGATTAAATACCCATAAAATGCAACTAACTTTACAGTCATATAAATAACTGAAAACCTAACTTCTAAAACCCGATTAACAAGACTCGTTTAGTAACTACCTACAAGAATCCGGTTGTCTGCGGTCTGCGCAATATCACCTAAGGGGGTGCTAGCTTCGGCTTATATGTGGGATCATGAGCTTATTTGATTTCGGTTTATATTTCATAAACCCCAATTTTCTGGCTTATTTTGAGACTTATGGGCTTAAATAAGTTTATTATACTTGTATAAGCCTATGAGGCTCAAAATAAGCCAGAAATGTTTGGCTTATGATACGCTAAACCGAAATCAAATAAGCGGATAAGCCCACATATAAGCCAAAACAAACACCCCCTCACTTTACAGTTATATATAATAACCAACTGAAAACCTAACTTTCAAACGGCGATAAACGAGACTCGTTTAGTAACCACCTACAAACCCGATTAACCAGACACTTTTAGTAACTACCTACAAAAAGCGAGTCCTGTGCGCAAATAAAAAGAAGGCCCAATTAAGTATTTATAACGGAAAAAGCAAACCCTAAGGGAAAAACTAACAACTATTCGGTTAATTTAACATAAAATTCCAACAATCCAAGTATCGTAACATCAATATAACCAACTGCAAACCTAACTTTCAAAACCTACTAAACGAGGCTCGTCTAATAACTACCTGGAAAAATCAGGTTCCGTACGCAATCTCGCCTAACTCGTAACTTGTTTGAAATAAAAAGCAAAAAACCCTAAGGGAAAAAATAATAATAACAAATTCGGTTAATTTAAAATCAAATTTCTAACGATTTAAGTACCGTAAGATGAATATAACATAAAATGCATAAAAGTTGATTGTGGGGTAATTAAATTAAATTTAATCGGTGGGTGGGGTATAAAACTATTTTATAAAATAAAAAAATTGGGGTAAAAAAATAAGAGAAGTAGAGTAGTAAAAAATATGAGATAAAAATAAGAAATTACTTACCAGTGGTTAGATCTCCGAGCAAGGATTGATTAAGGGTTTGTTTGTTTTTCTGTTTGTGATGTTGAGTTTGTTCCAGAAAGAAATGTGAAGAAGAGGAGATGTGAGAGACAAATGTGAAAAGTGGTGGAACGGTGTTTTTCTTTTCTTTCTTTCTTTCTGTCTTTAATTTTCTTACTGTCCTACTTTTATTGTCTTTTTAAAGAAAATTTATATATGTAAAAAAAAAATTGATTGCTTTTCAATTTATTTTTTTAAGTTTACTTTATGGTATTTCAAAAGGCAATTTCATATATCACCCTCTTTTTAAGATCAATTTCAAAAATATCTTAACATGCTTAAAAATCATTGTACATTATGCATTCAATAGTTGTACTTTGTTATATAGAAATTGATTTTGAAAATAAGTTGATATATGTCTAAAATTTTATGAAAAGGTTTAAATTTGTTTTTGTCAACTATTTCATGCATAAGTGTCATGAAAAGGTCTAAAACTTTATTTACATTTAATTAATGTTGAAAACTAAACGATTTATAAACCTCAAAAGGTTTAATTCATAGTGAAAATAGTTTCATTATGTAAAAAAATTTATAAATTAATGATATTATATGATGTGTCAACTTTATAAACCTTTTTATAAACTTATAGAAAGGTTTATCATAGTGGATGCCCTTATAAGCAATCTCTTTATCGAGGCATGATCTGTCCATTACACTTTACCACCCTCATATCCGGCTTTTACAGGATTCGTTATCGTTGTTATCGTACTTTTATTGTCTTTTGGATTGTTTATTTGTTACCTCCTTCACAAAATTGTTGTTCATTATTCTATTTTGAATTGTCCTAAAATAATTATCTACTTCTAAAAATATATATAAAATGTAGTTTGAGTTTATCATATTACCTCTATTTAAAATTATAATTACAAATATCAAAGAAGTTTAAAATCAATTGGATAAAAATAAAACTGTCATTTTACATAAAGTAAAAGAGAGAAACTTGTAGTAATTATATTTTTTTTTCTTAAATATGTGCTTTTTAATCTATGAACAACAATTTTAAGACATAGGCATTATAATTATTTTAGCGTGAGGTATACTAGGAAGTAGTTTTTTTATTCGTGGGATTTTTTTTTAAAGCTGAGACATAATACACTTTATTTTCGTAGTTAAGTTATTTTGCATTTTTTTACTTACAAGCTAAAATGATTGATATTAGTCATTTATTAACTAAAATTAAATCTCATAAAAAGAATATAGAGAGAACATTTTTGAAAAAATGTTCAAAAATTGTAAAAAAACGACGAAGGGCTAAGGTTCTAAAGTTGACGAAAAATGTTTATCACCGGTGATATTTCACTAGTGATAGAAAAAATAAAATATTATTAATAAAACAATGAATTTTATAGACATGGATACAGTGTAATATCATCAGTAATGTTCATGATTTATCACTAATAATATTTCATTATTTTATCAATAGTGATAAAAATTAGTTTGTCACATTTACAACTTCTTTTCGCATGTTTTTTGAAAATTTTTGGACATTTTAGCAAGAATGATCCTTTCGTATTTTTTCTTAAAATCTCAAGTTAATCATCATTATTAGATCGATAGATGGCACAAATTTGTCCCAATGCTTGTGTTTTGAACTTTTCTCTTACTTTCAACTCTGCTTTAACGAAATTGAATATCATTGATATTCTTATTTGTTATAATTGGCCAAATATATTGGTCTAATAAACAAATGGGTATAAAAATACAAACTCTACAAAAATACATTAAGGGTGTGTTTGTTATCCAGTTTTTAGTTGGTGGGGATGAACTCAAAGTATAAAACCTTGTTTGTTATCTATCTATAGGTTTTAAAAAGGGGCAGTGATATGTACACGGGCATTTTTACTTGGCACACGGAAAGTTACTATGCTATGACTACTGTACCCTTTACAACTCATAATTTACCTTTTTCCATTGGTTGACCTTAAACTTATTAATAACCAGATCGGCCTGTTTTGATATGACGTCTACATAGTTTACGCTAATAGTTGGAGTCACAATCTCGATCAACCCATTCCACCGTGTTGATGCCTCAATAATGAAATTGTATTGTAGCGGCATATCGTAACCTATCATCTAGTATTTGTGTTGGCGTGTTGCCAGTGTCGAGACTATGTACCGTGAATTTGATGATAATGGTACGTGAGATAAGCTTGTTAACTTACAATGGAGAATAAAAAGACATATATGGTAGTTAAAGTTTCCAGTGAACACTGTCGTGGCTTGCGATACGAAAATCTGAGATGATTGCCTTGGAAAATATGAGCAAACATGCCTAAATAACCGAAGCGAAACATAAGTTGGATGACGTCCGTTTTTTTCTAAAATTGATGATCATAAGAAGAGAAGAATTTTTTTAACTAGCTAGGGCTATAACTCTATAAGCAAGTTGATGAGTGCTAGCTATGCAACAAGCCATAGTTGTAGCCTTGTAAGGATGGAAAAATGAGGCAGAAGATTTTATGTGAAAGAGAAAGCAGACAATTGGTGAAGAAAAAAACAAGTAAAAAAGTTATGGGGGCAAAAAAGTCTTAATAATATAAACCTCCGTGTGTAAGTAAAAATATCAGTGTACATATCATTACCTTTTAAAAAGCAAGCCCAGGTTTTCTGTGAAAAATCTTATCAGCCATTAATTGATTATTTCTCTTGCATTTTTCTTTTTACTGTTATTGTCTTATATACAAAATTAGGCCCACCATTAACTATAATCCACTATACATGCTATGGACCAAACACTAATTTAAAATACCTAGGATTAAGGCTAAACAGGCCACTTATAAATCTAAGCCCACAGCCAAATTTTTGGCATGCACCAAACACGCCCTAAATAAACACTACATATAAACAAGCAATGTGTGGCTTTTAAGACCAACATCTTTATTTCATCTTCAAATACTCTGATGATGTAATAAGGAAGATTACTTTTTCCAATGTCTTTATTGTTTTTTTATAAGGAAGAGTACTCCGTATCAAATAAGACGCATTGAAATAACTGTTTTTTTATACAAATATATCTTACACGTACATTATTCATAATGTTTGATGATTGCATCACCAAACGAATGCAAAAAGTAAATACCGTGTGTGACCATGGAGGGTTGTAATGGTGACCACGAATGGTAGTGGTAGTGTTTTTCATTACGTCCAAACTTATACTCTAGTTAAGAGGGCAGGGAGTCATCACTCTAAGTGAGGGTGTTTTGAGGTGTCACGTCAGCGAAACTCACTCACTCACTCACTTGGAAAAATCAGGGGAGTCATCACTCCAAGTGACTCCCCTTTGTGGGTCCCACATTTTTTTTATTTCTCACATTTTTAAATTAAATTAATTCATTTCATAAATAAAAATAAATATTACAATCCTAAAAAAATAGAAAAATACAACTTCGAATAAAAAAAACGAAAAAATTAAGAAAAAAACTACTAGTTGGATGAGTCTTCGGAATCTTCAACGTCGTCGTATTGATTGGTATTCGGCATTTTTGCGCGTAGACGAGCCTTGATTTCTTCTTTTTTAAAGTTTACAAACGCGACCGATTCGGGATCCATGTTGGAGGTGTCATAGTTGAGAAATTTCAACTCCTCCATTTCGGCAATCGTGTCGTCTTTGCGTTGCGAAGCCGCATACGCTTTTTGCGAGGCTTCACGACGGAGACGAAGGTCATAGGTAACCGCGTCTTCAAATCGAGACGAGTTACTTCCTCCGGTACTCGCCGATGTTTCGGAACGGCTTTTTTTCCCGGGCCGTTCTTTACCCGCGGGGCGGGGTCGTTGATCGCGTTGGAAAAGTTCGTCCGTGTTCATCGGCATCGAAAACGAACCGCCTTCCTCGTTCTCGGTCAAATCAACCGGGGCAACCTCGGGTGCGTCCCATTTCGGGGACTTCCTCAAAACATTCCATGCCTTTTCGTGATTAAACGTGGCATTTCTATTCTCGTCCGCGTAAATGGCCCGAGCCCGTTCAATCACATCAACCTCGCTTTCGCCGCTTTTTTTGTTCCGATGACATTTCTTATAGATGGCGTGCCACTTCATAATATTATGATGCATCGGATTCCACTTACCCGTGAGCATGTCTTTGGTACGTTCTTGATGATTTCTTTCGTTAAACACCCGGGTAATCCGAATCCAAAGAGTGCCTCTTTTTTGGTGACGCCCAACTTTCGGATCTTCGGATGTCGCGATGTAACACTCGGCAAGCACGGCTTCTTCGTCCTTGGTCCACCGACCAAGACCTTCATTCGGAACGGGTTCTTTTGATTTTTTTGCGGGGTTTTTCTTTCGGCTTTTTTTTTTTGGTTCGGTTTCGGGTGGTGGAGATTGGAGTGATAGGCGTCTTTGGGTGGTATAGGCTTGATATTCTTCTTGTTGCTTTTGTATAAAAGCTTGATCTTCGGGAGTCATCGGACCGTGGGTAGGAAATCCGGGGAATTGTGGGTTGGACGTAGTTCCGTCACCGCCACCCATGTTGGATTGAAGGAGGTGGGTGAATCCGAACCAATTTTCGCCGGCCATTGTGATTGTGTTTGTGAATGAGAGAATGATTTGTGTGTGTGTAAAAAATGATATAGGAAATGTAGTATATATAGAGATTAAAATTGAAAAAAAAAATATTTTTTTAAAAACTAGCCGTTTGGCATTTAATATAAAAAAAAATAAAAAAATTTTAAGAAACTAGCCGTTGGGCATTCAAAACAAAAAAAAATATTTTTTTTCAAAAATAACGGCTACTAGCCGTTGGATTTAAAAAAATTTCAAAAAATTTATTTTTTTTTTTTTTTAAAATAACCACTCACGCCCCGTGAGTTGGTTCACGCCGGGGCTACACGCCGTGGGTTTTGTAGGTTAGGAGAGTCATCACGCGAAACGCGCCGTGGGTTTGGCACCCCACGGCGCCATGGTTCCCTGCCCTCTAAATCGTGTATGGTCAAAGATTTACTTTTCTCGCATGACTTAAATCAAGAAAAAAAAAAAAATTTTTTGTTGTACGGTTAGCTTTTAGGTAGAGGGGAATTTGCAAATATACTCATTAAAACTCGTTTATTTGTATATTTTCTCAAAATACAAGTTTTTAATGCATAATTAGTGTTAAACACCTGAAATATGAAAATGTGATCAACCTAACTGGAGTTGAAATGTGTAGAATTATGCTTAGGGCGTAATTTGATCAACCTAACTGGAGTTGGATAATGAATATGAAAATGGAGTTAAGAGCTAACTCTTACGAATTGTTTTGTGAACAAGTGAACTGCAAAAACTAAAAACGATTAGAATAACTTATATTTAAAAGAAAATCAATTTCCAAACTTAGGTTAATTCCGTTATTTCTAAAAGAACTCCCATCAATGACTTGTTGGATAAAAAGACCTTTAAGCAAATTACAAGAAAAGCTATTACTATAAACACGAAGTGATTCAAGTGATTATTAGAATAAGCCCTTGAACACATCTTAGTACTTGAAGAATACAGTTTCGGGCATAAAAGTTCATAAAAGATGGACAAGGTACGCGCAGCTTTGAACACGCAACATTTTCTTAAATAAACATAGAGCAAGAAAACTGCTGTAATAAGATAGTATTATAGTAGATCATAAGACTCTGGAAAAAAAAGGATAGTATTATAGAGAATAACAATAATATATATAAAATACAAATTGTGAAACAGGAAAATATTGTAATTATCAATATCATACATAATAAATCACTTTGACGGCTTCCATCATGATTATATCACTCAAGTCATATTACAAAAAAAAAAAAAGAGAGATCGACTTATAATATAGATCAAGTAACCCGAAGAGGCGAAAAGGGTGGTGTCTTCTTAGCGCAGTCAGTTACATTCAGTCAAGCTTAACAAACAACCAGCTGGAGACACAAGCAACAACTCAGCTTGCTTCTATAATCAGAAAGATCAAGTTGCTGCGTCTAGATTATTCAGATTGCAGTAACATGTTGTGCTCTTGATTGTGGTCTACAAGTACTTGACCATGCCTCGACCCTCCACACTAAGCTTAGTAGCTTGAAGCTGCTTCTTTTTAGGTGCTTTTAACTGTTGCAACCTCTTGTTCATCTGTCATTACATATGTCAGATGATCAATAATTTCTTATTAAGATTGCTATATAAAGGAGGTGACATGCAGCAAAGAAAGAGGATTTATGGAACTGACACTAATTAGAGGTGGCAAATGGTCCAAAATTTCTTCTTGTCAAATATAATTCCCAATATTTATAATAGTTAATTTTCTTTCGTTTTGAAAAGCAATAATCTAATTTATTTAATAAATTAATCTAGAAATTCTGTGTCAAAAATTTTTAAAAATGCTATGGGACACAGTTGTTCGGCCCATTGACCAATTTCATTTAAGCAAATAAATAAATGAGAAAATCTATGAAGAATTCCAACAATTATAACAAATAATTTCAAGTAAGAAAAACATACCTTAAGACGACGCTGATCTTGGAGAACCTGTTTACCTCGAGCCCTAACCTCATCTGGATCAATCTTAGATTGAGGTCGCACCACAAAATCCAGTGACATTGCTTCAGGCCTTGATGTCAATCTAGAAGATGAACTTGAACTTCCAGACTTTGGCTCCCTGAATTGACCACAAAAAATTAAGAATATAACAAGCACATTATATATGTAACAAACAGATGATTCACCTGCTAGCAACAATAATCTAGAAATGAAATAACTTACTGAGAATCCAAATCCAGATCATCGTCTCTAGACTGCATTCCTGAAGATCTATTCATTGGCCTGTTGACGTAGAAAAATAGATAAGAATATAAGTAGATTCTAACTAATTATATGTCAAGTGGTTGAATGCAAACAAATAATATACTTTTTCGCAGATGGCCGGCGGATAGGCATCCTTTCATCCTCAAAGTTCCGCATGTCCTCAAATCTTGTGCTTTTATTGAATATTGGTCGACTCTGCATGACATGATAGATGTTAATGATAAGCAAGACCAATAGGATAAATAAAAGAAAAACAGTTCTAATAATTTCAAGTGTGTGATTATGCTAATAAACATGGTGTGAAATAAGGAAACATATTCATCCACACTAACTGCAAAATCTGTCATCCATGAAATGCATCATCCGTAACAAAAAACTACAACTCTAAACATGAATCTTATTTTTAATCGATTCCATAGGTAGTAGGCTGACTAAACATGGCAATCAATATGTATATAGCCTCGAAAGAAGGAGCTCAAAGAAATGTTTCCATTCTTACCCATTTGTCAACCAAGTCTTTAGCAAGCTTTCTATTGGATGTGGTCTCTTCATCTGACTTTGACAAGAACATGATGACCTGAGCAAAGACAGTGATAGCTTAGTATGATTAGCCATTGCTACGAAAAACAAAAATACAACCACCATTGTAAGAGAGAGGGAAACCCAACCTTTCCTAACCCACTCTTCTTCAGTTGTTCTCTTCTATCATATTGATCTAAATCAATTGGGAACTACAGTATAAAAGAAACAAACATAAGTAATCATACAAACATAAAAAAATATATATATATATATATAATTAACGCTTAACAAATCCTTGTTTATACCTCAGATAGAATCCTCAATATTGCTGCACGAATGTTTATATTAGGCAAGCTTCCATCAGGTAGTGGTTCAAGCCAATTTCTCAAAAGGGTTAAAACTCCATGATCCAAAAACTCCAGTTGCAGTTGTTTCCTGTATCAAAAAATGGAAATGCAAATGAAATAAGCATACTACGACTCTGATGTGTGACTTTTACAAATAGTCAAATACGCTACTTACTTTGATAGAACTTCAGTTAGAAGAGGCAACTTTCTGAGTTTATTAATAGCTGGTTTCGATTGTCTATTTAGCTCTGCATCTTCTTCTGCTACAACCTCAAGTTCGGCCATGACATTTTCAACAAGTAATGCAATCTCTGCAGCACTTTTTTCAGTCTTCTTCTTCTTCTTACCCATCTTGAACATGTCTTTGATTTCATCATCTTCTTCTCCCTCCTCGGCCTATATTAATAGAATAATAAGCTAAGAGAATAATAATGGAAGAAGAACGATAGTTTGTTTATTACAATAGCTGGGAAAAAAACATGTTTCGTGATATATGAATACATGCCATAGTTTCTTCATACCTGAGGAGCACGACTGGGAGAATAACCACCTTGGTCACTTCCATAACGATCACCTGGATCGACACCAGTATCATCTATGAAGTTATCATCATCTGCGACCCTTGGGCCTTCCTTGTCATCCTGCAAAGCAATCAAGCAAAGCTCCATCAAGCAACAGCAGACACATTCAAACAAAAAGTCTGCATCTTGGTAAATCCTTAAAAATAAAAGAAAAAATTGGTAATTTGTTCTTGTTGGTTTCACAGAGCCTTCATAATAAAATTGCAGACTATATAACCGTATGATAGAGCAGCTGTCTAAAAAAACAGGCTTTTAGACACAATCTTCGAGATCCATATTCAATATAGATAAACTTTTTCCCAAATAGATAACAGACTATTATGCGCATATGACTCCTGCAAAAAACTAGTTACTTGGTCTACGCTACCATAACACCTAGAACTAGGGATGAGCTCGGTACCGGTCCCGTCCCGAACCCGTCCCGAATTAGTGGTACCGATTATTTCCCGAGCATAAATTTATGGTACCGGTACCGTACCGAACGGGATTCGGGTATCGGTACCGGTACGGGAATCGGTACCGGTACCGGGAAATCGGGATTTTCCCGTTCTTTTTCGGGAATTTCCCGATTTGGTACCGGTCCCGTCCCGAATTAGTGGTCCCGAATTTTTTTTCACCTTATTTCGTAGTCCCGGTACCGTACCGAACGGGATTCGGGTATCGGGAATCGGTACGGTTCCGGGAACGGTTCGGGTTCAATTCGGGATTCGGGTCCAAATGCTCATCCCTACCTAGAACCTAGCTAAACAATCATTAAAAACTGAACCACGTTGTGTACAACAGTCGGCTCATTCACTTATCCGTTGTTAGATTAGCTATAAACATGTACTTTACAATGTCAAAAACTACCAATTGCTGCAACATAGCGATTTACATGAAGTCAACCCTTTTCCGATAGTCATAACAAATAAGCTACTCTCTATTATGTCCATTCTCCCTACAATCTGCTAACAAACCTTAACCACCAATTCCAATTCTGTATCTAAGATTCTAAGGACAATATGACGGAAATGACATCTTTTAGTATCCAATTACACATAATCTTACACAATCCGCATCTCAACAACACTAGCTATATCACAATTCACAACTAATCTGGGTACACACATATCAAATAAGCAACAAAATCATACCTCGGAATCGCCACCAGCAACCGTTTCCCACATCTCCTTAACTTCAGCATCCTCGCCCGACCTCCTCTTCCCACTCCCCTTACTCTTCGACCCGCTCTTCTCACTCCTCCCACCCCTATCCCTATCTCTATCCCTATCCCTCTCCCCACCCCTATCCCTAAACTTCCCGGCACTAAACTTCTTCTTCTTGGCACTCCCCCCATCGCCACCCGCACTCGCACTATCCAACCTCTTCCTCTTCTCACCTCCGCTCCCATCCGAATCATCCTTAACAACATCCTCCACGTCATCATCAAACAAAGGCGCACTCTCCTCCTCCTCCTCCACAGCCTTCTTAATCAACCGTTTCCTCGGCTTCGCCTTCGAACCAGCGTTGTCCGGACTAGGAGAGCGATTACCGTTATCATCATTATTCCAATCGTTGTCTTCCAGTTCATCTTCCAGATTGTTTGTGTTGTTGTTGGTGTTGACGTTGTTGTTGTTATCCTGATCGGATTGGAAGCCGTCGTCGAAATCCATCAAAGGCTCACCGTCTTCGTCGCGGTACCTGGAATTGGAAGAAATTGAAAAGACGATTAGAAACCCTAACCCTAACGCTATATAAAAAAATTGGGTATGGGTGAAAACTTACCGATCGTTTTCGTAACTCATGGTGTGTGTGTGTGAGAGATTTTGGGGATTGTGATTAAAGAATAAAGGTGTTGGATTTATAGATGATGATGGAAGGTGGGTGCGATTGGGGGATTGAGGAAAGGGGGTTTTTAGTTTTTTATACGAATCTGGTCGAGCTCATCATGGTGTATTATTGTTGTTTTGGTCATGTTATAAGTAAGAATTTGGTTGGCAAGTTGAGACAGTCGGTACTTTATATGTTAGTATGGAATGCTAAAGCAAGCACACGTTGTGGTTGAGCCGTCGTGTTCGTGTCGTGGGCAAAAAGTGATGCCACATCACTTTTTACTCCCACGATACCAAAACTCCCTACGATGGCTCAACCCCCTCCCTGGTTAACACGAGAATTCTCGTGTCGTCGTCACCCAACTTTTTTTTTTCAACAATTAATTTTAAACTAAAAACACATTTCATTCATAATAAAAATACAAATACAAATTTTTAAAAAAATAATACACGAAAAAAAAAATTATATTTAAAAAAAATAACAATAATAAAAAAAATAAAAATTAAAAAAACCCGACGACGCGAGCCACGGTGTGGTTGGCGCCGCTGTGGCCTCTCGCCGTCGCCATGGCGTCGGCTGGTAGTAACCAGCCCAAACTCGACGACGCGAGTCACGGTGTGGTTGGCGCCGCCGTGGCCTCGCGCCGTCGTGGCCAGCCAGCCACCAGCCAGCCATACCGTCCGCTCTAAGGCTAGTGTATAACCGAGTCATAACTTAAACCATTGTGTCAGCGTTAATTTATTTTTATTTTTTCTCAATACAACCAACTTCGTGATCATTACAGGACAATCAATTTTACAGTCAAAACATACATCACATAAAATACAAACATGCACCACAAACACGATTTAATAAACACACACTCGCACAAAACAAAAGGGAGGACTTGGTCGTCTGCGCCACCGAGTTATGCCTTGTTTCATCGAATATCACGGACGTTCGAGGTGACCTTAATAACGCATCTTGAATGCCAAGGTGGCAACAAAGATGATATGAACCAAAAGGTAATAAGCTGATAAGCACTAGCAATTAGCACAATAAGATGGTTAAAACCAGGGATTAAACAATAATATGTAGCTTATAGTTGATCACAAACAGGGGAACACATAAGTAGAAATGCACCTGTATTTGGAGATCAATGACTCAAATTTGTAACTTGAATTTAGAGAGAGAATTGTGATTCACATACATGAGTGGTAAGAAATGAAGAAGAAACTAATTTTTATACTATTGGAAACAAGGGAATCAAAGAGAGAAATATAACAACTTTTCCCGCCTAAATTAGGTTTTTTTTGCTATCACGTGCTTCGCACGTGCTTGGGGTTTGAAATGTACTTGCCGCGTACCAATCCACCCTTAACAATTTTGACTTTCCTCAGTCAACTGATCTCACTTCACTTCTATTTTACCACTGAACTAACACAACAAGGAATTATTTCTCATAAGTTGACACACTTTGGTGTTTGGTAGGTAGAGCTTTACTCATGTAGGCTAATGTATGTCCATCTTGCATTAACACAGCTCCAATGCCACTATCACAAGCATCAGTCTCAACCACAAACTCTTTATCAAAATTAGGCAATCCCAACACTAGTGCTTCAATCATAGCCTTCTTCAACTGCATAAAAGCTAATTTAGCAGCTTTAGACCACTCAAAAGAATTTTTCTTCGAAAGGGCAGTCAATGGGTTATTGATGATTCCATACCCCTTAATGAACCTCCTATAGTACCCAGTTAGACCCAAGAAGCCCCTTAACTGCTTGACAGTCTTAGGCTCAGGCCAACTTTTCATGGCTTCAATTTTGGCTGGGTTAGTAGCCACCCCTTTGTCAGATATGATATGTCCCATATATTCCACTTGGGATACTGCAAAAGTACACTTACTCCTCTTTGCAAACAAAGTATTATCTTGCATAGTCTGCAAAATCAACTTGAGATACCCAATGTGTTCCTCCACTGACTTGCTATAGACCAAGATGTCATCAAAAAATACTAATGTGAATTTCCTCAAGTAGGGCTTAAAAATCACATTCATCAAGGACTGAAAAGTAGAAGGAGCATTTGTCAATCCAAAAGGTATTAGTAGAAACTCATAGGGCCCATCATGAGTTCTTAAAGTAGTATTATGAATGTCTGATTCACTCATCCTGATTTGATGGTAACCAGACCTGAGATCCAACTTTGAAAACACCACTGATCCATGTAATTCATCAATGATCTCTTCAATCATAGGTATTGGGAACTTGTCCTTGACAGTGTACTTGTTTAACTACCTATAGTCAACACACATCCTCTAAATACCATCCTTCTTTTTAACCATTACTATCGGAGAAGAGAAAGAACTTTAACTTGATCTTATCATTGTAGCTTCTAAAAGCTCAGTCACCGTCTGTTCTATGGCATCCTTCTGACTAGGAGGATGTCTATATGGTCTTATGTTCACTGGAGGTGTGTTTGTAATAAAAAGAATACTATGGTCATGAGTCCTTTTAGGAGGTAAGCCTATTGGTTCCTCAAAGACTTTCTAAAACGTGTCCAAAAGAATGTCCAACACCAGAGAAACACCTTGAAGCTCATACAATTGCACAGGACATACACAAACTGTAATCATGTTCAAAGAGTCACTAGACTGATCTTTAGGATGCATCCACTGCAAAGCAGGCTGTGGAACTCCTCTTAACAACATTTTCTTATTGCCCACATAGAATCCTATAGTGAGTTTCTCAAAATTAAACTGAGTGTCCCCAAGAGTGGCTAACCACTGTATACCCAATACCATGTCACAGGCTCCCAAAGGTAAAATCATAGCATCAATCACATATGTAACTTCCCTAATAGTGACTGGCAAGCCTTGACACATTTATGTACTAGTCATAGGCTCCACATTAACAACGGATACTTGCATAGGGTACATAGACTTCCTTTTGACAACCCATCCTGTTGATCATGTGTAAGTCCACAAAATTATGTGTGCTTCCACAATCAACTAGAATGTTAACACCTTGCTTACCCAAAGTACTCTTAGCCCTCATGGTTTGAAAATTTTGCATACCAGTAAGAGCATTAACATATATTTAAGCTACACCTTCATTACCATTCATTGACAGCTCTGGATTATCAATAGTGTTTGGCAATGCATCTTTAAAGACCTCATCCTCCTCATCATCAAAAATAACTTCCAAACGATGCAGTTGCCCACTACATTTATGGCTAGACACATATTTTTTTTATCACAATATAAACATTGACCTTTTGCTTTTTTTCCTCTAATTATTTTTTAGTGAGTTGTTTCCTAAAGGGTGTTTGGTTTGGTCTATAGCTACTACCAAGACTTGAGTTTACATAGCTATTAAAATTATTAACATAATCACTTGTCGGGTCAGCATTTACTGACCCTGAAGCAACTCTAGGATTTGAATATAAAATCCCCTTAAGTGTTTCATGCTCAGCAGTAAGGCCAGTCTGCTGAAGGATGACCAGAGGAACAAAGTTCCTACTGAAGACTTTGTAGCTGAAGAACATTCAGCATTCCTTTTCTAGTTAACTTAGAAGACAAAGGAGTCTTTGCTTCAAATACTAGGCGTTCTAGTTGCTAAAGAACAAGTACTGAAGAAGATCTTTCAGTTCAGTTTGTTTTGACAATACCAAACTAAATGATGTCGATCTCCTATAGGATACTGAAGACTCTTTAGTATTATGATGGTTTGCATTAGGCGCGAAAAGATAACTTTAAGTCAAAGTAGGTTGCTTGTATACTTAGCTATAAGTACAACCTTTATCTTTTCTACAATAGTTTATTATGTACTTTGTACTGTTTATCTAGTATGGGCATCAACCGCTCACTAGATAAACCCATGCATTGAAACATGCAAATGCAAACCCTAGTTTTACACTGCCTATAAAAGGATGTACATTGAGAGAGAAAGGGTTAACCAATACAAGAGTAGAAACTCTAGAAAACCTTTCTCTCTCGATAACAACTAAACCATATAGCCAAGAAGCATATGAACGTTTAGATTAGAGTTTAAACTTTAACTTTGGTTATATGTTTAAGTAGAGGAGATCACAACCCACTGTCATTCAACCACTTTGTTATTCCGCAAAAAAAATGGGTTATAGATTCTTTATTTGATTCTAATAAAAGTCTATACGTTGAAAAGCTATTGGTATTGTTGTTTTAATTGTTCATAGTTGTTATCTATTGTTAAAACAACACACTTAAGTCTTGGTAAAGAGTTATTACTTAAGGTTGATAAGTAATAACAATTTACAAGGGACCAACAAGTGGTATCAGAGTAGTTTGATTAGCTAAACTCTTATTTTATTAAACTGCTCATTTAAAAGTTTTCAAATCAAGATCCAAAAATGGCTCAAGTTATACCACAAACCTTAGAATATAGGGGTGGCCAACTCAATGTTGCTCCTGTACTAGAGGTAGCTAATTTCAAAAATTGGAAGAAGAGGTTTCTTGTCCACATGGTTGGGATTAAACCTCAATTCCTTGGAATCAATGAAAATGGTCCTTTTGTTGCCATGGTTAGGGACAATAGAAAACCTGAAGTACAATGGACTGCTGATGAGAGAAAAACTGCTAACCTAGACCAGCGTCTCAAAAGTCTCATCATGTCTGTGTTTCCAGATGACCAAATGAATTCTGTTGTGAATTGCAAAACAGCAAAATCTACATGGGAGGACCTTATTCTCTATCATGAGGGACCCTTTGATGTGAAAGAAACTGGAATCATGGATTTAAAGCTTCAATACAACACCTTCAAGCACAAAGAAGGGGAAACCCTCACACGGACATTCACTAGATACAAAGCACCGATGAATGAACTTGTGAATGATGGTGTTGAGCTTTTAAAACTTGAAATCAACACATTTTTTGTTAATGCATTGCCAAAAAAGTGGCTCAGTTTCTACCAAAGCTTGAGAAATGTTAATCACATTAAAGATTGTGATCTGGCCTCTCTTTTTGGGAAACTCAAATATGAAGAAAACCTAGTTGATAGGATTTATGAAGGCTCAAGCAAGTTTAAAGCATTAACCATTGTTACACCCTTGTCTATAACCTTCTTCAGTGCGGCTGTCATCCAAGACTACCAAGATAGTCCTGATGATGAAGAAGACACAAGAACTAGTGAGGAGTATCCGAATGACCTCAAAGAGGAATTTCATGAAAGAGCACTTCTGGCCAAGTCTAGAAGGTTCTTTAAGAAAAGAGGAAAGTTCTCCATCACCACAAAAGCTTCAGTTGACACTGAATGCTACAAATGTGGGAAGACTGGTCACTTTGCTTGGGATTGTTACTCCAAAACATCCATCCCTTCTTATTCCTCACCAACTCAACCAAGACCATCTGGTCAATCATCATTTCAACCAAAACAAATTGCTTCTCTTCATTTCAACAAATCAGGGTTGAACTTCGACCAACAAAAGACTTTGAGGCTAAATACAGAGAAATCAAAGCTAGACTGGCCCTCATGAGCACTGAAAGTTCTTCCTCCAAGGCTCCCAAGCAAGATAAGAACAAAGGACTTGTTGCTGAAGCTTATGAATGGGATGAAGAAGATGTTTCTTCAGATGATGATAAATTGGTTAATGTAAAAGTGCAGATGGCACTTGTTGATGATGAAGGGGCTAACTCTAATGTTGTGGCCAAAGAAAGTGCTAGAAACGGTGAATGGGTCAATATCACAATAATAAAGGTACAAACTCTTCTTGAATTAGAAGAAAAGGATGATATTAAATTTGTCTTTGATTACCTGTGTATTGATCTAAAATTTGTTGAAGAACAAAGAAACAATTTGCTTGAAAAATATCATAAACTTGTTCTAAAACTTGATGATTTTGAAAGTAAGCAAATAGAGATAAAAGAAGCTAAACTTGATGTACTTACTTTTAAACAATTGAACAAAGAGATTCTTGATGAAAATAACTCCCTAAGAGTTGAACTAAAAGAAGAAAAAGATATTGTTAAATCTTAGCTTAGAAACTCTGATAAGGTAAATCAATGCATCAATGAACAAATTCCTGCTCAAAAAAGGAAAATGCTTGGTGTTGAAGGATCCTCCAGCACCAATTCTATTGTCTTTGTCAAAGCCTCAAATGAGGATGGTAGCTCGATCCCTGACATTGTAAGGTCAGGTGAAGAGAATTTACCCAATCATGACACTGGACGTATCCTTCTCCCTGAGTTTCAGGCAAATGTTGATTCTTCAGCACCTGTTGAGTCCTCAGTCACTGAGGATGACTCAGATGATGATTTAAAGAATGAAGTAAGTACCCCACTTCCTCCTTTGGAGAAGCTGGCTGGTGCTGAACCCTCTTCTAGACCTAAATCAATCCAGTCAATCAACAAGTCTCACACCACACACAAAAGTAGTTCTTCCAAACATGTCAAAATTGACACTACAAAGAACTCTTCAGCTCCTGCTGAAGGTTCACAAATGGGAAATACCTGTTCAGTTTTAATAAATAAACTGAAGAATGCTAGATCTGAGGAAGATGAGAGATTGTCTCTTGTCATGCAAGAGATCAGTGATCTCAAATTGCAACTCAGGCAGTAGCAAACACCAACTCGATTCAGAGATGAACCTTCAAACTCTCCCTATTACAAGTACAAGACACAATTTAAAAGGGCTTGTGTATCTATGTGGTCTAAACAACCATCTCACTGAAACTTGCCTAAAAGTGATTTATTGTACTAAATGTGAGAGGACTGACCATCGCACTTGTGAACATACTTAGTATATGCTTGCTAAAACTAGTGTTGATGCTCATAATATTGAAGCATCTCATTCCAGGCCAAATATGATTTTCCCACCATGCATTCATTGTGGTATGGACAATCATCACTCAGATGACTGCCACTATTACCCAGTTTGTAATATTTGTGGAAGTTATGACCATGACACTCATGGACATAATCGAATTATCTTACTCAGAAGAGGTATTAAACCAAGAAACCCAAACTCTATCACCAAATGTTGTGAAACTTGTGGAAGCAATGTCCACACTACATCTGATACAATCATATAGAGTGGTTCAGAAGAGGTGAAGCCCTCCAGGCTAAGAAAGCAAAAGTTGTTTAGACCTCTTCTTCTTCTGAGTAATCACACACATCCTCATCAAGAGGACCCTCCAGATCTAGAACACCCTCTAGATCTAAAACCCCCACCCATCAAAGGTGGGTTTCAAAACAAAACTGACCATTTCCTTAACTTGTTCAATGTGATCTTAGGAAGCCTAATTGGTACCTAGATAGTGGCTGCTCAAGGCATATGACTGGCACCAAAAGTTATATGCACAAGTATAAGGAGGAACAAGGTCCTAAAGTTGTTTTTGGTGATAACTCATTAGCTACTACTGAAGGATTTGGTTCAGTGAAATGCAATGGTATACTTTTTACAAGGGTAGCATATGTCAATGGATTGAAGCACAACCTCATCAACATCAGTCAACTTTGTGATGCAAAGTATCTAATTCTGTTTGATGACAAATAATGTACAATCTTCAACTCCAATCATGAAATTGTGATGATTGCTCCCAGAGTTAAAGATGTTTATGTCATGAACATGAACTCTACTTAGGAGACATGTTTCTTTGCTAAAGCTTCCAACATTACTAACTGGATTTGGCATAAGAGGCTCTCACATCTAAATTTCAAAATAATAACTCTGCTGGAAAAACAAAATCTTGTTATTGGTCTTCCTTCACTTGTCTATTCCAAGGACAAACCATGCTCAGCATGTGAAAAAAGGAAGCACCATAGGGCCATTTTCAAAACAAAGCAAACTTTCTCAATCAAAGAAAGTCTTCACTTGCTTTACATGGACTTATTTGGCCCTGTATCACTTAGGGCCATTTGTCATGAAAAATATACACCTGTCATTGTTGATGAGTACTCTAGGTACACCTGGGTATATTTTTTGACAAAGAAAAGCTATGCACCAGATGCCATTATGTAATTCATCAAAAGAGTTGAAAATCAAAATGACACTCATGTCAAACAACTCAGAACCGACAATGGCACTAAACTAAGAAATCAAACATTGATCAAATTATGTGATGACAAAGAAATTTCCCAAAATTTCTCATCTCCTTACACACCTGAACAAAATGGTGTGGCTGAAAGAAGGAACAAAACTTTGATTGAAGCAACAAGGACAATGCTTGTTGGATCTGCTCTCTCTAAGCATTTTTGGACTGATGTTGTAGCCACTGCTTGCTACACTCAAAATAGATCCATCATTATGAAGAGACACATGAAGACTCCATATGAAGTCTTCAGGGGAGAATTCCAAACATTTCATTCTTACATGTGTTTGGGTGTCTAGTATTCATTCACAATCACAAGGATCACCTTGGTAAGTTTGATGAAAAATCTGATGATGGTTACTTCCTTGGATACTCTCTAGTATCTAAAACATATAGAGTCTTCAACATAAGAATAAAATGTATTGAAGAAACTGATCACATCACTTTCAATGAAAGTTCTGAAGCTCTCAAATTTACAAATCCATCAGATGATGAACTTCATATTCATGAATCTCACAACTATCCATCTGATGAATTTCAACATTATGAGCCTTCTCAAAGGTATCAAACAAGCAATTTAGGTCCTCATATTGATCCATTTGAATATATGACAAGTCCTACAAAAGGAAATCCTTCAGTATCAAATACTGATGGCTGTCAATCAAACTATCAAAATGATCAAAATGATCAGCAAAGCAACACAAATGACCAAAATGGTCAGGTTCAAAACAATCAGCACGCTGACACACATGATCAAAATGATCAATCTAATGAAGCTGCTGATGAACAATCTGAGCCCTCTGCTCAAAGCTCTCCAACTATCTCTAGGGAATTAGGTCTTGGATGTGTTGCTTCTAACCAAGAAGGAAGCCCTTCATTGATTGAACCTTTGTCTATTGAATATCCTTCAGCAGACACTAGAGATAATACAATTCCAAGTCCATGTTATGGACTTCCAAGTTCTAGCTCTAATCATGATACCAGTGCCTATTCTCCAGCTCCACAAAAATCTTGGACTAATAATAGTCACATACAGCTGGTGAACATAATAGGCAATCCTAGTGAAAGTAGAGTCACTAGATCTATGGCAAAGAAACCTAATACAAGGCTTTTGACACCCCGTAAGAAAAATTAAGATTAAGTTCGTTGTATTGGTCTAATCGAATTGATCTAGGTTCTCTATGTGACTCTATTGAATTTGGTGGGAAACAAATATTTTTGGTTGGTTTTAAATTTAAATGTGCAAGACTTAAAAGTAATTGTCGTTAAAGTAAAGGGCAAGTAAATAAATCTAAGTCTAAATAAAAAGAAAGGTGTGATATTTAAAAACGTGACGGAAAGTAAATTTAATTAAATAACTAAAACTTAAAAGCGTGACGAGAATTAAAATGAGAATGTAAAAATAAAACAAGGCAAAGTATAAGAAAATAGCCTCCAATCGGAATATATTCCGATCAACCCGATCGGAATATCACCAAACCTGTCGGAATGTTGCTCGAAAGATTCAGATCGGAATACCTGTCACTTACACTGATCGGAATATCTCAAGTCACTCAGATCGGAATGTTGAAAACCTACCTGGTCGGAATATGGAAAAGACCTTGGTCGGAATGCTGTTTGGAACACCAATCGGAATATCTGTCACCTTATACGATCGGAATAACCAAGACGCACCTCAATCGGAATATGGCAAAGAAAACCACCAATCGGAATGTTTGTCACTTACACTCGATCGGAATCCCACTACCTTAATCCAATCGGAATACCAAGAAACACCTCCAATCGGAATTTTGAAAACCTTTTCCGACCAAGCTAGAAGCTATGGTCGGAATGTAAAACCCTTTTCCGACCGTCACGATCGGAAAACGAGGAAAAGTTCACAAAATAAGCTACACAAATAAGCTAAGTTTCTAATAAACACAAGACTAAATCCTAAGGTAAAAACGTGTAAAAGTAAGCTACGAAACTGAAAGTTAAAAACTTTTAAGACACGAAATTAATAAACTTTAAGAAAAACAACTTTTTATATCAAAATATCTTTATAAAAACTTTATAAACTTGAAAATAAACAAAGTAAGCTATGAAAATAAATGATTTAAAACAATCAAAAGCATACAAATGTAAACTTTAAACAAGTTAACAAGATTAAAAACGTGTGAATCAAAGAAAGGTAGAAGAAGATCAAGATCAACAAGATAAAGTAAAGGTGCAAGAAATTAAAGAAACACTTACTTGAAAATTAAAGGTAATTAAAGGTGCAAGACAAGTAATTAAATGTGCAAGTAATTAAATGTGCATAAAATAAAGGTGGAAGAACTAGTTTGTCAATCTAGCCAACAAAATGAAAAGTAATTAGCTAATGACCATATATAGGGGATTAGGGAGGAGGTTAGAGGAAGCTTCCTCCCCTCCTTCCTTTATTCCTTAATTGCATGCTTAGGTCCCTCCTCTTCTTTAATCTTTTTGTTAATTGCGCCATTAGTCCTTAAGCCTTCAAATCTTCTTTAATCTTGGATTTTACCGACTTTTGGCTCGGGATTTCTTTGGACTCGTCTTTTAATTCTTCAATAAATAAGACTTGAGTTCCTCGGCTTTTGATAAACTTCCGTCTTTTGACTTTTTCTTCGATAAATCTTCAGAATTGGTCTTGGACTTCCGTTATTTTTGCACTATTGACTTCTTGACTTCGTCTTTCATCTTTTTCTTCAGTAAAAGTCCGTAAATGCCCGCGAATGTCCGTGTTTTCTCCACTTTTCACCTTTTCATCCTAAATCACAACAAAAACACAAACCACGCATAATTCCGACATAAAAGACATAAAATACACGTTTTGGTCCGGTTATTATTGTAATTAAGTGGTAGAAAAGATGGGTGTTTTCACACCTATCAAATCCCCTACACTTGACCATTGCAATGTCCTCATGCAATGCATTAGTTACAAAGCACGTTTACATTTTTCATCATAATTAATCCATGTTGGCCTTTATTAAAGAGATAGAAAATTACAAAAATTCAAAGCAAAGAAATCAAAAAGCATACCTTGGGTTTTGGGAATGTCATGAATAATCGTCATCCTCAACTTTTCACTTTCTCCAAACCAAGCTTAAAAACGAGATCATTGTTATTATAAGTTAGTAGACTAACACGAACTCATGTGGGCCAATTATTCACTTAGACTCCCTTATTCCTATGGGTATCTCTTATATTTTATGGTTTGTCTTGAATGATCACGAGGATGCATTGTTTGACTTATTCCGATAGTTATTAAGTCTGAAAATAAAGTGAACGATTTAATCAATAGTTAGCTAAAGGACCAAATCTTTTAAAACTGCTTCTCGGGACCTCATAAAGTTCATATCTTGGCATAACTCGCTTCGCGATTTGAGACCTTTCTCGGACCGATATTTGGCAGCGACTTCATACTTCAAATCTTGAGAGACGTTCATGAAATAATGGTCTTCTCTTCATAATTGGAATTTCTTCACTTGAACTTTTTGAGAGATTCATACTTGGACCACGACTTCTTCATTTTTCTCCAATCTTTATTTTGGATTTTGATATACAACGATCCGCCTCCTTTTATGACTTGGATCTATTTATCCTCATACCTTGTTAGGGTCTTTTCGGATACACTTCTCCATGACTTTTGGGGAGTATTTGCTTTTCGTCGTGTGTCTCGATCCTTCATATTGATTTTCGATAAATAATTCTTCACATCACTTTGGATCTTTAGCAACAAAATATAGCCCTCATGCCTTGTTAGGGCCTTTTCGGACTCGCCAATCTTCGCGCCCGCTTCAATAAGTTATGCCTTGGCTATGAACTCTAATCCATACCGAGCAACTTTTAAACGATCTGGGGCTAGAAGCTAAGTAACTTTTCAAATCGTACAACCTTATTTATTAGCAGATAAATTTATTAGCAAGCGATGGGAGAATAGGCTCATAATTAACTCACATAAATTCACGAAAGAATACCGACTTATAATTGGCTCTATCATCTCTCGTTCTCCACAGTTTAAAATCTCAAGTAATGAGACTCGTGGATACTTAGCCTATTAAATCAAAGTTTTGGGTTTTCGAGTCGCCTATAGGATCTTGCAAATTCTTAGACTCTTTCAAGTTTAGAAATCGCATCTTAAAGTTCCCTTGATAAACGACTCTCTAGGATCAGTTATAGGAACTTGCGAAAAGTTCTTGTTCTTAACCCGTGAGAGTTAAGACTTCCGCGTTTTATAGCTCCCTATATAAAAGCCTAGCAAAACTTGACTTAAACACGTTAAGGATACTAGCTAGAGTAAACTCAGGTTGAGTCAAAAGATTCACAACGTTAGAAAACTAAAACCACTTATTCAAAGATTTATTCTAGCAAAGGAAGAAAATAACTATACAAAGATAACAACTAATAGGCCAAAATAGATCAAAATTTTTGAAAAATGTCGAAAAATTGATTTTCCGGTTAAAATGAGGACAAATGCAAGGAAAAGACCACTTAACTTTGATAGAAGTCCCCCCTACACTTAAGATAAACATTGTCCTCAATGTTTAAGCATGTGGGAGGAAATTCCCCTACACTTAGGACATTGTGCACTTTGTTTAAATCTTGCTAAGGAAAAGATAACTAAAGAGATTCCTATTTTAATATTGAGAAAATATAAAATAGTGAATCGAAAAGAGTTTAGGATAGAACCGGGATAAAGTAGAACACGGAATCACGGGTCGTCAAGAATCATCAAGAGTGGATCATTGAAGATCGAATCCCTGAGTAAGAAGTGAGGAGAGGAAATAGCAGTCCAAAGGGTCCCCCTACACTTATGATAAAGAAAGCAGAAAGATAGATGCATGGGTTGCCTCCCAAGAAGCGCTTGATTTTTGTTAACCGAGTCATTAGCCTGACTCGACCTTGATCATCAACGGAAGGAGCATAAGACATATCCACCAGGATCAAATACATAGTTTTCATCGAGCAAATAGCATAGGCTTAAGGCGAACAAGGCAAGCCAAAGAAGAGTAGGCAAGGTTCCCTTAAGCAACGATGGAGCATGGTGGAAGCAGAGATGAAGTGGTGCAAGCATGTCTTCAATAATTCCAAAGATTTTTCCTTTTATTTCATCAGGTGGATACTGAGATGGTTGAAAGATTTCAATACCGGGGTCGAACACCTTTTCCTTTAGGGGAAAATATCACTCAGGCTCAGCCGAGTGTGAAGAAGATCCGCAAAGAAGCACAACCTCGTCCTCAGAAGGGGGACAAAGAGGTGTCAAATCATAAGTGCAACGGATTTCGGTGTCGACCGGTTTCTTCTCCTTGGACAAAATGCTCTTCAAATCCAAGGTAGGATCAAGACGATAATCTTTAAAGTCCAAAGGAGGAGCATCACTCTCATGAGGGAAGTATGTGTTGAGAAATTCAGAGAAATCATCCTCAAATGAATAATCGTCCAAAGTAGGATCGAGTGATGGCGGAGGATCTTCATCATGTGAAGAATCGCTCGATAGAGTATCAGCCTCATCAAAATCATCGAAAGTGGGCAGCTCGGGATACTCAGAAGTACAATCAAAATCATCCGAGTCTGAGCTAGAATCATCATCATCATAAGCATCGAAGACCGGTGGAGAATCATAAATGGGAGAAGCTTCGAAAGTAGGGAGAGAATCATCCACATCATCATGAAAAAGTGGATTATCGATGCAAGAGTCGAATAGAGGATTGTCGGAGACGGTAAAGTCATCGAGCACATTAATCATATTCACTGATTCTCGGCCTCCAAAAGTTGTACTAGTAAGCTTCCCCATTTTGAAAACTTGTGCATCATCCCCGACTCTTAAGATTAACTCACCTTCAGCAACATCCACTAAAGCTCGTCCGGTTCTCAAGAATGGCCGACCAAGTATTAAAGGAATACGAGGGTCCATTTCATAATCAACTACGACAAAATCGACCGGGAAAGTAAATGCGCCAACTTTAATGAACACGTCTTCGGCTATACCAACGGGGTAAGCGAGAGTGCAATTTGCAAGTTCAAGAGTCATCTTTGTTGGAGTGAGGTCGGGCAATGATAGTGTTTTCCAAACACTCAAAGGCATCAAATTAATACTAGCCCCGAGATCAGCAAGGGCAGTAAATTCTTCAGTTTTGTTGAACACGCAAGGCAACACAAAACGACCGGGATCTCCAAGCTTTTCTGGAAGTTCTTTGAGAATAAATGCAGAGCAGTTTTCGTTTAATCGAGTGTTGGCGAGTTCAATCAGCTTCTCCTTCTTGTTAAGCAATTCCCTAAACGCTTTAATAAATTTGGGCATGTGGACGAGTGCTTCAAGAAAGCTAATGTTGAAGTTCATTTGAGAAATCATCTTCACATAGCGTGACACTTCGGAGTCCTCCTTGGTTAGCATTTTGGACTTGCCTAAACGAGAGGGATAAGGGATATTGGGTTTGGGTGGTGAAGGTGCAGGTGTAAGTAAAGGTTGAGATGTTGAAGGGTCATTTGTGGAAACTTCATCACGTTGAGGCGGAGACGGTAATGGTGCACTAATACGAGGTGTAGGAGGAGTAGGGATACATGGTGGTGGAGGAGGTGTAGATGATGGGGGTGGGATATGTGGTCCTACGCTGGTGACTCCACTACGAGTAGTAATAGCACTCACATTGGCTCGCGGATTAGTGACGGTGTTGGAAGGTAGAGAACTTGAAGAAGAAGGTTGAGCGGCGGGCAAGAAACTAGCAAGCATATTCTTCAAATCATTGGTTTGACTGCTGAAGGAGGATTGAATGTTATCTCGAAGCTCGGATCGTATCTCATTTCCTTGCTTTGTGATATCTCCTTTCAGATTGATAATTTGGCTCTGCAAGTTCTTGATTTGCTCACCTTGGGTTCTCATGATGGCCTCAACATCGGGATTAATGGGTGGGGTTGGTTGGGTGGGTGGGTGATAAGGATTAGAAGCTCTTGGTGGGATTTGGTTGCTTCTAGTGTAGTTGTTGGCGGGGTTTTGGTTTTGAGGAGAAAAACCGGGTGAAAGGTAGTTGTTGGAACGGTAGCTCAGCAGATTTCTATCCCCTTGTTGTCTAGCTTGGTAATTTTCTGGTGAATAATTACCGTAAGCTGCATACACATTTTTCGGATTTCCTTGTGTCGAAGGACAATCGGTGTATGAGTGAGCACCGCCACATGTTTCACAAGGATTAGCAACCGCTTTAACTTGTTGTTGTTGTTGGTTTGAAGCGAGAAGCGTAATGCTTTTGCTCATTTCAGCCATCATGCGGGTGAGTTCGGTCATCTCAGGGTTTGCTGAGGTAGAAGAAACATTGACTCTCGGGTTGTTCCTTGAAGAAGCAGAGGAATCCCAGTTCTTATGGTGAGTAGTCATGTTCTCAATTAACTCTCTACACTCCTCGGGTCTCCTTTTCATGAATGTGCCACCGGCGGCTGCATTGATCGTATCACGATCTCGAAAAGTCAATCCGTTGTAGAAAGTATCGATCAAGGTGACCGGGAGCATGTTGTGGTTTGGACATCTATCGATCAAGACATTATATCTCTCCCAAGCATCAAAAAGAGATTCATCGGGATCTTGCATGAAACCGCTTATCTGATTGCGAAGGCTTGTGACCATGGATGGTGGAAAGTAGCGCGACAAAAAGCGTTGAGTCATGTCATCCCAAGTGCGAATAGAATTCTTCGGGAGACGATCAAACCATTTCTCGGCATGATGTAATAGAGTATGTGGAAAGAGTTGTAGGCGAAGTTCATCCATAGTGGCACCAACCAACTTCATGCTTTGGGTGATTGTAATGAACTTGTCGAGGTGTTTGTTGGCATCATCATCAGGCAATCCTCTAAATGGGTTTGTTTGTACTTGCTGAATCATGTGATGCTTCAACGAAAACTCAGGAGCGTTGATCTGCATCGGCGCAATCGGTCCTCCTCGTCCAAACATTGTTGGTTGACAAAGTTCTTCCATGGTCCGAAGATCGGGTTGTGGAAGAGCATTGTTGTTATTGTTGAGGTGCGGTGGTTGATTATTGTTGTTAACACCTGCCATACTTAAATCTTCTTGAGTCTCGGGCTCTTGATAATTAGAAGATCTAGTACGCATACACCTGAAAATGCAAAAGAAAAAGAAACCAAACACAAAGACAATATATATACACAAGAAAGATAAAATCTTTTTGGATTTTTGAAATTTTCAGTTTTTATGGATTTTTATCAATTTTTAATTTTTATGATTTTTTATTTTTTATGCAAAAAAAGTAACGCTCCCAAGTGAACGGATCCCAAAAAGCAACGCGTCTCTCACAGAAAACCGTTAATCTTTACGAAAAGAGCCGGCAGCGGCGCCATTTAATACAAGGCTTTTGACACCCCGTAAGAAAAATTAAGATTAAGTTCGTTGTATTGGTCTAATCGAATTGATCTAGGTTCTCTATGTGACTCTATTGAATTTGGTGGGAAACAAATATTTTTGGTTGGTTTTAAATTTAAATGTGCAAGACTTAAAAGTAATTGTCGTTAAAGTAAAGGGCAAGTAAATAAATCTAAGTCTAATTAAAAAGAAAGGTGTGATATTTAAAAACGTGACGGAAAGTAAATTTAATTAAATAACTAAAACTTAAAAGCGTGACGAGAATTAAAACGAGAATGTAAAAATAAAACAAGGCAAAGTATAAGAAAATAGCCTCCAATCGGAATATATTCCGATCAACCCGATCGGAATATCACCAAACCTGTCGGAATGTTGCTCGAAAGATTCAGATCGGAATACCTGTCACTTACACTGATCGGAATATCTCAAGTCACTCAGATCGGAATGTTGAAAACCTACCTGGTCGGAATATGGAAAAGACCTTGGTCGGAATGCTGTTTGGAACACCAATCGGAATATCTGTCACCTTATACGATCGGAATAACCAAGACGCACCTCAATCGGAATATGGCAAAGAAAACCACAAATCGGAATGTTTGTCACTTACACTCGATCGGAATCCCACTACCTTAATCCAATCGGAATACCAAGAAACACCTCCAATCGGAATTTTGAAACCCTTTTCCGACCAAGCTAGAAGCTATGGTCGGAATGTAAAACCCTTTTCCGACCGTCACGATCGGAAAACGGGGAAAAGTTCACAAAATAAGCTACACAAATAAGCTAAGTTTCTAATAAACACAAGACTAAATCGTAAGGTAAAAACGTGTAAAAGTAAGCTACGAAACTGCAAGTTAAAAACTTTTAAGACACGAAATTAATAAACTTTAAGAAAAACAACTTTTTATATCAAAATATCTTTATAAAAACTTTATAAACTTGAAAATAAACAAAGTAAGCTATGAAAATAAATGATTTAAAACAATCAAAAGCATAAAAATGTAAACTTTAAACAAGTTAACAAGATTAAAAACGTGTGAATCAAAGAAAGGTAGAAGAAGATCAAGATCAACAAGATAAAGTAAAGGTGCAAGAAATTAAAGAAACACTTACTTGAAAATTAAAGGTAATTAAAGGTGCAAGACAAGTAATTAAATGTGCAAGTAATTAAATGTGCATAAAATAAAGGTGGAAGAACTAGTTTGTCAATCTAGCTAACAAAATGAAAAGTAATTAGCTAATGACTATATATAGGGGATTAGGGAGGAGGTTAGAGGAAGCTTCCTCCCCTCCTTCCTTTCTTCCTTAATTGCATGCTTAGGTCCCTCCTCTTCTTTAATCTTTTTGTTAATTGCGTCATTAGTCCTTAAGCCTTCAAATCTTCTTTAATCTTGGATTTTACCGACTTTTGGCTCGGGATTTCTTTGGACTCGTCTTTTAATTCTTCAATAAATAAGACTTGAGTTCCTCGGCTTTTGATAAACTTCCGTCTTTTGACTTTTTCTTCGATAAATCTTCAGAATTAGTCTTGGACTTCCGTTATTTTTGCACTATTGACTTCTTGACTTCGTCTTTCATCTTTTTCTTCAGTAAAAGTCCGTAAATGCCCGTGAATGTCCGTGTTTTCTCCACTTTTCACCTTTTCATCCTAAATCACAACAAAAACACAAACCACGCATAATTCCGACATAAAAGACATAAAATACACGTTTTGGTCCGGTTATTATTGTAATTAAGTGGTAGGAAAGATGGGTGTTTTCACATCTATCAAAACCAAGTGTTGTTTCATCTAGAGAATGCCTTTATGCAAACTTTCTTTCAGAAATTGAACATACAAAGGTTTCTGAAGCACTCACACACCTTGGATGGGTAGTTGTCATGCAAGAGGAACTAAATCAATTTAAAAGAAATAAAGTCTGGAAATTGGTTCCTCTTCCATATGGTAAATCAACCACTGGCACCAAATAGGTTTACAAGCTCAAAAGAGATGAAACCAATGTGGTGACCAAAAACAAAGCTAGGCTGGTGGCCCAAGGATTCAATCAAGAGCCTGATGTTGATTTTGATCATACCTTTGCTCCAGTTGCACGTATGGAAGCCATACGAATGTTTCTTGCTTATGCCACTTACATGAACTTCATCATCTACCAAATGGATGTCAAAAGTGCATTCCTAAATGGTGACCTAAAAGAAGAAGTTTATGTTACACAACCTCCTGGCTTTGAGAGTAGTAAATACCCAAACCATGTCTACAAGCTTTACAAAGCTTTGTATGGACTGAAGCAAGCTCCAAGAGCATGGTATGAAACTCTCTTAACATTTCTCATTGAACATAAGTTTGTCAGAGGAAAAATAGATAGCACCTTGTCTATCTATAAGTCTAAAACCGACACCATTCTAGTACAAATTTATGTGGATGACATCATCTTTGGTTCAACAAGCTTGAATCTTTGCAAACAATTTGCCAAGCTTATGACCAACAAGTTTGAGATGAGTATGATGGAAGAAATCACATACTTCCTTGGTCTTCAGATTAAATAATCTGACCAAGGCATCTCCATCAATCAAGAAAAATATGTCAAGGTTCTTCTGAATAAGTATGATATCAATTGTGCTTCAGTAAAAACACCAATGGTACCCCTAACAACTTAGGACCTTATCTCAATGGACAATCAGTCAATGAGACTCAGTATAGAGGTATGATTGGGTCTCTCATGTACTTAACTACAAGCAGACCTGACATTCAATTCTCTACATGCCTTTGTGCAAGATACCAAGCAGATCCAAAGGAACCACACCTTACTGCTTTAAAGAGAATTTTCAGATACCTAAAAGGTACACCAAGTCTAGGTCTTTGGTACCCCGAATCCTCAGGTTTTAATCTAAAGGGGTATTTAGATTCTGACTATGCTGGATGTAATATGGACAGAAAAAGCACTTCTGGTGCTTGCCAATTGCTAGGTGGCAAACTTGTGTGTTAGAGTGCTAAAAAGCAACAAACAGTTTCCATGTCTTCAGCAAAAGCTGAATATGTGGCAGCTGCTGGATGTTGCGCCAATGTTCTTTAGATGAAAAGCCAACTGGCTGATTATGACATATAATATGAAAAAGTACCAATCTTTTGTGATAACACTAGTGCTATTGCAATATCCAACAATCCAGTCCTTCACTCAAGAACAAAACATATTGATATCAGATATCACTTTATTAGAGACCATATTGTGAAAGGGGACATTGAATTACATTTCATCCCCACTCGGTACCAATTGGCTGATATCTTCACCAAACCACTGGATGAACCAACTTTCAAAAGATTGATTATGGAGCTTAGCATGCTGAACATTGATGATACAAAACCTGAACCTTCAGCATTCACTGAAGAAGCTTGAAGGTTTAGCATTTCTTAAAAGTTTTAATTAATGCTAAGTAGTAGTGTTTGAGTAAATAAGTGTGCAATGTCATGTGTCTATCTAACTTTATGTGATTGTGTATATGATGTTTTGTCGCCTTATCTGATTCACTGAAGCTGAACAAATGATCACCAGTCATCAAAAGTTTTTTCTTCAGCAAATTATGAACAAATTTTTAATACAACTGAGTAGCTAGGCCTAAGTAGAGGAGCGTGCAATGTCATATGTCTTGTTCACTTATGTGAACATGTATATAGGGTTTTGTCGCCTCATCTGACGCACTGAAGCTCACAAGTATTCTCTTCAGGTTCAACATATATGGCCAACAACTTTTAAGACAAATCAAGCATGTGATTCAAAGGAGGTAATGGCATTAAATTTCTTGAGAATAAATACAAAACATTCTTTCAAAAGGTGTCAATTTTTTATCTAGGAAATATCAAGCGTCCATATCACAGTCAACAACTTCCTGACAGAATGAGGCGTTTCACTGTTCAAAACAACCGAAAATCATATCACTTTTCAGAACATTAATGAGAGAGTTTGTGCCATTTGTTCAAAAGAAACCCCAAAAGTTTTATAATTTTTTCAAATGTTTTAAAAACTTTTACAAATCAGTCTAAAGTGTTTACATATATCTTTTGAAGATTGAAGATTCATATCATTTGCAAAGCTTTCATAAAAAAAACACACACAAACTCTCTCCCTCTTTCAAAGAAAACACACACACAAAAAAAACATCACTGGCTGCCGAATCATCTTCATAATCACAAGAGGTTGAGATCACTCTCAATCCTTCCATCCATGTTAACTATCCCATTAACGACATCTTCTTTAAACCCAACAACCTCACCTTGATCAAACCAGAAACCCTAAAATCTGATCCTGGAAACCAAGTCATGAATTTTTTTATCTAAATGTGTGATCCGTGATGCCTTGTTCAAAGATCTAGGGGTGATGTTTCAAAACGTGTTAAAAGAATTTTGGTTCACGGCACAAGGGTCAAAGAACAAGAAATCAATTGAGTCTGATTCTACAACTGCTGGTATTCATGGGAAAATAGGTTTAAAGCTGTTTAGAAGGGTTTTAGGGTTAAACTATTTGGATGACCCTAATGAGTATGAGGCTGTACCCAATGATTTTTCTGTTGTCAAAACATTTTTCAAAGAAATTGGGTACACTGAAGAGATTTGTGATAAGGGTGGGCTGAAGAGAAGCTATTTATCACCTAAGTGGAAACTTTTGATGTCAATCTTAATTGAGTGTCTGGGTGGGAAAACTGGAGGGCTTGATCAAATCAATCAAAAGGATGCCTTGATTTTATATTGTTTGGCAGAGGGTATAAAAGCTGATTTTGGGAGGTTAATCTTTGAAGATCTCCATGGAAAAATAGAGAAGAAAACTAGGGAAAAGAATGTGGTCTACACCAGGTTTTTGTCCTCATTATTGTTGACCACCTTGGTGATGATTATTCAAACAACCAAGGAGTTAAATAGGTTTTTCAACCCTTTGATATAAATCGCTGGAACATTCCAGTTAGCACAGCTGACCCTCCTTTCACACAGACCATGCTGGACATTTGCTCAGCAAATGCTCCAGTAGTGTACAAATCTCCACAAGACACTCCTCCAACTGGAGAAGGGGATCTGACAGGCACAAAGCCTGGAGCTTCTTCATCTAGACCACGTCAGAAGAGCACGTCAGTGAATACACTAAAGTGTAGACGTGAGTCCAAGAAAAGGAGGCACCCCACAGGATCTTCATCAAAGAAGAGTACTAATGATCCCAAAGGACAAGCTTCGAAGAAACATAAGTCCTCGGCCAAGGACAAGAACCCAAGCCAGTCGCCACCTTCAGTCTCTGTTGGAGGTGGCATGCATAAAGAGACCATGAAGGCAACCCCTCTCTCAACCTCTTTAGGAGAGAAGGGTGAAGATAGAGTGCGCCCTCAGCTCAGTAGTGTGGAGTCAGCATTGGTAAGTAATTTAAATCTGAGTACATCTCAAATTTCATTACCAAGTTCTATCATTTGTCACTTTGAGTCTACATCAGGGCATGAGGCGTCAGCAAATACAACAACTAACGCTGACCCTGGCCTATCTGTTTCTAATGATGTAGTCCCCCCACAACAGGGTCCTACTGAAGAAACCAAAAAAATTATCATTGATCTTAACTTATTAGGGACTCTTTCTCAGGATCCATCAAGTAAAACCAACCTTGGTGGTGAAGGACTTGAAACTGACCATCACACTGGAGGTGACAATCAGCAGACAACCAAGGAAGTGCTTCTCTCCACTGACGCCAAAAGGGGACACTTGCCTACATTTGTATTCAGCATGTCTGCTGATGACTTAGAGAAGGAATTAGGATTCAGTGAAAGGACTCCAGTAAATATGGATGACAGTGAGCCTGAAGATGATATTGATGATCAAACTCCCAAGCCACCATCCCCCATAACCACTCAGGTAAACGAACTGACAAATCAGGTGTTGGTTCTTCAGTCATAGGTGGCCAAACTTAAGGAGGAAAAGGCTATTGCTGATGCTGAACTAGTTACTCTCAAAGCAAGGCCAGTGCATCCCACTGCTGAGCAAATCAAGAATGCCATTCTCACTGCTCTAAAGCCCTTAGTAAAAGATGTGGCCACCACCACCTCTATCAAGAAGGAGATCACAACACTCATAGACTCCATCAATACTGCATCATTTGAGTTCCTAGCTGACTTCTAGCCAGTTCCCAATCAGCTGAATGAGTTATGTGATTCTGTATCAAAGATCAAAGATAGGGTGGGTTTGTTGGAACAATAAAAACTGAACCTATCTGATGAGGTTCAACGGAAACTGAACGCCCTTGCAAATGTTCCAGCAATGTTGGCCAAGGTATCCTTCACCTTAGATTCTTTGTGTGCTTTTATGCCTGTTGGGGGTTCATCAGAAGCTGTTGGGCACTCTTCTGCCGAGGGGGAGAAAGTCACTATTCAGCAGCTCTTTCAACAACATGCACAAAAGAAGGCCCAAAAACAACCTATTGTGTATGTATCCCCTTTCAGTGAAGAGAGTCCAGATAAGACTAAGGGGGAGTCTTCAGCTAAGGACAATCATATTGACGTCCTTACCACCAGCAATGACTCATCTGATAATGTGTCACCTCCTATCAAACCCAAGAGCAAAGGTGAATTCACACTGGATGAAAGAATTATCAAATATGGGTTGGCCACTCAAGAAAAACTTGATAAATTACACAAGCTTCAGGCTGAAGAAAAGCTCAGAGATCTGAAGATGAGCTTATATGATAAAATTGGAAAACCTGAGGTTGAAGGCCTCTTCAAGAAAAAGAAGTTATACGAAAAGTTTTGTATAACAAGGCTAAACAGAAGATATCTCTCAGAAATCACAAACGTTGACATGATAACTTACAAGGGAGATATTAATCTGAAGTTCTATAGGGCTGATTGGTCTGATGAGATCATCGATGACTTCCAAGGGAAGGAGCTCTCCTATTCTGAATGGTTAGAGATAAGCAAAAATATTAAAAAAATAAAATCCAAGAGATGGGATGAGGTTCATACCAGAATTAAACACTTTGTGAGAAATCATGAAAAGCTTGGTCAACATCTCAACATCAGCAATCAGGTCTCACTGGAGCATCAAGATCCAATTCTGGAGCTGAACAAAAGAGCCAATCTGGTCCAACCTGGTGTGGGTGACATTTTTGTCACCGCAAAGAAATACAAAGACCTTGTTCAGTTTGAAAATCATCTCCCTGGGCATGTGATAGAAGAACCAGAATTGGGAATGATTATGTTCAATCATCGTGAACATCAAGACTTTGTGGGCATTAGTGATCTTGATGATCTGAACAATGAACTTCTTGGGAACATTCAAAAAATCTTCTTTGCTCACCATGGTGGTCCAAGACTCATTGAAGCTGTGAAAACCTTCAGCATGTGCTTACTATCAATACTAGACATCAGAAACTCTGATCCATCAGTTGACTCATGTCTTTGAAGAACTTTGCCTAAGGAAAATTGAATAATCATTTGTACTATTTTTGTTGTAATTTGTAATGTTTAATGAATAAATGATTATCTGATGTTTATAAGTAATTTATTGTTCAGTGCAAGTAAGAAGAAGTTGTTATGCTCACTTACTACTGACATTAGACTTAGGCTATGTGTATATCCAAATAGGGGGAGATTGTTGGGTCAACATTTACTGAGCCTGAAGCAACTCTAGGATTTGAATATAAAATCCCCCTAAGTGTTTCATGCTCAGCAGTAAGGCCAGTCTGCTGAAGGATGACCAGGGGAACAAAGTTCCTACTAAAGACTTTGTAGATGAAGAACATTCAGCATTCCTCTTCCAGTTAACTTATAATACAAAGGAGTCTTTGCTTCAAATACTAGGCAGTCTAGTTGCTGAAGAACAAGTACTGAAGAAGAGCTTTCAATTTAGTTTGGTTTGACAATACCAAACTGAATGATGTCGATCTCCTCAAGGATACTAAAGACTCTTTAGTATTCTGATGGTTTACATTAGGCGGGAAAAGATAACTTTAAGTCAAAGTAGGTTGCTTGTATATTTAGCTATAAGTACAACCTTTATCTTTTCTAGAATAGTTTATTATGTACTTTGTACTGTTTATCCAGCATGGGCATCAACCACCCACTGGATAAACTCATGCATTGAAACATGCAAATGCAAACCCTAGTTTTACACTGCCTATAAAAGGAGTGTACATTGAGAGAGAACGGGTTAACCAATACAAGAGTAGAAACTCTGGAAAACCTTTCTCTCTCGATACCAACTAAACCATATAGCCAATAAGCATATGAACGTTTAGATTGGAGCTTAGACTTTAACTTTGGTTATACGTTTAAGCAGAGGAGATCACAACCCATTGTCATTCAACCACTTTGTTATTCCGCAAACAAAGTGGGTTATAGATTCTTTATTTGATTCTAATAAAAGTCTATACATTGAAAAGTTATTGGTATTGTTGTTTTAATTGTTCATAGTTCTTATCTATTGTTAAAACAGCACACCTGAGTCTTGGTAAAGAGTTATTACTTAAGGTTGATAAGTAATAACGATTTACAAGGACCAACACCACTTCCCTTTGGACTAAAAGTATTAACAGAGTTGGTTTTGGGAGTAGGCAGTATCGGTGCATACCTAGTTTTTGTGACAGCATTAGTACTTTCCTGCATCTTGGCCATACAATACACACCAGCTAGATTGGTGAGTTTAAACATCCTCAAAGGCACGCTTATCTCTTTTTTCAACCCTCCAATGAAAAAACTAACTACATTTTCCTTAGGTGTATCAAGCTTATTCAAATCACTTCAAAAGCTTCCTAATAAGCGTGTACTGTTCCTTCTTGCCTAAGATTCGTAAGCTCCACCAATGCATCTTCATACACTGCCTCAAACCTTTTCACCACCTCTTTTTAATATGCGGCCCATGTCAATATTGCCTCATGCCTCTCCATCATCTATTGATGCCACATCATAGCCTTATCATAGACATGCATTGACACAAGCTCTAACTTCATATCCTTTGGTACTACATCAATCTTAAAGAACTAGTTGCACCTATAAACCCATCCTTTAACATCTTCACCAGTAAACTTAAGGAAATTGATCTTAGTAATTCTGCCATAGTGACCATTAGGATTGACTTGGTTGTTGTTAGTTATAGTTCTTGATGCTTGACCATGACTAGTACTCTCCACATTCAAGACGTTGACTTGTCCGTGTAACAGAATCTGTTGATGAGCCATTTCATCAAACTTGAGTTGGAAATTTTGTGTGAAGTGTTGAGATAACATCTTGTGAAGAAACAAGAGTGACTGGTGGTGGTCCCAAAGAATTATCACTTGTTCTTGTATTCAACATTGTTACAATTTCTGTTAGTTGTTGTAACTGATCTAACAACTATTGCCATGTGTAACAAACTAACCACCTTCAACCGAAATTGCTAAAAAATGACACAAAATTGAAACAGTAAGCGTTTTGGTGCCAGGAGATTACTCTGATACCAGTTGATATGAACAAAGAGCTAATAAGTTGATAAGCACTAGCAATGAGCACAATAAGATGGCTAAAACCATAGATTAAACAATAACCTGTAGCTTATAGTTGATCATAAACAGGGGAATACATAAGTACAAATGCACCCGTATTACTCAAATGTGTAACTTGGGTTTGGAGAGAGAATTGTGATTTTTCACATACATGAGTGGTAAGAAATAAAGAAGAAACTAGTTTTTATACTACTGGAATCAAGGGAATCAAAGAGAGAAAGAAAACAACTTTTCCCGCCTAAATTGGAGTTTGTTGGGCTATCATGTGCTTCGCACGTGCCTAGGGTTTGAAATGTATTTGGTGCATATCAAAAGACTCGATCGTGAGTCATCTGTTACGCGTGGTCTAAGTTTTACCTCGAACTCGGGTAGATAAGTGATCGACATTTTCTAGCTCGGGTGGACTCAGATGATTTAACCAGTGTTAGCAAACACTTTATAACAATGTTAACACTCGACCTGATACTTTTAAAATCAAATTGCTTTGATAGTAAGTAATACAGTAAAAGAATATAGACATACATATATGTTTTATAGAACTTGCGGCCTTTTTAGCCGAGTATTATAATAGTTGAGCTCGACTCAGAGTGTGGTCGAGTTGGTTTAGTTGGATTCAGCTCAAATCAAGTCGACTCCAATAATAAATCCATATCCAAAAGCCTACTCGAGTTTAATTCACATAATTATGGGCATATTACATTAAGGTCCATTCGTGTAGGCAATGGCAGAGCTTAATGGAGGTTGGGGAGGGTGGTGGCCCCTCTAGAAAAAAATAATATGTCAATGTATTTTCTTACTATTTCCATGTTAAATTTGTATATTATCCTTTTTTGCCCTCTCAATATACAAGAAATATCGTAACGGCCCTCCTAGAAAAATATGTCAATGTATTTTCTTACTATTTCCATGTTAAATTTATATATTATCCTTTTTTGCCTTCTCAATATACAAGAAATATCGTAACGGCCCTCATAGAATTTACGATGTAGCTCCGCCCATATGTCACACCTCCACATTTTGGGTTCAGATTCGTTATAGATTGATTTTCCCGATAGATTATGTATTGATAAATCACTTTAAACTCAGTGTAATGGCTGCAATAACATTGAGGATGTATCATTGGGCACAATGTTCAATGTATGACTTGCACATTGATATCAAGCATCAACATTCAGCGAGTTCTTTCGTGCTATCAGGTATCATTCCAAGAAGCTGCATAAAAAATGAGCAGCTTAAACACAAAACCTAACAACCGTTTTCCCATAATCACACCTGCAACTGCATACGAAAACAATGATATCGTGTCCAAAACTACATAAATATTCTGCAGTGTTCTCAGGCAGGATTCAACATAACTACTAGCATACATCTAGTCTGTAGCATCCTGCCTTAATATAACTGGAAATGGAATCACAGACGATATTAGATGAACATAAAACAACAGTTGTATAGCACAAAGGAGAACTAACCAGCTAAGCTTTTTAGCATCATAGGTTGGACGGGTTTGGTAACTGGTCAACAGAGGGGTACTTATTGCTTAAGTCACAACGAACCAGGCCACGTTCACACATAGCACGTTTTGTCCTTTTTCAAGTATTTTGTTTGTACTTAAAATTAAAACACCATTTTAGTACAATAATAATTCGAGTCTTTAACGAGAGGAGTTCAGATGTCTGCCATAAAATTAGACTTACAGGTCAACTTTTTACCTGTACGACCCACTTCATTTTAGCTAGAAGAATAATCTAACCCATTTGGGTTAAAATGTACCCAAACAGTCTCATTCCCTTTTAACGTGTCAAAATCCTGAAAATAGTCACAAGTGAGAACTTATTTCCCTAGTTTACTTCACGTTTCTTGCAAAACAGATGGGATACAGAGTGACTAAATCAAATAAATATAAGCTTCAAGGGGTGAACACTATTTTATCCAGTACCTCAGCAGTCAGCACGCAAACCAGACACATCATGCATACACACACAAAAACTAGTGATGTTCCCTGCTATAACGTAAGTGATGCATAACATAATGTATAATATAAGCTTGTCCCGACAATAATAAAAAAAAAAGAGGGAACCTTTTGATCAATTTGGTGCATAAATTTATGTACACGCAAAAGTGGGAACCTTTTGATCAATATAATTACTATAACCAACCATGTAGCATTAAGGGGGAAATATTCGTATAACTACTAATATTACATGGTTAGTCAACTACTAACCAAACATGCAAATTAGAAAGTTGCATTAAGGGGGAAATATTCGTATATCTATGTAAATGAACCGTAGATGAGCTAGTACGAAACTATACATATGAATAAGTAAATAACCAATGACTCGTAACTATTCCAGCAAACCATTACTTAGTAGTTCGGTTGACAGCGAGGCGGGATCGAGTTCCCAACAGTCTTCTGAAATGTGTGGGACCTCTTCTCGAGAAACCTTCCTTGCTGGAATCTGATGTGAAAACAACTGAACCTCATGTTTTTCAAGCCATTTGATAGCATGACAACCAATTTCTCGTCTCTTGAAAATTGTTTTAAACCCATCGACTTTCTCAAGGTACCCCATACTTAACCCATATACCTCACTATAACTTGTTAAAAACACAACAATGTCAAAGCTTCTATTGTCTCGAACTAATCCATTTTCACTATAAAGCGCCCACACCGAACCCTTTTTAGGATAAATCCTATAAACCTCTCGTGCTGCTCTTTCGCAGTCAACAAGATGTGAAAACACATTAAGAGACTGAACTAGTGTTTTCCTGGAAACTTTAAACCTCCCACAAGAGATATTAAATCCGATTTTTTCCAAACTAAGCAACCCTTCATCACCATTGTTTTGTGGATCCAACCAAGCCATTTTCACTTCAAACGGACGCCTTGACACAACTTCCTCAATCAAACCATAATGCCTCGGCATTCCATCATCATCATCATATAAAGCCCATATTTGTCCTTTCTTAAAACTCTTTTCCATTCTTCCTGTATCAAAATCATAAAAATCCGAGTCTTCCACCGTCATAATCTCAAGATTCTTTACACCTCTGTCTGCCTCATGTACCTTATTTTTCTCATTTACTTTAAACCTTACTTTGAATTTCCCATCATTAACATTTGTTTTCACTGACTTGAGTTCAGCTAACGTGAACATCTCTTCTTCCTCCTCCTCCTCCTCATCATCGTCAACATTCATTTCGGCTAATTTCTCCATTTCAGCTAACGTCAACATTTCCTCGTCTTCTTTATTCCTCACAGCTCTTGTGCGCCTCCTAACACCTACACTTTTCGACCTAACAATCTCTTCCTCCTCCTCCTCATCATCATCATCCATCGTTTCCGCAAATTTCCTCATTTCAGCCAACGTCATTACTTCCTCATCATCTCTTCTCTTTGCAACTCTCGTACGCTTACTAACCCTCCTAACCCCTCCCTTCCCCGATCCAATACTCTTACTCGATTGCTCAGACCTCTTCATAATATCTCCAACACTACTTGTCTTTCTCTTCGAATTACAGTCATTCAAAACCATATCATCGCTATCCTCGTCATCAGCATACCTCATAATACTACCAACACTACTCGTTTTCCTCTTTGACCTATAATCATTCAAAACCATATCATCACCATCCTCATCATCGACATCAACAACACCCTTCATAACATCACCAACACTACTTGTTTTCCTCTTCAAATTATAATCATTCAAAACCATATCATCACTATCCTCATCCTCAACATCAACAACACTCCTCGTTTTCCTCTTCGAACTAAACTCATTCAAAACCATATCATCACTATCCTCATCCACAACATTAACAACACTACTCGTTTTCCTCTTCGACTTATAATCATTCAAAACCATATCATCGCTATCCTCATCCTTGTCCTCAACATCAACAACACTCCTCGTTTTCCCCTTCGACTTATAATCATTCAAAACCATATCATCACTATCGTCATCCTCATCCTCATCCTCATCCTCATCCTCAACATTAACAACGCTCCTCGTTTTCCCCTTCGACTTATAATCATTCAAAACCATATCATCATCACTATCCTCACCCTCACCCTCATCCTCATCAACAGCACCCTCATCCTCATCAACAGCACCCTCAACGAACTCGACCGCCTTAAAACTCTCATTACAACTCGGACACATCAAACTAAACCCTAAATACCTCCTCTCAAACTGATGCAACATCTTACAACCCGAACACGCAGCCCAAAACGTCTCAACCTCACCCTCCCCACCCTCCCCACCCTGACCCTCCACATCAGCCTGCATATCCATCCTAAGTCCCGTATCATACTCATTCCGTTTAACCCCATCACTCAACACAGTAAAAGCCTCATTAACCAGCTTAAACGCGTCTTCAGACCCAACAAAAGTGTTCTTATCAGGATGTAAACTCAAAGCTAGTTTTTTATAACTTTTTTTTATTAAATTAATATGACAAAAAGGTTCTAAATTCAGAATCTTGTACCAGTTGGGTTTTGGGGTTTCGGAATGGGTTTTAAGGATGGTGAAAGAGGTTAACATGTCGGAGAGGATGGTGAGAGATGGGTTTAAACGATGGGCGCGTTTGGTGTATTTGAGGGATGATTTTAGGTCTTTGTTGTTAAGGTAGGATTGTTCGGCTAAGGTTTTCAGACGATGGGATTCCCATTGGCTTATGGTGGTGTCTTCGTCGGATAAGTCGGTTACCACGGTGGTGGTGGCGGCGGGCATTTTTATTCCGGGATGGTGGCGGTGGTCTACGAGTCTGAGAATATAGTTTTGGCGTTTAAATAGTCACCAAGGAATTATTTCCCTGTAAAAATAGACCACTTTGTATTCGGTTTTTATCCCTTCAGTTCAGTTCAGTTCGGTCCGGTCCGGTCTTACTTTTAATTATGCTTTGTAGAATCAGACCATATCGAACTAGGGCAATATTAGACCGGAATTGCCCGGTTATGGACCATCATTTTGGTATGATCTCCGTTCAGATTTTTTTAACAAAATCACTTTTTTATGCGGTTCGATTTTAATCGGTTCGATCCGATTGAAGAATTAAAATAAACCATTATATAGATTGTTTTATAACATAGATTCGTGGACAATCCGGCCCTTTCATATTTATATGGAAAAATGATCAAAAGAGTCATTAAATTTAGAGCAATATGTCATTTAGTTGAAAAAACATGTTTTTCTCATTTTGCTCTGGGCAACAAAAGAAGTAGGGCAATTACGACAGATTGCTGCCACAAAAAATAGGGCAAAAGAGAATACGTGGCGCATTCTGCACCCAGTTGCCCTAAAAAAAGTCATTTTTCGAAAAGAGAAAGTTAAGGGCTCTTGTGGAAATTAAAAAAAAAGGTTTTGGACTATTTTGATCATTTTCCCTATTTATATACACATATAGCGGAGTTTAATCATATTTATTTAATTATAGCGGACCAATCCCCACCTTTCATCTAATCTTGATCAAAAGCTCACATTAATTCTTATCTTCTAATTAAAAAACGGAGGGGTATTTTCGTCATTTTACCCCTCCCACATGAACACCACATACCAATTCTACATCTCAGATCTGGATCGAGGTTTCCTTTTTTCTTATTCTCTCTAAAACACACACAAAAACACACACACGTACACATATTCAGGTCTTAATCAATCATCACAAACATCAAATCCATCGATCATCACCTTCGTAAATCGATCATCCACTTCATAAATAAGGTAAAGTTCATTCGATTTATTTTGATTCATATTTTTTTAGCTTATTCGATGTGAATAAGCTTATAATTCATCTTATTCTTTTATAGCTTATTTGAGAAACTACTTGAATTTAAAGCTAACTAATGTGAATAAGCTTATAGATTATCATCATCTTTATTATGATGAATTATAAGCTAACTTATTAGCTTATTTTCGTGAATTATAAGGTTTTATGGCTTAATCTTGTTGAACAGATTTAGTATGACCTGTTTGTGAAGTATCATATATGATATAATATATCATATATGATATAAGCTAAAGTATCATATATGATAAAATATATCATATATGATTATGTGGTTGAAAATTGAATTAACTTTTCTTTTTTATGGCTTAATCTCGCTGAACATATTTAGTATGACTTGCTAGTGACATATCATATATGATATAAGCTAAAATATCATATATGAAAATATATCATATATGATTAGTGCTTGAAAATTGAAATAAATCTTTTTTTTTGTAGAGGAAGCTGTTTACAAGGCATGTTGAATATTACAAGCATCCAAAAGGCCAAGAAGCTTAGTGAAGAAGCTCATGAATTTTTTACGTTTATTGTTTGTTTTTTCTTTGTAATCTCCTAATGGAGTTTTGAAGTATATGGACGATTTTATAATACATTGGTATCTGGTACAGCGTCTTGTTAATATGATTAACTTTCTTGGTATTATGTCATGATGGTTTGATAAATTAAGCCATATATGAAAATGCACTATCATATATGATAAGGCATTATCATATATGATACTCAAAGAAAACTTGGATATATTAAACAAAGAATCTGATGAACTCATGATTACAACAAAAAGTATGCATATTTAATGACTAAACACTTGTTCATAACATAAAAAAGTACTTTTGAACAGAATCATAAAGGTTAACTTTCATGTCAAAAAAATAAATTGTGTTAAATATAATATACGAAAAAAATAAAAGAAACAAAAACATTTATGCAGAAAAAATTTTTCATTGACTAAACATTACATAAAATAACTTAAAGATAATACATATCTGATAAATTTTGAAATTATTCATGTCCATCAGCAAAAGCTAAATGTAAATTATCATAATCCAAATATTCTATATCTTCAACTTTAAAGTCTTCTTCCTCCTCATACTCATCATACTGATCTTCTTCTTCTAAGAGACAACCAAATTCAGCAATTTCTCTTTCCCTTAACTCAGCTTGACGACGTTCTCTTTGGTCGTCTTCACGTTATTTTCTTGCTGCTTCAACCCTCGCAGCTTCTTCTTCAACCTCCTTTGTCAACCTTTTGTGCTCTTCATCTTCAAGGTGGTAGTACCACTCATCAGGATAATCCTCCCAAACCCATTTTCCATCATCTTTAGTATTCTTCGCACTGTTAATATGTTGATTAAGATTATCAACAGCTTTCTTCGTGACATTATCATGTTGGTCTTCTTTTCTTTGTTTCCTGAAATAAAATCAATTATTAACAAAATCTTAATCTATATAAAACAATAGATTAGAAAATATTGTTTAATTAAAAAAATTATTACAAACTTACTTCTGTTCCAACTTGGTTGATGATTCAATTCCGGCTTCAGTTGCAGATCTTTTGGATGAAGCTTTCATGTTTTTTGGCAAAAGAATTGTAACACTATATTGATATAATAATTTTCAGAGAATGTGATTTCTAAATGGTTGAAATCGTTCAATCTTATACACCCTCATAGGGCATATGAAAAGACACACACTTTACAGATTCAATGCAGTAGCCATAAATGTGATAAAGTATGCATGCTTTCATACGTTAGCCAAGGTTAATGTAGTTTTCCAATTTAATAAAAGGTAATTAACCTCATAGCATAATCTATAAAAATGAGTACATACCAACATGTCTGTTATTATGCTTGTTGAGATGAATAATAGATTTGACTTCACTGTCTGCAAAACCTTTAATAGATACATTGTAGTCTGTTATTGGAGCCACTCAAGAAAGTTAGACATTGATAATATGTATATTTAGCAGCAATGATAAACTGATTCGATGTTTTTGGTAAGTTCATACCTTGTTTATATAGTTGTGACAAACTAATAACAACAACAATATATTTGATTATGATCATTAATGCATGAAATCAATTACAAAAGATATAGGCAATTATAAAATCAATTATACATTGTTATTTGAAGCAACGCGTATTTTATTGTAGGTAGTGTTTTAATTAAATTAAAACTTTCCGATTATACTAATATTTTAGTTTATAGAAATAGCTGTAAGTTTACAAAAATGTTGCATGTACAGTCTATTATCTAATTAAATAGCGTACAAATATAACGAAATTTTAAACAAACGTGACCACCTTAGCAATGGATAAAGATTGTTTAAAAAAAACTGTCAAATAAAAATGAAAATCGCGTTTTGAAATCGCCTTTCCCAAAAATCGTGTTTTTCAAACGCGTTTTAATTATGTATTTTATTAACAATAAAAAAATAATTTATTATAAATCTGATTCCTCAATCTAAACATCATCACTATCTTCTGAATCAGTAGAATCATCACCAAATACATAGTCATCAGCAGCACATGTGTCATCAATGAAACCGTCCAACGAATTTTCTCCGTCATCTGTGTCTTCATGACATAAACTTTCATAATTTTATGTATCTATTCCATCTAATTCTTCATAATGATCATTTCTAGCATCATTAGTATTATCTTCAGTAGGCTTCATCATGATCAGTTGATTATCAAGAATACTGCTTTTAGATACTGTTATATCTTCATCTGAAGATATAATTTCACCATTGTGGTTAACAATTACATTATTGTTAACCAAGCATCCATTTTTTGTCAATCTTCCATGCTTTGTTTTGGAGGAATCGACCTCATAATCATCATCTGATATAAGTGGTATATCTTTTGATTGGTAACTTTTTTTCTTTCGCTTAAAAGTCAATGGACCAACTTCATCATCTGATATACATGCAAATGGTATATCATTTATTCTGCCAACACAATGGTTGAGATGTCCATCATTTTTTTGTTGTTCTTTGTTAACCTGCATAGTTAAAAGACAATGTTTGATATAAATTCTTTCAAGTAACATAAAATGATATAAGAAGTGCCAAATACATTGTTATGATTTTGTAACAAATATATCTGATTTGGTGAATTTGTTTTTACCATTATGAAGGCATCAAAAGTATGTCATTGTGTTTGTTTGTTATATAGCAATGCATTTATACACTTTTAGAAAATGATTATATATTCAATTAATGGGTTGTCAAAAAATCCTTTTAACAAAATGTATGATTTCCCTATTTTGAGCCTTGTGTGTTTGAATTTATAAGAGGACGTCCTCTTGTTCGTAAGGCAATATCGGATGGCTGAATAGATGCTTCATAATATTTATGTTAAATAACCAACGTATACATGTGTCTTTTAATATACTTCAAATAATCTAAACAACAGACAATGAAAAAATTAACTCTTACTTGCTTTGTTTGAAATTTGTTGACCTTTCCCTTGTTGTACTACTTGAACGTTTACATTTTGATAAGCTATCATGAATTTTAGTTAGCACAAAGATGCGCGTTAAAAAATAAGTATGAGTCAAATACAATGTTAGAAATATACCTTTCCTAAGCTCTGCAAGAGGAAACCTTAACGGAGTATTGTCTACATTGTTAGAAACTAATATGCGTGAACGTGCCTCCGTGGTGTGTGTGGATATTTGATTGCATTTGTTGGAGGGTTTTTTGGTAACAATTGTTCCATCATTGACCAAAAAAGAGTTTCCATTGACGTTGGCCTTTCGTTTATGATTGGATACATTATTTTTTATGCGTAATAAATATTATGACAATAAAATCATTATAAAGATTCTAACAACGATAAATACATAGTTTATTCTAATTAAAATTATAAACATTATAAGTAGGTTTATGTTGTATAGGTCTAAAATATTATACCTCTTCAAAATTTAATGCATGTGTAAATATTAAGAATTTATAAACTTTAAGAGGTTTATACAAAGTGAAAAAGGTTTTTGAAGTTAGAAACTTTACAAATTAATTATATTATTAAATCTTAGACCTTTTAAAGGTTCAAACCATTGTGAATGCTCTTATGGAATACAAAAAACAATGATAAACTTAAAAAGATATTATAACTAACAAATATTAGCATTTATTTGTTTAAAATAATTTTAAGGAATGTCAGATATTACAAAAATAAATCCCTATGATTTAGCTAAGTTGGTTTTTTCAAATTTGATACTTTATTTTATGCAAAAAAAAAAATTTATATTTTTAAAATTTAAAATAAAATTTAATAATAATAATTTAAAATAAAATTTAATAATAATAAATGAGATAACTTCATGAAGTATTCATAATGATTGCATTGGAGAAGAGTGCTAATTAAAAGTCTTGCAATCTCCATAACCGAACAGTATCTCATTAAATTATCTAAAATATTCCATGGATCATCACAAATCAAACTAATCACTCTCTCTGCCGTTAGCTATCAAAATCAAGGTACGTACTATCTTCATATTGTTGATCATTATAGAATTAATGTCCATCCGATTGTTGATTGTTAAAATTATAAATTTTATCCACTTCAACAATTGTAGCAGTGATCAATTTTATCCACATGAGGATTACAAGGTATATATCTACTAAACATCAATTATTGACTTCTGCTTAAGTTTTTACTACTCTATAATAGTTAGGTAATCCTATATGTTACCGTATGCTGATCCTATTAGAAACATTATGTATATAAGTTAGATAATTCATATCCTATAAGTTTGTTTATGTTGATCATATAAGTTATCACTACTATATAATAGTTAGGTAAACCTATAAGTTAGTCTATGGTGATCCTATTAGAAAGATTATGTCTATAAGTTAGTTTATCGTAGTCCTAAAACTTTGTTTATGTTGGTCATATAAGTTATCACTACTAAATAATAGCTAGGTAATCCTATAAGTTAGTTATTTGGTATCTTGATATGTTATTAAGTTGAACTTGTGCTTAGAAGAAAGTGCTTTAAAAATATCCATCAATTGATTCAAAAACATAAATGTTAAACACAAATTGTTAAAACAAAGAAGTATGTAAACACAAATAGTTAAAACTCGGGTTGTTATAAGTTAGTTTATATAAGTTAGTTAACAACAGTTATAAGTTAGTTTATACTGATACTACCCTACACAGGTTGTTTCAAGTAGTCGTATTATTTTGTATGTTGATCCTATAAGTTAGCACTACTATGGTAATCATATAGTTAGGCATTCCTATACAAAACTAAGTAAAAAGCTAAGTTTCAACATATGTATATAAACACAAATTATGAAAAAAAGATAGATATCCATTGATTGATTCAAAAAAAATAAAACTTAACACACATTGGCTAGACACATAAGCCAAATTACTCTAAGCAACAACTCAATTCAAACAAACAAAGTGTTCAGCAAAAAGTAAAAAGTTCAAACAACAATGAAAACTTAAAAACATACTGAAAGTGGAAAAATGGGATGATGATGCTCATTCACTTTGGCTCTTCATCATTTTCAGCTTCTTTCTCAAGTTTCACAACAATAATTTCTTGTTGAACACTTGAATCATAATCCGCATTACCTTCGGCAATGTTTTCAAGCTTAACTTTCACCAAGTTATTCTGGCCTACAGCTTCCTCCACGACAGTTGTAGACTTCTTAGAAGTCTGGTCAGCCTCATCATCTTCCGTGTCATATTCTGAATCAAAAAGATCAATCATAACTATACTGCGTTCAATAGTACGGGCACGTTTCTTTCCAGAAGCCTCCTTGTAAGGCTAAGATCAACAGACTTGGAAGATTTGATGAGGACAGAAGGAGTTGTAATCTCATCGTCGGTATCCTGTAATGTAAAATGTATAAAAGATCATATATATATAGTAAATAATTCAACAAAATTTATTATACAAGCTGTTTTTTAATAGTGTTATACCTCATCGTCACAAAAATCTTGTTTCCAAAAGTTAATAATTTCTCTGTATGTCGTGACTTTCTCACATCTGTAAACATGGGTCTTGTTATTGCAATTGAATTCTGAAAATTGGACCCTAAACAAAATTTTTTTCCCAATAATTCCATTAAGTTCATCAGGGAAATAATTTTCATAATTGGAACCATGTTTTTCAGCCAATTCCCAAGCAGTTAACCCAGACATCTTGTGCATGTTGCCATAAAAAACACAAATCTATGCATTGCCAATATCATCGTGCACACGAATGATAACCTTGAAACTATTTACAAAAAAAACAATGGGTATAAGTATGATTAATAAACAATATGTGCATAAGAAATATAAATAATGAAATGCATAAACATACCGGTATGCAAATTGCTCCTTTCCCAAATGTTCACTGCACCACCAAAGCTTCTTTTTGGATTTGTTACCACGTCCAGTAGCAGGAATTTTAGAATCAACAGAAGATACCTTCATGCTACAAACTTTGCATCCATTATAAGCCCACCCTTTTTCATACTGAAGGTTGTGAACTTTAGCGTATACGACACACTCGCCATCCTTTAATAAAAAATAAGAAATAAAAATGTTATTAAATGACCCACTGTGGGTTGTATATTATGAAGTTATCAGAAAAGTAATACCGGCTGAGTCTCTCTAATAGTTGAAACCATTTGTTTATCAGCACCATTCATAAATTCTTCAGGTGTGATAACCTTGGTTTCATTAGCAACCAATTCAATTTTCTGTTGGTCTGGATTATAATCTTCCCTGGATTCGTACCTAACCAATGACAACAACATTCATTGTAATTGAAGAAGACGATAATATGGCAATTATATATTAAATAACTTGAAACTGTTGTAGCAATTCTGCATAACATACCTTTCACGAAAAGCAATCAACTCTGCTACTTTTTGTTAATCACCATCTTTGTACCCCATAGACAGTTATGCACAGAAGGAATATCTGTAACAAAAACAAATAGTTATAAAAAACATATAAGAAAATATTTACTTGGTAATGGTAGTCACATATACTTACCATTGAAATATTTCACTTTTCCAAGTTGAAACATAACATCAATATGATCAAGTGACTCCAACTTGTCAACATATTTGTTCCACTTTTTCGCCCATTGGTCCCAAAAAGTAAGATTAATACTTTCTCCTCTGCGTAAATTAAAAGCAAAATGAATATATTGTAAAAGTAAAGAAATGAGTTAAAAAAAACTTACTCATCATCTTCAATGACAACAGTTCGCCTTATTTGCTTGAACCTATTGAGTTCACAGAAATCAACTCACCAATTCCAACCACTGATCCAATAACATCTGAAATACAAATAATTACTTGTTAACCACATATAAATAACTTGAAACTTGGCTAAGATGTATACAACAATTTAATAAAAAAATGCTAACTGCTTACCAACAGAATTATTTTCCGCATACTCTTCATATGTGTCAACAATCCTGGTGAATGGTTCACCCCTAAATCTAGATAGATTGTCATCTATATGTTCAATTCTGGTGATATTGGTATTCCGGTAAAAAGAAAGTTTTCACTCATGTGGCATCAATGGAGTGTTACCACCATTCTCTGTGACACCAAAGTTAGAAATCTTGTAACACGTTCTTTCTTGCAGCAATGGATCAAATCTAAACATCCACTCTTTCTTTATATACGGCTGAATACGCATACCCTGTGTAAATATTGAAGAATATAGGTGAAGAAAACAAATTATACAAAACATAATTATAAATTAAATTAAAGGATGAAATTATATTACATGCTCATCCTGCAAAACAAATTCCAAACTATATGGATTGTGTGACTCATTCAGTCTATGTGCTTTCCAGACAGATATGATCTTTCCTCTTATTGTCATGTTGGACAACATAGGACTGATATCCTTTATATCAGTTAAAGTTTCAGTAGGCTTCGTTGCTGAAACAAAACAACAAAAAGTGAGTACAATTTTTAACATAGGAGTGATACAAAAAAATGAGTTGTAATAAAATAGTAAGACCTGATGATTGACCAGGTGTGTTGTTTTTTTGTGTAGATGCCTTGCTTTTCATCTGCCTGGTTTTGGGCGTCTTAAATTGAGATTTTGGCTCCTCTTGGTATTGCATTTTGGATTTCGTCATTGGAACTGGTATGGGATGCTTAAGGCAATAAAAGAGATGCTGACTTGCTAATCCAGTGGTTGATGCTATATATAGTGTCACTTCCATGTTTCTAAACATGGAAGAAATCATGATATTATAAGAAACAGTTACAAACATAATGTGGTAATTTATGAATGTGCTAATTATAAGTTGACATTAGGTTATATATGGTAATTATTCATGGCAATATCATTCTTGTCACAATTTTGAATTTTGAATGCACCAGAATATTTTTTGGCGCCAAAAACATTCCAAAATTATATATGTGCATTTTATTCAGATTAAAAGCAAATTAATAATTTCCATACTTAGTTCTAAAACTTTAACAACATTTGAAATTAGTCAAAACTATTTGTATAGGTTAAATAGTTTGCCTAATTTACTAATCCGTTTTTTTATTTAGTATGAATTTGGATAAAAATCATAGTATGGTTAATGGTCTTTATTGACTTTGTTTTAGAAAGTCCTAACACAAATATGGAATTGGCATAGTGGTAAAGAGCATGTGTTTCTAGCATTGAGACCCGAGTTCGAATCTCACAGTGGACATATTTTTAAAAAGTGTTCCATGGACATGCTTAGGTGACACACGCTGTGGGATGATGTGGCACATAAATTGTGCTGATGTGACACAAAAAAGTGTGTTTGAAGTGCCATGTCATATTAATTCTTGCCACCTCATATTAATTGTGCTTAGGTAGATTAATGAGGTGGATTTCTAAGCATGTTGTGGTTTTAAATTATCCTCTTATATATAGAGTAAGATATCGTTTTTCGTGTTTTTTGTTATTATTATATTATATTACGTAGAACAATAAATCTACCTATTTCCAAATAAGACCTTAGTTGAGATTTTAAAACCTAGCTATTGTATTCGAATCCAAAACAAAAAAAGGCAAAATAGATAAATACTAATAAAAAGTTTGAACTCGATTTATACAAACTATAAGGTGGGTATAAGACGACGAGCTATAAAAGACCGTCTAAGGAAAAAGGTTTTTAAGTGCTTCGTGCCACCTCGTTTCCCAGCTTGCTTGTGCGTATATTGAGAGGGACGATCGATTATTGGTTTGCCGACTCAAGTAGTATTAAATCTTATTTTTGTAGTTTACTTATTGAACCTCGAGACGTTTAGGTTTTCACCTACATTTCAAAGTCGACGAGGGTAGATTACTTCCATAGTAATTAACCTTATTCTTTGTTTTTATCAATCTTTTTGATTGAGCAATACCAAATAAAATACAAAAAATAATCTTCTTCTTATCTAATTTCTTTTCTTCAATCCTCTAAATTCTCGTCACGTTGGTTTATGCAAGTACGATCTACTCGACTTTTGATTAATCACAATAGGCTTGAAAACATTCCTCGTAGAAATAGAAATTGTCAACAACGAATAGTGGAACCCGAGCTTCCACCTATTGTTGTAGAGATGGCCGATAACCGAACAATGGAGGAATTGCTCCGTGCACCCACCGAAGGGTATGGGGAAGCAATCGTTGTGCCGGCTATTTTGGCGGATCATTATGAGATTAAGACGGGTCTTTTATCACTCATTCGTGCCGACCAATTTCGTGGCAATGAGACCGATAACCCGCACTCACACATTCGGAGTTTTCTTCGTATTACCTCGACTCTCAAGTTTAGAGATGTGCCGAATGACGCGATTAAGCTCATGCTTTTTTTGTACTCGCTCGAGGGGAACGCTAAGCTTTGGTATGAAAAAGAACCACCGGGTTCGATTTTGACATGGGATGATTAGTGTCTAAGTTCATGAATTACTTGTTTCCACCATCTAAAACAACTCACTTTAAGAATGAGATCACTAGATTTGAACAAAAAGTGCATGAATCGTTTGGAGTTGCTTGGGAAAGGTTTAAAGATTTGTTAAGACAATGTCCACACCACGGTTTCACGGAGTTACACCAAATCAGTACTTTTTATAATGGACTTAATATGGTTGAGCAAGATTCTTTAAATGTCTTCGCGGGTGGTAATAGTTTAAGAAAGACTCCGAGAGACGCGTGAGGTATCATCGAGAATAAGTCTAGAGTGCAATATTCACGAAACATACCGGTTGTTTCTAATGTGAATTCTTCTAATACCGAGATTGCTAGATTAGACTCTAAGATGGATAGTGGATTTGCTAAGTTGTTGAATGAGATTAGGAAGAATCCTCATGGATCGATTAATATGGTTGAGAATTTTTGTATATCATGTGGTGGAGCACATCCGAATTATGCTTGTTCAACCACGGGGTTTGATCAAGCTAGTGCTTTTGCCACGACGGGAACTTATGGCCCTAACGGTCAAGCTCCTCGTCAAAATCATGTTGCTCCACCGGGTTTTCCACCGGTTCAAAATAGGTACAACAATGGAAACAATGGGAATAATTTTAACCGTGGTAACCAAGGGAATTTTAATCAAGGAAATAGATTTCATGGTTGTTAGCCTCAAAATATTGAGTCAAACAAGAATGCTCGGTCATAGGTTATTATTGTAACATTAGTTAGAACGTTGTAATAGGTAGTTAATTAGTCGTGGTTTACGAGCTTGGATTTAAACTAATTAAAGTCCAAAAGACAAGCCCGACCCAATATATAGCCCATTAAAGCCCGCATGTGGGTGGACTATATATACCACCCTCCTAGCATGTTAGGAGGGTTGGTTGGTCATTTCATTTTCTCTCAATCTAATATCACCAAGTTCCAACCAATTCTCTCTCTTTTCTCTCTATAGTTTCTCTCTCTAGAATTCATCTTCTTTATCTATTTTCTTTCTTAAATTCGTGATTATATCATCTAAATATATGGGACAACATTTGGTATCAATCGCCATGGGGTAGTTTTGTTACTGGTTGTTGTGTTTTCATTTGATTAATTTATTTGATCCTTATTTCTTCCACGAATTCAAGTTTTTTTTTCTGTTTTTTAGTGTTCTTCAAGTCGTATAACTTCTTTATTCGTGTTGTAGTGATTTGGGTATCTTGGTTTTGGTTAAAACTCAAGTCTTTTGGATCAAAAGTTGAAAACTTTCTTGTTTTTCATCTTTCCGAATTTCTAGCAAGTTATACCATCGGAAAGTACAAAGTGTGTGAGGCTCGATCGCAATAATCCAAGGATTCTACTTTGCGATCACCCGGATTTCGATACCTTATTCCGACGAGATATTCTGATCGTACATTGCGATCGCGGATTCCTACGGTTTCAAGGGATATTGAGTCGTTACTCTGTCCAATTTGTTTAAGCCATATTGTGATCTAAACATTCCGACAGAAAGGGTATTCCGACAAAAGCAACATTCCGATACTTGCAATCATTCCGATAGAACCTACATTCCGACAACCTACATTCCGACAGCCTACATTCTGACAACCAACATTCTGATGGACATTCCGATGGCACATTCCGATGGACATTCCGATGACATGTTTAGCTAAATTTTGTTCGAGTATTTTTTAGATTTAGCCACCATCTAGACTAGTTTCGGAATATCGTTTACACGAAGATTTAAAAAAAAGAGTTAAAATTTTTCCGTCAAGTAAATTCAAATTTTTTCCATACTAGTTTTAGGACATTTCTAGCTCGATTTCAAAATTTGGTGATTACAAAATTTTTTGGTCTACCGTTTTGTCGAACTGGGGAATTTATTGTCGGACTGAAGAAAAACTGCACTTTTCGGAATTTTAACCACAACAACAATCACAACAAATCTACTTAAGATCCATATTCACTTCATCATTTTAGAGAATATTGAGATGGATTCTACTGCCGAATATCGTGTGACGAACAACAACATAATGGTGGCGGGTAACAAAGAGAGACCACCAATGATTGTGTCTGGTCGGTATGCTCAATGGCAATCATGTTTCATACGATACCTTGATACAAGATCTAATGGTGATTCCTTAAGGAAATGTATTACTCATGGACCATATATATTCAAGAAGATCTCAATTCCTCCAAGACCAGCCACAGATACTACTGATCCAATACCCGCAAGTGAACGTGATGAAATAAGAGCTGATCTTACACCTGAAAATTATGCTTGGCATGATGCGGAGAAGGAAGCCATCTATATGGTTTTAAGTGGGATTGGAGATGATATTTACTCCACGGTTGATGTATGCCCGACATCACATGAAATGTGGACTGCTATTGAACGCTTGCAACAAGGAGAATTACTCAACAAACAAGATGTCAAAACAAACTTGTTTTGGAATTTTGGCAAGTTTACTTCAAGGGATGGAGAATCAATTGATTCATACTACTCCAGGTTTTATAAAATGATGAATGACATGATAAGAAATAACCTGCAAGTCTCCACCATACAAGTCAAAGTTCAATTTCTTCAACAACTTCAACCCGAGTGGCCACATTTCGTCACTTTAGTGAAACAACAAGAAAATTTAGACGAGGTCTCATATCATCGACTCTTTGATATCTTGAAGCAATTTCAGAATGAAGCAAATGAGATTCGAGCTGAACGTGTTGCAAAGACGGCTAATCCACTTGCTTTAGTGACTACCACTCAACATGTTCAAGATCATCGCTCTCGTGCTCCTAAGCCATACTCCACTACATCATCCTTACCACGATATTCCACATCATCTAAGTCTTCATTATCCACAAGATCACGAGGCAAAGTGCCAAGAGCACCATCACCACCATCTGAAGAAGATAGTGATGAAGACCAAGCTCAAAAGAATCATGAGATGAAACAACAAATTGCTTTCATAATGAAGACTTACAAGAAAATCTACAAATCCACCAACAACAATCTTCGAACATCATCTAACACAAAGAATCAATATGTTGAGATTCCTCCAAGGAATGACACACGTCGACGTGGTGAAAGTCCTTCTAGGTATGATCGACATAATCCAACGCATGTTGAGGGTTCTGCAAGGTATGATCGACAAACTACCAAGTATGATACTCAGAGGATTGCTGCTGCTACTGGGAATAGGGAAACTGTTGGAAGTCAAGTGGTTCAGTAGAGTGGGATTCATTGTTATAATTTCCAAGGTTATGGGCATATGGTAAAGGAATGCAGGAAGCCGAAAAGGGTTAGAGACTCCAGCTATCACAAGGAAAAGATGCTGCTATGCAAGAAGATGGAAGTAAGGGTTAAATTGTCAGTTGAGGAAGGAGCAATGCTTGATGACACTGATGATGAAGATTCCGATCAAGAACTTGATGCATATTACTCGTACATGGCAAAGGTTGAAGAAGTTCTCAAAGTCACTGAAGATGACAACGGTCCTATCTTTGATACTGAGCCAATCGATAAGGTACACACAACTGATGAATATAATGTGTTTGGTGATATTCATGAGTATAGTGATCTACCCAATGCCATTAATGACACGTGTATGATGGAAACGGTTGATAGCAATACCACACCCGATTCATCAGATATGTGCAATAATGAGTCTGAGGATGATCAACATGCAAATGAGTATGATGAACAGGAACGTATTGCGCTTGCTAATTTAATTGCCACTTTACAAAAAGATGTCACTGAAAATAAAAAGAGTTAAAAGCAATTAAAGAAGGCAAACGCTACACTCACTCAAAATTTTGAAGAATGCAAAGCTGCTCTTATCAAATCTACTGAGATGACTGAAAGCTATAGAGATGAGCTCCTTTAGAAAACTAAAGAGCTTGAGGGGTACAAGGGTAGTGCGTTAAAAAGTCAAAAGGACGATTTAGAAAACAAATATAATACAACTCTTGAGTTATTAGCCAAAGAGAAGCGTCAATATAATGTTTTCTTAGTGGATGAACGTCAAAAAACGTACCTTGCCAATACCAAAGTTAATGAACTTGAACAAAAGCTCTCTATGACCACTACCGATTCTGCTAAAATTCTCGAGGATACGAAACAAGAGGTAGATGCATTAAAACAAGACTTCAAAAGTAGATATGATAAAGAAACCGAAAAAGTAACGAAACTAGAAGAACAAGTCGAATTTTTGAAGAAAGTTGTTTATAAAACGCATGATTCTATTCAATCCGTAAGAATGCTAGCACCTCCGTCGATGTTTAAGGGTCAAGCTAGCTTTGGAAGTCCTGGGTACCTTGCCAAAGCTCAAGCTGCGAACCCGTGTCTTTATCTTGATGAGACTGAAAGGACCGATCTTGATTGCATGCCCGTAAGTGCCGATAGTGAAGAGACTACCCTTTGGGATGATGATAGTCAACCTCTTGTCAATAAGGAGTTCGTAAAACCATATAATTATGCTTATGAGAATAGTCTTAATGGTCTTTTCAACAAACAAACTCAGAAAACTCGTGAGGAAGTGTTTCTAGAATGCAAACAAAAGCGAATTCAATGGAAGAAAGTATTTGCCCCTAAGAAATCTAATGTTTACAAATACATAAACTACCTCCCTCTAGATGAATCTAAAAGCAAGAGTAGGAAAACATTAGGTATTCTTAAACACCACATAGATAATGTTAAATATATTGTTGAAAGAGATTGGGCAAAACGTGAAAATGTTGAGTGGCAACGCCCGATTCCTCAAGATATTACCTTGCTTGTGAAAGAACTCTTAATTCCAAATACATCGTTGATTAAAGAAATTGTTCTTCAACTTGAGGAGTTCATTCGGACTGAAATGTATGATGATTTAAAATATGTTGAATCTCTTGAGAAACACATTGATGATCTTCAAATGGAGAAGTCTGATTTTTCAGATGAATATGATTTAATCTTGCAAGAATGCGTTTCTAAAGATGTTATGTGTGCTTATTTTACATCCTGTGCTGATATTGATGAATATTTTGATGTTGCATGCAAATATCTTGATAAGATCAAAGAATGTGAGCGTCTTGAAATTGAGCTTTCGAAACGTAAAGAAAATGTTGATAAAAAGGCTTTTGAGTTACTTCAACACAAAACTGATTTCCTTCAAAAACATTGTCATTCTCTTGAACTTGCTTTGCAAAAAGACGTTGGTAGTTTTCCACATGATAATAAATTTCAAGAAAAACTTTCCCAAACGTTTCGAGAAATGAATGAACATAATTTGGAAATTAAAGGGTTGAAAGCTCAGTTACAAGACAAGGACAGAGCAATAACAGAGTTGCAGAAACTCGTTGCTAAAATGGGTGGGAAAGTTGTGGAACCTAGCATTAAGAAACCTGTTGTTAGACAACTCAATGCCTCTAAAGTGAATAGATCCTCTATCTTGGGAAAACCATCTGCTTTATCAAATTCTTCGTTTGCAAAACCTGTGTTTGCCCCCAAGATGGATGGAAAGGAAAGGTTACCACATAATCAACCCATAAGGAATACTATAGCACCAAACGTTAAGCACAATAATGTGATTAAACCAGGGGTGTATAGAATGCCCACTAAGCCCACAAACAAAGTTACTCAATTGCCTCAGACTTATAGAAACACTATTATTCGTGTGTCTTCTACTATAGGAATAGTTTCCACTACTAGTGTTAGCCGGCCTCAGCTTAAGCGCACTCAAGTGAATGATAAGGTCTGGAAACACAAGAATCAAGAGAAGATGAAGGAAGTAGAAGAACACCCTAGGAATTTGAATGTTTTTAAGAATAAAAAGTCTGTAATCGCATGTAATGACGATTTGAATGTTGTGAATGATTTGAATGCTATAAATGTGAAATTTGTTTGTGTCAAATGTGGAAAGTGTGCTAATGCTAATATTTCTATGTGTGCTATGAATAAAGTCAAAGGCGTAGATACTAGAACTAAGAAGCAAGTTGCAATGCCTATTAGAGCTAGTAAACCCAAACGCAAAGTGAACCATTCTGGTGCAACCCCCACTAAGAAAAGTAATGCATCAAACTCCACAACTAAGAACCCTAGAAGCAAAATTAAGGAATTATATGAGTCTGCTAGCAAGTCTTGGAAATAGTGGTTTGCTAATCAATGTCCTCCAGGATATAAATGGATGCCGAAAGCTAGGACAGAAAATGTGAAAACGAGTGTTAGTTTGCCTTTAAATGTTGATAAGGACACTAATGATTCTACTATCACAACTACTGTGGTATCCAATTTATCAAATGCTCCATCGTGTTCTAACTCTTCTGTAGGTGATACAAATAATTCTCTTCATACTGGACTCCGGATGCACGAAGCACATTACAGGTAATCTCAAGCTTCTAATTAACTTCGTGGAGAAGTTCCTGGGTACGGTCCGATTCCGAAATGATAAATTTGCACTGATCCTAGGATATGGAGATTTGGTTCAGGGGAATATTACAATCAAAAGGGTATACTACGTCGAAGGGCCCAATCACAATCTTTTCTCGGTTGGTCAATTCTGTGATGCGGATTTGGAGGTTGCTTTCAGAAAGAAGACATGTTTTGTTCGTGATTATGATGGGAATGACTTACTTACCGGTACACGGGGTACTGATCTTTACAAAATTTCACTTCAAGACACAACTTCATCAACTCCAATTTGCTTCATGGCTAAAGCTTCAACGACTCAGGCATGGTTATGGCATCAACGTTTATCTTAGGGGTGGCAATTTATAACCCGACACGAAACCCGACCTGAAATCGACACGAAATTTAACAGGTTTGGGTTGAGCAAATTTAGATTAGGGTCAGGTTTGGGTCAACCTATCTGACCCTTTTGTTAAACAGGTTAGGTTTTGGTTGAGAAAAAATTAAATGGGTCGACCCGCCAACCCGTTTAATTTATTTTCTTACATTTTAAAATATTTATATTATATTATACGGGTTAAATAAGTTAAATGGTTGGGCCTAGAAATCTGTTTAATTTGTTTAACCGATGTAATGTATCAACTTCTATATATAAAACGGGTTAACAGGGTCAACTGAAACCCATTTTACCTATTCAACCTATGTAACCCGCCAACCCAAGTATATATACGGGTCAAATGGGTTAGGTTCGGGTTATGTGTAAACAGGTTAGGGTTGATAAAGGTGACCTGCTTATTTAAATGGGTCGGGTTCGGGTTGAGGTTTTCTGACCCGCCAACCTGTTAACCCGAACACGCTAACCCGAACCCGACACGAATTGCCACCCCTAGACTTTATCTCATCTTAATTTTGATACCATCAACTTGCTTTCCAAGAAAGATATTGTGAGAGGCCTTCCAAGTTTGAAATTCATCAAAAATCATCTTTGTTCTTCTTGTGAGCTTTGTAAAGCTAAACGAAGTAGCTTCAAAACAAAGACTACACAAAGCTCTAAAGGACGGCTAGATCTTCTTCATATGGATCTGTGTGGTCCGATGCGTGTTCATAGTATCAATGGAAAGAAATATATTCTGGTAATTGTCGATGATTACTCAAGGTACACATGGACTCACTTCTTGAGGTCCAAGGATGAAACACCCGAAGTTCTCATCAGCTTTCTTAGGTCTTCAAGCTCAAGTCAAAGTGGTTCGTACTGACAGAGGTACATAATTTTTGAATTCAAAACTGAGAAACTATTTTGGAGCCGAAGGAATTGAACATGAAACATCTATTGCTCGAACACCCGAACAAAACGGCGTTGTTGAAAGACGAAACCGTACTTTAGTTGAGGGTGCTCGAACATTACTATCCGCTTCAAAACTTCTACTATACTTTTGGGCCGGAGCCGTGTCAACCGCATGCTACACACAAAACCGTTCCTTAATTATCCTAAGACACGAAAAGACACCATATCACATAATTCATGATCGAAAACCTTCACTCAAACACCTTCATGTTTTTGGATGTACTTGTTACATTATTCGAGATGGTGAAAATTTGGATAAGATGAAAGAGAAAGGTGATGCATGTATTCTTGTGGGATATGCAACTCAGTCTAAGGGATATAGAGTATACAACAAGAGAACAAAATTAATTGTCGAGACCATTCACATTCGATTTGATGAATTACAAGAAATGGCACTTGAACAAAATAGTTTAAGTCCCGATACACAACGACAAACGACTTCCGTTCACAACCGCATGGAACTCGGAACTCAAGACCACAACAATGAACCGTCAAGTTCAACGCTGGTTCCAGAAAATGTTCCTAGAGCTGATATGACTATCGACACGACAATTGAAGAGTTGGAAATGTTATATGGACCAATGTATGATGAATATTTCACGGGGGAGAAACAAGTTGTATCGAAGTCTTCCGCTGTCACTCATGATAAGAATGATGATACCGATCATCGTCAACAAAAGGATACAACTTGATCTACTTCAACACCGGTTGCTGCAGATTTACCTCCTCAGAATATCATTTCAACAATCGATCCTACAAGATCCACAACTACTTTCATTGCTCTAGAGAACACAAATCAAGTAGACGATGCATTATATAACGAAGACGAATTTAGCAACCCATTCGGTACACCGGTACACGAAACTGGAGAGTCTTCTACTCGCCATGTTGATCCGTCAAATATGCATACGTTTTATCAACGATATCCTTCAACACATCATTGGACCCGAGATCATCCTTTGGTTCACGTAATTGGAAACTCTTCACAACCTGTTCGTACAAGACGACAACTCGCAACCGATGGCGATGTTTGTATGTTCGCACTCGCAGTGAGTACAGCTGAACCGAAAAACATCAAAGAAGCCATGGTTGATCATGCTTGGATCGAATCGATGACGGATGAACTTCAACAATTTGAAAGACTTAAAGTCTGGGAACTTGTTGACAGACCATATGATGTGATTCCATTAAATCTTCGTTGGATCTGGAAAAACAAGATGGATGAAGAGAATACGATCATCAAGAACAAAGCTAGGCTAGTGGCTAAGGGGTATGGCCAGAAAGAGGGAATTGATTTTGAAGAATCATTTGCACTAGTTGCTCGTTTGGAAGCGGTCAGGATTTTCCTTGCTTATGCTGCACATAAGGAATTCACTGTCTATCAAATGGACGTAAAGACAGCATTTCTTAACGGTCCTTTGAAGGAAGAAGTCTATGTCACGCAGCCGGAAGGATTCGTCAATCCTTATATCCTGACAAGGTGTATCGTCTCCACAAAGCACTATATGGACTAAAGCAAGCTCCAAGGGCGTGGTACGACGAGCTCCCGAAATTTCTGGTATCCAAAGGTTTCTCAAAAGGTTCCATTGATCTAACTTTGTTCACTTATAAATATGGGGATGACATTTGGCTTGTGCAGATTTATGTTGATGACATTATTTTCGGGTCTACAAATCCAAAACTTTCAAAATGGTTTGAAAAAGTAATGCACAACAAATTTGAAATGTCAATGATGGGCGAACTAAAATTCTTTCTAGGAATTCAAGTTCACCAATCCCCAAGTGGTATATTTATTAACCAAGCTAAGTATTATCAATAGATAATCAAAAAGCATGGTATGACCTCATGTGACCCCGTTGGGACACCATTATCAACCACATCGCTAGATGCTGACTTGGAGGGATTACCCATAGATCAAACGAGATATCGTTCCATAATCGGGTCCCTCATGTACTTGACAGCAAGCAGACCTGATATTCATCATGCTATATGTTATTGTGCACGATATCAAGCACGACCCACTGATAAGCACCTCAAGGAGGTTAAACGGATCTTTCAGTACCTCAAGAATACCATTCATTTGGGACTCTGGTATCCGAGGGAAACCGGTTTCTTTCTAACGGCCTATTCAGTTTCTGATCATGCAGGGTGTCTTGATACACGTAAAAGTACTTCTTGTGGTGCACAATTTCTAGGACAAGATAAGCTTGTGGGATGGTCTTCCAAGAAGCAGGATTGCACGTCACTTTCATCAGCCGAAGCGGAGTATGTGTCTCTATCTGTGTGTAGTGCTCAAGTTCTTTGGATGAGAACACAACTCACGGATTATGGCTTCCACTTTTATAAAGTACCTATATACTGTGACTCAAAGTCTGCCATAGCCATCTCCTGCAATCCGGTCCAGCATTCCCGCACAAAGCACATTGATGTCAGATATCACTTCATTAAGGAACAAGTTGAAAAGGGTATTGTTGAATTATACTTTGTTGGAACTGATTACCAATTAGCTGACTTGTTTACAAAAGCTATTTCGAAAGAGAGGTTTGCTTATCTAGTTAGGCAAATTGGTATGAGATGTTTGACTCCAGCAGAACTGGAGGTTCTGGCAAAGAAGCCTGCTTGATTTATCTATCAAAGATCAACCTGTAAATATCTTTGAAAAAGCAAAATACAAAAATATAAAACATATAAAAAACAAAACACAAAATTAAAAAATCTTTCAAAATCCAAAAATATTCCTCTCGACATGTCTTTCAGTATCGATAATATGGACGTGCCTAGAAATGTCGCTCAATAACGACACGGGTGTGTACATAAAGCTCGAATGAAAGTTGTAAATATTTTTCAAAACATGTCATTTCTTCTTTTAATAAAGGAAATTGTCTATTTTGGACAATATTTCCAAAAAACGGGTAGAGCAATCTATCACGGGTTGAGCTTGTCACAAAACATTCAACGTTTTGAGCTCAACACAATGGCTTGTAATCACTTTCAGATTGCAACCCGGATCAATATTCACGGGGGAGTGTACGATTTAGTGCGCTTACCCTCAGCAAAAGAAGAGAAATCTTCTTACACTTGAGTGGATTCTTCAAGACATTCAAAGTCTATGAACTCAAGTTTATGCTTTAGAAAAACCTTTTCACCAAAAAGAAATAGGATTTTTCAAAAAGCGTTGAACACAATTTTTTCAAGAATTTCTCAATGATTATTCAAAATCTTTCAAAAATTGTGTGTTAAACAAACTCCCATCCTCAAAAAGCGAAATGTGGATCATATCCTTACAATGACAATTCAATTGAATCAATTTTTGAGGGGGAGCATTTTAACTTCATGCAAAAGATTAACACATCTTTCTCCCGAAGATTTTCAAGACTATTTTTCAAAATATATTTTAATCAAATTTGGTATCTCTAATATCAAAAGATTTTATATATTAGAGATAGGGGAGAAAATGTGATTAAAATGTGATCTTTAGACTCAAGCACTTTAACTCTTACCTACATGTGCGAAACACTTTCGATTATCGATGCACATGTGAAGCGGGAGCATTTCTAAAACGACAAAACCAGCATGATGTTAAATGTTTTTCAAACACTTTGTTAGAATTTAAAGTGGTTTTTATGGTGACGATCAAATACCCACAACATCTTTAATTCACGATGTTATTGGTGTCAAAAGGGTGGTTAGGTTTAAGTCCTATGATCCAACCAGAACCGGAGGGATCTTCCCAGGGACAATCCAATAGATTATTAGAAGTCCTTAGGAAAGATGGAGTAGAATGTGAACGAAGTTGAATGCCGACTAAGTACTGATGATAGCACTGGAACAATCACAACAAGGTGCTATTAATGATGTCTTGGTAAGCACTGAAGGGGTTGAAGAATGAAAAAGAAATGTAAGGATAAAGGGTCTAAAGAAAGAAGCCCTCCATACAACTTAGGCAGAAACCGGGTCAATACATCATGAAGACAACTCATCATGGACCCAGTGATGTGAAGCACAACCCTTTCCTAGCTACTCAGTCTTCTCTCAAAAGAAGTTTGTTTTATTGTCACGGAGAACAACATGACTTCTATTGACTTTCTCACTCCGAGATAGTTGATATTGAATAGGTGGCATCTGCTCCAGCCTCTGACTACTAAAAGTGCACAAATCGAGTCTAGAGCCAAGAGATCAATCAAATCTCGTTAGGACCCACGGATGAAGATCAAGAGAGTCCTACGCTATATCCTTGTGATATTGCTAGAACATTCAGAGTAATACTACTTAGTATTCACAATGTTGAGTGGAAATCCTTCCAGTGTTAACATCAAACAGCACTGCGGTAGGTCATATGCAAGATTCTTTATGAATTGAACATGTGTAAAACTGAAAAGCAACAGTGGTTTGATTCTGAATTGATTCAAACTCGTTTCAGGTTTCTACGCAATATCTTTATGGTCTTGCCAGAACATTCAGAGTGATATTCATTAATGTTCACAATGACGAATGGAAATCCTTCTAGCGTCAACATCAAACAGCGCTACGGTAGGTGACTTGCGAGATTCTTATGAATCAAACTTGTGTCAACTGGAAAGCAACAATGGTAAGATTCTTAATGAATCAAACTTGTTCCAGGAATTTGAATTGACGATCTTAATCAAGCGGATATTTATCCAATTGATTCACTCTTTATGTTCGCAGTCTTGCTTTGAGACGGTCGAGTAAAGAGAACGGCTAGTATAACCGTGAAACCCTGTCAAGGAGATTCTTAATTGAATCTACCTAATAACAGGTACGATATCTAATATCGTATAACGGTCTTCACCGACCGGAGGTAAAACGCTACCGATTTAGGAAGAATGTTAAAGCCATTCAGTCCGTGTCCATGTTTTGTCTCGAGAAGGTAGCATCACGGTGTACTCAGCAAAGTCAAAGATTTAAAACCACATATTCATGCCCAAATACTTATTCAACAATTAATAGTGTGAGCATGTGGATGAAGACACAAGATCGCAAGATGGCAAAGACAAGTCAAGAATAATTTGAAGATCTCAAGATAAAAGACTAAGTCGAAAGACAATGACAAAGGCTCAAAGATCACATCATGAAGGAACAAAACTACTGTTACGCGTTCAAGACTCATTTATGACGAGATTCGTAATCTCCATTGATCTCCAAATATCAAAAGGGTATGACCTCACATTGGGGGAGATTGTTAGCCTCAAAATATTGAGTCAAACAAGAATTCTCGGTCATAGGTTATTATTGTAACATTAGTTAGAACGTTGTAATAGGTGGTTAATTAGTCGTGGTTTACGGGCTTGGATTTAAACTAATTAAAGTCCAAAAGACAAGCCCGACCCAATATATAGCCCATTAAAGCCCGCATGTGGGTGGACTATATATAATACCTTCCTAGCATGTTAGGAGGGTTGGTTGGTCATTTCATTTTCTCTCAATCTAATATCACCAAGTTCCAACCAATTCTCTCTCTTTTCTCTCTCTAGTTTCTCTCTCTAGAATTCATCTTCTTCATCTATTTTCTTTCTTAAATTCGTGATTATATCATCTAAATATATTGGACAACAATGGTAATCAAAACAATCAAGGTTTTCACAATAACCAAAATGATTTGTCAAGCTACATTAAAATGAATGAGGCAAATTTGAAAGCTCTTCAAAACAATATTCAAGGACAAATGGCAACTTTGAAAAATGAATTTCAAAATACGATCAAGGGGCAAAATAACAAGATTCAGCTTAACCAACAAAGATTAGAGCAAAATCAAAATCGTATGCAACAAAGTTTTGAACAAAGTCAAAACCGTTTTGAGGGAAATCAAGCTAAGTTTGAGAACAAATTACTTTCAATGTTTGAGGCTTTTATGTGCAAACCCTCCTCTTCTTCGAGTGGCTTACCTAGCAACACCATACCAAACCCAAAGGGAGAGATTAATTCTATCACCGTTTACAATGATTATGATCATTTAGAAGAAGTGCTCGAGTTTGATCCTCCACCTAAAGAGACTTTTCTTGATGTTACCAAGGCTACTTTAAATGTGAATTGTTCCGCGGTTTTCTTTGATTTCTATCCCAAGAAATATGGAGATCCGGGTCAATTTTTGATACCTTGTGTTTTCAATGATCTTGGAGAATGCAAAGCTCTAGCCGATCTAGGAGCTAGCATCAACTTAATGCCTTTATACACATGGAAAACTCTTGACTATGTCCCACTTACTCCCACTCGAATGATCATTGAGCTTGCTAATGGAACCACCGCCCACCCGGTTGGTATAGCGTAAAATGTCATTGTTAAAGTGGGGAAGTTCTTGTACCTAGCCGATTTTGCAATCATTGATTATGAGACCAACCCTCGTGTGCCTTTAATTTTAGGACGTCCATTTTTGTGCACGACTTAAGTTCAAGTTGATATGAGGAAAGAAGAGATAAAATTATTTTATGGGGATAAATATGTTGTTTTCAAACCGGAAAAACTTCCAAAATTTGTTTCTAAAAAAGTGGAAAGTGTAAAACTTGTTGAGACTATTGAAAATAATACAAACAAGGATTTTCTCATTTACAAGGGTGTATGGCCAATTATAAACCCCTCATTTCGTGAATATGAAAAGTTAATTCCGGAGGGAGATGTTTGTCTCGTTGAAACGTGTTGTAATATTACCTCATCTCCACTCACTCCACTCGAGGATGATGTTAGTTCTAAGATCGATAAGGAAATTGATGATTACCTTAGTGCACCATTTGATACTAGTGAGTTTGATTGTGAGAATTTCGATCCAGAGGGAGATATTGCTTTAATTGAAAAATCTTTGAAAATAGACCCTTTGATTCCTAACTTCACACCGAGTGAGGTTAGTGACTATTCGTTAGATAAGTTCGTCGATGAACTTGTTTCTATTATTGATCCATTTCCACGGGGAAGTGAAGACGTTTTCGATCTCGAGATCGAGCGTGATCTTCATGATTTACCTACCATTCTCGAGGAGTTCTCCGATGAACTACCTTCTAATGAGAATGATGATCTTGTATCCGAGTGTGATACACTTGATACTATGTCGGATATTTCTTGTGATGACAAGATTGATACGTGACCTACTCAAATCCACTTTTTGAAGTTTCAATGAACAATAATCCATTGTTTAAAGAGGATTTTGAGAGCATCATACCTCCTTCATCTCACAACCTTTGTGATGATGAACTCTTCTTTAAGGAGGTTGATGAGTTTCTTTATGTAGACATTCCTTCGGAATTTGAGGAAAAATCTAACGAACCAAAGGAAGACACTCTCTATCTTGAGAATGTTTCTAATGACGGTGTTGAAAACCCTTGGTTTGATCACCCGATTTATGATGATGATAATGTTGACCCGGAGGGAGAAATTTTCTTTACTCCAAATCTCCTTCCCACTCGCTTTGATCTTAATGTGCGGGTTTTTCATGCGACTCATTTTGAGTACCATGACCCATTTGTTCACATTCCTAAGAGTGACAAGGTCAACAAAGTTATGCAAGTTGATACCACTATCGTTGAGACTTTTATCCTACCATTACCATGTGCTTTATATGATTATGGATTAGCATGGGGGAAGACACCGTGTTGTCTTTTCTTTTCTCTCCCGAGGACGAGGTATTCGATCTCGGAATCATTGATTTAGGGAAATATCGGCCTTTCACCAATGTAATAATTGAAAGATTTCTCGATCATCTTGGTGCGAGTTTATCTCGGGGAGCATACTATATCCATCTCATTATTCGTGACATTAACCACCATCTCTTTTTGGAGATTTATGTTGGAGTTTTATCCTTTCGTTTGTCATCCGACAACGAGGATGTGATCTTTGACCCCGACATCGTGCTTCATCATGGATTTTATTCCAATATGCCGGTTTTCACCATTTTCCCTATGGACCAATGAATGCGGGGATCGAGTCGAGCTCATGACTCGGTTAACAAAACGAGGTGCCTTATGGGGGAGTCCCATACATTCTATCTTCTTTCTATTTTCTAACACTAATAAGGCTTGATCTTTTGAAGCTCGTGCTCGTGTTTTGTTGTGTTGTGAATCTTAGGTATTACCCTAATCATTGAAGACTCTCGTGTTCGGTTTTTGCCGGTCCACTTGATCTTCCTTTCTTTGATTGTAAAAAGGTGTGGAAACCTTGGTTTCCTCGATCTTTTAGCTACTAGGAATGCATCATGTTCATATGATTAGATAATCAAAGCAGAATTAGAACACAACACATTAACAAGGTGTTTAGACACAAAACACATGAACTACTCTAATGGATTGTTCATTATATTAATAACAAACAATCACTAGACGTGTATGCATTGAATCCCACGTCTAGTCGACACACGCTTTAGGTTTACATTGTATATGAAAGTTATGAATAAACCTAATACCCTTGGTTCCTTTTATAGTGTAAGGATTAGGGTTTACAAGAGATAATATCAAATAAACATATAAATCTTCTATTCAAATAAACTTATATAGAATATATTCTGCATACTTATCTAAATCGAAGCTTCCAACAACACTTGTCTACGTTTCTGTCAATGCTTGGATTACATGTGACAATGCTTGGATTGCACATGACAATGCTTGTCAATGTTGACTTCTGTCAACGCCCGATTTGCTCTTGACAACGCCTGATTTGCTCTTGACAACGCTTAGACAAATGCCTTCATATTTTCTTCGCTTTTGAGTTTCTGCCACATCAACTTTTTGACCCAACAATCTTCCCCTAGTTGATGTCGGCAAAACTTTTTGTGTATCTCTTGTAAGTTGTACATGATCTTCAAATTGCTTCCCCTCAAGTGTAGCATGTATATCTTCCCCTTTTTGTCATATCAACAGGGAAGTAAATAAGGTATGCAATCTTTGAAAATTCTCCAAATATAGGCTCTATGTAATGATCTTGAAGAAAAAAAAATATAATATGTTTGATGTAGAAGTAGAATAACCCAACCTTGTGTTCCATGTCTTGTACTATCCATGTGATAAAGAGCTTATACTGATGATTAAATATAAGTAGACCTCAATCCCTTGTCAATATTCTCATCCTTTGTGAGACACTGAGCACGATAATGTAACTCCTTCAAGTGTCATGACAAGTCTTCGTCACCAACCGTGTAAGCATGAACAAGTTACCTCTAAAGAATAATGTTGACTAGGCACCATCTTTAAAGATATAATAGAACACAAACTCGCGAAAATCTTCTTCGAACATCAAACTTACCATAAGAATTCTTCCCCTTAAGTCAACACTTCTTCATGAAGAATCTTAATCTTCATATCATATGTAAAAGCACTTAGACGGATAACTCTTTTACAAGGCTACCCCGATTACATAATCAAATCCAATAAATTACTTCACAAATTGTTGCCAACTCGCATTAAAATCATTAATCCCTTTTAAAAATATCCAAGCCATAAATATCAACTTGATATTATATATAAAAACTGAGATTCCATGTACCTTTGCGTGTAAATACCTCTTTTTTGTGTGCTAAAAAGTATCAATTTTCTCAAACAGCAGCTATACTTTTGTTACCCGAGAACCTTCATTGTCCAATATCTCCGTCATGTGTATTGTCCCATATCGGACAAAACGTATCAGCGTTTGAACAAATCTTTTCTCGGACAACTCATGTCAATGCTTTCTATCAGCGTTTGACTTATTCTTGTCAGCGTCAAATTACTAAACATCAGCGTCAACTTCTGCTACGTTTTAATCTCTCATGCCTTGACTTTCCTTTTAAATTCCATGTATAAAGCAGATCCCATTATATAAATGACGTGGGAAATAAAACTAACTACTATGGAAACTAAATAATTCCTATAGAATAGCAATATCTCCATACCAGACTAATATTGCTAAAAATTCGGGATATCTTCAAAACCTCCCACGTCTGTCAACAGTAATCACGTGATGCCTACTAGAGTAAATAACGATCCACATCAGCTTCCATATTTATCTCTGTGTGATCATAAATTAATATATGATCATGTGAACACAAACTCCATATGTCACGATCTGGACCATAAGCAACATCAACCAATAATCTTTCATGAGCTGCTTGAATCCCACGTTTTAATATCAAAAACTGAACTCCTACAAACTAGGAATTATATTCTGATCTCTTATCACACATAGGCCGTATTTGCTTCATAGTAACCACACGTTCTAACCTTTTTATATGGAAACTACTCATCGTATCTCATAAAATTAGAATCTTCATATATATCAGTAAAAGAAAATACCTTTGTTATTTCTTGTAGAAGATGACTACTTTCACACGTGACCATAAGAACCAATCTAGGGTTTTACAAGTACAAACCATATGAATAATAAACATCACTGATCTCATCACCACGTTCAACCTTTGTCACATTCTTCTTTAACACTTCATGAACCATTCAACGTGAATAACCCTTGAAACCTTCACGTCATTAATTCAAGCAGATCCAAAACTCACTCAGATCATAAAAACGTGTTTTATACTTTGAGCAGATTAAGGCTTCTTAAAGAAACCCTAATAATTATCTGAATTGGATAAACACACGTCGACCTTAAAACTGCTGCTACATCCTTCAATTATCAAACTAGATTTTCGTAAAACCCCTTTTCTTGCTGTTTTTTTAAACACATACTCATGCTGCAAAGCTCCCTTTTTCTGGTATAGAAATGATCTAGGGTTTTTAGAAACCCTAAATCAGTATTTTATGTAAAATCAGAAAAGTGAAAATCACCTCTACAGCCAACTTTGACACCTAATAACTTTTAGATGAGGGCTAATCTGAACAATCCCTCCTGTGGATATTTAGATATATGTATGTAGAACACACATAAAAAAATTCGTGACGATCCACCGGTTCAATCAAAAGTTATGACCTTCTGAATACTGCTGCACACACAAAAACGTCCAGAAAAACCCTAGACGGATTTTTCTTCTCTTCTCGATACACAAACACCTTGTTGGTCCTAGCATCACGAGCCACGAGGCTCTAATACCAACTGTGGAAACCTTGGTTTCCTCGATCTTTTAGCTACTAGGAATGCATCATGTTCATATGATTAGATAATCAAAGCGGAATTAGAACACAGCACATTAACAAGGTGTTTAGACACAAAACACATGAATTACTCTAATGGATTGTTCATTATATTAATAACAAACAATCACTAGACGTGTATGCATTGAATCCTACGTCTAGTCGACACACGCTTTAGGTTTACATTGTATATGAAAGTTATGAATAAACCTAATACCCTTGGTTCCTTTTATAGTGTAAGGATTAGGGTTTACAAGAGATAATATCAAATAAACATGTAAATCTTCTACTCAAATAAACTTATACAGAATATATTATGCATACTTATCTAAATAGAAGCTTCCAACAATACTTGTCTACATTTCTGTCAATGCTTAGATTACATGTGACAATGCTTGGATTGCACATGACAATGCTTGTCAATGTTGACTTCTGTCAACCCGATTTGCTCTTGACAACACCTGGTTTGCTCTTGACAACGCTTAGACAAATGCCTTCATATTTTCTTCGTTTTTGAGTTTCTGCCACATCAACTTTTTGACCCAACAAAAGGGGCACACTCTCTATCCTTTGATTTTTATCGTCTAACGTTTTATCTTGAAGCATAATTAATAAACGGCTTATAGATTTGCGTGCTCTTACCATGTCAGGACTTTTGCATTAAACTCTTCGTGTTTTAGCAAGGGGGTGTTACTCTTGAGCTAGGAAACATTGAGGACAATGTTTGGTTTTAGCCTGAGTCAATCGATATAATCGCTTGCAATTGCTTTTGTCGTGTTTAAACGTAATCGTTTTTCTCTTTTTTCATAAAAATTAATTTTTTTTAGTGTATTTTATGTTTAATAATAAAGAAAATAAGTAATTTTGACACAGATGTAGGCTTTCCGTTGGTGAATATAAAAATAGTTTTTGACTCGACTCGGTTTTTACCTTAGCTTTTTCCTTAACGTGTTTAAATCAAGTTTTGCTAGACTTTTATATAGGGAACTTTAAAACGCGAAAGTCTTAACTCATACGGGTTTAAGAACGAGAACTTTTCGCAAGTTCCTATAATTGATCCTAGTAAGTCGTTTATCTAGGGAACTTTAAAACGCAAATTCTAACTTGAAAAAGTCTAAGAAGATTCAAGATCCTATAGATGACTTAAAAACCCAAAACTTTGATTTAATTGGCTAAGTATCCATTAATTTCATATTTTTGAAATTTTACAATATGGAGAACAAGAAATGATAAAGTTTAATCATAAGTTTTTGAGGTTAAATCTTCCTTGTATAAGTATTTTTGTGTTTGATTTAATCTCCTCGTATTTATTTTTCACGCTTGAATAATTAATTGCTTAATAAATGAAGTTTTTAGCGGTTTAGGCTTAATATCTTAACTCGTAACTCCTTCTTTTTCTTCCCTTGTAATTAAAGTAAGAACAAATTAAGGGTGTCAGCGTTATGGACTTTTGATCATGGGATTTAGGGAATTTGGCTTACTATATATATCATAATAATAAGAAGAATAAATAAAAACTTGTTCTCTATGAGTCTTCGGGTGGGAGTCATGTAGCACTAACCTTGTCATTAGAGCCTTAGGGTGTATGGCACGGTGACATGTTTAATAAAAATTGCTTCATCATCATGAGCCTTAAGGTGGGATGGTGAATGTCAATTCCCTTGTTTATGTATAAGGAGCCTTCAGGTGTGGATTATAGATAAGGAGCACTTTTACATCTTAAAGAGCCTCAAGGTGTATGATGTAATTGTTGCTAACTCCATTAATAAGGTCAAAATTGACTTTGGAGGATTTATTGTTGCTTTAAGTAGACCTATTATCCAAATTTCAGATCCGAGGATTTATCCCTCAAATCGTGTTAAGTTATCTTTGATGTGGGCTTTCTTTAGTGACAACGGTTTTTGAAGTCGATGTTGGGTTTTGAGTGTTGAGTTTACACTGTTTTTGCCTTCATTTTTGGACTAATAAATATCAAATAAGTCAAATGAGCCTTTGGGTGAATGACATATTTAAAATTTAGAGTTACAATTAGGAATAAAAGGAGATTGAGTTTAACATAAATTACTTGTATGAGTTGTTTTAACATTGGGACTTATGATTGACAATGATCTTATTTTTTAAACTTGGCTTAGAAAAGTGAAAAGTCGGGGACGATGAATCTATTTGAGTTTTATGATCCTAAAAGTTATTTTCAAATAATGAAAGCATTACATTATGTCTTTGCAAAATAAAGTGTCAAAAGTTGAATAAAAATATAGTTAGTAGTTTTATTTTATCATTGCGTGAGGACACGACAATTGCTTAGCAAGGGGGAGTTTGATATGAGTGAATTTACTCATATCATTTGTATCATAAAACAAGCTTAAAATGCATAAAATGAATGAATATAGCATTGTATATGTGTATTTTCTTGTTTCGTGTGTGTAGGTACCAAGATCACGAAAACCGGCAAAAATGACACGAATTTGAAGAAAAGATCGAGAAGCCAAAAGACAAGTTCGTTATCGAGGATTAAAGTTTATCAAAAGTTAATGGGCTATTGTGGGTCCCACTTATGCTTAATGGTCCCAAAAGCCCATTTGTGAATAAATAACGGCAAAATGGAGTCAAAAGCCCAATTTATGGCCCAAGTCTATTAACATGGGACGGATTGAATTTATACTTGGGCCAAAAGCCCAATATCACCAAAATAAGAATAGACGTGGGAAATAATTGATGGTCCAAGCCCATATTTATCTTGAACGGTGGAAGTAAAGATTTATAAAGTGAAAAACTTTTCACTCTTTCTCACTTGGTCAAACCATACACTTCACAACTTTCTATCTTCTTTTCGATACAAACAATGTCACCCACTCCCATCTTTTCAACCAAAAGGAACAAAACGCAGACAAAGAAAAACTATCACCCCAAACCCTAAATAATCAATTTGGGGGTTTACTTATCTTTGGCAAGTAAACCCCACGCGCTTGTAAATAATTCCCATCTTTTTAGGATGAAGAAGATGGAGTCCTCAATTACACGTGGCAATCTATCTTGTCACCCCTTTCATATGATTGGCTGATATCATTCCAGCCATGTCATAGCACCAATCATCTAAAGCGACATCAGCAAAGAGAAAGCACAACAAACACAATGATTTCCACCTTGGCAATCTGTGTGAGAGAAGGTTATTTTCAACCGTAAGATCAAGAAGAAGAAAGAGAATAAAAGATTCATGGGCCAAGATTGGATGTGCTACTCAACAAACTCACCCAAGAGGGCTTGGGGTTTGCCTATAAAAATCCCCAAAAATATGTAATCAGGCATCCCATTTTTTATTTACTGTTATGATGTCAAATTAGATTTAGGATTAATTGTATTTTCTATTTTAATAGTATTGTAATGATATTCTGATTAATAAAAGTTACTTTAATTTTAAATCTGTCTTGAATTATTTTCTGTTAAAATATATTGCAATTATTCTTAATATTTCTAAATTGATATTATAAGAAAAAAAATTATTTCATTAAGTTGTTCAATAGCTTAATTGAATAATCTTAAAATGAGATTTGGGATAAGAGTTTGACCACTGTTAAACTTTTAAGAAAAAGTTACTGGATCGAATTATTTAGTTCGATGGTGGTGTGATGTTGGTGGGTTTGAAGAAATAACTTGGTTCGAGTTTGCTTCGTGGTTCGAGATGGTGTCTAATGGTGGTGACGTGTTTAAGGTGGCTTAGCTCCTACCTTCTTCATCAAAGGTTCACCCAATTAAGGTTTGAATTCATTTTCTTTTAGTTTAGTTTTATTTATCTGTTTAATTGATGAAGATTTGTGATGGTTTGATTAAATCTGATAGTTTATTGTTTACTGTTAATGATTTTAGTTAAACTAATATGAATCTGTGAATTTTAGTTAAGCTTACTAATATGAGTCAGGATGATAAGTTTTTGAGAGGTTATTGTGGTTCTGATGTTTTTGTTTCTACAGATTTAAACTGTTGCTTGATATAATACAGTAGGGATTTATGTATACTGGGGACTTTTGTTAGCTTGTTAGAACCACTGGGATTAGTCTGTTATATTGACTTTCTATAATTGTTGAGTAGTTTAAACGAATTTGGATTAAGATTTTCAATTGCTTATTAGTTTTTCAGTCTGCATATTCTTAGCTTTATTTTAACTCGATGCTGTCTGGCAAATTGATCTATATGATCTGCTACTTTGATCTTACTGATTTAAGTTTGAAGCTGAATGATAGTTTTTAAGTAAGTGTAATGTTCATTGCTGATTTTGTATCTGTTTGATTTTTAAATATTAATTTTCTATTATTGATTTATATCAAATTCGAGCTGTCAATATTTCTGTATTTGATTGAGCCCAATTCTGTTATTGGTTTGTTTAAGTTTTGCTGATTATAGTCTGTATTTGCTGAGTGATTTTGGCCAGCAACTCTCTTGGTCTGTGTGGTTTGTATTAATCCATATCAGTCCAAAAATAATTAATTCCAAAAAATTGTCTCCAGGGGGTCTCGAACTCGAGACCTCCCGTTCAACAGCCAAGCATCTAACCAACTGATCTAGTTGGTTGTTTTATTAATCTTTTGTGAACTGCATTTAATATTCCCTTTACTGTCACAGTTTATTTTTTGAATTTAAACGTTTTATTTCTCCATTTATACCAAACGTTTTAATATAATAAAAAAATTAAATTGCCTTTTATTAGATTGTTAGTTTTAAATAAATAAATAAAATTATTTTATTACTTTTTAAAAGTTTAAATTATTTTTAAATTTAGTTTTTAAATAAATTAGTTTTAATTGATTTTGTTTTAAATAAATTTAGATTTAAATAGATTTTGTTTAATTAAAAAATAATTTTCTTAAATAGAATAATTTAGTTTTAATAGTTTAAGTTTAATATAGAATTAAATAATTGTCTAATAGATTTAATTTTGGGAAACGATTCATGCACTTAGGATTTAAAATTTGTAGAAGTAAATTAGGTAAAAACCGAAACCCAATTCAAAACAATTGTCCAATTCAAAACGAACGTCTCAAAATCATAAGGTCCTTGTGTACAACGAACCGGGATCACTCACGTGTTTAATTAAAATCGTATTTAGCTTATTTATGGATTATTACCTTTTCGTAAAGGTAATTTCCTAAATTTACTCTATAACGTATCTAATTAAAATATACCGAAATTCCACAACACATCAGTGGGATGTCTTCTTTATTGATGTATTTGGGGATCAAGATTTTCAAAGGATGAGTGACATTGAGAAATGTCCCACTTAAAGTCTCCTCATTTTCCTTGTGATGGCTGGACAAGTACAGACTGAGGAGAATAAAAAGTTTGCTGAGAAGCTCAGGCAGTTGATTGCAAGGAGGCCTGATAAAGAAAAGGTGTTGAGCTCGTCAAGGGTAAAGAGAGAAGCAATGGATGCCTGAAGGGTTGCAATCTTTTGTTCTTTTATGTTTTTCTTGTATCAGACTTTTCAGTCTTTGTAATGATGAATAAAAAGAAAGTACTTTATTTGAAACAAGTCTCTTCATCAATAGATTAGTTTGTATGAGAAGAAGTCTCTTTGCTCACTTATAACAACTTTTACTTAGGCATCTTCATCAATAGATTAGTTTGTATGAGAAGAAGTCTCTTTGCTCACTTATAACAACTTTTACTTAGGCATATTTTATATCTAAATAGGGGGAGATTGTTAGGTCAATTCAATGCCTAATGATCTCACTTATGGATTTGAATAACAATCAGCCTAAGTAAAGTATTATCCTTTAATATAAAGAAGTCACTAAGTAAACAATCACTCAGTGAGTTACCTTCAATACCTTAGACTGAGTCTAAGAGAAAGACTCGAGCATTTAGAGAGGGGAAGTTCAATGAATGATATAACTAAGACAACGAAGAAGGTGATGGGTTCAGTGAGTTGTGGTAATAGACTCACTGAACCCCATACGATCTCCCTAAAGGAACAAGCATCCTCAAAGACTGAAGTAAAGGCGGGATAAGTTGAAATGTGATAAGATGTAGTATATCACACAATTATCATGACTTACCCCTTATAGGTTAGATAGGGTTCTGACTTGTAAAAGGACTTATGTCCTAATACCTAGAATAGGTTAAGACAAGATTGTTCACTGTACCAATAAAACAAGAATTTCACATGGCAATTCTTTGTCACGTATAAACCCTTTTCTTTTATAAATAGGATGGTTGTAAAAGAGAGAACTCAAGTTTGTGCACTAAATGCTTTAGACATTCACAAACAGTTCTCTCTTCCAAATACGATCAAAACCACTTTACAAACACTGTTTCGTGCAACTACGATGAAAAGGACACGGGTAGTACCCGTGGGTCGGGTTCATGACCCGGATGGGTACTACCGCACCCCCTGTCTAGGTTCCTGGTAGATGTTCTTTTGTACTACGACTTCCACATAACCCAACTTCATTGCATAGGGGCATGTAAGATCAACCAATTTAAGATTACCTGCTACACATGTGAGGTAACCCCTACCGTGAATCTATTTAGGGTTTTTTACTCCCCCTAAATGGTGAATGGGTGGCTATCGTTTAAGAAACGATCCGCGACCACACCCATGACTTATAGGAAACCCTTAGATTCCCTTAAGAGTTGGTACGACCACTACTTTTTCGTAGATGAAAAAGTATTCCCCACCCCTTTTGTTCGTAAAACCAAAGTGCACTTTGACTACCCTCCTTCATCCAAGGACTATAGCAGTAAGGATTTAAAAATTTTAGACACCCACCGCACTGAATTCCATAAGGGCCTGCCGGAGCACTTCCTCTGCTTAGTAGGGATCAGCCGCAACTATTATGGGAGGGAGGATAGATATCCGTGCTTTCTGACCGAGCGTAGACAGGGTAGGTATTCTACATATTAGATGCAAACGTGTCGTACAGTACTTGTGAATTTACTAACCCTTATGCATGCAAATGTCCGCAAAGATGAAGTTGTTCGGTCTATTACGCCAAGGTGATCCAAGCAAAGTTCCTCAAGGGTCTCGACCATTGAAAGAAGGCGAACCCCCTTACTAGATGCCACTGTTAACATGACCATCCCACTGGAAGAAACGACTGAGCAGCGGTCGGATGAGGAGGAGCCCGTGATTCAGAAGTCCCCCCTAGATTTCCACAATGAAGACGGTGAGGAGCTGCTGCTGGAGAACACCCCACCGCACCAAGATGAAGAATAACAACACACAGATCCATCCATCAATCGTGATGGTGGAGAAGACGAAATAACACAGGATTCCGGATCCCCCCAGCCATCAAAGCCCAAAACCAGAAAGCGCAAGACCACCAGGAAGGTGGTCAAGAACGTGGAGGCTGAGGCGGGGGAACACAATGCTCCCCCAAAGAAACTAAGGCAGGACCACCCACAGTTCCAAGAGGGAAGTAGTACCACCATGCCCCAAGGCAATCCCTCGCCGCATATAGATGACCAAGTCTGGAAGGCAACTCCTGTGAATGTCGTGGCTCCTTCTACCAAAGGACCTTTGACTGACACAACGTAAGTGCCGACAATACTTCCTAATACATAATCCACTAACAAAAACTCATAAGTGTGTTTCAATAGCAGGGCGTATCCGTCGATAGTAGCACAGGAGAAGGAGGCGGAAAGGGAACCCTCTCCCGTGATATCAATGAGACCTCCATCCCTCCTTTAACTCATGAAGAGGAGCCACGCTCTGAGGGACCTGACACCAACCTTCGTCCACCCTGGAACTTGTCCAGCTTAACAAGATTAGAGGCGGAGTCTGAGTGCAAAGAATTTATGGAACACATAACTCCTCCAGCGCTGGCACAAGACTTGGATGAACTCGAGCACGAGACGCTGCTGGAGCAGTATGATGTGGCCACGGCGCACCAGGTAACAGTCGGCGCGGCCCTACGACGCCGTCTGGAAGGATCCTTAGCCAACGTGAGCTGTGTTGAGAGGAGGATTGCTCGCAGAGAAGAACTGGTGGAAAAACATGAGAAGACTATAACCTCCTTGCAAGCAGCCTTGGTTGTAGCGGAATCAACAGTCAAGGAACAAACCAACCATGCCAATGCCCACGAGGGGCGCATTGCTGAGCTGGAAGCCCTCCTAGCCGCATCTAATGAGAAGGTACGCGCCTTTATTGATACTCATTGTTCACATAAGACCCATATTTCCCCGTAGTAATTCCATGTATTATTTACAGGTATCCACAGCCGAAGCCGTCGCCAAAGCCGTAACAGAACAAGCCTTCACCATTGCTCAAGAACATGATACGCTCAAGGAAGAACTCACCCAGGCACAGATTGTCATGGAAGAGCGAGCCGCGGGAGCAGAAGAAGAACTGAACAGGATAGCAACGGACTGCGCCGAAGTGTTGTGCCCTCCCTTGCTCACGGCCATAGCCGGGCGTAGATGGATGGTGGGCCATGGGATGCGCCTTGCCGTGACCCAGGTAACAGAGGCTCCTTATTTTGTGCAAGGTTTTGCGGATGTTGTATCAGACGGTATTGACCGTGGTAGGCACGAGGGTTTGATCAAGGCTGCAGAATTGATAAGCAAAAATGAACACCCAACACGCCTATCATAATCCTCTAGCAGAAGATAAGATGACCGCCTCCATGGCCGCCCTTGGGGAAATCCAGCACCCCTTCCTAGATGATCTTGAGTCGCTAAAGGATGCTCCCAACGAGGCGGTCATGGCTAAGCTCACAACCAACCCCATCCAACTGACCCTGCTAACATACGACTCTATTTCGAAGGTGATGAAAGGTGAAAAACTTTTAGCCGAGGTGTTGGATGCCAATATGACTAGGGCGCAGGGTGGCAAAGATGCTCGCGGTGAGGTCCTCCGTGCCCCGATTACCGAAGGAAAAAGGGAAATAGGAGAGTTCCTACCTCCTCTATAATTTACATTGTAAACATTTGTACCTTTGTACCTTATTCGTCCGTTCATGTGCACGGCTAGAATTCACAATATTGTTAGAACTTTTACATATATAAGTCTGTGGTGACCACGGCCATTTTGTGTGTTGAATTTGTAACTTGTTTATTTTCTTTAGATATCATGTATCTATGTTGCATGACATGTCATGGCTTATCAAGAATAAAACCAAGTCTATATTTCACTAGACGTGCAGCGTGTGTCTTTAGCATGTCCGATACTATGTAAGTACGGTATGCAGAAACTTATTACAGCGTCTTGTAAATAAGGTGGCTAGCAAGGATTCATAATCCGCGTCACTGGGGTTGCATCCCTCTTATGCGACAAGTTGAATTATTAGGTTCATTTAATCCTCTTACCCCGACTGGGAGCGAATAGTACATGTACGTTTTGAATGAATGCATATGAATAAGAGATAGCACATGACAGAAATAATAACTAAATCTATAAGATAATAATTTGCACAAGAACGAACCGCGGAGCTAGCTAGGCACCACGATATTTTATTAGAACATTTACGATTTTTTCGACAAGAATGAAAATCCTAAAAAAAACAAATATAACCTAGAAAGCATGAAAAACAAAAAATACATGGATCTTCATTGAAGCCAACTATAGCGAAGTGTCCATGCGGAAGCCGTAGCCTTTCAAAGATAACATTTTTTAAGATTGCAGATATTCCATGTACGTTCCAGGTCACGACCATCCATGTCATGCAACTTGTACGCACCCAGTCCTAAGGCTTCTGTAACCTCATACGGCCCTTCCCACTTGGGGCCCAACTTTCCTGTATTCTCCGCGCGACTTGCCTTGTTAGCACGATAAACAAAATCCCCCGGTCGAAAGGAAACACCTTTAACCTTGGCATCGTAATAAGCCTTCATTCGTGCCTTGGATTTGGCCTCATTGATAGCCGCTATTTCTCTTTTTTCCTCCAACAAGTCCAGGTTAATCCGGAGTTTGTCATCGTTCGTGACGACATTAACCTCCGCCGTGCGGATTGTCGGCATTCCAATCTCTGTTGGTATAACAGCCTCGGTCCCGTAGGCCAGCGCGAATGGAGTGTCCCCATTGGTTGTTTTAATCATATTCCTATGCGCCCATAGGACATGTAGCAACTCGTCTACCCACTTGGAACTTCGCTCGTCCAAGCGTGCATTGATGCCTTCGCCTAAGCTTCTGTTTGCCCGCTCCACAAGACCATTAGTCTGCGGGTGTTTAACAAATGTGAATCGTCGCGTGATGTTCAATGCCGCGCACCAATCCTTGAATGGATTGTCCGCGAACTGCTTCCCATTATCCGAGATGATTTCTCCTGGTAAGCCAAAGCGGCATACAATATTTTCCCAAACAAACTTCTTAACTTGTTTGCCCGTAATGGATTTGACCGCTTTAGCTTCTATCCACCGTGTAAAGTAGTCCATTGCGACAATTAAGAACTTAACTCCCTCTGCAGCCACTAGAAAAGGTCTTGCGATATCGATCCGCCACTTATAGAATGGCCATGAAGATGTGATGGGTGTTAGCTCTTGCTGCAGATGTCGCAGTACTGGTCTGTGCACTTGGCAATCACTGCATTTGCGAATCATGTCACGTGCATCCCTATGCATAGTAGGCCAATAATATCTTGTACGTAAAGCTCGTGCTACTACGGATCAGGGACCTGCGTGCATACAGCATGACCCTTCATGTATCTCACTGATCACATAGGTAGCCTGACGTGGTCCGACACACCGCAACCACGGCTGTAAGAAGGAGCGCTTGTACAGAGTACCTTCTCGGAGCTCAAAGTGATGTGACTTTATTCTGATACGTCGTGCCACCTTTACATCATCCGGAAGGGTTTCATCAGTTAAATAGCTGATGATCGGGGTCATCCATGTAGGTCCATCTTCCTCAATCATAGCTGTGCTTTACCCCTCCATTATAGATTTTTCCTTTAGTATTTCTACCAAGACTTGCTTGGATAAATGGGCGAAACTTGTAGACGCGATCTTGCTGAGAGCGTCCGCCTTCTTGTTTTCACCTCTTGGTACCTGCTGATATTTGCATTTTGTATGGGTTCAATTATGTCTCTCGAAATCCTCTCGAATTGATCTTGGTTCTAAGTGGAATGATTGTTCTTGGTTACTAAAAAGGGGAGTGATTTTCTAGTCTACTAAAAGTTTTAAATGCATCAAAATATAAACTTAAATTTAAAAGCAATTAAATTAATAACAATTAATAAAACTTGAATTAAATTAAAATTAAAATTAAAATTAAAATTAAAATATAAGTATTAACTGAAGAAACAGTAAGTAAACCTTAGAAATACTCAAAAGAAATTTGATTCGAAAGATTGACCTTGATTCGGAACTTTTCACCCGGAAGTTGGTTCGGAAGCCTTGATCCGGAACTTCGTTCGGAAGTTTACTCGGAACCTTCACTCGGAACTTTCTTCGGAACCTTCACTCGGAACTTTCTTCGGAAGTTGATTCGGAAGTTGTTGATCCGGAAGTTCACTCGGAACTTTTGATCCGGAAGTTGGTTCGGAACTTTTGGTTCGGAAGTTTATTCGGAAGATTTGGACAAAGCATTCATTCGGAACTTTTAGATTGACTCGGAACTTTTTAACAAAAACTCATTCGGAACTTTAAAACTCATTCGGAACTTTTAAAAAGGGAATTCATTCGGAACTTTTTAAACTCATGCGGAACTTTGTGTTCATCCGGAACTTTTAGTTCATCCGGAACTATTTGTTCATTCGGAACTTTTCGTTCATCCGGAAGTCTGGGAAACTCAAGAAACAGTAACTTTAACCGAAGAACAGGGAGGACGATTTTAATCAAAAATCAAGCTAAATAAGTAGAAAGGTTTTACCAAATTAAACACACATCATCTACCAACTACAAGGATCAAATCCCAATCACAAAAACACAAATTCAACAACTTTTTAAAGATCAAATCAATCAAATAAGAACTTAAGAACTTGAAATAAAAGATGATGATGGACAAGATGAAATGGAAAGATTAAACACGAACTTGTATTGATGATTAATGTTGAACAAAATAAAACAAAGATTAAAATTACAAGATTTGAAAAACAAAGATCAAAATCACCAAACACCCTAGTGGTGTTGGTGATACCTACGAACAAGAAGGGAGAAAAAGATGGAGAAGAAAAAACTAAAAAAACTGAATGGAAAGTGTGAGGGGATTCCTTTTTATAAGTGTCCCCTTTGGTTGGTGATTGGGCTTTCTCCCGTTCTTCTTGTCTTCTCTTCTTTTCAGAAAAGTTGACGTTTTCGATTCTGATTCGGGATTTGTCGTCGATTAAATTCAACTCGTCTTTTAATTTCTTCGTTTAATAGACTTGAGTTTCTTCGACTTATGTAAATCTTCCATCTTTGGTCCTTTTCTTCGATAAATCTTAAATTGGGCCAAATGACTTCAAATCTTTTGCATCTCTTGGACAATAGACTTCGTCTTGAGTCTTTTTCTTCGATAAATCCCGTGCAATCCCATGTTTACTTCAATATTCATTCGGTTGGCTCTGAAAACACAATAAACACAAAAACCACGCATAATTCCAAACAAATGATATTAAATACGTGTTTTGGTCTTGTTTTAGCCAGAATTAAGTGGTAAAAGGATGGGTGTTTACACACCTATCAAATCCCCTACACTTAACTATTGCCATGCCCTCATGCAATGCTTAGTGATAAAGCAAGTTTACACTTTTCTCATAATTAATCAACCTTGGCCTTATTCAAATACGACTAAACAAAAATTTAAAGTACTAAAAGAAATTAAAACTTTTAAAAGAAACAAAAGGATAGAAAACCATTTTCACTTGAAAATAGCTACATGGACATAACTTGCAATGAGATCAATGACTTACATTAGGGCTTTGGTGCTGCGAAGATTTATCATCCTCAAGTTTCACGTTCCCCAAACTAAGCTTAAAAACGAGATCATTGTTTTAATAAGTTAGTAAATCAAACACTTACACACATGGCTTAATTATATGCTTAAACTCCCTTATTCCTAGGTGTATCTCTTATATTTTATTTTTGTCTTAGAATGATCATGAAGATGCATTTTTGGACTTATTTCGATAGTTTATTAAGGCTGAAAGCAAAGTAGGACGATTTGATCAATAGTTAGCTAAAGGACAAAATCTCTTAAAACTGCTTCTCGGGATATCAAAAAGTTCATATCTTGGCATAACTCGGTTAACGATTTGAGACCTTTCTCGGGCCGATATTTGGCATGTACTTCATACTTCATATCTTCGAGAGACGTTCTTGAGATAATGGTCTTCTCATCGTTAATAGAGTTTCTTCACTTGGAGACTTTTGAGGGGTTCTCCAACTTTGTTGACCACGACTTCATGATTATTTCTTCAATCTCTATTTGGGATTTTGAGATACAACGATCCCCCTCCTTTTCGGACTTGGATCTATTTATCCTCATACCTTGTTAGGGTCTTTTCGGATAGACTTCTCCATGACCTTTATGGGAGTTGATTGCTTTTAGTCGTGAGTCTTGATCCTTCATATTGACTTTGGGAATAATGCTTTTCACATCACCTTGGATCTTTAGCAATAAAATGGAATCCTCATGCCTTGTTAGGGCCTTTTCGGACTCGCCAATCTTCGCGCCCCGCTTCATAAGTTATGCCTTGGCTATGAACTCTTATCATTACCGAGCAACTTTTAAACGATCTTGGGCTAGAAGCTAAGTAACTTTTCAAATCATACGACCTTACTTATTGCAGATAAATTATTAGCAAGTGATGGGAGAATAGGCAAATAATTACACCAAGTGAGCTTGTGCAAGAATACCGACTTATAATTGACTCTATCATTTCTCGTCCTCCACAATTTAAAATCTCAAGTAATGAGACTCGTGGATACTTAGCCTAATAAACCAATTAAGGTCTACATGGTTAAGGATACTAGCTAGAATAAACTTGGTTAAGTCTATTCGGGTTGAGTCAAAATAAACGCAACGGGCCTAATATGTCAAAGACTTCTAAACTAGCTACACCACTTTATTAAAATTTGACTTTATTGCGGGATATATACATACGAAAGCAACGATAAAAAATTAAAAATTACGACTAAATGGCCAAAGTTAATAAAAAATTTGAAAAATGTTGAAAAATATGATTTTCCGGTTAAATGAAGGCATTTTCATGGAAAAGTCCACTTAAAACTTCGATAGAAGTCCCCCTACACTTAAGATAAACATTGTCCTCAATGTTTAAGCATGTGGGAAAAGTCTCCCCTACACTTATGACATTGTGCACGTTGGTTAAAACAAGTTAAGGAAGAGACGACTAAAGTGATCAATTTCAAATGTGAGTATGAAGAAAATTGAATCACGATAGTTGAGAGATAGAACCGGATTTCGGATAACACGGGAGCACGGTTCTTCACAGATTCCAAGAGTGCACTTATCCCTGTAATCACATCACCACACAAAAACAAACACCCTATAGAGTCCCCCTACACTTAGGAGGTTAAACGGAAAAGGATAGATACTCGGGCTGCCTCCCGAGGGGCGCTTGTTTTTGATAACCGAGTCACGAGCCTGACTCGACCCAAAATTAGTTCATGGGGAACGTGGTGAGGGATGGAATCATCTCTTGAGAGAGGTCCTCACCAAAGTACAATTTCAAACGCTGGCCATTCACCTTGAAGTTGGGCCCATTTAACTGAGAAAGCTCAATGGTGCCATAGGGAAAAACATTGGCGATGGTGAATGGACCAGACCAGCGGCTCTTCAACTTGCCTGAGAAGATCTTCAACCGAGAGTTAAAGAGTAAGACTTGATCACCAACGTGGAACTCTCGGTTCTTGATTTTAGCATCGTGGACAATCTTGGTCTTCTCCTTGTAGATCAATGAGTTCTCGTAAGCTTGATTCCTCAATTCTTGTAGCTCGTTGAGTTGAATCTTGCGAAAATCACCGGCTTTGTTAATGTCGAAGTTAGCCCACTTCAAGGCCCAGTATGCCTTATGTTCCAGCTCGATAGGGAGGTGGCAAGCTTTCCCGTACACAAGACGATAAGGCGTACAGCCGATCGGGGTCTTATAAGCAGTACGGAAAGCCCACAGAGCATCATCTAACTTATCGGCCCACGCGGCGCGATGCTCTCCCACAATACGCTCCAAATTCTCTTCAATCTACGGTTGGATATTTCGGCTTGACCGTTGGTTTGAGGATGATAAGCGGTGGAAAGACGGTGATTGACACCATACTTTGCCATGACTCTTGCAAATTGATCGTTGCAAAAATGAGTCCCGCGGTCACTGATAATAGCACGAGGAACACCGAATCGAGCAAACAATTGTTTCAAGAATTTACAAACCACCCTCGCGTCGTTAGTGGGTAAAGCCTTGGCTTCAACCCATTTGGAAACGTAGTCAACAGCGACAAGGATGTATTTGTTTCCTTTAGAAGAATGGAATGGCCCCATAAAGTCGATGCCCCATACATCAAAGATTTCACATTCTTGTATAAAATTTTGAGGCATCTCATCTTTATGTGTGATCTTGCCTTGTTTTTGGCAAGAATCACAATGTTTAACCATTTCGTAAGCATCACGATAAATGGTGGGCCAATAGAATCCCGAATCAAACACTTTTTTGGCGGTGTAGTTGGGACCAAAGTGACCGCCGGTGGGTCCTTTGTGGCAGGCCTGGAGAATGTCCAAAGCGGCCGGTCCGTCAACACATCGACGAATAATCAAGTCAGCGCATTGTTTGAATAGAAAAGGGTCATCCCAAAAGTAAGTCTTGACATCGTTCAAGAACTTCTTTTTTTGTTGGGATGTTAACCCTTGGAATAGAACACCACCTGCTAAGTAGTTTGCAATATCGGCAAACCACGGGGTGCCATCAAGATTGAGATTCATAGACATTAAGGTTTCAATGGGGAAAGAATCATTGATCTCTTTGTTCGGATGGTCCCCTTGATATGGATCCTCAAGTCTGCTCAGATGATCCGCGGCCAGGTTTTCGGCTCCCTTCTTGTCACGAATTTCAATGTTGAATTCTTGAAGGAGTAAAACCCAGCGAAGAAGTCTTGGCTTAGAATCATGCTTTGTCATCAAGTATTTCAACGCGGAATGGTCCGTGTATACGATTGTGGTGGAAAGGACAAGATAGGGGCGGAACTTTTCAAAAGCATAGACAACGGCTAAAAGCTCTTTTTCGGTTGTCGTATAATACAATTGTGCCCCCGTCATTGTCTTGCTAGCATAGTGGATTGGTTGGAAGTGTTTATTCACACTTTGGCCCAAAACCGCACCAATAGCAAAGTCGCTAGCATCGCACATCAACTCGAAAGGCAGCTCCCAATTAGGGGTAACCAAGACGGGTGCCTTAGTAAGCTTATCCTTGAGCAAGTCGAAGGCTTCAAGACACTCTTTGGAAAAGATAAAAGGGGTATCTTTTTCCAAGAGGTGGGTCATCGGGCGAGCGATTTTAGAGAAATCCTGAATGAATCGACGATAGAAGCCCGCATGACCCAGAAAGCTTCTCACACCCTTCACGGTTGAAGGTGGAGGTAATTTGGCTATGACATCTACTTTAGCACGGTCGACTTCAAGACCGGCTTTAGAGATTTTGTGTCCTAGCACAATGCCTTCTTTTACCATAAAATGGCATTTTTCCTAATTTAGAACAAGGCGAGTGTCTTCGCACCGCTTAAGCATACGTTCCAAATTGGCAAGGCAAGAAGAGAAGGAATCCCCGAAGACCGAGAAATCATCCATGAATACTTCCATGGTTTGTTCAACCATGTCATGGAAGATAGCCAACATGCACCTTTGGAAAGTCCCGGGGGCATTACATAAGCCAAAAGGCATCCTTTTGTAAGCAAATGTGCCATAGGGACAAGTGAATGTTGTCTTCTCTTGATCTTGGGGATCGATGGGTATTTGGAAATAACCCGAGAAACCATCAAGAAAGCAGTAATATTCATTACTCGCTAAACATTCAAGCATTTGGTCCATAAAAGGTAGAGGGAAATGATCCTTTCTCGTGGCATCATTGAGTTTACGGTAGTCTATACAAACTCTCCACCCAGTAACGAGACGGGTAGGAATCAACTCGTTGTTTGCATTGGGCACAACGGTTATGCCGCCTTTCTTAGGCACACAATGGATTGGACTAACCCATGGTGAATCCGAAATAGGGTAAATCATACCCACATCAAGAAGTTTGATAACCTCTGTTTTGATGACTTCATGGATTTTTGGATTCACCCTTCGTTGGCTTTGAATTGTGGGCTTAAAGTCGTCCTCCAGGAGAATTTTGTGTGTGCATAAGTGAGGATCAATTCCACGAATGTCGTAGATTTTCCAAGCGATAGCTTTTTTATGCTTCTTCAACACGGCGACAAGTCGGGTTTTTTCTTCTTCTTTTAGATCCTTTGCGATGATGACGGGCGACTTCTCGTTGTCTTCAAGAAAAACGTACTCAAGATGAGGAGGTATGTCCTTAAGCTCAAGAGTGGGAGGATCCTCAATAGATGGTGAAACTAACGATGGATGATCAGTAGTCACCTCTTTAGGAGAAGGAGGATCAATAGCAGGAACCGTCGGAGATAGCGGAGAAAGATTGTCTTCTTTGAGAAGGTTTTCAATGAGGCGGAGATCTTCATCCCAATTGGTGATAGAATCGTCATGATCTAAGTTCACATCTCCCATGGTAGCTTCCAAGTCTTTCCAAAGGAAATCACTATCTCCAAATAGAGATAGTGATGAGTTGATAGAGGAAACGGTCTCAACATTGGGAAGAGAGGTAGGAATACTTTTACAAGCATCTTTGAAGTGTTCTTCACAAGCCTCATCAAGAACGTCAATATAATAAACACTCTCGTATGAATAAGGCTGTTTAGAAAGCTTTCCCATGTTGAAGACGATTTTATCGTCACCCACTCTCATGATAAGCTCACCGGCTTCAACATCGATTAAAGTGCGACCGGTCCTCAGGAATGGACGACCAACGATCAATGGCACACGAGGGTCCATGTCGTAGTCCACAACGACGAAATCAGCAGGAAAAGTGAATTTGTCGACTCCTACAAAGACGTCTTCGGCTATCCCCACTGGATAAGCAACCGTACGGTTAGCTAATTCCAAAGTCATTTTGGTGGGGACTAGCTCAGGGAGAGATAATTGCTTCCAAATGCTTAAGGGCATTAAGTTGATACTGGCACCTAGATCGGCTAGGGCCATGCAATTCTCTACTCCCGGGAAGTTACAAGGGATTAAGAAACGACCCGGATCACCAAGCTTGGTTGGCAATTTCCTTAAGAGCACTACAGAGCAATTCTCATTAAGTTGGGTGTTAGAAATATCAAGAAGCTGCTCCTTGTCGTTTAGAAGATCTTTAAACATCTTAGCGTATTTGGGCATGTGAGCGAGAGCCTCGGCAAAGGAGATGTTAAAATTCAATTGTTTAAACATTTTGAGAAAATTTGAAACTTGAATATCATCCTTGCTGTTTTGCTTCTCTTTCCTCAACCTTGAAGGATAAGGTATATTGGATGAAGAAGAAGTCTTTAGGGGAATAGGATCACTCACAACCACGGGTGGTGGGGAAATAGGGGTAGAAGGTGAAGGAGGCGGAGAAATTGGGGAAGTAGAAGGATGAGGAATAGAAGCAGGTGACTCGTTCTCCTTAGTCACAACCACCGGTGGAGGTATAGGAAGCTCAGGTTCCTTGGTACCTTTGCCACTGCGAGTGGTGATTGCTTTCATCTCCCCTCTTAGATTCGCAACGGTGTTACTCGGAAGAGTACCCGAAGAAGAGGGTTGATTACCTTGGAAGAAACTAGCCATCATGTTTTTCAAGTCATTTGTTTGACTATCCAAAGTATTTCTCATGTCGGCTCTCAAATCGTTCTCTTGTTTGACCAGGTCTGCTTTCAAGTTGAGCACTTCACACTGAAGGTTTCCCACGATCACATCGTTAGTCCTCATATAGGTTTCCACTTCTTGGTGAAGAGCGGTGGGTTGGTTGGGAGGAGCATTGTATGCGGGTGGTTGATAAGCAGGTTGCTGGTATACTTGGTTGTTTCGTTGAGGTGGAGGTGGTTGTTTGTGAGGTGGGATGTATGGTGTACGAGGTTGTTGTTGTTGTTGAGGAGGGCGATTAAGGTTTTGTTGTTGGTTTGGGTTGTTTGGAGGAAAACCGGGTGGTGAGAGGTAGTTGTTGGAGCGGTAGCTAAGCAAATTACGGTCACCTTGAGGTCTAGCTTGATAAGAAGGTTGAGGATAGGTGCCATATGCTGCATTCACATTTTCAGAAGGGTAGTCTTGGGTGGCAGTACAAGTGGTGTAAGAGTGAGGACCCCGCATATCTCGCATGGTTGGCTAACAGCATTGACTTGAGCGTCTTTAGCGTTTCTAGCGTTGATGCTGTTGGTGTTGCTGGCGGTTTGGGTAGCAAGCGATTCAAGAAGCACATTGATTTTGTCAAGTCGCTTATCGCTGTCACTAGTACTAGCACTAGCAACATTGGTCCGAGCACTCTTGGTTTGCACACGAGACTTATTCTCAATGATATCCCAAGCAGCATTGGAAGTCTTAGCCAAAAGATTACCCCCCGAGGCACTGTTTAGTGAATCTTGGTCACTCATGCTTAAACCATTGTAAAAAGTATTAATTTGATGTACTTTGGTAAAACCATGTTGTGGGCATTTTCTTAAAAGATCTTTAAAACGATCCCAAGATTCACTGAACGACTCATCGTACTTTTGTTCAAAATTTTTGATTTCATTCCGCAAAGCGGTAGTACGAGAGGGTGGGAAAAAATAATTAGTAAACTTGGTTTCCAAATCCGTCCACGAGAGAATACTCTGTGGCGGTTCCTTAGCAAGCCAATGTCGGGCTTGTCCCTCTAAAGAAAAGGGAAAAAGTTGTAAACGGATAACCTCTTGTGGAACACCATTGAACTTGACCGTATTAGTGAGTTGCAAAAATCTCTTGATGTGGTCATGTGGATCATCAATGGTACGCCCCAAGAATGGTTGAGCAGAGACCATCTGGATAAAGCCTGATTTGAGCTCAAAGTTGTTGGCTGCAAACGCTGGTATAACAATTGGATCCGTGTTGCCATCTACATGAGCTTGCAGCAGTTCAATCATCGGGCGATTATCTGGTAGAGGCTCATTGTTGTTGTTATAATTCATGTTGTTGAAGGGTGGGTTGTTGTTGTTATTATTATTGTTTGGAGGTGGTATGTTGTTGTTGTTTTGTACACCGGCCATGTCTAAGTGATCGAGAGGCTCGGGCTCTTGATAAGACGTGGATCGAGTGCGCATACACCTGCAAAAGAACTAACAAGAGAAAAACAAAGCAAAAATATTTTTGGTTTTTTAGGTTTTTTACTTTTTAGGATTTTTGAAATTTTATATTTTTTAAGATTTTTTTGAAAATTTTTGTGAAAAAGTAACGTTCACGGTGAACGGATCCCAAAATCCAAGTTCTCACAAAAAACTTTTGATCTTAATGAGAAGACCTGGCAGCGGCGTCATTTGATATTTGCATTTTGTATGGGTTCAATTATGTCTCTCGAAATCCTCTCGAATTGATCTTGGTTCTAAGTGGAATGATTGTTCTTGGTTACTAAAAGGGGAGTGATTTTCTAGTCTACTAAAAGTTTTAAATGCATCAAAATATAAACTTAAATTTAAAAGCAATTAAATTAATAACAATTAATAAAACTTGAATTAAAATTAAAATTAAAATTAAAATTAAAATTAAAATATAAGTATTAACTGAAGAAACAGTAAGTAAACCTTAGAAATACTCAAAAGAAATTTGATTCGGAAGATTGACCTTGATTCGGAACTTTTCACCCGGAAGTTGGTTCGGAAGCCTTGATCCGGAACTTCGTTCGGAAGTTTACTCGGAACCTTCACTCGGAACTTTCTTCGGAACCTTCACTCGGAACTTTCTTCGGAAGTTGATTCGGAAGTTGTTGATCCGGAAGTTCACTTGGAACTTTTGATCCGGAAGTTGGTTCGGAACTTTTGGTTCGGAAGTTTATTCGGAAGATTTGGACAAAGCATTCATTCGGAACTTTTAGATTGACTCGGAACTTTTTAACAAAAACTCATTCGGAACTTTAAAACTCATTCGGAACTTTTAAAAAGGGAATTCATTCGGAAATTTTTAAACTCATGCGGAACTTTGTGTTCATCCGGAACTTTTAGTTCATCCGGAACTATTTGTTCATTCGGAACTTTTCGTTCATCCGGAAGTCTGGGAAACTCAAGAAACAGTAACTTTAACCGAAGAACAGGGAGGACGATTTTAATCAAAAATCAAGCTAAATAAGTAGAAAGGTTTTACCAAATTAAACACACATCATCTACCAACTACAAGGATCAAATCCCAATCACAAAAACACAAATTCAACAACTTTTTAAAGATCAAATCAATCAAATAAGAACTTAAGAACTTGAAATAAAAGATGATGATGGACAAGATGAAATGGACAGATTAAACACGAACTTGTATTGATGATTAATGTTGAACAAAATAAAACAAAGATTAAAATTACAAGATTTGAAAAACAAAGATCAAAATCACCAAACACCCTAGTGGTGCTGGTGATACCTACGAACAAGAAGGGAGAAAAAGATGGAGAAGAAAAAACTAAAAAAACTGAATGGAAAGTGTGAGGGGATTCCTTTTTATAGGTGTCCCCTTTGGTTGGTGATTGGGCTTTCTCCCGTTCTTCTTGTCTTCTCGTCTTTTTAGAAAAGTTGACGTTTTCGATTCTGATTCGGGATTTGTCGTCGATTAAATTCAACTCGTCTTTTAATTTCTTCGTTTAATAGACTTGAGTTTCTTCGACTTATGTAAATCTTCCATCTTTGGTCCTTTTCTTCGATAAATCTTAAATTGGGCCAAATGACTTCAAATCTTTTGCATCTCTTGGACAATAGACTTCGTCTTGAGTCTTTTTCTTCGATAAATCCCGTGCAATCCCATGTTTTCTTCAATATTCATCCGGTTGGCTCTGAAAACACAATAAACACAAAAACCACGCATAATTCCAAACAAATGATATTAAATACGTGTTTTGGTCTTGTTTTAGCCAGAATTAAGTGGTAAAAGGATGGGTGTTTACACACCTATCACCTGCTTTATAGAAAACTTCCCGAAAGTAGCTATGAGTGTCACACCCCACCATGGCGAAATATGGGGCGCGACGTATGGATATCATCACAACATGGCGTGTCTATAGTGATAACTAAATGAACTAAGAAATGTCATAAAATGGTGACACAAATGTCATGACAATATCTCAACAAAGCAGGAGTCTAGGCAAGTAGGTAACAGTCCTACCTCTTACCCAAGACAAACAATACATAAACAAAGCAAACATATAGGTGTTGAAAGTATCACTTATTAAACAAACAAAAGAAACTAAGAAGGAACGGGGATCTCCTTCTATATGCAATCCTAATGCCTCCAAAACTAGCCACTTCTAATCTCAAGCTTAACCACATTCTCACCTGAAAGGGACACTAAAACACGTCAACATAAAGTTGGTGAGAGTCATAGGTTTAGACTCCAACGCCAAAACCACACCATAAGCTATGAATAATAACCAACAATAAAAAATTTATGGACAATGTGATACAAATATGTAATAACAACTAACATTCAAGATTTAACCAATCCAACCAAAACCAAGGCTCCCATCCATACCAAACACGATACTCTCATAGGCATCCAAACACCTATGAACCAAATCCCAAGGCCCCGCCTTGTCAACATCCCCTTGGTACCAAGTCAAAACATAAAACAATCAAGAATCATCTAGTAGTTAATCACATAAGTATGCACACACAAGTCCATCACCAAACACAAAAGATTCACAGCATAATTTATAAAAACAAAACAGTGTCTCTTCCATCCCATCTGGAAGTCAAAATCATTAAAAGACATGGGACTATGAAACTCACCTGATTGAGCTTCTCCAAAAATCCGCGCACTAGCAAAAAGCTAACAAACCAAAAACACATAATCAAAACATGAACCAATCACTAAGACGGCTCATCAACCTATGATGGACATCTATCCTTCTACCATATATGACCCTCATTAATATTCTCTAAACACCCCATTACCCTTCCCTAACAAGTCCTTAACTTGGTTAAGTTTGATAACTATCCCGTTCATATTTTACACAAAACAGTCCCAATTTTTAGGTCTCCAAACTATGAGCCAAACGTCCACCTAAACATACCCATGATCTCTGTAAAGGAAACCCTATGCCCTTACATATGTTAGCTAACACCTCCCATTTTCCCCAACCTTAAAGCTACTGTTACGGCCCCGATATATATATATATATACTTTTGTCTATCCAGATTTTACTGATTTTGAACATACAAAAAGTTTGTTATGATTAGGGGGTCTTACCCTAACTCACATTCTTAGAACCAATTCAGATACTTCCTATAATATATAAAACATCTCTCATGTTCGTTTGAAGGTCCCAATGCAACCCTAAGTACCCAAACAACCCAAAACTTAAAAAGAAAACAGGCTGACTTCAAAACTGTTTTAACCTCCGACTGTTGTAACCTGCTTTTGACCCACTTCCCGACATCCAAGTTAGTTCTCGTTTCTTGCATTTGAAAGCCAGTTCAATTACCTTTTCAGCGATACTTGGATCGCAAAATAAGAGTTTGTAGAACTCCCTATATGATCAAAACAATTGACCTTAAATTCTGCCCAGTTTTTAAAAACGGGTTTAATTAAATTAACCTAATTAATTACCCCTAACCCCACTAATTACAAGCCCTAATTTATTTAATCATCATAATATCATTAATAAAACATTAATATAATATCTTTAAATTAAACCCTAACCAAAATCCATCATAAGATGATTAAAGAAAACATTAAAACAATTAAATTAAAAAGGGTTATTGAAGATTTACCTTTGATTTATGAAAACCCCCAAATTTTATGAAGAACCCTAATTTACTTTAGGTGGCCGTCGGTTTTAAGCTTCCAGGAGAAAAGAATATGTTTTTTTAACAAGAACTCTTTAAATAGGGTATGGGTGAATCCTAGTACAACCCAAAGCCCACTTTCCTTTTTTTCCCTTCCCTTTTCTTTTAATCGTCCAAATCGACTCCCCCTTTATACTTTTTTATTTTTTTTTTATTTTTATTGTTTAACATTATGTTATTAACAATACCTTAATTTACCTTAATTTATTTCAGCTCCTAAAACCTCCAAAACCTCAAAACCGTAAAACTAGTCAATTTTACGCGTTTACCGTAAAAGACGTAAAATATACAGTTTTATAAAAACTCTTTGAATTTGAAATAAACTTTATATTTAAGTCCTAAATGACTTAAAACCATCCCGAAAAATACTCACATGACTAAACACCTCATCCGAGACCTCTAAATGCTAAACCGTAAATCGTAAAAATACGATTTTCTATAATACATATACGTATACGTAAACCACTAAATAACACCATCTCATTTCATAGTCACTACCATGTGAGCTCATGAACATGAAATCATCACACATCGTTTTACTCACAAGGTACCCCGTACCGGAAACGATATCCAAACCACAATCTATACACACCAATTAGCACATAAACACGTAAAGACACGTAACTAGCACAAATAAAACTAAGTGACGAACCCCAAAACCGCGGTTGTCACATCACTCCCTCCTAATAGAAATCTCGTCCCGAGATTTCCTCCTTAGGATCAAACATACCATTAGCAAACAACTGAGGATACTTGTTCTAAACGAACTCCTCTCATTTCCACGTGAACTTTAGTTCAAGTCTCAAATTACCACATATACTAACCAACAATGTTTAAATTCATTGCCAAACTCTTGACCTCACAGTCAATAAATCTCACAAATGACTCTTTGATAAAACAAAGACTCTTATTAACACAAGTCCTGGATAACCGTACATGCAAATATGCATTCTCAAACAACATTTACCAATCTCAATACATGAAATATATCATGTATACCACTCATTTCCCCCAGGTAATTCTATACTCATAAGCTACTGGTCCGATCTTTCCAAAGATCATAAATGGACCTACAAAACTCTACATCAACTCTTCCATTTTACCAAAACATACCACCCGTTACTATGGGTGAAACTTCCTACATAACTTTGTCACTAAACTCTAGTGGTTTCCTCCTTTTCAACATAGCATCCCTTGAGGCTATCATTCTTTCCACAAACACCATTACCACATTAGTAGCCTCTTTTACCAATTCTAGTCCACAATGGGGACAACTCACCCTATCCTTTCATATAGTGCCTCAAATGGCATTTATCGACTTCTAGTATGATAACTATCATTATATGAAAACTCAACCATCGCTAATGAGTTTCCTAACTTCCTCTAAATCAATCACTCATGCCCTCAGTGTAACTCCTAAGGTTGTATAAATATCTCACTTGCCCATCCTTTTCCAGTTAGCTGGATATACTCATATCCAATCATGTTCGTCAACTCCCTTTAGTCCGTACCCCAAACTACTTAAAAATTCCAATTTTCTTACAAAATGACCTATGACGGTCTTTCACATATCCATTAGTTCTTCCAATCCAAATCAACTTATGATCTATACACATCATCAAAAAGACGGTTATCTCAGTTAGTCCAAGCCCTTCGTCCCTATGTCACATCACACCTATAACTCCTCATCCATTCGATTATCGATACTAAGCCTCCCAAACAATCAGTATGGGTCAGTGCCATTTCCTTTTCCACACTACGACAGTATTAGCATGCGTTGTGCTTTATTCTACTTATTAAGCTCTACCAAAGTTTTACCTTCGGTTCCTATCTCGACCTATTTCATTCATGTTTCGCTTCTATACACACTTCCTTCTTCTTCCTCAACTCCTACCATACATCACGATGTGACGCTTCCCATCGTTTCTTCCCTTGCCATGATCCTTCATAAGGCATTCCATACATATTAGGCTAAATTTTACGCAAAACCCTCTATTCCATCACATCCGTACGCACTCCTTCCAACTTCTCAACTACGCGACTACTCATTCCTCTTGAAATATGAGATGAATTAGTTAGTCTATCGACTATCACCCAACTCTCGTCACTTTCACCAATTTCGTCCTTACATTGCCCTTTCTAAGCTACTCCTATCTATGTAGGAAGTATAGTCTACGTCCCTTTTTTCTCCATATGATTGTCCAAGCCACACAACATACATGTTGACGCGTTCTCTGCTTTAGACAACTCAACTCGTGCAACCTACATCCTTCATCCAAACCACCCTAATACGTCATCCATATAGTTCAAGTTCGTCTCAGCTTCACTTCATTCTTCTTATTCCATGTCTCATCAACCATGCTTGCCTTTCCCAGATGGTACTTGGCCTTGCAATTTTCTTTCATCACTTAACTCCACCCATCACCTTTTCCAAATGTTCAATCAAGATGATTAAATATGTGTTGGAGACGTTCATGATCTGTATAGATCATTCTCTACGTCTCGTACCCCAAATGCCTCTAGCATTCTAGGCATATATAATAATCCAGCTCCACTAACTAAGTCTATCTAGTCATCTATACGCCAAAATTTTTCAAGTAGCTTCACTTGTTTTTCTCATAACCAGTTCTCCTACCCCCTCCTAATAGGGACAGACTAGAGTTTCATGTGATTCCATGCGGATCACACTCTCATCTTATACCCACATTAGTTTCCATTTGTCTACTAAGCCATATTTTGAATTCTTATTCAAATCTCATACTTCTACTTTGATCTTGCACCTATCATGAGGCACTTTCAATCATCATCTTCTAGGAATACTTGGTTCTCTCCTTCCATGGTTCTCCCTTATTCCTACACTATCCCGTCCAACAAAAATTCCGATACTTCATTCATCAGATCTATGGAAATCACTAGTGCATTGGATAATGCATAGCGGTCTCTTCCAAAGATCTTTCATAACACCTTCACAAAACCGACTCTCTAATCACTTCTCCACGAAACTTATTCAGATCAGATTCACTTCTCATCCCTCGATCCCCTTGTTACTTCCACGAGTTCTTAATCTCCCATGTCATGTATTCATTTCATCATGATCCACCGGTTCAGCTCTTTGTAGCTCCACTCCGATACTCGATCTGCCCTTCTTCGTCACGAACCATACGTAAATTTCCCATCATAGTGCTTGTCACCTTTCCAGTCCTCGCAACTTTTGTGACTCCTTCGAAATCTCTTGCATCCTTCTTGCAGCTGACACGTAGTCCTTTCAGCTCCTTGCTTCGCGATGTAGCTCTTTACGCACTCCTTCTCGTCTCCATGATGTTACCTAGGAACTTCACACTACCAGTAGCTTCTAACACCACAATATTTCTAAAAGTACTTCAACCCCTCAATGGCTCACTCTTCTTTACTTGTTGTACTTCACCGTTAATCAGCCTCCTACCAATCATTCTTTCACATTCCTGTTTTCCTTCACGTGTCTACTACTACCTTGCCTCCATAACTATACCAATCCCTTACGTGTTATTTACCCAACCTTTCCATTAGTATAAACTTTCTACTCTACCCTCACATCCGCTAGTACTTTCATCAATCTCCTAATGGTACTTCAACCAACTTCTCATAATATGACATCTCGTTTCCATGACCACTCAACTAACTTTACTTACTCCCTTATTCCCGTAACTAATCTAAGTTTCAAAACTCCACAAATCTTAATCATTCCTTCAACACAACCTTTAAACCAAAACACATCTCTCCATTATAGTATCTAACCATAAGTATTACTAACCAACTCTATCCTCTCATCCTAACGTTCCCACAACCGCATAAATAAATCAACCACGACGTGTAACCAAAAAATTCCAAACAATCGTGTCCCAAAATAAAATATAGGGTAAAACGAACCCTAGCCAAAACAACTGAAAACAAAATAATGTAATCCGAAAGATCAATGGAGTGTTCCAACAACGAAAAAAATTAGACTCGTCACGATTAGTATTACCAAATTTCGATACATTAGAAAATTTAAAACTTCCATCCCAATTAGTTACTTCTCATAAGAACCAAACTCCCATACTACTAAAACCAATCATACTCATTATTAACCATAAACTCATCCTTTATCTTCATCATTTTATCAAGATATCAACTAATTAGTATACTACAATCTTAACTGTCACACCCCCAAATTCACCGCAGCGGAAGACTGGCTTTTGGAGGCTGTGACTTCATGAGTAATCGAGAGCTTGATCCGAGAACGACCTCTATATGCCGAAACTACATAGCAGACTCCAAATAGTCCATACAGTCAAGTACCTGAAAATACATGCTTAAAAATGTCAACATAAAGTTGGTGAGTTCATAAGTTTATTTTAAAACGTTTATGAAAAATTTGAGTTTTACCGACCACTGCACCTTGTTGTAAAATATAAGAGTTTAAAAATCACAGTTTCCTGTTAAATAGATTTTCTTTGGTAATTTCAAAATTTAATAATAAAGACAGTTTATTGATAAAAACATGGTTTACTAATAATAAATATAGTTCACTGATAAAAAGAAACAGAGTCCACTAGAAATAAATAGGCTTTTCTGATAAAACAGAGTTCACAGGTAATAATTATAGTTTACTGATAAAAACATAGTTCACTGGAAATATATAAGAGTTTTCTGATAACACAGTGTTCATTGATAATGAATAGAGTTTACTGATAAAAACATAGTTCACTGGAAATATATAAGAGTTTTCTGATAAAACAGAGTTCACTGATAATGAATAGAGTTTACTGATAAAAACATAGTTCACTGGAAATATATAAGAGTTTTCTGATAAAACAGAGTTCACTGATAATGAATAGAGTTTACTGATAAAAACATAGTTCACTGGAAATATATAAGAGTTTTCTGATAAAACAGAGTTCACTGATAATGAATAGAGTCTACTGATAAAAACATAGTTCACTGAAAATATATAAGACTTTTCTGACAAAACAGAGTTCATTGGAAATAAATAGAGTTTTCTGATAACACAGAGTGCACAGATAATAAATAGCGTTTTCTGATAAAAACAGAGCTCACTGATAAGTAATAAAGTTTTCTAATAGAATGAATTGTTTATGAACCACAAGATTTTCCAACCACTTAGTGACAATATAACAAATACAAAGTCACTAAATAAAAATAAAGCATTTATTATTGTCTAAGTTCATGACACCGAAACGTTAACATATCAGAGAGAAAATAATACAAAGCAGCCCAAACGAGTGCCTAACCCGCGACACCCGTAACAGACTCAAATGTAGGTGTACCTAATTTGACCACACAGCCACAATTAGGTAGGGATGTCAGTCCCGATAGATCTATCCATAACATTCGCGCTTTCGACCGGTCATCCGGTCCGAAATTAACGGTTCATGAAAGTGGGCCAAAAGCAACTTGGGTTAAACAGGGACTTAGACAAATAATCAAACGAGTAAGTGTACTTGTGTTCATGCGTTAAATCAAGCAATCATATAATAGAAGAATGAGTAAGTGTTAAAACAATTAACAGAGTTCACATATGAGCACTTAACAAGTAAGACCTTTCGTATAGTTTTTGACCAGCCAAGTAAGCTTAAAAATTAGCTTAAGACAACCAAGTAACTTATAAACAATTAATGACAGCCAAACAAGTTTATAAATAGTTCCTGACAACAAGGTAAGTTTATAACTGGTTTACGACCAAGCATGTACCTCCCCCAAAGAGTAATTATAAAACATTTATAATTCAATTTAAAGCAAGAAAAGGTGGGGTACGAACTCACCTCGACGGAGTAGCAGAGCAGTAGCAATTAGAGTAGCACGTAAGACGAGGCACGAAAAACGACGCATAAGAACGTATCCGCAACCTAAGTAAATATTATACGTTTACTAACCATGCCATTCAAATGTGGAAATGCATATGCAAATTCTTAGACTTATATCACCGTTAACCAAAGTCGTGCTTTCACTTTTGTAAATAGTTTACAATGTTTAAACAAGTTTTATCACAAATTTTAATGTTTTATGTTTTGAGAATTGTTCAATGGGTCTACTTTGAGAGCTCGTAATTTCTGCATACATTTGAGTTATGACTTAAGTCAAGTTTCTTTGGATAGCCCACAACGTAGGCTAAAATAATGGTCTCTTTGAGCAAGTCGTGATTCAGATTCTAAACGGGTCAAAAACAGCTTACGAAATCACGATTCTGACAGTTTTACACTGGACGGGTTTTTTTTCAGAAACTTTCAAGTCACGTAACTATCTGCTCACTTATTCTTAGAACGAACTGTTTTCTGTTTTGAAAACTAGGCCAGGTAAATAATAACTTTGTCCTTGAGCAAAATTTCCCCATTCCTCTTCTAACATGCTCAAAATCGATCCTAAACATGGCTCATCAGGCCACCCCGTTTCCCAGACTTAGCTTATCTACACAGTATGACAGTTTTAAGTTTTGAACTCTAGATTTTCATTTTAGGTTTCCCGATTCGTTATAGATCCGTTTTTAGCGATTCAACTTGGTAAATTTACTTTGTCATGTCGACTACATGATCATATACTTTCCTGACCCATAACCTTAGCCTAGGATGTTCGAATTTAGCTACAAAGACAGCAGGTCAGAAACTAGATGAATGACACATATTTACTTTGGTAAACCGCAGAATTCTAAGGTCCATCACGCCTTCATTATTCAGTTTAAACTCTTGGATCCAACGGATACCTGTTCTATATTTGCCAACATTATATTTCCCTGCTAACCCAACCCATACCAGGGGTCAAATCGGGTCAAGACTATTCCAAAGTTCTACGTTTTAGCCTAAATTTCACATAAAATAATGAATTTGTAATCTTTGTTAAAAGTAGCAAACAAAGCCCGTTTACTCTGAATTTTGGATATGTTGGTACATTAACTATATTTTAAGGCCTAGAACTTTTAGTTTTAGCGGCAACCAATGTTAAGGTTGATTTTTACAAAACGTGCCACATACATCAGGTCGTTGCCCATTCGAAAGAAAAGGTGTTAAATGTTCCCAAGGTGTCAATTTCGTATTGAGGTCTTATTAATATCGTCAATTATTGCGTTTAGAAGCTCAAGCCTACATGAGATTTCATTCTAAAAGGTATAAAAACTCATATTTGCTCCCATTATCAGTAACATGTACATACATCAAATAGTTTTCATTTTTCATCTGCATGACTTATTATTTATTTTTTTTAACCTATGATTATTGTATAGGTGATATAAGTCGAATGCAAAACGATATATAAGTTATAAATGGGTATGAATAAAGTATGAGATTCTCACTTGATGATGATATGGAATGGTGGCCGATAACTCGAACATACTAAACGAAAACACTATCTTGCTTAGAATAACTCAAGCATTCTATAAGCCCATAGAAACACAACCCCGAACACTCCCGTCTTTCTTCTTGCCACTACTACGTTGTGGACCAGGAAGATAAAAGAACCAAATTTCTCCTTCGCTTCTGCAGACGCGAACTACGAAGGAACAAAATCAGAGTGTGTTTGGTTTGGCTCGAGTGTACATGAAAAAGGGATAGAACACTTTCTATTGTGTTCTCTTTGGGTAGTGCTGCTGATCGAACACAAGGAACCATAGAAGAGGGAAAAAGGTATTGTATTTTCTTGTTTATTTGTAAGAATGGGAGGGTCTGAGGGTTGATATATATAGGGAGAAAATGAGTGAGTAACTAGTTGGTTTGTCAGTTTGGTTCAAAAGATAATTGTAGTTCTTAGTTTAGTTTGTTTAGGATGAAACTAGTTAAGGAAAATGGCTTTAAGGAAACATAGTTTGTGCTATTTTCTATGTCTTTCACTCAAGTAAACACAAAATGGGTATTCAATGTCAGGTCTTTGAGGTTTGTGTCGGATAAATCACGTGGGTTCAAAAAGTTTTTGCTAAGAATGAAATGGAAATTGTACTAGTAGTATTTACTTTCTTGAAACAACTCATGTCCCGTCCATAGTTTATGGCTGTCCTACAAGAGTGGTTTGGGATTGGTACTATACGATGCACATGGCACATGAGTTGTACAATTGGGTTTCCTTTGATATCTCTCGAAAACACATTTCGATTATTAAATAACATAATTTATTATTAATTAAAGCATGGAAAATTCTCGGTTGTTACATTAACCATTATCTTGTTTACCCATAATAAACTTATTTCGCTTGTTATTATGAAACCATTAGATGTTTATAAAATACACTGTTTTTTTTATTCTATCTTATTATTATTTTATAAAATCCATTTAGGCTGGTTATAACTAAACTACTACTCGTTTACAAGGTGTGGTGTTATTATTATCATTACTGTAATAAAATCTCCCTTTTTACTCTTTCCGTCTAGTTGAATACTTCTAAAATTTTAACTCCACTTAAGAAAATTATTGTAAAATTTCTTTACCCCTTTAAAATATATTATCACATGTTACATAGATGACTAATCTAATTATTTCCAAGACAACTTTTTTTTATAACTTACTACTACAACTAAAAAAAATGCAAGTTACGATATTATACCATACACTTACAAATTATTTTCAAAACCGTTTTCCTATAATTAGTCAGACTTATTTGTAGGAAAACTTAGTAGTTCGCATTAATAAAAATACATACCCGAATGTAGACACACATCCAAGAGTCTCAAAACGTCGTTGGAACTCCATCAAACTCCAGCACCATAAAACACGAACAAACACAAGGTACGTTCAAGTTATAATAAATAGTGAACGACCATATACCATAACTTAACACATAGTAGTATATATATACATCCGCATATATATACCTATTAAATCACCCAAAACATACTCGTTACCATACATGTCAGATCAACCAATCGCGTCATACACTCGTTTTTCCACACGAGTAATCACCATCTTACCACAAGGCATAAAACCCATCACTAAAACCAGTCCCTATCGTGTGATCCCATAATCACACAACATGACTATAACCCAAAACAATAACACACTCAAAAATATCCATATCGTAGGCAACCGTTACATAAACCCATATACTATACATATACCAATAATCCACATCTCATCATATACAAGCATGTACTAACCCTCTTTCATGCAATCATACTTAGGAGCCCATTGAAGTTGTGGTACTTGTATAACTATGTTGGCCACCATACTTATACAATTACCCTTTCCCCAATGCACTCCCTCCTATGATGACACTTGTAAGAATCAATACAACACATAACACATAAATCCATCAACTCACCTAAGCACATAACCACATAAACAATAAGGTCAAAAACTCCAACTATTTAAATAACATTAGTCAAACTTCTTGAAATACATAAATCCATAGTCTAGCTAAAACAACATAGACTAAATCCAAAACGAAAACATAATCAGTTATAAGTCATGCCGCCCATCAGAATGGAAACACCTTAAAATCCTTCCTACCCATGTACTCCTAGTAACTCGAACCACCACACGACTATTAGGGAACATGACTTAAACATCAAAAGAAAAATAACATACCTCAGGTACACAAAATAACTCAACAAAAGATAGAAACTACCTTGTACCAAATTATGTACTATAATGTACAATTTAAGCAAAATACAACAATGACTAGCGTGGACGATTATGGTTCAACCCGCACTAGTCACAACCCGAAAAGAAAATAACATGTGGCTAAGTATGAACATGCTATGGTTCAATTCATACTAGTCAAAACATCGCAATAAATAACATCCAAACACATCAATTAATATAAAATGCACACATACTCCTATGACGCCTATATGCAAGGACCCTTAAGCTATAGACTAGGCTACGCGACTAGGAAACCTAATTCTCTATAACCATTATCTCTGATACCATTATGTCACACCCCACCATGGTGGAATACGGGGCTCGACGTGTGGATATCATCATAATATGGCGTGTCTATAGAGATAACTAAATGAACTAAGAAATGTCATAAAATGGTGACACAAATGTCATGACAATATCTCAACAAAGTAGGAGTCTAGGCAAGTAGGTAACAGTCCTACCTCTTACCCAAGACAAACAATACATAAACAAAGCAAACATGTAGGTGTCGACAATATCACTTATTAAACAAACAAAAGAAACTAAGAAGGAACGGGTATTGCCTTCTATATGCAATCCTAATGCCTCCAAAACTAGCCACTTCTAATCTCAAGCTTAACCATATTCTCACCTGAAAGAGACACTAAAACACGTCAACATAAAGTTGGTGAGAGTCATAGGTTTAGACTCCAACGCTAAAACCACACCATAAGCTGTGAATAATAACCAACAATAAAAATTTATGGACAATGTGATACAAATATGCATTAACAACTAACATTCAAGATTTAACCAATCCAACCAAAATCAAGGCTCCCAGCCATACCAAACACCATACTCCCATAGGCATCCAAACACCTATGAACCAAATCCCAAGGCCACGCCTTGTCAACATCCCCTTGGTACCAAGTCAAAACATAAAACAATCAAGAATCATCTAGCAGTTAATCACATAAGTATGCACACACAAGTCCATCACCAAACACAAAACATTCACAACATAATTTATAAAAACAAAATAGTGTCTCTTCCATCCCATTTGGAAGTCAAAATCATTAAAAAGACATGGGACTATGAAACTCACCTGATTGAGCTTCTCCAAAAATCCGTGCACTAGCAAAAAGCTAACAAACCAAAAACACATAATCAAAACATGAACCAATCACTAAGACGGCTCATCAACCTATGATGGACATCTAGCCTTCTACCATATATGACCCTCATTAATATGCTCCAAACACCCCATTACCCTTCCCTAACAAGTCTTTAACTTGGTTAAGTTGGATAACTATCCCGTTCATATTTTACACAAAACAGTCCCAGTTTTTAGATCTCCAAAGTATGAGCCAAACGCCCACCTAAACATACCCATGATCTCTTTAAAGGAAACCCTATGCCCTTACATATGTTAGCTAACACCTCCCATTTTCCCCAACCTTAAAGCTACTGTTAAGGCCTCGATATATATATATATATATATATATATATATATATATATATATATACTTTTGTCTAACCATATTTTACTGATTTTTGAACATACAAAAAGTTTGTTATGATTAGGGGGTCTTACCCTAACCCACATTCTTAGCCCCAATGCAGATACTTCCTATAATATATAAACCATCTCCCATGTTCGTTTGAAGGTCCCAATGCAACCCTAAGTACCCCAAATAACCCAAAACTTAAAAAGAAAACAGGCTGACTTCAAAACTGTTTTGACCTCCGACTGTTGTAACCTGTTTTTGACCCACTTCCCTACATCTAATTTAGTTCTCGTTTCTTGCATTTGAAAGCCACTTCAATTACCTTTTCAGAGATACTTGGATCGCAAAATAAGAGTTTGTAGAACTCCATATATGATCAAAACAATTGACCCTAAATTCTGCCTAGTTTTTAAAAACGGGTTTAATTAAATTAACCTAATTAATTACCCCTAACCCTACTAATTACAAGCCCTAATTTATGTAATCATCATAATATCATTAATATAACATTAATATACTGTTTTTAAATTAAACCCTAACCTAAATCCATCATAAGATGATTAAAGAAAACATTAAAACAATTAAATTAAAAAGGGTTATTGAAGATTTACCTTTGATTTATGAAAACCCCCAAATTTTATGAAGAACCCTAATTTACTTTAGGTGGCCGTCGGTTTTAAGCTTCCAGGAGAAAAGAATATGTTTTTTTAACAAGAACTCTTTAAATAGGGTATGGGTGAATCCTAGTACAACCCAAAGCCCACTTTCCTTTTTTTCCCTTCCCTTTTCTTTTAATCGTCCAAATCGACTCCCCCTTTATACTTTTTTATTTTTTTTTATTTTTATTGTTTAACATTATGTTATTAACAATACCTTAATTTACCTTAATTTATTTCAGCTCCTAAAACCTCCAAAACCTCAAAACCGTAAAACTATTCAATTTTACGCGTTTACCGTAAAAGACGTAAAATATACAGTTTTATAAAAACTCTTGGAATTTGAAATAAACTTTATATTTAAGTCCTAAATGACTTAAAACCATCCCGAAAAATACTCACATGACTAAACACCTCATCCGAGACCTCTAAATACTAAACCGTAAATCGTAAAAATACGATTTTCTATAATACATATACGTATACGTAAACCACTAAATAACACCATCTCATTTCATAGTCACTATCATGTGAGCTCATGAACATGAAATCATCACACATCGTTTCACTCACAAGGTACCCCGTACCGGAAACGATATCCAAACCACAATCTATACACACCAATTAGCACATAAACACGTAAGGACACGTAACTAGCACAAAATAAAACTAAGTGAAGAACCCACTAACCGCTGTTGTCACAATGAGTGACTTGACTTTTTCCAGGTATCGAACCATGTTATCCTACTTGGCTATGTAACCTCCTAGAATGTGGTTCGCGACAAGCCGTGAGTCTACATAAGCCTCAAGGTTGCTGACTCTCATTCTAGCGGTGATTTTTAAACCCACAATCAATGCTTCGTATTCTGCCTCATTATTAGTGGCCGTGAATTTAAAACACAGGGCGTAGGTAAACTCCATCCCTTCTGGATTCGTGAGGATAAGGCCAGCTCCTGATCCGTCCGTGCACGAGGATCCGTCAGTGAACAAAACCCATAGTTCCGCTGGAACTTCCTCTCGTTGGATCACTGGTCCGTCCTCCTCTGGCTTTGCAATTAGGAAATCTGCCAAGATTTGGCCCTTGACCGCTGTCCTTGGTCTATAGGAGATGTTATGCTCTCCTAGTAGAATGCTCCACTTCTGTAGCCTACCGGCTACGTCTGGCTGGAGATTATTTGTTTTATCGGTTGATCAGTGATGACCACAATTGGGTGCGCCTGAAAGTACCGGCGTAACCTTTTCGTGGCGTATACCAATGACAAAACCAACTTTTCCATGGAGCAATAGTTCAACTCCGGCCCTTGTAGTGTTCTACTTATAAAGTAGACCGGAGTCTGGACTGTATCCCTATCTGTCATGAGTACTACACTTATTGCCTCGTGTGTAGCCGATAGATACATAATGAGCTCTTCCTTAGGTCGGGGAGCCACTAACATGGGAAGGGCTGTGAGATGCTGTTTAAGCTGATCAAAAGCTTCCTTCGATTCCTTTGTCCAACCGAAATCTCCTTTCTTGATGCACTTCTTGAGTGTTTTGAATAGAGGTAGTGACTTCTCCGCGGACTTCGACAAGAACCTATTTAGCCCAACCAGTTTTCCATTTAGTGATTGTACCTCCTTTCGTGTCCGAGGGGATGGTAACTGTATCACCGTGTCCGTCTTTTCCGGACAAGGCTTGATGCCGTTTGGATCAATCATATATCCAAGGAACATCCCTTCCGTGGCCCCAAACATGTACTTTTTTGGATTCAGTTTCATGTTGATTATCCTCAATGTGTCAAACGTCTCCTGGATATCACGGAGAAGTGCTTCGTTCGTATGACTCTTGATGACCAAATCATCAACATAGACCTCAAGGTTGCGGCCTATCTGGGAATCGAAGGCTTTATCAACAAGTCGCTAATATGTCGCTCCGGCGTTCTTTAGTCCGAACGACATTTTTGTGTAACAATACACGCCCTGACTAGTGTGAAACGCCGTTTTCTCCTCGTCTTCTTCCGCCATCTAGATCTGATGATGTCCTTTGTATGCATCTAAGAAACACTTGAAAGGGTATCCACATAAGGACTCCACCTTCCAATCAGTTTCTGGTAACGGATAGCAGTCTTGCGGACAAGCTTTATTCAAGTCCGTGAAGTCCACACACATGCGCCAACTTCCATCATGCTTCTTGACCATGACTGGGTTGGATAACCACTCGTGGTAGTATACCTCGCGCATGATTCATGCGTCTACTAATTTCCGTACCTCATCCAGTATTGCCTGACTGCGCTCTGGTGCTTGACCACGCTTCTTTTGTTTAACAAGAGGATAACCCTGGCGGATTTGAAGTTTGTGTTCTGCTATCGAGCGCGGCACACCCGTCATGTGCTTAGGCTCCCATGCAAATAAATCCAGGTTCACTTTTAGGAGAGAGCATATGGCCCTCTTGCCGTTATCCGAGAGCGCTCCTCCTATGGACACCTCTTGTTCCGGGTAGTCGGGATGGATTGCCACCTTCCAATTGGGGGGTGGCAATCCTTCCTTAATGGGAACAGGCTCGACTGGTGTCGTTACAGCGTGGCATTCGGATGCCGGCATGATTGAATTGTAAATAGTAACAATTCCCCCTTCAAAGGGGAACTTAATCATACCGTGAGCCGTGGATGGAACTGCCCGTATGGGCAAGATGCCTGGTCTTCCAATAATCCCATTGTATGGAGAGTGTGAGCATATCACCATAAATTTCATACACGCCGTAGTGGAATGCTCTTCATTCCCAATGGTTACTAGTAGACGCAGTTGTCCTATTGGCCAGATAGTGTCTCCGCTAAAGCCAATAAGCGGCGACGTGACCGGTACCAATTGGCTTCTTATTTCTGGTCGTAGTTGCACGAAACAGTGTTCGTAAAGTACTTCCGCTGACGACCCTCCATACACATACATACGACGAACATTGTGTGTTCCAATGCTTACCTCAATCGTGAGGGGTGCATCAGCCACGTCACTGGTCGTAATGGGAGGGAATGAGATTTCTCTGCCGCGTGAAATTTTTTGACTAATTTTCTGCTTTGTGCGGCGCTGCCAAGATCGGATCATGTATATAGTCGAAGGTTTGTCCTTTTGCGGATCCTTCTTATCGTGCTTTTTGTTATCCTTTCCATCCTTCCAAACCTTGACCAAATGTTTGAGTTTGCCTAACTTGATCAGTGACTCAATATGATTCTTGAGCTGGATGCATTCCTTCGTGTCGTGGCCCTTATCGTTGTGGAATTTGCAAAAGTGATTTCCTTGACGACGGTCCACCGGAGTTGTCATTGGGGTAGGCCTTGGGAAGTTCGCCCCTTCTGTCAACAAGATGTCCCGGTAAGTCATCTTTAGGGGGGGTGAATTTGTCATCCGACCGCCCTCTTTTGCTTTGGCTCTTGTAGTCCGAGCCCCTTCCATTGCCTTGGTTACTTTGACCACCCGACTGTCTCCTGGACTGGTCGTTCGATCGATAGTTGTGGTTTCCCTTTGTAGGATAGGCTGCGGCTACCGCGGTTTCTCCTTCTACAAAGTTCCTGACCCTTTCCATGAGGTCGTCATACTTCTCTGGTCGCTTGTCATTGAGGCGCCTAATTAATTCCTTGTCTGTTATGGCATGCATGTAATCAGAAATTTTTAGGAGCTCTGGCATCGTTTTTGTGCGCGTGCACTCGTCATTGAAACGCTCCGTGAAGTCCTCCGTAGATTCTCCAGGCCGTTGCTTGACGGTTGCTAATGAGACCGGGTCCCTATTATACTTCTTTCGCTAAGTATAATTGTTCTTGAACGCAATGCGCAGGTCAGTGAAGCTATCGATGCTTCGGGGAGGAAGTCCCTCAAACCAATCACGGGCATTGCCAATCAAGGTTGAATTGAACATCTGGCACCATATAGACATGGGCCATCATTCGATTTTCTCCTGCGTGTCAAATATCTTTAGGTGATCATCCGGATCACCAGACCCATCATAGGTTTTGACGCATGCTGGCATGCGACGCTTCTTATCCTCGGAGTAATTCCGTATGCGGAGGGTAAAAGGGTCTTCCCTAGGATCACACCATGGTCGAGAAAGATTGGGGTAACACCATGGGCGGGAGAGATCTTCCCCTTTCACCTCACGATAGTAAGGGCCACCGTAGTACCCCTCATCGTTCGATGGCAGTGGAGGAGTACGCTTAGGTCGGCGACGCTTGGGTGGATGGTCATCCGAATCTTCTCCTGATGGTACGGGGGAATGGGGCGGTGCCCCACTTCTCGGCTAAGGATCGCTTTTATGAGAAGAGCTAGGAGCCTTCTTCCACCCTATCCCACACACTTGTATGGCGATTGTTTCTGGTTAATTCCAAGTCCGGCCGTTCGACTGAATCGTCGGATCTATCTCCTTCTTCACGAGATTGCAGTAGTTCCTGCATAACACGGTCCCCTATGAGTTCGAACACATTCCGGGGTTGAGGATTCTCTTCAAAGAGGTTTCGTTCCTGGGGTCGTGCCCTCTTCTTCTTTTGAGTCTGAAGGGAGGTGTCGGACATGGCCCTGCCAAAGTTAAGCCTAGATTGGAGGTTCCTACCAAGGTTTAGCCTTGACGCAATACCTGGGACGATCCTCTCAAAGTTTTGCGTAAGAATACGAGCAAGGTATTCGTCACCGAGTGGTTCGACTTCTACTTCTTCTTCAGTTGATGGCCTACGCGGCTCCTTGTTAGGGGCCTTAGGCGCACTCCCTGGGTCAGGGTTTTCCATGGTCATGGTTGGTGGTGGGGTATTAGCGGACGTGCTTGTCCCACCAATGGACTAAAAAACACTTCGGTTATTCGGTCCTCCTGTTTGGTTGCTAGGGGACTGAGTGTGGATGAGTATCCTGTCCCCCGTGGACTTCCGATTCGTAGGATTCGTGTTCCTGGGATTTCCTTGCGGATGTCCTTTCGTCATTGAAAGAGATCGAGATGAAATTTGCTCTAGCTTAGTGTATGGGTCCCACGGATGGCGCCAACTTGTTGATACAAAAGTTGGATGATCCTTGCTAGACCCGAATTAGGCTTAATTCGGGTTGGCTGGGCTCCGGCTCTTGCACCAAGTGAATTGTCTTGTTGAGATCCTACACACTAAAGCAACACGCGTTAGGCTTACCGTGGGAATGTATGCCACGATTAGACTCCAGCGTGAGAGTAAGTAATCGGTTAGGGTTTAAGAATCATAGTGAGTTTAGAGTATGTAGAATGTAATACCCTTGTGGAACCCTTGGGGGTTCCTTATATAGGCAGTGAAACCCTAATGGGCTTACTGCTTACTTCGGCCACAAGCATAAGATAATCACCATAATTAGCTTGATTATTATCTTCTAATTATGGTGAGTGTATATCCTATTCTTCAAGGAAAATCCCAATCCTGATAGGATTGTGATTATGTCTAACCCTGTTCCGGCCGTGCCGGGTCGTGGGCCGCATACATCTTATGTGGCCACTATTCATTCAAGCCAATAAGCTGAGATAACATTAATCCAACCCATTCGTGATGGGCCGGACACGGGTAGTACCCGTGGGCCGGGTTGATGACCCGGCTGGGGACTATACGTCATCAATCGTCAAGCTTATCAATCGTTTGGATTGATTTAGTTTGTTAGTGAGGAGATCACAAACACACACATTGTCTATTCAATCCCTATTGTAGCTTTGCATACAATAGGGTATAATTCTTTAAATAATAAGAGTTAAACATTGAAAACCTTTTGTGTCATTTACTTTATATTGTCTTGTGTATTTACATTACTTTACCATGAGTTAGGGCTATACTTAGTATTCTTAGCTATAGCACTAATTACAAGGGACCAACAGTTTCTCACCAACTTTTAATCTGTTTTGTCCACCCGTAGGATTTGCAGATGTACGAAACAAAGTTGTCGTAATCTTATAGGAATAGATGTATTTGTTGCATCATTAGTTTTATGAAATCATATACTAATTATTAAAAACGATGAATAAGAGTACTTAAGAGTGGCATCATAACCATACTTCTAATACATGGTGCATACTGTAAGCCGTTTTCACAGTTCTCAAAGTGAAAAGAAAAGTTGAAAGTATATGCTTTCATCTAATTATCCACCAATACCATCGAATTCTATGAAAGAGCTGAATGGAAAACGCAATAGAGATGACGAAAGGTAATACCATACAAAACCATTTTCAAATTTACATTTTTAATACAATGAAAACAAACGAGATTATAACACATGACAATGATGGATTATGAAAGTTGCTCAAGAGCACTTTAACCACTATCCCTTGGTATACAATAATACTCATGTACAACTAAACTACATATAACATATTCAAGTCAGAAGATTTGAGTACATTCTCACTTTAAAAATTCATTTATAAATATATCTACTATCTTATTCTCCTTTAGTTTCTTTATGTTCTTTTGCTTGGCCTGTAAACTGAACAGCGTACGTTGTTTTATTCGTTAGCTAGATGCACATCACACAGGAAAAAAACACACGATACATATTAGCTGCTTGTCACCACGTTAAAGGATTTTCAGCAACCGATTTTCGAACTCAGCGGGTACCACGAGATGGTGAGAGATCTGGTGTCTAATAAACAACACATCAATCAAATACGACATAAATGTGTTATTTTTATTAAATTATGCTGAAGGTTGTAATAAATGATCAAAATCTTCAAGGGAGCTAATATCTAATTATGTATAGTTGTATACCAATACATACTCAGTTTTAGTAGATAGTCAATTCCTACAACATCCAACAATATGAGCATATGGAACGACACTATGCATCACAATGAATTTGCTGTAGACCCATAAGATTCAATTATTATAAGGCTGATTCCTAAAAGTACCACATGATGTCAGTAACATGTATAATTTTGCTATAAAGGCATACTTTCGCAAGCAATAATATATCATATTTGATAGACAGTTTTAGATAATGGACTGTAGGAACTTCAAACATAGCATCAAATTTGAGTTCGAATTTTACTAAAAAACTGAACTGCTCGAGACATCATCTTAATGTTCAACTCAAGTGCTACTCAACCCACACGATTATTAATACTAAAATAAAAACTCTAATATCAAAATATATTGGTGATCTAGCTGATATTCTTAAAATTGCATTAAAACCTTAACTTGACATGATTTTATAATCAACACTGCATCATATATTGTCTAAGGTCACTTCAACTAATAAAGCTTAAACGGCAAAAAAGTTAGGCAAGTACATGCATCGTTGTAGGTAAAATAGTAAAATCCTTCTACTTCTTCACAATCTTGTCTTATAGAATCTTGGGCTTCCCTATTTAGTATGCAATGAAAAAACACTTAATCGTGATTTTATTGTTGTCCACATATGCGCAAATACATGTAATATAAGCGTAAACGCAAGGGACACACGCCATTTTCTATAACAACTCATTATTGTACTCCAAGTCTAAGAGCCAAGGAGTATTTAAAAGGTCTAATATGTACATGTGTATAATGGCTGAAACAATATAATATCCCACGTGCAAAGTAAAACTACATGTGTAATTATAACTAATTGTGTTCGTGTAGATGCATTGAAACAAAGTGCAAAAGAGTGCATTATTAGGATTGTGTTTGAGGGTCGTTTAGATGTGTATAAATTATGTTTATCCGGATAACCAAAATTTGAATTGAGATTATAGTAGTGGAAAATTTTGATTAACATTACTCATAAATAAATTTCATGCTACATAAGTACAGTTCCTCTATGATTTTAGTTCATAAATTGCATTAGTGACTAATAGTTAACTTATGTATCATGACTATAGCTGAAACCTACTACATCCAATCTATTAGCACTTCAAGTCTAAAAATGCTTAACGTTCCAATATCAATTCATCCTTAATTCCTCGTTGATAGCAAAAAAGAATAACCTGATCTTATACATGGAAATAAGAAGAGAGTAAACCGATTACGGTTATTGGCATTTTTGATTCACTTCTACTTACTTAATCTTCATGGTTATGAACTTATGATTTCATAGAGTTGCCTTTTCTAAGAAATATCTGGAAAGTCAGATTTAACCTTAAACCTGATAACCGAAATATAAAAGAGGTCGGGTTGCTCACTTCATTGATTGAAGTCACTTTACTTGAGATTAAAGAGAGGGGGAAACCGAAAATCAAATTATGCTACAAATAAATTTCGCAACATGTAACTCAAGAACAACGACTTTAATTCTTATCCGTAATTTCCTTCTAAAGAACACCAGTTTTTATCGTCAAAAGGCATATACCTCGTAAAAGATCACGCTTAACATAACACCACATAACTAATGTGGCTCCATCATACATTATGTTATTGAGAATTTCAGGAGCTGCTTACTTAGGAGTCCTACAGGTTGTATGGCATATCGCGTTATCCTGATACATATAAACGCTTGTTATTAGATCTTTATAGATAAGCCGTATACCATAGAATGCATGCACAATCTGCCAACAGACCATTAAATGGTGGGGTAGAGCGCTAAGGCCAATGATAGATATGACAAGCATTACCTCACGCAGCTGCAAAAAAAAATCATTCATTTGTAAGCTTGTTGCACGATAAAGCTCCCCATGCCTTACACAATTGTGGACATCGGTACCTTGCATAGCATAACATGACACCTACAGATCCATATAGTAGAGGTAATTGTAACAAAGTAAGCAATGTGTATTTTTTAGAATTTAACTTATTGTAGTAGGTTACATTAGGAGATTTTGCTAATATGCCCCGCCACTTGGTTACCATTGGCATAACACACCATTGTTACACTTCCTTATATGTGGTTTCGCAAGGTCCAAGTCATCAAATACTCTTTTTAATTTTTTGCATAAAAACCTATCAAATTAGCAATTTATCAAAATAAAGCACATGTTTATGTGATTGATAACCAAATGCTTGCTCACAATAATATTAACTTTATATGCAAGTCACCAAATACTCTTTTTCACATATATAAAATTTGATTTGGTCCAGAGGCGTAAATGTGAGATCCATGATAGAATTAGAAGTATACCATCAAAAACTCTTGATGAGTAAAAGTTATCTCGGCTAGTCCGTGCCACATATCATCCTATTTGCGAGTGTGGAAAAAAAATTCAAAAACAAATATTATTCGAAGATGTAAAATCACACACGATGACTGTTTGTCACATCTATCAAATTACCTGTACCAACCTTTTTTTGCGTTTGTCCTTCATTCTTCTCGATATATACTTCCTCGTCCTCTAGATCAAATTTTGAGCTTAAGTTACATTGTCGTTTCAAGAATTAAAGCCATTGATATCTGGTTTCATAACATTAATATGTAGTGATTGTATGATTTATAATATAACTAATAGGCTGATTGTATGAATATTCATTCCTACCAATAATAAACTAAATAAATCATAACATATAACACTGATTGTATGAGTCATAACACAATTAAAATACTGATTTATAACAAATCATCGTATATCATATTAAGTTATATAAAAATCTCAAACCTAGAAAATTAATCAAATTGGAAAATACATCGGCTGAATCGATTAGTTTCACCGACAATGGTTTTGTTCTTTCAAACGATTGTTTTTTGTTGAATCGATTCATCGTTTTTTTAATCGATTCATTTGTTATTTTATATGATTTATTGGTTTTTCTTCGATGTAAATGATGTATGTTTGTGATGGCTGATTAGATCAACCTTTTAGGTTTATGATTTCTTTGCAAATGTTTTTTTCTTCACATTCAATGATTAAAATCAAAATTTATTATCAACCATTGATTATTTATTATTTTACAGGTGGCATTTTTTAGAATTTTGAGCCAAGATTTAGTTTGCCAAAACTGTGCTTTATATGGATAGAAGATGTATATAAAAGAGTTGAGTTTACCAAGACGTAAAAAGTGTAATAATATTAATACCCCTAACCATTTATACAAGTAATATCTCTTGCACAATTTATTTATGGGAAAAAACAATTTTATATTTTTGTTTGTTTCGTACGTTTTTTTCTTTTATAAAATTTGGTCCATATAATTTTATAATTTTACAAACCAACTGATTTAGCTCAGTTGGTCACAAAGGTTTCACTAAATGGTTTCTTTAGGGAGGATTTCTGGAGGTTTTGGGTTTCAAACTTGCCAAGGGCATTTTAGACGAAGCGGGTAAAGAGTCTAACATAACTAGGCGAGGGTTCGAAGAAGATATTCTTCCGCTTGGATGTCATTGCACGACTCGAGCCACTAACCACTAACATTTGCCAACATTTGTCGTTCAAAAAAAATATTATAATTTTACACTTTTACATACTTTTTAAATAAAAAAACATCTTTCTGCTTAGTGTTTTTTATTTTAATACTTTTGAATTATTAAACTTTATTTTTTTAATTTCGTTTTTTTCTATTTCTTAGCTGTATAATAAAAAAAATAAAAATAAAAAAATAAAAAGAGTTGAGAATAGGTATGGGAATTGTTAAAAGGGCCACGTCATACCCACAGTATCGCCAACAGTACAATATATTTTCCTTGTAAGACACACGTCAGCATCACAAATCCATCTTGGCTCACACATCATCATCCACCTCCCGAGGTCACCGGATTCTGTATTTCTGCCCTAATTCTTTTTCAATTTCTTCACTGTAAGTTATTCTAATTAAACCTCATGCTAATTAATGCTCAACCATTATTTTAAATAATTTGTGTTTGGTGGTGGTGTGCACCACATAATTTTGTTGTGTGCATTTCTTTGTATTGTGACCACGCGTGAAGCAAGCGCGTGGTCACGGTGCTTGTTACGCTGTGTCTCGGAATAAATGTACTTTTGAAACCCCCCCCCCCCCCCCCCCCCCCCCCCCCTTTACTCATTTATTAGACCGGATGTTATAACGCGTGGTGGGCGTGGTGTGGTTGCGTGCCACACTGGAGCGGATACAATGAGGGGGCAAAGGGGAAGGGGCATGTCCCCCTAGCCAATGTCCCGAAATGACTTTCTGGAGCGGCACGGAGCGCGAGAAGCTGTAAAATTTCTGAAATATCTTGTTTTTTTTTTTTTGTCATTTGCCCCCTATAAGAAGCAATTTGTAGTGTAGTTTCTATAAGTTATCAAAGTGTGCCCTGTCGAGCAAAACTTTCTGGCTCCGCCCCTGGTGCCACATCAGTATCCACTCCCACCACGTGTGGACAATGCTTGTATTCCGAGGAGTTTAAGGTTACAAATACTAGCTCATTTGAGTTTCAAGCATGTCAATGTGTATTTGTTTGTGATATTTGAATTTTGTTTTATGTATAAACGTATGAGTTGAAATATAGTTATAGGATGGTTGTAGGTTAACTTGAAGTGGTGCGTGTTTGAGTAATGGGAAGTAAAGAGACGGATAAACCAGCCGAGGAGTCGAAAGACGACTCCACAGAGGAGACGCCAACTTTGCAGGTTAATTTAATGTCTTTTTCCATATGTAGGATAGTACGTATTATTGACGTTGGTGGCTTATATGTGTTTGTTGTCTTTAATTTGTTCAGGAGCAGTGTTCGGGTAGTGCGACGGGGGCTGTTACGCCAGAGTGGACGGGCTTTCAGGTGTTGAATCTGTAATACTTTTAAGGTTTGGTGATTGGAGCATATATGATGCGAGTTGTTTGACTAATCTAGGCGGTATGTACGTATTGAACAGGCTTATTCTCCTATGCCTCCACATGGCTACTTAGCATCAAGCCCCCAGCCTCATCCCTACACGTGGGGGGTTCAGGTACTATGATTCTCGCATCATCGATTTTGTGGTAACCTATATTATGGAATTATTAATAAGGCTTTTTTTTGTTGCTTTTTATGCTACGTGTTATCTCTTTTTCATAAGTTATTGTTAGATAACCTATCGACCATCGTCTTATTTGGATGATTTTTATGTTCATAGTATACAGCTAGCAACTATCCACCTCTTCTGTAGGTTTAGGAAAGCTAGTTACGTTTTCAAAACTGTTTGTAAAACTTGAAGTCTTGAACCATAAACTATATCCTCATCTCGATAGATCTGCACAAGTTTGTGTATTTGATGCTACAATTGTTATAGGGATGAGTCAGCTGTCCTGGTAACTTGATATCATAAACAATGAAAAGTTAGATATCCGAATAATCTTAAGTAGCTCCTGGTCCTTTCATCAACATGGAACTAGTTTCATCTTCTGGTATGATATCCATGTTTACTTGCAGCCTCTTATGCCACCTTATGGAACTCCACCTCATCCATACGTTGCCATGTATCCACATGGCGGCTTATATGCTCATCCATCAATGCCTCCGGTATTCTTCATATCGATTTTTGTATTTTGTATATTTGTTAAGTTTGTCTTTTGAGAATACACTCAAAAACCTATTGTAAATTTAACCAGGGATCATATCCTTATAGTCCATATGCAATGCCCTCTCCAAACGGTGTTCCCGAGGCTTCTGTGAGTGGTCTGACGACCTAATAAGCTTTTTTTTTTCTTGTCATTTTAAAGATGTTACAAATGACATTTGAATCTGCATGTAGGTCAATACACCTGGGAGTATGGAAGTGAATAGTAAGTCGCCTGAGGGTAAGAAAAAACTTCCTATCAAAAGTTCAAAGGGAAGACTTGGCAGTCTAAATGGGATTATGGGCAAGAACAATAAATTCGGTAAAGCAGGAGCACCTGCTAATGGATCTTATCCTAAAAGGTAACTATGAATAAACATTAAATGGCGCTTTAGGTTTGGTAGCTTCCCACTTCAAATAGAATTGAAGGGTTTTACCGATGTTGGATTTGCAGTGGTGAGAGTGAAAGTGAAGAGTCCAACGAAGGAAGTGATGCTAATTCTGAAAATGTAGGTATTCTTGCCAGTACTTATGTATTGCAACTGCTGAATGTGGGCCAAATATACATGCACTAGGGTTATCTCATCTGTATGATTCATTATTTTAGTCGAGCTGAATAAAATAAGGTAGGATTTTCCATGGAAAGTGTCTACTTGCATTTATCTGCTTGGTTTAATTCCGTGAAAGACCCACTCTCACAATTAATCTTCATTCAATTCTTGGTACTTTTCCCATCTCTAATATTTTGTCATGAACCATTAAACATGGAACACTGCAACTTTAGGGAAGATAGATCCACATTATGGTCATTTTTAGTGAGTTTTAGGAGCCTAAAATGTTTGGACGAGTAAAACTGGCTAAACTAAAATACTTTGCAAATATTATGTATTTATGTTTATAAAATTAAACTGGATAGAATTTGAATTTTCCGGTCCCAAGTGTTTCAATCTTATGTATTTGATTTATTTTCACTTTAGCAAGACAGGTTCATATAAAAGAATTGCTCTGCACATTTATGTTCCTAAATCGGTTTTTGTGTGTGCAGAACTCACAAATAAAATCTGGGTCCAGACAAGATTCTATGGAAGGTTTGGTGCTTTGAGCTTCTTACATGTGCATTGCTATGTGTAATTGATGCCAGTGTTATAAGTATAACAGTGTTGTTGGCTACAGGTGAAGCAACTCAAAACGGAAACAATGTACATGGTTCTCAGACTGGAAGACCAAACACTTATGATTCAGTGATCAACCAATCAATGGCCATCGTGCCTACTAACTTAAATATCAGTATGGTTCCTGCTCGGGCAAGGGGGAAAATACAGCCACAACCATGGCAACAGGTGCTCCTTAAAATAAATTTTCTTTTGTTTGATTGAATTTTTAAGTATTATACTTTCTTATTCTTAAGCTCTTGTGTTCATTTATCTGTACAATTGGCAGACTCAGAAAAATTCATTAAACCTTTGAGCAGTTTAATTTACTATAAAAGTTTTAAAGTAGGAAAGAAGCCCCTTTTTTTATCTCTTCAGAGGCTCGTTTTCTTAGTTGGTCATAGTGGAGCTTGACATATTACATATATTTACTTATTTATGCGTGATGATGGATCATGTCATCATATCAGATGCCTAAACGACAGAAACTGAACATTGATTGAATTTTTTTATTTCAGGATGAAAGAGAGCTAAAAAGGCAGAGGAGGAAGCAATCTAATAGGGAATCTGCCCGTAGATCCAGACTGCGCAAACAGGTAAGATGTTTCTTTATTTTTTAATTTATATCTCCCAGCAACGATGTTTCTGTTAACGTTGTGTGGGAGTCAGGCGGAATGTGATGATTTAGCTCAAAGGGCCGAATGCTTGAAGGAAGAAAATGCTTCTCTGAGAGCAGAAGTGAGTCACATTAGGAGCAAATATGAGCAACTTTTTGCTGAAAATGCATCTCTTAAGGTAACATCCAACTCCCAGTTATTAAATTCTTTAAAACTTCTTCCATTGTTAAAGCTTTTATTTTGTGTCTTCCATAAGATGGCCATAAAACAAGCATGACTAGTTAGATTGCGAGAGTCGCAAAAAAGCCTATTTATATGAACGTGAGAATTGTACAAAACTAAAACACACTAATGTGATGTTCAAAAGATGACTGTTCAGTTTCAGTTATTCTTTTGCCTCTTCATATATGGTGGTTTAGTTTTTGACTTATCAATAGCTAAATATGTGTTAAAACTTAGTGTCTCGAATTCAAGTATCCATTAAATGGAATTTCTAGTTTAAGCATGAAGTGATAATGTTTATGCTTCAATGGTTAAAACTGGTTACAAATATATAGATGTTGGGCCCATAACCAAAACCACTAGTATACAAAATCTCCAAGGTTTAGGTAAGAAAAGGAAATCCTAATTTGGTTCAATGTAGGTGGACAACCGACTGAACTCTGTCCAGAGCTAATTTGGTAATTTTGACTATAATTTGTAGGAGAGACTAGGGGAAACTTCTGGAGAAGAAGAAGCAAGAAATGGGCAAACCAAACACGTGTAGAGTGGGTAACATGTGCGTTCCCATGTATCTAGGGGATTTAACTTAACCAACTGAAGCGTCAGGATGATATGCACTTTTGCATGGTAGTATGTAGTAGAAAAGCCATTTATGCTGACCTTTTTTAGATGGCAGGATATTTATTAGATCCTATTTATTGTAACTATCCATTGTTCTGAATCGGCAGATCTTTTGAGGTTGTGGAAGCCTAGATAACTTGTGTAGGGTGTGAGCTTCATGCTATTTAGCACACCCTGTATTCCTGATTAGTGTTAACTTTTAGCTGTCTGGAAATTTTGTGTAGTACTATAACCTCCAAGAAATACACATCAGGCTTAACGAGTTAATGCTAAGGTTTACCTTTTTGATCTGCTGTATCTGAAGTATAATTTAAATGAACCATTATATTTATTTTAAGGATCCAGACTTATACATCTAGTGTACATATAACTTACCAAAGACGACATCATATCTTGAGGTATAACGAATGTTTAGCATCTCCAACCTGAAGAACATGCCTCCCTAAAGCAACCATCCTGTTGCCATTTTCGTCAACCACACTCAGATGTTTACAACTATCCACTTTAAATCGCACGAAACTATCCTCTTGTGGAGCCAACAAAACCTTCTGAAAATCCAACAATTGCTTTTGAGGTACATTATGAGTCTCTTGAGGAGGATAATAAAATAATAACACACTACAACTTCCCTTCATCCTACCAACATTCTTTACCCCAACCACAACATGGAATCTTGAATTCTTACAGTTAATATCACCCAATTTGATGGTAGGACTTTCAGAAGAATGATAAACATGGTCTTTATGTTTAGAAATTCGTACCACCGTGGGTGCTTTTACCACCCACTGACTGAACAAAGAATAACTTAGCCCGTATCCAAACGGATAAACTGTTTTGCCTCTATAGAAGCGGTATGTGTAACCAGGGTGGCCTGTGACTGGGTCCGGTCTCATGTTCATGTTTGTCATGTTAACCGTTTCTGCAAAAGATTGTGGATACCATGTCATAGGTAGTCTTCCACCTGCAAACACATTCGAAAACCCAAACTTCAGAACATTTTGCTGCTTGGTAGCAACGATCATATACACTTGTCGCAAATTCTAGCAACAAACAAATTATGTTGCTGATAGCATATGACAATGATTTAGATCGTCGTTGACAGGTATTATAGTAGTGATTTGATGTGTAAGGGAACACTTTTTGAGAAAAAAGTTCGTGAGTTTACTTGGATATATCGTCCAAAAATTATATCAGCTAATGCAGCTCCACCCGCTTCGCCAGGTAACCCAACCCATAAAATGCTAGTGATCTTTGGGTTATCTTTTGCTAACATGATATCCATTCCACCTCCCGACATTATAACAAGAATTACTGGTCCTTTAGTTGCAGATGCAACCTCTGTAATAAGGCGGTTTTGTTGTCCAGGAAGACTTATACTAGTCCTGTCCCGACTCTCGTTCTCTATAGATAGACCTGTACCCATTACTAGGACCACAGCACTGGCTGCAGCCGCAACTTTCTTTGCTCTATTAATCCAGGCAGTTGAACATTTTGTGTTCCTACAGCCGGCTTGATCCAGGAACTAGCACGTGAATTTTACCGCTGGTAAAGTTCTATGCACTTATACCGCCGGTAAAATTCTTTTACAATATGTATGGGAACCTTGGCCCGAAAGATGTATGCACCTCAGCCCACCAGGAATTAGCACGTGAATTTTACCGGCGGTGTAAGTGCATAGAACTTACAGATAACTCTTGTAAATTTGTAACAATATTTTCTTTTCATAATAAAATAATATACCACAGCACTGAAATGGTATCGATCAATGCCTTTCCAGTTATCAACATCATAAGCAGTATAATGTTTACAGCATGCTCCGACTTTTAACCGTTCTTTATCACCATCATCTCTTTCTTGTAATCCTTTCACATAATCCACAGCATATTTACTCGTTAAAACCGGGTCTTCCCCAGGAGTCTCCTGCCCTCTTCCCCATCTCGGGTCACGGAAAATATTCACATTTGGCGACCAATAGGTCAAGCCTGCTAACCCGACATTATACATTGCTCTAGCTTCTGTTGAAACCACTTTTCCAATAGCTTTAAACAAAGCTTCATTAAAAGAAGCCGCAGTTAATATAACTTTTGGGAAGCTTGTGGCTGCGGGAACCACATACATTAGAGAAATGAATTGCGGGCCCCACATTAGAAACGCCGTGTAGAGCTTCTGACCACCAGTTGTAGCCCGGTATTCCTAGACGTTGAATGCTGCTAGCATTGTTCACCAAGTATCCTATTTTTTCTTCCAATGCAAGTCTATTAACTAGATCGTTGACTCTTGTTGTGACATCTAATGAAGGATTACAAAATGTAAAGTTTTTTAAGGTCGGGTTTTTGTCAGTATCACAAGCGAAAAGCGGCGTGTTTTGGGTGAACACAGTGATATTGCATGACAAAAGGATGGATATAAGAGCATCCATTATGATAAACTTTTCAATGAGTTTATAAGTGTGTTATAGTATTAAATTTCAAACATTTTTGTTTTATAAACATATTTCTATTATGAATAAGCCTCATCAAAATTTATAAACCTCTAAAATAATTCAAATGCATTAAATTATGAAGAGGTTCAACATTTTAGACCTCTTCATGCCACATAAGCTTGAAATAAATTTTCACTATGGTTACAAAATTTTAGACCTCTTCATAACTTTATAAACTTATATATGAACCACCATAGTGGATGCCCTAAGAAGAGCAATGACTATAGTGTTTGTATTTTGAAATGCCATAAATGAAAAGCTGTTAATTTTATGGATAACTAGCTGCACAAAAACTCAATTCTTATTTTGGTAACTGTAATGAATAAAAATGTAATCGATTCTTTATATCAGCTTTAGTATGATACATGGACTCATTAACACACACAAGTTGCATGATCTAATATCGTTAAACCGTAATGTTGTACGTAAAGTAGACGGAAAACAACAATACTTCCTAACAATCATGTCACAGATCGACAGCAATGTAACGAACAAACATAAAAATCGAGAGTAAAAAAAAGTGTAGTAAAGCTTGATTAATGATATGATATTTGTGTATTTCCCTTCAAAATAATTTTAGATTGTTACTGCAGTTAAAATTTAAACTCAGTTACTTACTTAACGTTATGTTCTAGGATTATGTAACTTGGAAGGAGAGACAAACCTACTCGTGGTTATTCCCAGTTACAAGATTAAGATAATCAAAGCCTAACTGATGAATTGTTATCGGATTTCATTTGGAATAGTTTTTAATTTTTATCACTTTTCAAGATAAACTATTTGATCTTGATGCTTGGGTATCACAAATATTTACTTGAGATAAAATTAAATGTTTGTGAATATACATATCACTTACATGACTCAGTGAACGTGGTCATTAATGTAGTTATAACTACCACTTAAATAAATTAAAAGCTAAAACTTTATTAGTTGAGCTTCCCTTCAGTCCACTCAAGCATTAGCTAACCCATTTGTGTCTTGTTACTTGTTAGGATTATAACTACCACTTAAATAAATTAAAAGCTAAAACTTTACTAGTTGAGCTTCAGTTTTATCATTCCTTCGGTCCACTCAAGCATTAGCTAACCCATTTGTGTTTGTGTCTTGTTACTTGTTAGGATTAAGGGTCTTGTCTTTCAGGCAATATTGGAATAAAATGATAATCAAAATCGCATCAACCGAAAAAGGCGCGTCAGACTTATAATCGAATTGAACTAAATATTCAGTTTGCCGTTTGGATATGGTTTTGGAAAAATAAAAATCGAATCGAACCGAAAACCAAATTCACATGAATAACTCTTCGTATTTATATAAAAAGATACATAACCACTCTTTCATAGTATAATTAGACTTTTTAAACTTATAATTTTTATGTTAAAAGTTTATATAAGTCAGTGAATAAATAATTAAAAATATGTAATCTGATTTATTTGGATCACTTTAATCTAATTTGAACTCGATTTATTGTAATTTGGTTGTTGGTTTTAATAATAAAAAATAATCAAACCAAATAAACTGAACAACTCGATAAGTAAACCGATAAACACCCTAGTTAGGATTAATGTTTGATGGGCATCCACTATAGTTAAGATTTACAACAAACTAGCTTTAGTTTAGTTGGCCATCAAAGTTTCACTAAGTGGTTTCTTTGGGGAAGGTTTCCTGGAGGTCTTGGGTTCAAGACCTGCCAAGGACCCTTTCAGGCAAAGCGGATAAGGAGTCTAACATAACTAGGCGAGGGTTCGAAGAAGACATTCTACCGCTTGGATGTCACTGCACGACTTGACCCACTAACCACTAACATTTGCCGTTCAAAAAAAAAAGTTTAAAATTTACAAACATTTATAAGCGTTTCATATCATCAATTCAAAACTTTTTGATTTTCTAAACCTCTTCTCCTTATAGTAAAATTATCTTATTTTGTTTTTCAGACTACACATGCATCAAACAAGTTAAGTTTAAGAAGATGTTTAAAAATTACTAAAAAAATATTTTTTATGCCACATAAATTTAAAATGATATAATTCATTGTGGTTGAAATAATTTATAAATTTTTTCTTAAAAATTTTTCACGCCACATATATTTGAAATGATATAATTTATTATGGTTGAAATAAATTATATAAAGTTTTTCAAGTTTTTAAACTTCTTTAGAAACGGTCACAATGTATTAACTATCTTAAACATAGTACGGTTCAATAGTTGTATGTTTCAAGTTACTATCTAATTAAACAAACTTCAATAGTTATTTTATGTTTCTTTGAAGTTTTCAATACACGTTACAAAAAAACGTAAAAACTAAAGAAAGAGTAAATTAACCATGTCATAACGTGTATCCATTACTTATACTAGTATTTATAAAGCATTAAAACTTCTTTCTTGCAAAACCTATATATGCAAGAGATACCTAATTGGTCTCTCATTTAAAGATTACAGATAACTAATTCAGAATATGGAGCGAAGGATTTCGAAGCAACGGGACACACTGCGTTCAAACATCGTATCTTTCTGAACATGGATCAAACAAAGGTCACAAAATAAATTTTCTCTTGCTTACCTAAGAAACTCTCTTTTATATATATATGCATGCATGCACCGATTTAGACTTTGGGGTATGTTTGACATAGAAATTGTTGAGAGGTTATACTGATTTTTTTAAATAAGCTATTTAAAAAATTAATCTTTGCTTGATAAATATAACTGATAAGTGTTAATATATATATATATATATATATATATATATATATATATATATATATATATATATATATATATATATATATATATATATATATATATATATATATATATATATATATATAACTTATAAGAGATTATAAAAAATCTTTCTAAAATCACAAGCTACTTAATGTAATTTAAAACTATAATCGTTTTTTATAATATAATTTGCCAACCCTATTTACAACTTTATCTCTACATAGTTCAAACAACGGTTACTTTTGCCATACATATTCTCAAAATTTTTATTATACAAACATTGAGTTAAGAAGTATTTAACTTAAACCATAGACACCCATAGGAAGTAAACCATACAGAATAGTTAGCGTTGTCGCTTATCTACATTCATAATTTTGTTTTACATGTCGAGTAGACTCCTACCCCCTCCGTCCCGAATTTATAAACCACGTTTCCCCCGTCGTCTCAATTTTATAAACCATGTTTTTTTTAGATGTATAATTTTATTGTTCACTACTAAAGATAGTTAAGGAATGTTGATCAAGTTTACTATATTACTTTTGTTTGAAATTATTATTAATTTTTTTTATATTAGCCTTTAATTAATTAGTTAAAAGTAAAATTATCATTAAAAGTTAAAATGAGAAAAACAATAATAATTGTACTTTTGTCAAACTATGATGTATTTTTTATTGATGGATAATAACTTTTAAGAACCGAAAGTGTATAATAACAAAAGATACAAAATAAAAAAATAGATTTTTTAGTTAATCAATGTGAATGTTCAATAACGAAGTCGAGCATGATTGACTAATAAAAGTCAAAATTGATTCAATTCATGGAATATATCTAAATTACATTCATTAAAACCAATATGTATAAAAACACGTGTTTTGATTTTACAAGGAGAAAAACTATAAAAAGAAGGTGTCAATTAATAAAATTTTATTTGTTAAAGTGTTATTGTAAATACATTATTATAAGGAGTTAGGTAAAGTCATTGTTTTCTTTTTTCATTTACGAGGTTGATTAATAAATTAAAAATGTGAATAATATTCAATTCGTTCTACTATTTTGTATGAGTTGAGACTATAACTTAGGACTTGGGAGTGCTAGGAATATGTAAATATTGATATATGATGATATATATGAGAACGTGTTGAAAAATAAGTTTCTATTAGATGTATCTAATTCATATAAACACGATATGGGCAAATTTTCTTAAATAGATTATTGTTACTAGCACAAAATTCATACAAAGCATAAATCACACTATGAAAAATTTACTCATCATGATAGTAAAGACATATTTGCTCCAACTTATAAGGACTCACATACAAAATATAAGAATAAATATTGAGGTTGAATTTAAAGGTAAAATGTTTAACTTAGAAATTACATAATTTATTTGTATGAAGATTTCAGTTGGAATGAAGGCCCAACAACAGCAACAAAAACACTACTACGTCGAACTATGTGAGCTTCTAAATATGCGACTGTTGATGTTCGTGATAGAAAAACTACAAAGAGTTGTTCTGATTATAACATATAATTACTAAATGCAATAATCTTGTGGAATGTTAAAAATGATCGATTAACTATGGTTTAAATCGAGAACCCTATATGTTGATCCATTTGTAACCAATTTATAATTCAACAATATAGAGAAAATTTCTTGTAGATTGATTCTATTAATATATATGTCATTAGTTGATACATCAAGTAAAAAATACGGATGAACAACTAATATTTTACCATCATAAATATCCTAACTATAATGAAATTGAAATTAAGGCAAAAAAGCGATCTTAAAATGCTAGGAGCTTTTGTTAAAGATCAAGGAGAAGGTTTAAAAGAAACAACATTATTATTGCATTACTATTGATATAATAATATTATTGTGTGTAATAGTGCAAAATGCAAATTAGTTCATACATCAACTACATATAAATGATGAAGAATAAATATATCGCCATCACAACAATTGTTTGTAACTTTTCAACCACTAACATCATTAGCCGCATATTTGGAACCCCACATAGCTCGACGTTACTGTGTTTTTGTTGTTTCAATTGGGACTTCCAATTGAAATCTTCAAACAAATGAGTTATCCGATTTCCTGATTCAATGGTTTTTCCTTTGATTTCAACCTCAATATTTATTCCTTTGTTGGTGATGATATGAATCCTAATAAGTTGGAGAAAGTATATTGTTGCTATCATGATTAGAACATTTTTCATAATGCGGTTCATGCTTTGTATGTTTTATGATTGCAATTTTAAACTTCCTAATGCTCTCAGTATGTAATAGTGGAATAGGTTTTTGGTATAGTAACAAATCATATTTTTCGGAAAACCTATCGACATTGTTTTTATAATTATGGATTTTCTTAAAATGGAATGTTCATTAGCTCTATGATTTTATGATATAATCAATTCATCCGCTTAGAAAAGCCTATCGTTATTGCTTTTATTATCATGAATTTTCCTAAAATTGAAACATCATAATGGAAACTTCTTTAGCCTTATGATATCATGAATTTTCCTAAAATTGAAACATCATAATGAAAACTTCTTTAGCCTTATGATTTTATGTATCACATTGAATAGACTCCATATGAAATATAGTTATGATATGCATGATGTATGTTCAGGAAATAACTAATATTGAATAAATTATCTTCTAAGATAATGTTTGTTTCCTTGCTAGTTTTACATAACTAATATGCCATTTTTATACGCATGTGTAATAAGTTTTGCCTATCTTAAAGGTTGTAAGATTCATCATTTGTTTGAAAAGCAAAACACTTTCCCATTATTTTAGTAGAAAACATACACTTTAAAATGCAATAAAACTGATTTCTACATCAACTGCTAATAATATCATATATTTTTTTTTATTTCTTTTCATTCTTTTAAAAGTTGATTTTCTGCCAACCCATATTTTCCCCTAGATCAAACTTTTTTATTTGAGCAATTGACTCTTGGCTAAGTTAGTAAGGCATTTGATTTTAAGATTTTATAGAGAAAATGAACTTAAGTTTCTCAATCTTTAAAAGAAATTGGTTACATCACATCGAGAATGCTTCACCATATATTTAGGTTTCTCAATCTTAAAGATGCTACTTAAAATATAATACGGGTGGATGCATAAAGTCAAAAGGAACTGGTCCTTTGTTTTTATGCATGTGAAAGTAGTCAATAATCTAGTTTATTATTATTGCATTTGTGGCCGTTTTAGCTATTTTAGGCTGGTATGAAATAAACGTTTTCTTTCACTGTTATGAAGTTCCTATTTCTTAGGTAAATGGTAAGTTAATAGTTGTATTCTTCTTTTTATATAATTATAAACCTAAAATGCTAGAAAAGAGAACAGTAGTTCATTAAAGTGTTTTTAGTTAAGCTTTTTTTGTTAGTTTAGTTACCGTTAGGGAGATTGATCTTGTCAAGTTGATCTTCTATCAATAGATTTTATTCAAACATATTATGCCCACAGACGGACCTATAATTTTCAATAGATTGCCGCACAATAAAAAAATGTTTTTTTTTTTTTTTTTTTTTTTTTTTTTTTTAACGATTGTTATGGAATCAATAGAAGCGAAAATAAGAAAAGAAAAATTACGGGAACACCCCCTGGGGGTTGTTCGACCGTCGGCTACAAGGGAGGGGGCAAAGGGAAACTTTGGTTTCCTAATTGGTTATTACTTGGAAAAGAAGATTTGTCAAGCTTATATAAACAGCCCAAGGCCTTCATAATTTTTCATCCCTTCTCTCTTTTTCTTGTTTGATCGTCGGCCATACACACCCAACTTAGGGTTTCGTTTGGTTTTCGATTAAGTCTATTTTATCTAGTCCTAGCCCCTCTCTAGGGTTGTTGGGTAGATATAAGCTAACAAATATTTTTCTAGGGGTTGCACAAAAAAAATAGCAGTTTTGACTTTTTTTTGCACTTCGGGACCTAAATCGGATGTAGCCTGTGCCACACCCGACATCGATGTGGGTTCGTCCCTGTATGCCTCCACCACACCAATTGAAGCGTCCAAAGCCTTCATGGCTAAGAACATCGAGAAACTTATCGCTACCAACACCTTACACAACGAACAACTAGACGCATTAACCGCCAAACTCAAACTTATTAACAAAGAACTTACAACTGCTCATGCACAAGAGTACCGTTAATAATATAATATCACCTTTTACCAAGATAGAAACGTCACAAACCAAAACACCACCACTGCCAATCATCACAAATGAGTCCAATGATCACACCACTAACACCAAAACCGATATCACCGATGAGACAACAACTAAGGTTAACAATGAAATAACAACTCTCATTACGAACATCCGTAAAACAGAAAAAACCATCTCTACTACGTCTACCAACTCCGTTTCTTATATGATCACCACTTTCATTGATGACAAGTTTTCCGTATTCCATATTTACCGCGGTATCCCTTTACCGAAAAAAAGTTTTCTATATTTCATTTCACCGAGACAATTCATCGTGGTCATCAATGTCTGCGATCCAAGTTTGTTTTTGTTTAAACTGAACGAAAACCACCTCGGGTGCCACGAGTGTTGGGCCAGCTTCAACTTCTATTGACCCTTAGCAACTCTTAGATTTGAATATAAAATCTCTCAAGTCTAAATTCTTCAGCCGAAGACAGTTCAGATGAAGATAAGTTCAGTTGCAGGAAGTCTAACTGAAGACATAGATCAGAAATAACTCTTCTAGATTTCTTTATAATACCAAGTAAGTCTTCACTTCAGCTGATGAGGAGGTTCAACAGTTGAAGTCAAGCCCTGAAGAAAGAGTTCCAGTTCAGTATGGCTTGACAATACCATACCGAATGATGACGGTCTACTCTTAGAAGCTAAATAAAGGCTTCAGATTCTAGAAGGTATACAAGTCGGAAAAAAGGTATGTTTTAAGTCAGAAAGAATAAATCAGATCTCATTAGGAATACATTCTTCCATAGTTGGTATAAGTACCAACAACTTTCTGATAAAGCACACTTTATAGACAACCTAGTATGGAAAACATTTAATGGGATGTTAACAACCCGTTAGATGTTTGGCACGTGTAAAAGTGTACATATGTAAACCCTAATGTGTTGCCCTTTTAAAGTACAACTTAAGGATGTGAATACTTCATCTCTTGTATTAGAAAGTTATTTAACACTTCAAAGAGCATTCATTCCTGAACTTCAAACTGATAGTATCACTCACAACTGATCATTACTTTATGCTTAAACTTGAAACTTTAGTTTGTATTTTAAGTTAAAGAAGATCACCAAATATTGTCATTCAACTGTTTTGCTTTTCCGCAAGCAAAACATGTCATAGATTCTTTAATTAGTTTTAATAAGAATTTATATATTCAAAATTATATTTGATGTCTTTGGTTTACTTAACTTTTATTTGATATATATTTAGTAAAACAATCTATTTGTTTCCATGCAACGTGATATACTTAGATTAATAAGTCAATGTCTTATTAAAGGGGAACAACAACGAGACCCGAGGTACAAGACCATGATCCTTGAGGAAGAGGATCGTTTATGAAAGGAAGTATTGATACGAGTCCAAATGCATGAAGTATAAAAGAAGTGGTCGTCTGTTATCAATGTGTGCATGCGTGTAGAAGTAGTCAACAATCTTGTTTATTATTATTGCATTTGTGGTCGTTATAGTTACTTTAGGCTAGTATGAGATGCATGTTCCTTTCTCATGTTATGTATTTCCTATTTTTTAAGCTAGTGGTAAGTTAGTAGTCATATTCTTCTTTTTACATAATTGTAAACCTGCATCCGGAGAAAGGTAGTAAAGAAATGAAGAATAAATAAGCATTTCAGTAACGTGTTTCTAGTTTAGTTGTTAGTTTAGATATCGTCTAGAGAGAGTGATCATCTCAAGTAAATCTTATAACAAAGTAATTATTAATTGAAACCTCCCCCTCCGACGTACAACAAATGTATGAAATTAGGTGCTTTTTGTATCTTAAATGTTCAAAAGTGTGTGTGTAAGGGGGGGGGGGGGGGGTCGGGGTTGCAGGGGGTATGTAGCTTACATTACTAGATATGGTGTTTTTACGTCTTTGAGTGAGATGCAAGTGAAACGAAAGAAGTTTGAGGTGACTCTTTGTCTTAGATTATTTAACATGATGCTCTTAGCAGTCACTTTACGTATGCCTTTTCCGTCTATAGCGGATAGGTAATTTAGCTAACTCCACAGCAACAATTGCTTCAGCGGGAGTTGTCGTCGTTGGATCTATAATAGTGAGCATTGTAAGTGATACCGAGAGTTTCATATCTAGTTTTATACTTACGAAATGCTTACGCTTACCAAAAGGACTAGGGCATCTTTTCAAAAGCAAAAGTGAGCGGTGACTCTATCGGAATCTATAAAACTCGACTAGAAGCGGGTGGAACCCACAATTCAATCTGTCCTATCTAGAGGTCTATGCCCTCAACCATTGCGCGTTTACTGACACACTATCCCACCTTAGGTAGCTCCCTTTATTTATGTGAAAGCCTAGCAAATCCCACATCGGCTGTGGCCAAGATAGATCTTGGTTAACACCTCCGAAATCAGACACAAACAGTTAGTCAGCAAGGGGGTGCCACGTCATGGTACAAGCAATAATGAATTATAAATGACACGAAAATGACGTAATAAAAGATATACATTACATCATGATTATAAGAGTTTTTAAACATAGGTCCCAAAAGTTTTTATAACTTGGTAAAGAACCATTACAACATGGTTCTAAATCTATAGATACCAAAAGACACGCAGGATGAATGTATGACAACTTTTACCAAAACAAAAGTTTAAATACAACACAGAATATCCAAGCTACTAACATCCTGCGGGCTCCCATCCACGCATTTTAAGCGTTATTACCTGAGATTTGAACATGTAAATACGTCAATAAAAATTGAGTGATATTCATAGGTTTAGTAAATTAAGTAATAGAACACATGTATAATTTGTAAAACAATAAATAGGGGGAGGGGGAATGACTATGTACATTATCCATAGTCATAATACTTATTATTGCTATTTAGCTCATGACACCGAAACTTAACTAATAAAAGTGCCCGTAGTGAGTATTCAGCCTAAGTACTCAAGTAATAAACAAATGTAAGTACGTCAAAGTAATATGGGACGGGGATTGTCAATCCCGATGCATCCATCCACAACATTCAAGCTTGCAAATTGTGAATAATTAATGGTTCATGATATTGAGGGGAACTTAGTGGCTATAGATACTAAAAGAAATAATAATTTATATTCATTTTGTAGCATAAAATTTAAAAGTTTGTGTTCCAACATGAAAATCTCACCTCGCGTTTAGAAACGTTTTATAAGGAGTAATATGGGGCTATGAACTCACCTTATAAGCTACGAGGTAAACCAACACGGGACTCAGGAGCTGAGTAATATCAACAAGAAATCAAGAAACCTTAAGATATCCAAGACCTATGATAACGGGGCACAAAACTTAGAAGATACAAAAATAACGTTTAGAAAACACTTTACTTACTATTTATACATAAACCATCTTATAAGCCGCAAGGCATTGTAACCTAACAACTCGAAATCAATTTTACTCAAAAACACCACTTATCTAATGTATGAACATGTTTATAATCATTAACCATCCAAACATACAGCAAATACCTGTACACTTTGAGTAAAAAATTAACGTTGACTATGTGGCTGGACTAGATTTTCAGAAATATGCTGCAAAGATTGAATCATATCTTGAGTTCTGTAATAGCTATAAACTCATGCTTTAATACTCTGGAAAGATACAAGTCTTGCCTTTCTAAATCATTAAAGCACTCTATCATATCTATTACCAATCAACGACAAATTCAGTTTTAGTGCAATCTACCCAAAATGACCAATACGACGCTAATTTACATGAAACAGTTTCGACCACCATTTACATTTCTTAAAGGATTTTAACTCAAGACCAAAAGGGAAAGTTGACATTTTATCTATGTTACTGTAATATGTGACAATCCGTCAATTTATGGTTGATATTTTGTTCTCAAGTATTATTTAAAAAAAATATTATTTTAATGTTATATTATGAACTCACTCATTTTTGGGAAGAAATTTGGGTTTACGTCTTGAAGTAGCATCGACTACGTTTAAACCGGAGAATTCTACGTTACGTGCTTACGTTTACATACACCGTTTTGGTGACAGTCCGACATTTCAGGAAATAAATTTATCCTTGAATATTATTTTGGAATTTTAAATTTGTGTTGGTTCATAAACTCACAAATTTACGAGAAGAGATTAGGATTTACGTGCATAATTTAACGTCCTTTATGACTAAACCGGAAACCCTAGGTTTACGTATTTACGTTTTTGAACTCCGTTTTTTTATGAGACACTTTTTATTAGATTCGTTTTGTGTCTTTGATTCATAATTTATAAAAACGTTTTTCGTAAAACGACCCGAGGGCACGTAAATCGAGGAAACTAGAATCGAGAAGTACCCGTAAATTAGTGGAGATGAGACAAGTTTACACTTGCCTCACCCCCACTATGGGTGGACAAGACTTAGACAATACACCAAGTGTGGTGTCAAGTTTACATACACACTAAGGACACATGTCCTTAGTGCTATGCAAAACCACATAACCACAAAACAAGCTAACCGTAAACCATTTCTCACACATGCAAACCAAGAAACTCCCTCAACTCTTCCTCTCTCCCCTTGAACTTCCAACACCACCATTATATCACCATCATCATCAAAATTTGACCATAAACAAAAGATATAATCAACATATGTTGATAACTACACAAAAAGATGAAGATTGGAGGTGATTTTAACATATAAAAAGGAGTTTTCATGGAGGTCTTTGGGATGATTTTCAAGAAGGAGTTTAGGGCTGATTTGTTGAATGTGTCTTCATATCCTTGGTAATCTTGAAGGTGGTCTTGATATTTCATAAGATTGGTTACCAAAACCAAGCCTTGTTCATCCAAAATCTCAACCTTTTCATCACTTTGGTGGTATAGAGATTGTTCTTCCTATCCTCTTGTTATTTTGATTATGTAATATTGTATTTTATTTATTTATATATATGTATATGATGATGAATAATGATTAAAAATATTAGGTGGGGATTTGGTATTGATAGATTTGATAAACATGGGTAAAAAGATGGAAAAACCACATGTAAAATTGGTTAAATTTTGCTAAATAAGATGGCTGTATAAAAACAGTAAGTAACCAAATGATAAACTGATAAAATGGTAAAGTGGAATCAATATATAGTAAGTATTAGGTGTTATACACATGTGAGAGTTGGCCATGCAATGGAATCATCAAAATGAGTAAGATATGATCAAAACAAGATGAGTGTACCAATCTGAATAGTCTGTTTTGTAGGGACTGTTAAGGATAGTTAGACATGAAATGAGCAGTAGCTATAACTAACTTATTTGTAGCACATAATATGAAGTTTATGCCATCCAAAAATGAGCTTCTATCTCCTTGTAGAACTCAAGATATGATAAAAATGGTGAAAGTGAAACTAAAAATCAGATTTTGTGAAATTAAAGTTTAATAGTATTATATAAGCACTCAAATAAATATAGTATAAAAATGTGAATTAAAACCCACTAACTTATATATTACATTTATATAAATATGTACAAGGATAAATAAATGTACATTTTATAAAAATGGTAGTTTGGTAAGTTTTATAAGTTATAAAACTATAAACATGATTTTTACGTCTTTTCGGCTAATACCGTAAAATTAACGTTTTCGTCAATTAAAACTTAGATGGTCGGACCCGTCTAATGTAAACATTTTAAAAGTCATATACTGATATATAAGTACTTAATACAAGTAAAAACCGATAAAACCCGAACTATATAACATATGGACATTAACGGGCTAAGTTAGCCTTATTGGACTATTAACCCGACTAGTTTGGTAAAACACTTATAAAATTACTTATTGGGCTTAACCCACTTGGGCCCAAAATGTAAACTATAATACTGATAATAAAAGTGTAAAATGAACTAATATAAGGTATTGAGCTTATAATAGGCTTATTGGGCCTAAACCATGTAAATAAGTAAAACTAGTAAACTAGTATAAAAGTTACCAATACATAACACTAAAATGAGTAAATGAGAATGTATAAACCCACTTGATCATCATCATATATATAAAATCATCATATGTATACATAATTGTTATTTTTATAAAGTCATTGGACAAGAGTCTAAGACAAGTATTATTTGTCTAGGTTTCCGAGATTGAAGCACGTATCGTACATCCGAATTGCCGATGACCCGCTTTCCCACATCAACGTGAGTTCATAGCCTCACACTCTTTTAAATGTTTTTATGAAATGTTTTATAAACCCGCGAGGGAGATAACATGTTAGTTTTGATAAAATAGGACACCATTTGTCCTGATTATTTGTTTATTGATTTGGACCCGAATGATTGTATGACCCGATGAATGATTATATGACCCGATAATGAGATAAAATGGATTATTAAAGTTAGGTTATGTCACTAAAAGTCCCATTAGCATGAATTGTGAAATACCGGGATTTGGTAGACGCTTATGCATATAATAGTACTATTTGGGGACGATCACCCCAGTTCGCGCCTTGACGGTTGATCCCCGTCGTGCCACATTGATTGGTAAGCGAATTTATATATGAGAAGATTTCTATAGCGTGATTATTGTGACGACACGCTAATTTAGATGGGCAAATTGAGTTTCGGGTTAGCTACCCGTTGTTTGTTGTTGTAAGTTAACAATTTCATGCGGCTTATAATAATCCAAATAACGAAAATACTGCTTTATGCATTGAATTACGATATATTGCCTGACTAGCAATACAGGGTCTTATTATTGATATTATGTTCGTGTTTTGGTTTTACATAACCATATTCATATAACGATTTTATTTAACTCTATACAACGTTATAAAACACATTGTATGATGTTTTTACGACAATGGTTCGTATAATGATTTTGAAGGCAAAAGCCTATATTATGATTTTTGATAAGGATTTGTATAAAATGAATTTGGCTATTTTATGGCCTATTACAAAGATTTGTACAAAATGATTTTCGGTAATAATTATGTACCGACGATATACTGATGGTTTTATTAAACTCAATGAATTCAATCGGCGTTATCGCCGACCTTTTCTTTTAACATGTTTTGTCTCAGGTACTTGAAGGTAATTCTCGGGAAGACAACAAGAATTCATGGCCCGCACTTAAATAATAATTTCCATTCAAATGTTTTGTAAAACTTTTATTGAATTGTGTAAATTTGGGGGTGTTACAGTTTGGTACCAGAGCTCTCGTTATAAAGAACGAAAGATTTTTAAAACCAAGGTTTGGAATAAAAAATTTCAAAATCTTTTAACTATAAACATTTTTCACAAAATGTCTAAAAATATTTTGACTATAACGGTGCCGAAGAATTCCCGAGTTACCGACAAGGCCAGACTGAGAAGTGTTATTTTTATAAATATATAACTTAGATTATATATATGATGTAATTTTATTACATGATTGTTTGATGATTATTTTGATATTTATACGAGGTATTTATACGACGTATATTGTCACAAGAAACCCTAACTTCCCTAGCAAATAAATCGAAGCTATTCCTGTAGGAAATTCTAGCTATTCCAGATCTAAACCAAGTTGCGGATATTTATGATCCCAACAAAATGGTTGATATTCGTAGAAATATAGATATTAGTTGATTGTGATATTGATGAAGAATTGGCGAGATTAAATCTGATATCGATGTCATGACGATCTTTCCTTATAGAGTGGATTTTGACAAAACGTTACCACCTAGAAAGGTGTCATCTGATTCGTTGTCACCCAATTCTTAAATTTGAATTCGAAAGGGTGAATGTTGCACTTGAGGCTGTCATTGGAACCATTACCCAAAAGCCTCATGCCACTAGTACATTTCCGAGAAGTCTAATTGAATGTGTGAGTCATTTAATACCAGTGACTCATTTGATAATTGTTGCTGTAAGAGCTATAGGATTGGAAATTAAGTGTTGATCATATCGAGCTTTTATTGCCCTTTTATGGTTTATGAATAAGGTTGAAAGTACTGGAGAATGAGGTAGGATATCGAATTGAGTATAAGTTGGTTGAAACTTGAATGAAGTAAAATTTAACTTGTATTGAATAAGAAATTGTTAAGAGGAAGTCGTTAAGTCCTGTGATTGAATTATAAGGTTTTAATTGATTGTTGATTCGTGTTAAGGGTTGTTCCTAGGCCATTGTCCACTAACGAGGATGCCCAGTGTCCAAGAAATAAATTGAAGAAATATTCTTCTGAATTGAGACCGATGGATCTTCTGGGACATGTGGAACACCTAATGACTCTTGTAGATTAGTATTCATTGTGGTATCTTTTAAAAATCCCTAACTTAACTGAGACATCAATTTGTAGGACGAGTTCTTGGAATTGTATGACATAGTGACACGTAATGTGTTACGGTACAATTTTGACTTGTTTGTGATTAATGAAAAGACTACCTTTGATTACTACATCCTACATGTATCGATGTTATCTATCTTTTATTGCTTCTTTCTAATGATCGCATTAGTGATGCAACCATTGAACAAGTACTCATCTCGATTTGAGTTACGTTGTGGATTATTCTCTTTGTATTCCTGAGTGCCATCGAGGTCATGAACCTCATGATTATTTGGCTAAGCTCATTTCCTGATATATTGTAGTTAGTTCTTGGTGAACAACTTTTCATCACTCCTTTGCAGATCACTCATTGTTTTTATAAGATACAATAGTATCCCTTGATAAAAATTGAATTTTCCTCACTATAAGGATTATTCAAAGTGAGATTTATAAGTGATCGTTATCAAAATGAAGTTGTTTATAAAACACCTTGGAAAACTTAATTGTTTTCATAACAAAGAAAATCTTTGTAAGTTTATTTTTGATTCTTATTTAAGAATTAAGCATGAAAATATTTTTATAAAAAACCTGATGATAAAGTTTTGACGAACTGAGTATTGCATCGTTAATCTTAAAATTGTATATAGTTGCGCGCCTACATACAATTTGGAAGGGACCATGCAAGGATGATTAGCAGTCACCATGAAATTGTTAATAAACATTATATTTTCTTTGAAGTTGTGAAAGATTAAATTTTATGAGATCTGCAAGAAATGAAATTTAGAGACATATTGTTAGGAATACCTACATATGTGCCCGTACTATTTATTCTTCTGAGCTGAATTTACTCATCTGTGGATATTGTCTTAATTGACAATTGATATTCTCTTTCTTGTCCATTTCTCTCGTGGTGAGATTCTTTGAAAAGGTATCTGATTACCGTGTGTTGATACCCGACTGGATGTATCGACATTCCTATCATTTCTTTTTATTTCATTTCATTTGAATGACCTGGGTAACGATCCACAGAGCTTTCGAATGCGTACTCAAATCATGAAAACATGGGATATATTCATATTCGTTAGTGTTTTCGTCTGTATCTGATTTGAAATTCTCTCGCATAGATTATGCGTTGACCTTACTCTTTTAATGGTAGTTGTGTATCCATATATCCTTGAATTTGTGAAGGATTATGAGTTATTATTAGTCTTTTGAGACGTTCACATCTTATCAACGGTAACGAAACTGGAAAGTTGATAGTGCCAGTAGAATGGATTGATTAATTATGACATGACGACATTGTCTTAATTGATGGGAACTCGAGTAGAATTCCCCTAAATGAAAAGATGTTGATTATCAAAAGTGATCTAAATAATTCTTGATGGATGACCATATCCTACATTTAGACTTGAAATTATACCGTGAATGGTTGTGAATTAGTCATAGATCTTGTAATCTAGAAAGAACCTAATATGAATTTATTAAAAAGATGTTTCCGTTATCTGAAACTTTAGGAGGTATTTGCTGGTGAATTACCTAGACTTTAGCCATTAAGGCAAGTTGAAATTGGTATTGATTATATTCCCGGTGCTGCACCTGTGGCTTGTGCAGTGTACGTCAGCACCATCTAAATTAAAAGAATTACCGTACAACTGAGAGAGTTGTCGGAGAAAGCTTTTATTCTACCGAGCTCGTCATTATGAAGAGTTATGGTGTTATCATTCCTTATATTTATTTGTTGAATTACCGCGAACTAGGTAAATTGACGATTAAAAATCTATATCCACTACCCAAGATGATGGATTTGTTCGATCATTTACAAGGTTCTAGAGTATATCCGAAAATTTGATCCACGACATGGTTATCATCAACTTCGCATCCGCGAAAAAGATTATCTATTCCAATCACTACATCCAGAACTTGTAATGAACATTATGAGTTTCATGGTATGTCGTTTGGATTGACTAATACACATGTAGCATTCATAAATTTGGTGAATCATGTGTGTAGACTGTAATTTGATAAATTCATGCTTGTGATCATTAAGAACCATTTGTTTGTTTCTAAGAATAAGAATGAGTTAATAATTATTTATAGATTGTCCTGAATTGGTCGAACAATGAAAACTTGTACCTTGAATAATTAACATGTGATTTAAAGCTTGATCCTTTACATAAAATGACCGTTTGATTAATGATGGTAAGATATATATATATATATATATATATATATATATATATATATATATATATATATATATATATATATATATATATATATATATATATATATATATATATATATATATATATATATATATATATATATATATATATATATATATATATATATATATATATATATATATATATATATATATATATATATATATATATATATATATATATATATATATATATATATATATATTGACTCTTTAAAGATTAGAGCCATTAAGGCTTTGGGATATACCAAAAAGAAAGTGCAAATACGTTTTGACAAATGTTTTATCAAAACGAACTTTTGAGGGATTATTCCCTTATACCCAGAACATTTAACTAAACTCCTGTTTAGGGGTAAATGTTTGTGTGTACCTCAAGACAACCTAAGAGGGATTGAGGAAACCATTTAAACCATGACTTGGAATTTGAAACGACAATTTTTTCTTGTCAACTAAGAAAATTTTGACCAAAGTATAACCAAAGATTTTTCAAACATTTACGAATCTTAATAAGTATTTTCGATAAATCAACCAAAAATCGTGTTAATAAAATTCAAATTTATTTTTAACATTTCTTTTATATAATTGGTCGTACTAAGAAATTTGAAATTTTTACGTTTACGTTCATAAAAATTTAAATATTTATTATTTAATTAATTGTAATATTTATTAACGCGTTAAACGTCGGATTGAGCAAAACTGATAAAGACAATAGTTGAGACGAGACTAAAACTTAGAGAATATGAAGAAAGAATTTTTTAAATACGGTCCTGATAATTATATCATCAGGAAAGGTGAATGTAGATACTGACACATTATGTAAAAATAAAGAATCAATTAGGATGTGTTCCTTAGTAATGATTGTGCAAAATAAATTGCCGAACAATATAAAAATAAACGATGTTTGTAAGAAGGATAATATAAATAATAAAAAGGGGGTTCGCGGCTAATGTGAACCATTACAATTGAGAAGTCAATGGCGCTAAATGATTAAAAGGCCACTTGTGATTGTCTAAATATGGAGGATTGTGAGATATAGTTATGTTGGAATCTTGTAAGTATAAGTATTTTATTCATGACATTTATGATTTAATGTATTTTTATCTGAAGAAGTTGTACTAATGGCAAATTATGAAGGCAGACATCGCCTCATACATTAGTAAACGTCTAACTATTGCAAAGGTCATCATCTGAATTTGATTCGATTTGGGTCATCGTCGACAAACAGACCAAATCTGCTAATATCATTCCTGTTGATGATAGATTCTTGATGAAGAAATTGACGCTTTTTGTATTTAAAGGAGTTATGTAAGCATGGTGTGCCTGTATCGATCATATCTATCAAGATCCTCGCTTCGCATCGAATTTCTAAGAGATTTGCTCAGAAGTCATTGGGAACGAACCTTGATGAGAGTACTGTTTACCACCCCAATCGAAGGGACGAGGTAAAGTAACAATACAAAACACTTGAAGTGTTGTTTGATGCTTGAATGATTGACCTTTGGTAATAAACCGTATAATTATTTTCCTTTGGAGAGATTATCATTGATAATTATCGTATTAGGATCGAGATCGAATCTTGTGAGGATATATATTAGAGCATCTGTAAGCAGGAGTTGGGATGAAGACATCCTACATACACCCATTGTGAGTTGGACATGTCTTTTAGGTTTAAGGTTTTCTATGACGACGAACCTAACCTTGCAAAATACCCAACCCGCGGGACCTGAAATGATTGTGTAAATTAGGATTTGATTATTGACTGCCGATAGTAGGCAGGAGGTTATGTGAATATGAAATGTATATCCTGAAGTGCAGAATGGGTAGCGAAGTTATGCCAAAATTTTCACCTTGGAAAAAAAATGAATTGATGATCTGAAAGATCATGGGAATTAAGTCCCCGTTGTATGGGACCATTGAGATGATATAAAAGTTGGTTTGAAAGGCATATAAGATGGATCTACCCTATGACTTCAAGGGTTGCGTGAATTATGATTCGTATAACTTGATAAATGTCTATCAAGTGAAAATCTGACTATTCCTTAATGAAGTTTAGATCGGCGAAAAGTTGCATTCATCAAAAACCCGTGAACATCATGGATAGAGAAAGTAAGTCGACATTAAGCCTGATCTTATTCCCGTAGCTATGTTTGATGAAACTCGCGTATTGTAATGGATTACACTTGAGAGGAAAGACCGAATGTGGAGGAAATACTCACATGGATTTAACTCTATAAGAAGCGAGTAGTAAGATAAATTGATCTTTGAGGACAAAGATCTTGTTTAGGGGTAAATGCTGTGACAATCTGTCAATTTATGGTTGATATTTTATTCTCAAGTATTATTTAAAAAAATAATATTATTTTAATGTTATATTATGAACTCACTCATTTTTGGGAAGAAATTTTGGTTTACGTCTTGAAGTAGCATCGACTACGTTTAAACCGGAGAATTCTACGTTACGTGCTTACATTTACATACACCGTTTTGGTGACAGTCCGACATTTCAGGAAATAAATTTATCCTTGAATATTATTTTGGAATTTTAAATTTGTGTTGGTTCATAAACTCACAAATTTACGAGAAGAGATTATGACTTACGTGCATAATTTAACGTCCTTTACGACTAAACCGGAAACCCTAGGTTTATGTATTTACGTTTTTGAACTCCGTTTTTTATGAGACAATTTTTATTAGATTCGTTTTGTGTCGTTGATTCATAATTTATAAAAACATTTTTCGTAAAATGACCCGAGGGCACGTAAATCGAGGAAATTAGAATCGAGGAGTACCCGTAAATTAGTGGAGATGAGACAAGTTTACACTTGCCTCACCCCCACTATGGGTGGCCAAGACTTAGACAACACACCAAGTGTGGTGTCAAGTTTACATACACACTAAGGACACATGTCCTTAGTGATATGCAAAACCACTTAACCACAAAACAAGCTAACCATAAACCATTTCTCACACATGCAAACCAAGAAACTCTCTCAACTCTTCCTCTCTCCCCTTGAACGTCCAACACCACCATTATATCACCATCATCATCAAATTTTGACCATAAACAAAAGATATAATCAACATATGTTGATAACTACACAAAAAGATGAAGATTGGAGGTGATTTTAACATATAAAAAGGAGTTTTCATGGAGGTCTTTGGGTTGATTTTCAAGAAGGAGTTTCGGGCTGATTTGTTGAAGGTGTATTCATATCCTTGGTAATCTTGAAGGTGGTCTTGATATTTCATAAGATTGGTTACCAAAACCAAGCCTTGTTCATCCAAAATCTCAACCTTTTCATCACTTTGGTGGTATAGAGATTGTTCTTCCTATCCTCTTGTTATTTTGATTATGTAATCTTGTATTTTCTTATTTATGTATATGTATATGATGATGAATGATGATTAAAAATATTATGTTGGGATTTGGTGTTGATAGATTTGATAAACATGGGTAAAAAGATGGAAAAACCACATGTAAATATGGTTAAATTTTGCTTAATAAGATGGCTGTATAAAAACAGTAAGTAACCAAATGATAAACTGATAAAATGATAAAGTAGAATCAGTATACAGTAAGTATTAGGTGTTATACACATGTGAGAGTTGGCCATGCAATGGAATCATCCAAATGAGTGAGATATGATCAAAACAAGATGAGTGTACCAATCTGAATAGTCTGTTTTGTAGAGACTGTTATGGATAGTTAGACATGGAATGAGCAGTAGCTATAACTAACTTATTTGTAGCACATAATATGAAGTTTATGCCATCCCAAAATGAGCTTCTATCTCCTTGTAGAACTCAAGATATGATAAAAATGGTGAAAGTGAAACTAAAAATCAGATTTTGTGAAATTAAAGTTTAATAGTATTATATAAGCACTCAAATAAATATAGTATAAAAATGTGAATTAAAACCTACTAACTTATATATTACATTTATATAAATATGTACAAGGATAAATAAATGTACATTTTATAAAAATGGTAGTTTGGTAAGTTTTATAAGTTATAAAACTATAAACATGATTTTTACGTCTTTTCGGCTAATACCGTAAAATTAACGTTTTCGTCAATTAAAACTTAGATGGTCGGACCCGTCTTATGTAAACTTTTTAAAAGTCATATACTGATATATAAGTACTTAATACAAGTAAAAACCGATAAAACCCGAACTATATAACATATGGACATTAACGGGCTAAGTTAGCCTTATTGGACTATTAACCCGACTAGTTTGGTAAAACACTTATAAACTTACTTATTGGGCTTAACCCACTTGGGCCCAACATGTAAACTATAATACTGATAATAAAAGTGTAAAATGGACTAATATAAGGTATTGGGCTTATAATAGGCTTATTGGGCCTAAACCATGTAAATAAGTAAAACTAGTAACTAGTATAAAAGTTACCAATACATAACACTAAAATGAGTAAATGAGAATGTATAAACCCACTTGATCATCATAATATATATAAAATCATCATATGTATACATAATTGTTATTTTTATAAAGTCATTGGACAAGAGTCTAAGACAAGTATTATTTGTCTAGGTTTCCGAGATTGAAGCACGTACCGTACATCCGAATTGCCGATGACCCGCTTTCCCACATCAACGTGAGTTCATAGCCTCGCACTCTTTTAAATGTTTTTATGAAATGTTTTATAAACCCGTTAGGGAGATAACATGTTAGTTTTGATAAAATAGGACACCATTTGTCCTGATTATTTGTTTATTGATTTGGACCTGAATGATTGTATGACCCGATGAATGATTATATGACCCGATAATGAGATAAAATGGATTATTAAAGTTAGGTTATGTCACTAAAAGTCCCATTAGCATGAATTGTGAACTACCGGGATTTGGTAGACGCTTATGCATATAATAGTACTATTTGGGGACGATCACCCCAGTTCGCGCCTTGACGGTTGATCCCCGTCGTGCCACATTGATTGGTAAGCGAATTTATGTATGAGAAGATTTCTATAGCGTGATTATTGTGACGACACGCTAATTTAGATGGGAAAATTGAGTTTCAGGTTAGCTACCCGTTGTTTGTTGTAGTAAGTTAACAATGTCATGCGGCTTATAATAACCCAAATAACAAAAATACTGCTTTATGCATTGAATTACGATATATTGCCTGACTAGCAATATAGGGTCTTATTATTGATATTATGTTCGTGTTTTGGTTTTACATAACCATATTCATATAACGGTTTTATTTAACTCTATACAACGTTATAAAACGCATTGTATGATGTTTTTACGACAATGGTTCGTATAATGATTTTGAAGGCAAAAGCCTATATTATGATTTTTGATAAGGATTTGTATAAAATGACTTTGGCTATTTTATGGCCTATTAGAAAGATTTGTACAAAATGATTTTCGGTAATAATTATGTACCGATGATATACTGATGGTTTTATTAAACTCTATGAATTCACTTGGCGTTATCGCTGACCTTTTCTTTTAACATGTTTTGTCTCAGGTACTTGAAGGTAATTCTCGGGAAGACAACAAGAATTCATGGCCCGCACTTAAATAATAATTTCCATTCAAATGTTTTGTAAAACTTGTATTGAATTGTGTAAATTTGGGGGTGTTACATAATAAAGCATAAAAATAACCATTTTGACTTTTTATAGTTTGACCCAAAGAGCACAGGAGCTCCCCACGGCGAATGAGTCGGTCTTATAAAGCATTTCTCTTGTAAAGAACTCGTATTTTCCCGGTAATTATTTTATTTTATATTCATACTTCTTGAATTTTTCTTCACATTACCTTTTGTTGTATTTTCATACACAAATCCTGAGATCTCGATAATTTTAAATAAATTTTTTCTGATCATTGATAATACTTTATTCGGAATTATTAAAATTTTAAATTATTTTCCGTATTTATTTAAATCAATTTTTTTTTGATTTAAAATACCCGCGGGCGTTTTAAAAAAAAAAGGTTTACCCGAATCAACGGAACGAGAACTGATGGCTAAATATTTCGACTTTATGAGGTCAAAATACTATGTTTTATAAAATATTTTGTTTTCGTATTCTAACTTGCACCAAGACGAAACGATTAACGTTTTATGAAATCGGGTCGGGACACCGTCATGATATATTTTTATAGCCGTTTTCCTTAGTCTTGCTCCTTAGTACCTCCCTTAGTTAAAAATTTTATTCAAGTCTTAATTGTATTTTTAAGGGTTTCGTGTCTAACGCGTTCAAGCTTATAAACCGAGTCGGGTTTCGTATCAAATATCATTTTTATCACATAAATAGTTTTTCCTTCTCTTTTCCCTTATTGTGACCGGCTACACAAGCTTAAACAAGGAGGACCATTTTGCAATTTACTCTAAATGGTATTTTACTAGTATTTTGGTTTTGTAAACACATAGTATCATTTTTCTTTCAAAATAAAAGTGGGTTTCTCTCCTCCCCGTCTTTAGACCGACGGTTTTCACATCTCTACCATACCACTTCATTTGATTTTTTCTATCAAATGGTTTTCACATCTCTACCATACCACTTCATTTGATTTTTTCTATCAAATTAAACAATATAATTGTAAGTATCTTGGTCTTAATTACATGTTTTCATTTTTTGATTGCACATGCAAGATCATTTTAAAAAAAACTCATAATTCAAGGATTCTACTTGAAATGTGAGATTAAACTATTTTTGAGGTTAATACTTGAATGTATCATGTTGGTTTTTGTCAAAAATTGATTTCATAGACATATGAGGAGTGTTTGGTTTTTTCATTTAAGGAGGACAAGCAAGGAGCAAGAACTTTGAATTATTGGTGATTATTTGTGCTTGTTAAAGGTATAAATAACCTTAATTTTTAATTGTGATTTATATATCTTCGATTTTGTTTTGGGTATGATTGATGGGTTTTGATAATTTAGTGAAATAACACTAATTTCATATGTATTTTGAACTCCCAAGTGGTCTTAAAAACTTGTAGTGACATTGCATAGGTTAGAGAAACATTTTAATGATGTTAATAATGATTTTGGGAGTGAAATGAGTATTCAAAATAGTAGCAGATTGCTACAGGTCTTCACGAATAATTTTGAACTTGAGGTCTATATTATATTTGATATTTGAGTAGCCATGGTTGTGTACTGCAATTTGTGAGTTGGATGGTTTATGTAAGTGTCCGGATGAGTAAGATATGGTCTTTTTGTCAAAACTAGTTAAAATCGGCGCTTACGCCAAATTTTTTTTTTGGTCAAAGTATAAAAAGTCAAAATGGTTATTTTTTTGGTTTTCTACAGTAACATAGATCAAATTTCAACTTTCCTTTACGGAATATAAATGGTGGTCGAAACGGGTTCATGTAAATTAGCGTCGTATTGGTCATTTTGGGTAGACTGCACTAAAACTGAATTTCCCATTGACTGGTAATAGATATGATAGAGTGCTCTAATAATTTATAAAGGCAAGAATTGTATCTTTCCAGAGAATTAAAGCATGAGTTTATAGCTATTACAGAACTCAAGATATGATTCAATCTTTACAGCACATTTATGAAAATCTAGTGCAACCACATAGTCAACATTAATTTTCGACTTAAAGATGGTTTATTTATAAATAGCAAGTAAAATGTTTTCTAAACGCTATTTTTGTATCTTCTAAGTTTTGTGCCCCGTTATCATAGGTCTTGGATAGGTTTCTTAATTTCTTGTTGATATTACTAAAAGCATGCGTGCTCTTATTATAAGAGAGTTACACATTCCTTATTTCTTATATACCATTCTTCTCCCCTGTAAAAAGTCTTTCGGTCTTTCACTTGACTCCAAAGTAAATCCAACCCATATTCAACGTAGAAAATTTTCAATGTTTTACACACTTGACTTAAATATTCCATTTGCATGTTTCCTGGGGAAAATGTTAAGAACATGCTCTAAAACACACATATTCTATTTTGATTTATGTACTGTTTGGTTTTGTTCTTAAAATACATAATAATTGGGATTACATTTCAATAATGTTTTACAATGAAAAAGAAAAACAGTAATCGATTCTTTTTTCTTCATTAAGTGCATTTAATCTAGAAACAAGTACGAATTGTACACGGAATTGTTACAGGATGACATTTATCTATTTTCAAACATAAGTTAATTAAAATTTAATTTTTATTTGGTTAAAACTAACTTGTAAATATACATAAAAATAAGCTATTCAAAATATAATATTTATTTGTTTAAAAATTGATATTTTATTATGATATGTAAGGTTTTGTAAAATACGTTGAGATTGGATCAGGGGCGAAGCTAGAATTTCATATATGGGTGGCCCAAATCTACAGGTATTTTATTTAACCAATAAAACTTAGGGAATGTTTTACGTAATATATTTTTGATCTAAAATTGGATTTGAATGTAACAAAATATATGCTTAGATTGATATGAAGCACCTAAGAAGTGGCAATTCTTTTATGAAAATTGATTTGCACACTCATAAAATTAATTGGGACACTCAATAGTGTGATTTACAGAGTTGTACTGTATTTTATATTGTGTTTGTCTGTTTCTACTGTGAGTGTCTCAATCATTTTTATTAGTGTGCAAATCATCTCCCTTCTTTTATATACATATAAAAAACATAAGTAAAATTAAATGATTTGTGAAATTTCATTATAAATGCCATAATTAAAACTAAATTATAATACCATAAATTTATGATCCTCATATCTCAAATTTATATAAGCTATTATCATTTTAAGATTTTAACTGGATGCCTAGTTGTCTTTGGGAAAGAGCCAATTTTAGTTTTAATAATATCACCAACAAAATTTTTGGATTGATCAATCTGTCTTTCACAAGCCCAGTTTTAATTAATAGTATGAATATAAAACAATTTTGAAAATCGAGGGTGGGTTTTGGAAAATCTGTTGACATTGTTCTAATATGAATTTTTGTAATTACTATATAATTCAATATATTGGAAAGATTTTGGCAAATCTGAATGTATGTCATTAGTTGATACATCAAGTAAACAATTGGATAGACAACTATTGTATCTTGACGTCACGAACATGAAGAACACGTTGTTAGAAGTATTCAGTCTAAACCTGAAGGTCAAAATTGTAAAGTTTCATAGTTGGAGGTGCAGTTATAAAGCTAGGATATCAAGTGTTATTAGTTGGAGGACTGAAGTTGACAAGTTTGCATCTTGGTGGGCTGAAGATAGAAGTAGGAATACTCCCACCTACCAACTTATCTCTTATCTTTCTCATTATTTTTTTATTATCAACTGCGTGTAAAAAGTGTGTTTCTGTTAAGATAAATACGTTTTGATCTTTGTGAGTTCGAGAGGTTTTTAATTCTTGTTTTGTAAACGAATAGTGTAAATTGATTGATTAATAAAGTGAGTCAAGGGAAGGTTGGCTGGGTTCACTGATATATGTTGTTCTTGGTGTTATAGAGCTTTGATTCACTTGTTTTTACATGTTATCAGAGCCAGGTTGTTATGTATCATCGATTAAAATTGTTTTCAATCGATTTTGAAAATTAGGGTTTGTTAATTTTTTGGGGGTTTTGATCTATAATCATAGATCGTAATATTTGGTTGGTTCTTAATTCGATTTTGTTGGTAATTGTTTTAAATCAGTCAATTGAAGGTTTTATTGGATTTTTTCTAGGTTTTAGTGGGGTTTAGGAGACGAAGGGATTTAGTATTGTGGATTTGTTGTTCATAGGTTCTTGTGTGTTGTTGTTTGTAGAGGAGATACAAGGGGTTACTTGTGATTCTTGTTTTCTTTATTGATTTTCTAGTTTTTTCATCATGGTTGGTCCACCTAAACCTTATTCACCTAAAAGTGAGTCACCTAAATCTGAAACTGGTTTTGTTAAATTTGATGTGTATGATCCTTTATATCTTCATCCCTAAGATATAGGATCTCAGTTAATTTCTTTCAAACTTGAAGGAACTGAGAATTACAAAGTTTGCTCTGCTACTATAAAATTGGCTTTACAAACTAGAAATAAGTTGGGGTTTGTTATTGGTACTTGTGTTCAGGACACTAATGATGGTCCTGCTAGAGATCAATGTGATAGGTGTAATGCTGTTGTTCTTTCTTGGTTACTTGGTTGTGTTTCACCAGATTTATAAAAGGGTCAAATCTTTTCTAAATATGCCTAAGATGTTTGGGATGAACTTGAGGAAACCTATAATAAACAGGATGGTTTTGCTATATATAATCTACATCATAAAATCTATACCTTAACTCAATTTGGTATGTCATTGTCTGAATATTATCATAAGTGTAATTCTTTGCGGAGACATTTTGATGCTCTTGTTGATTTACCTGATTGTACTTGTAAGGGTTTTGAGGCACTTATGGAACATGATCAGCTTCTTAGGCTGATACAGTTTCTCATGGGTCTTGATGATTGTTATAGTGTTGTGAGAAGTCAGATTCTTACATTTGATCCCATACCAAATGTTAGGACTGCTTTTGCGACATTATCTAAGGATGAGTCCCATAGGAATAGTCTTGGTTCTTCCAAGAATCCTTAGTCTGGGCCATCTGCTTTTGTTGTTAAGTCTGGTCGGAATTCTAATAATTGGAATAAAGGGTTTAATAAAAATAATAACAATAATAATTGGAATTATAACAAGACTGGTCTGGTGGTTATAAAAATGGCAATCTTGTTTGCAAACATTGTAATATGGCTGGTCATACTATAGACAAATGTTTTGAGCTGATTGATTATCCTGCCAATTTCAAAAGAAATAATAATAATGATACTCAAAGTAATGTTCATAATGTTAGTGTTAATGAAGGTGATCAGGGTAAGAGTGCTTCTCACACTCTCACCTCTGATCAATATCAAAGATTGATGAAGTTACTGAGTGTTTCAGGAGATAATACTATGGGTTCTGCAAGTGTTGCAGGTAACTTTAAAGTCAATATTTGTGTTGTTAGTTTTTTGGCCTGTAGATTTTTAACAATAAGTCAAACATAAGTACATACAGTACTTATGTTGGGTGGATTATAGATTCTGGGGCTAGCCAACATATAACTTCTTTTGAGAAACTTTTGTTGAATGTGATTGATAGGTAATACTTAAATATTAGTGTGGCTCATCCTAATGGGACTTTAGAATATGTGAAAAATGGATGTTTTAATATTGAGTGTTGATACATGGACCTAATAAGAAGGCCTAAAAACAGACCCAATATCACGTGGCATGTTGTGATTAGTGAAATGCAGGGCCCCACAATTTCATATATTCTCTTTCTTCACCTCTGCCTTTAATTGTGCCACGTGTTTCAATCTTGTGATTAGGCCTCTTTTTAGGCATACGAATTAGGTCTCTCTATCATTTTTCTTTAATATTAACAATCTTATTACTAAGGATAAGGATGTGCTGGTTGTTCCTAGGTATAAAGTTAGTCTATCTGTTCAAAAATTATCTAAGGATAATAAAGTTAATGTGATTTTTGATGAATCAAAATGTGTTATTCAGTATTTAACTCAAAAGGTCCTGATGGAGACTGGTAGCGAAAAAGATAGTTTATACTTTCTTGATGAAGGTAGGCCTATTTTTAATAAAAGTGTTAAGTATTGTCATACGTCTAGTTCTATTTGGCATAATAGACTTGGAAATCCTTCTGATCAAGTATTGGATGTTCTTAGAAAAGATAATAAGGAGATTAAGCTTAATAATTCTGAACCTTGTGATGTATGCCATAAGGCTAAGTATACTAGGGAGTCTTTTGCTTTAAGTGATCATAAGACCAAAAATCTTGGTGATGTTGTTCACCTTGATGTTTAGGGTCCTTATAAAGTTACTAGTAGGGAAGGATTTAGGTTTTTTCTTACTGTTGTTGATGATTACACTAGGTATGTTTGAGTGTTTTTATTAAAAATTAAAAATGAAGTTTTTGATTAGATTGTGAGTTTTTTTAATCTTCTTGATAATCAATTTAAAAAAAGGGTTAAATTTTTTAGAAGTGATAATGGAACTGAATTTATTAATCACAAGTTTACATATTTTGTTAAAACTCATGGTATTGTTCATCAAACTACATGTTATTATACACCCTAGCAGAATGGTGTTGCTGAGAGAAAGCATAGGCATTTACTTAATACTTCTAGAGCCCTCAAGTTTTAGGAAGGCATACCATTAAACATGTGGACTGAGTGTGTGCTAACTGCTACTTATCTTATTAACAGGTTACCTACTGTTGTGTTATCTGGTAAAAGTCCTTATAAAATGGTGTACGGGTCTAACACTAGTATTCTCCATTTAAAAGTGTTTGGCTGTTTATGTTTTTCTACCGTGCTAAATGTTTCTGATAAGTTTGAGTCAAGGTCTGAAAAATGTGTCTTTATTGGATATGCGTTTGATAAAAAGGGATATAAGTTGTTTAGTTTTGAAAATAAAAGTTTATATTTTAAGGGATGTTAAGTTCTATGAGACTGTTTTCCCTTTTAAAAATGATGTGATTGGTAAAGATTTTGTTTTTTTGTGAAAATGATATTGATGATTTAAACGTTTTTAATATAAACAGTCAGGTACCTAGTGAATCCTATGATGAGAATGGAGATATTACAGGTAGTAAGCATAGATCTGTACATGTAGATAGTAGTCTTTATACTAGTGACAACATTGTAGACGCTAGTTAAGGTAAAGATGGTGTTCATACTACTGATACATGTGTTCATACTACTGATACATATGTTCATTCTAACGTAGATAGATCACTTAATATTGACACTAGTTCTAGTAGTGAGTATGCAACAAACAATCTTATTTCTAAGGGTATACCAGACTCTATTAATGATGTTGGCAATTCCTTTGAGGATGAAGGTATAGAGTCTTTTGGTCAAATGTTTAATTGGTCACCAGAACCAGCATCAGATAATACTGTTAGGAGAACTAGTAGAAAAAGTAGTTTTCCTTCTAAATATAAAGATTTTTTGCTTAATAAAGATGTTAAATATAGCATTAACAAAGTTATGAGTTATGCTAATCTTAGCATTGACAATTTTGTGTTTGCTACTAATTTGAATAAAATTCATGAGCCATCTACTTATTCTAAAGCTATTAAAGATAGTAGACGGATAGAGGCTATGAATCAAGAAATAGAAGCCTTACATAGGAATAATACTTGGGTTATCACTGATCTTCCTAAAGGAAGAAAGGCCATTCCATGTAAATGGATATGGAAAGTCAAGTATAAGTCTAGTGTTGATGTAGAAAGGTTTAAAGCTAGACTTGTAGCAAAAGGTTTTAACCAAAGAGAAGGAATTTATTATGAAGAAAGTTTTTCTCCTGTTGTGAAAATGGTTACAGTTAGATGTGTTCTTAGTCTTGCTGTTTGTAATAACTGGCCATTATTTCAATTAGATGTGAATAATGTTTTTCTGTATGGAGAACTTGATGAGGAAGTTTATATGAAATTCCTAAGGGTTATGGTGATAACAATAATAACAAAGTGTGCAAATTGGTAAAGTATTTATATGGCTTGAAACAAGCACCAAGAAAATGGAATGAAAACTGGTTTCTGTTCTGCTTGAAAATGGATTTATTCAAAGTCCAAATGATTTTTCATTGTTTATAAAGAACAATAACGACATTTTCTTTCTGCTTGTATATGTTGATGACATTGTTATTATTGGTAATAATTTGGATGAGGTTAATAAGTTTAAACAATTCCTAAGTTCTAAGTTTCTTATCAAAGATCTTGGAAAACTTAAGTATTTTCTAGGTATTGAGGTCATTGATATAAATAATGGAATATGTTTAACTCGAAGGAAATACCGTAGTGAGTTACTTTTCGAGTTTGGAATGTTAGGTTGCAAACCTTGTGGTGCACCTATTGAAGTTAACCTAGATAGTAAAAAACTTAAAGATAAGTTTGGTGATGATGAAAAACTTGCTGAAATTACTCCATACCAAAAACTTGTTGGTAAATTGATTTACCTTACTATGACTAGACCAGATATCGCATATGCTATGCATGGTCTAAGTCAAGTAATGCATAATCCTATAAAGTCTCATATGAGACTTGCTTTTAGAATTCTGAGATATTTGAAAAACGAGCCTGGAATGGGTATTACTTTTAAGAGAGGAGTCTATAACACATTAAATAAGTTTGTAGATTCTGACTGGGCTAAATGTAAAGTGACTAGAAGGTCATTATCTGGTTATTGTGTCTATCTTAGAAGTAATCTGGTCTCTTGGAAGAGTAAGAAACAAGGTGTTGTTTCTAGGTCTTCTACTAAGGCTGAGTATAGAGCGATGTGTAATGTTTGTTGTGAAGTTATGTGGATTCAAAAAGTGCTTAATGATCTGAAAGTTGATGTGGTGTTACTTGTTGAAATGAACTGTGATAATAACTCAGCTATTCAAATTTCTTTGAATCCTATACTCCATGAAAGAAGCAAACATGAGGGGAGAGTATCATAGCACATTGTCGACACGTGACAAGATTGTTATAGTAATGGTAAAATTGCAGCAGTTTAAACTTAGGTTAATTGAAAACAAATGTATTAAATATGTCACTTTCTGTCATTTTATGTACATTTCTTGTCATTGTATTGTTGATGTTTATTCGTTCCAATAAGGTAAAGATAATCAACAGCTTAACTATGTATCAATGAATTGGTTACCGGATATTACTTGAAATCGTGTAATCACTTTTCAAAGAAGATTATTCGACTCTATGTCTGGGTTAACACGAATACCTCCTTGGGATAAAACTAAGTGTTTGAAACTTGTTTTAGGCACAAATCATGAACCCTGTACATGTAAGTGTTTCTTGTTTTTATCTCTTTTCTCATGCAAGTGTTATCCCTATTTGTAGGGATCCCATTCCTAAGAATGTAAGTTAAGGTCAAAGGAATAATGAGTATTAATCGGCTAATTAATCTTATTATTTCCCACATGAATGGATAGTGGTTACATGACCATAATCATGGTCATTAAGTCAATATTAAACCCTCTTTAAATGGTCAAAGAGAGGTTACAAAGATAACCCACCCACTGATGGATAGTCAACCCATTGATGGATAATCTACCCATTGACGAGCATAACCTAGCCAGTGACAACTATAATCTAGCCACTGACGGATATAATCTATCCATAAATAGATACCATCATCAGCAAACCACTATATTAAGTCTAGGGAGGTCAGAGACTTAACGGGGGCATACTCCGTAACTCGAAACACATTTACAAGTCTGACCATATCCCACAATTGCACTAAATTTCCAACAATCCTCCCCAATATAATACAATTCCTTTTGCATGAAAATCAACTCTAACCAAACCAATGCATAAATAAAAATGACCTGAGAATTGAATTTCCATCTTAGTACATCACTTCAAACATTCGACAATCGGGGTGTTCTAAGAATTGAACCCTTCAACTACTTTGAATACATGAAGATAAAGTATACACAATTTTTCAAACACTTAAAACGCTCTCGACACCATACAAACCATGTGTCCATATCCAATTTATAAATGTTGTAAGACCCAAAGTCCATGCCCCTTGAGGTGGCGAAACCTCAACATTTACATATGTGGTTCCTCTTTAGTTCATGCTCATTCTTAAGCATTTTTTCAAAGAAATTAACCATTGAGAATTTTATAAATTCATCCTTCTTTCAGCACGTACAAACACATCCTTAGGATGATATGTAAAATATGTGCTTCAGTCCCTGAATGTTCAGCTTTCCACATTGAACTCAACTCCCAAGTTTCCTTAGGAGGGAGTTGGATGTCCTAGCTTTCAGTGACTAATTTGGACTTTAAAACCATCCCTTTAGCATACTTTATAACCAAGTCTCTAGCCAATCCCCTTGTCAAGTGATCAGCTAAGTTTTATTGAGACCTCACAAACTCTATATAAATCACCCCATTCATGATGAGCTCACAAATCATGTTATGTCGGATACCTAAGTGCCTAGACTTACCATTGTACATTTGGCTATTAGCCTTAGCCAATCTAGCTGCACTATCACAACGGATAGATATGGTTGTCATAGGTTTGACCTACGATGGAATCTCAAGAAGCAAGTTTCTCAATCATTTAGCCTCTTTACCAACAGATGCTAGAGCTACAAACTCAGACTCTATTGTTGAACTAGTAATGCAAGTTTGCTTCTTGGATGCTCAAGAAATTGCAGCACCACCAAGAAGGAATACCCAGCCACTTGTAGATGAATTATCCTCAGTATTGCTGATCCAACTTGCATTAGTGTAACCTTCCAACACTGAAGGATATACAATATAAGAAAGACTATAATCCATAGTTCCTTCTAAATACTTTAGTACCCTCTAAATAGCTTACCAATGTTGAGTACTAGGATTACTAGTGTACCTACTCAATTTACCCACTGTAATTGCTAATTAGGCCTTGTATTAGTCATGGCATACACCAAGAAACCAATCACCCAGAATACTCAGGTTGGGAGACAGCCTGGCCATTATTAGGCATCAGTTTCTCACTTGTATCCATAGGTGTACTCACGGAAGTACAATCAAAGTGATTGAATTTGTTCAGGACCTTCTCAATATAATGAGACTGAGAAATTACAATACCATAACTTTCATGTTTAATCCTTATACCAAGGATAATATCAGCCTCCCCCATGTCTTTCATATAGAACCTTTATGACAAAAATTCTGTTATCAGGTCAACCTGAACTTGGGAAGTACCAAAGATTAACATGTCATCAACATATAGGCAAATGATGACTCCTTTATGAGATTCATCAAATTTGATATATACACATTTGTCATATTGGTTAAGTAAATAACCATTTGATAAAACTACTTCATCAAACTTTTTATGCCATTGATTAGGTGCCTACTTCAGTTCATACAAGGACTTAATCTGTTTACACTCCTTAGCTTCATGACCAAGCATGATGAAACCTTGAGGCTGGTTCATATAAACCTCCTCATCCAAATCACCATTCAAGAATGTTGTCTTCACATTCATCTGATGAATAATCAGATTGTGAATACTTTCCAAGGCAATCAACATTCTTATGGTAGTTATGTGTGTTACGGGAGCATAAGTATCAAAGTAGTCTATCCTTGAATTTTGCCTAAAGCCTTGAATGACTAACCTTGCCTTGAACTTTTCAATTCCATTTACCTTCATCTTTCTTTTGAAAATCCATTTGCACCTAAGTGGATTGCAACCTGGAGGTAGATCAACCAACACCCAAGTATTTTTACCCGTGATAGAGTCCACCTCATCATTGATTGCTTCTTTCAAGAAAGCAACATCTTGGGACTTCATTGTTTCATCAATTGTTTTGGGATCATCCTCAAATTAAAGCAATAATAGTATTGGCCAGGAACCTCATCCCCTTGTTCCTTCAACTAAATGTAGTTGAAACTTAGGCCTAAAATTCCTTGGATTCCTATGCTTTGTGCTTCTTCTAAGCTCAGGCTCAGGTTGCTGAACCACGACCTCATCAGTGACCCTTTTAGGTTCTACTGAAGCACCAATATCCTCAGCTCTAGTAGGAGTCCTAAGGCTTGGTTTAGGGACTGATGAGAATCTATTCTCATTAAAGTTAGGATCCCTTGATTCAATGATTGAGTTTATTGAAACTAAATCATTTGGTTCAATAACATAGAACTTATAAGCCTTGGAATGCTCAACATATCCAACAAAGATGCATTCAATGCCTCTTTCACCCAAGTTTTTGAACTTTGGATTAGGGAGTCTTACAACTGCCCTACAACCCTAAACCTTGAGATAGTTCAAGTTTGGTTTCCTTTTAGTCTAGAGTTTATAAGGGGCAATCTTGTTCCTTTTGTTGGGAACCCTATTTAATAAATAGCAAGCTGTTAACATAACTTCACTCCAAAACCCTTGACTTAGCCCTGACTAGGATAACATGGAGTTAACCATTTCCTTAAGTACTCTATTCTTTCTTTCAAATATACCTTTTTTGTGGGGTATACGGGGCAGTCCTTTCATAGATTATTCCAACAGGCTGAAAGTAAAAAGTATCCATGTACTCTCCTCCCTTATCAGTCCTAAATCTTTTGATTTGGAATCCTTGTTGTAATTCAACTTCAGTTTTAAATACTTTATATTTATCTAATGCTTCATCCTTGAATGTAACAAATAAACATAACAAAACCTAGAAGCATCATCAATAAATATTACCAAGTATTTCTTATTCCCTAATAAGGGAGTATCATGCAAATCACATAGATCACTATGGATTAACTCCAAACTTTTGCTTCATGTTTTACATCTTGAAATGGTTTCTTAGTAATTTCGTTCAGCATACAAGTCTGACACTTATCAGTGTCCATGTCAAAGCCTGGAATTAACCCATACTTAGACATGTCTTGCATCCTTTTAAAGTGGACATGACCTAGCCTAGCATGCCATAATGATGAATCATTCAGTTTAGTGGTAGACATCATGTCTGAACCAATATTTATACTAGAAGTACTAACTAAGTTAGTACTGTTAGTTGTCTTAGAATCAATGTTAAGCCTGAACATTTTATTACACAAATAGCCAAAAACAATAAACACACCATGTTTAGATAAAACAAACTTATTAGATTCAATCACTTGTTTATAACCACAATTATTCAATACACTACTAGAAACCAAATTCTTCCTAATATTAGGAACATGCAAAACATTAAACAAAGAAACAATATTTCTAGAACTAAATCTAAGATCTAAAGAAACACGTCCATGAACTAGGGCTGTTGACTGATTTCCTATGTGAATAATAGATCCATCATTTAGTGACTCATAAGTCTTGAACCAACATCTATCTTTGCACACATGAACAGTTGCTCCATAGTCAACCCGCCACGCCACATCATCATCCTACACAAAATAAGCTTCAGATATATATGTAACATAATAATTCTGGAGAAATTCATAAAACATATTCTGAATTTTAAGTGTGTTGTTAGAGCCAACCATTAAACCATGTGTGACTGATCCACTAGCTTTGTTTCCAGTACCAACACCTTTGCAATCCCTTTTAAAGTGTCCAGGTTTCCCACACTTCCAACAAGCCAATGGTGACTTCTTGTTAGGATTAGCTTTGATGTTATCTTGATGCTTACGTTTTCCCTTGTTGTCATTGTACCTGGAGGAGTTATTATGCTCCACCATATTGATAACTGATAAACCAACAACATTGTTGCTCTTTGGTTTGCCACAATCATGCACTCTAAAGGATTCCTCAATGCGCAAATGACTTCCCAACTCAACAAGAGTTAACTTCACATTCTTATGTTTCAAGGTGTGCTTGAAATATTTCCGAGAAGGAGGTAGTTTATCAATGACGCAAGAGACCTGAATGGTCACATCTATGTTCATTTTATGTTGTGTAAATCTACCAAGTTTTCCACAAAGTTCATTGTATTGTTCCATGACTAGTCTTGAATAAGTCATTTTTTAATTTGTGAAATCACTCACAAGAAACTTCTTACTTGAAGCATCCTCAACCATATATTTCGCTTCCAAGGAATCCCTGATAACTAGATTTTACTCAGTTAAAAAGTTCTTTGTCGTATGTCTAATCGAATTGAAAAATGGTTTTAAGTGTGACTCAATTGATCTTGGTTAAGAAAAATACTTGTCGTTGTTGAAAAATAAAAGTGCGAGACTTAAATGTAAATGACGTTAAAGTAAAAGGCGTTAAAATAAATCTAAGTCTAATTAAAAGAAAGGGTGCAATATTAAAAACTTTGAAAAGTAAATTAATTTAAATGACTTAAAATTAAAGCGTGACGAAAATTAAATTTGACAAAGTATTAAAATGTAACTTAAAAACAAAACAAAGCAAATTATAATTCCAGAACCACAATCATCAGAATGTTAGATCGGAATGCTGTCACCATACCCATCGGAATCCAGATCGGAATGTTGTTCAGATCGCAATGTGTCAGATCGCAATCCTAGATCGGAATGTTGTTGGGGAAATTTGGGCAGCACTTCGACTAAGTAAACCTCAAGAGCCGTCGGAATGTGCGATCGCAATGTGCGATCGCAATCCCAGATCGGAATGAGGGTGATGTTACTCTATCGCAATCCCGGTTCGGAATGCAAAACCCTTGTCCAAAACTGTCACTATCAGAATGTGGAGAAATGCAAGCCGTCGCAATGTGAATTAACCCTTCTTTTCCGATGGAGCACAATTCGTAATAAGCAAAAGAACCAAATAAGCTAGAACTAATAAGTATTAACAAAAACTTAAATGAAATGAAGACAAACAAAACAGTAAGCTAAAAAGATAAAACCTTTTCGAAATTTAAGAGACGAAACTTAATGAAATAAAATTTAAAAAGTAAAACTTTTAAGAGAACTTTGAAATAGATTAAGCCAAATACCAAATAAGCACATAAGATTGTCAAACTTATGGCTAATTTCGTATGAAAACTTAAAAGGAAAAGAAAAGACAAAACCTTTAATCAAATAAGCAAATGGATTAAGCAAAAGCTAGCTTAATCCGATTTAAACCGAACCAAAAAGAAGAAAAGTCGAATGAGATTGATGAAAAGAAACTTGATCAAATGTAAATAAAGATTAAAGCAACAAAACTAAAAACACTTACTTGGGATTAAATGGTAATTAAGGTGCAAGACAAGGTAATTAAATGGACAAGTAATTAAAGGTGCAAGGTAATTAAAAATAGAAGAGATAGTTTGTCAAGCTATCCAACAAAAATGAAAAGACTAATCCTAATGACTATATATAGGGGAGGATTAAGGAATGCTTAGGAAGCTTCCTCCCCTCTTTCCTTTCTCCTTAATTGCATGCTTAGTCCTTCTCTTCTTAATCTCTCGTTAATTGCACCAATAGTCCTTAAGCCTTGTAATCTTCTTTAATCTTGGATTTTAATGACTTTTGGCTCGGGATTTCTTTGAACTTGTCTTTTAATTCTTCAATAAAATAAGACTTGTGTTCTTCGGCTTTTAGTAAACTTCCGTCTTTTGACTTTTTCTTCGATAAATCTTCAGAATTGGTCTTGGACTTCCGTTCTTTTTGCACTCTTGACTTCTTGACTTCGTCTTTCATCTTTTTCTTCAATAAAAGTCCGTAAATGCCCGTGTTTTCTCCACTTTTCACCTTTTTGTCCTAAATCACAACAAAAACACAAACCACGCATAATTCCGACATAAAAGACATAAAATACACGTTTTGGCTCGGTTATTATTGTAATTAAGTGGTAAAAAGGATGGGTGTTTACACACCTATCAAATCCCCTACACTTTACCATTGCAATGTCCTCATGCAATGCATTAGTTACAAAGCACGTTTACATTTTTCATCATAATCAATCCACATTGGCCTTTATTAAAGAGATAGAAAACTATAAACATTCAAAGTAAAGAAATCAAAAGCATACCTTGGGTTTTGAAAATGTCATGAATAATCATCATCCTCAAGTTTTCACTTTCTCCAAACCAAGCTTAAAAACGAGATCATTGTTATTATAAGTTAGTAAACTAACACGAACTCATGTGGGCCAATTATTCACTTAGACTCCCTTATTCCTAGGTGTATCTCTTATATTTTATTTTTGTCTTAAATGATCACGAAGATGCATTGTTGACTTATTTCGATAGTTATTTAGTCCGAAAACAAAGTGAACGATTTAATCAATAGTTAGCTAAAGGACAAAATCTTTTAAAACTGCTTCTCGGGACCTCATAAAGTTCATATCTTGGCATAACTCGCTTCGCGATTTGAGACCTTTCTCGGAACGATCTTTGGCAGCGACTTCATACTTCAAACCTTGAAAGACGTTCATGAAATAGTGGCCTTCTCTTCATATAGGAATTTCTTCACTTGAAGTTTTGGGAGATTCATACTTGGACCACGACTTCTTCATTTTTCTCCAATCTTTATTTTGGACTTTGATATACAACGATCCGCCTCCTTTTATGACTTGGATTTATTTATCCTCATACCTTGCTAGGGTCTTTTCGGATACACTTCTCCATGACTTTTGGGGAGTTTTTGCTTTTCGTCGTGAGTCTCGATCCTTCATATTGATTTTTGATAAATGATTCTTCACATCACTTTTGGATCTTTAGCAACAAAATGTGTTGATCCCAAACTTAGATCGATTTAGCTTTATGTATACGAGATTAGATCAAGTAATACACTTAGAGAAACCTTTGTATATGTTTATGATAATCTAAGTGTTATGCGGAATTAACACTTAAACAAGAACACACAAGATATAAACAAACTTCCACTTTGATTAATGATATCAAACTTGCTTACAATGAAAGTAGTTTACGAATGAAAACTTATATCAAACATTAACCTAAAGGTCTTCTTTTATAGACATAAGAAGCCTTGTATAATAATCTACGTATCAGCTATTCTAAGTAAAGATAAATATAGAAAATACATTGTTGTTCCTATCTTTACTAGAAGTAATCTAGAATACAATAAACGCGTAGAGTATATCTTCCCATCAGTGCTTGTCTTCAATGTATCAACGCTTGACTTTATCTTGTCAACGCTTGAGCTGTCAGCGTTTGTTTTGCTCCTGTCAACGCTTGTTCTACTCTTGTCAGCGCTCAAGTGAACTGGCTTATAATTTATTCCCAACAATCCTCCCATAAACTTGATATCCACTCTTATGATCAAGTTTCTGAATAAACATTAAGGACTAGGAGGAATCTTACAAACCTTCTCATATTGGTAATAAATAAATCTGATCAAGTCTTTTGCCACGTCACTTGAATAATCAATTTCCAGCTGAGTGTTCTTCATCTTCTCCAAGATATCCTTGGATATGAAATACTGACCATCCACAAGTAGATACTCAGTAAACTTTGTAGAACTCAAATGATAAACACCAGTAGCTGAATATAATCTCCATTGAAGACCACTGAGATCATCTTCAAGATCCTTCCAAATAGCAGGATCCTCATCTTTTGGTCCACACATTCTCTTGAATGTGGACCACAGTTTTATTCCATTACCTGAAGTTGGTACTTCAGCCTCATACTTGGCCTCTAACAATCTCCATAGATCTACCAAGTATTCTCTATCACAACTTGCAAACAAAGATATAAGAGTGGTAAAAGTGTGCACCTCTTTTCCATACCTGCCAATCTTCCAAAATCCACATTCATCTTCTTCATAGCTCACAATTGGATTTCTGGAATCTAGTGGTAACACTTGTACCATATCTGAAGCTTCTAATGGTGAGAGCTTGAGGCTCCTTCTTATGACAGCTTCACTTGGATATAATGGATCCATATCTTTTGGAAACTCAAGATAAACTCCCTTTTTCACTGGTCTGGGAGCAAACATTGCTTTCTTGAGCTCCATTTCCTCTACAAGTTCTTCTTTTCTTTCACCAGAAAGAAGTCTTAGAGTGTTTGCCTCCTGTACTCTAACCCAGATGGGATAAGCTCTACATTCCAACTCATCAAATGTCAATGCCCTCAATTTTTGATAAGTCCACCCTACTCCATGACATCTGAGCAACATACAGTATAACTCCCTTCTATCCCTTTTCAACTCTGAGAGAATATTGCTTGCCTTGTGTTTCAAAATGACTTGGCAATCCTTTTGTACTCTGAGAAGAATCTCCAAACCCCATATCTGATCTGAAATGGTCAAGTGTGGATTCTTCATACATCTTTCTTCCCAAGCATGATACATTTGAACCACCTCTGGCATATCAAAGTCAACCTGCAATTTCAACTCTCTCAATTTCTCGTTGGCCAACTCATCTCAATACTCAAGTCTTTCTGGCTGTTCTATGATCATAACACTTGAGTCTGAGCTAGCTTCATCACTTCCCTCTTGCTCTTTTGAAGTGACAACAAATGGTGACTCTCTCACCTCCTTTCTTTCTTGTTCCAAAATTTGAGCAGCCAACCTTCTATCAAACTCAACTTGAGCTGCATTCTTTGGAACAACCTCTTCTACCATAATACCCTTACCCTTATCTAATGGATCAATTGTTGGTAAGGTAGATGGTGATACCTGTGAAGAAACCTCCTTGATGATGGATGATGACTGGGATACATCACCCTCATTTGCAGGTCTGTCAACGCCCACTTTTGCTCTATCAGTGCCCAAAATATTTCTGTCAGCGTCCAAATTCTCTTTGTCAACGCTCAAATTTCCTGCCTCAGCGCCTTTTGCAATTTCCTCCAACATAGCTGTAAATGATAAATTCAAGTTTGTAGGAGGGACTAGAGACGTATCAAAACCTGTCTGTTTCTTAAAACTTGTAAGGGCCTCAGCAACATCCAAAGATTGACCATCATGGCTGCCCTTATCACTCACATTTATTTGATCTTCCTCCCCTTTGGAAGATTCCTCCATCCCTCTCCTTGCACTAGAAGTCTCCAAAATAACAATCCTCTCCCTCAATTGCTTGAGTTCAAGGCCTTGTGTGCTGACAACTTGTATTAAGTTTGCATTTTGCTTTTGCAAGCTCATGGAGACTGCCGCCAATTCCATTAGGGTCATTGGTTCCAATCTGCCCTCTTCTAAAATGGGTATTTGACCTCCCAAGTCAGATTCATTGGGCATGGAGGAGGTCTTAATGATGTTAGGACTGTCTTGGCCAGCTACTAAGCCAGAACCAATAGTCCCAGCCTCATCCATATCACCAGCCACACTTGTGGTGGTTGTTCTCTCTGCTACATGGCTAGGACCACTAGAGGAGAACACTCCAGTAGTCCTTTTGGCGTTTTTGTAACCGATATTGTGGTGGTGTAGATGAAGATGTGGATTGGGTGGATGTGGGGTGTTTAAGGGGTGTTTGGGACTGTGAAGGTTGGGTGTCAACGTTTGAAATAGGCACATCAACGCCAACATTTAACGTGTCAGCGTTGAAGGGTTCTTGGTCAATTTGCATATGTTGGGGTGAAGGTAATGGTTCAGGTATTGGGTCAATTTGAGGTTGGGGGTTTGGTTGGGGTTGAGCTGCTGCAATGACAGCAAGCATAGCTTGGGTTAAGGGTAGGTCACGATGTGGGGGTGAGTTCATCTTCATAAAAATTGCTTTCTTTTGCACAAGGATCTCATAAAAATCATTATGATCCCTTGTGCAGTATCCTTGGACATCAAAAACCATTTGTAAAAATTTGGGATAAGCTAAAGTCATTTTGTTCCCTTTATTTTTACACATGCCCTCAAAAATCATTTTAGAATAATTAAATTTTTGCCCAGTAGCAATACACACAATAGCACTTGCAATAGATCTATTGATCTCATTGTGTGCAGTGCACTTGGGACTCAAACATTGTAGGAGGACATGTATTAGGTACTTCCAGGCTGGGGGAAACTCCTGTTTATGATATTTATTTAAAGTTCCTTCATCAGGAAAAGGATAACCCAAAGCCCTTAGTCCCTGTTCTATTTCACTAATGGGAAGGGTGGTTATACCATCAGCATCATCAAGATGCAAAGCTTGGCGTACCAAAGCTTCAGTAACCACCCAAGTTCTCCCATGAACAATAAAAGATAATGTAGTCACTCTATTAACTGTTGAGGAACTAACAGTGTTCCAAAACTGTTTAATATGTGTGACAGGAATGAGTGGTGCATGAGAAAGAGCATACCTAATAGGAGATGCGTTCAAATACGCCACCATTTGTGTGTATTGGGGAAACAGAGTATCATCAGCTTCAAGATACGCGATCATGTTATGTTGACTTCTGAACCCCAATTCCAATTCCGATGGTTTAAACTTTGGTGCCATTGTTGAAAGCTGTTAAAATGATTAATGAAGATGAAGTTGATAAGAGAAAATTGTGTTAGACAAGAATAATAGGTACCCTGTTTAAAATAGGAGCCAAATTTATAGGAGAAGAAAATGCATGTGATTGGCCCAAAAATAGGCAAGTATTTTCAAAATGTAATCATGAAAATATTGAAAAATAATAAGTTTATCTCATGCATTAAATGAAAGTTATCAAATCCCAAAATTACGGCCTAAAAATATGTCAAAAAGTAACAACTGGGTAGGTCCCATTGAGTGTCAACGGTCAAAAATAACCTATCAACGCCCAACGGCTATATTCTTGTCAACGTTTGCCTATAGCCATGTCAGCGTCTAAATTGGTCATAACAACGCTTGGAAAAATACTTGTCCGCGTCCAAAAATAAAAATGTTTAAAAATGAAAAATGACCTTAACAAAGTAATTTATCCTAGAGAAGATAACCAAAGAGTTGATAATTATTATAGGGCGGCAAGCACTGTCCAGTTATGCACACTTGCTTATGCAAGATAGACATAACAGTCCTCTAGTGTCCCTTGCTAACCAAACTCTTAACAACTAAGTTACCTTATAAAATTCCTTGTTACTCCCAGGTAAATCCCATAACAAAATTATTTCCAAGTCTCCCAACAGACCACAACCAATTCTAGGCCAAAAATGTCTTGGCAGCATGCATAGTATATCAACTTTGCATGCTACAATGCCTCATGATTTAGTAAAACTAACTCATACTCACCTGTGGACACAATCTAGAATTGTGATAAGAGTATCATATGGATACCCAATCATCCTAAAGGTTCCTAACACCTCCCCTTAAACTATGATACATAAGTTGCTAAAAATATGTATGAACATAAAAATTTATGTCAAGATAGGAATTAAAAATTCCAACCATCATCCATAAATAAAAACATGCCCAAATGCTTCTCCAATGATCCATAAGCAACTCTCTATCCAATGGTATACTGCTAACACCACCTACACATTTAGATTGAAAACCACAAAACTAACATTGTTGCTGACAACGCCCCGATAACACATGACAACATTGAGGGAAGCTTTGTCAGCATTAGACAAATATATTGCTGACAACGTCACACAAACACTTATCAACGTTTAAGCAACCTTTGTCAGTGTTAGAAAAAGATAGTGGAAAATCTAAATCTTCAAAAAGACCAATAACAATGCATCATCCTGTACATTCTTTTACAAAAAGACTCTAAAACACATATTATGTGAGATTGATCATTCCAATACTTGTTACCAAGTATTGAAACCTCCCAGCATCAAAAGGTTTAGTTAGTAAATCTGACACATTTTTCTTAGTGTCAACCCTATCTGGTTGTATTAAACCTTTTTCAAAACAATCTCTTATAAAATGGTGTCTAGTTTCTATGTGTTTAGTTTTAGAATGATGTACAGGATTCTTAATGATGCATAAAGCGCTGTTATTGTCAAAAAATATCTTGGTATGCATGAAATTATACCCATAGTCCAACAGCTGGTTCTGAATCCACAAAACTTGTCCACAACAAGCAGCTGCAGCCACATACTCAGCTTCAGTTGTAGAATTAGCCACCACTGTTTGTTTCTTGCATTGCCAAGATATCAACCTGCTACCAAGAAACTGACATCCACCAGTTGTGGATTTTCTATCAAACTTATCACCTCCATAGTCACTGTCTGAATATGCAATCAGCTCCAATGGTGAATCCTTTGGGTACTACAAACCAAGACTAGGATAACATCTTAGGTACCTAAAGATCCTCTTAACAGCATAAAGGTGACATTCTTTGGGAGTCACTTGATGGCGTGCACAAGCACACACAGCAAACATGATGTCAGGTCTGGAGGCTGTAAGGTACATCAATGATCCAATCATGGATCTATAGTGCCTGACATCAACATCTTTCCCATCTCCAATCTTTCCCCAAGGGTGTTCTCTATCCATAGGAGTAGTAGCCCTCTTTTCATGTGGAGAAAAGCCAAACTTCTTCAAGATCTCAGCCACATATTTATCCTGGGAGATGAAGATACCATCTTCTTTATGCTGAACTTGTAAACCAAGAAAGAAGTTCATCTCCCCCATAACACTCATTTTGAATTTGTCTGTCATAAGCTTGGAGAAATCCTCACTCATCTTTGGATCAGTAGACCCAAAAATGATGTCATCAACATAGACCTGAACAAGCAACACATCATTACCTTTCTTCTTTGTAAATAGTGTCTGATCTATGGTGCCCCTCTTGAATCCATTGTCCACTAAATAAGTAGACAAAGTACCATACCATGCTCTAGGGGCTTGATGAAGTCCATACATAGTCTTCTTGACTCTATACACCTTGTCTAGATTCTCTGGATCCTCAAAACCAGGAGGCTGCATCACATATACCTCCTCAATAATTGTTCCATAGAGGAAGGCACTCTTGACATCCATTTGATAGACAGCGAAGCCCATGCAGGATGCATAGGCTAAAAAGATCCTAATGGCTTCAATCCTTGCAAATGGTGCAAAGACTTCCTCATAGTCTATCTCCTCCTCTTGTGTATATCCCTGAGCCACTAACCTTGCCTTGTTTCTGACCATAATCCCTCTTTCATCTCTCTTGTTTCTTAGAACCCATCTTGTCCCTATAGGTCTGACATATCTGGGACAATCAACCAGCTCCCAAACATCCTGAATTGCAAATTGGTGAAGCTCATCCTGCATTGCTTCCACCCAACTTGGTTCTTTGAGAGCATCAAATATTTTCTTGGGTTCCTGTTGTGACAATAAATAGGCAAACAAACATGCTTGCACAAGAGGGGTATCAACATTCTTGTGTATATTGGCAATAAACCCACCAAGACCTTGATGAGATCTTCTAGTCTGAACTGGAGTCATAATATCACCAATGATTTGAGAAGTGGGGTGATTCTTCATAGTGGAAGTGAGAACTCCTCCTTCAAAAAGTCTGGTGTCCTCAACCTCATTCTCCATGTTGCCAATATCTTCTTCATCAGACTCTCTTTCATCAACATGAGGATGAACCTCTTCATATATATTGGAAGGTTCACCTTGTTCAAAAATGGGAGAGAAAAGATGTGCAGAAGTGTTGTCAACGCCTGAACCTTGTTTGTCAGCGCTTGGGCTAACAATGCTTGAACTGTTGTTGTCAACGTCTGAACCATCAACGTCTGAATTGGTCTTGTCAGCGCTAGATTTGCCTTTGTCAGCGCCTGAAGGACCATGCATGTTTGTATCTGGTGGTACTTGGAGACCACCATTATCTTTACCAGCAGCAGCAGCAGCAAAAGCATCTGTCCAAATGGGAATTGTAACATATTCTTGGATAGGAGATGACTTCTCTGCTTGTGATCCAACCTTCTCATGAACCTGTGTACCTGAAACATCAACAACTTGTTCTTCCACAACATTTGAAGTTACCTTCACAATGTCTGGATTAGTGACAGGCATATAATTTAAAGTTCTAGATAAAGGTTCCAAGTCAAACAACCAATTAGGACCACTTTCAGGATCACTAGGTTTATTCTCTAAAAACCTAACATGTACTCTTTCAAGTATACGTTTTCCTCTTTAAGATAAACCCTATATCCCTTGCTCTGCACTGAATACCCCATGAAGTAGCCTTCATCACCTTTTGCACTAAATTTACCTAAGGCATCACTAGTGTCTAAAACTACTACATGACAACCAAAAGGTCTGAGAAAACCAATATTAGGTTTTCTACCCCAAAGTAACTCATAAGGTGTTTTGTTCTGAATTTTGTTAACCAATGCTCTATTTTGAACATAACAAGCTGTATTAACAGCTTTAGCCTAAAAGGCTATAGGAAAATGAGCATCAGCCAACATGGTTCTGGCTGCTTCAATTAGGGTTCAATTTTTCCTCTCAGCAACCCCATTTTGCTGTGGGGTTCTTGCAATACTAAATTGCCTAGTAATTCCTTTCCTGGCACATAAATCATCTAGCTTTTTATTCCTAAATTCACCACCATTATCACTCCTAAGCATTTTAACTTCATTGCCAGACTTCTTCTCAATCTGAGTGATAAAATCAATTAGAATATCAGCTGTGTCACTCTTCATAGCTAGAAAGAATGTCCAAGTAAACCTAGAAAAGTCATCTGTGATGACAAAGCAATAGGACTTTCCATTCAAACTTTCTATATTGGTTGGACCAAAGAGGTCCATATGAAGCAAATGAAGAGGTCTAGAACTAGAGTGCACCTGCTTGGACTTGAATGAGACCTTGTGCTGCTTGCCTTTAAGACATGCAACACAAGAGTGGCATTGTGGAAGGCCTTCCCAGGCAAACCATCAACCAAGCCAAGTCTCACAAGCCTATTAATATTCTTAAAATTTATGTGCCCTAGTCTCCTGTGCCATAAATTACTCTCATCTACTGAAGCTTTAGCATAAAAACAAGACATATTGTTATTCATTCTAATCCCATTCAGATTCACATTGTATATGTCTTTATGCCTAGGTGTTCTATATTTAATATATTTCTCATCAGGGATCTTATAATCCTTGCTTAACACCAAACATTCAGTATCAGTAAACAAAACTTTATTTTTGTTATCACAAACTTATGATACACTAAAAAGGTTGTAATCAAGTTCTTTTACCAGAAATACGTTTTCAAAACGCAAGTTCTTGGTGAGAAGGGTTCCTTCGCCTGTGATAGTACCATATCCGCCTCCAAAGTAAACCTTATCACCATCCTTAATGGGAGTGAAGTTGGTCAAATAGTCTTGCTTCCCTGTCATGTGCCTTGAGCATCCACTATCCCAATATCCATAATCATTGACCTGTCTTTGAATGCCCTGCACATAAAGAAAACAAATTAGTTTTCTTTGGGAACCCAAGCCTTAGAAGACTTGGATTCATCTGGTTGTTCAATAAGAACAAACTTAGTTCTCATAACAACCCCATTTTCATCTTTCTTAGGATGAAATACCCAGTTAACCCCAATAGGTTTTGTAATGACCTTTGAAATGTAATTAAATATGTTGCAGGTCATTGAAATCCCATTATCATTAGGGTTTTGATCTTTCTTGGGTCTCCATGTTAAGCTTGAAGAAGCTTTAGACCCCTTACCCTGTGGTTGCAAATATTTAGGTCTGGTCACGTTTCTGTCAGCGTTGGAATTGGTCTTGTCAACGCTGAAATTACCCTTGTCAGCGTTGAACCTAGGGTTTGCTACAGAAACCCATTGCCTATTAGACCAAGTATTTGTCTTTTGAAATGGTCTTTGTCCATGAATGTTAGACCCTCTAGTAAAGAATGGAGCAGGTCTAATCACTTGTGGACTTTGCTGCACACAAGGTTTGGGTCTGGCAACGTTTGACTTCCTAACAACGTTGACTTTGTTCCTGTCAGCGCTGAATTTGTTCCTGTCAGCGCTGGCTTTGGGAGCGTTGACACACTTGTATGCCAAGTGTGAAAAGCTACCACAAGTGTAACAAGCTTTTCTAGACACAACCCTAGGTCTAGAAGAGAAGAAACATGTTCCATTATTGCTAACTTGGCTCTTGGGTGACCTAGTATTCCTATACATCTCTGCATACTTAATGCTAGGTTTTCTAACAGTGTTTGAGCCAAGATCAACAGCTTTACCAGTGATTGGGTTTGTAACCTTAATGGGAGTTGACTCATTAGGACTTTCACATAGCAAGCCACCCTTAACAAATAAAGTAGGGTTAGTTTTCTTCCATTCATTTAGGTCAGTCAACTTTTGTTGATACTCTTCAACTGGGGTGACAACTCTCGGTGGAGGAATGAATTCCTCCTCTTGGAGTTCTGGCAAACCAGTCCAAGATAAGTCCTTTTGTTGGACACCATAGAAGTCACCAGCTGGTGGTGGAACCACAGAGTAATCTTTCATCCCAATCCCAGTCATGCCCTTAGGATCCCTTTGTTTACCCACACATTCTCCTAGGGTTTGTGTTCCCTTATCAAATCTCTGGATTTTAAGGCCAACATTATCTTTGTTTTTAATGGCTTCATCTAATTTAGCCTGTAACTCACCATTAACCCTTTCCATGATGTTTCTAATATCCATACTAACATTTAACTCATGTTTTAAGATATTTATTTTATCTTTTAAGTCAAATTCCATTTTCTTGTATTCAAAAACTGTTTTCTCAGTTTGAGTGAGAGCTAGTTGGTAATTAGACAGTTTGCATCTTTCATTACTCACATCACTTAATAATCTTAACACCTCTTTGTTAAGTTTCTCAATGTTTAACCTACAACCTTTACTACAAAAAGCATCATCGTATACCTCATTATCAGATGAAGAGGAGGAGTGTGCCATGAGAGCATATTCAACATGCTCTTCTTCTTCAATTTCAGCAACCAAAGCTTTATCCTCTTCCACATCCTTAGCCAGATAGCTCCAATCCCATCTCACACCATCAATTCCTTGAACTGCAACCATGGCTTTAGGATCCTAAGCTTTAACAATTTGACTTGAGGGTTTACCAGCATCAGATCTTCTAGGAGATCTGCATTCCCTCATGAAGTGCCCCATACGATGACAATTGTAGCACTCAACTTTGGATTTATGAAATCCAGCTGTGTCTTTTGTATTGAAGGTCATCTTCTTCTTAAACCTTCTGTTCCACCTGTTTGCTCTTATACTAGCAAGAGCCATGTTCCACTTAATATCCATCTCTTCCAAGTGCTCATCACTTATCTGCTCAAGGTCCTCATATGTATCACTGAACCATTGGGCAAAGAAGCAATATAAGCACATACAATATCCAAATCCAAACCAGCATGTTTAACTCTTAGTGAGTCACTTTTGAATGTGTCAGCATCTGAAAAGGAGACGTTGACAGGACATGTTCCAGCGCTGACACATGATGATCCAGTAACTGGATGCATGTAGGAGTCCTTCTGATTGAATTGACCTTCACTATGAGAGAAGAAGGCCATGTTACTGTTGGTAGACTTGCTTCCATGGTCTAAAAGAGTTTCATCTTCCAACAGCCTTAGTTTGTTATAGATGTCATCAAACGTGGAACTTTTGTAAGTATTATTGGCAAGAATGGATCTTGCCTCAATCTTCCACGCCTCACCAAGACTTTTAAGAAAAGTAGCATTAATGTCAACATCACCAAGTTGTGTCCCCATGAAGGACAATTTGCTTGTAATGTCAAGCATTCTGCTTCTCACACTACTCAGCTTCTCATTAGGTTGAGCTTTGAAAACAGCATAATCATGCATGAGTTGTTTCTTCTTTTCTTCCCTAGTATCTGCATTGCCACCATATGCAACTTCAAGTGTTGCCCAAAGGTATTTAGCAGAATCATAACCTCTGTATTTATGCTGGTTCTCTTGTCCCAACGAGAGTTTCAGAATATTTAGGGTTTTCATGTCAACCCTTTTCTTTTCTATGTCTTCAGCAGACACAACTCTACCATCTTCAGGCTTTTCTTTCTTATCTTCTTCAGAACATCCAGCAACAGCTGCTCTTCCAACAATATCATCAACAATCTTTTGGGCTTTATTGAATGTGTTTCCATATTCAATGATCTCCCAGAGTGTGTAGTCATAGATCCCTAGATATTGCTCAAAGTTGAATTTCCATAATTCAAAGTTGGTTGCATCAAGCATGGGAATCTTGATGTTTGGTAAAGGTGAGGAGGAGGAGGTTATTTCTGAATTTGACATGATGTTGTTAGGGTTTTGAAAAAATTAGGGTTTTGGTGATTCTTAGGGTTCTTGTGTTCTTTAAGATCAAAAGTTCCTCAACAAGCTCTGATACCACTTGTTGATCCCAAACTTAGATCGATTTAGCTTTATGTATACGAGATTAGATCAAAGTAATACACTTTGAGAAACCTTTGTATATGTTTATGATAATCTAAGTGTTATGCGGAATTAACACTTAAACAAGAACACACAAACAAACTTTCACTTTGATTAATGATATCAAACTTGCTTACAATGAAAGTAGTTTACGAATGAAAACTTATATCAAACATTAACCTAAAGGTCTACTTTTATAGACATAAGAAGCCTTGTACAATAATCTACGTATCAACTATTCTAGGTAAAGATAAATATAGAAAATACATTGTTGTTCCTATTTTTACTAGAAGTAATCTAGAATACAATAAACGCGTAGAGTATATCTTCCCATCAATGCTTGTCTTCAATGTATCAACGCTTGACTTTATCTTGTCAACGCTTGAGCTGGCAACGTTTCTTTTGCTCCTGTCAACGCTTGTTCTACTCTTGTCAGCACTCAAGTGAACTGGCTTATAATTTATTCCCAACAAAATGTAGCCCTCATGTCTTGTTAGGACCTTTTTGGACTCGCCAATCTTCGCATCCCGCTTCAATAAGTTATGCCTTGGCTATGAACTCTAATCCATACCGAGCAACTTTTAAACGATCTTGGGCTAGAAGCTAAGTAACTTTTCGAATCGTACAACCTTATTTATTGCCGATAAAATTATTAGCAAGCGATGGGAGAAAAGGCTTATAATTAACTCACATAAATTCACGAAAGAATACCGAACTTATATTTGGCTCTATCATCTCTCGTTCTCCATAGTTTAAAATCTCAAGGAATGAGACTCGTGGATGCTTAGCCTATTAAATCAAAGTTTTGGGTTTTCGAGTCGCCTATAGGATCTTGCAAATTCTTAGACTCTTTCAAGCTTTAGAAATCGCATTTTAAAGTTCCCTTGATAAACGACTCTCTAGGATCAAATATAGGAACTTGCGAAAAGTTCTTGTTCTTAACCCGTGAGAGTTAAGACTTTCGCGTTTTATAGCTCCCTATATAAAAGCCTAGCAAAACTTGATTTAAACACGTTAAGGATACTAGCTAGAGTAAACTAAGATAATTAAACTCGGGTTGAGTCAAAAGATTCACAACGTTTGAAATTTAAAACCACTTTATTAAAGATTTATTCTAATAAGGCAAGAAAATAACTATACAAAGGGAAAACTAATAGGCCAAAATAGATCAAAATTTTTGAAAAATGTCGAAAAATTGATTTTCCGGTTAAAATAAGGACAAATACAAGGAAAAGACCACTTAACTTAGATAGAAGTCCCCCTACACTAAAGATAAACATTGTCCTCAATGTTTAAGCATTTGGGAGTAAACTCCCCTACACTTAGGACATTGTGCACTTTGTTTAAATCTCGCTAAGGAAGAGACAACTAAAGAGATTCCTATTTTAATATTGAGAAATATAAAATAATGAATCGAAAAGAGTTTAGGATAGAACCGGGAAGAAGTGAACACGGAATCACGGGTCGTCAAGAATCATCAAGAGTGGATCATTGAGCGCGCGAATCCCTGATTAAGAAGAGAGGAGAGGAAATAGCAAACCAACGGGTCTCCCCTACACTTAGGATAAAGAAAGCTAAAAGATAGATGCATGGGTTGCCTCCCAAGAAGCGCTTGATTTTTGTTAACCGAGTCGTGAGCCTGACTCGACCTTGATCATCATAGGAAGAAGCATGAAATATATCCACCAGGATCAAAGACATAGTTTTCGTCCATCAAATAGCAAAGGCTTAAGGCGAACAAGGCAAGCCAAAGAAGAAGAGGCAAGGTTCCCTTAAGCAGCGATGGAGCATTGTGGAAGCAAGGGTGAAGTGGTGCAAGTAGATTTCCATAAGTTCCAAAGATATTTCCTTTTATTTCATCAGGTGGATACTGAGATAGCTGAATAATATCGATACCGGGGTCGAACACCTTTTCCTTTAAGGGAAAATAGCACTCAGGCTAAGCAGAGTGTGAAGAAGATCCGCGAAAAAGATGCACAACCTCGTCCTCAGAAGGTGGACAAAGAGGTATTAAATCATATGTGCTGCGGATATTGGTGTCGACCGGTTGCTTCTCCTTTGAAAGTATTTTCTTCAAATCAAAAGTAGGATTAAGACGATAATCTTTAAAATCTAAAGGAGGTGTATCACTCTCATGAGGGAAGTAAGTATTAAGAAAAGTTGAAAAGTCTTCCTCAAATGAGTAATCGTCCAAAGTAGGATCAAGTGATGGCGGAGGATCTTCGTCATGTGAAGAATCGCTCGAAAGAGTATCGACCTCATCAAAATCATCGTATGTGGGCAGGTCGGGATACTCGGAAGTACAATCATCAAAATCATCCGAATCTGAGCTAGAATCATCATCATAAGCATCAAAGATCGGTGGAGAATCATAAATGGGATAAGCGTCCATATTGGAGAGAGAATCATCCACATCGTCTTGAAAAAAGTGGATTATCAATGCAAGAATCGAATAGAGGATTGTTGTAGACAACAAAGTCATCAAGCACATTAATCATATTCACTGATTCTCGTCCATAGGATTTGCTTGTAAGCTTCCCCATTTTGAACACTTGTGCATCATTCCCGACTCTTAAGATTAACTCGCCTTCGACAACATCAACTAGAGCTCGTCCGGTTCTCAAGAATGGCCGACCAAGTATTAAAGGAATACGAGGGTCCATTTCATAATCAACAACGACAAAGTCGACCGGGAAAGTAAATGTGCCAACTTTAATGAACACGTCTTCGGCAATACCAACGGGGTAAGCGAGAGTGCGATTTGCAAGTTCAAGAGTCATCTTCGTTGGAGTAAGGTCGGGCAATGATAGTGTTTTCCAAACACTCAATGGCATCAGATTTATACTGGCCCTGAGATCAGCTAGGGCAGTAAATTCTTTGGTTTGTTAAAAATGCACGACAACACAAAACGACCGGGATCTCCAAGCTTTTCCAGAAGTTCTTTAAGAATAACTCCAGAGCAGTTTTCATTTAAGCGTGTGTTGGCGAGCTCAATCAACTTCTCTTTCTTGTTTAGCAATTCCTTGAATGCTTTCACAAATTTCGGCATGTGGACAAGTGCTTCAACAAGGCTCATGTTGATGTTCATTTGAGAGAGCATCTTCACATAGCTTTGCACTTGACAGTCATTCTTGGTTAGCTCGTTGGTCTTGCCTAAGCGAGAAGGATAAGGGATATTGGGTTTGGGTGGTGAAGGTGTAGGTGTAGGTAAAGGTTGAGATGTTGAAGGGTCCTTCCTAGGTACATCGTCATGACGAGGCGGAGACGGTAATGGTGCACTAATACTAGGTGTAGGAGGAGTAGGGATAAATGGTGGTGGAGGAGGTGTAGATGATGGGGGTGGGATTGGTGGTCCTACTATGGTTACTCCACTACGGGTAGTAATAGCACTCACATTTGCTCACGGATTGGTAACGGTGTTTGAAGGTAGAGAACTTGTAGTAGAAGGTTGAGCGGCGGGCAAGAAACTAGCAAGCATATTCTTCAAGTCATTGGTTTGATTGCTGAAGGAGAATTGAATATTATCTCGAAGCTCGGATCTAATGTCATTCCCTTGCTTGGTAATATCTCCTTTCAGATTGATAATTTGGCTCTGCAGATTCTTGATTTGCTCACCTTGGGTTCTCATGAGGCTTCAACATCGGGGTTAATGGGTGGGGCTTGTTGAGCGGGTGGGTGATAAGGATTAGAAGCTCTTGGTGGGATTTGGTTGCTTCTATTGTAGTTGTTGGTGGGGTTTTGGTTTTGAGGAGAAAAACCGGGTGAAAGGTAGTTGTTGGACCGGTAACTTAGCAAATTTCTATCCCCTTGAGGTCGAGCTTGGTAATTTTCTGGTGAATAATTACCATAAGCTGCATACACATTTTCCGGATTTCCTTGTGTAGAAGGACAATCGGTGTATGAGTGTGGACCGCCGCATGTTTCACAAGGATTAGCAACCGCTTTAACTTGTTGTTGTTGGTTTTAAGCGAGAAGCAAGATACTTTTGCTCATTTCAGTCATCATGCGGGTGAGTTTGGTCATATCAGGGTTTGCTGAAGTGGAAGAAACGTTGACTCTCGGGTTGTTCCTTGAAGAAGCGGAGGAATCCCAGTTTTTGTGGTGAGTAGTCATGTTCTCAATAAGCTCTCTACACTCCTCGGGTCTCCTTTTCATAAATGTGCCACCGGCGGCTGCATTAATCGTATCACGATCACGAAAAGTCAAACCGTTGTAGAAAGTATCAATCAATGTGACAGGGAGCATGTTGTGGTTTGGACAACGATCAATCAAGACATTATATCTTTCCCTAGCATCAAAAAGAGATTCATCAGGATCTTGCATGAAACCGCTGATTTGATTGCGAAGGCTCGTGACCGTGGATGGTGGAAAGTAGCGCGACAAAAAGCGTTGAGTCATGTCATCCCAAGTATGAATAGAATTCTTCGGGAGACGATCAAACCATTTCTCGACATGATGTGATAAAGTATGTGGGAAGAGTTGAAGGCGAAGAACATCCATTGTGGCACCAGGCAACTTCATGCTTTGGGTGATTGTAATGAACTTGTTGAGGTGTTTGTTGGCATCATCATCAGGCATTCCTCTAAAAGGATTTGTTTGCACTTGCTGAATCATGTGGTGCTTCAACGAAAACTCCGGAGCCGTGATTTGCATCGGCACAATCGGTCCTCCTCGTCCAAACATGGTAGGTTGACAAAGCTCCTCCATTGTCCGAAGATCAGGCTGTTGAAGAACATTGTTGTTATTGTTGAGGTGTGGTGGATTATTGTTGTTGTTAACACCTGACATACTTAAATCTTCTCGAGTCTCAGGCTCTTGATAATTAGAAGATCTAGTACGCATACACCTACAAAGACAAAATAAAACAATATCAAACACAAAGACAATATATATACACAATAAAGATAAAATCTTTTTGGATTTTTGAAAATTTTAATTTTTATGGATTTTTGACAATTTTTTATGCAAGAAAAAGAACGCTCACAAGTGAACAGATCCCAAAAAACAACACGTCTCTCACAGAAAACCGTTAATCTTTACGAAAAGAGCCGACAGCGGCGCCATTTGATAACTAGATTTTACTCAGTTAAAAAGTTCTTTGTCGTATGTCTAATCGAATTAAAAAATGGTTTTAAGTGTGACTCAATTGATCTTGGTTAAGAAAAATACTTGTCGTTGTTGAAAAATAAAAGTGCGAGACGTAAATGTAAATGACGTTAAAGTAAAAGGCGTTAAAATAAATCTAATCTAATTAAAAGAAAGGGTGCAATATTAAAAACTTTGAAAAGTAAATTAATTTAAATGACTTAAAATTAAAGCGTGACGAAAATTAAATTTGACAAAGTACTAAAATGTAACTTAAAAACAAAACAAAGCAAATTATAATTCCAGAACCACAATCATCGGAATGTTAGATCGGAATGTTGTCACCATACCCATCGGAATCCAGATCGGGATGTTGTTCAGATCGCAATGTGTCAGATCGCAATCCTATATCGGAATGTTGTTGGGGAAATTTGGGCAGCACTTCGACTAAATAAACCTCAAGAGCCGTCGGAATGTGCATCGCAATCCCAGATCGGAATGAGGGTGATGTTACTCTATCGCTATCCCGGATCAGAATGCAAAACCCTTGTCCAAAACTGTCACTATCGGAATGTGGAGAAATGCAAGCCGTCGCAATGTGAATTAACCCTTCTTTTCTGATGGAGCACAATTCGTAATAAGCAAAAGAACCAAATAAGCTAGAACTAATAAGTAGTAACAAAAACTTAAATGAAATGAAGACAAACGAAACAGTAAGCTAAAAAGATAAAACCTTTTCGAAATTTAAGAGACGAAACTTAATGAAATAAAATTTAAAAAGTAAAACTTTTAAGAGAACTTTGAAATCGATTAAGCCAAATACCAAATAAGCACATAAGATTTTCAAACTTATGGCTAATTTTGTATGAAAACTTAAAAGGAAAAGAAAAGACAAAACCTTTAATCAAATAAGCAAATGGATTAAGCAAAAGCTAGCTTAATCCGATTTCAAACCGAACCAAAAAGAAGAAAAGTAGAATGATATTGATGAAAAGAAACTTGATCAAATGTAAATAAAGATTAAAGCAACAAAATTAAAAACACTTTATTGGGATTAAATGGTAATTAAGGTGCAAGACAAGGTAATTAAATGGACAAGTAATTAAAGGTGCAAGGTAATTAAAAATGGAAGAGATAGTTTGTCAAGCTATCCAACAAAAATGAAAAGACTAATCCTAATGACTATATATAGGGGAGGATTAAGGAATGCTTAGGAAGCTTCCCCCCCTCTTTCCTTTCTCCTTAATTGCATGCTTAGTCCTTCTCTTATTAATCTCTTGTTAATTGCACCAATAGTCCTTAAGCCTTTTAATCTTCTTTAATCTTGGATTTTAATGACTTTTGATTCGGGATTTCTTTGAACTCGTCTTTTAATTCTTCAATAAAATAAGACTTGAGTTCTTCGGCTTTTAGTAAATTTCCGTCTTTTGACTTTTTCTTCGATAAATCTTCAGAATTGGTCTTGGACTTCCGTTCTTTTTGCACACTTGACTTCTTGACTTCGTCTTTCATCTTTTTCTTCAATAAAAGTCCGTAAATGCCCGTGTTTTCTCCACTTTTCACCTTTTCGTCCTAAATCACAACAAAAACACAAACCACGCATAATTCCGACATAAAGGACATAAAATACACGTTTTGGCTCGGTTATTATTGTAATTAAGTGGTAAAAAGGATGGGTGTTTACACACCTATCAATCCTATTGTTCTTTACCAAATTCAAATTTTTGTAAATATCAAACAAGGAATCTGACATACCATTGAGAATTATGCCACGACACACATAGTCATAATATTGGGAATCTAAGTTTGTTAGAATTTCCTTAGTCTTATATTTAAATGTAAATCAAGCTGTAGGTTATTAACTTGCTGTGCCAAGGTGACATGCAAGTACCACAAGACTCACAGAGAACTTAGTCTCTGTGAGCAACCACTGGGAGTCCATGTTAGAGACATTGTCAAGGAAGTCAAAGATTACTTAAAGACATACGCATTGGCTGTGATGGATAACAGCCAAGATGTATTAGGGACTCTCCATGGTTGAGTGTTAACAGGGGTAGCAATACCCTGTTAACACTAAGTACACTTTGGACATACCTAAGTGTTTAAGCGGGAAGATATGCAGCCTAAAGTACGAGGTATGAAGAAAAGGGAAACTATGCCAGCTCTGTTTCCCTAAAGCCTTTTAGCAGACTACCAAGAATAAAAGAGCATCTTGTGACACATGTCTGACATTATCTATTTTGTGTAGTCACTATCAACAGCTATCAAAGTCAACCTCATACCACTATAAATAGGATATGTAGCATAGAGTTAATGTTGTTTACTTTGTTAGATTTCACACATTAACTCTCTTGAACTTGAAGAATAATCAGTTGTGCCCGTGTTCTTAAGTTAGCTTGTAAACTTGTAACTTGTGCAAGTTTACTTGTCCAAAGAGTACACAACACATTGTCATCAAACTGTGTGATCCATAACACTTGTAATACTTGATTATACAATAATAAAGTCTTACGTTTGAAAAGTATTTACTTGTGTTATTTATCTTAATTAGCCGTTTCAGTCATTAATAGGGCCTTTCAATTGGTATCAAAGCGGTGTTTGATTTTAAAACCTTCATAAACATCGTTCTAAGTTTTATAATCAAGATCCACCATGCCTGAAACGAGCAACACACCACCGCCTTTTGGGAATAATCCAAACACTATACCACTAGTTCCATCATCTCCAAGAATAACCCCCACTCAAAATGAAAATGATCTTCCTCAACTTCTCGACACAAGAGGTGGATCCCATGTGACAAATGTGCCAGTCTTTGATAAAGATGACTTTGCCAGTTGGAAAAGTCAATTTCTGATCTATCTTGATGGACTTGAAACATTTCTTCTAGAAATTCTAGAAAATGGACCATATGTTCCCATGGCGCTTACATCCACTGATGAGAATCCTCTCCCAAAACCTCTCAACCAGTGGACACTAGCTGATAGAAAAATTGGCAAACCAAGACAAACGTCTCAAAAGCATCATAATATCCTGTCTCCCAAAACACATCATGAAATTTGTTATCCAATGTCTAACAACCAAACAAATGTGGCCTGACTTGATCCTTGGTCATGAAGGACCATCTGAAACTAGAGAAACCAAAATTCACACACTTAGACTTCAATTTAATGCCTTCTAAGCACTTGAAGGTGAAAAAGTTCAACATACGTATACAAGACTGAAGATTCTTCTCAATGACCTTGCCATGAATGAAGTCACTATCTCACAAGCTGAATTTAACGCCACCTTTGTTAACAGCCTTCCCAGAAAATGTTTGAGCATGAATTAGACTCAGAGAGCTAACAACTCGATCATAAATGATACGTTGGCTCAACTATATGGAAAGTACAATTATGAAAAAGGGTTGATTAATACCATATACAAGTCTGAGTCTGAAAGATTTGTAGTTCATGGAGCAACATCCAAAGCCTTGATATCAACCTCAAATCCTCATGATAGCGACACAGATGTTGAAGAATACACTCGTAGCAGCCAATAATTCATGACAGACCTTAATGCTGATTTTCATGAAAGAGCCTTACTAGCTAATCAAAGAAGATACTTCAAAAGATCAGGGAGAGTAGGATCAACTAGTAAACAAACTGACAGATCAAAAGAGACGTGTTTTGCCTATGGAAAACTTGGACACTTTCAAAAGGACTGTCCAACCACAAAAACCTCCTCATCATCTTATCCATCATCATCCGAACCTTACAAGTTCAAATATCAAAAACACAATTTATTTCATCAATCCAATTCCTCTGACAATGAGAAAAAGGATTACAAAAACAAATACAAGGCACTTAAGGCTGAGCTGGAACAAATGAATTTGAAGCTAGAAGGTCTGTCTAAGAAGAAAGGGGCTGATAAAAAGACAAAAAAAGGGTTGGTAGCTGAAGCTTATGATTGGAATGATGAGCCATTGACATCATATGAAGAAGATACTACCAGGGTCAGGGCATTTATGGCAATAGCTGAGGATGAACCAGCTGTGGGAAAAGGAGATGCTAGATCAGGACAATGGGTTGACATCGTTATGAAAAAGGTACACAGGCTTATCTCTATGTCTGAAAGTGATGAAAGAAAACATGTCCTTGATTATACCATTGTTGATTTACATTTTGTTGAGGAACAAAGAAAGAATCTGCTTGATAAATTTTGCTCTGTTAAAAACGAAGTGTTAACTGCTAAGTCTGAATGTGAAAATTTGAAACAGGTTAATTCTGAAAAAATATCCCTGTAAAATGAAGTCAATAAATTAACTTAAAAAAATAGTGCCTTATCGGATCAAGTACCTGAACTACATAAAGTTATTGAAAAATGGTTTTGTAGTAGGTTTACAATTAATGAACTACTTGATGATGAACTTCTAGCTGACATCATTAGGGTTGTTGCTACTAAAAGGAACAAAATGAAAGCCCTTAAGACCCCAAAGAAATTGTTTTTAAATCAACAGAGACTATACATTCGTCTGATCCTCTCATAAACAATGTTCCTGTCTCTAAAGATGTGATTGAAAGCACTTTAACTTTGCCACCTCTTACCAAACTCTCTGGAGTTGAACCCAGTAGCTCTTCTAGAGGAGTTAAGGCTGAACCCGAACCTTTAGCTGAACCCAAACCAAAGGTTGACACTCCACAGGTTAAAATATTTGTTGTGCCTGCTAAACAGTCTGTTAAGAAAAATGTTTATAAGCTTGTCTCAACAGACGATGTGAACATAGCTGAATCCTCAACTGAATAACGCCTGTTGTTTTTAATCAACGAAGTAGAACTCTTAAAAGAATAAATTAAGCCTTCCGCTGAATGCTTTCTTCCACTGAACCTAAATCAATCCTAGGCAAACCCACAACTGAAAAGGTAATCAACCTTATTGTAACATTTGCAAGAACTCTCATCACATGACGATAGATCATGATGAAAATATGGCTGATAAGAAATCTCAGGGTATTGTTAGGGGTAGACCACATGATTCTTAAATAAGTAGGAGACCACCAGGGGTTCATAGACCTTATCCACCCTACAAACATTGTAGGTAGATAAATCACCACTCTGATGAGTGTAAATACTTCCCTGGATGTGACATCTGTGGGAGGTACACCCATGACACAACAGACTGTCCTTCACACAGCCATAAGTATTACAGGAACTCAAGAATTGCTAATCAACAATTTAGGAAACGCGTTGGAAAATGGGTTCACCATTGGAACTAACTTGTTTCTATATATCTGTGTCGAAACATCTCAAGAAATCGGTCTGGTATCTAGATAGTGGCTGTTCTAGACACATGACAGGAGTTCAACAATACATGCACAGATATTCAAAAGAGTCAGGTCCTAAAGTGGTGTTTGGGGATAACTCTTCAGGCGACACAGAGGGATATGGCTCAGTTAACTACAATGAAATAACTTTCACTAGGGTTGCATATATGAATGGTCTTAAACACAATCTCATTAGCATCAACCAATTGTATGATGCTGACTACAAGGTTTTGTTTACCAAGACTCAAGGATCCATATTCAACAAAAACAATGATGTAGTGTTAAATGCACCAAGAAGAAGAGATGTTTATGTCATCAACATGGATTCATGTTCTGAAGACAACTCAAACTGTTTTCTTGTAGAAGCCTCTGAAAGTGTCAATTGGCTATGGTACAAAAGACTCTCTCATCTCAACTTTAAGAAAATCAACAAATTAGCCACACAAAATCTGGTTGCTGGTTTACCACCTGTGACTTTCACCAAAGACAAGACATGTTTAGCTTGTGTGGAGGGAAAGCATCATATGTCATCCTTTAAAACCAGGCAATCATTCTCAGTTAACAAGTGCTTACATCTCCTTCACATGGACTTGTTTAGACCTGTTAAACCACAGACCATTAATCACAACAAATATACGTTGGTCATTGTTGATGAATTTTCAAGGTATACATGGGTCTTCTTCCTCAAAAGAAAAAGTGATGCATCAGATGTCATCATGTCTTTCATTCGACAGGTTGAAAACATGAATGAAGTTAGAGTTAAAGATAAAAGAAGTGATAATGGGACTGAATTCAAGAATCATCAGCTTGAAGCTTTTTGTAATGAAAAAGGAATTTCACAAAACTTCTCTTCAGCTGGTACACCAGAACAAAATGGATTTGCTGAAAGAAGAAACAAAACATTGATTGAAGCAGCTAGAACTATGCTAAATGGTGCAACTTTACCTAAGTAATTTTGGGGGGAAGTTGTTCACAAAGCCTGTTACACTCAAAACAGGTCAATCATTGTTAAGAGACATGGAAAAATTTCTTATGAAGTTTTTTGAAAAAGGGTACCTGATGTCAGCTATTTTCATGTATTTGGATGTCCTGTGTTCATTTATAACTACAAGGATCAACTTGGGAAGTTTGACGAAAAAGATGATGATGATTTCTTCTTAGGATACTCACCAACAACCAAAGCATTTCGAGTATTCAACACAAGGAGACAGGAACTAGAAGAAACTTTTCACGTCACCTTCAATGAAGATGATAATGTACTACAAAGAACAGGGACAGAAGGTGATGAAATTGATTTCAATGAAAACAAGTCTTTTCCAGTTGATGAATTCTCTGAACCAAGACCTTTATTTAATCATCATCCACACACAAATACACTTACTCTATATGTCCCTGCATTCGATCCACTGTCAACTCATAACATTGATGATTATTCGGATCAAGTTCAAATTGAAGAAGAAAATCTACATACCAACAGCCCTTGCACAACCACATCTGAAAATGACTCACCTGTTATTCACAATAAAAAAGACTCTCCTGTTTTATGTGATTCATCCCTTGTTGTAGAGGCTGATGATGATACAGACACATAAGTTGTTTTTAAAGAGAGTCCTCCTATACAAGAAAATGAAGTTCAAGCTGTGATCTCATCCCCATACCTGCCCCTCTTAGTGAAACTCCAGCTCCTCAAAAAAAATGGTCAAGATACCAGCACATTCAACTTGTCAATATCATTGGTGAACCAAATGCTAGAGTTACAACTAGACAGAGAATTCATGACTCAGAATCAACCTCAGCCAATGAGTGTTTGTTTGCTGAGTTCCTATCATAATTAAACCAAAGCGTGTAGCTGAAGCCTTGGTTGAAGAAGGATGGGTAGCTGCTATGTAGGAAGAAATCAATAAATTAAAAAGAAACAAGGTATGGAATCTATTGCTAGCCCCACCTGGTAAGAATATCACAGGCACTAGATGGATCTATAGGAATAAAATGGATGAGATTGGGAACATCATAAGGAATAAGGCAAGATTGGTTGCACAAGGGTATACACAGACAAAAGGGGTAGATTTTGATGAAATGTTTGCTCCTGTTACAAGACTTGAAGCAATCAGAATCTTCCTAGCATATGTTGCATATATGAGTTTCACTGTGTATAAAATGGGTGTTAAAAGTGCCTTCCTTAATGGAAAATTGGTGAGGAAGTTTATGTAAGACATCTATAAGGATTTGAGAATAGCCAGTTTCCCAATCATGTGTACAGGCTACACAAAGCTATGTATGGGCTGAAACAAGCACCAAGATCATGGTATGAAATGCTGTCTACATTTTTAATAGAGAATAAATTTCTCAGAGGTTCCATTGATAAAATACTTTTTACCTTTAAGGATAAGACTGATTTTATTATTCTATAGATCTATGTGGATGATATCATATTTGGGTCAACAATGTTAATCTTAGTAAACGTCTTGATAAATTAATGACAAAGAAATATGAAATGAGTATGATGGGTGAATTAACTTACTTTTTATGTTTTCAAATTAAACAATGTCCTAAGGGAATTTCTGTTTGTCAAGAAAAGTATGTTAAGGATTTACATAAAAAATATGACTTGGCTGATTGTGCATCAGTGAAATGCCCCATGCTTCCACCTAATAACTTGGGTCCTGATGAGTCAGGAGTCTTTGTTAATGAGACTATGTATAGAGGCATGATTGGGTCACTCATGTATCTCACAGCCAGTCATCCTGATATCCAGTTCTCCACATGTCTCTGTGCAAGGTACCAAGCGAACCCAAAAGAATCCCATCTAGTGGCTCTCAAGAAAATATTCAGGTACCTTAAAGGAACTCCTTCTTTAGGGTTGTGGTACCCAAAAGAATCAGGTTTTGACCTTAAGGCATACTCAGATTCAGACTATGCTGGGTGTTGCCTTGATAGAAAAAAACACATATGAAAGCTACCAAATTCTTGGAAGAAAACTAGTTGGTTGGAGTACAAAGAAACAAAACTCTCTGGAAATGTCATCAGCTGAAGCTGAATATGTTGCAGCTGCAAGCTGTTGTGCATAAGTACTTTGGATCAAGAGTCAATTGGCTGACTATGAGATCCTATATGACAAAGTACCATTTTTTGTGACAACACTAGTGCAATTGCTATCTCCAACAATCCTGTGCTTCACTCTCGAACCAAACACATTGATATCAGGTATCATTTTATCAGGGATCATATTTTGAAAGGAGATATTGAGCTGCATTTTCTTCCCACTGAGCTGCAACTAGCTGACCTTTTTACCAAGCCTTTGGCTGAACCTTCGTTCAACAAGCTAGTTGCTGAGATGGGTATTCTTAATATCTCCAAGCCTGTGGCTGATAATTAATGTGCTATTTAATGAAGTCTAAGTAAATATTAAATGTTTTTCACATGTAACTAGGTAGTTACTATCAAAGTAAATGCCAAAAACAATATATATATAATTAGTACTTTTACCAATAACGAGGAGGCAAACTATTTTTTAAAAGGTCAAGGGACCCACACATGATCAGTCTTTTTCACACTACGCATTTAATGCGGGTGAATAACTGTTTAAAATTTGAATAAATATCTTTCCAAGATTTTGTCACCAACATGCTTTCATAATTATTCACAAATATCTCTCTCTAAAAACATCTCTCTAAAACCCTCTCATCTTCTTCATCACCAAATCCCTCGCATCAATGGCATTCCCCGTTCCAAAGGCGTCTAATGTTTCCTTCGAGATCAACGAAAGCATTATGGCTTCAAACAACTTAATAGAATGGCTTAAAGCTCCTAATGACTCATACTTAGATCTGGTAAACTTCATGAAGAATTGTGATGTTGGGGAAGCTTTTACCAGATCTCCATCTGTTTTCACTAAGAATACCTTAGGGAATTTTTATTCTGCTGAAGATCTTGATAACAACACCATCTCCTTCCACCTTTCATGCAATGATCATCCTTTTGCCTTTTCTGCTGCTGATTTCTCATCCTTGGCTTGGCTTAAACATGGTGAAGACTGCACCAAGTCTGTTGATAAGAAGGCTATTAAGGATGCCCTTGCCACTCTTTACCCTGTCTTTGACACTCACCCAACTCTTACACTATCTGAAGTTGTTCATAAATCCCCATTGAAAATCAAGTTCTTTTCTCACTTGTGGAGGGTGCTATTATCGCATATTGTCAAATCTCTAGAAGGAATGCAAGGTTCACAGGATTAGATGTCTTTCAACCATCAGGCTATTGCATACGAGCTGATCTGGGGTGCTGATGTAGATGTAGGAAGTATTATCTTTTCTAACCTTGTGGAGAAGCTGAAAGGAACTCACCTAAGTCTTTTTGGTGATCATTAGGATAATTTTGAACTCACAACAATGAAGCCGTATCATCTCACCGGGGCTGTCTACAAGGTAATTGGGCCTAATGATGTACCAATGACAGCCCACATAAAGAATGTAGCTGCAAGAGGACCAACATTTAAGTCTTTGATCCCTTCCTCTAAGAAGGTGAATGCAGCTAATGTGTCTGGTAAGTCAGCGTCTTTGACCTCTGGGCAACACACTACGCTGTCCAAAGCAACAACTGACTAACAACCAAAGAAGAAGCCAAACCCCACTTCATCCAAAACCCATGCTGTTAAAAAGGTCAGGGCAACAAAGAAGGATACCCTTTCAACTCCCTCTGTTCCAACGACTTCGGTGGACACAGAGCCTTTAGCTGAATTCAACCAAGAGTCTAGTGTCTCTAATTTAGCAGAGACAGGAGGAACCAACCTAACTCCACTGATATCTCACAGGTAATTAGTTTATCATTTTTAGAGGTACACAAGCAGTCACTCTCAAATGTCTGTAAGAGAGAGTGGTGAAGTTAGGTTTATCCTCGACCTATAGGAGTTTGTGTCAGCACTTAGAAATACTTTAAGACTTCTGTACACCCTCTCATTGCACCAGGGAGTGATTCATTAGTGTTTATAAAGCACCCCGATGACCCTACCCCATCTAGACAGTATGCAGGCAAACAACAACGTGTATACACATATGTCTCAACCTAGAGTATGTGTACCTCACACAGCCTCTAGGTTCCTTCAGAAAAAGAATCCCAAAAGTTTCAGAATTTTAGAAGGAGTTGAATAATCATCCTCAGCTTTCCTAGGGACAGCGTAAAATGATGATCCTAAACTACATCTTTTTCACAAATAAAAGAGTCCCAAAGGATTTATCCTTTGGAGGGGGGGGGGGGGGGGGGGCAGAATAATCACATTCAGCTTTCCTAAGGCAACATAACATGTGATCCTAACCAACATCTAATTTACAATCAAAAGAGTCCCAAAGGATTTATCCTTTTGGGGGGCTGAATAATCACACTCAGCTTTCCTAGGGGCAGCGTTAGAGGTGATCCTAACCAACATCTAATTCACAATCAAAAGAGTCCTAAAGGATTTACCTTTGGGGGGGTGAATAATCAGACTCAACTTTCCTAGGGGAAGCGAATGGCGACCATTAACCCAATTACTTTCACACTTAAAAGAATCCGAAGGATTTATCCTTTGGAGTGGCTAAATAATCATCCTCAGCCTCTCTGGGACAACGAACTGGCGACCTTTCCCCTTATTTATTTCCCTGTAACTAACTAACATAAATTGCAGGCTGATGTTAAACAGTCCACTGTAGACTCTCATGATACCACAGATGGTGCTGATAATATCATTTAGGAACAGCCAATGATATGAGTGATTTTACTCATATCAATTATATCAATAAACGAGCAATAAATGCATATAATCAATGAAAAAGACCTTGTATATGTTTGTTTGTTGTTTAATGTGTGTAGGTACCGAAGTTCGTGAAAACCGGCAAAATCGACACGAGTTTGAAGAAAAGATCAACAAAGCCAAATACAAGCTAGTTTTTAGTAGATTTAATATTTATGAAGATTATTTGGGCTTGTGGGACCCACATTGGAACTAATGGGCTTAAAAGCCCATTAGAAAAATCAAGTTATCTATTTTTAGACCAAACTCTAAACAAAGCCCATTACATCCTTAATTTGGAACGGAAATTGGTTAAATGGGCCTTAAGTCCATTACATTTCAAGTAAAGATAAGAGAAACGTGTTAATGAGCTTCTGATATCCACAATGGTTTAATAAACGTTTGAAAAGTATATTAACTTTCCATTCGTTTGGTCAAACATTTATTCACTTCATAACTTTATAACCCACACACTCGCCCACTCATATTACCTTTCGATATTTACTATGTAACCTACCTTTCTCTCTCACCTTTTCACACCCAAATAACCAGACATCCAAACCCTAATTTACAAAACCAAAATTTGGGGCTTTTACATAATTAGGGCGCGTGGTATTCACGCCCCTTTAATTAATTCCCCCTTTTTTGATCTAGAAGATGGAGGAGAGAACAGTGACGTGGCCCTTTCCCATACTCTTATTGGTCGAGACACCTCATTCTTTCCACTTCTCCAATAAAAAGAGAACAACTCAGCACCAAACTAACACAACTAGCACAAGGGATTTCCACGTTGGCAATCCCTGTGCTAGTATGTGTTTTATCAACCGTAGATCAAGTTGGAGAAAGAGAAGATGCTAAATGAAGGGCTAAGATTCAAGATCTTCTCAACAAACCACCACCAAGAGCCTTGGGGGTTGGCTATAAAAACCCCCATATTTCTGTAATTTAATGATCCAATTTTATTTTTTAAAGTTATTATGTTAAACTAGTTTTAGGATTAATCTTGTAATTTCTTTCTTAAAAGTATTGTAATCGTTTCTTGTTTATTAATAAAAGTGATTTGAGTTTGATTTAATCTATTTTACTTTCTGTTTAAACTTATTATTGCACTTTTATTCTTAAAACTGATTTGATATGATAATGGTTGAGGTTATTTGATGAAACTAATTAATAGTTTTATTTAAATAATTAAAAATAAATATTGGGGATAAACTTCCCCACTGTAAGTTTATATTAAACTAGATCGAATATTGTTGATGTCGTGAGATGATGGTTAGTGGTTCGATGATGGTGATGGTGAAAGGTGGTTCTGATTCGAGTTATATGCCAGCTCAGCGCTGCGCATCGTCCCAAAGGTGTCTACAATAGGTTTGTTATCTTTTAATATTAATGTTATTTATATTTAAGTCGAATTTGTTTAAGTGTTTACATGATCTATTTGAATATCTCGCTGATGATTTGTTTTAGTCTGTTTGAATATTTAGATTTCCTTAGTGTTAGATTTTAGCTGTTTTCTTTTAGAAACTGGTTCTGAAGTGATGTACATCTGCTTTATATGTTACTTTGCAAATTTTTAATCTGCTTTTATAAAGTTTTATAAGCTTTAAGTTGGTTTAAAAGGGCTTTTGATTTTCGATTAATGTTGACTTTTAATAGTAAGTCTGTTTTGATTTAAGTCTACAAGAGGATTTATATTATTTCATTCAGTCTGCTGGTTTCTATTATAAGTGTAATAAGTTGTGAGTTTATTTGAGTACTAAGTACTTGTTTAGATCTGTTCTAGTTTTTCTGCTCGTAAGGTATGATGTAAGCTTAATATCTGCTAGAGCTTGTGTTTACTTGGTTATTGATTACTGAGTTTTGATTCCTGTTTATGTCTACTGGTTATTTGGCTTTAATAAAGTAGATTATTCAGTCTTGCTTACTGATATGAGCTTTGATTTATAGTTTTACTAATTAATAGTATTTAACTTGCTGATATTTCAGTTTACTTTACTGATTGTTTAGAGCTGATATTGATTGAATTATTGAGTCTCTTTGCTGAGTGATTTTGTTTTGTCATAGCTGTTATAGTGTTGTTTAGCTATTATTGTTTGATCTGTTGAGTTCCAAAAAGGCTAGCAGATTCATTTGATCTGCATAGCTAAAATTGATTCCTATTAGTTCCAAGTATTTATCACAGCAAGTCATTCCTGTGGATTGTATTTTTAATCAATCCAGTATATTTAATCAAAAAGTCACCCATGTGACCTTTATTTACTTTAATCTGTAAAAAAAGAAATTTACCAAAAATATGTCTCCAATGAGACTCGAACCCATGACCTCCTAGTCATAGGCCAAACACTCTACCATTTGTTCTAGTTAATCTTTTGTGTCTAATTACAACTATTAGAATTAATATAGTCAGTTTTACTTCTGTCAGTGTTTTATTATAACTTTTAGATACTAGTTTTTCATTTAAATATAGTTTAATTAAAAGTCTTATAATATTCACTTTTAGTTTAAAATAATAAATAAATAAAAAAAACAAAACAAAAATTATTTTATCAATTTTAGAAATTTTATTTAGTTATAAAATTTGTTTTTAAATAAGGTAGATTTTAATTAAATTAGTTTTTAAAATACTTTTATAAATAGATTTTCTTTATAAAAAGTATAAGTTACTTTTAAATATATTTAATTAAATTTTAGATTTAAAATAAGTTTTAAAATTAGTTTAAATAAAGTTTTTAATAGTGTAAAAGTATTTTCATTAAATAGATTAAGTTTTTAATTAATTTTAAATAGTGTAAATTTTAATAGTTTTAAAGTTTGAAAATTTAAATAATTGTTTTTAGATTAAATGTGGGGAACGATTCATGCACTTTAGGAAATTAATTAAAAATTGTAGGAGTAATTTTAGATTAAAAACCGAAAACCAATCCAAATCAATTGTCCAAACTGAAACAAAACGTCTCAAATTCACTTGATCTTCGTGTACAACGAACTTGGATCATCAACGTGTTTAATTAAATCCGTCTTCGACTTATTTATGGATTATTACCTTTTCCTAAGGGTAATTTCCAAAATTTGTCCTATATCGTATCTAATTAAAATACACTGACGTTTCCTCATCACATCAAAAAATTTGGCGCCACTGCCGGGGATCTTGTGTACGATTCGTTCGTGGAGATTTGTTGATCGTTGATTTGAAGACCCTTTCCATTTTGGAAGGTTATGTTTATTTTTGTTTTATCATCATTATGTCTTCATCTATCGTTTGCGTTAAGTGTGGGAGTCCATTGTATGATGGTGTGTGCCCTTGTCTTCAAACGAAAGACGACTCCTCACAACTTTTCATTGAACAATTACTTATGCTATAGCAAATGAATTTTTACAAAGATTTTTTCAAAGATGATATTTTGGTGAACTATGATTATGATGATGATGACGATGATGAGGATATTTTCGATCTCACTCCATCTCATGACTGCACTACTCCTATTCTTGACTCTTCCATCGTGGAGCCCAAAAATTCTCTAAGCATGGGGGACGAGCATCTTAGCACTATTCCAGAAACGGAATCGGACGAAGTAATAAAGTCTATTGTTGTGATCCTTGTCCAAAACCCAAGAGAGTTCGATGGTATTTCCAATGAAACGTGTGATTTGCCACAATGTGATGACTCTACTTCTTCCAATCACTTTGAGATTTTCTCCAATTCTAATGATGAAAATTGTGATGGAAATGAAGATTTTGAGTATGATACGACTTAGTGAATTATCTAATGAGGAGTTCTTCGATGAACTTTCTTATAAAGATGATATTCACGACTCGAATTATGAGGGGTTTCCCAATGAACCTACTCTTCTTCACCCATTTTCACCGGGAAATGGGGATGATAGTGATCCGGTATTTGAGAGGTTCACCTTTGAACTTGCTCCTTTAGACCCAAATCTACCGGGAAACGAGGTTGATTTGACTATTCCAATCATTGAGAAGTTCACCGATGAACTTACTCATTTAGATGTAGAAGACGTTATTCTTCGTGGGAAATTATCGAACGTCTATCTTCTCATTTCTAAAATCGAAGCTTTGAATTCTAAGCCTAATGCCAAGTCTTTCTCTCCATCTCCTATCCCCGTTGAGGATAATGATCCGCTTATGGAGGAGATTGCCATGTTTCTTGCTTCTAATGATTCGATACCACCGGGTGTTGATGAAAGTGACCCGGAGGGGGACACTCTCTTTTTAGAGAATTTACTTGATGATGATTTCGTCCCAAGTCCTCCTCCCATCCACTTTGATCTTAATGTGCGGGTTTTTTCATGTGTCTCATATTGAGTACCATGATCCGATTGATCACATTTCTAAGGTTGATATGGTCGTTAAAGATAAGAATGTTGATTCCACTATGGATGAAACTTTTATCCCACCATTACCATGTGCTTTATATAATCTTGGATTAGCATGGGGGGACGACACCGTGTTGTCTATTCCTTTCTCTCTCGAGGACGAGGTATTCGATCCCGGAATCGTTGATTTAGGGAAATCTCGCCCTTTCATCGATGCAATAACTGAAAGATTTTTCGATCATCTAGGTGCGAGTTTATCTCGGGGAGCATGCTATATCAATTTCGTGATTTGTGACCATCATCTCTTTTTGGAGATTTATGGTGGAGTTTCATCCTTTCGTTTGTCATCCGACAACGAGGATGAGATCTTTGACCCCAGCATCGTGCTTTATGTTGGATTTTATTCCATTATGCCGGTTTTCATCATTTTCCCTAAGGACCAATGAATGCGGGGATCGAGTCGAGCTCATGACTCGGTTAACAAAAACGAGGTTCCTTGTGGGGGAGTCCCATACATTCTATCTTCTTTCTGTTTTCTAACACTAATAAGGCTTGATCTTTCAAGCTCGTGCTCGTGTTTTGTTGTGTTGTGAATCTTAGGTATGACTCTAATCATTGAAGACTCTCGTGTTCGGTGTTTGCCGGTCCACTTGATCTTCCATACTTTGAATGTAAAAGGGGCACACTCTCTATCCTTTGATTTTTTCGACTAACGTTTTATCTTGAAGCATAATTATAAACGGCTTATAGATTTACGTACTCTTTCCATGTTAGAATTTTGCATTAGACTCTTCGTGTTTTAGCAAGGGGTGTTACTCTTGAGCTAAGAAACATTGAGGACAATGTTTGGTTTTAGCATGGGGAGTCAATCGATATAATCGCTTGCAATTGCTTTTGTCGTGTCTAAACGTAATCGTTTTTCTCATTTTTCTAAAAAAATTTAAATTTTTAGTGTTATTTTAAGTTTTAATAAAGAAAATAAGTGCTTTTGACACAAATGTAGGCTTTCCGTTGGTGAAAATAAAAATAGTTTTTGACTCGACTGGGTTTTTACCTTAGTTTTTCCTTAACGTGTTTAAATCAAGTTTTGCTAGGCTTTTATATAGGGAACTTTAAAACGCGAAAGTCTTAACTCATACGGGTTTAAGAACGAGAACTTTTCTCAAGTTCCTATAATTGATCCTAGAAATTCGTTTTTCAAGGGAACTTTAAAACGTAAATTCTAAAACTTGAAAAAGTATAAGAAGATGCAAGATCCTATAGATGACTTGAAAACCCAAAACTTTGATTTAATAGGCTAAGTGTCCATTGATTTCACATTTTTAAAATTTTACAATATGGAGAACAAGAGATGATATAGTTTAATCATAAGTTTTTAATGTTAATTCTTCCTTGTGTAAGTATTTTTGTGTTTGATTTAATCTCCTCGTATTTATTTTTCACGCTTGAATAATAATTGCTTAATAAATGAAGTTTTTGGCGGTTTAGGCTTAATATCTTAACTCGTAACTCCTTCTTTTTCTTCCCTTGTAATTAAAGTGAGAACACATTAAGGGTGTCAGCGTCATGGACTTTTGATCATGGGATTGCGGAAATTTTTCTTACTATAAATATCATAATAATAAAGAAGATTAAATAAAAACATGTTCTCTATGAGCCTTCGGGTGGGAGCCATGTAGCACTAACCTTGTCATTTGAGCCTTAGGGTGTATGGCATGAGGACGTGTTTAATAAAAAATGCTTCATCATCATGAGCCATAAGGTGGGATGGTGAATGTCAATTCCCTTATTTTTGTCCAAGGAGCCTTCGGGTGTGGATTATAAATAAGGAGCACGATTACATCTTAAAGAGCCACAAGGTGATATGATGTAGTTGTTGCTAACTCCATTAATAAAGTCATAATTTACTTTGGAGGTTTTATTGTTGCTTTAAGTAGATCTATTATCCAAATTTTGGGTCCGGGGATTTATCCCTCAAATCGTGTTAAGTTATCCTTGATGTGGGCTTTCTTTAGTGACAACGATTTTTGAAGTCGAGGTTAGGTTTTGAGTGTTGAGTTTATAATATTTTGCCTTCATTTTTGTATTAATAAATATCAAATAAGTCAAATGAGCCTTTGGGTGAATGACAATAAAATATGGAGATACAATTAGGAATAAAAGGAGATTGAGTTTAACACAAATTACTTGTATGAGTTGTTTTAATTTTGGGGCTTATGATTGACAATGATCTTATTTTTAAACTTAGCATGGAAAAGTGAAAAGTCGATGACGACGTATCTATTTGAGTTTTATGATCCTAAAAGTTATTTTTCAAATAATGAAAGTTATACATTATGTCTTTGCAAAATAAAGTGTCAAAAGTTGAATAAAAATGTAGTTAGTAGTTTTATTTTATCATTGCGTGAGGACACGGCAATTTCTTAGCAAGGGGGAGTTTGATATGAGTGATTTTACTCCTATCAATTATATCAATAAACGAGCAATAAATGCATATAATCAATGAAAAAGACCTTGTATATGTTTGTTTGTTGTTTAATCTGTGTAGGTACCGAAGTTCGCGAAAACCAGCAAAATCGACACGAGTTTGAAGAAAAGATCAACAAAGCCAAATACAAGCTCCTTTTTAGTAGATTTAATCTTTATGAAGATTATTTAGGCTTGTGGGACCCACATTGGGACTAATGGGCTAAAAAGCCCATTAGCAAAATCAAGTTATCTATTTTTGGACCAAACTCTAAACAAAGCCCATTGCATCCTTAATTTTGGAACGGATTGGTTAAATGGGCCTTAAGTCCATTACATTTCAAGTTATGATAAGAGGACGTGTTAATGGGCTTCTGATATCCACAATGGTTTAATAAACATTTGAAAAGTATATTTAACTTTCCATTCGTTTGGTCAAACATTTATTTACTTTACAACTTTATAACCCACACACTCACCCACTCATATTACCTTTCGATATTTACTATGTAACCTACCTTTCTCTCTCACCTTTTCACACCCAAATAACCAGACATCCAAACCCTAATTTACAAAACCAAAAATTGGGGCTTTTACTTAATTAGGGCGCGTGGTATTCACGCCCCTTTAATAAATTCTCCCTTTTTTCTGATCTAGAAGATGGAGGAGAGAACAGTGACGTGGCCCTTTCCCATACTCTTATTGGTCGAGACACCTCATTCTTTCCACTTCTCCAATAAAAAAGAGGACAAGTCAGCACCAAACTAACACAACTAGCACAAGGGATTGCCACGTTGGCAATCCGTGTGCTAGTATGTTTTTTATCAACCGTAGATCAAGTTGGAGAAAGAGAAGATGCTAAATGAAGGGTTGAGATTCAAGATCTTCTCAACAAACCACCACCAAGAGCCTTGGGGGTTGGCTATAAAAACCCCCATATTTCTGTAATTTAATGATCCTATTTTACTTTTTAAAGTTATTATGTTAAATTAGTTTTAGGATTAATCTTGTAATTTCTTTCTTAAAAGTATTGTATTCGTTTCTTGTTTATTAATAAAAGTGATGTGAGTTTGATTTAATCCATTGTTTACTTTCTGTTTAAACTTATTATTTCACTTTTATTCTTACAACTGATTTGATATGATAATGGTTGAGGTTATTTGATGAAATTAATTAATAGTTTTATTTAAATAATTAAAAATAAATATTGGGGATAAACTTCCCCACTGGAAGTTTATATTAAACTGGATCGAATATTGTTGATGTCGTGAGATGATGGTTAATGGTTCGATGATGGTGATGGTGAAAGGTGGTTCTGATTCAAGTTATATGCCAACTCAGCACTGCGCATCGTCCCAAAGGTGTCTACAATAGGTTTGTTATCTTTTAATATTAATGTTATTTATAGTCGAATTTGTTTAAGTGTTTACATGATCTATTTGATTATCTTGCTGATGATTTGTTTTAGTCTGTTTGAATATTTGGATTTCCTTAGTGTTAGATTTTAGTTGTTTTCTTTTAGAAACTGGTTCTGAAGTGATGTACATCTGCTTTATATGTCACTTTGCAAATTTTTAATCTGCTTTTATAAAGTTTTATAAGCTTTAAGTTGTTTTAAAAAGGTTTTTGATTTTTGATTAATGTTGAGTTTTGATAGTAAGTCTGTTTTGATTTGAGTCTGCAAGAGGATTTATTTTATTTCATTGAGTCTGCTGGTTTCTATTATAAGTGTAATAAGTTTTGAGTTTATTTGAGTACTAAGTCCTCGTTTAGATCTGTTGCTAGTTTTTCTGCTTATAAGGTATGATGTAAGCTTAATATCTGCTAGAGCTTGTTTTTACTTGGTTATTGATTGCTGGGTTTTGATACCTGTTTATGTCTGCTGGTTATTTGGCTTTACTAAAGTAGATTATTCAGTCTTGTTTACTGATATGAGCTTTGATTTATAGTTTTGCTGATTAATAGTATTTAACTTGCTGATATTTCAGTTTACTTTACTGATTGTTTAGAGCTGATATTGATTGAATTATTGAGTCTCTTTACTGAGTGATTTTGTTTTGTCATAGCTGTTACAGTGTTGTTTAGCTATTATCGTTTCATCTGTTGACATCCAAAAAGGCTAGTAGATTCATTTGATCTGCATAGCTAAAACTGATTCCTATCAGTTCCAAGTATTTATCACAGCAAGTCATTCCTGTGGCTTGTATTTTTAATCAATCCAGTATATTTAATCAAAAATTCACCCTTGTGACCTTTATTTACTTTAATCTGTAAAAATAAATAAATTACCAAAACTATGTCTCCAATGAGGCTCGAACCCATGACCTCCTGGTCATGGGCCAAACGCTCTACCATTTGTTCTAGTTAATCTTTTGTGTCTAATTACAGCTATTAGAATTAATATAGTCAGTTTGACTTCTGTCAGTTTTTTATTATAACTTTTAGATACTAGTTTTTCATTTAAATAGAGTTTAATTAAAAGTTTTATTAAATTCACTTTTAGTTTAAAAAAATTAAAAGAAAATTATTTTATCAATTTTAGAAATTTTATTTAGTTATAAAAATTTGTTTTTAAATTAATTAGATTTTAATTAAATTAGTTTTTAAAATAGTTTTATAAATAGATTTTCTTTATAAAAAGTATAAGTTACTTTTAAATAGATTTAGTTAAATTTTAGATTTAAAATAAGTTTTAAAATTATTTTAAATAAAGTTTTTAATAGTGTAAAAGTATTTTCATTAAATAGATTAAGTTTTTAGTTAATTTTAAATAGTGTAAATTTTAATAGTTTTAAAGTTTGAAAATTTAAATAATTGTTTTAAGATTAAATGTGGCGAACGATTCATACACTTTAGGAAATTAATTAAAAATTGTAGGATTAATTTTAGATTAAAAATCGAGAACCAATTCAAATCAATTATCCAAATTGAAACAAAACGTCTCAAATTCACTTGATCTTCGTGTACAACGAATTTGGATCATCAACGTGTTTAACTAAATCCGTCTTCGACTTATTTATGGATTATTACCTTTTCTTAAGGGTAATTTCCTAAATTTGTCCTATATCGTATCTAATTAAAATACACCGACATTTCCTCATCACATCAGCCAACAGAAGTTAACATATTGGTTGATGTTGGTGAAGATGTCTTGTCTCTCATTGAGAGATTTTCTGAACCTGAATCGATGTCTGATGATGAGATTCTCCCTGAAGGGATGATTGAAGAAGAGGATGAACATTAGATTCCCCTGTCTCCTCCCAAAACCACAGCTGAGTCCACTCTAGCTGATGACACCACTCCTGTTAGCCTCAAAATATTGAGTCAAACAATAATGTTCGGTCATAGGTTTCTATTGTAATATTTATTAGAACGTTGTAATAGTTAGTTAAATAGTCGTGGTTCACGGGCTTGGATTTAAGCTACTTAAAGCCCAAAAGACAAGCCCGGTCCAAACAATATAGCCCATTATGGTTACATGTAAGCCCGGCTATATAAGGCCCTTCCTAGCATGTTAGGAAGGGTGGATTGTCATTAGTACTCTCATTATTCTAATCTAATATTCACCAAGTTAATCATCTCTCTCTCTACTTTCTCTCACTACTTTCTCTCTCTAGAATTCATCTTCTTCATCTATTTTCTCTATTTAATTCGTGTTATATCATCATATTATTAGAGACAACAATTGGTATCAATCACCATGGGGTAGTTTTATGATTCGTTGTTGATATTACTTGGTTCGTGTGATTTTCTCTTATAATCATCTCGAATTCAATATTTTTTTTGTGTTTTCCTTGCTCTAAATCTTGATATAAATCTTCTACATAGTTGTGGTAGGGATTTGGTCGCATTTGGTTGGTTCAAATCACGGATTTCTTGTCGAAAATCTCATCTTTTTACCTAAAAATCTCGAAATAATACTATTATTCCGATCAGTGTCATCGGAAAAGGGTTTAGTGATTCCGATCAGTTGCATCAGAAAAGGGTTTAAACATTCCGACCAGTTTTCCGATCACATTCCGACTGGACTTAACATATTCCGATTGCATTCCGATTTGGTATTCCGACAAGGTTCTTTCCAACATCATTTCGACAAAGGGATTCCGATTGTATTCCGATTAGGACATTCCGACATCATTCCGACGAAGGGATTCCGATTGTATTCCGATAAGGACATTCCGATAAGGGTATTCCGATTAGGGGACATTCCGATTTGGGTATTCCGATTAGGACATTCCGACAAGGTTATTCAGATTAGGGCACATTCCGATGGACATTCCGATGCTATGTTTTGCTAAATTTTGTTCGAGTATTTTTTATACTTAGCCACCATCTAGACTAGTTTCGAAATATTGTTTACACGAAGATTAAAATAAATAAATAAATAAATAAATAAATAAATAAATAAATAAATAAAGAGTTAAAATTTTTCCGTCAAGTAAATTCAATTTTTTTCCATACTAGTTTTAGGACATTTCTAGCTCGATTTCAAACTTTGGCGATTACCAAATTTTTTGGTCTACCGTTTTGTCGGACTGGGGAATTTATTGTCAAACTTAAGAAAAATTGCAATTTTCGGAATTTTATCCACAACAACAATCACAACAAATATACTTAAGATCCATATTCACTTCATCATTTCAGAGAATATTGAGATGGATTCTACTGCCGAATATCGTGTGACGAACAACAACATAATGGTGGCGGGGTAACAAAGAGAGACCACCAATGCTTGTGTCTGGTCGGTATGCTCAATGACAATCACGTTTCATACGATACCTTGATACAAGACCTAATGGTGATGCCTTGAGGAAATGTATTACTCATGGACCATATATATTCAAGAAGATCTCAATTCCTCTAAGACCAACCACATATACTACTGATCCAATACCCGTAAGTGAACGTGATGAAACAAGAGCTGATCTTACACCTGAAAATTGTGCTTGGCATGATGCAGAGAAGGAAGCCATCTATATGGTTTTAAGTGGGATTGGAGATGATATTTACTCCACGGTTGATGCATGCCCGACAGCACAAGAAATGTGGACTGCTATTGAATGCTTGCAACAAGGAGAATCACTCAACAAACAAGATGTCAAAACAAACTTATTTTAGAATTTTGGCAAGTTTACTTCAAGGGATGGAAAATCAATTGATTCATACTACTCCAGGTGTGACAATCCGTCAATTTATGGTTGATATTTTATTCTCAAATATTATTTAAAAACATTATTTTAATGTTATATTATGAACTAACTTATTTCTGGGAAGAAATTTGAATTTACGTTTTGAAGTAGTATCGACTACGTCTAAACCGGAGGATTCTACGTCACGTGCTTACGTTTACATACACCGTCTTTGGTGACAGTCCGACATTTCAGAAAATAAATTTATCCGTAAATATTATTTTGGGATTTTTATTTTTGAGTTGGTTCATAAACTTACAAATTTACGAGAAGAGATTAGGACTTACGATTATAATTTAACGTCCTTTACGACTAAACCGGAAACCTTAGGATTACGTATTTACGTTTTCGAACTCCGTTTTTGATGAAACGATTTTTATTAGATTCGTTTTGTGCCGTTGATTCATAATTTAAAAAAAAGTTTTTCGTAAAACGACCCGAGGGCACGCAAATCGAGGAAACTAGAATTGAGGAGTACCCGTAAATAATTGGGATGAGACAAAACAAGTTTTGCCCCACCCCCACATATGGATGGCATAACTTAGCTACAACAATTTTGAGGTGTCAAGCTTACAAAGTAAGCTAGGACACTTGTCCTAGCCACTTTGTAAACTAGCAACCAACTCAAAACCACTCACTTCCAAACAACTTCTCCATTTCCATCCATGCAAAACCACACAACTCTCCTCCATCTCTCTCAAAAATTCGTCCCATATTCATCAAAAACAACCCTCATTTGATCCATTTTAACCATGAAATCATATGTTATTCACAGATATGATAAAGCCCTTTTCAAGCTCTATTGATTGGTGGTGATTTTAACATCCAAAGAGAAGTTTGCAAGATGAAGTAGGGCTGATTTTCCACAAGATTTTCATGAAGATAGGTGATCTTGAAGTTGATATTGGTATATCACAAGTCTTGCCATCAAAATCCAAGCCTTGTTCATCAACCTCATCTTTTCATCACTATGGTGGTATAAAGATTGTCCTCCCCATCCTTTTGTTAATTTTGATTATGTAATCATGTATTTTCTTCTTAAATGTATATATGTATGATGATATATGATGATTAAAAATATTATGTGAGGATTTGGTGTTGATAGATTGGATAAACATGGGTAAAAAGATGGACAAACTACATGTAAAATGGTTAAATCTTGTTAAATGGTAGGCTATATAAAAACAGTAAATAACCATGTCATGAACTGATAAAATGGCATAGATTAATGTATATACAGTAAGTAATATGTCTTGTACACATTTGAGAGTTGGCCATGCAATGGAATCATTAGGATGAGTGAGATATGATCAAAATAAGTTTAGAGTACAAATCTGAGTTCACTGTTTTGGACAATTTTTAGAAAATACTTAGAGGCTGATTCAACAGTAGCTATAGTAGAGCTAAATGGAGCACATATCATTTAGTTTATGTCATAAAAATTTGAGCTTCTATCTCCATATAGAACTCTAGATATGGCTGTTTTGGTGAACATGAAAGTAAAAATCAGATTTTGGGAAATTAAAGTATAATAGTATTATATAAGCACTCAAATTAAAATAGTATAAAATGTGAATTAAAACCCACTAACTTATATAATACATTTATATAAATATGTATAAGGATAAATAAATGGACATTTTATAAAAATGGTAGTTTGATAAGTTTTATAAGTTATAAAACTATAAATATGATTTTTACGACTTTTTCGGCTATTATCGTAAAATTAACGTTTTTATTAAATAAAACTTAGACGGTTGGACCCGTCTAATGTAAACTTTTATAAACTCATATACTGATATATAAACATATATAACAAGTAAAAACCGATAAAACCCGAGCTATATAACATACGGACATTAACGGGCTAAGTTAACGTTATTGGACTAATAATACAACAAAATGGGCCTAAAACACTTATAAACTTATTGGGCTTAACCCATTTGGGCCCAACTTGTAAAGTGTAAATACCGATAATAAAAGTATAAAATGGATTAATACAAGTTGAAGAACTTATAATAAGCTTGTTGGACTTAAAACATATAAATAGGTAAAACTAGTAAACTAGTATAAAAGTTATCAATACATAACACTAAAATGAGTAAATGAGAATATGTAAACCCACTTGATCATCATATATATATATAAAATCATCATATGTATACATAATTGTTATTTATATAAAGTCATTGGACAAGAGTCTAAGACGAGTATTATTTGTCTAGGTTTCCGTGATTGAAGCACGTACCGTACGTCCGAATTGCCGATAACCCGCCTTCCCACATCAACGTGAGTTCATAGCCTCGCACTCTTTTAAATGTTTTTATGAAATGTTTTATAAACCCGCGAGGGAGATAACATGTTAGTTTTTATAAAATAGGACACCATTTGTCCCGATTGTTTGTTTATTGATTTGGACCCGGATGATTGTATGACCCTATGAATGATTAAATGACCCGACAGATGAAATAAAATGGATTATTAAAGTTAGGTTATGTCACTAAAAGTCCCATTAGCATGAATTGTGAACTACCGGGATTTGGTAGACGCTTATGCATATAATAGTACTATTTGGGGACGATCACCCCAGTTCGCGCCTTGAAGGTTGATCCCCGTCGTGCCACATTGATTGGTAAGCAAATTTATGTATGAGAAGATTTACATAGCGTGACCTTTGTGACGACACGCTAATTTAGATGGGCAAATGAGTTTCTGGCTAGCTACCCGTTGTTTGTTGTAGTAAGGTAACAATGTCATGCGGCTTATAATAATCCAATTAACGAAATACGGCTATATGCACCGAATTACGATATATTGCCTGACTAGCAATATGGGGTCTTAATATTGATATTATGTTCGTATTTTGGTTTTTCATAACCATATTCATATAACGGTTTTTATTTAACTTTATACAACGTCATAAGACGTATTGTATGATATTTTTACGACATTGGTTCGTATAATGGTTTTGAAGGCGAAAGCCGATATTATGATTTTGATAAGGATTTGTATAAAATGACTTTGGCTATTTTATGGCCTATTACAATAATTTGTACAAAATGATTTTTGGTAATAATTTTATACCGATGTTATATTGATGGATTTTATTAAACTCTATGAATTCACTCGGCGTTATCGCTGACCTTTTCTTTTAACATGTTTTTATCTCAGGTACTTGAAGGTAATTCTCGGTAAGACGACAAGAATTCATGGCCCGCACTTAAACAATAATTTCCATTCAAATACTTTGTAAAACTTTGTATGAAATAATATGACTTGGGACCTATGTAACTTTGATATTTATGAATGGAAATGCTTTATTATCAAACGACGCGATTTTTAAGCGTTGTCTATGATGTGAGTAATGTGCTATCCCGTAACACCAATGAGTCTTCCGCTGTATTGAATTGAGTAAATTTGGGGGTGTTACAGTTTGGTACCAGAGCTCTCGTTATAGAGAACGAAAGATTTTTAAAACCAAGGTTTTGAATAAAACATTTCAAAATCTTTTAACTAAAAACATTTTTCTAAAAATGTCTAAAAATCTTTTGACTATAACGGTGCCGAAGAATTCCCGAGTTACCCACAAGGCCAGACTGAGAAGTGTTATTTTAATATATATATAACTTGGATTATATATATATATATATATATATATGATGTAATTTTATTACATGATTGTTTGATGATTATTTTGATATTTATACGAGGTATTTATACGACGTAGATTGTCACAAGGAACCCTAAATCCCCTAGTAAATTAATCGAAGCTATTCTCGTAGGAATTCTAGCTATCCTAGATCTAAACCAAGTTGTGGATATTTATGATCCCAACAAATGGTTGATATTCGTAGGAGTATTGTTATTATTTGATTGTGATACTGAAAAAGAATTGGCGAGATTAAATCGGATATCGATGTCATGACGATCTTTCCTTATAGAGTGGAGTTTGACAAAACGTTACCACCTGGAAAGGTGTCATCTGTATCGTTGTCACCCAATTATTAAATTGAAATCGAAAGGGTGAATGTTGCACTTGAGGCTGTCAATGGAACCATTACCCAAAAGCTTCATGCCACCAGTACCTTCCGAGAAGTCTAATTGAATGTATGAGTCATTTAATACTAGTGACTCATTTGATAATTGTTGTTGTAAGAGCTATAGGATTGGAAATTAAGTGTTGATTCATATCGAGCTTTTATTTCCCTTTTAAGGTTTAATAATAAGATTGAAAGTATTGGAAAATGAGGTAGGATATCGAATTGAGTATAAAATTGGTTGAAACTTGAATAAAGTAAAATTTAACTTGTATGGAATATAAAATTGTTAAGAGAAAGTCGTTAAGTTCTGTGATTGAATTATAAGGTTTTAATTGATTGTTGATTCGTGTTAAGTGTTGTTCCTAGGCCATTGTCCAATGCTGAGGATGCCTAGTGTCCAATAATTAAATTGAAGAAATCTTCTTTTGAATTGGGACCGATGGATCTTCCGGGACATGTGGAACACCTAATGACTCTTGTAGATTAGTATTCATTGTGGTATCTTTTAAAAATAATCCCTAACTTAACTGAGACATCAGTTGGTAGGATGATTTCTTGGAATTGTATGACATAGTGACACATAATGTGTTACGGTACAATTTTGACTTGTTTGTGATTAATGAAAAGACTACCATTGATTGCTAAATTCTACATGTATCAATGTTATCTATCTTTTATTGCTTCATCCTAATGTTCGCATTAAGTGATGCAACCATTGAACAAGTACTCATCTTGATTTGAGTTACGTTGTGAATTATTATTTCTGAGTGCCATCGAGGTCATGAACCTCATGATTAATTGGCTAAGCTCATTTCCTGATATATTGTAGTTAGTTCTTGGTGAACAACTTTTCATCACTCTTTTGCAGATCACTCATTGTTTTTATAAGATAAAATAGTATCCCTTGAGAAAAATTGAACTTTCATCACTATAAGGATTATTCGAAGCGAGATTTATAAGTGATTGTTATCGAAATGAAGTTGTTTATAAAACACCTTGGAAAACTTAATTGTTTTCCAAACAAAGGAAATCTTTGTAAATTTATTTTTGATTCTTATTTAAGAATTAAACATGAAAATGTTTTTATTATGAACATGATGATAAAATTTTGACGAACTGAGTATTGCATCGTTAGTCTTGAAATTGTATATAGTTGCGCGCCTACATACAATTTGGAATGAACCATGCAAGGCTGATTAGTAGTCACCATAAAACTAATGAATAAGCACTAAATTTTCCTTGAAGATTGTAAAAGATTAAATTTTATGAGATCTGCAAGAAGTGAAAAATAGGGACATAGTGTTAGGGACACCTACATATGTGCCTGTAGCATCTATTCTTCTGAGTCGAATTTACTCATATGTGGAATCTGTCTTATTTGACAATTGACAATTCTTTCTTGTCCAATTATCCCGTAGTAAGATTCTTTGAAAAATATCTGATTACCGAGTGTTGATACCCGACTGGATGTATTGACGTTCTTATCATTTCTTATGATTTGATTTCATTTGAATGACCTGGGTAACGATCCGAGGAGCTTTCGAATGCGTACTCAAATTATGAAACATGGGATATATTCATATTCGTTAAATGTTTTCGTCTGTATCTGATTTGAAATTCTCTCGCATAGATTATGCGTTGACCTTACTCTTTTAAGGTTAGTTATGTCTCCAGATATCCTTGAATTTGTGAAGGATTATGAGTTATTATTAGTCTTTTGAGAAGTTCACATCTTATCGACGGCAATGAAACTGAAAAGTTGGTAATGCCAGTAGAATGGATTGATTGATTATGACATGACGACATTCTCTTAATTGATGGGAACTCGAGTAGAAATCCCCTAAAAGATAAGATGTTGATTATCAAAAGTGATCTAAATAATTCTTGATGGATGACTTGAAATTATACCATGAATGGTTGTGAATTAGTCATAGAAATTATAATCTAGAAAGAACCTAATATGAATTTATTAAAAGATGTTTATGTTATCTGAAACTTTAGTAAGTATTTGTTGATGAATTACCTAGACTTTCGTCATTAAGGCAAGTTGAATTTGGTATTGATTATATTCTCGGCGCTGCACCTGTGGCGTGTGCACTGTACGTCAGCACCATCTGAATTAAAGGAATTACCGTACAACTGAGAAAGTTGTCGGAGGAAGATTTTATTCTACCGAGCTCGTCATCATGAAGAGCTATGGTGTTATCATTCCTTATATTTATAGATTACTGTGAACTGAGTAAATTGACAATCGAAAACGATATCCATGACTCGAAATGGAAGATTTGTTCGATCATTTACAAGGTTCTAGCGTATGTTCTAAAGATTTGGTCCACGGCATGGTTATCATCAACTTCGCATCCACGAAAAAGATTATGTATCCCAATCACTACATCCATAACTTGTAATGAATATTGTGAGTTTCATGTTATATCGTTTGGATTGACTAATGCACATGTGGCATCCATAAATTTGGTGAATCACGTGTATAGACTGTAATTTGATAACTTCATGCTTGTGATCATTAAGAACCATTTGTTTGTTTATAAGTATAAGAAGGAGTTAGTAATTAGTTATAGACTGCCCTAAATTGGCCGAACAATGAAAACTTATACCTTGAATAATTAACATGTGATTTAAGACTTAATCCTTTACATTATTTGACCGTGTGAATAATAGATAATGGAATATACTGACTCTTTAAAAATTAAGAGCCTTTTTAAGATTTTGGGTTTTACCAAAAAGAAAGTGCAAATATGTTTTGACAAATAATTTATCAAAGGATTTTAAGGGATTATTTCCTTATACACAAATCATTTAACTAAACTCCTGTTTAAGGGTAAATGTTTGTGTATACCTCAAGACAACCTAAGAGGGAATGAGGAAACTATTTAAACCATGACTTGAAATTTGAAACGACACTTTTTGCTTTTCAACTAAGAAAATTTTGACCAAGGTATAACCAAAGATTTTTCAAACATTTACGAATCTTATTAATTATTTTCGATAAATCAACAAAAATCTTGTTAATAAAATTCAAATTTATTTTGAACATCTTTTTTTTATATAATTGGTCGAACTAAGAAATTTAAAATTTTTACGTTTACGTTTCATAAAAATTGAATATTTATTATTTAATTAGTCGTAATAATTGTCGACGCTTTAGACGTCGGATTGAGTAAAACGGATAAAAATAATAGTTGAGATAGAACTAAGACTTAGAAAATGTGAAGAAAGAATTTTCGAATAAATACGGTCATGATAATTATTCCATCTAGAAAAGTGAATGTAGATACTGACACATAATATAGAAAGGATAAAGAACCAATTAGGATGTGTTCCTTAGTAATGACGGTACAAAATAAAATTGCCGAACAATATAAAAATAAACAATGCTTGTAAGAAGGATAATATAGATAATAAAAGGGGTTCGCGGCTAATGTGAACCATTAGAATTGAGAAGCCAATGGTGTTAAATGTTTTAAAAGGCCGTTTATGGTTGCCTAAATATGGAAGATTGTGAGATATAGTTATGTTGGAATCTTGTAAGTATAAGTATTCTATTCCTGTCATTTTTGATTAAATGTATCATTATCAGAAGAATTTGTACTGATGGCAAACTATGAAGGCATACATCGCCTCATACATTAGTAAACGTCTAACTATTGCAAAGGTTATCATCTGAATTTGATTCGATTTGGGTCATCGTCGACAGACTGACCAAATCTTCTAATATCATTCTTGTTAATGATAGATTCTTGATGAAGAAATTGACTCTTTGTATTTAAAGGAGTTATGTAAACATGGTGTGCCTGTATCGATCATCTCTATCAAGATCCTTGCTTCGCATCGAATTTCTAGGGATTTGCTCAGAAGTCATTGAGAACGAATCTTGATGAGAGTACTATGTACCACCCCAATCGAAGGGACGAGGTAAAGTAACGATACAAAATACTATAAGTGTTGTTTTGTGTTTGAATGATTGACCTTTGGTAATAAACCGTATAATCGCTTTCCTTTGGAAAGATTATCATTGATAATTATCGTGTTAGTATCAAGATCGAATCTTGTTAGGATCTATATAAGAGTATCAGTAAGTAAGGATTGGGATGAAGAAATCCGACATACACCCATTGTGAGTTGGACATGTCTTTTAGGTTTAAGGTTTCCTATAATGGCGAACCTAACCTTACAAAATACCCGACCCGCGAGACCTGAAATGATTATTGAAATTAGGATCTGATTATTGACTACCGATAGTGGACAGGAGGTAATGTGAATATGAAATGTAGATCTTGAAGTGCAGGATAGGTAGCGAAGTTATGCCAAAAATTTTCACCATAGAAAGATGAATTGAAGATCTGAAAGATCATGGGAATTAAGTCCCCGTTGTATAGGACCATTGAGATGATGTAAAAGATTGGTTTGAAAGGCATATAAGCTGGACCTACCCTAGGACTTCAAGAGCTGCGTAAAATATGTTTCGTATATCGAACTTGATGAAATGTCTATCAAGTGAGAATCTGATCACTTCTTAATGAAGTTTAGATCGGCGAAAATTTGCATTCATCAAAAACCCGTGAACATCATGGATAGAGAAAGTAAGTCAACAATAAGCCTGATCTTATTCCCGTTGTTATGTTTGATGAAACTCGCGTATTGTAATGAATTACACTTGTGAGAAAAGACCAAATGTGGAGGAAATACCCACATGGCTTTAACTCTATAAGAAGCGAGTAGTAAGATAAGATGATCTTTGAGGACAAAGATCCTGTTTAGGGGTAAATGCTGTGACAATCCGTCAATTTATGGTTGATATTTTATTCTCAAATATTATTTAAAAACATTATTTTAATGTTATATTATGAACTCACTTATTTCTGGGAAGAAATTTAAATTTACGTCTTGAAGTAGCATCGACTACGTCTAAACCGGAGGATTCTACGTTACGTGCTTACGTTTACATACACCGTCTTTGGTGACAGTCCGACATTTCAGAAAATAAATTTATCCGTAAATATTATTTTGGGATTTTTATTTTTGAGTTGGTTCATAAACTCACAAATTTACGAGAAGAGATTAGGACTTACGATTATAATTTAACGTCCTTTACGACTAAACCGGAAACCTTAGGATTACGTATTTACGTTTTCGAACTCCGTTTTTGATGAAACGATTTTTATTAGATTCGTTTTGTGCCGTTGATTCATAATTTATAAAAAAAGTTTTTCTTAAAACGACCCGAGGGCACACAAATCGAGGAAACTAGAATCGAGGAGTACCCGTAAATAATTAGGGATGAGACAAAACAAGTTTTGCCCCACCCCCACATATGGATGGTATAACTTAGCTACAATAATTTTGAGGTGTCAAGCTTACAAAGTAAGCTAGGACACTTGTCCTAGCCACTTTGTAAACTAGCAACCAACTCAAAACCACTCACTTCCAAACAACTTCTCCATTTCCATCCATGCAAAACCACACAACTCTCCTCCCTCTCTCTCAAAAATTCGTCCCATATTCATCAAAAACAGCCCTCATTTGATCCATTTTAACCATGAAATCATATATTATTCACACATATGATAAAGCCCTTTTCAAGCTCTATTGATTGGTGGTGATTTTAACATCCAAAGAGAAGTTTGCAGGATGAAGTAGGGCTGATTTTCCACAAGATTTTCATGAATATAGGTGATCTTGAAGTTGATATTGGTATATCACAAGTCTTGCCATCAAAATCCAATCCTTGTTTATCAACCTCATCTTTTCATCACTATGGTGGTATAAAGATTGTCCTCCCCATCCTTTTGTTAATTTTGATTATGTAATCATGTATTTTCTTCTTAAATGTATATATGTATGATGATATATGATGATTAAAAATATTATGTGGGGATTTGGTGTTGATAGATTGGATAAACATGGGTAAAAAGATGGACAAACTACATGTAAAATGGTTAAATCTTGTTTAAATGGTAGGCTGTATAAAAACAGTAAATAACCATGTCATGAACTGATAAAATGGCATAGATTAATGTATATACAGTAAGTAATATGTCTTGTACACATTTGAGAGTTGGCCATGCAATGGAATCATTAGGATGAGTGAGATATGATCAAAACAAGTTTAGAGTACAAATCTGAGTTCACTGTTTTGGACGATTTTTAGAAAATACTTAGAGGCTGATTCAACAGTAGCTATAGAAGAGTTAAATAGAGCACATATCATTTAGTTTATGTCATAAAAATTTGAGCTTCTATCTCCATATAGAACTCTAGATATGGCTGTTTTGGTGAACATGAAAGTAAAAATCAGATTTTGGGAAATTAAAGTATAATAGTATTATATAAGCACTCAAATAAAAATAGTATAAAATGTGAATTAAAACCCACTAACTTATATAATACATTTATATAAATATGTATAAGGATAAATAAATGGACATTTTATAAAAATGGTAGTTTGATAAGTTTTATAAGTTATAAAACTATAAACATGATTTTTACGACTTTTTCGGCTATTACCGTAAAATTAACGTTTTTATTAAATAAAACTTAGACGGTTGGACCCGTCTAATGTAAACTTTTATAAACTCATATACTGATATATAAACATATATAACAAGTAAAAACCGATAAAAACCGAGCTATATAACATACGGACATTAACGGGCTAAGTTAACGTTATTGGACTAATAATACAACAAAATGGGCTAAAACACTTATAAACTTATTGGGCTTAACCCATTTGGGCCCAACTTGTAAAGTGTAAATATTGATAATAAAAGTATAAAATGGATTAATACAAGTTGAAGAACTTATAATAAGCTTGTTGGACTTAAAACATGTAAATAGGTAATACTAGTAAACTAGTATAAAAGTTATCAACACATAACACTAAAATGAGTAAATGAGAATATGTAAACCCACTTGATCATCATATATATATATAAAATCATCATATGTATACATAATTTTTATTTTTATAAAGTCATTGGACAAGAGTCTAAGACGAGTATTATTTGTCTAGGTTTCCGTGATTGAAGCACGTACCGTACGTCCGAATTGCCGATAACCCGCCTTCCCACATCAACGTGAGTTCATATCCTCGCACTCTTTTAAATGTTTTTATGAAATGTTTTATAAACCCGCGAGGGAGATAACATGTTAGTTTTTATAAAATAGGACACCATTTGTCCCGATTGTTTGTTTATTGATTTGGACCCGAATGATTGTATGACCCTATGAATGATTAAATGACCCGACAGATGAAATAAAATGGATTATTAAAGTTAGGTTATGTCACTAAAAGTCCCATTAGCATGAAGTGTGAACTACCGGGATTTAGTAGACGCTTATGCATATAATAGCACTATTTGGGGACGATCACCCCAGTTCACGCCTTGACGGTTGATCCCCGTCGTGCCACATTGATTGGTAAGCAAATTTATGTATGAGAAGATTTACATAGCGTGACCTTTGTGACGACACGCTAATTTAGATGGGCAAATGAGTTTCGGGCTAGCTACCCGTTGTTTGTTGTAGTAAGGTAACAATGTCATGCGGCTTATAATAATCCAATTAACGAAATACGGCTATATGCACCGAATTACGATATATTGCCTGACTAGCAATATGGGGTCTTAATATTGATATTATGTTCGTGTTTTGTTTTTTCATAACCATATTCATATAACGGTTTTTATTTAACTTTATACAACGTCATAAGACGTATTGTATGATATTTTTACGACATTGGTTCGTATAATGGTTTTGAAGGCGAAAGCCGATATTATGATTTTGATAAGGATTTGTATAAAATGACTTTGGCTATTTTATGGCCTATTACAATGATTTGTACAAAATGATTTTTGGTAATAATTTTATACCGATGTTATATTGATGGATTTTATTAAACTCTATGAATTCACTCGGCGTTATCGCTGACCTTTTCTTTTAACATATTTTTATCTCAGGTACTTGAAGGTAATTCTCGGGAAGACGACAAGAATTCATGGCCCGCACTTAAACAATAATTTCCATTCAAATACTTTTTAAAACTTTGTATGAAATAATATGACTTGGGACCTATGTAACTTTGATATTTATGAATGGAAATGCTTTATTATCAAACGACGCGATTTTTAAGCGTTGTCTATGATGTGAGTAATGTGCTATCCCGTAACACCAATGAGTCTTCTGCTGTATTGAATTGAGTAAATTTGGGGGTGTTACACCAGGTTTTATAAAATGATGAATGACATGACAAGAAATAACCTGCAAGTCTCCACCATGCAAGTCAATGTTCAATTTCTTCAACAACTTCAACCCGAGTGGACACGATTCGTCACTTTAGTGAAACAACAAGAAAAGTTAGACAAGGTCTCATATCATCGACTCTTTGATATCTTGAAGCAATTTCAGAATGAAGCAAATGAGATTCGAGCTAAACGTGTTGCAAAGACGGCTAATCCACTTGCTTTAGTGACTACCACTCAATATGTTCAAGACCAACACTCTCGTGCTCCTAAGCCATACTCCACTACATCATCCTCACCACGATATTCCACATCATCTAAGTCTTCATCATCTACAAGATCACGAGGCAAAGTGCCAAGAGCACCATCACCACCATCTGAGTCATCATCTGAAGAAGATAGTGATGAAGACCAAGCTCAAAAGAATCGTGAGATGAAACAACAAATTGCTTTCATAATGAAGACTTACAAGAAAATCTACAAACCCACCAACAACAATCTTCGAGCATCATCTAACACAAAGAATCAATATGTTGAGAGTCCTCCAAGGTATGACACACGTCGGCGTGGTGAAAGTCCTTCTAGGTATGATCGACATAATCCAACGCATGTTGAGGGTTCTATAAGGTATGATCGACAAACTGCAAAGTATGATACTCAGAGGATTGTTGCTGCTACTGGGAATAGGGAAACTGTTACACCCCCAAATTTATACAACTCAATACAGCGGAAGACTCGTTGGTGTTACGGGATAACACATTACTCACATCATAGACAACGCATAAAAATTGCGTCGTTTATTAATAAAGCATTTCCATTCATAAATATCAAAGTTACATCGGTCCCAAGTCATTGTATTTAATACAGGTTTTACAAAGCATTTGAATGGAAATTAATATTTAAGTGCGGGCCATGAATTCTTGATGTCTTCCCGAGAATTACCTTCAAGTACCTGAGATAAAACATGTTAAAAGAAAAGGTCAGCGATAACGCCGAGTGAATTAATAGAGTTTAATAAAATCTATCAATATAATATCAGTATAAAATTATTACTGAAAATCATTTTGTACAAATCATTTTAATAGGCCATAAAATAGCCGAAGTCATTTTATACAAATCTGCATCAAAATCATAATATAGGTGTTTGCCTTAAACATCATTATACGAGGCAATGTCGTAAAAACATCATACAATACGTCTTATGACGTTGTATAAAAATAAAAACCGTTATATGAATATGGTTATGAAAACCAAAACACAAACATAATATCAATAGTATGACCCTGTATTGCTAGTCAGGCAATACATCGTAATTCGGAGCGTCTAGTAGCATTTCGTTAATTTGGATTATTATAAGCCCCATGACATTGTTACCTTACTAAACCAACAACGGGTAGCTAACCCGATACCAATTTTGCCCATCTAAAGTAGCGTGTCGTCACAAAGGTCACGCTATGGAAATCTTCTCATACATAAATTCGCTTACCAATCAATGTGGCACGACGGGGATCAACCGTCACGGCGCGAACTGGGGTGATCGTCCCTAAATAGTACTATTATATGCATAAGCGTCTACCAACTCCCGGTAGTTCAAAATTCATGCTAATGGGACTTTTAGTGACATAACCTAACTTTAATAATCCATGTAATTTCATCTATCGGGTCCTTTAATCATTTATCGGGTCATACAATCGGGTCATTCAATCATTCGGGTCCAAATCAATAAACAAACAATCGGGACAAATGGTGTCCTACTTTATAAAAACTAACATGTTATCTCCCTCGCGGGTTTATAAAACATTTCATAAAAACATTTAAAGAGTGCGAGGCTATGAACTCACGTTGATGTGGGAAGGTGGGTTATCGGCTATTTGGACGTACGGTACGTGCTTCAATCACGGAAACCTAGACAAATAATACTCGTCTTAGACTCATGTCCAATGACTTTATAAAAATAACAATTATGTATACATATGATGATTATATATATATGATGATCAAGTGGGTTTACATATTCTCGTTTACTCATTTTAGGGTTATATGTCGATAACTTTTATACTAGTTTACTAGTTTTACCTATTTACACGTTTTAAGTTCAATAAACTTATTATAAGTTATTTAACTTGTCTTATTCCACTTTATACTTATATTATCAGTATCTACACTTTACAAGTTGGGCCTAAATGGGTTAGGCCCAATAAGTTCTTTTTATAAGTGTTTAACTTATTTAGTCCAATTATTAGTCCAATATGCTTAGTTAGCTCGTTAATGTCCGTATGTCCTATAGTTCGGGTTTTATCGGTTTTTACTTGTATTAGTTACTTATATATCAGTATATGACTTTTAAAAACTTTACATTAGACGGGTTTGATCGTCTAAGTTTTAATTGGCGAAAAACGTTAATTTTACGGTAATAGCCGAAAAAGTCGTAAAAATCAAGTTTATAGTTTTTATTACTTATAAGTATTATTCCACTACCATTTTTATAATTTATACACTTTTTTTAACCTTTTACGTATTTATATAAATAAAATCCATAAGTTAGTGGGTTTTTATTTTACATTTTATAAAATAAAATTTTGAGTGCTTATATAATAATAATAAATATTAATTCTCAAAATCTGATTTTTATTTTCATCTTCACCAAAACTGCCATATCTAGAGTTCTATATGGAGATAGAAGCTCAAATTTTATCACATAAACTACATGATATGTGCTCCATTTAACTCTTTTATAGCTACTGTTGAATCATCTTCTAAGTATTTTCTAAAAATCGTCCAAAACAGTGAACTCAGATTTGTATCTTAAACTTGTTTTGATCATATCTCACTCATTACAATGATTCCATTGCATGGCCAACTCTCACATGTGTACAAGACCCATAGCTTACTGTAAATGGATTCTACTTCATCATTTTATTAGTCTAACATGTGGTTAGTTACTGTTTTTATACAGCCTACCATTTAAACAAGATTTACCCATTTTATATGTAGTTTATCCATCTTTTTAAGTATGTTTATCAACACCAAATCCCCACACAATACTTTTATCATCATATAATCATCATATACATATACAATAGGAAATAAAATACATGTTTACATAATCAAAATAACAAGAAGATGAGAAGGACAATCTTTATACCACCATGATGATGTAGGTTGATCTAAACATGGATTTTGATGGAGAAACTTGTGCATAGCCAAGACCATCTTCAAAACCACCAATCTTCATGATCACCTTGTGGAACATCAGCCCTAATACTCCATGGAAACTCCTCCTTGGATGTTATAATCACCACCATTCAAGAGAGCTTCAAGAGGGCGTCAACATATGTATGAATAACATAGGATTTTGTGGTTAAATTTGATCAATGATGGTGTTTATGGTGAGGATATGGACGGCATCTTTGAGAGAGAGTGAGAGAAAATGGTTGTTTTGCATGGATGGAAATGAGGGTGTGTGTGTAGCTAGTTGTTTTGACTAGTGGAAGCTTAACTTGTAAGCTAAAGTGACAAGTGGTTGCTACTTGTTTAAGGCTTGACACCTAAGGGTGTTGAGTCCATGGTTTGGCCGTCCCATGTTAGTGGGGTGGGGCAAGTGTAAACTTGTCTCATCCAACTAATTTACGGGTATTCCTCGATTCTAGTTTCGTCGATTTGCGTGCCCTCGGGTCGTTTACGAAAAACGTTTTTATAAATTATGAATCAACGGCACAAAACGAATCTAATAAAAATTGTCTCATCAAAAACGGAGTTCGAAAACGTAAATACGTAATCCTAGGGTTTCCGGTTTAGTCGTAAAGGACGTTAAAATAAAATCGTAAGTCCTAATCTCTTCTCGTAAATTTGTGAGTTTATGAACCAACTCAAATTTAAAACTCCAAAATAATATTCATGGACAAATTTATTTTCTCAAATGTCGGTCTGTCACCAAAGACGGTGTATGTAAACGTAAGCACGTAACGTAGAATCCTCCGGTTTAGACGTAGTCGACGCTACTTCAAGACGTAAATCCAAATTACTTCCCCAAAATAAGTGAGTTCATATTGTAACATTAAAATAATGTTTTCAAATAAATATTGAGAATAAAATATCAATCATAAATTGACGGATTGTCACAGCATTTACCCCTAAACAGGATCTTTGTCCTCAAAGATCATCTTACTACTCGCTTCTTATTGAGTTAAAGCCATGTGGGTACTTCCTCCACATTCGGTCTTTTCTTACAAGTGTAATTCATTACAATACGTGAGTTTTTACCAAACATAACTACGGGAATAAGATCAGGCTTAATGTTGACTTACTTTCTCTATCCATGATGTTCACGGGTTTTTGATGAATGCAACTTTTCGCCGATCTAAACTCTACTAAGAACGATCAGATTCTCACTTGATAGATATTCCATCAAGTTCGATATACGAATCATAATTCACGCAGCTCTTGAAGTCCTAGGGTAGATCCAGCTTATATGCCTTTCAAACCAATCTTTTACATCATCTCAATGGTCCCATACAACGGGGACTTATATCCCATGATTTGTCAGATCATTAATTCATTTTTCCAAGTTTAAAATTTTTGGCATAACTTCGCTACCCATCTGGAACTTCAATACCTACATTCCATATTCACATAACCTCCTGCCCACTACCGGCAGTCAATAATCAGATCCTAATTTCAACAATCATTTCAGATCTCGTGGGTCGAGTATTTTGTAAGGTTAGGTTCGCCATCATAGGAAACCTTAAACCTAAAAGACATGTCCAACTCACAATGGGTGTATGTCGGATGTCTACATCCCAACTCCTGCTTACAGATGCTCTAATATTTAGATCCTAACAAGATTCGATCTTAATCCTAACACGATGGTTATCAATGATAATCTTTCTAAAGGAAAATGATTATACGGTTTATTACCAAAGGTCATTCATTCAAACATAAAACATCACTTATATTACTTTGTATCGTTACTCTACCTCGTCCCTTCGATTGGGGTGGTACATAGTACTCTCATCAAGGTTCGTTCTCAATGATTTCTGAGCAAATCTCTAGAAATTCGATGCGAAGCGAGGATCTTGATAAAGATGTTTGATACAGGCACACTATGTTTACATAACTCTTTTGCATTTATCATTAACGGGAATGATATTAGCAGATTTGGTCAGTCTGTCGACGATGACCCAAATCGAATCAAATTCAGATGATGACCTTTGCAATAGCTAAACGTTTACTAATGTATGAGGCGATGTCTGCCTTCATAATTTATCATTAGTACAACTTCTTCAGACAAAGATACTTTTAGTCATAAATGACATAAATAGAATACTTATACTTACAAATTCCAACATAACTATATCTCACAATTTTCCATATTTAGCCAACCACAAGTGGCCTTTAAAACATTTAACGCTATCGGCTTCTCAATTTTAATGGTTCACATTAGACGCGAACTCCATTTATTATCTATATTATCCTTTTTACAAACATCGTTTATTTTTATATTGTTTGGCAATTTAGTTTGCACAATCATTATTAAGAAATATATCTTAATTGAATATTTATACTTTCTATATAATATGTCAGTAATTACGTTCACCTTTCTTCATATTTTCTAAGTTTTAATTCTATCTCAACTATTGTTTTTATCTGTTTTACTCAATCTGACGTGTAAAGCGTCGATAATTATTACAACTAATTAAATAATAAACATTTAATTTTTATGAAACATAACGTAAGAAATTTAATTTTCTTAGTTCGACCAATTATAAAAATGTACAAAATAAATTTGAATTTAATTAACAAGATTTTTGTTGATTTATCGAAAATATTTAATAAGATTCGTAAATGTTCGAAAACCTTTGTTTATACTTTGGTCAAAGTTTTCTTAGTTTGAAAAGTAAACATTATCGTTTCAGATTTCAAGTCATGGTTTAAATGGTTTCCTCAATCCCTCTTAGGTTGTCTTAAGGTATGCAAAAACATTTACCCCTAAACAAGAGTTTAGTTAAATGTTTTGGTTATAAGGGAATGATCCCTAAAAAGTTCTTTTCGATAAAACATTTGTCAAAACACATCTGCACTTTCTTTTTGGTATAACCCCAAATCTTAAAAGGGCTCTTAGTTTTGAAGAGTCAATTTATATTCCATTATCTATTAATCACACGGTTAAATCATGTAAAGGGTTAAGTCTTAAGTCTTATGTTAAATATTCAAGGTACAATTTTTAATTGTTCGGCCAATTCAGAGCAATCTATAATTAATTATTAACTTCATTCTTATTCTTGTAAACAAACAAATAGTCTTTAATGATCACGAGCATGAATTTATCAAATTACAGCTTTCACACATGATTCACCAAATTTATGAATGCTACATGTGTATTAGTCAATCCAAACGTCATCACGTGAAACTCATAATGTTCATTACAAGTACCGGATGTAGTGATTGGAATACATAATCTTTTCGCAGATGCGAAGTTGATGATAATCATGCCGTGGATCAAAATCTTTAAAACATATGCTAGGACCTTGTAAATGATCGAACAAATCTTCCATTTCGAGTTATGGATATCGTTTTCGATTGTCAATTTACTCAGTCACAGTAATCTATAAATATAAGGAATGATAACACCATAGCTCTTCATGATGACATGCTTGGTATAATAAAATCTTTCTCCGACAACTCTCTCAGTTGTACGGTAATTCCTTTAATTTAGATGGTGCTGGCGTACAGTACACAAGCCACAAGTGCAGCACCGGAAATATAATCAATACCAATTTCAACTTGCCTTAATGGCGAAAGTCTAGGTAATTTACCAGCAAATACCTCCTAAAGTTTCAAATAGCAGGAACATCTTTTAATAAATTCATATTAGGTTCTTTCTAGTTTATAATATCTATGACTAGTTCACAACCATTCACGGTAAATATTCAAGTCTAAATGCAGGATATGGTCATCCATCAAGAATTATTTAGATCAGTTTTGATAATCAACATCTTATCATTTAGGGGAATTCTACTCGAGTTCTCATCAATTAAGACAATGTCGTCATGTCATAATCAATCAATCCATTCTACTGGCACTTATAAACTTTTCAGTTTTATTGCCCTCGATAAGATGTGAACTTCTCAAAAGACTAATAATAACTCATAATCCTTCAACAATTCAAGGATATATGGAGACATAACTATTATTAAAAGAGTAAGGTCAACGCATAATCTATGCGAGAGAATTTCAAATCAGATACAGACGAAAAAATTTAATGAATATGAATATATCCCATGTTTTCATAATTTGAGTACGCATTCGAAAGCTCCTCGGATCGTTACCCAGGTCATTCAAATGAAATCAAATCAAAAGAAATGATAGGAACGTCGATACATCCAGTCGGGTATCAACACTCGATAATCAAATACTTTTCCTAAGAATCTCACTACGGGGGAATTGGACAAGAAATAATTGTCAATTGTCAAATAAGACAAATTCCATAGATGAGTAAATTCAACTCAGAAGACTAGATGCTACAGGCACATATGTAGGTGTCCCTAACACTATGTCCCTATTTTTCACTTCTTGCAGATCTCATAAAATTTAATCTTTCACAATCTTCAAAGAAAATGTAGTGCTTATTCATTAGTTTTATGGTGACTACTAATCAGCCTTGCATGGTCCATTCCAAATTGTATGTAGGCGCGCAACTATATACAATTTCAAGATCAACGATGCAATACTCAGTTCGTCAAAATGTTATCATCATGTTTATAATAAAAACATTTTCAGGCTTAATTCTTAAATAAGAATCAAAATAAATTTACAAATATTTTTTTTGTTATGGAAATAATTAAGTTTCCAAAGCTTTTCATAAACAACTTCATTTTGATATCAATCACTTATAATTCTCACTTTGAATAATCCTTATTGTGATGAAAATTAAATTTTCTCAAAGGATACCGTTTTAACTTTATAAAAACAATGAGTGATCTGCAAAAGAGTGATGAAAGCTTGTTCACCAAGAACTAACTACAATACGATAGGAAATGAGCTTAGCCAGATAATCATGAGGTTAATGACCTCGATGGCACTCAGAATGAATAATTCACAACGTAACTCAATTCGAGATGAGTACTTATTCAATGGTTGCATCACTAATGCGAACACTAGGATGAAGCAATAAAGGATAGATAACATCGATACATGTATAATTTAGCAATCAAAGGTAGTGTTTTCATTAATCACAAACAAGTCAAATTGTACCGTAACACATTACGTGTCACTATGTCATACAATTCTCAGAAATCATCCTACCAACTGATATCTCAGTTAAGTTAGGGATATTTAAAAGATACCACAATGAATATTAATCTACAAGAGTCATTAGGTGTTCCACATGTCCCAGAAGATCCATCGGTCCCAATTCAGAAGAAGATTTCTTCAATTTATTTCTTGGACACTGGGCATCCTCATTAGTGGACAATGGCCTAGGATCAAACCTTAACACGAACAAACAATCAATTAAAACCTTATAATTCAATCACAAAACTTAACGACTTCTTTTAACAATCTCATATTCCATATAGGTTAAGTTTTACTTTATTCAAGTTTTAACCAATTTATACTCAATGCAACATCCTACCTCATTTTCCAATACTTTCGGCTTTATTTAGAAACCTTAATAGGGCAATAAAAGCTTGATATGATCAACACTTAATTCCAATCCTATAATTCTTACAACAACAATTATCAAATGAGTCACTAGTATGAAATGACTTGATCATTCAACTAGACTTCTCGGAAAGGTACTAGTGACATGAGGCTTTTGGGTAATGGTTCCAATGACAGCCTCAAATGCAACATTCACCCTTTCGATTCTCAAATTTAAGAATTGGGTGACAACGAATCAGATGACATCTTTCCAGGTGATAACGTTTTGTCAAACTCCACTCTATAAGGAAAGATTGTCATGACATCGATATCAGTTTTAATCTCACCAATTCTTCTTTCAATTTCACAATCAACTAATATCTACATTTCTACGAATATCAACCATTTGTTGGGATCATAAATATCCACAACTTGGTTTAGATCTAGGATAGCTAGAATTCCTACGAGAATAGCTTTGATTAATTTACTAGGGGAGTTAGGGTTCCATGTGACAATCTACGTCATATAAATACCTCGTATAAATATCAAAATAATCATCAAACAATCATGTAATAAAATTACATCATATATATATATATATATAATCCAAGTTATATATATATTAAAATAACACTTCTCAGTCTTGGCCTTGTCGGTAACTCGGGAATTCTTCGGCACCGTTATAGTCAAAAGATTTTTAGACATTTTTAGAAAAATGTTTATAGTTAAAAGATTTTGAAAAGTTTTATTCAAAACCTTAGTTTTAAAAATCTTTCATTCTCTATAATGAGAGCTCTGGTACCAAACTGTAACACCCCAAATTTATACAACTCAATACAGCGGAAGACTCGTTGGTGTTACGGGATAGCACATTGCTCACATCATAGACAACGCATAAAAATCGCGTCGTTTATTAATAAAGCATTTCCATTCATAAATATCAAAGTTACATCGGTCCCAAGTCATTGTATTTAATACAGGTTTTACAAAGCATTTAAATGGAAATTAATATTTAAGTGCGGGCCATGAATTCTTGATGTCTTCCCGAGAATTACCTTCAAGTACCTGAGATAAAACATGTTAAAAGAAAAGGTCAGCGATAACGCCGAGTGAATTCATAGAGTTTAATAAAATCCATCAATATAATATCAGTATAAAATTATTACTGAAAATCATTTTGTACAAATCATTTTAATAGGCCATAAAATAGCCGAAGTCATTTTATACAAATCTGCATCAAAATCATAATATAGGCGTTTGCCTTAAACATCATTATACGAGCCAATGTCGTAAAAACATTATACAATACGTCTTATGACGTTGTATAAAAATAAAAACCGTTATATGAATATGGTTATGAAAACCAAAACACAAACATAATATCAATAGTATGACCCTGTATTGCTAGTCAGGCAATACATCGTAATTCGGAGCGTCTAGTAGCATTTCGTTAATTTGGATTATTATAAGCCGCATGACATTGTTACCTTACTAAACCAACAACGGGTAGCTAACCCGATACCAATTTTGCCCATCTAAAGTAGCGTGTCGTCACAAAGGTCACGCTATGGAAATCTTCTCATACATAAATTCTCTTACCAATCAATGTGGCACGACGGGGATCAACCGTCAAGGCGTGAACTGGGGTGATCGTCCCCAAATAGTACTATTATATGCATAAGCGTCTACCAACTCCCGGTAGTTCACATTTCATGCTAATGGGACTTTTAGTGACATAACCTAACTTTAATAATCCATATAATTTTCATCTATCGGGTCCTTTAATCATTTATCAGGTCATACAATCGGGTCATTCAATCATTCGGGTCCAAATCAATAAACAAACAATCGGGACAAATGGTGTCCTACTTTATAAAAAATAACATGTTATCTCCCTCGCGGGTTTATAAAACATTTCATAAAAACATTTAAAGAGTGCGAGGCTATGAACTCACGTTGATGTGGGAAGGCGGGTTATCGGCTCTTCGGACGTACGGTACGTGCTTCAATTACGAAAACCTAGACAAATAATACTCGTCTTAGACTCATGTCCAATGACTTTATAAAAATAACAATTAGGTATACATATGATGATTATATATATATGATGATCAAGTGGGTTTACATATTCTCGTTTACTCATTTTAGGGTTATATGTCGATAACTTTTATACTAGTTTACTAGTTTTACCTATTTACACGTTTTAAGTTCAATAAACTTATTATAAGTTCTTTAACTTGTCTTATTCCACTTTATACTTATATTATCAGTATCTACACTTTACAAGTTGGGCCTAAATGGGTTAGGCCCAATAAGTTCTTTTTATAAGTGTTTAACTTATTTAGTCCAATTATTAGTCCAATATGCTTAGTTAGCTCGTTAATGTCCGTATGTCCTATAGTTCGGGTTTTATCGGTTTTTACTTGTATTAGTTACTTATATATCAGTATATGACTTTTAAAAACTTTACATTAGACGGGTTTGATCGTCTAAGTTTTAATTGGCGAAAAACGTTAATTTTTCGGTAATAGCCGAAAAAGTCATAAAAATCAAGTTTATAGTTTTTATTACTTATAAGTATTATTCCACTACCATTTTTATAATTTATACACTTTTTTAACCTTTTACATATTTATATAAATAAAATCCATAAGTTAGTGGGTTTTTATTTTACATTTTATAAAATAAAATTTTGAGTGCTTATATAATAATAATAAACATTAATTCTCAAAATCTGATTTTTATTTTCATCTTCAACCAAAACTGCCATATCTAGAGTTCTGTATGGAGATAGAAGCTCAAATTTTTATCACATAAACTAAATGATATGTTCTCCATTTAACTCTTCTATAGCTATTGTTGAATCATCTTCTAAGTAGTTTCTAAAAATCGTCCAAAACAGTGAACTCAGATTTGTATCTTAAACTTGTTTTGATCATATCTCACTCATTACAATGATTCCATTGCATGGCCAACTCTCACATGTGTACAAGACCCATAACTTACTGTAAATGGATTCTACTTCATCATTTTATCAGTCTAACATGTGGTTAGTTACTGTTTTTATACAGCCTACCATTTAAACAAGATTTACCCATTTATATGTAGTTTATCCATCTTTTTAAGTATGTTTATCAACACCAAATCCCCACACAATACTTTTATCATCATATAATCATCATATACATATACAATAGGAAATAAAATACATGTTTACATAATCAAAATAACAAGAAGATGAGGAGGACAATCTTTATACCATCATGATGATGTAGGTTGATCAAAACATGGATTTTGAAGGAGAAACTTGTGCATAGCCAAGACCATCTTCAAAACCACCGATCTTCATGATCACCTTGTGGAAGATCAGCCCTAATACTCCATGGAAACTCCTCCTTGGATGTTATAATCATCACCATTCAAGAGAGCTTCAAGAGGGCATCAACATATGTATGAATAACATAGGATTTTGTGGTTAAATTTGATCAATGATGGTGTTTATGGTGAGGATATGGACGACATCTTTGAGAGAGAGTGAGAGAAAATGGTTGTTTTGCATGGATGGAAATGAGGGTGTGTGTGTAGCTAGTTGTTTTGACTAGTGGAAGCTTAACTTGTAAGCTAAAGTGACAAGTGGTTGCTACTTTTTTAAGGCTTGACACCTAAGGGTGTTGAGTCCATGGTTTGGCCGTCCCATGTTAGTGGGGTGGGGCAAGTGTAAACTTGTCTCATCCCACTAATTTACGGGTATTCCTTGATTCTAGTTTCCTCGATTTGCGTGCCCTCGGGTCGTTTTACGAAAAACGTTTTTATAAATTATGAATCAACGGCACAAAACGAATCTAATAAAAATTGTCTCATCAAAAACGGAGTTCGAAAACGTAAATACGTAATCCTAGGGTTTCCGGTTTAGTCGTAAAGGACGTTAAAATAAAATCGTAAGTCATAATATCTTCTCGTAAATTTGTGAGTTTATGAACCAACTCAAATTTAAAAGTCCAAAATAATATTCATGGACAAATTTATTTTCTCAAATGTCGGTCTGTCACCAAAGACGGTGTATGTAAACGTAAGCACGTAACGTAGAATCCTCCGGTTTAGACGTAGTCGACGCTACTTCAAGACGTAAATCCAAATTACTTCCCAAAAATAAGTGAGTTCATATTGTAACATTAGAATAATGTTTTCAAATAAATATTGAGAATAAAATATCAATCATAAATTGACGGATTGTCACAGAAACTGTTGGAAGTCAAGTGGTTCAACAAAGTGGGATTCAATGTTTTAACTGCCAAGGTTATGGGCATATGGCAAAGCAATGCAGGAAGCCGAAAAGGGTTAGAGACTCCATCTATCACAAGGAAAAGATGTTGTTATGCAAGAAGATGGAAGCAGGGGTTAAATTGTCAGCTGAGGAAGGAGCTATGCTTGATGACACTGATGATGAAGATTCTGATCAAGAACTCGATGCACATTACTCGTACATGGCAAAGGTTGAAGAAGTTCTCAAAGTCACTGAAGATGACAATGGCCCTATCTTTGACACAGAGCTAATCGATAAGGTACACAATACTGATGAATATAATGTGTTTGGTGATATTCATGAGCATAGTGATCCACCCAATGCCATTAATGACACGTGTATGATGGAAACGGTTGATAGCAATACCACACCCGATTCATCAAACATGTGCAATAATGAGTCTGAGGATGATCAACATGCAAATGAATGATGATATTGCCACTTTACAAAAAGATGTAACTGAAAATAAAAAGAGTCAAAAGCAATTAAAGAAGGCAAACGCTACGCTCACTCAAAATTTTGAAGAATGCAAAGCTGCTCTTATCAAATCTACTGAGATGACTGAAAGCTATAGAGATGAGATCCTTCAGAAAACCAAAGAGCTTGAGGGGTACAAGGGTAGTGCGTTAAAAAGTCAAAAGGACGATTTTGAAAACAAATATAATACAACTCTTGAGTTATTAGCCAAAGAGAAGCATCAATATAATGTTTTCTTAATGGATGAACGTCAAAAAACGTACCTTGCCAATACCAAAGTTAATGAACTTGAACAAAAGCTCTCTTTAACCACTACCGATTCTGCTAAAATTCTCGAGGATAAGAAACAAGAGGTAGATGCGTTAAAACAAGACTTCAAAAGTAGATATGATAAAGAAACCAAAAAAGTAACGAAACTAGAAGAACAAGTCGAATTTTTGAAGAAAGTTGTTTATAAAACGCATGATTCTATTCAATCCGTAAGAATGCTAGCTCCTCCGTCGATGTTTAAGGGTCAAGCTAGCTTTGCATGTCCTGAGTACCTTGCCAAAGCTCAAGCTGCGAACCCGTGTCTTTATCTTGATGAGACTGAAAGGACTGATCTTGATTGCATGCCTGTTAGTGCCGATAGTGAAGAGACTGCCATTTGGGATGATGAAGTCGACCTCTTGTTAATAAGGAGTTTGTGAAACCATATAATTATGCTCACATGAATAGTCTTTATGGTCTTTTCAACAAACAAACTCAGAAAACCCGTGAGGAAGTTTTCTTAGAATGCAAACAAAAGAGAATTCAATGGAAGAAAGCTTTTGCCACTAAGAAATCTAATGTTTACAAATATATAGACTACCTTCCTCTAGATGAATCCAAAAGCAAGAGTAGGAAAACTTTAGGTATTCTTAAACACCACATGGATAATGTTAAATCTATTGTTGAAAGAGATTGGGCAAAACGTGAAAATGCTGAGTGGCAACGCCCGATTCCTCAAGATATTACCTTGCTTGTGAAACAACTCTTAATTCCTAACACGGCGTTGATTAAAGAAACTGTTCTTCAACTTGAGGAGTTCATTCGGACTGAAATGTATGATGATTTAAAATATGTTGAATGTAACACCCCCAAATTTATACAACTCAGTACAGCGGAAGACTAGTTGGTGTTACGGGATAGCACATTACTCACATCATAGACAACGCTTAAAAGTCACGTCGTTTTTAATAATAAAGCATTTCCATTCATAAATATCAAAGTTACATAGGTCCCAAGTCATTGTATTTAATACAGGTTTTACAAAGCATTTGAATGGAAATAAGTATTTAGGTGCGGGCCATGAATTCTTGTTGTCTTCCCGATAATTACCTTCAAGTACCTGAGATAAAACATGTTAAAAGAAAAGGTCAGCGATAACGCCGAGTGAATTCATAGAGTTTAATAAAATCCATCAATATAATATCAGTATAAGATTACTACTGAAAATCATTTCGTACAAATCATTTTAATAGGCCATAAAATAGCCAAAGTCATTTTTATACAAATCTTTATCAAAATCATAATATAGGCATTTGCCTTAAAAATCATTATACGAGCCAATGTCGTAAAATCATCATACAATACGTCTTGCGACGTTGTATAAAGTTAAATAAAAACCGTATATGAATATGGTTACGAAAACCAAAACACGAACATAATATCAATAGTATGACCCCGTATTGCTAGTCAGGCAATACATCATAATTCGGTGCGTCTAGTAGTATTTTGTTAACTGGATTATTATAAACCGCATGACATTGTTACCTTACTAAACCAAAAAACGGGTAGCTAACCCGATACTCAATTTGCCCATCTAAAGTAGCGTGTCGTCACAAAGGTCACGCTATGGAAATCTTCTCATACATAAATTCGCTTACCAATCAGTGTGGCACGACGGGGATCAACCGTCAAGGCGCGAACTGGGGTGATCGTCCCCAAATATTACTATTATATGCACAAGCGTCTACCAAATCCCGGTAGTTCACAATTCATTCTAATGAGACTTTTAGTGACATAACCTAACTTTAATAATCCATTTAATTTCATCTATCGGGTCCTTTAATCATTTATCAGGTCATACAATCGGGTCATTCAATCATTCGGGTCCAAATCAATAAACAAGCAATCGGGACAAATGGTGTCCTATTTTATAAAACCTAATATGTTATCTCCCTCGCGGGTTTATAAAACATTTCATAAAAACATTTAAAAGAGTGCGAGGCTATGAACTCACGTTGATGTGGGAAGGCGGGTTATCGGCAATTCGGTCGTACGGTACGTGCTTCAATCACGGAAACCTAGACAAATAATACTCGTCTTAGACTCATGTCCAATGACTTTATAAAAATAACAATTATGTATACATATGATGATTATATATATATGATGATCAAGTGGGTTTACATATTCTCGTTTACTCATTTTAGTGTTATATGTTGATAACTTTTATACTAGTTTACTAGTTTTACCTATTTACACGTTTTAAGTCCAATGAGCTTATTATGAGTTCTTTAACTTGTTTTAATCCATTTTATACTTATATTATCAGTAGTTAAACTTTACAAGTTGGGCCCAAATGGGTTAAGCCCAATAAGTTCTTTTTATAAGAGTTTAACTTATTTAGTCCAATTATTAGTCCAATATGTTTACTTAGCTCGTTAATGTCCGTATGTCCTATAGTTCGGGTTTTTATCGGTTTTTACTTGTTATACATGTCTATATATATATCAGTATATGTGTTTATAAAAGTTTACATTAGACGGGTCCAACCGTCTAAGTTTTATTTAACAAAAACGTTAATTTTACGGTAATAGTCGAAAAAGTCGTAAAAATCATGTTTATAGTTTTATAACGTATAAAACTTAACAAGTTACCATTTTTTATAATGTCCACTTATTTAACCTTTTACATATTTATATAAATAAAATCCATAAGTTAGTGGGTTTTTATTTTACATTTTATACAATATAATTTTGAGTGCTTATATAATAATAATAAACATTAATTTTCAAAATCTGATTTTTATCTTCATCTTCATCAAAACTGCCATATCTAGAGTTCTATATGGAGATAGAAGCTCAAATTTTTATCACATAAACTACATGATATGTGCTCCATTTAACTCTTCTATAGCTACTGTTGAATCATCCTCTAAGTATTTTCTAAAAATCGTCCAAAACAGTAAACTCAGATTTGTACCCTAAACTTGTTTTGATCATATCTCACTCATTACAATGATTCCATTGCATGGCCAACTCTCACATGTGTACAAGACCTATAGCTTACTGTATATTAATTCTACTTCATCATTTTATCAGTTCATGACATGTTTCTTTACTGTTTTATACAGCCATCATTTTAAGCAAGATTTTAGCCTTGTTCTTTATAGTTTTTCACCCTTTTAATCATGTTTATCAACACCAAATCCCCACACAATACTTTTAATCATCATTCATCATCATATAATATACATAAGTAAAAGAAATACAATATTACATAATCAAAAATAACAAGAGGATGAGGAGAACAATCTTTATACCACCATGATGATGTAGGTTGTGATCAAAACATGAATTTTGATGGAGAAACTTGTGCATAGCCAAGACCATCTTCAAAACCACCATTATTCATGAACTCCTTGTGGAAAATCAGCCCTAACACTTCATGGAAACTCCTCCTTGGATGTTATAACTTGCACCAATCAATAGGGCTTCAAAAGGGCATCAACATGTATATGAATAACATGAGATTTTGTGGTTGATTTTGATCAAATGAGGGTGTTGTTTGTGATGATGGACGGCACAAAATGGGGAGGATGAGAGAATATGTGAGTTGATTTGAATGGTGAAAATGGACAAATGGTTTTGGTTTAGGTGGTTTTGTGGTAAGCTTAGCTTACTAGCTAAGCTAAAGACAAGTGTAGCTTGTTTTATGAAGTTATTGACACATCTTAAGATGTGTTGGTGAGTTTTGGCCGCCCCATGTGTAGTGGGGTGGGATAAATTGTTTTGTCCCATCCCACTAATTTACGGGTATTCCTCGATTCTAGTTTCCCTCGATTTGCGTGCCCTCGGGTCGTTTTATGAAAAACGTTTTAATAATTTATGAATCAACGGCACAAAACGAATCCAATAAAATTTGTTTCATCAAAAACGGAGTTCGAAAACGTAAATACGTAATCCTAAGGTTTCCGGTTTAGTCGTAAAGGACGTTAAAATAAAATCGTAAGTCCTAATCTCTTCTCGTAAATTTGTGAGTTTATGAACTAACACAAATTTAAAACTCCAAAATAATATTCACGGACAAATTTATTTTCTGAAATGTCGGACTGTCACCAAAGACGGTGTATGTAAACGTAAGCATGTAACGTAGAATCCTCCGGTTTAGACGTAGTCGATGCTACTTCAAGACGTAAATCCAAATTTCTTCGCAAAAATAAGTGAGTTCATAATATAACATTAAAATAATATTTTTAAATAATATTTGAGAACAAAATATCAACCATAAATTGACGGATTGTCACATTGAATCTCTTGAGAAACACATTGATGATCTTCAAATGGAGAAGTCGGATTTTTCAGATGAATATGATTTACTCTTGCAAGAATGCGTTTCTAAAGATGTTAAGTGTGCTTATTTTACATCTTGTGCTGATATTGATGAATATTCTGATGTTGCATGCAAATATCTTGATAAGATCAAAGAATTTGAGCGTCTTGAACTTGAGCTTTCGAAACGTAAAGAATATGTTGATAAAAAGGCTTTTGAGTTACTTCAACACAAAACCGATTTCCTTCAAAAACATTGTCATTCTCTTGAACTTGCTTTGCAAAAAGACGTTGGTAGTTTTCCACATGATAATAACTTGCAAGAAAAACTTTCCAAAATGTTTCAAGAATTGAATGAACAGAATTTGGAAATTAAAGGGTTGAAAGCTCAGTTACAAGACAGGTAAAGAGCGATAGCAGAGTTGCTGAAACTCGTTGCTAAGATGGGTGAGAAAGTTGTGGAACCTAAAGTTGTGAAACCTGTTGTTCGACAATCCAATGCCTACAAGGATCCAAAGCCGTCTATCTTAGGAAAACCAAATCCGTTCTCCAATTCTTCTCATATGAAATCTAGGTTACCCCCTAAGACTGATGTGCAACCAAGTGTTCCAAAACCATCCATATCACCCTATGTTCCTCCATTTAGAAAGCACACTGTTGCTAAACCCAACCATGCGAATGCACCTAGCACTACTAGGACTCCTCCAAAACGTGTGACATTCACGTCCACAAAGGAATCTGTAGGTTCAAATGACCTCGTTCATACTCACAACCTAGAGGATGCGACACAAAAAGGGAAGATCCAGAAAGACAAACCCGTATATGAAAAAGCTAGTTCACCAAATCCCGCTAGAGTTCCACACACTCCTAATGGTAGTCAACCAAAACCTAGGATCCCTCTTCAGCAATCTAGGAATTGGAAACCATCCATGAATAGTCGTGTTTCAAACACTACGCCTGAACGATTTGGAAAACAAAGGAATACAAGTACTTTCGTGAATCCCAAATTCCCTGTATGTCCCACTTGCAAAAAGGGCATTCACAATGGAAATCATGACCATTGTATTTTGCAATACCTCTATGAGGTCAAATCTCGTTCCTTTGAATGGAGATCGAATACAGAATCCCATAAGACAACAAGGAGATACAAACCCGTCGCAAAGAAAAGCAACCACACCAAATCTGAAACGTGGATTCAAAAAGGACATAGTTTCTCTTCAAAGAAGTCTTCCGTTGTGCAAGAGAAAACTACTCCTAAATCTAGTCTTCAGTGGAAACCAACGGGTCAGATCTTCACGGAAGTTGGTCTTAAGTGGATTCCAATAGAGAAGAGTGATGAAACCTGCGCAAGCACAAATGCGAATGTTATGAATGTCGAAAAGGAATTTGTTACTCCTAACTCTAGTATTTGTGCAAGTTCTTCTTCTGTCATTGCAGGTACAACATCGGATTCTGAACCCACTTCTTCTTCAAAGGGTTCCAATTATGTACATTCGATATCACCTTCTTCTGTTGTACAAAAATCTATTTTGGATTATTTTCGAAAAACTTGAGAAAACACAAAAATATAATAAAACGTAAATATCCAGAGAAAAAACAAAATAAAAAAATGGAAAAACTTTCAAAATACCAAAAATATTCTTCTCGACATGTCTTTCAGTATCGATAATATGGACGTACCTAGAAATGTCGCTCAATAACGACACGGGTGTGTACATAAAGCTCGAATGAAAGTTGTAAATATTTTTCAAAACATGTCATTTCAATGATTTACAATTACTTTCAGATTGTGACTCGTGCTTCAAAGAATGGAAAGTTGATCACGGATGATACTTATCCTTCACAAAGGGAAAATAAATTTTCTCGGTCATGAGCTCTCATTAAAAACATTCCGAGTTTTTAAGTTCATGTAAACGACTTACAGTTAAATGTCAGACTGTAACTCGAACTTCAAATAAAGGAAAGTGTATCTTTAAAGATAACTTATCTAACTAACGGGTAGAGGAATCTATCACGGGTTGAGCTTGTCACAAAACATTCAACGTTTTGAGGTCAACACAATGGCTTGTAATCACTTTCAGATTGCAACCCGGTTCTATATTCACGGGGGAGTGTACACTTTAGTACCCTTACCCTCAGCAAAAGAAGAGAAATCTTCTTACACTTGAGTGGAATCGTCAAGGCATTCAATATCTATGAACTCAAGTTTATGCTTTAGAAAAACCTCTTCGCCAAAAAGAAATAGGATTTTTCAAAAAGAGTTGAACACAATTTTTACAAGAATTTCTCAATGATTATTCAAAATCTTTCAAAAATTGTGTGTTCAACAAACTCCCATCCTCAAAAAGCGAAATGTGGATCATATCCTCACAATGACAATTCAATTGGATCAATTTTTGAGGGGGAGCATTTTAACTTCATGCAAAAGATTAACACAACTTTCTCCCGGAGTTTTCCAAGACTAATTTTCAAAATATATTTTAATCAAATTTGGTATCTCTAATATCAAACGATTTTATATATTAGAGATAGGGGAGAAAATGTGATTAAAATGTGATCTATAGACTCAAGCACTTTAACTCTTACCCACATGTGCAAAATGTCTACTTAAATTCTTTCGCATTTCAATGCACATGTCAAGGGGGAGCTCTTCTGAAACGACAAAACTAGCAAGGTGTTAAATGTTTTTCAAACACTTTGTTAGAATTTAAAGTGGTTTCCATGGTTACGATCAAATACCCACAACATCTTTAATTCACGACGTTATTGGTGTCAAAAGGGTGGTTAGGTTTAAGTCCTATGATCCAACCAGAACCGGAGGGATCTTCCCAGGGACAATCGAATAGATTATTAGAAGTCCTTAGGAAAGATGAAGTAGAATGTGAACGAAGCTGAATGCCGACTAAGTACTGATGATAGCACTGGAACAATCACAACAAGGTGCTATTAATGATGTCTTGGTAAGCATTGAAGGGGTTGAAGAATGAAAAAGAAATGTAAGGATAAAGGGTGTAAAGAAATTATCCCTCCATACAACATAGGCAGAAACCGGGTCAACACATCATGAAGACAACTCATCATGGACCCATTGATGTATGCACAACCCTTTCCTAGCTACTCAGGCTTCTATCAAAAGAAGTTTGTTTTATTGTCACGGAGATCAACATGACTTCTATTGACTTCCTCACTCCGAGATAGTTGATATTGAATAGGTTGCATCTACTCCAGCCTCCGACCACTAAAAGTGCATAAATCGAGTCTAGAGCCAAGAGATCAATCAAATCTCGTTAGGACACACGGATGAAGATCAAGAGAGTCCTACGCTATATCCTTGTGATATTGCTAGAACACTCAGAGTGATACTACTTAGTATTCACAATGATGAGTGGAAATCCTTCCAGTGTTAACATCAAACAACACTGCGGTAGGTCATATGAAAGATTCTTTATGAATTAAACATGTGTAAAACTGAAAAGCAACAGTGGTTTGATTCTGAATTGATTCGAACTCGTTTTAGGCTTCTACGCAATATCTTTATGGTCTTGCCAGAACATTCAGAGTGATATTCATTAATATTCACAGTGACGAATGGAAATCCTTCTAGCGTCAACATCAAACAGCGTTATGGTAGGTGACTTGTGAGATTCTTATGAATCAAGCTTGTGTCAACTGGAAAGCAACAATGGTAAGATTCTTAATGAATCAAACTTGTTTCAGGAATTTGAATTGACGAATTTAATCAAGCGATTATTTATCCAATTGATTCACTCTTTATGTTCGCAGTCTTGCTTTGAGACGGTCGAGTAAAGAGAACAGCTAGTACAACCGCGAAATCCTGTCAAAGAGATTCTTAATTGAATCTACCTAATCACAGGTACGGTATTTAATATCGTATAACGGTCTTCACCGACCAGAGGTAAAACGCTACCGATTTAGGACGAATGTCAAAGCCATTCAGTCCGTGTCTATGTTTTGTCTCGAGAAGGTGGCGTCACGGTGTACTTAGCAAAGTCAAAGATTCACAACCACATATTCATGCCCAAAGACTTATTCAACAATCAATAGTGTGAGCATGTGGATAAAGACACAAGATCGCACGGTGGCAAAGACAAGTCAAGAATGATTTGAAGATCTCAAGCTTAAAGACAAAACGACAAAGGCTCAAAGATAACAACATGAAGGAACAACACTACTATTACACGTTCAAGACTCATTTATGACGAAATTCATAAATCTCCATTGGACTCCAAATATCAAAGAGGAATGACCTCACATTGGGGGAGATTGTTAGCCTCAAAATATTGAGTCAAACAAGAATGTTCGGTCATAGGTTTCTATTGTAATATTTATTAGAACATTGTAATAGTTAGTTAAATAGTCGTGGTTCACGGGCTTGGATTTAAGCTACTTAAAGCCTAAAAGACAAGCCCGATCCAAACAATATAGCCCATTATGGTTACATGTAAGCCCGACTATATAAGGCCCTTTCTAGCATGTTAGGAAGGGCGGATGGTCATTAGTACTCTCATTATTCTAATCTAATATTCACCAAGTTAATCATCTCTCTCTACTTTCTCTCACTACTTTCTCTCTCTAGAATTCATCTTCTTCATCTATTTTCTTTCTTTAATTCGTGTTATATCATCATAATATATGGGACAACAACTCCATCTCCCAAGGAAGTAGCTGTGACTCTAACTTCTGTTGTATCTGTCACCAAGGAACTTCTAAAGGCTGCGTATGATCCTACTACTGAATTTTTGCTGTTTGATCAGCCCCAATAGCTAAACTTTGATCTCTTACCAAGGGAGGATGATTTTGCACGTCAAAGCCTGAACATTCACAACTTACAGCCTTACCGTCACCCCTATGATATGGAATGCATCTCAAGAAAGTTGGATCGCATAGGTTCTGAAATGAAGACTTTTACCTGCAACTTTCCAAAGATTATCATACAGGCGGTTAAGGATGCTCTCACAGATCCTATACAAGAAGGCACTCGTAAAGGAGTTGCTCAGGGACTCAGTCATCTCTCCACTAGAATCAAAGATGCCATCACTACTGAAGTCCCTAATATGTTCCCAGCTCATGAGTTGGTCATGCACAAGGAGTTTGAAGCTGTGTATAGAAGGCAAAAACATCATACCACCTTCTTGGCCAACCATGATGAGCGCTCTATGAACAGAAATTGCAACAGGCTGCTCAGAATTTCTAGAGGATCAAGGAGGGTAAGAAACACATAGCTGCATCTGTTGAAGAGGTTTCAAGGTACATTTAATCACGTTCAGCCAAACGTTTGAAGAAAGAGGCTAAACATGAGGGTGAGAAAATCAGATAACACTATCCCATCTCCCATCCCTCTCCAATTCATCACACCCATTGTTGTACCAGATGATGATACAACTAAGGGGGAGCAACAACCTAATGAAGGAACTGATACATCAAAAGCTAATACAAGGTTTTTAGCCAAGTATATAAAAAAGTTATCGTCCGATCTTTTCGAATTGATTACTAGTTAATAGTGCGACTCAGTCGTTCTCGGTGGAAAATAAAATGGTTTGATTATATATTTTAAACTATAAGCAAATATGAAAATGTCGTTGAGTAAAAATAAAAGCTTTAAAAATTAAACTAAAAATTACGAGTTAAAAATAAATGATTAAAAACTTAAAAACTTAAAAGTGAATTTAAAACTTAAAACTTAAAACTTTGTAAATAAAAACATTATAAAAAAAACTTAAACTCGTCGGAATGTCCATCGGAATACCCTTCATCGGAATCCAGTCGGAATGCTTGTGTCGGAATGCAATCGGAATATGTATCCGTCGGAATATGATCGGATCGTGGCAAAATGATCTGTCGGAATAATGAAACCCGAAGCTATCGGAATGATCACGTCGGAATCCACTCCTATCGGAATAATGGTGTCACTTCTGTCGGAATAACAAATAATCACCACCATCGGAATCCTAATCCGAATACTCGTCGGAATCAAAAACCCTTTTCCGATACTATGTATCGGAATGCTGGTCGGAATCCAAAGCCCTATTCCGATGAAGGCGTCGGAATAACCCATCAGAAAAGGGTTTACCTTTCCAATGGGATGTAATCCGTAATAAGAAAATCAATAAGCTTCCCCCTTTTTTAATAAGCACAATCCGAAACTTAAACAACTTTTTAAAGAAAATAACTAAATAAGCACAAATAAGAACTTTCAAAACTGTAAATAAGCAACCTTTTTAAATCGAACTTTAAAAAGACAAATCCTTTAAGAACACTTTAAAACAAATAAGCTAAATACAAAATAAGCCAATAAGCATGATAAGCTCAAAGCTTAATACGTATAAAACATAGATAGAGTCCAAAAGATAAACTTTTTGATCTCATAAACATCAAGATGAAGCAAAATCAAAGATTATCCCGAATCAAAGATAAACAAAATAAAGAAAGGTAGAAGAAGATTAAGATCAAAACAAGATTAAGCTTTTAAAAGTAAAGATTAGATTTAACAAAGAAAGGAAGGTAAAAAATGAAGTTCCTAGTGAGAGAAAGTTGAACACTTTCTCTCTCTAAAATTAAAACTACAAAGATAAAAAAAACTAACTAATTAACCACCCTCCTAATGTGTCATTAGGAGGGTATATATAGGAGGTGGGGAGGTGCATGTGTTGCTTCCTTTTTCTTTTCTTCTCGTCTCGACTTGATTTAAATTCTTTGTCTTTCTCGACGTCGTCTCGGGATTTGTCGATATAAATTAAACGTGTCTTATAATTTTCTTCTTCTATTAGACTTGAGTTCTTCGACTTCATTAAACTTCCGTCTTTAGACTTTTTCTTCAATAAATCTTCAGAATAGGCCTTGGACTTCCGTTCTTTTTGCACTCTTGATCTTTTGACTTCGTCTTTTCTCGTTTTCTTCGATAAAAAGCCCGTGATAGCCCGTGTTTTCTCCCTTTTTCGTAATTTTATCCTGAAACACAATAAAAACACAAACCACGCATAATTCTGACTTTTACGACATAAAATACACGTTTTGGTCTTGTTATTATTGGAAATAAGTGGTAAAAGGATAAGTGTTTTCACACTTATTAAATCCCCTACACTTGACCATTGCAATGTCCTCATGCAATGCATTAATTACAAAGCAAGATTTACACTTTCCATCATAATTAACCCACCTTGGCCTTTATTAAATACTAAACTTTAAGGAGACTTAAAAAGATAGAAATATGTAAAAAACAAGTAAAGAAATCAAAGACTTACATTGGGGTTTTGGTGTCATGAATGTTTATCATCCTCAAGTTTCACGTTCCCCACACCAAGCTTAAAAACGAGATCATTGTTATTATAAGTTAGCAAACTAACACGAACTCATGTGGCCCAATTATTTATTTAGACTCCCTTATTCCTAGGTGTATCTCTTATATTTTAAGATTGTCTTGAATGATCACGAGGATGCATTGTTTGACTTATTTCGATAGTTTATTTAGGCTGAAAATAAAGTAGGAAGATTTAATCAATAGTTAGCTAAAGGAAAAAATCTTTTAAACTGCTTCTCGGGACCTCTTAAAGTTCATATCTTGGCATAACTCGCTTAACGATTTGAGACATTTCTCGGACCGATATTTGGCAGCGACTTCATACTTCGAATCTTTGAGAGACGTTCTTGAAATTATGGTCTTCTCTTCATAATAGGAATTTATTCACTTGAAGTTTTTGAGAGATTCTTCATACTTGGACCACGACTTCTTCATTTTTCTCCAATCCTTATTTTGGACTTTGATATACAACGATCTGCCTCCTTTTAGGACTTGGATCTATTTATCCTCATACCTTGTTAGGGCCTTTTTGGATAGACTTCTCCATGATCTTTAGGGGAGTATTGCTTTTCGTCGTGTGTCTCGATCCTTCATATTGATTTTTTATAAATGATTCTTCACATCATTTGGGATCTTTAGCAACAAAATGTAGTCCTCATGTCTTGTTAGGACCTTTTCGGACTCGCTAATCTTCGCATCCCGCTTTAATAAGTTATGCCTTGGTTATGAACTCTAATTAATACCGAGAAACTTTTAAACGATATTGGGCTAGAAGCTAAGTAACTTTTCAAATCGTACAACCTTATTTTTGCAAATATATTTATTAGCACGCGATGGGAGAAAAAGCTTATAATCAACTCACATAAATTCATGAAAGAATACCAAACTTATAATTTACTCTATCATCTCTCGTTCTCCACAATTTAAAATCTCAAGGAATGAGACTCGTGGATGCTTAGCCAATTAAATCAAATTTTTGGGTTTTCAAGTCATCTATAGGATCTTGCAACTTCTTAGACTCTTTCAAGTTAAGAATTCGCATTTTAAAGTTCCCTTGATAAACGACTTTCTAGGATCAATTATAGGAACTTACGAAAAGTTCTTATTCTTAACCCGTGAGAGATAAGACTTTCGCGTTTTAAAGTTCCCTATATAAAAGCCTAGCAAAACTTGACTTAAACACGTTAAGGATACTAGCTAGAGTAAACTTGGATAAGTAAACTCGGGTTGAGTCAAAAGATTCATGACTTTAAAAAATTTTAAACCACTTTATTAAACTTTATTTTTAGCAAAGAAAGTAAACAACGATAGCACAGGAAAATACTACTATACAAATAGGCCAAAATAGATTAAAAAATGTTGAAAATTGTTGAAAAATTAGATTTTCCGGTTAAAATGAGGACAAATTCATAGAAAAGCCCACTTAACTTCGATAGAATTTCCCCTACACTTGATATAAACATTGTCCTTAATGTTTAAGCATGTGGGAGTAAACTCCCCTACACTTAGGACATTGTGCACTTTGTTTAAATTTTGCTAAGGAAAGGACAACTATAGTGATTTAAATGTGAATATATAAGATATGAAATATTGAATCACGACAGTTTAGGATAGAACCAGAAGACGGGTACACGGGATCACGGTCGTCAAATGTTATCAAGAGTGGATCTTTGACGCTTTAATCCCTGCACATCATAAGAAACAAGACAACAAACACATACGGGGCTCCCCTACACTTACTATGAAAACGGTAAAGGATAGATCAATGAGTTGCCTCTCGAGAAGCGCTTGTTTTTGTTAACTGAGTCACGAGCCTGACTCGACCCAAAACTAATTCAAGGTAAACGTGGTGAGCGATGGAATCATCTCATGAGAGATGTCCTCACCAAAGTACAGCTTCACGCGCTGGCCATTCACTTTAAAATTCGGCCCATTTGGTTGAGAAATCTCAATGGCATCGTAAGGAAAGACTTTGGCGATGGTGAATGGACCAGACCAACGGCTCTTAAGCTTACCCGAGAAGATCTTCAACCGAGAGTTAAAGAGTAAAACTTGATCACCAACGTGAAACTCTCGGTTCTTAATCCTTGCATCATGAATGATCTTGGTTTTCTCCTTGTAGATAAATGAATTCTCATAAGCTTCATTCCTTAGTTCATTTAGCTCGTTGAGTTGAATCTTCCAAAGATCACCGGCTTTGTTGATATCAAAATTGGCCCACTTCAAGGCCCAATACGCCTTATGCTCCAATTCAATAGGGAGATGGCATGCCTTCCCGTACACAAGACAATATGGAGTGCAACCAATCGACGTCTTATATGTGGTACGGAAAGCCCACAAAGCATCATCTAACTTATCGGCCCACGAGGCACGATGCTCTCCCACAGTACGCCCTAATATTCTCTTCAATCAACGGTTATAAATCTTGGCTTAATCATTTGTTTGGGGATGATAAGCGGTGGAAAGACGGTGATTGACATCGTACTTAGCCATGACTCAAGCAAATTGATCATTGCAAAAATGAGTCCCGCGGTCACTGATGATAGCACGAGGAACACCAAATCGAGCAAATAGTTGCTTCAGAAAGTTCACAACCACCCTCGCATCGTTCATAGGGAGAGCCTTTGCTTCAACCCATTTAGATACGCAGTCAACGACTACGAGGATGTACTTGTTCCCTTTGGATGATGGAAATGGCCCCATAAAGTCGATGCCCCATACGTTAAAGATTTCACACTCTTGAGTGAAATTTTGAGGCATCTCATCTTTATATGTGATCTTGCCTTGTCTTTGGCAAGCATCACAACATTTAACCATTTCATGAGCGTAATGATAAATGGAGGGCCAATAGAATCCAGAGTCGAACACTTTCTTCGCGGTGTAATTAGGACCAAAGTGACCACCGGTGGGTCCTTTATGGCAAGCTTCAAGGATTAATAAAGCTGTCGGCCCATCAACACACCGACGAATGACAAGATCCACACATTGTTTGAAAAGGTAAGGGTCTTCCCAAAAATAGTGTTCAATGTCTTTAAAGAACTTTTTCTTTTGTTGGGACGTTAACCCTTCCTTGAGAATTCCACCCGCTAAGTAGTTTGCCATGTCCGTAAACCACGGGGTGTCATCAAGATTGGAATTGATAGACATTAAGGCCTCAAGGGGAAAAGAGTCATTGATCTCTTGATTCGGATGATCCCCTTGATAAGGATCCTCAAGTTTACTTAGATGATCTGCGGCTAGGTTGTCGGCTCCCTTTTTATCACGAATTTTGATTTTAAATTCTTGTAGGAGCAAAACCCAACGAAGAAGTCTTGGCTGGGAATCTTGTTTAGTTAACAAGTACTTCAACGCGGAATGGTCGGTATAGACAATGGTGGTGGAAAGGACAAGATAGGGGCGAAATTTTTCAAAAGCATACACTACAGCTAAAAGCTCTTTTTTGGTAGTGGTATAATGCAATTGAGCCCCCGTCATTATCTTGCTAGCATAATGGATTGGTTGGAAGTGTTTGTTCACTCTTTGGCCCAAAACGCTCCAATGGCAAAGTCGCTAGCATCGCACATCAATTCAAAAGGTAGTTCCCAATTAGGGGTAACCAAGACCGGTGCCTTAGTTAGCTTGTCCTTAAGAAGATTGAAGGAGTCAATACACTCTGTAGAAAATATAAAAGGAGTATCTTTTTCCAAGAGGTGGGTCATCGGGAGAGCGATTTTAGAAAAATCTTGAATGAATCATCGATAGAAGCCCGCATGACCAAGGAAACTTCTCACACCCTTCACGGTTGAAGGTGGATGTAATTTAGCAATCACTTCAACTTTAGCACGGTCGACTTCAAGACCGGCTTTGGAGATTTTATGTCCAAGAACAGTACCTTCCTTTACCATGAAATGGCATTTTTCCCAATTTAGAACAAGGCGTGTGTCTTCACACCGCTTAAGCATGCCTTCTAAATTGGCAAGGCAAGTAGAGAAAGAATCACCATAGACCAAGAAATCATCCATGAAGACTTCCATAGTTTCTTCAACCATGTCATGGAAGATAGCCATCATACACCTTTGGAAAGTCCCAGGAGCATTGCATAAGCCGAAAGGCATTCTTTTGTAATAAAATGTTCCATAAGGACAAGTGAATGTGGTTTTCTCTTGATCTTTAGGATCGATGGGAATTTGAAAATACACGGAGAAACCGTCTAAGAAGCAATAATAGTCATTACCCGCTAGACGTTCGAGCATTTGGTCCATAAAAGGAAGGGGAAAATGATCTTGTCTCTTAGCATCATTGAGTTTGCGATAGTCTATAGAAACTCTCCACCCTGTAACGAGACGAGTAGGAATCAACTCGTGGTTTTCATTGGGCACAACGGTGATTCCGACTTTCTTAGGCACACAATGGACTGGACTAACGCATGGGGAATCCGAGATAGGGTTGATCATTCTTGCATCAAGAAGTTTGATAACCTCTTTTTTGAAAACGTCATGGATCTTTGGATTCACCCTTCTTTGGTTTTGAATAGTGGGTTTAAAGTCGTCCTCCATGAGAATTTTATGTGTGCAAAAGTGAGGATCAGTTCCACGAATATCATAGATTTTCCAAGCAATTGCTTTCTTATGATTTTTCAGCACGTCGATAAGTCGAGATTTTTCTTCTTCTTTCAAGTCCTTAGCGATGATGACGGGTAACTTCTTATTGTCTTCAAGGAACACGTATTCGAGATGAGACGGAAGATCCTTAAGCTCTAAATCCGGAGGATTTTTGATGGAAGGCGTAGTCAAATCCGGATCATCGATAGAGATTTCCTTAGGAGATGATGAAGAAATATGGTCCTCATTGAGAAGTTTCTCAATGGTACGAATGTCTTCTTCCCAGTTGGTGGGAGAATCGTCATATTGTAAGTCCACATCTCCCAAAGTGGCTTCAAATTCTTTCAAAACGAAATCACTTTCTCCAAATGGAGTTAGTGATGGAGCAATAGAGACAACGGTCTCAACAATAGGTAGAGAAGAAGAACCACTTTTACAAGCGTCTTTGAAATGCTCTTCACAAGCCTCATCAAGAACGTCAATGAAATTAACACTCTCGTGTTCAGAAGGCTTCTTAGAAAGTTTACCCATGTTGAAGACGATTTTATCGTCACCAACTCTCATGATTTGTTCGCCTGCGGCTACATCAATGAGAGTTCGACAGGTCCTCAAGAATGAACGTATAACGATTAATGGAACACGGGGATCCATCTCGTAGTCAACGACAACAAAATCCGCCTGAAAGGTGAATTTGTCGACACCGACGAAAACATCCTCAGCTATCCCCACTGGATAAGCAACCGTACGGTTAGCTAATTCCAAGGTCATTTGTTTGGGGACTAGCTCGGGTAGAGATAATTGTTTCCAAACACTTAATGGCATTAAGTTTATACTAGCACCTAGATCGGCTAGGGCCATATAATTCTCTACCCCGGGGAAGTTGCAAGGAATGAGAAAATGACCCGGATCACCAAGTTTGGTGGGTAATTTCCTTAAGAGCACTGCGGAGCAATTCTCATTAAGTTGGGTCTGAGTGATATCAAGGAGTTTATCCTTATCACTGAGAAGATCTTTAAACATTTTAGCATATTTTGGCATGTGAGCGAGAGCCTCGGCAAAGGAGATGTTGAAATTCAGTTGTTTAAACATTTTAACGAAGTTAGAAACCTGAATATCATCCTTGTTCTTCAACTTCTCTTTCCTCAACCTTGAGGGATAAGGTATATTGGGTTGAGATGAAGTCTGTGGAATGGAATTCTCACTCACATCCTTGGGTGGTGGAGGGGTAGAAGTATAAGGTGGAGGAATTGGTGAAATAGAAGGTGGAGGAATGGGAGAAATAGAAGGTGGAGGAATTGGAGAAGGGGACTCGTTTTCCTTTGTCACAATCACCGGTGTAGGTGTAGGAAGCTCGGGTTCCTTTAAACCTTTTCCACTTCGAGTGGTGATTTCTTTCATCTTCCCTCTTGGATTAGCAACGGTGTTAATCGGAAGAGAACCAGAACCAAAGGCTTGATTACTTTGGAAGAAACTAGCCATCATATCCCTTAAGTCATTCGTTTGACTGCTCAAAGAGTTTCGCATATCGGCTCGAAGATCATTCCCTTGTTTCGCCATATCTCCTTTCAAGTTGATGATTTGCCGCTGAAGATTCTGCACTATCGCATCATTACTCCTCATGTAAGTGTCAACCTCTTGATTAAATGCAGTGGGTTAGGTGGGAGGAAGAGCATGGTAGGCAGGTGGTTGATAAGCGGGTTGTTGGTAAACTTAGTTATTTCCTTGAGGTGAATATGGGTTTCTTTGGGTTTGATATTGAGTTGGAGCTCGTGGTTGGTTTGGATTGTTGCGATTGAGGTTGTTTTGGTTTTGAGGTGGGAAACCGGGTGGTGAAAGGAAGTTGTTTGAACGATAACTGAGCAAATTGCGGTCACCTTGAGGACGTGCTTGATAGCCTCCCGCAGAAAAGTTACCGTTAGTGGCATACACATTTTCCGGATTGTCATGAGTCGAAGGACAATCGGTGTATGAATGAGAACCCCCGCATATTTCACATGACTGATTCATAGCATTAACTTGCGCATTGATGCTTTTGGTATTGTTAGCGGTTTGTAGAGCAAGTGTTCCAACAATCGAAGTAAGCTTATCAATTCTCTTGTCGGCATCACTAGTACTAGCACTAGCCACATTAGTCCGAACACTCTTGGTTTGCACTCTAGACTTATTCTCAATAATGTCCCATGCGGTATTAGAAGACTTAACCAAAATGTTACCCCCCGAGGCACTATTTAGTGAATCTTGGTCATTCATGCTTAAACCATTGTAAAAAGTATTAATTTGATGTACTTTTGTGAAACCATGTTGTGGACACTTTCTTAAAAGTTCCTTAAAACGGTCCCAAGATTCACTAAATGTCTCACCGTACTTTTGTTCAAAGTTAATGATTTCATTCCACAAAGAGGTAGTACGTGAGGGTGGGAAAAAGTAGTTGATGAATTTGGTCTCTAAATCCGACCACGTAAGAATACTTTGTGGCGGTTCCTTATCAAGCCAATGGCGGGCTTGTCCCTCTAAGGAGAAAGGAAAAAGTTGCAAGCGAATCACCTCTTGTGAAACCCCATTATACTTAACCGTATTAGTGAGTTGAAGAAACCTTTTTGTATGGTCATGAGGATCATCAAGTGTACGCCCCAAGAATGGTTGAGCAGAGACCATTTGATTGAAACCGGATTTGAGTTCAAAGTTGTTGGCTCCAATCTCGGGTATAACAATAGCATCGGTGTTGCCCTCCACTTGCGATTGCAAAAGCTCGATAATTGGTCGATTGTCCATGATGACAATAGGTGGAGTTTCGAATTTGGCTTGAATTGCTTTCTTCTTACGAGCACGGGTACGCATACACACCTACAAAAAGAAAAGAAAGATAGACAAGAAATATTTTTGGTTTTTTAACTTTTTCTATTTTTTTGAATTTTTTGAAATTTTTTAATTTTTATGGATTTTTGAAAATTTAAGCAAGAAAAATAACGTTAAAAATGAACGGATCCCAAAATCCAACGCATCTCTCACTAAAAACCGTTAATCTTAACGAAAAGAGCCAGCAGCGGCGCCATTTAATACAAGGTTTTTAGCCAAGTATATAAAAAAGTTATCGTCCGATCTTTTCGAATTGATTACTAGTTAATAGTGCGACTCAGTCGTTCTCGGTGGAAAATAAAATGGTTTGATTATCTATTTTAAACTATAAGCAAATATGAAAACGTCGTTGAGTAAAAATTAAAGCTTTAAAAATTAAACTAAAAATTACGAGTTAAAAATAAATGATTAAAAACTTAAAAACTTAAAAGTGAAATTAAAACTTAAAACTTAAAACTTTGTAAATAAAAACTTTATAAAAACAAAAACTTAAACCCGTCGGAATGTCCATCGGAATCCCATCGGAATACCCTTCATCGGAATCCAGTCGGAATGCTTGTGTCGGAATGCAATCGGAATATGTATCCGTCAGAATATGATCGGAATGTGGCAAAATGATCTGTCGGAATAATGAAACCCAAAGCTATCAGAATGATCACGTCGGAATCCACTCCTATCGGAATAATGGTGTCACTTCTGTCGGAATAACAAATAATCACCACCGTCGGAATCCTAATCGAAATACACGTCGGAATTAAAAACCCTTTTCCGATACTATGTATCGGAATGCCGGTCGGAATCCAAAGCCCTATTCCGATGAAGGCGTCGAAATAACCCGTCGGAAAAGGGTTTACCCTTCCGATGGGATGTAATCCGTAATAAGCAAATCAATAAGCTTCCCCCTTTTTTAATAAGCACAATCCGAAACTTAAACAACTTTTTAAAGAAAATAACTAAATAAGCACAAATAAGAAGTTTCAAAACTCTAAATAAGCAACCTTTTTAAATCGAACTTTAAAAAGACAAATCCTTTAAGAAAACTTTAAAACAAATAAGCTAAATACAAAATAAGCCAATAAGAATGATAAGCTCAAAGCTTAATCCGTATAAAACTTATATAGAGTCCAAAAGATAAACTTTTTGATCTCATAAACATCAAGATGAAGCAAAATCAAAGATTATCACGAATCAAAGATAAACAAAATAAAGAAAGGTAGAAGAAGATTAAGATCAAAACAAGATTAAGCTTTTAAAAGTAAAGATTAGATTAAACAAAGAAAGGAAGATAAAAGATGAAGTTCCTAGTGAGAGAAAGTTAAACACTTTCTCTCTCTAAAATTAAAATTACAAAGATAAAAAAAAACTAACTAACTAACCACCCCCCTAATGTGTCATTAGGAGGGTATATATAGGAGGTGGGGAGGTGCATGTGTTGCTTCCTTTTTCTTTTCTTCTCGTCTCGACTTGATTTAAATTCTTTGTCTTTCTCGACGTCGTCTCAGGATTTGTCGATATAAATGGAACTTGTCTTATAATTTTCTTCTTCTATTAGACATGAGTTCTTCGACTTCATTAAACTTCCGTCTTTAGACTTTTTCTTCGATAAATCTTCAGAATAGGCCTTGGACTTCCGTTCTTTTTGCACTCTTGATCTTTTGACTTCGTCTTTTCTCGTTTTCTTCGATAAAAAGCCCGTGATAGACCGTGTTTTCTCCCTTTTTCATAATTTTATCCTGAAACACAATAAAAACACAAACCACACATAATTCTGACTTTTACGACATAAAATACAAGTTTTGGTCTTGTTATTATTGGAAATAAGTGGTAAAAGGATAAGTGTTTTCACACTTATTAAAAGCCCTGTCTCTGGTTAACACCAATGAGACTGTGGACAATGATGAACCAGCTCCCAAGAAACCCAAGTTTATTGTTGACCACCTTCCCAAGGCTGTGCAAACTCAAGTTCAAACAACATTTCTCAAACAGGCTGAAGAGCTTAGAAGATCAAATGAATCATCCTCTGTCTCGAAGAATGGAAAGGAAATAGTTGTGATAGACCCAGACGCCAAAATAAAGAAAATAGCTGCGATGCTAGAGACAAGAGGATCAACAACCAAAATCTCTCAATTCTCAACCTTCAAAGCTGCTGGTGAGAAACCCCTAACGACTGAAGAAATTGAAAAACAGGCACTTGAATTCAACAGACTAAATGAAATCAAGAAGGCCAAAGAGCTAAATGAAGCTAAGCTGAGAAATATGACTCACCAACAGAGAGGGGATCAAAGAAAACTTTTGAGACAAATGGAGTCAAAACGCAATGAGGCCTTGAAGAAAATCAAAGCTGACTATAATGTCTGCGTAAACTCAAGATATGCACCAAGAAAAATCACCAAGTTTAAATACACCGTTCAGAAGTCTTCTCACACTCCACAGATGGTTATATGGAGAGACAACCAACAGGCCAACATGGACTTATTTGAGGACTTCAAATTAAAAACACTGGGTCTGTCTAAATGTTTCGAACTTAAGAAATTAGCTGAGAAGAAGGCTAGACAGGCAAACTTTTTACTATTAAAGACTCTCATGGCTAAGTTCAACTGGGTAAAAGAAACAGCAGGCAAGCTTAAGATTGATCCCCCTCCACAACTTTTTAAACAAGAACCAACAAATGCTGAGAAGAAAAGAAAAAGGCTGAACCAATTCATCAAGGAAACCTTTGTGACAACATACATTCAAGTTTATGGAATGCACTGGGACCTTATCCTACCCAATGGGATAGTAGGACCTGTTGATGGACAGACATATACTGAGCCTTAAAAAGGAATGGCCTTCATAAACAAGGGGTTCCAATATGTCTTTCAAAGGGAAAGTGAGCTGGGGCTAGCTTCCACCATTCAGCTTCTAGTTTTCAAGAAGGTGCTACAGATTAACTTTGAGTATTCCAAAGTTTTAGCCCAAGCCTTGAAAGCTGAATTGGATACCAGAACATACATCGCTGAAGCTAAAGAGAAAATAAAGAATGATGATTATTGAAGAAACCACAACTGAATTTTATCTTTATAATTTTGTTATACTTATGTTTTGTACTTGTAATTTTATTTTAAGTCTTATGAATTATGAAGTTGTTTATTAGATCTGTTATGTGTAAGAAGAAGCTATTATCTCACTTACTATAACCCGGTTAGATCTAGTTGTATTTATGTTTAAATAGGGGGAGATTGTTGGGAATCTATGTTTGTTAGAATTCCCTTAGTCTTATTTAAACGTAAATCAAGCTGTAGGTTATTAACTTGCATGTGCCAAGGTGACATGCAAGTACCACAAGACTCGCAGAGAACTTAGTCTCTGTTAGCAACCACTGGGAGTCCATGTCAGATACATTGTCAAGGAAGTCAAAGATTATTTGAAGACATACTCATTGGCTATGATGTATAACAGCCAAGATGTATCAGGGACTCTCCATGGTTGAGTGTTAACAGGGGTGGCAATACCCTGTTAACACTCAGTACACTTTGGACATACCTAAGTGTTTAGGCGGGAAGTATTGCATAAAGTACGAGGTATGAAGAAAAGGGAAACTATGTCAGCTCTGTTTCCCTAATGCCTTGTAGAAGACTACCAAGAATAGAAGAGCATCTTGTGACAAATGTCTGACATTATTTGTTTTGTGTAGTCACTATCAACAACTATCAAAGTCAACCTCGTACCACTATAAATAGGATATGTAGCATAGAGTTAATGTTGTTCACTTTGTTAGATTTCACACATTAACTCTCTTGAACTTGAAGAACAATCAATTGTGCCTGTGTTCTTAAGTTAGCTTGTAAACTTGTAACTTGTGCAAGTTTACTTGTCCAAAGATTACACAACACATTTTCATCAAACTGTGTGATCCATAACACTTGTAATACTTGATTATACAATAATAAAGTCTTACATTTGAAAAGTATTTACTTGTTTTATTTATCTTAATTAGCCGTTTCAGTCATTAATAGGGACTTTCACATCATTATCCCATTTTCTCCTTTTCCTCATGTCCTCCAATGTAACATCATCACCACCATCAGGATTAGGATTTGTCAGCACGTACACTATGATCATGGTAGAAAGAAGAAAGTGCATATTCTTTTACCATCTCCTAAAATCAACCGCTTCAAACTTTTCCAGTTTGGAGAAGTTAGCCACCATATTCTTCATTGCAGCCATCATTGATTATCACACAATAATCTTCTTTGATTGTTTATGTTTATTCGTTCTAATAGGGTAAAAATAATCAACACCCTAACTACGTACCATAGAATTGGTTACCGGATATCACTTGAAGTCGTGTAATCACTTTCCAAAGAAGATTATTCGATCCTATGCGCGGGTTAACACGGATACCTCCTTGGGTTAAAACCAAGTGTTTGTTCTTATTTTAGACATAAATCAAGAATTGTGTGTATGTATGTGTTTCTTGTTTTTGTCTCTTTTCTCATGCAAGTGTTATCCCTATTTATAGGGATACCATTCCTAAGAATGTAACTCAAGGTCAAAGAAATAGTGAGTATGAATCGGCCAATTAATCTCATTATTTCCCACATGAATAAATAGTGGTTACATGACCATAATCATGGTCATTAAGTCAATCTTAAACCCCTCTTTAAACGGTCAAAGAAAGGTTACAAAGATAACCCACCCACTGACGGATAGTCTACCCACTGGCGTGCATAACCTAGCCACTGACAGGCATAACCTAGCCACTGGCAGGCATAATCTAGCCACTGACGGATAGAATCTATCCATTGATGGATAACATCATCATCAAACCACTATATTAAGTCCAGAGAGGTCATGGACTTAATGGGGGTACACTCCGTACCTCCAAACTTATTTACAATTCTTACCATATCCCACACTTGCATTAAATTTCTAACATGTATGTAGTTTACTTTTGAAAACGTGCGATTGTATGTGTTTGGTGACCATTATACGCTTACATTTTCAAAATTTCGAGGCGCAAAATGGTCATTTTACATGGAAAACAATCACATGCTACTTACAATCTCATGTTTTCAAATGCAAAAAAATACTAGTAATTTACATAATATAATACATTTATTTATAATCAACTCTTCAAACTTTGTTTGATATACGTATTTATAAACATGTACCATGGTCAAAGCTATAGTTACAGATTGAGGAGCACAAATATAATTACTTTTCATTAGGGCATCTACAATGATATCAAATCTTTAAAAATTTAATGCATTTAATGCATAATTTTTAACTAATTGCTATAATTTACGGTTAACGCTTAACTCATTTAAATGAAAATATCTTATTGCATTTTTTTTGTCAAAGATTTGATAGTTTAAAAGTGTTCGCCAAAAAGTTATTTATAAAGTGTTTGTTCCAATGCTTAAATGTATATGATTAGCTTTCTCAAATATGTAGTAGTAAAAAGTCATTTGAAAACCATCTGATTGTGGATGATGAGCATCAACAGTTCACAAGTTTTTAAAATACTTGAGTCATTTATTACATTCAACGTATAACACTTTAATGACTTGAGTATTGTCAAGTGTTTGATAAAAAGCTTTTCAAAAAGCTATAGTTGCAAATGCAAAAAAACTCATGTAAGAATTTTTAGTAGTGGGAAATCTTTTGCTAACTTGATCTAGTATGGGTGCTAAAGAAACAATTAGTCTTTGACTTTATAAAAGATTTAAAACTTTTTCTATTTTTAGAAGTCTTAAAATTTTAAGCATAAAACATTTATTTAATCGGAAATACACAAACAATATGTCTCAAGCTTCAATGTTGTTATCAGTTTGAAAATGGGATCAGTTATAACTTAAAAGTTACAAAAAAAATTTAACATTAAGAGATTAAATTGTGTAACAGTCATAGAGCCCATTTAAAATCTTTTAACAGCCTAATAGTAATAAACATATTTAAAAACTTAAAATTGTAACAGACTTTATGGTAACAACCAAGGGATATAAAACTAACTATCACATACACACTAAACAACCCACCATCTATAAAATACATACTATCTCTTCCGTTTCAAAACCCATGCCATCTTCGAAAAAATCATAGAATCCGCAACAACATGTTTAATTGTTTTTTTGTTTTCTTTTGTATGGTTGGTTGTGTTACAAAATTTTAATATAATAAGTTATGTTCTTTGAATCTGATTGATGCTTGTTTGTTTGTGTTTATTTTGTGAAGCATTATTTTTGGTGTTGATGGTCTCAATCTTTCGAGGTCTGTTTATGAGTTTGTGAGGTTTTAGAGACCGAATCTATTTGCAGCCATATGTTGGGGCTAGATCTTTTCTTATCCGCAAGTGATGTTATACATAGATTTTGAATGTATGAAATAAGTGATTTTATACATGGGCTATGGAGCAGGCTCGTTTATTTGGCGATGCACCAAAAATATTTAAAATTCCGGTTTGTCATATCCATCGGCAAAAACGATTAAACGAAAATGACGTGATAGTGTGATACCATTTGATATATAAGTCAACTATTTTAGCTTACGTGGTTATGTACTCTGAATTTTTAGTTGGAAATAAAAATTTATTATGGTGTATATTTATTATTTTTAAGCTATTTTGTAGCTTATTTGCAATATCAATTACGTAGTATATTTGGAAATTTCCAAGTTTATCTTTAGCATCGAAAATAATTGTATTACTCGCATATTTTCTTTAAGAGCGCCTTTTTTATATTCAGACCTAGAAAACTTTGAGACGATCCTATTCTCGATAGCTACTTTTTCGTGATTTTATTTATCCATTTAATTCTATTTCATTGATTAAATACTTTACAGATAATAATGTATATTAATAATTGGCATATTTGTGTTTACGTATAATTATCTTTTTATTTATGTTATTTTCTTTACTTCAGACCTATTGTTTATTTGAATATAAAACTTCATAATTTACATTGGTATGGCTTTAAGTCATTTTTATTAATATTTGTCATTCATAGTAAAGTTGTAGTTGAAAAAATTAAAATGTAAAACACTAGCTCGCCATAAAATTTAGTGACCTGGTAACCGTCATCGCATTGTTATTCCAAATGTTATTATGATTAAAAGTTGTCATTTATTCGTAAAGTTATTGTTCGAAAAAATATAAGACCTGAATAATATTGGCTCGTCGCACAATTAGTCACCGGGTATCTGCCGCCGTATTGCGCGGGTACACGGTTAGTTAAAAATTATGCATTATGTATTAAGTCTTTAAAAACATGATAGCATGAGAGATTCTCTTAGTTAACATCTCCAGTTATATTCTTAAAAACATTATAAGGCATTTGATGGATATTACAAAATTATAATTAAACATGTTACTTTTTGAGTTATGCGTAGCCATTTTTAAAGTCTTTTATATGTAATTATACTTTCCAGATCCGTCTATTACGAGTGTTAATGATCTTACCGATCTCGTTAGTAAAGTGCCTGTAAAAGGAAGGGTAAAATAGTCATAAAATCTAAACAATAAACCAAATTCACAAATGTGATAATATATATAAAAAAGTTAATTTCGTGTAACGCAACAAAAATGAATGGTTAGTCATGTTTACGCACTGTTGTATTTGATAAGAAAACATTACTGTACTTTATACGGTTATTTACTAAAAAACAAGGTTTTACTAACAACAATCCTATTGATGTTGTATAAGTTTTCTTCAATTAAAAATATTACCGTGTATAAACTCATTTAATATTAATACATACATACTTTATTAAAACTTATCTACCTTGATTATATGTGTTCAAATCTTGTGTTTTAGAAAATACTAGGATCTGGTGCCCGCGCTCCGCTGCGGGAGAGCGCAGGCGTTTTATGGTTGCTTTTATAGGTTAAGTCGTAAAGTGGCAAGAACAAAATTCTAATATGTTTTCATACACATGATTGAACAATAAGAAACATGCATTGCATAGTTGCTATTTTTTTTGCAGCTGGCAAGAACAAAATTCTAATATGTTTTCATACACATGATTGAACAATAAAAAACATGCATTGCATAGTTGCTATTTTTTTTGCAGCTAAATGCATCAGCAGCAACAACTGTTACATTTTGATTTAATAAGTGTGTCATCGATTACAAAATTTCAAAGTCATGGTCGAATAAGGTAACGGCGGGCCATTCTTGTTGCATATAACCATCAGCAATATGTGGTTTCATAGCAACATCCACACACTTGATTACATCCTGGGAGAAACGGAAAATATAATTGTAAACTGCGTATATTCATATAACTTTCAGTCAGGATTACAACGTCTTAAACTGCGTATGTTCGATCTAAATCAGTATTAAATGACATACCCAAACACACCAAAAAAAAACCCTCAAAAAAGTGAAACATAAGCAGAAACCATGTAAGTAAAAAAGAAACTATGTGTTAAGCTTAACACATAGCTTAACACATAGTTTCTTTTGGGTAAGCTTAACACACAGCTTATGCAGCCCTAACACACAGCTTAACCCTCAAAAAAGTGAAACATAAGCAGAAACCGTGAATAGTGGTGCGTGTGTTAAGCTTACCCAATGACATAAGAAAAGATGCGTTAAGCTGTGTGTTAAGGCTGCATAAGCTATTGTCCCGTCGAACAAAATTAACAATGTATTAGTTTTAAAGAGGCACCCTTAAACTATTAACTTCAATTTGATGTGTGCAATTCAAAAAAACACGTTCCATCGCTTATCTTCTACTCTAATAATTGCACCTGGGCTTCCAGGATATTCAGTTTCTTTTTTTTTTGTCTAATGCGTCTAGATTTGATCTTTTTTATAATATCTTTCTCAAGTTCAATTCAAGAATAATTTAACAAATTTTCAAACTTACCAGGACTCGTGCATTTTCTTTTCAATATGAATCAGCAGGCATCCAATGTTTCTTTCTACGGCAAGCTTTCATAATACTTTAATGATAGTCTGCCAAATACAAATCATCAAGAAAATCCAACCAGTACCTCCTCTTGTCCGTGAGTCGCATCGCATTTCCTTTCAGCAGAACCAGCAAATCCAACCACTGAAATCAGCAGTCCTAGTCGACTTGCCTGCACCGAGTATAATGTAGTTTAAGATTTTGCACACACACAAACACGTAAGCTACTTCATTTCAAATAAGAAACAAAAAAACGTATATCACATATGCTTCAAACAAACGCATCTGTTGAAAAAATTAATAATAAAATTTTAGGACGAAATACATACGTGTTGGTTGTTGTATCTAGAATATGTACGGCTATATGAAATTGGTTAGTTGAGGTTTTTACTACCTATCTTTCTTCTGACCACTTCTCTTTTCTTAGGATTCTCGATGACTATGAATTCTTGCGCGCCTCTCTGACATCCTATATAATCAGTCAATTTGAAAACATATTGAGTGACCATTTTCTTGTTCAAGAAGTAGAAAATAATAGGATGTTTGTTACCTGTGAGGATGGTGAACATGGAACAAAATCACACTCAATAGCCAAAGTAAACCCATTGAGGGAAAACCGCGGTAGGCTCAGATATGGCACCTTAGAGGGAAAACCGGATACACACGCCATGGTTGCAACCTCGAGAGGTTGCCCCGCCAAGATACGTGCAATCTCGAGTTTTACCCGGGCCGTTCAAGGTCATCACAGCATAAATAAGTGCACATTCCAACAACAAAATCCATCCATAGGAGCAGTGATTCTCCTCACAAACCGACTTAAATATAATTAACCTCCTCTCACACAACCCTTCATTCCCGCTCATAAATTTTTCACACACTAACACCTACATCTTCCGTTTCATTATTTCCGTTTCATAATGGTGCCCCGTTTTCATTAATTGGGAGTTTGCCCTTTACTGAGGATGGTGAACATGGAACAAAATCACACTCAATAGCCAAAGTAAACCCATTGAGGGAAAATTGTGGTAGGCTCAGATATGGCACCTTAGAGGGAAAACCGGATACACACGCCATGACTGCAACCCCGAGAGGTTGCCCCGCCAAGATACGTGCAATCTCGAGTTTAACCCGGGCCGTTCAAGGTCATCACAGCCTAAATAAGCGAACATTCCAACAACAAAACCATGACCTGCGAGCATCACATACAATCGATATCACCAATGTCATATCTAGGTCCTCAAAAGTATCAGAAAGCAAGGACAAAAAAGGAAGCAAGTCCTGAAATTTATAAGGCTCGTGTCCATAAAGCAACCGTTTCTTTCGAGGCTTACTGCCGAAGCAGAAGGCACTTGCCTTTACTACGTTTACACGTTTATTTCATACTCCGAGATCCAGAATAATGCTTAAAAATAAGCCAAAAGATAGATTAAAAGGATACAATAAGCATACCTTGTAGAACCCCACAAATGTATCCCAAATCAGCTTCTTATAAGTCAAACAAAAGCATCAGTCATCATCAATTGGTCTAGATTTGATCTGTTTTATAGTATCTTTCAGTTTCTTTCTTATTGTATCCTTTTAATGTATCTTTTTAGTTTCTTTTCTTTTGTCTAATGCGTCAATGTCATATCTAGGTCCTCAAAAGTATCAGAAAGCAAGGACAAAAAAGGAAGCAAGTCCTGAAATTTATAAGGCTCGTGTCCATAAAGCAACCGTTTCTTTCGAGGCTTACTGCCGAAGCAGAAGGCACTTTCCTTTACTACGTTTACACTTTTATTTCTTACTCCGAGATCCAGAATAATGCTTAAAAATAAGCCAAAAGATAGATTAAAAGGATACAATAAGCATACCTTGTAGAACCCCACAAATGTATCCTAAATCAGCTTCTTATAAGTCAAACAAAAGCATCAATCATCATCAATTGGTCTAGATTTGATCTGTTTTATAGTATCTTTCAGTTTCTTTTCTTATTGTATCCTTTTAATGTATCTTTTCGGTTTCTTTTCTTTTATCTAATGCATCTAGATTTGATCTGTTTTATAGTATCTTTCTCAAGTTCAATTCAAGAATAATTTATCAAATGTTCAAACTTACCAGGACTCGTGCATTTTCTTTTCAATATGAATCAGCAGGCGTCCAATATTTCTTTCTACAGCAAGCTTTCATAATACTTTAATGATAATCTGCCAAATACAGATCATCAAGCAAATCCAACCACTATCTCCTCTTGTCCGTGAGTCGCATCTCATTTCCTTTCAGTAGAACCAGCAAATCCAACCACTGAAATCAGCAGTCCTAGTCGACTTGCCTGCACCGAGTATAATGTAGTTTAAGATTTTGCACACACACAAACACATAACCTACTGCATTTCAAATAAGAAACAAAAAACTGTATATCACATACGCTTCAAACAAACGCATTTGTCGAAAAAATTAATAATAAAATTTTGGGATGAAATACATACGTGTTGGTTGTTGTATCTAATATATGTACGGGCTATATGAAATTGATTACTTGAGGTTTTCAATACCTATCTTTCTTCTGACCACTTCTCTTGTTCAAGAAGTAGCAAATAATAGGATGTTTGTTACCTGCGAGGATGGTGAACATGGAACAAAATCACACTCAATAGCCAAAGTAAACCCATTGAGGGAAAACCGTGGTAGGCTCAAATATGGCACCTTAGAGGGAAAACCGGATACACACGGCATGGCTGCAACCCCGAGAGGTTGCCCCGCCAAGATACGTGCAATCTCGAGTTTTATCCGGGCCGTTCAAGGTCATCACAGCATAAATAAGTGCACATTCCAACAACAAAATCCATCCATAGGAGCAGTGATTCTCCTCACAAACCGACTTAAATATAATTAACCTCCTCTCTCACAACCCTTCATTCCCTGTCACAAATGTTTCACACACTAACACCTACATCTTCCGTTTCATTATTTCCGTTTCATTAATGGTGCCCCGTTTTCATTAACTGGGAACAAAATCACACTCAATAGCCAAAGTAAACCCATTGAGGGAAAACCGTGGTAGGCTCAGATATGGCACCTTAGAGGGAAAACCGGATACACACGGCATGGCTGCAACCCCGAGAGGTTGCCCCGCCAAGATACGTGCAATCTCGAGTTTTACCCGGGCCGCGCAAGGTCATCACAGCCTAAATAAGTGCACATTCCAACAACAAAATCATGACCTGCGAGCATTACATACAATCGATATCACCAATGTCATATCTAGGTCCTCAAAAGTATCTGAAAGCAAGGACAAAAAAGGAAGCAAGTCCTGAAATTTATAATGCTCGTGTCCATAAAGCAACCGTTTCTTTCGAGGCTTACAGCCGAAGCAGAAGGCACTTGTCTTTACTAGTTTTACACTTTCATTTCTTACTTGGCGGGCAACCTAGCTGCAACATTTCAATATCTAAGAATGAAATATTCGAAAGGGTACCATAAGTTGAGGTAATTACTCATCAATGCGTCCAACCATAGGCGTATATACAATATGCAACCCTAACCCAGACCAGGAAGGGAACTATACAATAAGCATACCTTGTAGAACCCCACAAATTTATCCCAAATCAGCTTCTTATAAGTCAAATAAAATCATCAATCATCATCAATCGGGGCCAAATAAAATCACTCGACACCGACCATCACCAACCCACCGAGGATTGGGGGCAACGGTCCTGCCGAAAGACAGCCGCTGTCACCATAAATCGATCGTCACCAACCCATTAAACGATGGGGGCAACGATCTGTTTCAAAAACACCATAACAACCCAAAATATTCGAGATCCAGAATAATGGTTGAAAATAAGGCAAAAGATACATTAAAAGGATACAATAAGCATACCTTGCAGAACCCAACAAATGTACCCCAAATCAGCCATAACAACCCAAAAGATTCGAGATCCAGAATAATGCTTAAAAATAAGCCAAAAGACACATTAAAATGATACAATAAGCATACCTTGTAGAACCCCACAAATGTATCCCAAATCATCTTCTTATAAGTCAAATAAAATCATCAATCATCATCAATCGGGGCCAAACAAAATCACTCTACGTCGACCGTCACCAACCCACCGAGGATTGGGGGCAACGGTCCTACTGAAAAACAGCTGGCGTCACCATAAATCGTTCTTCGCCAACCCATTAAACGATGGGGGCAACGATCTGTTTCAAAAACACCATAACAACCCAAAATACTATATGGAGCTGATTGAACATAAGCCAAAAACATTTGCTCTTACGGCTTACTTGGTCCTCAGCTTATATCTCAAAAGCTATTTTTTTCTAACTTATTTCAAAGCCTTTCGGCTTATATAACCTTTTTATATCATAAAAACCTTATATAATCCCAAAACTTAAAAAAAAATAGCTTATGAAAAGAAATAAACCGGAACAAACAGCCATAACAACCCAAATCAGCCATACCTTGTAGAACCCGACAAATGTACCCCAAATCAGCCATAACAACCCAAAAGATTCGAGATCCAGAATAATGCTTAAAAATAAGACAAAAGATACATTAAAAGGATACAATAAGCATACCTTGTAGAACCTCACAAATGTATCCCAAATCATCTTCTTATAAGTCAAATAAAATCATCATCATCAGTCGGGGCCAAACAAAATCTCTCTACAGCGACCGTCACCAACCCACCGAGGATTGGGGGCAACGGTCCTGCTGAAAAACAGCCGGCGTCACCATAAATTGTTCGTCGCCAACCCATTAAACAATGGGGGCAGCGATCTGTTTCAAAAACACCATAACAACCCAAAATACTATATGGAGCTGATTGAACATAAGCCAAAAACATTTGCTCTTACGGCTTACTTGGTCCTCGGCTTATATCTCAAAAGCTTATTTTTCTAACTTATTTCAAAGCCTTTCTGCTTATATAACCTTTTTATATCATAAAAACCTTATATAATCCCAAAACTTTTTAAAAAATCCATAAAAATTAGCTTATGAAAAGAAATAAACCGGAAGAAACACATTATATCATGTTTTTTATTCATAAAACAACATATGAAACACATAAAAAAAACAGTAACATAGATCTGAACTAAGAATATGTAAAACAGATGAATAAGAACTGTCACCATCGTCACCCACCCGACACTATCATTGGCCGCAACACACAGCGACAACAACAGTACCGGTAGCATCGAAGGTGTTGCCTTGCCACAGCCCATATAAAGGAGGAACATGACTATGAATCTAATAAGAACAAAAATAACAATCAGCAGAAACCCAAAAAAACATAGATTACCTTATTTAGCTGAAGGTTAACAACATGAATATTAGGTCGCCTAGATAAAAACCAACCAAAATATCGAAACAGCGATCCCAAAATATATAGATCATATCGAAACAGTAACAGCGATCCTCAAATATATAGATCAGTGATCCCCAAATATATAGATCATATCGAAACAATATTGAAACAGTGATATAGATCATATCGAACCGATCAAAATTGTATTATTGGGGTAGAGAGAGAGAGAGTATGCATATAAATAAAAGTTAATAACAAAGGGCAAACCAATCACCCCAAAGGGCAAACTAATCACCCAAAGGGCAAACCCAATTAATAAAACGGGGGGACCATTAATGTAACGGAAACAAAGTGAAATAATGGAACGGAGGATGTGTGTGTTGGCGTGTGAAAAAATTGTGAGAGGGAATGAAGGGGTGTGAGAGAGGAGGTTTAATATATTTAAGTCCCTTTGTGAGGAGAATCACTGCTCCTATGGATGCGTGATTCTCCTCCTTTATATAAAGGTTAATTAGTTCATATTTGGTACTCCCCGTCTTAAAAAAAAGAATCAACCTTATTATTTATATTTGTCTCATAAAAGTAATTTGTTCTTATTTTTGGATAATATAACTTGTTTTCTTACTTACACTATCAGAACATACATTAATTATTTATTTCTATATGGTAGTTACACATATTATAATTTCAACAATGATTATTTACTAACTTTCTTTTTGAGATAGGAGTAATGTTTTTAATTAACAAAAACTTAAACAACACCCTTTTTCAAGCAAAACCCAAGAAATATACACTTAAAAAATGCTAAGAAACTGATTTTACATCAATTACCAAAAGTATCAAATTTTTAGATATAATATTTTTCGTTTTTCTAAAAATTGATTTTCTACCAACCCGTATTTACTCTATATCAAACTTTTACTTTTGGGCAATTGACTATTGGCCAAGTCAAGAAAGCATTTGATTTGAAGAATTTATGGAGAAGATGAACTAAAAGATGTTCTTAGTTAGATTAATTTCTTATTTTTTTTTAGAATTTTTAAATTTGAGAATAGAAAAAAAAAACATGTGATACATTTTTTCCTAATATTTTTGAAAGAAAAAAGAAATTTACATTCTTTACTTTCAAATAAATGAAACTCTATTTATACAAGTGTGTAAAATCTTCAGTTCTTTTTTTTAATTATTTTTTTCTCTGAAAGTTTATAAAAAAAACATGAAAAATATTTCACAACTAAATAACACATAAAATTTCTCAATCTTTAAATGAAACTGGTGTATATGAATATTTAAGAATGAAGTTTTCAATCACAGGTAACTTTTAGCCACGACCAAAGTCGTGGCTAATGGTTCAGAGAAAATCATGACTACCGTTTAGTAGGTGACTTCTAAAGAGTTTGGGCTCATTACTAGCTAAATTCAGTTGTTTGGTATTTTTCTTTTTGAGCTGAAAAAAAAGAGTTAAAGCAAAAGATTTAATATCAGAGGTGAAGGTAATGTGTGTGGAATTTAGGTAAAATGTCAAATTAAGTTATTATATTTTTATTTCTAAGTTTTGCTCAACCACAATTTCAATCGTTTCATTTGTTTTTAGCATTATTTTCTATATTTTGAGAAATATCAGAGGTAAAGGTAATGTGTGTGGAATTTAAGTAAAATGTCAAATTAAGTTATTATTATTTTTATTTTTAAGTTTTGCTCAACCACAATTTCGATCATTTAATTTGTTTTTAGCGTTATTTTCTAAATTTTGAGAAATATATGTTATTTCAGTCTACTTATAAAATTAATATAATTTAAAATGATTTCTTTTCTTTTTCTCCTCAATATTTTATACCCATATCAAATCAAAATTAAAATCAACTCTTACTTCTAATCCTAAACCATCTATAAACCAAACCATCTAAGCGTTTAGCCACGATGTTTGGACTTTAATTCTTGTAGTGTCGCCAGAAATGCTCCAACATATAGGCTATGCTTGGTAAGAGATATTTTAAACCATTTTTTTAGCTTCTAGTTTTTTTGTTAAAAAAATAATTTAATAGCTTTGTTCGGCAGAACAAGTTTTTGAACCTGTTAATTTATTATTTTAAACAAACAGCTCTTAATTAAAACGCTGATTCATAAAGTTTTTTAAATAATTAAGAGCTGTTAAAGTTGTAAATTACTGATATACCCTCTAACAATAATATAATTTATTTAAATATGTTTTTTAAGTTATTTTACATGTTAATTTCATAATAAAAAACTAATATGTCAAACAATTTTATTAAAAAATTACAGCTTATAACTTATATTAACAGTTTTTTAATAAACACTTTACAATTTACAGTTAAAAGCTTTTAAGTTTTCAATCTAGATAAATTTTTATTAATAGTAATGTTTTGACTCCTAAATCCAAAAATGTTGTATTTAATAAACTTGGTTTTGCTATACAAAAAGGGCTAGCGGCGCAGCTTGTTGCCCGCTTGCCTTCTCCTAATATGTAAATTATAATTACACAAAAAGGTACCCGCTTCCGCAAAACCTATGGGCACACTGGAGAGACTTTGTGGAATAAGAGATCGAGGGTCGAGTCTCGGCTCGTCTCACTTCAGGTATTGCTCCTCTGGGCCAGGAGAGTTGCCGGAGCTATTCCTTTTGTGGTGGACAATGGTTGATGCCAAAAGGTACCCGGATTAAGGTGTTCCCGCCAATCTTCACCTTTTTGTAGAATAAAATTTTTAATAAAGAAAATGATTATTGACTTAGCAATCACCCGATCGAGGTTCCACCAACGTTCCTTACTTCTTATCTACGTACTATTTGTCTCCCAGGTCTCCCATCTTCCAAAAGTCTTTTGGTCTTTCACTTGACTCCAAAGAGTAAATCCAGCCCTACTTTCAACGTAGAAATTTTAAATATTCCACTTGTATGTTTTGTTGGAAAAATGTTAGTACAATTTTTTATTTAGTTTATAACTTTATATGTACAATGTAGTGTTGTTATTCTTAAGATATTTACTAGCAATTGGGATTCAACTATAATGATGTTTTCGATTCTTTTTCACTAATATACAGAATATCTAGAAACAAGTATATATGGATATATCTGGATCACTGAACGAGGCTGCATTAAGTAAAAATAACGAGCCAAGGAAAGGGAAGTAGTCATGGTTGACTGGTTGTGGCTTCATACAATCTGAAGCTTCCACTTTAACCCGATAATCCGATTGACAATTTTAGTCAAGCTGAACATTCATGGTTTTTATAATGCAGATATGGAGGTCTTAAGGTTGTTTCTTACCAATGGGCCTTGGCTTAGCAGTATCCGGGACGTAGTTAATGTGTTTTTGGTTGAGGGTTCAAGTCCCGTCGTGAACATAGGTGCAGCGTATATGCATTTTTTCTTGAAAAAGAAGGTTGTTTCTTTAGACCAATTGTTTCTTTAAAACCATATATATTGTCTGTTTGGGTATACCGTTATCCAGATTGAGGCGAGCATAATGTTTTCTCTAAACTACATCAGCCATCAGCCAAATTGCACAACATATAAAGCTTAACGAGTAAATGACTTACATTAGGATAAGCCTTATAACTTTTATATAAAAACACACGACATTATTACATTAAGGAGAAGCCTTATAATTCGACTATCACCTTAACGGCTTAACTTATACACTTATACTCCGTAGTACATTGCAGTTCCTGCATTGGTTTCATCTATATATATTTCAAACAAAACGTTTGATTTATTATAAAATGCATGGCTTAAGGGCAAAATATAACATTATAGTTGGTTCCACTAGGACATGCAAACGTGCCGGTTTGATCAGCTTTGTAGCTTAAAGCATCTGGGCAACGAGTTTTGAAAAATCTTGAATAGTCAGTTGGCTGACAACTCTCTATGAATTGTCCCAGACAACAATCTTGATCTGACTTAGTCACTGTACATGGATGATTACACCCACCACGAGTTTCGTAAGGCATCAGGACACTCACCATTGATATTTGCGACACATTTAGCACCTTTTGTACACCCACCGGAATTAGCACTAAAATCCATTGGCAAATTGAACCCATCTATAAGAGACATATCAAAGTAATCAAAATGTGCATATTGATCAAGAGCAAACTCGGCTACTGTGTTAGGTGTTGCACCAAAGGACTGGCATTGAAGTACCCCGTTACAGTCACCTGTCTCGCAGCTACCTCGACCTGATGCATCAAAGTTGCAATTGGTACGAGGCCATATTCGGGCTGTTGTTGTGCCTGGTGGAACATCTAAAGTCCATGTTTGGCCAGGGTCGAGGCGCTGGCCTCCACCAACTGGCACAGCACCAGCCCATACGGTTTGTTGACAATTGTTTCGGATGGTGAAAATTGCTGCATTGGAAAAGTGAAAAAGAAGACTCAAAAGAAGGAAAATGGAAACGTTGGAGGATGAGGCCATTGTATTGTGGTTATGTTGCGGGTGCATAGATACTGAGAGTAAGTGTGGTTTAAATAGGGAGAATTGTTTCAGAATTATGGGATAATATAATGGAAATACCAAAAGGGTCACAATCACTGGGTCTACATGTTCACCGTGCATTGTAGGTTGGTTCATTTTAATGCAGTATGTGGAATATGTTAGCAGACGGCCAACTTGCACTAGAAACATAAACTAATTGATGGAGTCATTCCAAAGGACCAGAAAAGTCGTTGGTGAAGAAGAAATGTAGCTAATTGTGCTCGTTTAATACAGTTTAATCTGTGATATTTATGCAGAAAGTAATTATCAAATTAGCTATCATATGAAGTTCCATGTTCTTCTGTCTCATCTTCGAAAAGTCTTTGGGTCTTTCACCAAAGAAGACAAGTTGTTTAACGTAGAACATTCCAATGATTATAAAAAATGACTTAAATATTCCACATACAAAGTCTTCTTGGTCAAAAGATATGCTCCGTTGGTCAAAGTACCAAAAATAACCCAAACTATCCTCACAGGTAGAGCGCCTACAATTAAGGAACATCAGGTACGGTTTTTGGAAAAATAACATACCATCGTGACCATATCTTCATTTTACTCTTAGTAACAATCTATATAAATATCAGAAAGAGACCTAGTAACTAAGCAAATTTCTTATTTTCGTGCTAGAAGGGTAGAAGACAAGTGTGTCATTAAAGCTCATTCCTTGGTCATTTGGAGGCAAGAGTCATGCATGTAGTTTCGAAATTATCTAAATAAACCAAAGTGACGTCTGGACCACTAAATCAAAGAACCTGCGGTGAAATGATGGAATGGATGATCGATCTGCTAGTTTATTGACATCGTGGAAGGTCCTTAGTTGTAAAATTTAGGAAGTTCCACCATTTGAGAACATCTAAGTATGTAACTTTGCCTATTTTATTGTATGTACATTGTGTTATTGTTCATCTGAGTATGTTATATGTATTGGATTGTTATATATGGAGATATTTCACACTGAAAATGCAAATAATAGTATCTGATTAGTTTTCGCTGATATGCATAATATTTAGAAACAGTGTATGCCATATGGACATTGTTCCGAAACTGAAACTAGCAAAGGCTGATTGGTTGTGGTTGCATCCAATGGGATGTTGGACATGGTTTTTTAAGGGTAGAGATTCTTAAGGTTGTTTCTTTTGGCTAATCATATCTTTATCAAGATCCTTTTCGCTGAGCTACACGTTAGTCATCGGCCAAATTGCACCAAATATAATCAGCTCCTATAATTGATACAAAAAAAAAATGGACTCGTAACAAGTTCAGTCCTAAGTTTTGTATTTTCGTTCTTATATTCTCCTATAATCATAAAAGCTTGACTTAATTGCTGTTATTGGACACAAATGCAGGACCCAAAGTCTCAATGTGTCGTTTTTGATGAATAAAAATTTACTAATCTTGGTTCCTAATTGAAATTCTGCACGTATTCAGCTATAGAGTTTATTACCCCATGACATGAGATTGTTAAGGTGCACCACACGCGTCACAGCGTTATGTCCATAATCACTATAATTGGAACATAATCTGATAAAACTAAACACCAAACATCATATCATTACCCTCTTGCTCTCTCTGATTGGGTTGGACTGCCTATGCCCTCTGTTCGACCTGTTATGTGTGTTTTTCCTGTTGCTGTTCTTCTTCTGGTCCCGTCTTCCGGCTTTCTGGAGCAGCACTTCAGCAAGTAAGGCAGCTCCAACTGGTACCTTAATACTTCCCTCATTTTTCACCTATTGTTACTGTAATTATGACTTTTTTCCAAGTCTTTGTAGGTTTAAGCTTGTGTGTCGGTGGACCATGGTTCTATTCCTCCCTTCTAGTTCCATCCAGGGTGGGAGGTGACACAAAATTTGCGTAAAACACAGTTGAAGTGTGTCTGAGATATGATGTCACACCTTGCCAACCCCGCGGAATCGTTCACCAGGATGGTCTCTCTGATTGTCAGGTACTCGGAAGGGCTTACTTGCACCTTGGAACCGAGGCAATATCCCAATCCCATCTGCTGCAGAGGATGAAAAAATGATGGAGAACCCCCAGGAGCTAACTCAGGCTCATGACGCTGCAATTTCGGACATGGAAGAGTACCGAAGGCCTTATTCAAGTCATATGTCAAGTCCGGTGCGAGTCTCATAAGCATGATATAAAAGCTGAAAAACTCTATAATCTAAGCACGACTTACAGAACATGGTTTGAAACTTTGAATACAAAGGAATATTTATAAATGAGACGTATATTAGCCTGGTTATCCTTGTCTTATACCATGATTATGCATATATAAACCTTATTAAAGATTCACGTGACTCTTATAAGAACACAAATATAAACTAAGGCAGAGTTTATGAGTATAGTGTACTGCCTTCCGAGTTTGGCTCTACCACATGGACATAAGGCCTTTCCATTTTCAACTTGATTAAGTTTAAGAACAAATACCAATTCGTTGGTGCTATTTGTGCTAGGCGACAGAGCAAATTTATTTACCTCTTCTGTGTTGGGCGACTAAGGTTGATCACCTTTCATACAAAGCCCTGACTTTTAGCAAATGTTTCAGTCCTATTGATAGATCAAGAAAGAGTAAAAACAATATATTTAGAAGCAAAACAAGGAAACTAATTTACTGCCTAGCTACGCCAGTGTTATTAGGGATATATAAATCTTTGAATTGTGTTTGAAAGATAGAAAACATGAAGAGCTGTGGTAAATTGGTAATTAGGGACTCCACGAGGAGCAATAAAGAAAGATTGATTTCATTGTAAGCGAAAGATAAAATGTGTGACTAAACAAGTTAATATGCCCAACACTTGTGGCCTAATTCATAAGAATCATCTCCAGTCACTTCAACAAGTCTTGTTGATATTGTTGAATACCTGAATTTGCAGAGTTCGAAAATGCATATGAAGAAACTGAATGCTAGCTAGTATATAAATCCATAAAAGACCTTCGACCTAAATACCTTCCATTAGAGCATGATTTTCCAACCAAATTGGGAAACAAGTCTAAACAATGATGAGATGAATGAGCAGGTACATCATATAAAACATCCTAAAGCATCCATATCCATATTCAATAAAAACACAAGTAAAACTAATGCATCTAACAATCCAATAATTCAAAGGATATGTATATTATCAGAGCAATACAAGGAAAAAACATCACGATGAATTCAAGATATATAAGTCGAACACATTACACTTTTTTGCGTTTTGTGTAGCCATTTTTTTTTTCCTATTATGGTTATCAAACTTTAAAATTTCGTTCAGTCTGTGTATTTTGTGACCATTTTACCCTTACTTTTTCGAAATTTGTAAGATTAAATTGGTCATTTTCCATGATAAAATAGTGACAACATACACATAATGACCGACTTTTGAAAGTTTGATGAGCATAATGGGAAAGAAAAAAGATGGGTACACACATAACGAAAAAAAATGTGTAAGTTAGATACATTTTTAAGTTATTAACCCACTTATTTAAATGGAAACTTAGACTATAATAAACAGTTTTGAACCTTACATCAACACACTTGTCTTCCATTGAATTTGATGATTTATATTTGGATCCGCAGAATTTTGGTGAGACGAGCTTTCCGCATAAGAACCTAAAAAACACTCCAATTTTATAACCCAATCATCATCAGCACTTGTACAGAAAGTTCGTTCTTCAATATCATATGGCAACAATAGATGATTGCGGGTTAGCAACACAATTTTCATGTTTTCATAAAAATCTATGGCTTTAACAATCGAAAATTCTTCAAATCCATGGACTACAATCTTTGTCCAAGATTTGTGTACCCCATACTCATTCATCAGCCAGATGTCACCTTGCAGTCCATTGTATATAGCAAGCTTTTCACCAAGTGCAACAAGCCGGATATAAAAATCAAACATAATATCAACATTCATGTCATCATCAAACATATCTACTAAATTGGGCGGCAGCAGTTCACTAAATGTTTCATCCGCTAGACTAAAAGCAACAATAACTGGTTTTTCATCTTTGCTCAAAATCCAATGAAGGAATCCATTCACAAACAAACCTACACCTGGTGACCCGAGGATTAAAATAAGGTGTCTTACTCATCCCCAGCTTCATAGTATTTGTTTTAAGGCTATATACGTAGACATTCTCAAAATAATTTTCAAACCTAGAGAGAACAACAACTTTGTAATCATCTGATACAGAATCATAACCAAATCCTTCAATACCAGATATTTTTTCATAAGTTGGAACTTCCACATAATCTTTAGTAGTTAGATTAAAAACGAAACGGCTAAAATCTTTACGAAGCAACCTGTCTTTATTAGCATAAACTAAAACAAGACCATTGGCAGAACCCATTATACAAACACGATGTAATTCTAAGGTTATTGTCAATGTTGCTTCATGTTTATTATTGTATGGAGATGAACAAAGAGAACCATCGTTCGACCTGAAGAAGAAGCGATTTGTGTGTTTTTTGATGAGTTTTGATGAATTGGGGATCGGTAAGTAAAGATAGCCATTCCTTTGAAACACACCGGAACCGACCTACGGATTTGGATGGAAGACATGGTAGAATGTGGGTGGTTATGATATCCTGTGGTATTATTGCCATGGACGTCGTCTTCTTTAAGGGTAGTAGAGATCGAAGGTGTATATAGTTGTTAATTAGGTTATACGTTGTATATCATAGATGCATGCATGGACTCGAAGTGAACCCAATTGGTTCAATATGTCAAAGCCCATTTGCCCCAATAATATCCCATGTTTAACTCAGTTCGTCAAAGTTGACTTATACCATTACGTTCGCCGTCCTTATTGACAAATAATTTTTTTATAAATTTATACATGAGACTGAGATGCAATTTAAAACCTATAATTATAATATGGGACACATGATAATTATGGTTTGTTTTAAAACTTAAAGAGGGAAATTTTTTAGTTAATCAAACAAAGAAAACTTTATTGAGCCAAGAGAAGAAAACATAGCTCACTAGTGAATAGTGATAAATAAATCTTTGATACCTTGGAATACATCTTTCCCAACTTTGCTCCATGCATATTTGCAAAACATTGATGTATAACCATCATGTCCTTGATCCTTCGGGTTGTTGATTTCAAACATTCCATTTTTTGTTTCAGGACCACTAATAGGCCTTACTACCCTTAAAGTTTCTTCATTGGTCACATGAATGATAGAGAACAACTGTACAGAAATACTTTTGCCTAGAAAATCCTCAAGCTATTTAACACACTACTAAGCTACTTCATCCTTTTCATTCCTTACCTCATGAAAGAAAGCAGTATTCCTATCCTAATCTTGTATTGCTTCATTATACTCTTTCAATACTGAATAATTTTTCTCCTTGAAATCTTCTCAGTCCTTTCAAATACATTTCCATTCATCCAACTAAGTAGTTTTAGTTTACTTTAGGAATTTCAATTTCTATACAATTGTACTCAACTCTCGTATTCCAAACACCCAAGGTAGAAAAAACTATTTTTTGTCAATAATGAAATTATAGAATCTAAAATCCCAGTTTATATTTGGAACTCCATTAGGAGTTACAACTATTACATGGGTATGGTCTAAAGATCATATGTGGAAGAAACATTCCATGAGCAGCTACGAACTTATCCGTAAAGTCCTCATTTACCATCACCTTATGTAAAACTCGAATTTTGAAAATGTGGAATTGTCATTTCATTTTATTTTGAAAATATGGTTTTCATTTCATTTCATATAACGTAAAGTAGGTTTTTGAATTAATAAAGAAATTTGAATAATTAACCTTATGTTATGATTTTTGAAAATAATAAAAATAATAACATAAAGTAAAAAAAAACTTTCCATAAATTGATATCCTGTTTTATGGTGTTTTTTTACACAAAAATCTTTTATTTTTAAAAGCTAAATTATTTTAGTAATGAAGTGTAAAAGGTTTTAGACATAATTTATTATTTTTGAATTTTTGCTTATTTTAAGTAAAAAATGTAAAAATATTAAATAATATCTTTAATTTTTTTAGAAATTTTATTTTCGTTTTCCTCCTCCATTGTTAATTTTCATGTTTTTCTCTCCCTTGTCATCCATTGAAAATCTTGGAAGCTTTAGGTGAAACCTTGGTGGTTCTTCTAGTGATTTTTCTCATCCTTTTCTTTGGTGTGTATTGGTGACTAGGTGGTGGTGATACCATCAACATATCTATCTCTTGTATGTAATTTCTTGATCCCTTATTTCCATGTGTCACCATGAATCTTTTGTTTTTTTTAAGAGTGTTTTATGAACCTTAAAAATATGTTAATGGTGGTTAGGGTTTTCATAAAAGTATATACTGATTTTTTATGATGTAATGGGATCTGAAACATGTTTATTAATCATTACTAATAATAATTAAAAGCATTAGGATGATTTGGTTGGGTAAAAACTATACTTACAGATTGAGGAGTACAAACATAATTACTTTTCATTAGGGCATCTACAATGCTATCAAATCTTTAAAATTTTGATGCATTTAATGCATAATTTTTAACTAATTGCTTTACTTTACGGTTAACGCTTAACTCATTTAAATGACAATATCTTGTTACATTTTTTTTGTCAAAGATTTGGTTTAACAGTCTTTCAAAAAGTTATTTATAAAATGTTTGTTCTAATGCTTAAAAATATATAAATAGGTTTCTCAAATAGTAAAAAAGCAGGGACGGAACTTGAACACTTTTGTTGGAGGGGCTATTACATAAGATATTCATTTTAGGGGGCTAACTTACAATTTTTTTCTAATATATGGTGTAAAAAATAACTATTACTATTACTAAAAGGGTAAATTTATTCATAGTGACAAAAAAAACTGGGGGGGGGGGGCATAACCCCCTCCTGCCCTTGAAATGTTCCGTCCCTGGTAAAAAGTCATTTGAAAACCATCTGATTATAGATGATGAGCATCAACAGTTCACAAGTCTTTAAAATACTTTAGTCATTTATTATATTCAACGTATAACACTTTAATGACTTGAGTTTTGTCAAATGTTTGATAAAAAGCTGTTCTAAAAGCTATTGGTGCAATGAAAAAAACTCATAATAAGAATTTTCAGAAGTGAGAAATATTTTGTTAACTTGATCCAGTATGGGTGCTCAAGAAGCTATTGTCATTAAATGGGCTAAGCATTTATGGTAAAGTAAAGCAATTAGTTAAAAAGTATGCATCTAACGTATCAAGTATTTAAAAACTTAATAGCATGAGACATTCTCTTAGTTAACATCTCGAGTTATATTCTTAAAAACATTATAACGTATTAGAAAGTTGCAAAACACCCTCGAAAACTCGGATAGAATCAGAAGCATATGTTGCCTTCAATAGTTTGTAACATCATTACATGTTCATAAAATAATTGTGGTTTGTTTTCAGTGGATTACAATTCTATCACAAACGAAATTACACATTCTAAAGTTTTTTAAAAGTTGTTCCAATGATGGGGATTTATTTATGTCTTGGACCGTCCAGTTCAAGAATGCTTTTAAATCAACATCTTTTAGAACAATCCTCAACCCTTCAACGCGTTTCCTCGATTATTTGGGTCCATTGGAGTTAGTTAAAAGTTACTGATGGGTTCTGAAAGATATGTCTTGGGTAGGTTCACATGTTTTTTGAAACATAAGCTTATATTTAAGCATTCCAAACGCAAAGTATATATCTTGCAGAAGTAGACTTCTTCTAAAATGTGATACACTCTGCTGTTGATTTCGCCACTTTTAGCCTTATCATCACCAAATACAGAAAATAAATCTGCAGAAAATAGCATCGTATAGAACCAAGCAGAAAATCAGCAGAAACGCTAGCTTATATGGTATTAAACGACTTTATAGCTGTAAGGAGGATTGTTCACCATTATAGTTATGTGAACCCCATCTTATGCTTGTTGAAAATATTATTTGCTATAATAAATGGCCACCTAGAAATTTTGAAAAATAGAAACATAAACGAAGAACATACTATCTCTTAAAGGGTTTTGCTTAACATATGCCCACTGGGCTTAGAGTGTATCAAATGAATTCATGTTATCATGGCTAAGACTATGTTTTACATTTCAAATAAAACCACACATAGCTGCAATGTTGCACCTAAAGTACTCAGACTGGATGGGAGATGAATGAAGAAAGTGGAAGCATGAATGGGTTTGACTCAGTTGTGTTATGTACATATAAAGGTATATTTAGTGGCATTTCAAACTTCTGCCCATTAATGTCAAGTCGGGTCGATTTGCGTTTGAAAAGGTACCTTAAAGACATGTCTCGATCTGTTATGCATCAAAATATCTATTACATGGGATGCAATATAACCTCTTCCCCCATAACAAATTCAAAAATTAATTCATACACCTCTAATCCACCATTAGCTTATGTAAGTAGGTTCTTTAAAATTATGAAAGAAATCAGTCTAATGTTAAACATACATGCAGCTGTGGCATTTGTGTTTGAGAAAAGACCAATGTGTTGCTAATATGTATATGTAAATGGAACCCTTCGGTGTTTCATATCTTAGTAATAATTGATTCCTACAATAGCATTATAACCATTTCAATGGATGCAATCAGTGAACACCCTTCATACATAAAATACATTTTTTTACCTTGATTTATAGAGAATCGTAGATGCATAAGTTCGGCTTTCAGTGTCCGATACGGGGGAACTGAACCTTAAGTGCATAAACGTTGACATTTGTGCCACCCTCCCCGTAGCTATTTCTACATAGAGAAACATCGCAAATGTATATTAGTATAAATGGTTTCCACAATAACAAATGCTTTTGGTACGTTTCAAAATATGAAATCCATATAACTTTTAACATTTTGCCATGTTTTAGATCTTATATCATAAATCAACTTCACATGTTTTCGCCTATTACTTTAATTTGCTATAAAAATTATAGATTAATGATCCACCATTTACTTCTATATTACGGGTATGTATAAATAATATAAATCATTTGCTACAAAGAGCTTGGGAGTTGGTATTTCCATTTTATAGTGAATGAGTTGTTACCTGAATGTGAGGTAGCTTTAGGGCAGCTTCGGTAGTTTCTTTACAGGTTGCACCCGAGGGATTATCCAGCCTACCCTTTCTCATATACTTCTTCGCTATCTAATGTAACTGCTGAGCTGCTCCCGGTAACTTTCAGACAATCTTCAATTTTCTGCATATACACAAATAAATATTAATATATGCATCGACTTAAACCTAACAGGTAACAATGAACAAAATAAGTATTTTGCATTGATCCATATGTCATAAACCAATTCAATTAACCTAAGAATCATTAACTCAGCAAATAACAATTTTGATCACAAATAAAGTTAAATAACCACTTTTAGAAACCATAAATGTCATAAACAAATTTAGTTAGCACTAAAAATCAAACAACAAAGAATGATTAACTAATTCAGTTAAGCCCAAAAATCATCAGCTTAACCCATACACAATGAGCCCATACACTTAATACAGAAACATGACATAGCTGCTGAAGGATCATCACACCTTGTACACAACTTATGACCATAATTTATAACCACATTAAAAAAATTATCAATACCCGTGGCATGAAATCGTATTAATCGCAGAAAAAATAAAAAACACAAATAAATATCGAATCAACTAAAAAAGATAAAAAAAAAGGGATAAGTACCATTAAAGTAGCATAGCATTAGTAAACTAAGACTTTCAGAAGAAAAATAAAATAAAACTGTATACCGTTAGGCTCAGATCTGCTGATGTGGTAACCACGTGGAACACTCGTCGTGGGGGCAACCACAATGGAACTGTGGCTTCATCGTCTATCTAGCACGCATACATATATACATCAACAGACTCGTATGTAAACACCGTTGTCCTGCCCATCACAACTCTATAAATAAAATGGTATTTATGAGACTGCGATCCGCTGTCCAGTCATAGAAAGTGATTCCCTAACGATTATTCTGCAAGCAGATCGTTGCACCAAATATTCAGCATCATATATATCGTAGGTCTAAAATAAGAAAAAAAAAGGCAAAGACAAAATGTTACAGTTTGTTTACCAAATGCTTTTCTCGTGTGGTATGAAGTCAGATTAGTAGTCAAGCGCATGTTAGTAGGATCTATGATATAATTCATCGCTTCCAAATCACTTTCTGAAGATGCTGGCTCAGATTTGTGAGTGTGGATCTGGACAAAAGAGGATCCGATCCGCCATGGCTGCAAACACCATGCTACTGGTGCTGCCCTGCCAAGATACGGTCGATTTCACTCACCATGACCAATGATAAACGCACATATGTAAAAGTATCATCATCGCCAACCATCACAAAAACAATCAATACCAAAGTGCACCAAAAGCATACACAGATTGCATTGTCATAACTTCTCGTGACTCTCATCGCTTCTAAATCACTTTCTAAAGATGTTGGCTCAGATTTGTGAGTGAGGATCTGGACAAAAGAGGATCAGATCCACCATGGCTGCAAACACCATGCTACTGGTGCTGTCCTGCCAAGATACGGTCGATTTCACTCACCCTGACCAATGATAAACGCACAAATGTAAAAGTATCATCATCGCCAACCATCACGAAAACAATCAGTACCAAAGTGCACCAAAAGCATACACAGATTGCATTGTCATAACTTCTCGTGACTGCATATAAGCATCAAGAAACGGGGTGGGTCACTTACTCCATTATGCAAATAAGATTATAGTTAAAAATCTTATTAAATCCCACATGAACCGTTATTATTTATTAAAAAATGAACCTTATTCCACTTTCACACGTTTGCACACACCAGGCCAAGATTGTACAAATAAATAATAGATTAGTTCTTCACCTCCAAACAACTGACAAAAGAGGATCAATTTACCATGGCTGCAAACTTTTGGCCTACCCAAATAGCAGATGATCTCAACTTTGATCAAATACAGCAAAACACATCCAAGATCAATCATCACAACACCAACCACCTAACCTCAGTGACGCCGCCTACCGAGCATCAACGCCGCACATCATGAACGATGGCAATGAAGAAGCCGGTGGCAACGAAGAGGGATGTGGGTATGTGGTTCAGACCCTTAGTTAGATACCCAAATCATCAGAGATGAGATGAGATATCATCTCATACGAAACACCATAAACCTGAAATGATAAATGTGGGTGATGATACAATTCAAGCTCAAACTAATCAATATGTGTGATCAAATCGAAGGAAGAGTATAAGCGATCTACAGGAAAATGATCGAATCAAACAAACTAACACAATCAAATTACAAATATACACTAGACGAACCCCAAAAACTAAAAAAAATTAATAAAAAAAATCAGAAACAAACTTACCCAAATTCATACGGTGGATCTTCTTATCTCCTCATCTTCATCCTCCTGCAAAAGATATATCAACAACAAACACGTGATCAAAAATACCCATATACAAAATATCTTACCAAAAAATGTAATATATCTTGAAATCCAATGCCAAAAACAGAAACCCCAATTCAAAAAAATCTGCTTTTGAGAAACAAATGACAAATCAAGATCCATTAAATCTGCTTTTGAGAAAGAGAGAGATCTATTAGATCTGTTCTTGAGAGAGAGAGAGAGAGAGAGAGAGAGAGGAGAGAGAGAGAGAGAGAGAGAGAGAGAGAGAGAGAGAGAGAGAGAGAGAGAGAGAGTAAAATAATGATAATGATAGTACCATTGACCATATCAACGAACGGGATTGGGCAAACCAATGCTACAGGAAAGCAGATATAATCGACGAAGGCAAATGAAGGACTGCTACAGAAGGCATCACACCACCAAACTTAAATCAACGCTTACAAATAGGGTTTCGTTTAGAGATTTGTGGCTGGGATCAAAAAAGATGTCAATGATAAATTTTCCAATGAACCAACGGTAGAGATATCAATCGACGGCTGAGAGTGAACAAAACAACGGCTATGATGATTTCCAGAAAAAATGGATGGAGGAAAGTATGCTTGTAATTGTTCTCCTCACAACCCTTTTATTATTGTTTATTCCCTATTTATACATTCCCCTTAATGTATTAAAGGGGTAATAATGTAGTGTTGTTATTCTTAAGATATTTACTAGTAATTTGGATTAAACTATATTTGATGTTTTCGATTCTTTTTCACTAATTATAATCTTATCTTATCTTATCTTATCTTATCTTATCTTATTTTATTTTATCTTATCTTATCTCATCTCATCTCATCTCATCTCATCTCATCTCATCTCATCTCATCTCATCTCATCTCATCTCATCTCATCTCATCTCATCTCATCTCATCTCATCTCATCTTATCTTATCTTATCTTATCTTATCTCATCTTATCTTATCTTATCTTATAATAAATAATTTGAAACTTTTTATTTATTATTAGTATGTGGAATATGTTAGCAGACGGCCAACTTACGCTAGAAACATAAACTAATTCATGGAGCGAGTCATTCCAAAGACCAAAGTTGGTGAAGAAGAAACGTAGCTAATACGAAATGCAACAATTAGATTCTTTTATTTCAAACATCAAAACCAACCATGGAAAGAGGGAAAATCGATATCGTGTGTGTAATGTGGTTGAGGATCAATGAGTTTTTCACTCATTTACAGGCTGTCTCAACCGTAATATGTAGCTAAATTAAGCTACCAGCTAGGCCTCTCGCAACATTCCGACGACCTTGCTCGTTTAATATAGTTTATTTGTACAGTAATAAATTCCTCTAACTTTCTACTGCTGGTTGAGTCGTTTCTGCTAAGGATATAGAAAGATTTGGTGTAGATAATAGTTACTAGCAATGCTCTAACATATGTAAATTTCTCAATCTGTAATATCATATGAGGTTCCATGTTCTTCTGTCTCATCTTCGAAAAGTCTTTGGGTCTTTCACTTGACTCCATAAGTAAATCCAATCCCACCACCAAAGAAAATTCATATGATTAAAATACTTGACCTAAATATTCCACATACAAAGTCTTCTTGGAAAAAAGTTATGTTTTTAGTATATGTAATTAAGCAAATTTCTTATTTTCGTGCTAGAAGGGTAGAAGACAAGTGTGAGAAACAAGCTTAATGTCATTAATGTTCATTTCTTGCCTTCTTGGTCTTTTGGAGGCAAAAGTCATGTAGTTTCGAAATTATCTAAATAAACCAAAGTGTCCTTTGTGTCACTAAGTCAAAGAACTTGCGGTTAAAGGATGGAATAATTGAAGTTGTTCTGCGTATTCAGCTATAGAGTTCATTACCAGATGAGATTGTTAAGCTGAACCACACCCATCACAGCGTTATGTCCATAATCTCTATAATTGGAACTTAATCTGATAAAACTAAACACCAAACAGCGTATCATTATCTATTGCTCTACGTTTAAGTTGGTTTTATGTTTTATGTTAGTTTATGGTCTGAAAATTTGTAAAATACTAGTTTGTACACCTTGTGTCGACAACAGAGCTCTGTATATATTAATAATGTGTTTTTAGGATATATATTTATGATCTGCTGTCCGTTCTTTGTGAGCGGTGTTATTGATCCTGTATCAGCAAATATACTATGCCATTAAACAACATATTTTGTTGAATTTGGAAACTGGAATATCCTTAATTAGTACTGTCACGTGGCGATTAATTATGACTTTTGCATAGGTGTGTCCTTCCTTCTACCGATGATCCGGGTTGGGAGGGGACACAAAATTTGCGTCAAGCGTGTCTGAGATATGATGTTACACCTAGCTACCCCTGCGGAATGGGTTCACCAGGATGGTCTCTCCCATAGTCAAGTACTCGGAAGGGTTGGTTGAACCTAGGAACTGAGGCAATATCTCAATCCCATCTGCTGCAGAAGATGAAAAAATTGATGGATTACCACCAGGAGCTCACTCAGGCTCGTGAATCTAATTTGGGATATGAAGAATATCGAAGGCCTTATTCAAGTCATATGTAAAATCAGGTGCTAGTCTCATAAAATTATAAAAACGATATAAAAGGTGAACAACTGTATAATCTAAGCATGACTTACAGAACATGGTTTGAATAACAAAGGAATATTTATAAATTTACAGAACATGGTTTGAATAAAAAATAAATATTTATCAGCATCCGGGACGTAGTTAAAGTGTTTTTGGTTGAGAGTTCAAGTCACGTCGTGAACATAGGTGCATGTATTTTCCGTTACAAAGAAGGTTGTTTCTTTTGACCAATTGTTTCTTTAAAATCATATATACTGTCTGTTTGGTATGCATATCCAAATTTGAGGCGAGCATAATGCTTTCTCTAGACTACATTAGCCATCAGCCAAATTGCACAAATTGTAAAGCTTAACGAGTAAATGAATTACATTAGTAGACGCCTTATAACTTTTATATAAAAACACACGACATTATTACATTAAGGAGAAGCCTTATAATTCGACTATCACCTGAACGGTTTATAACTTATACTCCGTAGTACATTGCATTTCGCTGCATTTGTTTCATCTATATATAATTCAAACAAAACGTTTGACTTATTATAAAATGCATGGCTTAAGGGCAAAATATAACATTATAGTTGGTTCCACTAGGACACGCAAATGTGCCGGTTTGATCTGCTTTGTAGCTTAAAGCATCCGGGCAACGAGTTTTGAAAAATCTTGAATAGTCAGTTGGCTGACAACTCTCTATGAATTGTCCCAGACAACAATCTTGATCTGACTTAGTCACTGTACATGGGTGATTACACCCACCACGAGTTCGTAAGGCATCAGGACACTCACCATTGATATTCGCGACACATTTAGCACCTTTTGTACACCCACCAGAATTAGCACTAAAATCCATTGGCAAATTGAACCCATCAATAAGAGACATATCAAAGTAATCAAAATGTGCATATTGATCAAGAGCAAACTCGGCTACTGTGTTAGGTGTTGCACCAAAGGACTGGCATTGAAGTACCCCGTTACAGTCACCTGTCTCGCAGCTACCTCGTCCTGATGCATCAAAGTTGCAATTGGTACGAGGCCATATTCGGGCTGTTGTTGTGCCTGGTGGAACATCTAAAGTCCATGTTTGGCCAGGGTCGAGGCGCTGGCCTCCACCAACTGGCACAGCACCAGCCCATACGGTTTGTTGACAATTGTTTCGGATGGTGAAAATTGCTGCATTGGAAAAGTGAAAAAGAAGACTCAAAAGAAGGAAAATGGAAACGTTGGAGGATGAGGCCATTGTATTGTGGTTATGTTGCGGGTGCATAGATACTGAGAGTAAGTGTGGTTTAAATAGGGAGAATTGGTTCAGAATTTTGGGATAATATAATGGAAATACCAAAAGGGTCACAATCACTGGGTCTACATGTTCACCGTGCATTGTAGGTTGGTTCATTTTAATGCAGTATGTGGAATATGTTAGCAGACGGCCAACTTGCACTAGAAACATAAACTAATTGATGGAATCATTCCAAAGACCAGAAAAGTCGTTGGTGAAGAAGAAATGTAGCTAATTGTGCTCGTTTAATATAGTTTAATCTGTGATATTTATGCAGAAAGTAATTATCAAGTTAGCTATCATATGAGGTTCCATGTTCTTCTGTCTCATCTTCGAAAAGTCTTTGGGTCTTTCAGTTGACTCATAACTAAATCCAACCCCACCATCAAAGAAGACAAATTGTTCAACGTAGAAAATTCCAATGGTTAAAATACTTGACTTAAATATTCCACATACAAAGTCTTCTTGGTCAAACCGTTGGTTAAACTACCAAAACGAACCCAAACTATCCTCACAGGTAAGACGCCTGCAATTAAGGAACACCAGGTAGGATTTTTGCAAAAATGACATACCATAGTGACCATATCTGCATTTTACTCTTAGTAACAATCTATATAAATAAAGGAGACCTAGTAATTAAGCAAATTTCTTATTTTCGTGCTAGAGCCTAGAAGGGTAGAAGACAAGTGTGTCATTAAAGCTCATTCCTTGGTCATTTGGAGGCAAGAGTCATGTAGTTTCGAAATTATCTAAATTAAGTTTGGACAACTAAATCAAAGAACTTGCGGTGAAATGATGGAATGGGCGATCTATCTGCTAGTTTATTGACATCGTGAAGGTCCTTAGTTGTAATATTTAGGAAGTTCCACCATTTAAGCATGTAACCTTGCCCATTTTATTGTATTATTGTTCATCAGAGTATATGATATGTATTGGGTTCATGGGTTGTATGTATATATAAAAGCTTGACTTAGTTTTATCAACTAAATTGCTGTTACCGGACACAAATGCAGGAGTCAGTCTCAAAGTCTCGTCCGGACACAAATGTATACGGTCGTTATATATGGAGATGTTTACACAGAAAATGCAAAACTGTATCTAATTAGTTTTCGCTGATATGCATAATATTTAGAAAAAGCGTATGGACAATTGTTCCGAAACTAAAACTAGAAAAGGCTGATTGGTTGTGGTTAATGGGATGCTGGACATGGCTTTTTATGAATAGAGATTCTTAAGGTTATTTCTGGGATAGGTTAGCCATCGGCCAAATTGCACTGAAATCAGATATAATCAGCTTCTATATATTGATACAAAGCAACCGACTTCCTTTCACCTACACCTACTTTTCTCTCCGCCATTAACAAAAAAAATTCTCCTTTAGTCCGATCTAGTCTAGCGCTTCTCCGGTGGTTGGCTAGGGCCGATCGTCTGGACTGCTCCTTCTTTCCACCTTTGTACATATACCTCTTTATTTTGCGAAGGTTTCCTTTTCTCCTAACTCCTACAATAAAAGCCCCATGACTTCAGATCTGACACTTCTCACTGCTGCCACTTCTCATCCAGACACCAATGGTCTATCCCGCCTACGATGTCTGCCATCCGACACTCTGAGTTTTGGATTTAGATTTGTTTGGCTTAGGTTAGGCTTACTTAGGGATGTTAGATTTTATCTTTTATGTATGTTTTGTGTACCTTGTGTACTTTTGCTTCAAGCTACACGTTCGTATGGTTGTGTTTGCAAAAGCTCACATTGGTGATTCCCCTCACTCATGTATTGTGTTGCTATCCCTGTGTCACAACCTTTATGGTGTATGTCTTGACTTGGCTCAACTTGTTACCTTGTGTATTTTGTTTGGCAGATCGGTTTCGATTTTGCCTTCTATGTTTAATGTAACTTGTTGTGTACAACTTTCCTCCGTTTGTGAGGTGTGATAATGATATCAATGTTAAAAAAAAGTATATTGATACAAAGCAATACTCGAACAAGTTCAGTCCTAAGTTTTGTAATTTTGTTCTTATATTCTACTTTAATCATAAAAGCTTGACTTAGTTTTATCAACTAAATTGCTGTTACTGGACACAAATGCAGGACTCAGTCTCAAAGTCTCGTCCATTGACATAGATAGTAGACTTTGGTAATGTGTCGTTTTCGATGAATAAAATTTTACTACTACTATTCGCGATTAATCCATCGTTTCGGGTTCTTAGTTTTATTTGACGTATTTAGTTGTTACCGGTTTGTTAAATCAATTTTAGCTAATGTTTCCATTTTTGGGCCGTTGGGAAAAAAAATTTGTGCCCCTCTCAAAAAATTATCCTCGCTCCGCCCTGTTTGCCATAAATTTGTTATAAGGTCACATGACACTTGCAACATTTCCATCCAAAACACACACAACTCTTAAATGGTGGTTGAAATGTATCCTCCATATCCTGCTTTATTACCTTAAGAAAAGAAGAAAAAAAAAACATTCATAACACCCTTGCAAAAATAACGTAAGATGCCAAATGTTTGTCTCTACCCACGATCCATATATATTATGGATTCAAGTATCATCAGGCGGACGCAGGAATTTAAAATGTGGGGTGCAAAAATTTTTTTTGGACAATGACATCAAAATACGGAAAAAAAAATAGTATCGAAATGACAAAAATCGAGTATTTTTACTTAAAATGAGGGATTTCTAAGGTGTTAGAGAGTTGAATGTTGTGTTTTAATACGTATGTGGGAGGCAATTTGGTTTATAAATGGGGGCACATTCGAAAAATGCTTAAAATCGGAAAAAATTTACACTAAAATCTCATTTTATCGGGCTAGCTATGGGGGGCGCCGCCACCCCAATGCTAACATGTATGTCCGCCACTACTCATCACTGACATATATCTAGCTATTTTGAACTAGCGGTGGACTAAAAATACACCGTTACAAGTTCAGTTTAAACCGTGATTTTCAATTTATTGCCAAATGGTGGGATGCTTATTTTGCAACAGAATTTTACTGGCGGTATAAGTGCATAGAACTTACAGATAACTATTGTAAATTTGTAACAATATTTTCTTTTCATAATATAGTAATATACCACAGGACTGAAATGGTATCGATCAATGCCTTTCCAGTTATCAACATCATAAGCAGTATAATGTTTACAGCATGCTCCGACTTTTAAGCATTCTTTATCACCCATCGTCTCTTTCTTGCAATCCTTTCACATAATCCACAACATATTTACTCGTTAAAACCGGGTCTTCCCCAGGAGTCTCCTGCCCTCTTTCCCATCTCCGGTCACGGAAAATATTCACATTTGGCGACCAATAGGTCAACCCTGCTAACCCGACATTATACATTGCTCTAGCTTCTGTTGAAACCACTTTTCCAATAGCTTTAAACAAAGCTTCATTAAAAGAACCCACATTAGAGAAATGAGTCGCGGGCCCCACATTAGAAATGCCGTGATACGACCCTCTCGGATAGTATCGGGATAGGGCACCACTTCAAGCGTGATGCTAGCTCCTTAATAGAGAAGAGAAGACCACACATTTTTGTTTAATTTTAACTTTGATTGAATGATTACAATGATAACAATGACATGATATTTTTAAAACATAATAATAAAACCCTAACCCTAAGATATATAGTAATGGCCCATTCGGCCTGACTCACACAACCTCGGGTGTATCATTCCTCACTCCTTCAAATCCACCCTGCCCTCAAGGTGATGTCTTGAAAAGCACACTTGATTCCGGGATCCCATATCCTAATCATACCGCAACCTCGCCTTTCACTCCCGCGGTTACTCTGCCTTCCGCTACAACAAGCAACGCCCTTTTTCCTCTTCCTCCTTCCGTTACCTTGGACATAACTCAATACCCTTCTTTTGCCTACCGCTGTCCAGACCCTAATACTCCCCACACCTTCAAAATTCACAGGTGATATGAAAAATACGCCAATAGGGAGTCTGACATCCATTCCCACGCCTTCGGTTGAACAAATTTGTGGATGCACCCATTATCCATGGACCCGTGAATATCACCTATACCAATTCTTTCCCATAACTGACGAACTCACGAACTTTCATGAGCGACCAAAGAAGTAACCCCATTGTCCCCTAATTCCTCGTTTAGATTAAAATTTATTTCATCCAAACAATCATCAAAACTACCACCTCGAACCTCTTCCACACTCTCTTTATTTTTTGAAAATTAGCCAAACTCACTGCAAACATTCATGCCTTCCATATTACTCTGACCACAATCAAAGAAATCGTCTAGTGCGCCACTAACCTCATCAACACCCATATCTTCATCATTAGACAAGGACCCTTTTATCACAGGTGAAACTTCTTCACTTGGCCATGATAGAACGGTATCTAGTTTCTCTTTAACATTCAGTCCTTTCCATGCAATTGCCTCAAAACGCGTCTCCATTATACGGGCTAAGGAAAAAGCTTCCCCTAAAGTTGTAGGGCCTGACCTTAAGAGTGCACATTGTAGGAGCGGTTTAAGTCCACATTTATAAAAATATATAAGTAAATCCGTAAACATCTCCGTAACTCTATCTGCAAGTATAACAAACTTACTCTCATAATCGGCCACCGTACCCTTTTGCAAGAGCTTAGATAGCGCGTCCCAGTCGCTGTTGCCCGATGCCATAGAAACCGAAAAACAATAAAAAATATTTTTTTATATATTTATTTTCCGGATGAATAGTACCGTGAATAATACCTGATGAACAATACTTCGATAAACAGTAGCCGCCGGTGAACAATAGCCGGTAACAATACTTTTTTTTTTACTTTTTTTTTATGATTGGAATCTTAGATCGAAAACCCCCCAACGAGTTGAGGGCTCTCAATGAAAGTAACAATTGATACGAACATCTCGGATAGTATCGGGATAGGGCACCCCTTCAAGCGTGATGCTAGCTCCTTAAGAAATAGAGAAGAGAAGACCAGACATTTATGCTAACAATGACATGTTATTTATAAAGCATAATATTAAAACCCTAACCCTAAGATAGATAGTAATGGCCCATTCGGCCCGACCCACACAACCCCGGGTGTATCACGCCGTGTAGAGCTTCTGACCACCAGTTGTAGCCTGGTATCCCTCGACTAGAGAAGGGAGAACGCTGCCAAAGCCCCATACCACCCCTAACCGCTGGCACTTGTGTTGAGGATTCGGTAATGATTCTCTCACGAACGACTACAAGGTTGCCAAAGGGGACACGATATGTAATGGCAAGACATGCTTTCAAGTGTTCTCGCTTAAATCAAATGCTTGGAATGTTATTGGAGAAGTGAACTACCCCATATGTATTCCTAGATGTTGAGTGCTGCTAGCATTGTTCACCAAGTATCCTATTTTTTCTTCCAATGTAAGTCTATTAACTAGATCGTTGACTCTTGTTGTGACATCTTATGAAGGATTACAAAATGTAAAGTTTTTTAAGGTTGGGTTTTTGTTAGTATCAAAAGCAAAAAGGGGCGTGTTTTGGGTGAACACAGTGATATTGCATGACAAAAGGATGGATATAAGAAGAGCAATGACTATAGTGTTTGTATCTTGAAATGCCATAGATAGATAATGAAATGCTGCTTTATGGATAACTAGCTACAACAAAACTCGATTCGTATTTTGGTAACTGTATGTGCATATAGAATTTTTAAACAATTTTTTTTATCTGTAAAGAATAAAAATGTAATTGATTCTTTATAGTTTATACCAGCTTTAGTATGATACATGGACTCATTAACACATACAAGTTGCATGATCTGATATCGTTAAACCGTAATGCTGTGCGTAAAGTAGACGGAAAACAACAATACTTCCTAACAATCATGTCACAGATCGACAGCAATGTAACGAACAAACATAAAAATCAATAGTAAAAAAATGTGTAGTAAAGCTTGATTAATGATATGATATGCATACATATCTAACTAAGGTGTATTTCCCTTGGAAATGATTTTAGATACTGATAGTTACCGATGTTAGAATTTAAACTCAGTTACTTAACGTCGTGTTATAGGATTATATATGTTTCTGGAGAGAAACGGTATAACTTGGAAGGAGAGACAAACATATTGGTGGTTATTTTCGGTTACAAGGTTAAGATAATCAAAGCTTAGCGAATTACCAATGAATGGTTACGGGATTTCATTTGGGATCGTCTTATCATCTTTCAAAGTAAACCATTCGACCCTAATGTTTAGTTGTAAAACCCGCATGCTTTTACCATGCATAGTACCCTTAGGATCGTACGTACTAGTTAAAAACTTTCCTAATATAGCATGATTACGATTACGTGTTAGGAGTTTACGTATTACGTACGTGTTAGAACACGATAAGTATTTTATATGCACGATCACGTAATAATTATTTAGCAATAATTAATCACGAACATGCGATCACGAAATCACGAGCGTAATTAAAACACGAGCTATTATTAATTACGTATATATATTATTACGAGCGTAATTAAATATATTAGATTATGGTATTTACGTAACGAGAACATTTAAAACACGAACATAAATAAACACAAACGAGTAACTAAATAACGAGACACGAAAGGAGGTACGGGAACCCCATGGGGGGTCCCTACCCGCGGCCAAACAAGGGTAATGGGCCAAGCCCATTATCAATTTTACTAAAAGGGGGGTTAATTAACTTTTACTACTCAATATCACTTTACAAAAGATTTCAAGAAAAACCTAAAACCCTCTCTTTCTCCTCCTCTTTGTGCCGCCACCTATAGATCACCATACAAGGTGATTCTTTGATCTTGGGTCTTTAAGATTTGTTGTTTGTTCGTGTTTGTTCTTCGTTCTCTTGATCCACGAATACGGTAAAACCTTTTTAAACCTTTTCTTTTAATTTAATCTTTTTATTAACTATGAACATGTGGTGTTTTTTATAAAAACATATTAATTAAACATAGATCTAACATGTTTTGATGATTAATTAAATCAAAGGGTCGATCTAAGGGGTGTTTTGTTTTGGGCCGCAGGCTGCAACCGACCCCAAGGGGGTTTCGGTTTGCTTAGCCGACCACCACCAAGACCATATGGTCTTGGTTGGTGCGTGTGGGTCCCACGGCAGCAAGGGGTACCCCGATTTGGTTCGGGGTACGGTGTTGATTCATGTCCGGTTCATGTTTTTAAGCTTAGATCCGGTTCATGGTTATGTTAGTTTTTTTATGTTATGAACTTATGTTAAAGTTAAATTAATAAAAGATGTGATTAATTTAATAACATGACTTAGGTTAATTAATTATTAATAATCATGAAATTATTTTAACCTAAGTATTTATACTATTAAGACTTATAATTAATTAATTATTTTAAAAACCATGGATATAATTAATTAATTAACATGACTTAGGTTATATCATTAATATTTAATAATACATATTTTAACCTAAGTATTTAATACTCCCTCCGTCCCAAAATTATAGTCCACGTTTCCTTTTTAGGTTGTCTCAAATTAATTGTCCATTTCTAAAACTTCTAAATATAGGTATGTATTTTAGATCAAGATTACTAGATTACCCTTAATTGAAATCATAATTACAAACTTTAAAAAGGTTTTAAATTAATTAGTTAAGGGTAGAACTGTCTTTCTGCAAAAAGTAAGAGAGAGAAAGCTAAAAAGGTGGTACTTTTCTAAAACTGTGTGTTTTTTGTCGGGGGACAATAATTTTGGGACGGAGGGAGTATATTTAATTAAAAACATGTTATACTTTAATTAAATATTATAACCTATAGTTTAATTAAATTACATGAAATAATTATTAAACTATACAATATATCATATGACTTAGCAAATAATCATGAAAACACTTAGGTTTATTTACTTAGCTTATTTAACCAGCTTATTTCTAATTATAGAAACTTTCTATTTTTAGAAACTTAATTAAATAAGGTAGTTAATTTATTTATGGAAATCAGCTATTTTTAGAAACTTATTTATTTAAGGCATCTAATCTATTTATGGAAACTTATTTAATTAAGGCAGCTAATCTATTTATGGAAACTTTCTATTTTTAGAAACTTATCTATTTTAAGCAGTAAATCTATTTTTGGAAACTTTCTAATTTTGGAAACTTTCTATTTTTGGAAACTTTCTATTTTTGGTAACTTTCTATTTTTGGAAACTTTCTATTTTTGGAAACTTTCTATTTTAGGAAACCTGCTATTTTTGGAAAGTTACTTATTATTACCCAGTAAGTATAATAACACATAAAATATCAGAAATACTTAATCAGAATGAACAGAATATAAGATTTAACACAGTTTAAGGCTTTAAACAGTAAAACATAGTAAGAACATATGAAATAAGCTAAGGCATGATATAAAATCAGCTATGTATTTAGTAAGCAGATACTTATTTCATGTACGCATTTATGTAGCACTAGTGTTTCGGAAGTAGGATTCTCGCAGTTCATCGTTCCCGTTCACTGGACATAAGGTACGGATTCCCGTCCTTTCAGTATGGACATTCTTTCCTTATTAGGATTTCCACGTATGCAGCCAACTGTTTTCCCGTAGTATAAGTATGAGTTTGATTGCTTATGTTTAAATATGATTACCTATAGCCATATACATGCTTGACCAGTTTCACCTAGTTATGGAGGTACCATAACCATAACATTAGAGGCACTGATGTTATGACTTCACCACGGCGGAGTGATTGCTCGTGGCGTCCCTTCAGCTTTTGGCCATTTATTTATATTTATAATGTGGGGCGTATGGGTGCATCCTAGTTACATGTTTTTATTCAGGTTACATGGTGAATATGGTGTGTGCCTTGCATCCTTCACAAGGAGCTGATCCCTCCTACCCATAAAAACCAGTATATTAAATTAGAGGCAGCCCCTCTAATTTGCATGATGTGGTCACCCCTCCAATTATTCATGCACGGTGGATTTTCATGACCTATATTGGCTAACGGTAAAATATGACAAACAGTTTTTATAAGATAATCATAAGACTTTCAAACTAAAAAACCAGTTTTATTAAGACTTAACCAGGTTACTCGGGACTTAGTTTTCTTCCGCTGTTATTATGTTATATGCTTATCCAATTCATGCTTTATTGTACATCCGTGCACTGAGCGTATTGCTCAGCCGTTTTCCTTTTCTATGTTCCCAAAACGGCAGGTACTCGGGGACGCTCGTAGACAATAAGAGTACGTGCATATGGACTGGAAGCTGTCTAGCCTTCTTTACACTATGCATTTCCTTTCTTTATGATACTTATACTTTGGACATTGTTTAGTCCTTTTCCTTTACTATACTATGTTTGTGTGTGATGAGCTTTACTTTTGGACTACCGATGTTTGATTCCGGTATTTTCCTTTATATGGTCAAGTAATGTTTAGACATTTTACCTTGTATGCTTTGATGACACGCCATAATTACTGTGATGTTTCCATTTCCAAAATGGGGTGTTACAGTTTAGTTATCACGAATATCTACTTTGATAAAATCAAATGTTTGTCAATATAAATCACTAACCCTTGCGCATCCAGGTGTTTATGTTTCTGTGTGTTTGTCAAGCAGATCTCCTATAAATAGTAGATATACTCAAACCCTACTTAATAGCCCATTGATCTACCCATAATTAGCCTTCATGATTACATGAATAATGGTTACACGATCACGTAAACATGATCATTAATGCAGTTATAACTGTCACTTGAATATGTCAAAGCTATTAAAACTTTACCAACTCGCTTTGTCATTCCTTGAGTCCATTGAAGCATTGACTAACATTGTTACTTATAAGGATTAGGGGTCTTCATTTTTCAGGCAATACTCGAATTAACCGAAAAATCCGCGTCGGACTTATGATCGAAGTGAACTAAATCAATTTTCCGTTTGGATATGGTTTTGGAAAATTAAAAACCAAACCGAAAATCTAATTTACATGAATAGTTTTTCATTTTTTTATAAAAAGATACATAAGAACTCTTTGCTAGTACAATTGTAAGATTTTTAAGCTTAAAATTTTTTTATGCTACAAATTTATATAAGTCAATGAATAAATAAGGGTTATTCAAGCTTCAATGTGCTTTAATCTAATTTATCGAACTTATTGAATCAAATAAATCAAACAACTCGAAAATCAAACCGATGAACACCTAGTTAGGATTAATGTTTGATAGGGCATCCATTATAGTTTAATTTTACAAGCCTTTATAAGCGTTTCATATCATCAATTCATAAGCTTTTCGATTTTCTTAAATATGGTAAAGTTGTTTTATTGTGTTTTTCATATTACACATGCATTAAATGAGTTAAGTTTCAAAAACTTACTACAGTACTTTTTTATGCCACGCAGATATGAATGATAATTCATTATGTTGAAATAAATTATAAAGCTTTTAAAGTTTTTAAAGTTTTAAAACTTTTTTAGAATCAGTCACAATGTACTACATCCGTTCCAAAATTATTGTCTATCTTTCTTTTTTCGTCTATCTCAAATTTATTGTCCACTTCTATAAATAAAAGTTAAGTTTGTTTATGATTATTATGTTACCCTTAGTCGAAATTGATATTTATAAAAATAAAAGAAACAAGAATTAATTATCAAAGGGTAAAATTGTCTTTTTTGTGTTTTTGTAGAAATAAAACAATAATTAATACATTTTTCTTAAACTATGTATTTCTTATCTGTGGACAATAATTTTGAGATGAAGATAATATTAACTATCTTAAAATACAATTCAATAGTTAAGGGTGATTCTAAATAAAAAATAGAAAAATGATTATAGTGCGTACTAATCATGCCTACAAGTGTACCTAGTAATTTGATTGGTTGATTTTAAATAATGATTGGTGTAAATTTGGAGAGAGAATATGCATAATTCAAATGTACAAGTTATTTATGTATTAAGCATATATTTAAGGGTAAAACCTATAGAATAACTACATACTCTTCATTTTGTTCCATTGTGAAAAACATACAATTTTTTGTACTCATTGGCCCAATATACATTCAAATTTGACTATGTTATGACCAATATGATAATAAAATGACTAAAATACCCTTATAAATGACTAAAATACCATTCTATCTTAAATTTACCCTCACTAACACCAGATCCAAATCTGATATTCAATATTTCATCAAACCACCACAATCATACATCAAAATGCAATCCTAACATCAACTCTAGTTTAATACATGACAAGCCTCAACAACCATCAACCATTTAATACATGACAAGCCTCAACAATCATCAACCAATTCTGAGCTCGACGAAGAGATTAATGATCTTCATATTCTTATCCACCCCCCTACACAGCTCCCCCAAACCACACAACACCACTTTCTCAACAGCAGGCGCCTTCTTAACCCTATCACCATCATCATACTTATGATGATTACTACTACTAGGTTTAGTGTGATCATATAGACGACGCTTGTTGGGGTCGATAAGGACATCGTAAGCTTGTTAAATCTGTTTGAAAATGGAATCGGAATGAGATTCGTTGAAGGTGTTTGGGTTGCGGTCAGGGTGGTGGATCATGGCGAGACGATGGTAGGCTTTTTTTATGTCGGTGGTTGTTGCGTTACAGTTTACTTTTAGTGTGTTGTAGTAGTCTGTTGTTGTTACCATTCTGTTAGCCGCTGTTTGGTGGTGGTTGATTAATGGTGGTGGTTGGTGGAGTTGTGGTGAAATGTTGACTGTGATGAGGTGGAGGGGAAGAGAGTTCGGTGGAAAAGAAAGAAAGAAAGAAAGATGCTTAGATGTTGATAAATGGATATATACAATAGATTCATAGATCTTTGTGCTTCTTGTTGTTCTTATCTTGAACAAGATTTTCAATGGTTTCTTTTGTTGAGATCAACGAACCAAGGAACCCAAGACCAGTTAGAAATGGTGGTCAAGGTTGGTTCATCAGTTACGGTGGTGGTTGGCCGCGTTTGAGGTTGTGGGTTAATATTGAAGATGATGAGTGATTGTTATTGTGGTTTTATGTGTGTATGATTTTATATAGTTGGCAGCGTTCGGATCTGGATTCGGTTGTATCCTTTACCAGACGGTATATGGGCGAACACCCTTTGCTGACTTCACGGAGTTTTGGCCAAAGTTCAAAGCAATCACAGATCCAAATCATGAAATCCGTTACGAACCATTATCAAATCTGTGGCTTCTTGATCTAATGAAAAAATGTCTTGCACGGGATCAGAAGGAAAGATGGACAATTCCTCAACTTCTTCAACATCCGTTCCTTGTTCCACCAATTCCACCTCCATTGTCTAACCGTAATCTTATTGAGTTAGTTAGTGATTCTTGTAACGAAGATTAAGAAGCAGCTTTAATTTGTTCCCGGCTCCAACCGTATTATGAAACAATTGTTGTTTGTATATAAAGAAAGAAGATGTATGTAATTGTAAGATGTTATTCTAAAAATTTATAAGGGTATTTTAGTCATTTCATTGTCATATTGGTCATAACATAGCAAAATTTGAATGTATATTGGGCAAATGAGTACAAAAAATAGTATGTTTTTCATACTGGAACAAAATGAAGAGTACGTGGCTATTTTATAGCTTTTACCCTATATTTAAACATGTTATGTAGGTCTAAATAGCATTTCTCAAATAGGGTTTTGCTAAAAAATGCCCACTGGGCAAAGTTTAACGTGCATTTATTACATAGAAATTTACCTAATTAACAAAAAAAATACATTAAATACACATTAAATGAACTTGTAAAATACCATATTTGAACATTATTACTGGTTCATTTAATGTGTATTTAATGCAATTTGTGATAAATTAAGAAAGTTTGTGTGTATTAATACACACTAAGCTCCGCCCACTGGACAGAGTTTAGCAAAACCCTCTCAAATATACCATTAATCCTCTAAACTCACCATATTAATTACATAATTATGAAAAATTAATTGTTTCATAAAAGCGTTACTTTATTTAAGCCATTAAAGTTTACTTTTTCTTATTTTTGTTTACTTTTCTTTTTGTCAACATGAATTGCGTCGAACTAAAATAAATGATAAGTTGTACTCGTACTAGTAAACAACTTTTATACAATGATTTAAAACTCGGGTTAATTCGTTCGGTTGAAACGGTTGACTCGCGAATCGATTCGAAGACTAGGCCGGATGTAATTAGGTTTCTGTTTATTTAAGAACCAGATTAAACTGCCGAGTTTTTATTGACCCGGTTAATAAACCCGACCGACTCGTAATTTTTAATAATAAAATATTTCAAAAAAAAATTTCCTATAAAAAATAATTGTTTTTTATACCTTTGCTAATGTTATAGATATATGACTAAAAACAAAAGCTAATGAATAAAGAGTAAATATTTTTTATCGATTTAATTCGAGTTAAGATAAGTTATACGTAGTACTACATATTAAATATACATAAAAAATATACATAAATATAGAACCGGATTGGTCTAACGGTTCAGTTGATTGAACCAATTGACCCTTGAACTTGTAGTAAAATCATATTTACTACTAATTATTAGCATTAATGACTTTTAATTTGCTTGTAGTTTTTACAACTTCCAACGTTTTTATGCTAATAATTAGTAGTAAATATGATTTTACTACAAGTTCCAACTTCCAACGTTTTTATGCTAATAATTATACATAAATATACATAAATATAGGATACTACATAGTAAATATGTATGTTTCAAGTTACCGTAAACAAACTTCAATAGTTAATGTATGTTTCTTTGAAGTTTTCAGTTTATGTTAGGAAAAACGTAAAAACTTAATGACGGGTAAATTAACGTGTCATAACGTGTATCTATTAATTATACTCATAATATTTATAAGCATTGCTTATAAAGCCCCTTTCTTGCAAAACCTATATGCAAGACCTAATTGATGTCTTTCACAAGTAATTAATTCAGAATATGGAGCGAAGGATTTCAAAGCAACGAGCCACATGCTTTTCAATTACCAAATCTTTCTAAACATGGATCAAACAAAGGTCACATTCTCTTACTTACCTAAGAAACTCTCTTTTACATATTGTATGTACCCATTTAGACTTAGACCAAACGATATCACAATATCGTAACATCGAAAATGAGTTGTCATCTCATCGTTACATCACTTTTTACAACATAATACCAACGCTTCATAACACTACTTGTATCATAACATCAAAATAACATCAACTTTTTTCACTCACTGTTTTATGTTTGACATAAAAATTGTTGAGAGGTTATATTGATTTTTTAATTGAAAATAAGCTATTTAAAATATAATCTTTGTTTGGTAAAAAAAAAAGTCTTTATAAATCACAAGCTACTTAATGTTTTTTAAATATTTTTTTTTATAATATCCTTTACCATCTTTGTTTACAATTTTATCTCTAATTCAAACAACAGTTACTTTTGCCATACATATTCCTAAAATTTTAAGGGTTTTGCTAACCACCAACCTATGGGTGTTTTTTAAACATTCTATAATTAAAATTTTTACAATTAATGAACTTCAAATGTACCATATTTAACATAGTTAATATTAATATATACCATATTAAAACTTACTTACCTTAATTACAAGTGTTAGAATCATGCATTTATGGAAATAATTAGTTCATATTTGGAATTGTTTTTATTTATAGAAGTTTACAAAACACCCATGGGGTGTTTGTTAGCAAAACCCAAATTTTAATAAACCAACATCGAGTTTAGAAGTAACCATGGACACCCGTAGGTAACTAAACCATATAGAATAGTTAGTGTGATCGGTCTCTTCAACAGTGTATCCATCGAAAGGCGGGCAACACAGCCCCAACCAAGAGAGTGGTTACGTCAAATATGTCCCATTTATTCACGACATGCTATGGTGCCTGGAGGTACATTTTTATAAAAAAATTTCTAGATATCTGCTTTATTTATATTTCTGATTTATTATAGTGTATTATGTATTAATTTAATTGTCCACTATTAAAAAATAGACATAAAAGATTGATCAAATTTATCATATTATCATTTTTTCTCAAAATTATTATTAAAAACTTCAAATAAAATTTTAATTTATTAGTTAAAGGTAAAAATGCCATATTACTAAAAAGTAAAAAATGATAATAAATGCATTTTTATTTAATTTTGTGTGTTTTTTATGGACAATAATTTTGAAAAAGAAGAAGTATATTTGTTTGTGAAAAAGTAGGTCCTTAGACTCTCACAAACATAATATTGACACTTAAGGTTAGGCATCCATTTAGGCATACCAATTAAGCATGCCAATTAATGTTCAATAACAAAGGAAAATGATTGAGATGCCTAAAATTGTGATTAATTTTATGGCCAAATGAATGTGGATGTTGTTTATCGGTTTGCGAAAAAGTAGGTTCTTAAGCTCTCGCAAACAGAATATTGACACCTAAGATTAAACATCCATTTAGACATACCAATCAATGCGCAATAACAAAAGATATGCAATGAAAAAAATGGATTCTTCAGTTCACCGGTGTACGTTCAAAAAAAAAGTTCACCATTGTAAATGTTCAATAACGAAGTCGAGCATGATTGACTAAAAAAAGTCAAAATTGATTTAATTTTTTCAAATGCTTCTAAATTACATTCATCAGTTCATCGAATGCTTTTTTTCTTTTATGAGGTTGATTAATAAAATTAGAAATATGAATATTATTTGATTCATTCTAGTATCTTGTATAAGTTGGGACTATCTACTACTATCTATAAAGGAGCTATTCATATTGTTGAAAGTTGAAAAAATTCAACAAAACTTGTCATGTAAGAAATTATTATTTGAAACAAAATGCATACATCTATATATGGAATTGTTGAAATCAAATCAAAACGTCAAAAAACTCGAACAGATTAAATATATATATATATGGAATGTTAGAAATTATCATGTGGAATACAAGGGGATATCTATATGCGGTAACTCTTCAATCACTATAATAAACAACTCACAACATTTAGAATGCACGTCTCGGAATTCTTCTAACGTTTAACCAACTTTACATAGTTGTGATTTCGTGTTGACTTTATATGATTTCATAAGTTGAAACTTATGAAACTAAATATGACAATGATTTGATGCATTGGTTGCTTATATAAAGAAATGAAAATGAAAGATCAAGCGCAAGTTATAACAACCAGCTAGATGGAAAAAAAAGCAGTGTACTAAAACTGATGCAAACCATAAGTACAAATAATTTTTAGTAGTTATCAACTATACGCTACTAACAACTGCGCTAGAAGATTATTTATCCGCTTTTCCAATCCTAACCTATTCACATGCAGATTTTGTGTTGGAGTTAAGAGAGGCTGCAGCAGATGGAAGTTGATGATTCTTTCTAATTTGATACTATTTTTGCAAGAAAAAGGTGTTCATTTGTATGTTTGATCGGTTGTGTTACACATAAGTCATCATGTAAACATTGTGATTCTAAAATGTAATTTTTTTTTTCTTTTTTTACCTCATGTTGTTAATATGTGTAGTACTTTAGTTAAAATTTCGACGATCGGGAATAATATTTCTTTCAACGATTGGAGAACTTGGTTAAAGTTGGAAGGATAAAAATTAAAAAAAGTGTTTATTTGGAGAGCTGTTGTATTTGGGTGGACTCACAAATTTCTATGTATAACCAGTTGAAAATGTTTTCTTAAACTTGGAAAACTGTTTGGTTGATTGTGGGTTCACTCCAATACTGCTACTACGATAACAAGCTTAAGAAAGGGTGTTTATTTCTCATCAGTTATCCATTGTTGCTATACTATAAAGAGAAGAAGGTTCATACTTGAAGGCACTCTCATTGTCGAGTATCCTCGGTCTTGCAAAACTTGAAGGCATTGTTATCAATCAAGAAGGAAATGTTTAGAGGCTTGTAGCCGCAGTTTCAAAATGATATAATGAGTATGTTAAGTTAGTTATATGTTTTTATTTAGTTTTATCTATGGATGCTCATTGAGATTTGTTACAGTAGAATAATCTGTATGCATATCTGTATATACACATATATATACAATGGAGTCTATGAAACTAATACTTGTATTATTGCTAGGTTGAGTGAACTAGACTTATTTTAAGTTATACGGATCGAAGTACTTTTGAAATCTCAGTTCTATAACTTGTATGATTATGGATTTCATATTACTTTTTAGCTTATATTGTTTGGAGGAAAACTCATACCCACAACCATTAAGTGTTAGTTAATTTTGTGTAGTGAGTAATAAGTTTTACGTGTCGAATAACGCACATTTTTAGTTATTATCTCATAACTGTTTTACTTTCATTTTCACTAAATTTTTTATATGTTATTATAATTTCTAAAATATCGCATGTCATTATTTATCTGTTTCCGTCGCTATGCGCGGGTACTCGTTTATAAAGGAAAAACCACAAAACCTTGAATGTTGAAAAATGACTTAATTATAAAATTGTTGAAAAATTAAATGTATAAAAGTTGGATATTAATTATGAAACTGTTGAAAAATTAAATACACATAAGTTAGATAAAATAGGAAATGTTGAAAAAATAAACCATGAGCAATTGCATAAGTTACCGGTAACGGGTTCACAACCGGATTAATTCGGTCGAGTAACTTGGTCACAGGTTCCACCAGCGAGTCAACCCGGTCGAGTCATCGGGTCACGGATCGACCATCGGACCAACCCGATTGAGTCACCGGGTAACGGGTCGGCCATCGGGCCAATCTTTTTGAGTCACAGGTTCGACAATCGGGTTAACCCGATCGAGTCACCGGGTAACAGGTTCGAAAATCGGGTCAATCCTGTTGAGCCACCAGGTCACTGGCTTCGACCACCGGGTCAATCCCATCGAGTCACCTGGTCACGAGTCCAACCACCGGACACGGGTTCGACCACCGAGTCAACCCGATCGAGTCAATGGGAACGGGCTCGCCTACCGGTTCAACCCGAACGAGTCACCGGGTTACCGATTCGACCATCGGGTCAATTAATAAATCATCAACAATCTATCGCTAGGCAATTATTGGGTCACGAGTTCGACCATCAAATCAATTAGCATATCATTAATTATATGTTTTTAGGTAATTCCGCTGCTATGCGCGGGTAATCGTCTAGTAACTTAAAAGTGTTAGATATATGTAAATATTAATATAAGGTGATGATTGTTATTAGCATAGATAATTGTTGCAAGCATAGAATGGACAAATTTTCCTAAATAACTGTTATCAACAAAAAATCCATTCTACCTTATATCTTAAGAGTGTTAAGAAGTTATAAAATTTCTATACAATAACGCATACAAAACATGAATCACATTATGAAAAATGTATTCATCATGATAGTAAAGATATGTTTGCTCTAACTTATAAGTAGGGTGGGAATCGGGTTCAGTTTGGGTTAATTGGGTCAGGTTAAATTCGAGGCAAGGTTAGAAATAATTTACCCGAACCCGACCAGATTTGAACTCGAATTACTCAGGTTCGAGTCTATTTGGGTCGGGTCTAGTCGGGTCGAGTCTAGTTGGGTTCGGGTTAACCCGAATTTAGATAAATTATAAAAAGAAAAATTTTTTTTTTATAGAATTTATATTAAATTTAAATTAAAAAATAAAATAAAATTCTTATTCGGATAAATCGGGTTGACCCAAACCTGAATTAGACATAAATATTATACCCGACGTCAGACCGATTTCGAATTCGGGTTAGTCGGATTGACCCGACTAACCCGAATTGAAATTTCAACCCGAGTAACCCGACCCGAACATGCTCTGATCGGGTCGAGTTCGGATCGAGTCGAAAATATCGAGACTCCTACTTATATGGTTTCACATCTTTACAAACATATGAATAGATATTGAGGTTGAATTTAAAGATACAATTTTAAACATAGAAATCAAAAAATTCATTTGTATGAAGATCTCAGTTGGAAGAAAGGCCTAACGGCAACAATAAACACTACTACGTCGAACTACATGGCCTTCCAAATATGCGACTTTTGATGTTCCTGATAGAAAAATTGCAAACATTTGTTGTGATCGTGACATATAATTACTAAATGCAATAGTTTTGTGAAATGCTAAAAATGATCGATTAACTGTGGTTTGAGTCAAGAATCCTGTATTTGGATCCTTTAGTAACTAACTTATAATTAAAAAATTTATAGCAAATCTATTAAAGTGCATGTCAATAATTGATACATCAAAGTAAAATAAATGGATGAACAACTAATATTTTACCATCACAAGCATCGAAAATGATAATGTAATTGATATTAAGGCAAAAAAGTGATATTAAAATGCTAAGAGCTTTGTTAAAGATCAATGAGAATGTTTAAAAGAAACAACATTATTATTGCATTCAACCATACTATTGATTTACTAATATTATTATGTGTAAGTGCAAAATGCAAATCAGTTCCTACATCATCTACATATAAACGATGAAGAATAAATATATTGCCATCACGACAATTGTTTGTAACTTTTCTACCACTAACATCATTAGCCGCATATTTAGAACTCCACATAATTTGACGTTACTGTGTTTTTGGTGTTTGAATTGGCCCTTCCAATTGAAATTTTCATACAAATGAATTATGTGATATCCCGATTAAATTGTTTTACCTTTAATTTCAACCTCAATATTTAGTCTTTTGTTGTTGATGATACGAATCTTAATAAGTTGAAGCAAGTATACTGTTTCTATCATGATGAGAACAGTTTTCATAATGTGATTCATGTTTGTATGCGTTATGGTTTTGCGATTTTACAAGCTACTAATGCTCTTAATATATAATGGTAGAATAGTTTTTTTTGGTATAGTAACAAATCATCCTTTCATAAAAATCATTCGACATTTGATTTTATAGTTATGGATTTTCCTAAAATTGAAACATTAAAATGGAATGTTCATTAACTTTATAGTTTTAGGATAAATCAATTCATCCGTTTAGAAAAGACTATTGATATTGCTTTTACAATTATGTATCACTCAATAGGCTTCATATAAAATATAATTATAATATGCATGTTGTATGTTCAAGAAATAACTAAGAATTGAATAAAATATTTTCTCACACGATGTTTGTTTCCTTGATCGTCTTACATAACTAAAATCCATTTTTATGCGTATGTGTATTAAGTTTTGCTTACGATAGAGGCATGATGAGACTGTACTAATACATAGTCTCATCGTCCATTTCGGGCTTAAAATATACAAAAATGTCATTAAATACCATAAAATATGCTCGTGTTTGTTCATTGTGTAATTTAGGTACGAATATCGTGAAATCAACAAAAATCAAGGAAAAACGAACATGGAAAATGAAGCCGCACAAAGAACCAGACTCGAATCATGAATTACCAAAGAAGTCATTAAAGTTTGGAGATTTGTCAAGTTTGGTCCCTCAAGTTTGAAAATTTGTCATTTTATACCCCTATAAAACTCAAAAATTACATTGTGGTCCCTAAAATTTAGTTTGCAAAAATAGCCCTTGAAGTATGCCATAATTGCATAAATTGTTCTTGTGGGAGTTTACAAAAGTATTTGTGCTAAATTTGACAAATGGTGCAAAATTTTATCAAAGAAAATAATAGTTTGAATGCCTAAAACATGGAAGAACAGGGACCAAAGCTGCCAAAAACACAACCCATTACCCATAATAACCCGACCAAAACCATACTTATACACCAAAGCCCAACATTCTATACCCACTATTAGCCCAAACCCTACCAGCCCCGTTTATTATTAATAACATTTTGAAAAATGTTATATTAATACAAATGAGCGCTAAACAAAGTTAATCCCACCCTAAATGGATCTAATACACCCATTAACCAAGAACCCTAACACTTGCTAATCCACTCTAATCATGGGGTTATGATTCCAACACATCCAGATCCTCAATTAAGCTTCCCCTAATCCATTCCCCACACCACAAAACTTATCCACGTCACCTAATTGATCCCCCCATGCTCTCTTGTCACACTTATTATGGCAAAAATGGAATATGAGTAGAATATCAACGACTCTCCTTATTTCCTTCATCACAAAGATTTCTTCGATGGCTTAGATGCACTCAAACAGCCTGACAGCCTCTTTTTGACCAGATTTTTCAAACAATGACTCAAGGAGAGATTAGGGCTTTCTCATTTTAGGGTTTACATGTATTAGTTTACATCTAGTATCTTCTATCCTTTTGTATAAATATGGGATGAATTGTGTCCCATATTCTTGTTCCAGTTTATTGTATGTTTTTTTAATTAATGAATAATTAGAGTATTTCTTATAAATTCTACATAAGCCGAGTTCCTTTAATATTTTGTAGTGTAACTCTTTACATTTTATACAAGTCAAGTTAGATTTATCAAAAATCTTTTTGTTCAAGATATTGGCAAAATTTATTTTTGAGAACCAATTTGTAAAAGCTTTTGAGTTTAGTTGATTGACAACCAAACAAACTCATTGAGCTGTTATAAGTTGTTAAATTCATGTTGGTTACTTCTTATTTTATCATTGCATAAGTTTTCCAAGTTTGAGGTTTTGAGAAAAATTTCATTTTATTGTTTATTTAAGCTTACTGTTTCATAAGCTCACCATAAGCTGTTGACACCAGCTTATGGTTGGCTTTTGAAGCTTTTGTTCTTTCTCTTTGTGGGGTGATAAAACAGGTTCCAAGATTATAACACCATTATTTTCCTTATCTAATGCCCTTTGAACTTTTGTAGTCCAACAACAAAGGTTTTACATCATAATCTTATTCCTTAAGCCTTTATTCAGAAAGCTCTTCAAAAAGCTGGTGGAATCCACTTGGTAATGTGTGAACTCCCTTTTTGAGTTTTTTTGAAAAACATTAAGTGATTAAAGTAAATTTGTTCTTTTATGCTCTTATGTTATTGAGATCTTTTTGATTTTATTTTATTTGATGCCTCATGAATGATTCTTGATAAGATTCGTGAGTTTTACTTGTTTTGAATCATGTTTCTTTGAAAAATTTTCATAACAGTTTTTAAAAAGGGTGTTTGGATCTGCTTATTAGGTACAATAGTTGACAATATTGTAACTCATAATTAAGTTACAAGTTTTCTAAAAAAAAAATAAAGTTACAAGTTTTCTAAAAAAGGTGCCAAAATAGACAATAGGTTAGATAGGTTTTGATCTAGTGTTTTGAATCTTGAAAGGTTGGTGTATGTAGGATTTAGGATATGCCTAGGGCTGTGTGTAAGTGTTCTTTGTTTTGGTCTGCTTATGTTCAAGTTAGGGTAGCCCAAAATCCACTTGGTGGTCAAGTGCACCAGCACATGCTTTTCTGTCTGCATAAAACATCACAACAGGTTTGATTTGGCTTAATTTAGTGATTATCTTGTTTGAAATGTGGTTCACTTGTTAGAATATAGGGTATAATAGATGTTCATTGTCTGGTATTTAGGTTAGAACAACTTTTAGTAGCCTATAATAGCAATTAAAACCCACTGTATTGCACAAAGACCATCTGACCCCCTTTTTATGTCCACAATTGGTGATTTTTAATATTTTGTGGTTGATTCAGTGTTGTTGCTTGTGTTTGTGTGACTCCCTACAACCCAACTAGTTGTGGGGTGCCCTTGTTGCCCAACAAAACAAACCAACCCCCCAAAAACGGGCTCCGTTAATATCACTGAGCAGCATTTTGCATTGTCAGTGGGAACAAGTTACCCAATGACTAGCCAAAGTTACCCACTGCTAGTGTTAGACACATCAAGTCACTATAAGCTTTTTAATTTTTTTGTCTTATTAGGGTTAATTTAAGCTTTTTCATACTTTTTCATTTTTCCCAGTTAGATTTAAGTAAATTAGAATTTTTGAAAAAGACTTTGTATTTTTCCCATTATTATTTTATTTTTTAGGATTATTTTAATTTTAAATTAGTTTTTAGCCATTTAAAAATAGAAAAATAGTTTTAAAAATTCTAGAAAAATACTTTTTAGTTTTAAATAATATAAGTAGGATTTATATTTGATAAAATCATATTTTGGACTTTTTGTTGATTTTATTTAATTTTAGGGCTTTAATTAGCATTTAAATTTAATATTAAATTAAAAATAAGTTTTAAAATATTTTTATTGAATTTTTATTCTTATTTATGTTATTTAGGACTTAATGTTAATTTTTAATAATTTTTTAGTTTAAATTTTGAATTCGTCGCGTTTTTACGTTTTACGTTAATTTACGTTGTAATATAATCGTAGCATAACTTGTCATTTACTTTTATCTCTTTTCACCCTAAAAAACGAACTAATCTTAACTACATATATTTATTTTTGGCATATAACACACTTCCAACGAGATGAACGAACTCATTTGTCGATCTTTACGGTTTTCCTAAATCGTACGATTTAATACTTCGACATTTGTTTTTGCTTTATTTTTCCTAAAGTAAAGTATATAACAAAAATATTACATCAATTTTGGCGCTGCTTCCGGGGAGGTGTTGTTTGCCATTATATATATATCGTGTTTGTGTGAGTAATGCGTTTTTGACTTTCCTTTTTAGGAAGCGTAAATATTGTACATACTCGTTTTTATTTTTTTACAACATTACAGATATCCAAATAAATCATGTTAAATTGTTCCTCAATTAACACACAAATCTTTTCCATTTTATCGTTTTCGTTTTATTTTTGTGAATAATATATTGTATTACGTCTCACAATTAATAAAAAATAATTACCCTTTTAATAAAAGAGGGGAATGCTTAGCTACAGTAGCTCTCTCACATCCCCTTATTATATACTTTTTTCCCCTCACAACCCCTCTCCTTTCTACAGTAGATATGCACACTTCTCTCTACTCTCACACACACTTTCCGTAACCCGTTATTCTCCCCGTTATTGCCCCCGTTCTTGCCTTCTTAATTGGGTTTGTCCAGTTGTGGTTGGCATGGCATCTTTGACCCTTGGTTGCTTCAACTAATGGAGTAATGGTGGTTTGGCCTTTTGATTAGTTGCCCTTTACTGTTTGGTAAATTAATTTATTCTTCCCTTTTATCAATTTTAATTGACCTTTTGGTTGCTTCATTTCCTTCATTTCCCACCTACTCTCTCTCACCTAAAAAATGGTGGATCTGATCTGCTTTTTGATCTAAAAATTATTGGTTACTCTTGATCAGATTCGATCACAGTTGTTTATATGATTTGTGGGTGTTTGAACCACATACTCGCGACTCTCTTCATTTCCACTGGCTTCTTCGCCGCCGCCATTCATGGTGTGCGGCGTTGATGGTCGGTAGGTGGCGTCAGTGGGTTTAGGTGGGTGTTTCTTTTTTTGGGTCAGCTGATTGATTGTTGAGAGGCCTCAGTTTTGGCTTTTGCTACAAAGTAAGTTTTTTTCCTTACCTTAGTTGATGATATGACAGGTTAGGCTTTTGGAATTGTTATTATTCATTATTTTTATTTTGGTGTAGTTGTTAAATATGCCAAAAAGATTACCAAATGTCAGTGGTACAAACCGGTGGCGAGACACATATGTGTGTCCATTCTCATTAACGTATACCACATGTTTCTGATCTTGGCAAAAATATATTGTGGTTACACCCATTTTTGAGAAATCTGAAATTTCTTGCTATAGGCGATGACGATAACCTCCGTCCATTGTGTTTTGTGACCCGCTATTTATGGACGCCCGTATGTTGGTTGGGCAGCCACATTAAGACTGTGGTTGCAGCCGATGGTGATATGCTCATAGCCTGCAAATTAAACTAACATGACATGCTTAGTTTATGTTGACACAACAATGATGAATATGAGCAGGCTAAACAGGACATGTTAGACTCCACAACTTGGCGTGTAAAGCTGTTAGGTATGCAACCATGAGAGGCTTACGTTTGTAACACAGTGAATGGCTACTGATAACCTACTTAGGGCTGGCGTAAAACCCGGCACTATTTATGCCTTGGTTCAAGTTGAAATGCATTGTTGTCATCTTAGATCTTCTAGAGGTTACGAATAGCTGTTTGTGAGACTTACGAACAGTGTTTGTATTTTTTATTAGTTTTTGGAATTTGAACAATAACGGCTAAGGACAAATCTGAGGCCACCCGTATCTTGGCGAGGCAGCCTGTTAAGGGTGCAACCATGGCAGGTGTGCCCGATTTCTTCCACAATGTGCCTTGCCTGAGCGTACTTGAGAACAAATACGTCTTGGTGAAGCAGCCTGTTGCGGATGCAGCCATGGCAGATGTGTCTGCTATCTCTTCGATTCAGCATGTCTGTGGGTATGCTACCTGTACGAATACTAACAGAAAATGGTATTCATTTTGCTATTGATTTTTGGTATTTTATATTGAGATTGGTACGATGTTGGCTTTGTTTGTTGTTTGTTATTATGAGGTAGGGTTTTATTGACGCTTGCAGATTAAACATCTTACATTCAGATATATTAGGTGTTCGTTTCGTTGACTGTTTTGCTGATATGAAGTTGAACTTTGGTTACAAAGTGAAGTAGACGATATGCATTTTGTTTGGCGATGATGATGATAATTAAGCGTTCGTAAGTGAAAGCCATTGGAACTCGGATAATGTGTCGCCTGGCAGGGCAAGCTTTTCACGCTCACGCTTGCAGCCACAATGACCATGTTCTCATATCCGATCTCTTACGTGTTTGAGCCTAAAAATAACCAACTCCATATTTTTACTGTGTTTTCTACGTTGCACAGATTGAGTTTCATTTGAAGGAGAAAGGACCACGTCTAGAAGGGACCTCCGAGGTTTTCATTTGCATTTTGCATTTTGTTAATTGTGTTGCTGTCAAAACTGCTTTACTTGCCGATTTGCTGTTATAGGAGGGTTTGATTTTAGAGTTAAGCTGTTACAAATATGTATCATGTTCACTGTTCCACCCCCATCATTATTAGTAAGCATTTCTTTAGTACCCATGTAACTTGGTATCCATGTAACTTTGTTTTGTATCAGATATGATAAAGGTTACACCAAGGATTTGACACTTCTTTTTTTATCTTTGTAGGAACCATTGGTGCGCGCAAGCTTGAAACAGGAAGGTCAGATCACTAGGAGCAAAAAATAAGGAACAAGATAAAGAAGGTATACAAAACTTAAGGCACAAACACATTTATAGACAACCAACTACGTTATTTTCAAAAAGCTCGACTAGAGCATGCCTGATGCATAAAACTTATATGTTAGCCTTTATTGTGCCAATTTAGCTAAACTGGTATGACGTCAGGCCATAAATTATGCCACTAAAAATTTGTACACATGCAACTGAGTAGAACTAATGTATGAATTCGAACTTTGGCAGTGGCGGACATAAAAAAAGTTCTGCACGCAGCAGTTATTAAATGGGCTTTTTGTACTTAGAACCATCGAACCGAAAACCATGAACATTGTGTTTTGATTAAGGCATACACCTACAAGCGTCACGCGCATGGTGATTAAATGACAAGAAGTTGCATGAGATTCACGCGTTTGACGAAAAGGTGCGTACTTATCCCCGACCACATACTCAATCTAACCCGTTAAATTTTTTTAGTTTTGACCCATTAAACACATACCATCACCATTGCTTAAAAAAGTAAGGCGTATATAAGTATGTTGGGGTAAGTGTTTCGGCTTAAATAACGGGGTGACGACTTACGTATCATGATGCCATTGCAGCAGCTCAAGGCCGAGCAATGATGGCGTGTATGCAGTAACCTTATATATTAGACATGCCTGATTACAAAAAAACGACTTGGGTCACTACACTTTTTGTACTGGTTTAATAATTCAGTCGTATCAAATAAGGAGGATAACGATTTCGGATGTTTAAAATGCAGTTATATCAAGTAATGCGGCCCCCAGATTTAGACTGTATTCGGCGGACGCTGTGGGAGCTCACGGGGTACGACTAATCCTCCTTACATGAAGCGCCAATGTGAAAGGTGTTGGAAATTTAATGCAATTGTGGGAACGGGTAATACTTGTAAATGGGTTTGGAGGTACGGAGTGTACACCCATTAAGTCCCTTACCTCCCTGGACTCAATATAGTGGTTGTGATATCAGTAGGAAGCTGCTCCTGGTCAGGAAGTTGCTCCTGGTCAGGAAGTTGCTCCTGGTTATGATGCTGCTCCTGGTTAGGAAGCTGCTCCTGGTTAGGACGTTGCTCCTGGTGATGCACAAAGTCTTTGTAACCTCTTTGACCAGTTAATGAGGGTTGAATATTGACTTGATGACCAGGTTTAATGGTCATGTAACCACTATGCTTTATGAAGGTAATTATGAGATTAATAGGCCGATTAATGCTCTTAATACCTTTGACTAGGAGTTACATTCCTTAAGGAATAGGATCACTATAAATAGTGATCATATTTTGCATGATAAAATATACGAATAACAAGAAACACTTACACGCACACAGAGTTCTTGATTTGTGCCTTAAACAAGAACTAACTCTTGGTTTTATCCCAAGGAGGTATTCGTGTTAACCCAGGCATAGGGTCGAATAATCTTCTTTGGAAAGTGATTACACAACTTCAAGAGATATCCGGTAACCATTCATTGGTACGTAGTTAGGCTATTGATTATCTTCACCCCGTTCGAACGAAGTAAACCCCAACAATCAAAGAAGATTATTTTGTGATAATCAATGGCGGCGGCAATGAAGCATATGGTGGCTAACTTCTCCAAACTGGACAAGTTTAAAGGGGTTGATTTTAGGAGGTGGCAGAAGAAGATGCACTTTCTTCTTTCTACCATGAACGTGGTGTACGTGCTGACCACTCCCATTCCTGATGGTGGTGATGATGCTACTTTGGAGGAACTGAGGAAAAGGAGCAAATGGGAGAATGATGATTATGTGTGTCGCGGCATAATTCTTAATGGTATGTCTGATTCTTTATTTGATATTTACCAAAATGTTGAATCTGCTAAAGAACTATGGGATTCCTTGGAAGCCAAATATATGGCTGAGGATGCATCAAGTAAGAAGTTCCTTGTGAGTGATTTCACAAATTACAAAATGACTGATTCAAGACCAGTCATGGAACAATACAATGAACTTCTTGGAATACTTGGCAGATTTACACAACATAAAATGAACATGGATGAAACCATTCAGGTCTCGTGTGTCATTGACAAACTACCTCCTTCTTGGAAAGATTTCAAGAACACCTTGAAACATAAGAAGGAGGAGTTAACTCTTGTTGAGTTGGGCAGTCATTTGCGCATTGAGGAATCCCTCAGGGTGCATGAAAGTGATAAGCCAAAGAGCAACAATGTTGCTGGTTCATCTGTTATCAATATGGTGGAGCATAACAACTCCACCAGGTACAATGACAACAAGGGCAAACGTAAGCATCAGGATAACACCAAGGCTAATCCTAACAAGAAGTCATCAGTGGCTTGTTGGAAGTGTGGGAAACCTGGACACTTCAAAAGGGATTGCAAAGGTGTTAGCATTAGCAACCAAGCTAATGGATCAGGCACAAAAGGTCAGAATATGTTTAATGAATCTCTCCAGATTTATTATGTTACATATGTATCTGAAGCTTACTTTGTGTAGGATGATGATGTTGCGTGGTGGGTTGACTCTGGAGCAACAGTACATGTGTGTAAAGATAGATGCTGGTTCAAGACTTATGAGTCAATGAATGATGGATCTATTCTTCACATGGGAAATGAGTCAACAGCCCTAGTGCATGGACGTGGTTGTGTAGATCTTAAATTTAGTTCTGGAAAGATTGTTTCTTTGTTTAATGTTTTGCATGTTCCTAATATTAGGAAGAACTTGGTTTCTAGTAGTGTTTTGAATAATTGTGGTTATAAACAAGTGATTGAATCTAATAAATTTGTTTTATCTAAACATGGTGTGTTTATTGGTTTTGGCTATTTGAGTAATCAAATGTTTAGGCTTAATATTGATTCTAGTATAAATGTTGATTCTGTCCTGATGACTACCACTAAACTGAATGATTCATCACTATGGCATGCTAGACTAGGCCATGTCCACTATAAGAGGATGCAAGATATGTCTAAGGATGGGTTAATTCCAGCTTTTGACATGGACACTGATAAGTGTCAGACTTGTATGCTGAATAAAATTACTAAGAAACCATTTCAGGATGTAAAACGTGTAACTACAGTTTTGGAGCTAATCCATAGTGACCTATGTGATTTGCATGCTACTCCCTCATTAGGGAATAAGAAATACTTGGTAACATTTATTGATGATGCTTCAAGGTTTTGTTATGTCTATTTGTTGCATACTAAGGATGAAGCATTAGATAAATTTAAAGTATTTAAAACTGAAGTTGAATTACAACAAGGAGTCCAAATCAAAAGATTTAGGACTGATAGGGGAGGTGAGTACATGAATACTCAGTTTTTTCAGTTTGTTGGAATAATCCATGAAACAACTGCCCCCTATACTCCACAACAAAATGGTATATCAGAAAGGAAAAATAGAGTACTAAAAGAGATGGTTAACTCCATGTTGTCCTACTCAGGACTGAGTCAAGGGTTTTGGGGAGAAGCTTTGTTAACAGCTTGCTATTTATTAAATAGGGTTCCTAATAAAAGGAACAAGATTACCCCTTATGAACTCTGGACTAAAAGGAAACCAAACTTGAACTACCTCAAAGTTTGGGGTTGTAGGGCTGTTGTAAGACTCCCTGATCCAAAGGTGAAAACCTTGGGTGAAAGAGGCATTGAATGCATCTTTCTTGGATATGCTGAGCATTCCAAGGCTTATAGGTTCTATGTTATTGAACCTAATGATTCAGTTTCAATAAACTCAATCATTGAATCAAGGGATGCTAACTTTGATGAGACTAGGTTCTCATCAGTCCCTAGACCAAGCCTTAGGACTCCTATAGGAGCTGAGGACACTGGTGTTTCAGTGGAACCTGAAAGGGTCACTGATGAGGTTGTGGTTCAGCAACCTGAACCTGAGCTTAGAAGAAGCACAAGGCATAGGACTTCAAAGAATTTTGGGCCTGAATTTCAACTATACCTAGTTGAAGGAACAAGGGATGAGGTCTCTGACCAGTACTACTATTGCTTTAATGTTGAGGATGATCCCAAAACGTTTGATGAAGCAATGAAGTCCCAGGATGTTGCTTTCTGGAAAGAAGCAATCAATGATGAGATGGATTCCATCATGGGCAACAACACTTGGGTGTTGGTTGATCTACCTCCAGGTTGTAATCCACTTGGTAACAAGTGGATTTTCAAAAGGAAAATGAAGGTAGATGGAACTGTTGAAAAGTTCAAGGCAAGGTTAGTCATTCAGGGCTTTAAACAAAAGTCAGGGATAGACTATTTTGATACTTATGCTCCAGTAGCACGTATCAGTACCATAAGAATGCTGATTGCTCTAGCAAGTATTCACAATCTGATTATTCATCAGATGGATGTGAAGACAACATTCTTGAATGGTGACTTGGATAGGAGGTTTATATGAACCAACCTCAGGGCATCATGCCTGGTCATGAAGGTAAGGTGTGTAAACTGATTAAGTCCTTATATGGACTGAAGCAGGCACCTAAGCAATGGCACCAGAAATTTGATGAAGTGGTTTTGTCTAATGGTTATTCACTTAACCAAGCTGACAAATGTGTATATAGCAAATTTGATGAATCTGGTAAAGGAGTCATCATTTGCCTATATGTTGATGACATGTTAATCTTTGGTACTGACCAAGCTAAGGTTGATCAGACAAAGGATTTTTTGTCATCAAAGTTCTCCATGAAAGACATGGGGGAGGCTGATGTTATCCTTGGCATAAGGATTAAACATGAAAGTGATAGTATTGTAATTTCTCAGTCTCATTACATTGAGAAGGTGCTGAAGAAATTCAATCACTTTGATTGTACTCCAGTAAGTACACCTATGGATACAAGTGAGAAACTAATGCCTAACAATGGTCAGGCTGTCTCCTAGCTTGAGTATTCTAGGGTTATTGGTTGCTTGATGTATGCCATGACTAGTACTAGGCCTGACATTGCATTTGCTGTGGGTAAACTGAGTAGGTATACTAGTAATCCTGGTACTCAGCATTGGCAAGCAATTCAGAGGGTACTGAAGTATTTGAAAGGAACAATGGATTATTGTTTGTCTTATACTGGATACCCTTCAGTGTTGGAAGGTTACACTGATGCAAGTTGGATCAGCAATACTGAGGATAATTCATCCACAAGTGGCTGGGTATTCCTTCTTGGTGGTGCAATTTCTTGGGCATCCAAGAAGCAAACTTGCATTACTGGTTCAATAATGGAATCTGAATTTGTGGCTCTAGCAGCTGCTGGTAAAGAGGCTGAATGGTTTAGAAACTTGCTTCTTGAGATTCCATTGTGGGTCAAACCTATGGCACCCATTTCTATCCGTTGTGATAGTGCAGCTACATTGGCTAAGGCATATAGCCAGATGTACAATGGCAAGTCTAGACACCTAGGTGTTAGACATAGCATGATTCGTGAGTTGATCACGAATGGGGTGATTTCAATAGAGTTTGTGAGGTCTCAACAAAACTTAGCTGATCACTTGACGAAGGGATTGGCTAGAGACTTGGTTATAAAGTCTGGTAAAGGGATGGGTTTAAAAGTCCACTCTAGTCACTGAATGCTAGGACACCCAAATCCCTCCTGAGGAAACTTGGGAGCTGAGTTCAATGTGGAAAGCTGAACATTCAGGGGACTGAAGCACATGCATATCATCCTAAGGATGTGCTTGTACCTGCTGAAAGGAGGATGAAGTTAGAAACTTCTTAATGGTTAATTTCTTTGAAAAAGTGCTTAAGCAGGAGCATGAACTAAAGAGGAACCACCTATGTAAATGTTGAGGTTTCGCCGCCTCAAGGAGCATGGACTTTGGCTCTTACAACATTTATGAATTGGATATGGACACATGGCTTGTATGGTGTCAGGAGCGTTTTAAGAGTTTGAAAACTTGGGTGTATGTTATCTTCAAGTGTTCAAAGTAGTTGAAGGGTTCAATTCTTAGAACACCCTGATTCTCGAATATTTGAAGTGATGTACTAAGATGGAAATTCAATCCTCAGGATATTTTCATTTATGCACTGGTTTTGCTAAAGTTGATTTTCATGCAAAAAGGAATTATACTAAATTGGGGAGGATTGTTGGAAATTTAGTGCAATTGTGGGAACGGGTAATACTTGTAAATGTGTTTAGAGGTACGGAGTGTACACCCATTAAGTCCGTTACCTCCCTGGACTCAATATAGTGGTTGTGATATCAGTAGGAAGCTGCTCCTGGTCAGGAAGTTGCTCCTGGTCAGGAAGTTGCTCCTAGTTAGGATGCTGCTCCTGGTTAAGAAGCTGCTCCTGGTTAGGACGTTGCTCCTGGTGATGCACAAAGTCTTTGTAACCTCTTTGACCAGTTAATGAGGGTTGAATATTGACTTGATGACCAGGTTTAATGGTCATGTAACCACTATGCTTTATGAAGGTAATTATGAGATTAATAGGCCGATTAATGCTCTTAATACCTTTGACTAGGAGTTACATTCCTTAAGGAATAGGATCACTATAAATAGTGATCATATTTTGCATGATAAAATATACGAATAACAAGAAACACTTACACACACAGAGTTCTTGATTTGTGCCTGAAACAAGAACTAACTCTTGGTTTTATCCCAAGGAGGTATTCGTGTTAACACAGGCATAGGGTCGAATAATCTTCTTTGGAAAGTGATTACACGACTTCAAGAGATATCCGGTAACCATTCATTGGTACGTAGTTAGGCTATTGATTATCTTCACCCTGTTGGAACGAAGTAAACCCCAACAAAAGGTATGTGAAACACATCATGTATTTTCTCACTTAAATTTATGGTAATATTCTTTAGGAACAATAGAAGGTTACTCATAAAAACTTACAGGCATTAGTCGGTGTATGTTTTATTTACCCGTGCGAATAGTCAAATATGCATGTGTAGGTTTAAATTTGTATTTTTTTTCATATTCTATCGTTGTATGTCTTTAGTATTACAATTGCTATAATGATATTGCTTAGCTACATGATACGGATAATGTTAATCTAAAGGAAAAATATGTTGGTTGTTGGTTATAATGTAACTCGCTGTTCTTGCTTACGCAGATCGTCGCTGCTACCACTATCACAATTCGCCGCTGAATCCAACCATTTGTTTTCCAGGTGCTGAATCCAACCCACACCCTAAGCACTTAAATCAAGAAAAATTAGTAAACCAGTGTGTGCGTGGGTCGGTGGAACATGTGCGCGCCTCTTTAATTCTGAAGTTCAACTTAGTCATGCAGTGAGTGTGCTTACCTTTTTTTTCCTTAGAAACTGTTTCAAGGGTAATATTTTTTTAAACATGCTTTATCTTTCACCCTACAATCAGGGTACCAAAAGTGGTGGTGAAATGGAGTCTACACAAGCTAAAAACCAAGAACTTAAAGAAGGAAGAGTTGTTGTAATCACGGTGGTAGGCTGTATTTCTACCTGTGCAGAAGTGTACTTACAAGTTATAACGTCTATAAGGTAAATTCTCACATTGACCATGTTAAATTTAAAAGTAGGTGATAAGTTGTTTTGATTCTATATTACACTTTATCCATTTCGTGAGCTGCAGCAACCTACCAAGAAAGACAAAAAATCCTGGTTTCGCAAAGAACCTTAGAAACCACTCTATTAGGCAAAACGCTTATATGCAAACTATTCTAATGTTTGTAATCAAACAAATTTTCTTGAACACTTATTATGGGTTTGGCAAAACGCTTATTCTAATGTGTATGATCAAACAAATGCGCCTGAGCTATTGTCTATCTTTTTGACAAAACGTTTATTATGCAAACTATCATTTTGGCAAATCGTTTATATAGTCACACACTTTTACGATACAATGATAGACAACAGAAATTATGTGCGGTAGGAAAGATAAGCTAACTTTAATTGTACTAGGTTTAAGGTCAAATCTACAATTTTTGGTTTAGTTATCGTATTTTAGATTAGCTTCATTTTGTCGCTTTATCGGCTTATTCAGGTTTGGCAACACCAACAAGCCTTTATCAGCTTAACCATTTCAGCTCATGGCTTGAATAAGGAATAAGGTTACCTAGATAAGCTAATAAGATTTTTTTTGACCTTATTGGTTTTCCCAAATCTCAGTAAGATGATGAGCGCATAAATATATAGTATTTTATTTTACGGACCTCCAAGTGTAGAGAAAGATGTTCCCAACTGCCTTATATCTTGATTTCGCCAATACTCACGGTATTTGGTCACAAGCATTATAAACCCGCGTACCGATCAGGTTGGACTAAGAATAACACCTTTTTAAATGTCGGGGTTAGTACTTTCACCGTTTATTTGATTTTTTTATGTCTTTTACAGGTAAAATGTGTAAAATAAAATAATTATGAATAACTTAGGTAATATGTTGAGTTCTTGAGACCGAAGCGTTTATTTTGAATGTTGGTTCCAAGATGCCAGCAAAGATGACTCCCCAATGATAATGGTGAATTCAAGTGACGATAGTGGTGATTTTAAGTGTTGGTTCACTGACAATGAGTTCTAATAGGGGTTAGGGTGCCATTGCGTCCTTTTACTTTTGAATGGGTTGATTCGGATAATATATCTAGCACACGTGTTAAATCGATTTAAATTGCGCACCATTCCTGACTGTTGTCGAATTATGAGGTCGTTTATCGAGGATTCTATAAGTTATGCGTCTTATAGTGGATAGCTTGAGTTCTATGATTTTGTGAAGCAGTACATGGGCTGGCTTAATTAAAGTCCCTGATGATGCCTTATTAAAGTTTATTAGCAGTTCATTTAAGAATAATTTACCATTTGTTTTCCTTAAATGGTTCATGATAATTTTGTTGTTTACAATTATTTTCATAATTAGTTTGCTTACAATAATGTGATTGGTGCAAGGAGGACTTAAGGAAGATCATCTATTCCATTGAGCAAAAGACTTTATTGGCATACAAGTTTGCGCTGGGGAGTCATCTTTGCTGGAGACTGAACTGGGGAAAATTTGTGATGGGATTTTGGGTTTTCTTGAATCCCAAATTGTTCCCGCTACTTTGGTTGCAGAATCTAAAGTGTCTTACTTGAAGATGAAAGGTGATTATTACCGGTACCTTGCTGAATTTAAGACCTGAGCTGAGAGGAAGGAGGCTGCCAAGAAGACTTTATTGGCATACAAGTATGCGTTGGTAGATGACATAATCTTTCATGTACTTTTTGATCATGAAGATTAGGTGTTTATACGTGTATAACTTACTTAGGTTGATATTGAATCAAAACAATGGAACATAGATCAGCACAGTGGTTTGTCTTTATCTGTAACGGATATTCGATTAACTAGCACCGTTGATCACATTATAATAAATATCATGTTTAAGCGAAAATGTTCAATACCTAGATCTAGCATAATCATTGTTTGGTTAGCTTGAGATCATATATGTTAGCAATTAACATCTGAAGATCAAAGAAAAAGAATCAGCTAACTAATACTTCGATTTGGAATTTTCTAACCGTTACAAAACACCCGCGGCGAAGCGCGGGCACCAAATCCTAGTTATCCAAATACGCGAGAAATCGCACCTAAATAGTGGGCGTTCCGGTCATTATTAAGTGTATCAAATTCAAACGAAAATCAAAGGCAAAATAGATAAATACTATTATTTGGTTTAATCTCAATTGATACAAACTATAAGGTAGGTATAAGGCGAGTGTTATAGAATACACCCTAAGAAAAAGGCTCTTAAGTGCTTCGCGCTACCTGGTTTCTCCACTCGCTTGTGCGTATTAATTTAGTGACAATTAATTAAGGGTTTGACATTCAAGTATTATTAATCTATTTTTGTGATCTTTAATTATTGAACCCTTGTAACGTTTTGGCGTTCCACCAACGTTTCAAAGTCAACGAAGGTTTTCACTTCACGTGATTACTTTCAGTCTCTTTGGATTCATTAACTGAGACTTTGATTAGTGTATAGTTTTGTAGATTAATTTCTACGTATTACACAAAAAAAACCAAAGAAATTAAAAAAACAATCAAAAATGAAAAATAATATTCGTTTTCTTCTTATCAATTAATTCTTCTTCTTTACCCTCTATATCGTTTAATTCTTGGAGAACTATGAGGATCACTTTGAAATTTGGGGATGAGACAATTGCGTTAAAACCGAGCAAGAAACATATGTCTAAAGAGAAAATAGTTCACATAACCCCATTAATCATGGATGCCCTTTTGGGAAAAGCTAAAAATGATGTAAAAGTTATTAATTCTAATGACAAAACTTTTTCAAAAGATATTGACATGAAAGGGTACGATAAAATTTTAAGGAAAATTGTGGATCCGTCTTTTTTCAAAGATGATCAAAATTTAAATCCGTAGGGACGCGTTAGTGCTATTTCAACGTCTTTTGACAATCCGTTTCTTGATGAGCCTATTTTGGAGGAGATCACTGACACCGTTTCTTTTTTCGATTTTTATCTTTAAGAAAACCGAGGAATTTTTCACTTCGTTAACCGATGTCTACAACAACTATGATGACAGCTTTGGAAAGTCGTGGTTCGACAAGCCTATTTATGATGAAGAGATCGTGGGCGTTGACATTCCTTCGTGTGATGACCATTATGTTTGTCTCGCCACCCACGACTTAAATGTTCGAATTTCTAGTGTGCCTAACATTATTTTCGAGACGCCTAAATCTAGTAGTGTGCCTATTGAGTTAGAGACGCCTAAGCATTTTAGTGTGCAAAAATGTGTTTTAGAGACACCTAATGTTTTTAACTTTAAAAATGGGAAATCGGGTTTTCAAAATGAGAAACTTAAAGATGAAATAGGGAAAAATTTTGTGTCTACTTTAAAATATGTCTCTAACTCGATGTTGTCGTCAATTGATTTGGAAATTCTTACTACACCCTTTGGTGAGACTACTTTTACATCGTCTACCCCTTTTGACGAGTATATTTATGGAGATAGTATGGGGGAAGCCCCACTTTTCCCCATTTGTTTCTCCACCGAGGACGAGATCTTTGACCCTGGTATCACGTTTAAGGGTAAATCTCGGACTTCCACCGATGTAGTCAATGGAAGAATTTTCTATACTTACGGTGCGAGCTTACCTCGGGTAGCTCATCATGTTTTTACCCCACCCTTTGTCCCACCCTTCTATTTCTCATCTATTTTATTGTGTCCCTTTGGGACATTGCTTGAAGTGGTGTCGTTTCGTTTGTCCCATGAAAACGAAGACACCATCTTCGACCCCGGTATAGGCTTCATCAAAGGACTTAGTCCTTAATATCGATTGCTTTTTGGGCCTTGTTTACATGTAAGACCCGTTTGTTAACCATCTCATGATAATCCCTAAATGATAACATTTGTGGGGATTCGAGTTGATCTCTTGACTCGATTATAAAAAACAAGGTGCCTCGTGGGGTAAATCCCATGCTTATCCTTGTACGTATTATCCTTTTAATAGTGTAATGTGAGGGGACTTGGGATCTTCCAACCTTTGTTCGTGGTTGTTTGTGATTCTGATTTTAGGAATCATCGTCATCATTGAAGCCTTTCGTGTTCGTTTTACGTATCACTCGAGCTTCGATCATTGCCTTTGAAGATTCCGATATCCGATGATATCCTTTTACGTTCTAACGTTTATTCTTCTAGCATAATTCATAAATGGATATAGATTATTCGTTTTACCCTTTCCATGCTCGATATTAAGCATTCGAATTTTCGCCTCTAGTATGGAGGTGTTTCATCCTTAGACTCGAAACATTGAGGACAATGTTTAGTTTTAGTATGGGGGTGAATAGATACCCTTGCTTATAGCCGTTGGACATGTTGATAACTTTTTTTGGTTCAGGAATATTTAGAAGATATTTAAGGCGGTTTCTTTACTGATTGGTTTCTTATTTTTCTAATTTCAAATCTTTTTATTCAAGTTGAAAATTTGGTCCAATAAAAATTCTTCTTATTCTCCTATATAAATTCAATTCCCCTAACCAACAGGCTCAAGTCTCTTATACGATCATTTCCCACCTAACCTTTCATCTAAACCTTCATTAAATCAAGATATTTCAAATGGCTCTCAAAATTGTTGAATATCATAACCAGATTGCCATTCTTTCTACTGATCATCCAGCATTTGGTGAGGTTGTGGCTTATCTAAGGGCAAGTTACTTCAGGTTAGCCCTTGTTCTTAATCCTCACATCTATACCTCACACATTCAACAATTTTGGTCGACTGCCACGACTGAAATAGTGGATGGAGAGGTCAGAATCAAAAGCCTGGTTGATGGTCACCTAAAAGTGGTCACACTTGCCTCCATTCGAGACAAGCTTGTCTTGGTTGATTGATGAGATGACATTTATACATGATCTCATTGTTCTTTTAGGGCTTTAAATGCATAAAATGTGATAAAAATACCATATATATGTTTGTGTTGTTTACTTGTGTATTTTAGGTATGGATATCGTGAAAAAGACAAAGGATCACAAGAAACAAGGAAAACGAACATGAGAAACGAAGTCGCACAATGAACCGGGCCCTAGTTTGTTATTTTCCAAGATAAAGTCCTTGAAGACTTAAATATGAACAAGAATGATCCCTCATCAATGAAGAAATGACACTTAATACCCTTGTATATTAACAATTACAAGTTTGGTCCCTTAAGTTTGTCAAAAATACAAAAAGGTCCCTCAACTTTGAAGAATTGGCAAGTTTAGTCCCTCAAGAATTCAAAATTCTCAACAATGGTCCTCCATGAAGTCAAACACACATTGAAGACCTTATTAGATGAAGAATGTCCAAGATCAGTCCTTGAATTATGCAAAAATGGCAAAACAAGTCCCTAAAATACTTTAGAAAACTTTTTAGGGCAAAAGATCAAAAACTGAAACTTGAATAACAAAGGATTCCAAGTTTGGTAGCTGAAATTGTTGGGTCAAAAAGTTGATGTGGCAGAAACTCAAAAACGAAGAAAATATGAAGGCATTTGTCTAAGCATTGACAAGTGTAATCCAGGCGTTGTCAAGAACAAATCAGGCGTTGACAGAAGTCAACAAAAGTCAAACACTGTTGGAAGCTTCTATTTAGGATAAGTATACAGAATATATTCTGTATTAGTTATTTAAATTGAAGATATTCATGTTTATTCATAGTTATCTTTTGTAAAACCCTAATCCTTACACTATAAAAGGAACCAAGGGTTATTAGGTTTTTCATATCATTCATTCACAATGTAAACCTAAAGCGTGTGTCGAATAGGTGTGGGATTCAATGTATACACACCTAGTGATTGTTTGTTATTAATATAATGAACAATCCATAAGAGTAAATTCATGTGTTGGAAGCTTCTATTTAGGATAAGTATGCATAATATATTCTGTATTAGTTATTTAAATTGAAGATATTCATGTTTATTCATAGTTATCTTTTGTAAAACCCTAATCCTTACACTATAAAAGGAACCAAGGGTTATTAGGTTTTTCATATCATTTATTCACAATGTAAACCTAAAGCGTGTGTCGAATAGGTGTGGGATTCAATGTATACACACCTAGTGATTGTTTGTTATTAATATAATGAACAATCCATAAGAGTAAATTCATGTGTTTTGTGCCCAAACACCTTGTTACATAGTTATTGTTCTTTTCCGCTTTGATTGTATAATCATATGAACAATGGCTATGCCTAGTAGCTAAAAGATTCTAGGAAACCAAGGTTTCTACAGTTGGTATCAAAGCTCGTGGCTCGTGATGCTAGGTCCAACAAGGTGTTCGTGTTTTGAGAAGAAAAGAAAAATCCGTATAGGTTTTTCTGGGCGTTTTTGTGTGCGCAGCAGTATTCGGAAGGCCATAACTTTTTATTGAACTGTTGGATCGCCACGAAATTTTTTGTGTCTGTTCTACACACATATATCTAGATATCCACCAGATGGATTGTCGAGATCTCTCCCCAAGAAAAAGTTATTAAGCGTCAGAATCAGCAGTGGTCATATGTTGTTTTCTGTGAACAATAATAGTAAAAACGCGATTTCTCCTTCGTTAACGGTTAGATCGTCGTGAAATTCGCGCTGTAGGTTCTTGACACTTGTGTCTAAGATCTCACCAAAGGGATCTTCGATCTGAGCTCTCATGAAGAAGTTATTCGATGTCGAAGTTCACTGCAGTCTATGGTTTTCACATAAAATCATGATTTTAGGTTTATAAAACCCTAGATCAATTAGCCGCTGATGTATGTTATTTAGACGCTGGTAGATGTTGGTGTGACGCTGATAGATATTGGTGTAACGCTGACAAGGCATGGATGAGACGCTAATGGTCAGGCGCTGACAGGAATAAAGTTGACGCTGACAAGAAGCGTTGACACTTGTTGTCCGATATATACATTTTCAAATGCTGACAAGTGTTGTCCGATATTGGACAACACACAGTGTTGATATCTTGGATAAAGGAGGATATTGGACAACAAAAGGAATAGCTGCTGTTTGGAAAATTGATACGATTTTAGCACACAAAAAGGAGGTATTTACACGCAAAGGTACATGGAATCTCCGTTTTTATACAGAATATCAATTTGATATTAATGGCACGGATATTTTTACAAGGAGTTAATGATTTTTAAGTAATATTAGCAACAGTTCATGAAGAATTTGATGGATATTTTTAATTATGTAATCGGGATAGCCTTGTGAACGAGTTATCCAATCCATCACTTTTACATATGGTATGAAGATGTTAGTTCATTAAAATTCGTCATGAAGAGGTGTTGGCTTAAGGGGAAGAATTCTTATGGTAAATTTGATGTTCGAAGAAGATTTTCGCGAGTTTGTGTTCTATCATATCTTAAAGTCATGCAATCCCAGTCATGGACTTTTAAGGTAACTTGTTTGTGCTTACATTGTTACTAATGAAGTGATACAAGATCTAGGAATATGTGATTTTTCTTATGGTACTCTATGCACATATTTTCTATCACTTGAAGGAGTTACATTATCGTGCTCAGTGTCTCATAAAGGATGAGGATTTTTGTATCAGCAACACACTTCATCACATCGTACAAGATATGGAACATATGTTTGGGTTACTCTACTTCTACATCAAGAATATTATATTTATTTTTCTTCAAGATCATTACATAGAGCCTTCATTTGGAGAATCTTCAAGATTGCATACATTGTTTACTTCCCTGTTGATGTGACAAAAAGGGGAAGACATACATGCTACAATTGAGGTGAAGCAATTTGAAGATGATGTACAACTTACAAGAGATACACAAAGAGTTTTGCCGACATCAACTAGGGGAAGATTGTTGGGTCAAAAAGTTGATGTGGCAGAAACTCAAAAACGAAGAAAATATGAAGGCATTTGTCTAAGCATTGACAAGTGCAATCCAGGCGTTGTCAAGAACAAATCAGGCGTTGACAGAAGTCAACAAAAGTCAAACGCTGTTGGAAGCTTCTATTTAGGATAAGTATGCAGAATATATTCTGTATTAGTTATTTAAATTGAAGATATTCATGTTTATTCATAGTTATCTTTTGTAAAACCCTAATCCTTACACTATAAAAGGAACCAAGGGTTATTAGTTTTTTCATATCATTCATTCACAATGTAAACCTAAAGCGTGTGTCTACTAGGTGTGGGATTCAATGTATACACACCTAGTGATTGTTTGTTATTAATATAATGAACAATCCATAAGAGTAAATTCATGTGTTTTGTGCTCAAACACCTTGTTACATAGTTATTGTTCTTTTCCGCTTTAATTGTATAATCATATGAACAATGGCTATGCCTAGTAGCTAAAATATTCGAGGAAACCAAGGTTTCCAAAGAAATACTTTGTTTAACCATTTCACCAAAACACAAGGACCAAACCTGCCATTCTCAAACATCAAATCCCTAAACACGCGGGTAAGAATTACTGTTTAGATTAAACATGTTACTGTTCATGTTTTTACCCATGATCAATAAGAAGCAAAACAAAGGGGAAAAGTAAAATGGGAGTACTCACGTATGATTCACCTCACATGAATCATATCCCAACAATAAAACCTTCATCTCCACTACCAAGAAGACCCCACAAGGACCATTTACAAAATGCCACATGGCAAGGACTAGTGACTTGGAAAGATCAACGAACCAAAGGCATTCCTTGGTTCCTAAGAACAAAAGGGACGTCCATGATCTCTCCAAACAGGCTGTCAACAACCAAATACGATTCTAAAAGCTTCAAAGGGAAACACTGGAATTTCATAGCTTAGGGTTTAGCATTTTTCTACCTTGTAATCTCAGTCATTAGAACTATAAAAGGAGACCCAACTTGTGGTGATCCCTTTGTTCCAGTTTTTAGCTAATATCTTTGTAATCCCTTTTTATAAATTTAAAGTTGGTATTTTCTAAAAATAGAATTGTAATTCCTTTTATCTTTTTATGAAAGTTGGTATTTGATTAGCTAAATTCTGAGTTCCATCTTATCTGTTTGTCTGAGTTTTTGAGGAAGGTTTTATGTTATAAAATCCTTGTTTTCAAAAATCAGTGGTTGTTTTACTTGAATCCTTGTGTTTCTTGATCTTAGCAGGTACAAGGGAAGCTTGTGGTTGTTCTTGCTACCACATAAGCTCTAAACAGCCCAAGGTGTGGATTGTATATCTTAGAGGTTTGATTTTCAAATCCCTTTTACTTTTCTGTCAATTTATTTGATGGTTATGTGATTTTTGGTTTGGATGGGTTGAGTGTTTATATTTTTGTTTAAATCTGTTACATAGGGTATATTAGATCTCA